>OU342473.1:7243747-8552184 GCA_910589355.1 Parapoynx stratiotata
TCGTTACAAGACGATTGTTATTTGAGATTTTGTGTGGTTTGATGGAAGATCGCCATTTAGTCCAGAGACGACCACTGCTGGAGATATTCAAAGATATATTATGCCACATTCTATTACGAATAATGGATTATTGACTACTGTATAATGCAGTATCAACTAGAACATTTATTTTTAATTAATTATTCGGTTTACAGAACCTACCAAAAAAATATCAATACCATAACATGTTTTTATCTACACTGTTCAAATTATGAACTCAGACTCGAACTCATAATGACATACTTTTTAACACAGATGATAAAAACGTAAATTTAAAAATGAAAACTGCATCATAATCACCATTATGCAACAGGTTGGACTCATTATGCAACACTTATTTTTCAAAAAACGCACAAAACTGTGGCAAATGTTTCCAGACAGTCAACAATAAATAAAATTAACAAATTTTTTTGTACTATTTATTTGAATAATGAGTGTAGATAAGGTAGTGTACGTAACTGCACATAACTCAGTGTAATAATAGCCTATATTATGTGGTAGTTACATAAACTACTATTTTCAAAAGCTTTTATTTAACTTGTTTATTAAAAAGTTTTAACAGACCAAGTTGAAATATTATTATACTGAATGTTTTAAAATTAATATTTTTTATAAGCTAAGCATTTCATATATACGAGTATCCTATCACTGTCCTGCTGCCTTACTGTCTGATTAAATTTCATTAGAAGAATTGGATTTCTGTAATTTCGAACCCTTTTTTTGAAATTGACGTGATATCAAATCAATATTGATTTGTCAATGTTACGTTACAGAGTAGGCCAGCTGTATTTTGAACTAAAATACATTGATTATGGAAAATGCGTCTTGCGTTAAAAAACCAATCATATCACGCTGCTTCACTTGACACTAACCCCCTTATTCATAAAAGCATTAAGCAGCAGTTCTACTATGGTTCAACAATTGCTTAAAACTTACATAGCGTTTATGAATAAAAAATACGTTTAAAAGTAATGTAAAATAGTCCAAACCATATTCGAAATTAAAAAGTAATTTTTAAGACTGGTCCCTGCTTCTAAAAACGCTTTCTTTATTTCATGAAATATTAATTTCCCTACTTTTCTTATCTAAAGATACGACTCCCCAAGTAATTAATGTTGGATACTTATTGTCTACGAGTAACAAACTCGCACGTTCTTAATGAGTTCGTTTAAGCAGGAATAATTACACCACATTATGGGAGGCTTAAGAAAAAGTAATAGGTGCGTAGATGTAATTGGACTCGCGATGACGCTTTACGGGATCGAGAGGGCCCGTACACAAGATGCTTTTTTAAAAATCGCTAAATGAAAAATAAGATAATAAACAAATCTATTATTTTATTATTTATTACTCCTCATGTGTTTCTCCATGAGGAAGGCCTGTCCCAGCAGTGGGACGTATATAGGCTGATGACTTAAACAAATCTATTAAGTTTGACACCTTATTAAGTGTGCGAAAACTTATGCCAAATTCAAAAAACCAATTTCTATCCACATTCTATTAGGGATTCATTTTTGTAGATATTTTTTATAAAAAGCACAGCAATTGACTAACACCACCTAATAGTAAGCAGAAGCCGAGTCCATTTTCGGAGATAGCTAGTGATAAAGAGAACAGCATCTCCACCTCCACCTCACAGGCACATTAGGTGCCAATACACGCCTCTTGAAGGAACCCATGATATAGGACGGAGAAATGCATGATATTATGTCGGAATGGAATTGATGTGAAAAATATGAAAAGCCTAAATCTTATTTATTTCCATCACATAAAACATTGGGGAAAGTACAAGAAAAGGTTCAAATACAATTCATAGTAAAATTTGTTTAAAGCTAAATATAATTTTGAAGAATTCACGCTCACGTGTCCTGTAAGTAACCGCGAGGATTCATGTTCTTTAACAACGGAACGAGCGTTTCACAATTTGCGGCGGGCGTATAAATTAGGGAATTATATTAATCGCATATAACACCGAACACCTAACGAGGTTACTCCAATGGAATGCCACGGAATGGGCGTTTCTGATCGTTACACTTTACGTATATGTCGGATTAGTCTAGATATCGCGGAATTAATTTCCAGGCTTAATAGTAATCTCCACTATTCCACTACATTTTGCCAAATTAATGCTAGCTTAAGTTCTACAACAAATACAAGTGAAGTTTTTATTTTTGCTGACATATTATGCCTGATATTCATATTTTTATTAGTAGGTAATGTATGTGATTTTGAAAAAAAAAACGTAATTTTAAAAATCTCTATTCCCATATTTACAAAGAAAACACATGACATTAAACAATCATGGTGAATATATTTAACATTTTTTTTTCAGTTTTTTATAAATCTTAGAGCATAATGCACTAAGTTTATATCGTATTTGTTTGTATTTATGAGTTTTACAGATACGTTTTTCATTTCACAACAAAAACACATCAAATTATTTTTACAATATAATCTGGCTTCAGTTGAGTACAATCAATTTACAAGATTACGCCAGGAAATTAACGCAAGATAACAGGGAATTAGCCGCGCACCTGGGGAAGGATTAGGGACCCAGATAACTGAATATATTACCACAATAAAGGCACTAAAAAGAACTCAAAACCTTGCACGAATTTGGGGGAATCTAAGCATCTAAAGCGAATCTGAGAATTCAGTCTTTGTTCTAGCCCCTGACTGTAGAACATGTTTTAATATTGTGTCGGCATTGTTCACTCGGCTGTCACAAACATAATTAGCTTCTACAAACAAAGATATCCACGCAATGAGCACATAATCTTGTATAATTGGCTATTGGATTAGCCGACGTCGTTTGATGACGCCGAGTTTGTTGTTATTCCAACAGTTGTTGAACAAAACATTTTGGAGACGATGAAAATTGTTATTTTAGCACTGATTGCGGATTAGGATATTTCTTTCTTAATATTATTTAGATGTTGATCTCATGTTATGAACGAGTATAAGCTAACTTTTCAAAATACAGTAGTTTGTTGATTAAATACGTATCAATAAATAGCTATCGCGTTTCATTGTTAACGGATATCGTAGCTCCACAGTCAACAACGTAAGAACTGCCAGTAACACAATTAGCTCTATCGCTCGCTAGAAACACAACTAACTGAGCCACGTCCTCAACTTGCGCCACTTTTCTCAGTGGAACGAGATTTTCATAAAATCCATAAAACTTTTCATTTTCCTCCTCATTTAAGCCCGCTGAAGTGAATAGATTAGTTTTAACTAAGCCAGGGTTAACTGAGTTTATTCTCACTCCTTTTGCTCCCAATTCTAAGGCAGCAGATTTGGTAAACATATCGATGGCTGCTTTCGACATACAATAAGCCGTCATAGAAGGTAAAGGCTTTGTAGATAGAATACTTGACATATTCACAATATTTCCTTTAGTTTTTATTAAGTGCGGAATACTTTTATCTGTGAGGAGAAACGTGCCTCTGAGATTAGTTCCCATGATTCGGTCAAAAGCCTCTAATCCGTTATGTATACTCGCCATTTGACAAATGCCCGCATTGTTGACTAAAGTATCTATTCTTCCAAAGTTATCTATAGTTTCTTTGATGATTCTGTCAACATCTTCTGGGAGGCTTATATCGGCTGCAACGACTACCGGTGTTAGTCCGTTTAGTCGATGGCATTGGGCGGCTATTTTTGCTAGGTTGTCTGAGTTTCTTCCTACTAGCACCAGTTTTGCTGATAGCTTAGCGAAGTTCACAGCACAAGCTGCTCCTATTCCTGAGCTCGCACCAGTCACCACCACTACTTTATTGTCGAACTCCATCTGTCCTACTTGCCAAGTCAGTTCTGGGACGGTGTGGTATTATTGCGTAAAATTTGCGAAGTAATACGAATCGATATTAAGTAATGAAGCCCGCTGTGGCGGTGACTTCTATTTATAGACAGCCAGACGTCCATTTGAAGAAAGCCTTTGTGTGTATTAATATGATTTAGGGTTCAGTGTTATTTGTCCAGTTTCATTATTTTCAAGCGAATTTATTAGAACAGTTTATTATAAATGTTTTTTTTTCTTGCATCTTCATGCAACTCAAACTGGTTCCCTATCTAGGTAGATAATATGTTCTTTTGTATATTTTTATTTGTTTGCATATATATACCTATTTCATTTTACTTTTATACACCACCTGCACATAAAGCACGCTTTATTTGTCAATAATTAGGTAGTACAGTCTCGTGCAAAAATATGTAAGCACTTTTGACAGTTAATGAATTTTATTAGAAGCGAATAAAGACTATGACCTGTCAAATGTGTACTTTTGCACGTAATTGTATATGATGATGATAAAATCATTTACATTATTTCAAAGAAATATAATTTGAAAACAGCTCAAACAATTTATATAAGTTTGGAAATTATATTTCTTTTAAAATTGCAACTGTTACATGGGGACTTATAGACCTGCTATGTGACGAAATGTGGGTGTTTTACACCTCTGCCAATCCCTTCAGGGACGTGACGACATGTTACGTTATTGTATTGTGTTAAAATTTATGATTATGTCTTCTACGGAGCCATTCTAGACAAGAGCGGTATTTGCTTTGATGTTAGCAATTAATTAATGATTGCAGTCAATTGGTTCCTGTGATGTGGCTACTGCGTGGGGACGTAAGGAAGCAATTAATTAATTTGTAGTCATTTCCTTAGTTTCGTGCTATTTCGTCTCGTAGTCTAATCAACGGACAATATGATAGAATAAGCTAATTTACCAAAAGGAAGGGGAGCTCGATGGCGTAGTGGTCAGTGCGCTTTGACTTCGGACGAAAACAAAGCTACCTTCGCCATGGTCAGGGTGTGGATGGGTGACCAAGACTTTGTGATCTCGAGCTCCTCCGTGCTTCGGAAGGCACGTTAAGCCGTTGGTCCCGGTCGCATTTGTGACCGTTTCTACCCACCATCCCGCATTGGGCCAGCGTGGTGGTGTTACGGCCCATACTCCTCATGTGTTCCTCCATGAGCAAGGCCTGTCCCAGCAGTGGGACGTATATAGGCTGATGACACACCAAAAGGAAAATTTGTTATAGTGAAGTACATTGGGGAGGGTGGCATATTGAATCCAGAGCGGAATGAAGAATTCAAATTGTTTTTTTTAAGAATTTTATGCCATCCGAGATTAAAACACTTTTATCCCCGAAAAGTATACTCCACTTTATACACCAACTGTAGCAAGTAGTAAAAAGAAGAGGATTCTAATAAACAGGTTGGTCGTACTCAAATCCGAATCTCGTTATTGTTTTTTTTAAATAATTAAACCAGCCTAATACAACCAAGAGCAACCAAACGACCAAAAACGACCAAAACAGTCATAAACAACCAAAGCAACCAAAAACAACCAAAACAACAAAAAACAGGCATAAGAAAGTAGTAAGTGGTTCTTTCCTAGAAAAAAGGAAGGCCTTAATAAAAGGTCATTGATTCATTCATTGTGAGTATCGCTTGCCTCACATTGTGCCCGGTGCATGGCAACAGGCTCGCCACCTGTTACATGGGGACCTAACATATCTGGTGAAAAGTGGGAGTTTAACACCTCCACCTTCGGGGAAAGAGTCGTGATGATATGCCATGCTATGTTGAAATGAAGCACTACGCACTTTTAATACAATTTATTTGAGTCATCCCGATATACGAAAGACAACATTAATATTCAAAGCATACCTATTTACAGTTACACTTATTAATTGAAACTTATACTAAAAGCTCCCTAAATTGTCTTTGGCACTTGCATTGCGATAATACTCGATGAGAATAGTAGTAAACATTAAAAAGTGTATGCTACTGAGTACTAACCGCGATTCTAGATTGGGAAGCTGACTAAGTTCTAAGTACATAAAGTCGGACATAGAATGCAGGAATTTAATAATAGGTACACATTACAAATACGTTTAATTTTGAATTCCGCATTCTAGAACTAGTAGGAATTTTTGAATTAACAGTAAGAGAAGTCTAGTTTTGATTCTTCGCAGTATATTTTGCATACCATAGACTGTTTACTTTTTATTTATAAGAATTTTTGCACACTATGTTTTCAGATAGCGCAGAAGACGTGTAAAGACTGGAACTGAAATGCGCGTTCAAAGGAAATCTGATAAAATTTTCCTACAGGAAAATTTTTTTTGCGCGTTTTCTGCAAAAAAAAACAGGAAAATCTGCGTCAGCGTGTAAAAATCGGTGTGCAAATGTTTTTTAAATGATATCAGTCGTTTTACACATTCTGCTTTTACAACAAATGTATAATATTTATTCTGAAGGAATTTAATTGATTTAGTGACAGATTTTCATATACGATTTGCTAAACCGAAATGTTTTCTATTCCTCACGCGTATAAGACGCAATAGATTATTTCCCAAGGAACCGTTCTAGGAATATGATTCTGAATTTAAAATAGGCATTCAAGTCCCTTGGTGACCAAATAACGATTCCATAATTAATTGATAGCAACCTGTGGACTAAGTCTCTGCACACAGATACACACAGCACACAGAATTTCTCATTTCGCTTGGAAATTTTCAAGACAATTATGTTATAGGTACTAAATTTTCATTACGTTTTACCAGTGAGCGCCATAGCTAAAGTTAAATTACCTAACGAGTTAGATTCTTGAAATTTCCAAACTTACAACGATCTTTTTACGTTTAAAGGGTACGTATTTTAATTGAATACAAACGCGGACAGGCTGTTTCACTGACAAACTGCACAATCGTGCGAATAAGTTGG
This sequence comes from Parapoynx stratiotata, assembly GCA_910589355.1. Taxonomy (NCBI): domain Eukaryota; kingdom Metazoa; phylum Arthropoda; class Insecta; order Lepidoptera; family Crambidae; genus Parapoynx; species Parapoynx stratiotata. The sequence goes on from OU342473.1 coordinate 7,250,529, forward strand.
TGAATTATTCTATAAAAACTTATTTATCTTCTCTACTGTATACATAGTACTTAGCCAAATAGGAGACAATAAAATATACAATGTAATTTTGTACAAAAGATGTGTGTAAACACTGGAGGGAGTGCGATACTGGACGTGTCTTGTTCTTACCACCCTTTTACATATCTTATGAATACGTCCTACTTAATTTCAACATAGCTTTTTAATACTAATGCAAGGTACATGTCAACTGATTACGTAGTTTTGAAGATGAAAACTATAATAAATGGACATGGGATAATCATCAATACGTATTTGTTTGAATAGATACTGAACATAATATTCTGTACATATACATCATTTTGTTTTATTTAATTCGACTTTATTCATTTTTCAGGATTTACGAGAAAATAGCATTTAATTATTTTGTGACAGTATGTAACGTACACAAATTGCTTAAGCGTTAGTAAATGGTTAAATTTAAACTAAATAAAATATCATGTAAGACATAATCTTAATGGCATTGAGATATTAAGTACTAATGTTTGAAATTACTTTTTCATAATTGTAGATGACTTTGTAATATTATATAATTTGATCGGCAAAGGCCGTAGTCCGACCACGATCGGCCGGTATAAAACGCGAGCCGATATATTATTACTTTATCCACTGAATCGTGAAGTAGCGCCGCCAAAATATTTTTGCTCACAGCCATTTTAAAACGAACATCAATTCATTTATAAATTTTCGATGAGCAGGAAAATCCGAAATTACGTTACTATTATGTCACAGCGATTACAGTATGCACTATAGTTATTTACTACTAAAATAATTACAAGGCAGGTACGTTGACTCCTGATGTGCACGTGGCTGTCGTAAATCTACCTTAAACATAGCTACCTAAGACTTATTTTTGTAAATGACATTTCGACTGTGACCAATATTGAGTAAATTTGGTGTTACGGCCCAATCAAGAGTTACATTTTACAGATTTTAATCAAAAATACAAAAATAAATATGTCTACGTCTACAGCTAGTGAAAGCATGTACACAAATGAATATTTACACTTATAGTTAACATTATATGATTATTAACACGTGTTGAACTACTGATGGATAAAAGACAAGAGTACATCTAAGTTTCTTCTTTCGTAATCACAATATCGCTTGGCAATATAATCTTAAATTAGCTTACATATAGGTGACTAGCAAATTCTAAGAGATCATAGTTTTGAAGCAGTTGATCACATTTATAATACTTAAAATCATATTTCCTACCTTTAGCCTTTACCGTGCTAATTAATCTCTACATCCATTTCTTTCAATTAGAGATCATTTTTCAGTAAAGTTACAATTTCACAAAATTGCCGAGTATAAAGTTATCGAAAATACCGATGTAGAAACCAAATATTATTCAGTAAGGAACAAACTCATCTCACATTTCAATTATGATTTCGCCGAACTTTATACTCCATCATAACACAAAAATAACTTTTAAAATGAACGCAGCGTATTAGTATTAATGAATAGCTCTTACAGAATTATAGCACATTATGGAACGTATTACAGAATCAAACACATGTATCTACTTGAGCACAGGTAGAAAGAGATGTCGCTAAAAGAAATGATGAGCCATCCAAGAATTTTGTACTCTATATGGATGTCAAACTCCCATACAATAGCATGAGGCAATGTTCTGTCTCGATCAGTAGGTGTTCCCTCTCATTCTATCACTATTTATGAATAAAGGCTATCCGTGGGATATCCTCTTCCTCTCTTTCTATCCATAGTTTCTGTCTCACCTGTCATATTTACGCCATTATGACGTTTAGACTGAAAATTGTTACAAATTTTTGTAATTCAATATTTTAAATAAAAAATTATAAAACTGGTGATGACGTGCGTTGTTTGATGTTGTGTGAGTGAGTGATATCCTGGATGTACCTTATCATTTCACAGGTGAGTCAAAATTCACATATTAAATGAGAGTATTTGTTTAAGAAATTTGTGTGTATTTTTGTGTGACGTCATTACTAGTAATAGAAAGCTTTACTACGAAATGAAAAACTCATTCATTCAAGTGATAGAATGAGAGGGAACACCTACTGATCGAGACAGAACATTGCCTCATGCTATTGTATGGTAGTTTGGCATCCATCATACAGTACAAAATTCTTGGAGCCATCCACCATCCCTTACTAACTGTTCTCAAGCAGAGTTTGAGTTTCGCTTGAGTTTGTTTCTGTGAGGCTGCCTGTCCATTGGAGCGGAGAGCAGGAGCACAGCGTGAGTTGTATCAAAGTTAACCAATAGTATTACTTCAAAAGTCCTCTTTGCTGTTCCGATATGACGATTAACCAAGCGCATTGCTTAAAATCTACGCTCCGCTGGCTCATTCCGCGTTTGTAGACAGGCAGTCTAAGTGGCCGTTCGAACAGACCGGCTTGGAGAGAGCATTTTTTATCACGTATAAAACAGAGTTTTGATTCATTGCAATAAAGTTTATTATTACGTTTCACTTCTTTTGTAATTGGGAATGCTCGAGAGAACATTCGAACGTGCTTATTGTGAAATAATAGGCTTTTATGACGTACTCTTCTACAGTCGGACAGCCGAACCCCGAGCGTATAATCCGCGCCAGTTGGCGTGAAAAGAAAAGTTTTCTTCAATCCTCTCCGCACCGGTCTATGTAAAAGGACACTAATACGGGCCTACGAGGACATGAGTTATGTTAATCTTAGGAGGTTTTAAGGTGCCGTGCGTCATGGTCGCACCGACGGAGGACAGCGAAGTGTGTCATCTGGAAGGTGTTGGTGGACCGACAGCCTCTTTCCAGGGTGCCGGTCATGGTGTACCCCATGTTGAAGTCGGCCTGCGTCACGTTCGTTGTTAAATACAGCTGTTGACAAAGATAAAATTGGCATTTTTAAGGCGATACATCAGAGGAATGCGTGCGAGAACTTTGATTACATATTAGCAGGTGGGCTGGAAGATATATCTATTAGAAATAAGTCCTACCTTTTGTACTCGTCTTTTTATTTTATGTGTTGTATATTCTAAATTTTTCTTTTGTGTACAATTAATAGTTAAATAAATAATAAATAAATATTTTCGGATTATGATACAACCTAAATAGACACTAGTTGCTATTTGATTTGTAAATTATTAACAGTAACTTTCCATTTTGAAGAATTGTTTTATATTTCACCTTTTGTGAAAATAATTATACATAAATATTATACATAAATATTAATACATAAAATTTATTATTAAATAAGAACAAACGTGAAAATAATATGTTATTTTCAATAAGCAACTTAGTTTCCATTACGTTGGAAATATTTTTTCCGTGAAAGTAGTCGTGTGTTGTTTTTTTTTTCAAATTATATTAGGTTGGGGAGAAAGTCTTTTCGCATTATAGTATGTATAAACTTGTAATAAAATCTCTTTGGCTATAATATTTGTATCTGGCTGGTTTTGGTATCATTGAAAGTTTAAATTTTAAAGAACATAATTCCAAATTCAAATTAGAAAAATGTGTGATTTTCATTTGTTTTTCGAACCGCCAAGATGAGTGAATCTAATGAAGAAATTCGATACATTTTAAAATTTTACTACAAAAAAGGTAAAAATGCAACGCAAGCCGCGAAAAAAATTTGCGATGTTTATGGACCTAGTGCAGTGTCTGTGAGAGTAGCACAAATTTGGTTTAAGCGTTTTCAATCCGGAAATTTTGATGTCAAAGATGCACGTCGCTCTGGTCGCCCTATTACAGATAAAATGGATGCCATTTTTGAAAAAGTGGAGCAAGATCGGCATGTCAGTAGTTACGACGTAGCTGAAGAACTGGGAATTGACCACAAAACAGTTTTGGCGCATTTGAAAAAAACTGGGTACTCGACATTTGGGTACCTCACGAGCTCACTGAAAGAAACCTAATGAACCGTGTACTCATTTGTGATTCTTTATTACGACGTAATGAAACCGAACCATTTTTGAAGAAGCTGATAACTGGTGATGAAAAGTGGATCACGTACGACAAGAACGTGCGAAAAAGGTCGTGGTCAAAGGCCGGTCAGGCTTCACAGACTGTGGCGAAACCCGGGTTAATTTGCAACAAGGTGATGCTGTGTGTGTGGTGGGATTGGAAGGGCATTATTCATTATGAGCTGTTACCACCAGGCAGGACCATCGATTCTGAACTCTACTGCGAACAACTGATGAGATTAAAGCAAGAAGTTGAGAGAAAGCGGCCGGAATTAATCAACAGAAGGGGTGTGGTTTTTCATCATGATAACGCTAGACCTCACATATCTTTAGCCACTCAGCAAAAATTAAGAGAGTTTGGCTGGGAGGTGTTAATGCATCCGCCGTATAGTCCTGACCTTCAGATTTCCACCTGTTTCGGTCTCTTCAGAATTCTTTAGGCAGTGTCAGGTTAAGATCACGAGAGGACTGCCAAAACCACTTGTCGCGGTATTTTGACCAGAAGTCCCAAAATTTCTATAGCAATGGGATCATGTCCCTACCATAACAAAAATAACATATAAAAAATATCACAAAATATTTCTTTTAACTATAGTCTACAAGAATTTTTTTAGTGATGTGGAATAAAGAACAAATAAATAAAATTGTAGAAATTAATTCCTTATATAAATATTAATAAAATAAAAATATTATTTTAAACTAATATTTATTAAATATAATACTAATTATTTCAAATAATAATTATATACTTTCGATAAAAATAATTAAGGATAATTTATTATTATTGTTATAAAATTTTAAATGTTTTGTTTATCGTATAAATTTTAATATCGTAATTTTCGTTTAATTAATTAATGCTTATGTTAATTTAACGTAACTTCAAATAAGATGTACCTATTTAATAATATTAAAGAACCCTATTATGTTTGCAATGCCCTTGCAGGGCGTCTCATGTATACCGCAACCATCTTACATATGTATTGTTCAAACAAGTGACATGCAATAAATAAATAAATAAGTGACATTAAACGAGGCTGTAAATAAATACTTTAATATTACAATGTATCTTTATGTAACAAATGCCAAGGTAATCAAACACAATGTTTGCTCAGTAAACAAACAAAGTTAACAATGGTGACAAACGAATGGGATCACAGTGGTTTTATAAAGCGTTATAATTTATCTCTTTATAAATGAGGGCTTTGATGAAGTTAGGCAGTGCTGTGGTCGGTATTCAATAGCAAGTACGACCTAATTTTGGAACCGCGGGTAGATAGACCGCAAGCGAATTGCACGTATGCGGTCAGTTTAGTGGGGCTTCCTGTTTATGATTACAATAATATGAATAATAAATATTTCATACGTTATAAATTAGCCATGTTTTTGTTTACGGAGACAAAATCTTTTTTACGGCCAGTACCTACCGCTGGCAGGCGGTAGGCGTGTGTGAGACTCGCCCATGCTCGCTGAGAATACCCACTAAAACTCCCCGATGTACCCATTCGAATCTTATTACGGGAATTACTCGGGTTCTGCCGAAGCGATTCTCCGAGTCGGTTCCAGGGCCTCCCGACCTAATTAGGCATTTGGATGGTGATGTTAGGAGGAGCTCGGTAGCGTAGTGCGCTTAGTACGCTTTGGTTTTCGATTGAAAACAAAGCTACCTTCGCCATGGTCAGGCCATGGATGGGTGACTAAAACTTTGCGATCTCGAGCTCCTCCGTGCTTCGGTGCTCCGTGCACGCTGGCCCCGCATAGGGCCAGCGTGGTGGTGTTACGGCCCATACTCTTCATTTGTTTCTCCATGAGGAAGGCCTGTGTCCAGCAGTGGGACATATATAGGCTGAGTACTGACGGTGATATATTCGGGAGATCCCCAGACGTGGTAGCCGGTAGTTTGCATGCGAGGAAGCCATCCAACGCACGCGGCCGCTCGCGTGCAGGTTGAAGGACTTATGGCGCCCGTCTTCTCCTGCCTACACGTTATAAATTAGCTTAGCCGGAAGAAAGCACTATAGGGGTTGTGTTTTGGATAAAAATATTTGATAAATTTCAGCAGCTCGGCTGTGTCAATGTCAATGTTTATTTTGGGTGTTTCTAAGTATTTAATTTTCTTGATGGTTACTTGATATGACGCCGACTATTCCACAGCACTCGCCTAATTACTGTTACTTACATCTTTGATGTTTCATTTCGTGTTACATCTATTAGAATTTCCCTGTGACTATATTTAGGGGAAGCAATACGAGTAACGGTGTGGAATAGTTTCTCGGAATCAAATGATTTTGAATAAAAGTTTCTTGATTCAATAACAACAGCCCACATTTAGTTTCCAGCTGAACAGGCCTGTAGTGCTCTATATCTTGAAATTTTAATCGTAATTTTTTGTAATTAAACCCTTGATTGTTTCCCTTATAAAGCATTTATAGATTCACCGGATCTTTGGGGGACTTTGGTAGATCCTCAAAAAAAAATTACCTTAAAATCGGCGTCGGTGCCAAGGTGCTTGAAGGTACCCACGACGTACACCGCGTTACCTCCGCTCACCACCATCCGCGCGTGGGTGCTATGCCTGAAACATCGGTTTATTTCAATAAAATAGTTTAGCTCACGTAAAATATTCTTTGGAGGAGCTCGGTGGCGTAGTGGTTAGCACGCTTTGGCTTTCGATATCGAAAACAAAGCTACCTTCGCCATGGCCAGGCATTGGATGGGTGACCAAAACATTGTGATCTCGAATTACTCCGTGATACGGGAGGCACGTTAAGCAGTTGGTCCCGGTCGCTATTACAACCATTTCTACCCACCACCGCATTGGGCTAGCGTGGTAGTGTTATGGCCGATGGCCCATACTCTCCAATAGTACTCATCCACTCCATTCCATGGCCCAGCAGTGGAATGTACATAGGTTGAGGACGAAAATATTCATTGCATAAAAATGTATGAGAATATGCCGGTCGGTGACTGAATAGTCTAGTGGACATGTTCCCAAAAATTTTTGTACAAAGAATATTTTTTCTGTAGCATTATGTAAGCGATAAATCGGAAATTGCTAGTATTATTAATCAATCTATAATGTTTCTAATTGATCTCATTTGACCGCTTAATCACGGAAAATATCAGTAGCACAAAGACAAAATATTAGGTCCTTACCTATGAAATTGGTGTTTTGTATGGAGATTTTGGGGATGTCTGCATTTTACATATCAGTTTCCTTTTATCAGTTTTCTTCACAACGACAAATCCAGAGATAATAATATTTGGCATGTATCATTAGACTAGCTTTAGCAATATGTGTGTGAACACGCTTGATAAAAATTATTCATCGTTTTTATGTTAATGCAAATCAAATGATGTATTCGGGAGGCAGTTCAAAATAATTGTCTTTGTGTCTAACTTTAACACAATTAAACTTACAAAAAATTATCAAATTAAATAATACGAGCTCAAATATATGGTCTATTTTTATAAGAGGCAATTATTTTATAAGAATGTTCTGAAACTTAATAGTTATGGACAAATTGCTGAGACAGAATAAAAACACCAATTTCATAGGTAAGGACCCAATATAATTAATTTCCAATTTTTATAATACTTTTTTTTTATATTTGCGTATCACCGACGGAAATATTGCATGCCAGAGTGATTTTATAATAAAATGAAGATCATTTATTTTAATAGGAGCGTGATGTGTTACCGAGAGAAACATCAAAGAAACCCGCAGGCCGTGAAATTACTGAGAGGAATTGCTGTATTACAAAACAGAATAGAGGTGGGAAATTTGTGTGACACGATCATGTACTCGTAACATAACAATATTGCTACATCTTATATCACAGGTATATTTACTATTATAGTAGTTAGTTTCCCTGTACAGTCACGTTCAGAAATGTGTATACATATTTGACAGGTTGTAGTTACTCGCCTCTAATAAGAGTTACTAACTGTCAAAAGTGTTTACGTATTTTTGCGTTTTTTTTTGTAATACACAACGTAAAGAATTATGACAACGCGCTTCATCTCTGTTACTTAACTTCGGCATCGACCACGTCACATTGGCGCCCAACGTGGGGCGTGTGACGTGGTGGGTGCCGATGTTAAATAAAAGGGATGATGTCACTTAATTTATACAATTAATTTAATTCAAAAGGCATAAAATAGTGCCTTGGAAAAGGTTTTTAGTTCTCTGAAAATATATTATCAACTTTACCACGACAGCCACAACAACTTGTAAATATTACATATTAATTTTTATTAACTGGGAATGAAAACTGGAGAACAAAAACAGTGAGAAAGAGACAGATGGTTAGTTTTAAAAACAGAAACAAAGAGAAAATGGCCAGAGAAGAGCGCAATAACAGCAAATAGTCTCTAAAGCTGATATAACGCCTGGTTACAGGATTAAGACGGATACTTTGCGCAATCATCACCATCAACATAATAACTAGGAAATATCTATAGCTAAAAAAAGGTCTCTCCAAGGATTTTCACTTCAATCAGTCGAATGGCTTCCAGCAACCGTCGCCAGAAAATACTGTCATACAAGCTCGAAATAACAGAATGTTTGCTGAGTTAGCGGTATCTGTGGCGTATAGTGGTTAGTACATTTTGGCTTTCAAGATCAAAACTACCTTCACCATGGCCAGGCCATGGATGGGTGACCAAAACTTTGTGATCTGTAACTCCTCTGTGCTTCGAAAGGCACGTTAAGCCGTTGGTCCCGGTCGCTATTCCAACCGTTTTTACCCACCAACCCGTATTGGGCCAGCGTGGTGATGTTACGGCCCATACATAGGATGGCCCAGCAGAGGGACGTATGTAAGCTGAGGATTAAAAAAAAATTATGCCTTATTATTATATGTACTCAGGACATGAATGAAACAACGCGATAATTGAAGAATATTCGGAAGGTCTACCACGCACTTTTTCTTCGCAAGTATGATCCAAAAACGGCCCGTTTATCGGTGGAGCTTCGGTAATACAAAAAACAACTTTCGTGATAAGAAACAAACAAAACGAATAACGAATGCAATTGCATGTATCGCTTTTCATGGCTCTGTTCAGTGTAGCCCTTGTTTTGTCTACAAACATGCATATAAAATAATTCGTTTCAGTGAAGACGTTGCAAACCGTTTATTTATGGTATAGGATAGGTCTGGATACTGCAGTTAGTCACGCTCGGCCCCGGTTCATGAGGTGGTTAACTTCCTGCATTTACCCTACGGTGACGTCACCGAAGATATATGTGTGTCGTTAGGCGTTAATATTATCGTGTAAGCTGTAGGAGCTCTCAACAACTGTTTTTCACCAATATTTACTATAACGGTGTTTAACCTCAAATTGACTTGGAATATGAATTTCATTTACTAACGCTTTCATCAGATTCATTGTCTTTGAAGAGAGTGCTTTGTGAATAAGCACATCTGCTAAACCAAATAACTTTGCGGGAATTTATAATGCTCAAGGAGAAAGCGGTTTCTCTGCAGCTACTAGAGTTACCGATGAACTTACAGTATCTTCCCTGAGGTAAAATTTCTGAACTATGGGTCAGTAATTTTATTGAACATTCCTTTGTCAAGTATCTGTAAGTAATAATTTAAAAAAAAATTGATTCGATTCAGAACCCCCATTTAATTGTCGCTTACACTCCTCAATCGTTCAGGATGACATCTAACCGTCAGCAAAAAACCACCCTACGGGAATTTATTCAGCGGTGCATCAGATAGACGCGTCTGTACGCGCAGCACGTCCGCTGTTAGTAGGGCAGATCACACGTACCCCTAACGGCCGCTGTAATGGCGGCCCGCCCAGTAATAGCCCCAAATATCCCCTGGGAACTTAAGACGAACAAATTAAAAACCTTTATGCGCACTTCGGTACTACTTTCTTCCACATTATCGCGCACTTTCAGTATTTCGCGAAATTTCAAATGGGCTGAACAGATTAAAAGTGTTCATTGGGAAGAGTGGTTTTTGAATTGAATGATGGCAGTAATGGAAAATGTGGTAAACTGCAGAATATATAGCTCAGATATTTATTTATTTTGAATTCTAAAACTTCAATGAAGTAGTAGTTTATGGCATTAAAAAAACAATGTAAAGGGAGGATAGAAACTTGCTGAGTTTCTTGCCCTTTCTTCTCAGAACAAGGCCTCCTGGTAGTTTTGTGAACGGAATGCGTAGTTTATCGCTTTCACGAACATTTGTAAAATACTTTTGACGTTCATAAGCATGTGCTAAGACGCATAAAAATAACTTAATAAACGATATTGAATTTTGAAGTCAGGTTTTGCTTTCTATAGGGAAAATTTTATTATTTGGATTGAAAATTATTGCTAAGAAATAAATAAAACAAACTCATTTATTTTATTAAATAGCTATTGCGAATGGCTATTTGTTCAAAGGGTTAGCGGATGCCTTAGTAATACCTAATTTAAATAAATATTATCTTTCGCTATAGACAATCTATTCGTAATCACAAATAACGTTATCCAACGTATAATTATTAGGGTTCAGTTTCAAATAAAACCTCTCCGTGGTCGCTTAGTCCTTCCATTTAGATGTCCAACAGAGGAATATCAAAACGAGAAGAAATTTCAGCAAGAAATTTATAATTATGTGTACTACGGTCAGTTAAGCAGATGAAGATGCACATTTTTGATGCACCACAACGCAGAAGATATGCAAATGTAGAAATGTAGAATAACTAAAGTTGACATTACTATCGGAAAAATTTATTACTCCATCATGTTTATTGTGTATTTAAATATGTATGTATATATGTATTTATTTTAGTATAAGTATAATGATGTAGTTTATGTAGGTTTTTTTATTTTACTTTTTTTATTTTTTATTTATATACTTGATGTGTATCTGTTATCGTCTTCTTTTTGCATCTGCGTCCCAATAGAATACTTTGATGATCATTCATGGGTTGACTGGAAGACATCTCTTTAAGGGATAAGTCCGCCATTGTAAACAATATTACTAATTATATGTTTTGTATTTTTTTTTCAAATGCAATAAAGAGTATATATAAATCTTTAAAATGGACAGAATTAAAAATGAGCGTGTAAATAATTCGCCAGCGGTAGAAAAAATACAAGAGCAAAAAATTGGCACGGCACGAACGTGTGATGGAGAAGGATGAATGTCACATAATAAGAAAAACGTTACGTCTGATGGGAATGAGAATAAGAAGAACACCGATGGAGTAATGAGTTGAAAGTGTGTTGAACCATAGCAGAGTGTAAGTGGAAGACATTGGTGCCGAATCCACCAACAGTCAGAGAAGTGTTGGGACAAGGAAACGGAAGCGAAATGAAAAACTAATTAGCCGGTGCTATCATTAAGAAATCGTTAAGGAAAAATAGTAAGGCGGGCGGCAATAACCGTTAGAGCTAACCGGCCGTTTAACCGTGTGTCGTATCCCTTACCCGCGGGCTAAAACTAAGAATCTTTTAGCAGTTTTACTAGCCCGGGGTCATTTGGACCCAGGCTAATAAAACTGCTAAAAGCAGTTACGTAATACAAACTTCATACTAGCAGTAATTCTACATGTTTTATATCTTCTAGTAATATAATCTCCTGTATTATTCATCTACATTAGTCAGGATAAGATCTCTAAAATAACCGGCCTGAAATGTTAAGTGGTGCTCTTTGATATTATAACAAAATTAATTAAACCTGCGAAGGTCATAAATGTACAATAATTTTAAGATACTACGGGATGTACGTCTGATTTAATTATCTTTTGACCTTTTCATATTCAAGTCAAACGAAATAGAACCAAAATTTGAGAATTATTTCAGAATTTTAAAGCAGAATAATCAACAATCAGTAATTATGAATTATTTTTAAAAGTCACGATTTTATTGCATTGCTGGATTCATACTGTTATTAAAAATATGTTTTACTTCAAATTGCGTTAGGAGAAAAAAAAATACATTACCAGCGATTATGTATTTACTTCCATCCTAACATATAAATGTGAAAATAACTCTGTCCATCTGTCTGTTCGTCTGTCTGTCGGTCTCGCTTTCAGTCAAAACACTGAAACGACTTAATCGAATACTTATGTATTCACCGAAACCACTAGTAATTTATAAAACTTTATGAGGCGAGTGTTGTTATTTAATAAAACATGAGTTATTATTATAAATGACGACACATAATTATAATTATCAAAGTGTTTATAATACTGTGTGTTTGGTAATATACTGCCATTTGATACGTCAAAATGCTAGTATCTTTCTTGTACGTTTTGTAGTTTCTTGGTACTTACAAGGAAAAGGTAAACAAAATCAATTATGCTGAAGTAATTGTACAATTGAATTCCTTCTTTATTCGGCGTTATTTACGCTCATTAGACGTAATTTAAATCGAATTAATTACTTGATTTAACTCCCCAAAATATAGTAAATACCTAAACATTAAGGTATTTAACTTGAATATCAAAATATCTTAATAAATTGCTCCAGTCTGAGTAATGTGACCTGTCGACTAAAGGGGAGCGAAGAGGCAGAGAGAAGAATTAAAGCAACGCTATTGGTTTGTTGAGATATCGGAAGAACAAAGCGGAGATTTAAAGAAAAATGAAGAAATCCTAATTGTTAATTTTGACTCAGCTCAGGTTCCGCTTCTTGCCGCATCGTAGCCTAAGCCGGCCGCCATGTTTGTTTACGGCACGTTCCCGACACTTCTCACCGGCATGCGGCGGGCGGCGCGGCGCCACGATCGCGCGATAGTGGCACCCTCGGCCACTTCCTGCCGTTTGTCAAACAAGGTTTAGCGCTCACCTGAGCACAGCCGGTTAATTGCGAAAAGCACGTTAATGTGCAACAACAATGATTAACTGCTTCCTCTCAGGCGTCTTCTATCTTAAGTCGACTGTTCTTGTTTATATTATAATTCTTATTGCCTAAAAGGTTTTTTATCTGGCTTAATGTCTAGCTAAATAACAGCTTTGGTTTGTTATTGGATTCATTCATTATTTCTGAAGAGATCGCACGAATGAACTGATATTTGTACGAGTCTAAAAGATGATAAGACGCCAAACCTTCTTGTTCCAGCCACTTCGACGACTTTGCAGCGAGTTCTCCGCCACCAGCACGGTTGAAGTGTCCAATACGACGAGGAAGCGCTGCGAGCCCAGCCCTCTTCGGGGAATAGCAAGACCTGCAAACAAAGAACACTTCATTACCAATACATTTCATGAATCGAACGAACATTCCCATTAAGACTTTTCCCAAATTACATTATGAACTTCATCGTTCAACCAATCTAAAGGGGTTGCCAGCTCGATTCTACGTCAATATTATCTTAACAATCGCAGAAATTTTACCCGTAATATTTCACAAGCTATCTGCAATCCGGAAGCGTTACGGGCCTCACGAAACGCTGAGTACGGATTAACTAAATTAGAAAACTTTACAAGCCTTTCGACGGCGGGTTGAAAAATAGCTTTTTGACTAAAACTAATATTGCGGGCAGAAACAAAATAGAGGAGTTGTAACGAAGTTGTTTCGAGCGTTTGAGTTTACAACCGCGGGCGGGCTCGTTCGCTTACGGTTGGGTATTCTGCAGCTACGTCATCGATAACGTAAACGGGAGTATATTGCCAGCAAGACTCGTTCGCTAGATTGGCTCCTGGCGTTTCGTTCTCATTTCGCTGCGACTTGAGCAATATTTTTTTCCGGAAAAGAGTTTTCCCGCTTTCGACAATATTGCGCCAGTTTCAAAGAGGCGGAATCTTGGCGGATGGAATCGCTTTCGGATTGAGTGAGCAGACTAATGATCGAGTTCCGTGCGGGACAGTCCGCCCCCATCGACCTCCCCTTGACGAGTGTAACTACTGTTTAATGGATTTAAAAGCATTTCATTGTAACATTTCAAATGCGGAATTGAAAATGAATGAGTGGACCACAAACTTTTCATCACGGAATAATGTTTCAATAAAGTGTCTTGTCACTTTGTGTATCAATAAAATCGAACGGGGGTTTCGTCGTTTTGTGAATAGAATAGAATAGAATAGAATAGAATCATTTATTTCTTATAAATATGGTACAAAATTAGACAAAATTAGTGAAATGAAAATATTCACAGCTTTGAATTCTAATGAGTGGGTGCTTGGGACACATAGAGTTAAGAATGGGTGTGCATTTATCAAGATTTATTTAATTTTATAATTTTAATTAAATTGCATTGCATAAATCGAATCGTATCGAACGTGCATACAAGTATGTTGAATTTTAAAATATATACCAATTAAGAGCGTGTACGTCGAAATGGATTTGGCTATAGACGTTGTTCGCTCTAATATTTACCACGACTTAAGCCAGAACCCGTTATGTTATACATAAGAGACAATATTTCATATATGGTTTTCCCCAAGTTTCCAGTATCAGCAATCAGAAGTAATTTATTCAGTAGTTAACATAGAGTATTCATAGTCTAAGTCTGGTTTCTGTGTAGTTGACTGTGTATAGGTATTATAAATACCTACGTAAGTTCCATAACCCGTCTTTTCCCTGGAGAGCATGGATCTCCTTTGAGTTTTGACCGGATAATTTCAACTGCAACACGTAATGCATGTGTATGCATAGTGCATGTTGTAGGAACTACAACTACAACTTAACTACAATGTACTTAATGTCTGGCAGCATAGAATCTTGACAGCGATAATTATGAAACAGATTGATTTACTTTATTTTTATGGTGATTGTGCATTCTTATTTCAATGAATTTATATTAATCAATACATACATAAGGTTACGCCTTATTTCCATAGGGGTAGGTAGGTAATCTCTGCCTATCCCTCTCTACCTTTATACTTGTCACGAACCTTAAATGTCATAAATTAGAAATATGCCTAATGTTAAAATTATTGACAAGTTTTTATATTCGGCTAACATTTTCTATGCTTAAAATACCATGCATTATATGATTTATATGATGTTCCATTGAAAGTAAGTTATAAGTTTACATTTGCAGAACACCTGTCATGAGCAGTCAATTTCGCCTGCTTAGGGCTAAGCCTGCTATATCTTACGACTGCTATATCTAAACCTGCTGTAAATTTAATCATAATGTAGTCTTGCAAACAAAATATTTTATTGCATTGCATGCTCATGACATATCTATTTACTATATTGAGACGGACTTTAGAAATCCATTTTTTACTTTTCTTATTTTGACGACCTCCATGACGCAGACAAGGTGTCTTCATCTCAGAGGTCTAGTTTTCGAATGCTGGTGGATGTTTTTTGAAATGAATACAAAAATTTGATCTCCAGTAATGGATGTTTATACTATGTTTATTGAAAACTTTTAAAATGCATTGGAAAAAATGATCGTCAACAATAATGTAGGTGCATTTAGATCTTACATAATTATCCAATAGCAAAATATATACAATGTATTAATTAAATAGGAAATAATAATTTAAATAATGTCAATAATAATGGAATAAAAAATAAATAAATATATATATATATATTTGTAAAATTTCTATAGTATACTTTATTGGTAACTTAAACTCAAATTCGAAATTTGCATTGGCCCATTTGATAATTGTTAATTTAAGAAGATACCTAATTATTTACGTTCTATTTCGTCTTAAAAACTTTATTTCAATTATTGTCTACCTACACAGTTAACTAAAATTCCTCTCAAAAATTTAATTGAAAATTCCATGCGTAACGTTGATGGTTCTTGATAGACAGTGAGATGTTTCAGGTGAAATTAAAATGGGATGATTGAGTGGAGAGCGGCGTACCCTGTCCCGGGCCAGACAGGCTTCAAATGTAATTGTGTTTACTGCAAACCAAAATAAATATCTATCCATGAGAGTTTCAAATACATTTATAATGATCTCCATCATGTTCGTGGTTTTGGGTTTGGATTTGGAAGCAATGAATTTTCTTAGAACGGACTTTAAATAGATGAAAAGAATAGGTTTAAAATACATTTAAAAATGTTTAAGTATTTTGCCTAAGCATAGGGTGTAGCATTAGTAGTAGGGGTAAGGTTAGGTGGGTGGGTGTTTTGTAGCTACACAATACTTAATTAAAAATATCCATGCCGTATTTTATAGGAATAATTCTACAGAAAAAATGTTTTCTACGTTAGTTAGGAATAATGTGTAATATAAGGTTGAATTTGATTCTATATCACACACCTTAAAATATCATACTTCCAAATAACCAAATAAATATGTGCTTCAAAAACCGAATGCTAAAGGAATCACGAGACGTAAAATCACGGTTGAACGCGTCCCAGACAAAACCTTTCCTTCATCAATATTCAAGGGGCGGCGCGTGCGGCCTATCAACACCTTTTTTACGTCGATACCCATCACACGAGTGTCATCCAATTACGCAGCGAGTCCGTACGCTTGTCGCTCGGTTAATTGCTCCGTAAACTGCACTCGAGTTAATCGTTAGCTC
The DNA here is from genome assembly GCA_910589355.1 of Parapoynx stratiotata. NCBI lineage: Eukaryota > Metazoa > Arthropoda > Insecta > Lepidoptera > Crambidae > Parapoynx > Parapoynx stratiotata. The sequence goes on from OU342473.1 coordinate 7,266,940, forward strand.
AAGTATGGAGGTGAGAGATATTCTTCTTTTTAATATAATTTTGGGATCTCGGACACCTCTGTGCTTCGGAAGGCATGTGAAGCCGTAGGTCCCAATTACTTTTGCAGGCGTTTTAACGCACTAACCCGCATTGGGCCAGCGTAGTGGTGTTATGGCCATTCCTTGAGTGTGTTCCTCCATAAGGAAGGCCTTTGCCCTGCAGTGGAACGTATATAGGCTGATGACGATATGCCTAAACTAAACAATGGCTCAATAATGCTCAAGTAATTTTGCTTTTTTTTACTGCTTTTTGCTCTCACCTGGTATTAGGTAGGAGTCGGTTTCAGTTAACCTTTTTGCGCTTTACCTTGTTCCGCTATTTTCGAAGGAAATTACAGTTATGGAAGGCGCGAACAAATCGTATAATAGCGTTATGACCAATAATCCCAACGAAAACAGCGAATTATCTGAGAGAGACTTCTCGACTCACTTTGAAAAACTATGGATTTTGAATAGGTATAAACTTTATAAGTAAACTCAAACGTTTATAATACCAGAACTTCCTCTCTCATATACTTACGGGAAGCAACATAATATGAAAAATAAATTCAACTAGCGACAAAAGTGGAATGATGAGCTTTTGTGTAAACGCGGCGTCGTCTGAGGAAGCGGCTGGCTAGCCCACTAAACATATATTGTGTGTAGAGGACTGCACTTTTTCGCTTAACTAGCCTATTGTAAGTTTTCTCTTCGTACAAAGGCTGTGTTATTACGGCACAAGGAGGCTTTGGTTTATTTTTTATTTAATGCTGTAGTACGCACAGAAGAAGAAGACATGTAGTGCCGATCCCACCTAGAATGGGAAAATGGCAAGAAGAAGAATGCTGTATGAGTAGTAGGCACAAAAATAAAAATGTTTATTTCGTAGGTCAAGTTTGGCACTTAAAATCGTCAAAATTGTAAATATCTTATACAAAATGAGTAGAAAAAAAACAAATTATTCATACTCATTACCGCGAGCGCTTATAGCAAATACATCCACAGCGCTTTGACTGTGGCTGTAATTGATACAAGCGGTCGGATTCAGAGAGTAAGGCTTTTCATGAAAAGAACCCGGCAAGAAACTCATGAGTCACTTTTTAATAGCCAACCACATAATTATAGGTACGAAGAAGAAGTTTATGTTTACATTATATAATATGCCTTACTTTCAAGCGGAAGAGGAGAATGAAAGAAGAAGACATATGGGAAAAGGGCAAGAAGAAGAGATCCGTTACTATGAAGTCTTAATGTGTTTAGTTAGCTTAAAAAAATCCATAATATTAATTTTAATAAATGTGACTTGATAGATACGATACAGTCACCAATGAGGCCAATGAGTTAGTAGTATAAGGAAATATAGATACGCTGTTAGATAATACAATTCTTATAAAAATCGATGATCTATCAGAAGATAATGAATGTATTCAATTAACCAAATAAGAGCAAAAACACTTAAGCTACAGTTGAGCAGTGCCTTTTAGCGCGAATCAGGGGAATCATAAAATGACTTAAGTCCCTTGAAGCAATAATCCTCACGTCGCATTCATAGCCCAGACTAAATCCAATTATGAAGGTCCTCCGCGGCTCCCGTGCAGCCAGAGATAAACCAGTACTCGAAACAAGAAGTGACAGTGTCAGAAATGGTACCTGAGATTATATTTTTAAAAAGGTGCCACTCCTAGGTAGAGTAAATTTTGTACAGAGTTTACCATTAACGTTTTAAGATTTTACTACTTTTTCATTTGTGCTTTGAATCCTATACGGAGCACAAAAATTTATTTGCATTATTAGGGATAGTGTTCAGAAATATTAAACCATTATTTTTATTATATTATTATGATATACTTAATTTTGTATTTTTAATAATAATTTCTAATTATAAACAAAAATTTCATTGTAAGCATTTATCTCATTCATCATAATAAAACTGTAATGGTCAAATGTCTGTCATATAAACAAAAAAATGCCTAAAATCAATATGTAACGAGAAGAAAAATACCAAAAAAATATATTTTTTTTAATTTTTCGATTCTCTGTCTGTTTGCCTGTTTGTGCGTTTGCGGGCAACAGTTAGTTATTACCTATTTTTTAAGCCTGTTTTGTCCAGGATTACGCTTAGCGTCAAGTTACGTACGCAATCAATACAAATACCTTGCATCTAAATAAGCAGTTAAGCTGAAATTATGTACTCAAATAGTTATGTACTCAAATGTAAAGAGCAACTTAATAATTTTCAATTTTCCGGCCTGTCTAGCGGAGTTAAGGCGACGCCGACGCTCCGTCCACTAAATGCAACGGGCGGAGAGCCGTCGAGTGTCGGGACGTGACTATCGACTGTGCACCCAGTAATCTGCATCAGCCCACACCGTACTTGGAAAATATTAATGTTTTCGTTACATTTGTATGTTTGGAATTAAGATGTTTTTTTAATAAAGTCGGCTTCTTATTACGCTAACTGTCGCACTCAGTGTTTTATTAACTTTTGTCAATATTTATTCTCAAGGAATTAAATGTTTTCTTAAGAACAAAAAATTACACTTATTCTAATACACATAAAGGCGAATTTTAAACTCAATAATGAACATTAGGTTAAATGACGTCTCTGAGTGCGGCCGTACGACAATAAACTTGCAATTGAAACATTAGGTAATAATTTAATTAAGACTTAATGTTTACAAAAGGCTATTTTGTAATATCGAATATAAAAAAATAAGTATAGTTAATATTCTAAGCTCAAACAAATTTATACTTATTACACGATTACCCTTTGTTTTCAATCGAATCATTTCGTAAACATCGATTAAAACTAATGATGAAGTTTCATGGTGTGAAAATCTAATCTTTATTACATTATTGATTTCGATAGTGTGAGTTTATCTACAAAACGTAGTAAGCATTGTCTGCAAAAACAGCGTGAAAAAAGCTTTAAAATTAAAATAAAAAATTCGTTATAAAGCTTTCTTGTGCATCTTTTTAAATAGGGAAGTAATTATGACGACCTCCGTGGTTAAGTGGTCAGTACATAGGTCTCAAGGCGTCGCCATCTCGGGAGGTTCTGGGTTCGATCCCGGTGCAAATGTTTGTGTGATGAATACAGGCATTTGTTCTCCAGTCATGGGTGTTTATGTATGTATTGTATATATTCTTAACATATGAATGTCATCTGTATTTTTATGCTGACCAAAATTCGAATACTTTGCTAACCGTTTAAGGGCCACTTGCAGGAAATTTTAAGCTTAGTTTAAATCTCGATTTTGTCATTTTTTGACATAAGAGCCATAGTAAAATTGTCAAAAAATTACTAAATCTAGTTTAAAATCTCGATTAAAATTTCCTGCAAGACGCCCTAAATAACACCTTTTTAAATATTCAATGAATTTTTTATTCTGCCCTTAAACAGCTCTAAGAGTCCCGGCGTCGTCGGTGCAGTTCGGACACGCCGCCCACTTCAATCTTCGTCCCTTAAGTTTGTTTGGACATTATCATTCTTTTTATATTTTATGGTAGATGTGTTTGCTCGATTATACGAGTTTGTTCAGGGCCCTGAATAAAATTGATTTATGACTGACCAAGATATTAGTTTGGTGGACCAGACTGATAATATTGACCGTGTAATATGGTGACGGTGTTACGCGAATAAACGTAGTAAACGTTTTATCTACACGCATGTTTTAATATACGAAATACCACAATTAGAAATATTTATATTTCATAGCTTAGCACCTAAACATGTTACATTAAAAAATATATTAAATTTCACTGCAGCGAGCGCTTGTAGCAAGTATATACTAGGCCAAAAAAGCGTTTGACCACCATAAAGTTCAAAATAATTCATGCGTCATAGAATATAATATATTTACTAAAATAACATAGGTAACAGTTTGAACGTCTTGTCTTGACGTTTTTTATGTTTTTTTTCGATGCAAAAAATGTTTTTTTAAGAAATGTCTCTATGCAATAGTTTAAATATCAAGTTTAAATTCAAACGTCAATAGCAAATAACATGTTATAATTGTGCATTTAATTCATTGTTAAAACGGTAATAAGTCAACAATTTTGATCCTTTAGCACTTTTAGGTTGAATCTTATCGCTTTTTTACTGACACATAAAAATTTTTTCAAAAGTGGTTAACCACTTATTTGGCCCACCGTACATTCATAGCGCGTTGACTGTAGTTGTAATCGATACAAGCGGGCGGATTCCGAGGGTAAGGCTTTTCATGAGAAGAATCCGGCAAGAAACTCATGAGCCACTTGTCTTAAATAGCCAATTATAATAAAATGATGAACAAATTATATTGGGTCCTTACCTATGAAATTGGTGTTTTTATTCTGTCTTAGCAATTTGTCCTTAACTATTAAGTTTCAGAACATTCTTATAAAATAATTGCCTCTTCTAAAAATAGACCATATATTTGAGCTCGTATTATTTAATTTGATAATTTTTTGTAAGTTTAATTATGTTAAAATTGGACACAAAGACAATTATTTTGACAATCATTTGATTTGCATTAACATAAAAACGATGAATAATTTTTATCAAGCGTGTTCACACACATATTGCTAAAGCGTGTCTAATGATACATGCCAAATATTATTATCTCTGGATTTGTCGTTGTGAAGAAAACTGATAAAATATTAGTATGTAAAATGCAGACATCCCCAAAATCTCCATACAAAACACCAATTTCATAGGTAAGGACCTAATATTGAGATGCTTATTTTTAAGCTGAATGTATTAGGTAATTAAAATTATGACCATCAGGCATCAGCTCGGTTGTATTTCTGGCAGGACATAAGCGTCAAAAACAAAACAACGCAAACGCGGAATCTGCATAATTTCCTGTTAATTGATGCTGATGTTCGATTCGCAACGTTAGCGCTGTCACTTCGACAGCACGAAATTTATTATTTATTGAACTTCTCCTGAATAAATAGTTAAAGAACTGACTGTAATAGCTCATCCTTATAGTTCATTTGTGTGTTTTTAAAGGTTTAGAAGCACCTCAAGAATTCCAGTTTTTATGTAAATACATATTTGTAATTCTTTGACTGTGTTCTTTCTTTCTTTGTCTATTACAATGTCATATTGTAATTGTAAACAAAATGAAGCGTCTTTCAGAAGCCTTTGAACTGTGATCGGAAATATTTACACACACAATAAAGCTCTGGAAATATTTTACAACAAGACCAACTCGTAAATTATTCACTATTCAGTTTCCATTCCTTTGTAGCTTTTGCACAATCAAATATTTGGGATGTAAGCAATAAAAAATGTAATATAATTATATGATACATTATATTATTATTGTATAATATTTATTATGTTTTTTTAACATTCTGTTGTTGGTTTTTAAACATGTGTTTGGACTAATGAAGCAATAAATGGGAAAATGGAGGTTGGAGGTGGACGCACCAAATCGAGGACATTCAAGGAGGAATCGGTCAAAAGCACCTTCAAGAAGCGTGCAGGAAGAGATTAATGAAAGAAAGTGAATCGAAAGGTGTGAGCCAGGATCAAGTGGAGACGGTTGGTTCAGCTAACATCATCGGGAAAAAGCCATGGCTTATAAAATCCGCTTAAATTATGTATGTTTGTGATTGGATAAGTATTATAATTAAACTTAGAAGTAGGTGTATATTGGGCATTCTAAAACAGTTTACGTCAAAACACAGCTTAAATATGTATATGGGCATTTTAAAACAGTTTACATGAAAACACCGTGAACGAGTGCAGTGAGATTTGAGCTTCGCTCGAATATGTATATGGACATTCTTAAACAGTTGCCATCAAAACGCTGTGAACGAACGCAGTGAGCTTCACGGTGTTTTGATGTAAACTGTTTTAGAATGCGCAATATACACCTACTCTTAGAATTTTAGTGTACCTATTTCTATTTTGCTTCGAATTTATTTGTAACGTAATAACAAACTTTGAGATTCCAAAATACAAACATGTTTTATCCTGACGATTAATGTGCGAAGCCTTTTTACAAAATACTAGAATAGCAAATGCAAAACCTAAAACTTTTCTACTGGTAACAAGCTCACGGATTTAGCCAAAATTTTAATTTGCTCTGAGCTTACCTCCATCGTCACAAAAGTACACAAACGAGCTACGTTACGAACAAACTTTAACATTACATGGAAACACTAGTTTTGTAGGCAGGCTTCCCATGGCCGCTCTCAGTTAAGTTATTTCTAGAACGTAAGCAAAACGTACTAACGTAATTGAGGAATTTTCGGCCGGCCTTTTTGGTTAAGTGGTTACGAACCCTGGCTGTAAAATAAAGAGGTCCTGGTTTCAGTCATAATATTAAATCATAAATATAATTAAATCATATAATAATATACATTTCAATAAGATAATGCAAGTTTTATTTTCTATTTAATAGATATCGGAGCATCATTATAGTCATCTTGTGGAAATGCTAGATTCATTTTTAAACTCGCACACATTTTTTAATTCGTACATTGTGCAGTGTTGGTTTTACTTAACATAATTTTATGGTTGTAAAGACATAGGATCAAACAAACTTAATTAATGAAAATTCGTAACAAGTCAAGGGACACAAAATGAGACACAATAAAAACATCTATTATTTGCGAGCACGGTTAACGTATCATAACGTTACTTATAACTCAAATCGTTTAAACTGTTTAAAGGCTTGGTTGTTAACTGTTAAAATTGCACAATATTTTTATCTGCCTCTAATACGGAATGTCTGATAAAAAGCATAAAATTCAAAACCGACTTTTTTCGTCGTTACGTCAGGAAGTGTAGAGACGGGTCTAACGAACCCCAACAAAACTACAAGGGTTGTTCGCGCCCGCAGCGGCTAGAAGCTAAACTGCCAATTTGCAGTTTGATGACGCGACAAAGGGCCACATCGGTCCTGCGCCGACCACGATACGGGACTAACTCAATTTCGCACTTGCAATTTGGTCAGAAATACCTATTGAAAGTCGTTTCATTTTGAGATACGTTGAAAGGGTTAACGAAAATTTGTCGTCATTCTCAATTAAGATTTTCGTAATTGGAATTGTCACATGCGATTGGTTTGACGATGTAAAAATGGTGGAAGAAGAAATTGTAAGTGCTATTTTTTTTAATAAACAATTAAACATTTTTAGAATACTTATTATTGATATATTATGTACCATAAAACATGACGCCATGTCCAAGTCAGACAAAATTTTCCTATATTACCATGTTACTGTTGCAAAAACTTGGGAGCAGAGATTGGAGAGTGTTGGCCTGAAAATAAGCAGAACCAAAACCGAATATATGTACTGCGATTTCAGCGATCTTTCAAATCCTTGGCCCGTTGCGCTCGATGGAGAGAATCTTCCAGTCTGTTCGGAGTTTCGTTATCTAGGATCTCTACTTCAGCAGGATGGAGATGTTGACCGAGACGTCAAGCGAAGGCTTAGCTCAGGATGGATGAAATGGCGGCAGGCTACGGGAACTGCTTGTGACCCCCGTATTTCCCTAAGACTGAAGAAGAAAATTTATAATCTCTAATAAGACCTGTCATCATGTATGGATGGATCGGAATGTTGGCCTGTAAAGCGGATGGATGAACAAAGATTGCATGTAGCTGAAATGCGAATGTTGAGGTGGATGTGTGGTGTGACGAGAATGGATAGGGATAGAGTGAGGAATGAATATATTAGGGAAAGTCTGAAAGTTGCCCCGATTGCTGATAAACTGAGAGAAAAACGACTTTCTTGGTATGGACATGTAATGAGGAGGGAGAATGATCATGTCACCAGGAAAGTTATGAACTTGAAAGTGGATGGGCGTGTGGGGAGAGGAAGACCAAAGAATAGATGGATGGATTGGTTGAATGATGATGTGAGGAGGATGGGAGTGAGTGTTGACTTGACGAGTAATAGAGGAGAGTGGAAGAGGAAGACATGTTGCGCCGACCCCAAATAGAATTGGGAGCAGGGCAGGAAAAAGAAGACTGTTGCAAAAACATAGATTGCTATTATATTAAAGCATGTGATTTTAATTGTGTTATTGAGTATTTATACGACTGTAGGGCGATTACGAGTGAAAATCCCTCAATTTTGTTTCAATCCCTAAGTTCAAAATCCCCAAAATCAAAATACCTAATGGACGAAATACCTAAAAACATAATACCTAATGGACAAAAAGTTTTCTATGTGATGGTGGTCCGACTGTAATGCAAAGCATTACATTACTAAGAAAATTTTCATCTAAAATAATTCTGTGCTCGAATTGTTTCCGTAGAAAAACATAACAAATGTAGGTAGTTATTTGAAAATGAGTTCCCGTATTTATACGTAATGTTTGCATGCTTTTTTACACACGCTTACGTTTATTTTGTGGTTTTTTATTTGTTATAATGTAGTTTAAAGTAGAGTAATGTACTCATATAAATTAGAATATTTTATTTGTCAATCCGAACTGTTTATAAGGAATAGAATAGCATACATACTAAGATCTTAACACAGTACAATCTCTCGCTGTTTTCCTTAATTGTCACACGTCACGAAGGGTGAAACTTATCAGATAATTGACTGCAACTACACCCGACACCGGCTGAATCGCATCGACGGGACGATGTGACATGCATTCGAATGCCAACTGAACCTCTTCGTGAGGACTATGTACTGCTGACATCACGCATATCGAAACGAAGCAACGACTTTCACTCTTATTACAAAGTACTAAGGTACAAAAAGATACGGATCGTGAGATGCTGGTAGTACTTTTCCGTATTCAAATTCGAGATAAACCGATTTCGAGGGTTCATCGAAGCTGACAAGCGGCAACAATCAATAGTGATATTTTGTAAATGTTTACTTTGTGTGAAATTTATTATTCTAAATATTTAATGAAATCGATGATAAGATTATCGTGTACAGCTTTGAGACAATGTGAATACAAAAATACAACATACGACAATAACCACAACAATCACCAAATCATCATCATCTATCGTTTGAAACCAAAAGACATCCTAAACTAGCATTAAAATTTTCCCATTTAAAATACTCCTAAAAAGTTAAAAAGACGTAGTATATGTTGCAATACCCATCAACTATGTCTTTTGTTATGATCGCATGAATTATTAGGTCCTTACCTATGAAATTGGTGTTTTGTATGGAGATTTTGGGGAATTCTGCATTTTCCATACAAATTTTTTTTCAGTTTTCTTCACAACGACAAATCCAAAGATAATATTTGGCATCTATCATTAGACAAGCTTTAGTAATACGTGTAATATCACACTCCATATAAATTATTTATCGTTTTTAAGTGAATGCAAATAAAATGATGTATTCGGGAGGCACTTAAAATGAGTTGTCTCCGTGTCCAATTTTAACACAATTAAACTTACAACAAATTATCAAAACAAATCAAAAGAGCTCAAAAATATAGTCTATTTTTAGACGAGGTAATTATTTTTTAGGAATACTCTGAATCTTAATAGTTACAGACAAAATACTAAGAGGGAAAAAAAACACCCATTTCATAGGTAAGGACCCAATATTTAACAATAAAATAAACTATCTATCAATACAACATAGCAATAAAAGTATGGGAAACCGGAAACTACAGCAAACGGACTAGACATGAAAATTTTATGGTCTGCCTTTATGACTTTGTTGCCGTTCCGTACAGTACTCGATATGATACGATACAAAAAATCCTTGGCAATTGTAAGTATTTTTAAAAACTTGGCTCTGAATATTCTTTAACGGAATCCGGCCGGCCCGGAGAACTTGCTAAATTGTTTAGCTGGCAAATTTTCAGTTAGGTCGTCATTGTACACACGCACACATTGTAGTATGTAATCAATGGGCTAGTTGACTAATAAACATTATTTTCATTACGCAAAGATATGCACCAACTGAATCCCCTGAAATGGAAGCATTATTAAACAGTAAAATCTTCTGAAATATTTGATGTATGTTTGCTTATTTGTTGAATATGAATTTTTATCTTATTTACGAAATCCATAACGGCTTCCTCATATGTTTTGGCCCTCGGGAGACCAATTTCATAACAGGATAAAATATATCGTATCCGGGAGAGCAGTTAACCTGAAATACAGGAAAGGAAAGAATTGTTGTATTGATTCAATTGATTATCAGCCAACTTCCGGCCAATAAAGACGGTAATTTTTATTTTCTTTGTAGAAATTGGTGAAAACTGTGAGTATAGAATTGACGTGACTTTTGTTTTATATTTTTCTATAAGTGTTTTTTGCATAAGTTAAGGACCTGAGGAGTTTCATGGCACGCTATATAATGATACCTGTTATTCACTAGTGAGTTATAGATTTCTTTATATTGAATTAGTTTTCGCGGCACGGGTTCGAGCAGTAGGCTCGCGCAGCCTCACATTGCATCGGCGACAGTCGGCACGGCCGCCGATGTGAGACTATTTTATGCAAGTATGTTAAAAAAAAGTCTCTATCGCACCCCAGTGGTAATCACCAACTTTTCACACTTGTAGCATAATGTACTATTATACTACTAACTGGAGGAAAGTTCAGGCTACCGTAACCTATGGACACTTGCAAAATCGAAGGTGCCGATAAACTTACGCATTGCGTATTTTTTGATTGCCTTGCATTTACTATTTCAATTGTTTTAAAGTACGTCTTCAATAAAATACAACCGCGCATTACTTCATATCTTAAGACAATAGGCTAGTTGACCCAATTTTTTATTGGGCCCCAAATGATTAATTACTGATAGCTTTCACCATAAGAAATAATACAATATTTTTCTGAAGCCTACAACACAATAAATTTTAAATTATAAATTACGTTTTTGCTTAAATGTCAAAAACGCCTTCGGACATGATGGTCTATGAATAATCTGTGCTTTTAATAATAATTGTTGTAATTAATTAATAATAATTGTTCACAATAATCGTGACGCCACGTCACGATTATTGTCAACAATTCAATACGCATGCGTGACGTTGCCGACAGTTATGTTTCATTGGTTGCGACTGGCGTTTGACGGGTTTTGACCATGCGTAGTAATTGTTTACATGAAGCGTCACTCAACAAATTTCACGAACATGGTAGATAGCGTTCTTGACAGACGGAAAAAAAGTAAAAATAAAACATATGTAAATTGAATTTCTACAGCAATCCCTTATTTATATTTATCGATCTTAGGCCCGATTTCTCAATCCTCAGATAAAACTATCTGTCAGTCAAATGTTAGCTCTGTCCCTTTTCTTTTTATGACTTTAGAAAGTGACAGTGATAGTTTTAAATGGCGGATGATGTTATCTGAGGATTGAAAAATCGGGCCTTAGTATATTTCGGACCCTTGTACTAAATACTATGTTAATGACATATTATTTTCATTACTTTTGATGTGTCAGCTAGCCTATTGATAATAAACTTATGAATATGCATGTTCCATAAAGTGAGCACCAATAGTTGCAGTTGCCATGGGTTACGCCGATTACTTCTCAAATAGTGTGTTCCGAATACGGAATCGGTGGATTTGCATACGGTTATATTGTGATATGGTATCATCAAACTTGTTCCACATCACCATATCAGAGGTATTATAATGACTGTACAAAGCTATGTAAACAAGCTCCCAACTAATATCGGCTCATCACGCATGCATAAACTTTATATTCGCACTTACGCAGAGGGGAGAGTTACGTCGCAACTTGAGTATCTATTTAGTTGATATTTTGTTTGGGATATAGCTTAAAAACAGCTATTAAAATAGCTATTAAAATAGCTATTAAAATATCTATTAAAATAGCTAATAAAATAGCTATAAAATATTGCTTGAAAATCACTGTTAACTTTGATATTCTGCTGTGATAAATAATGAAAGGTAAAAATATTAGTTTTTTTTAATCCGATTTTGATTTTCATATCAAATACTTAAAAGTTTTACGATCTCTTTATAGTGCTATTGGAAGTGTTGAATATTGAATTACTCGTATAGAAAATTAACATACTTTATGTGTAGGTATAAATTAATTTAGTTTTTCTGTTTCATGTCACGACGACGCCTCTCGAATTTCATGCCCTCGATGCGTGGAATTCCAAGCAAGGTGTTGACAGTCCCACACCGCTCCGCACAGGGCCGTACCCAGGGCTCGCCCCGGGCTGGAGCACAAGCTGGGGTGCATCCCGACACATAATGCACAAAGGGTGTTAGAGCCGATTGCGGTTCATCGATGATACAAAGGGAATGGACTTTACGGGGAAATATATGTCAACAGTTATGGCTTTGAATAAAGCATGTTAATCTTTATGAAAATGGAAGTCTTTGATTGAAATTGGCACATAATAATATTCCATAGATTTATGTAACAAAAGAAAGTCTTTAAAATTCAGTTAAAAAAGTAACAGTAACTAGAGGTATTTAAAAATTATCGTTTGTTAAAATAAAAAAAATAACATGAAGGTTTACATATTCAGTAGAATACAAAAATGTAAACAAAAAAACTGTATGTATAGTATTATCACTCTCATTTCACCTGTTATGTTTAGATTCCTACTAAAGGTGACAATTCTCGCCTCCTTTGAAGTTCCTTCAAAGTTCACAAGAGGCGAGGCTTCACGTGAGGCGTGTGACCGTGTTTCTTCTAGACAAACGCGTACCACTCATTCTAGGCTACTAAATAGCTCCCCATCAAGCGAAAAGCTGTTAACCGTGAGCTTAACAAAAAGTAAAAAAAAGCTTAAAAAAAAGTAACTAACTAAAAATTACAATTTAACTAGACATTTTATGTACAACAATAACGAGTCAATATGTTTTTAAACGTCCACTAATCGCCGTCACCAAAGCCATAAAGTGTATACAGCCGGAACGCGGCTGAATTTAATAGCTGAGTATAATTCAATTGTTCCAGCCAAGCGGCCTGTGAAACTACGCTCCTTTGCCCGCCGTGGCCGACTGGTTTCATACTAGTTGTTTTATTTGCACTTTTTTATGGATTAATCTATATCCAATAGGTCGCTAAAAAATCGCTAAATGCGGACCTGTATTTCAGTTTTGTTTATGTTAAAATTTCGATAGGAAAACGAAAGCTAGAATTATGAGAATTAATCGCTAATTAAACAATATTTTACAAAGTAATTAAAAAGTACGTAAAACATAAAAATGCGACCAACAGCTAATGATAAACTTCTATAAGACAAATTATGTACAGTCGAGTACAAAAATATGTATACTCATTTTAGAGGTGACAATCGTTATTTACTTCTAATAAGACTCATTTACTATCAAAAGTCTATAAGACCATAATTAAAATATTTATTGTTTTATTAACTTGGCAAACAAGTTCGTAACGTCGTTCTCTGAGAGCTTTTTGCGGTTAAAATAAAATTGTTAAATTAATATCGGGAGATCCGGGTTCGATTCCCTATGGGGGCAGATGTTTTTCTGCTCGGTTTGGTTGGTGGTAGGGCTTTTGAGCCCGCCTGGCTAGCTACCACCGTCTTACTTAAATCTGTCGCCATAATAACAATGTTATAAGAATTGTTGTGTTCCGGCAATCAGAGGTAAGATAGCCAGTTCCTCAGTTATTGAGGATTACAGGTGAAGCTCGCTTCCACCTTCGGCCTTATCGTCACTTACCATCAGGTGAGATGAAGGCCAAGAGCTTACCTGTCATATGTAAAAAAAATACTAAATGAACTGTTTTCAGTTACTATGTCTGTGATGGAAAGTAGATATTTTAATTTGGAACTAGTTTAAAAAGATATAACAATAAAAATCTTAATTGGTACCTTACACTTAAACATAACCGACTGAGCAGCCAAGACGAGATAAAATCTAATTTTATTTTTCCCTGAATAGAGGTTGAAGACTACGAGAATCACAACTTTATTGTTCCGGGCACGTAGACACAATATCATTACAATAGTCATCAAAACAAAATTGGAAATGAATGAACGCCATGCGGTGGTACGGGGTTCGATATCAAATATTGGATGCGTCCGCCCTTCGGCCGAATGAAACAAATAGTCATTTCTTATATTACCAATAATGTTTCGCGCTGCGACGAAAATAAGTGTACTGATTCACGAGAAAACACAAACTTTTTTGTCCCTATCGTCTCAATATAAAGTAGGCTGCACGTATTTTGAATATAAATTAAGTAAACTTATGTTACAACGGTAGTTTTGTGTATTGGTCTTAATAACTATAATTCGTTATTAAACGATTTATTATTATTATTTGTTAGTATTTTTGTCTAAGTTTAGGCTAAGTTTGCCGTTTGTAATATCTTCTGGGGTCACAATAACGAAAATGCTTCCAAGATTTAAAAAAAAGAAGCAATCCGTAATGTGTTAAGAGTTTATATTTTTAAACATAAACATATTCGTTTAAATCCAGTTTAGAATCAAAACTAATATTATTATTATACATAAATTTATTATACTCCGTTCTTTATCAACGAGCTAAGCCAAGTTTTACCGACAATAAAGCTTAGTACACTTCAACACAGCTTAAAATACTGAAACAACTTCCAAAATTTTTGTAACCGCAATAACGAAAACCTAATCCGAACTTCGTAGTCTTCACCTCTCTCTTATTTTCTACTAATTCCCATGAGTTTTTGTTAAAATATAATAGCACAGAGATGAATGTTAAAATCTAGACTAAATGCTCAGATTTTTACAGTTTTAAAAACATTAAACATTTACAATAACATTAAACAATACTAGTAAAATGTTTGTTCTGGTCTGTCTTTTAACGCACCGTACATACAAAAACTACTACATAAAATTATTACTAAAATAGGTTAAATACACATATCAGTTCTACGCAGCATCACACTTATGTCCTATTGGAGTAGGTATTGCGTATTTTTGCTTTCAATCAAAATACACGTACAGTAAGTGGCTCAATAAACATCCCAACGGCGGTTACCTTTAAACCACTAAAATATAAACAGGAATACAGAGTGTTGGCAATAATTCGCGGCATCAGCGAACAATTGGGTTCGTTAGAGCCCCGCTGGGTGCCAATTACCCCCGTATTGGTCTGATTGCGCGGAAAATAAACTGGTGCTGAAACGGGATTCTGTTAAGAGCCCGTATCACAACAACGCTGTCATATTTCGACAGTACAGCGAGAAAATTGAGAGAAAAACGGGTATAGCCGACGGCGAGACGGAATTTGGTTTGCGAACTATTTTATTGGCATGTTCAATTAATTTGTACACGCATATTATTTATTTCGTGTCGTTACCAGAAATGTTATTGTATTGTTCTTTGATTCCATTTTATACTTCCTATTTTATTTAAATTCAAATTTGCTATTTTCAGTACAGGTTATTTAATGTCTGAAATTACATATCTGACAACATCAAAAGCTTAAGTCAAAAGTAAAATAGGGGTTGTATAGTGTATAATTTTATGTCTATTTTATTTTAAAACACACGCGCGGATCTGTTGAACGTAATTTTCATCCATATGAAATATTATTGTCAAAATTGATTGAATTTATTTTATTCAAGGACTGATTGTGTAGAAAGTGGTTATGCTTTCAGTATCAAAAACCAAAAGCGTACGAATCACCATGCCACCTCCTTTTCTTTAATATTAAAATTTTATTCTATTCTAAAATACATTTGCCGTAATTAATAAAAATGTAAATTTAAAATAATACGTATAAAGAACGGAGTGATGAAAAATGAGAGCGGGAATTTAAAAACACGTTAAAGCTGATAGGTACAATTCTTTTCTGAAAAAGTGAAATCCAGAAATATTTGGGGGCATTCATCACCGCGCGGGGCCATTGTAACATGTAACCCGGGGCGTAGGTAACGAGTAATGTCCAATTTACAATTCACGCTTGCCGTAATGTGATTTGTCCAACCCTTTGTGAGTCTCAGTGCGGAGTGTTCACTTTGGATAAATTACAGGGACCAAGTATGGAAAATTCATGCGATTCTTTGCCGTAATAAATGGTTACTTGGACCCTGTCGACGAGTTACTTGTTTATAGCGATCTATTTGCAAGGAATGGCTTTCTCACTTTTGGATACAGATTTGCGATGCAAACTTATACTTCTTTTTTTTTTTTACATACGGCAGGTCAGCTCTTGACCTTTATCTGACTTGATGGTAAGTGACGATAAGGCCGAAGGTGGACGCGAGCTTCACCTGTAATCCTCAACAACTGAGGTACTGGCTATCTTACCTCTGATTGCCGGAACACAACAATGCTTAAAACATTGTTATTATGGCAACAAATTCCTTCTTCTTTGAACCGTTTGGAAAACACGATGTGTATAGATTTTTTCAGCACTGGGTTGTGGTTAACTTGTCTATGAAACTTGAAATTCGACTATTGGACAAGCTGTCATGTCACGATGTCATACGTTTTCGCCATTGGTCCATATTTTAACCAACTGGTCAATCTGATCACGGATCAAAAAACTGACCCTAGCCATGTATTCTGAGCCGCGTGGTAGCTGCTCATTAAAGAACCCGTTACTACCAACCCGTCTCTTCCCTTGGGTGTCCTAAAAGGCGACGTATGGACTTAGAACTGCACAACCATCCAATAGCTTATAGCGGCAACGGGCTCACCACCTGTCACGCTAAGCACATGCAGACACTGCGTGGTGAAGCGCGGACTATGGCAGTGGACTGCTTCATCAGTGCTTTTGCCTAGTCTCTGACTAGCCCTTAGGGGATAATAGGCGTGATTATATCTATGTTTGTATGTTTTCTTATGTTGTCTCAAGCGCTTTACAAAACAGATGCCCTGGATACCAACTGTCTAGTCGATATATAAAAAGAACAAATAGGTTACGTGTTTTTATCACGGTATTTCTTTGGGACACGGACGAGAGCCTCCAGAGACATTTTATTTACAAAACATGTTTTAATTTACACACATAAAGGAAGTAATTCTTTTTTTATGTCACGTAATGGTTTACGTGACGACGTGTTGCCGGAGTGTAGTTCTTTGCCAAAATTTACGATGGAATACGTGACACTGACTCGGAATATTGTGGCGAAGAGTTACACAGCTTCAGTGGACTCGTCACGTTATCTTGAAGTGAGTCTTCTGTGACATAATACTTTGGTACAATACAAAATTTATTCTCTAAAAGTTAAAAAAAGGAAAGGTTTCAAGTTTTATAATGCATTTTATAATGTTTATAATTTGTTATTACAATCTAATTTGTTATTTCAGTGACGATCGCTCGCTCGCTCGTTTTATCAATGTGTGGGCTTTTTTTAAAACGATAGCCAAAGGGAGAAAACGGCATTACACGGGTATATAAATACAAGTTTATTCAAAATATCGTGCAGGGCAACAGGTTGCTATCTGTTACATCGGTACCTAATTATATTACGCAAAATGTTGACGGTAACATCTTTACTATTCTTTCGGGGATTCAAGAGGAGCTTGGTGGTGTAATGGTTAGTACACGGTGGCTTTCGATATCCAAAACAAAGCTACCTTCGCCATGCCAGGCCTTGGAAGGGTGACCAAAACTTGATCACGGACGCCTCCGTGCTTGGGAAGGCACGTTAAGCCGTTGATCCTGGTCGCTATGACAATCGTTTCTACCCACAAACCCGCACTGGGCTAGCGTGGTGATGTAACAAGCCCAGCAGTGGGACGTATATAGGCTGAAGACGGATGGGGATTCATGTGTGGTTTACTATATTTCGATTTAATCATAGAAAGTTTATTAACCTGGATATTTCGTTAAATCTTCATCACACCTTTGCCGCCAAATGGTAATGGGTTTTTTAAGTAATACATCAAGTTTTTTAATATACGACAAACGTCAATCTGTCAAAAATGTTTTCAAAACGAGCTATCATTTATTTAACCTTTATTTAAAAGCGGAGATAAAAGCGACCCTACAAACTTTCGACCTATCTCAATATTACCGGCATTTAGTAAAGTATTTGAGAAAATGATGTTAAATCAGTTATCATCCCATTTTAATTTAAATAAATTATTACACGATAAACAATTTGGATTTAGGAAAAGCAGGAATACTACAGATGCAGGATTTACGCTTATCAAACACATATTTGACGCATGGGAAAAGCGGCAGGAGGCTTTGGGTATTTTCTGTGACCTATCCAAGGCGTTCGATTGTGTTCACCACAAAACATTATTGGGTAAATTGAAACATTATGGTGTGTCAGGTAGTGCGCTTAAGCTGATAGAATCATACCTTTGCAATAGAACGCAAAAAGTTGTTATAAATAGAACCGAGTCTTCTGGTGCACCTATGTCGACGGGTGTACCACAGGGATCAATTTTAGGACCGTTTCTTTTCCTTGTATACATAAATGATTTACCATTTTATACTCAAAATTTATGTGATACTGTATTATTTGCAGACGATACGTCATTCATTTTTGGTATCGATAGAAGTAAAAATGAAACCGACGTTGTAAATAGCACTGTTGCAAGAGTATTACATTGGTTTACAAATAACAACTTATTACTAAATTCAAAAAAGACTAAATGTGTAAAATTTTCACAACCAAATGTTAGAAATGTAAGCCTTGATATAAAAATCAATGGTGAACAAATCGAGTGTGTCGACTCAACTGTATTTCTAGGCATTAAATTGGATTCTCGATTACAATGGTTCCCTCACATCTCTACTTTGTCTGAGAGATTGAGCTCTGCTGCCTATGCGGTAAAGAAAATAAGAGACCTAACCGATGTAGAAACAGCACGAATTGTTTACTTTAGTTACTTCCATAGTGTAATGTCTTATGGATTGTTGTTATGGGGATCTGCAGCTGATATTAAAAATATATTTATACTGCAGAAAAGAGCTGTACGAGCTATTTATAAACTGAAACCCCGAGACTCGCTCAGAGAGCTTTTTAAGGAAATTAATATATTAACCATTGCATCCCAGTATATATATGATAACATCGTTTATGTTCACAAGAATAAAAGCGATTATGTAAAGCTTAGTGACCACCATAATATTAACACCAGAAATAAAAATAAACTTGCAATTCCTAGCTTCAGATTACAGAAAATAGGTCGATCATTCATAGCGAAAGGTGTGCGTTTGTATAATAAAATCCCACAAAACATAATAGAATTGCCTTTACATAAATTTAAACTATTTGTAAAACAAACCTTAATAAAAAAAGGCTATTATAATGTCCAAGATTATTTTGATGATAACCAGGTCTGGAAATGAATTATTATATTGTTAGATTATAATAATTTTTATGAATTAAAACTTTTATTTAATGTTGTGATGGAGGATGTCATAAGCTGCATGAATCTATTTTCTAATTTTCTGAATTGATGAGTAATTTTGTCGTGAATCCTGATACCTTGTTGACATCCTCTTATTCATTCCACTCAGACTTGCCTGTAATTTGTATATTGTAGCATGTAAGACAATTTTATTTTATGTAAAGGGAGGATGGACCCCTTGCAGAGTTTCTTGCCTGTATCTTCTCTTGACAAGGCCTCCCGGTAGTGAACAGGAAGAAAAAAATGTAGAGGTAAACAAGTAGAACTATTTTGTTGGTTAAGTTTAATTGTTTTTGACGCGTCATAAGTGTAACTACTTGTTGTTACCTAAATGATTAAATAAAGAATTTCATTTCATTTCATTTCATTTAATATAAAATCTATTTTATCCTCAAAGCCATAAGTTCGTCAGACGTTCAATAATCTGAAATCGAGTTATGACTCGCTACGCATCGTTTCAGTAACTAAATAAGTCTTTCTCAAAATAAAACAGTCTCGAGCTCGACTGGAAAAATTGTAAGTAAACAAGATGAGGAGAAAATTGTATGTACATTACGTGAAACGGAACGCAGATGGCCGCAGAAAAAATGATAAAAGGAACAAAAGTCATCTCATCTTCGCTGGTGCGCCGTATTCAAACTCATCGCTTGGCATTTGATGGACTTTATGAATACTCAATTGCCTGAAATTATGAGAAAGAATGTTCAATATAAATAAAATTAGAGGGTCTGCCTTGAAGTACAGCGAATATAAAAATTGAATTATTATGTAAAACATTCATTTGCTGTACATTCCAGGAAATTGAAATCTTAAACATAAGTAATCTCGTTTACGTTAATTAAATATTGATGGTCTGGTATAGCATGAATAGTCAGATAAATACTTACATGTAATTTTTTTTAAGATTGAAAAATAATACGTATTATGAAAACAAGAATAAAAACCTAAGATAAAAGAAGTTAGTTTACTCGTAGTTTATCATGTGATACTTGTATCCACAGTGGTATTATAGAATCTGCACATAATTATGATTTTTTTTAAATCTAAATATTGGGTCCTTACCTATGAAATTGGTGTTTTTATTCTGTCTTAGCAATTTGTCCATAACTATTAAGTTTCAGAAAATTCTTACAAAATAATTGCCTCTTCTAAAAATAGACCATATATTTGAGCTCGTATTATTTAATTTGATATTTTTTTGTAAGTTTAATTGTGTTAAAATTAGACACAAAGACAATTATTTTTAACTGCCTCCCGAATACATCATTTGATTTGCATTAACATAAAAACGATGAATAATTTTTATCAAGCGTGTTCACACACATATTGCTTAAGCTTGTCTAATGATACATGCCAAATATTATTATCTCTGGATTTGTCGTTGTGAAGAAAACTGATAAAATGTTAGTATGTAAAATGCAGCCATCCCCAAAATTTTCATACAAAACACCAATTTCATAGGTAAGGATCTAATAGAATTTAGAGGCCTTTGTCTCATTTTGCCCCATCGAAACCTGACCACTAAGTTGCAGTTCAATCTTCTTATATGCCGCATTATTAACATCCCGCCGGATGTTAAAAATGTAATAAAACCTCCACTAAACATTTTGTAGCTTTACTTGTAGGCTCTACCAAACACATAATTATGATGCATGTACCTACTTGTAATTATTTATTTTTTTACATTCACACCTATCAACTAGCCCCATTTTAAGCAACTATAATGCTTCTTGTGTTATACATACTAGATGACGTATTATATATTTATAGATAAATACATATAAATATACAGAATATACACAAAACATATACATCCAAGACTGGAGATCAAATGCTTGAATTAATCACAGAAACATTTGCCCCCAATGGGGATCGAGCCCAGAACCTCTCAAGATGGCGACGCCTTAAGACCAGTGTGCAGACCACTCGAATACGGAAGTCGTCAAATTCGTAAATGAGTGTGTGTGCTGTGCAGGTGGCTAAGCCTGCTGTCTGTTGCCATAGCTACCATCGCACACAAACTAATCAACTCTTCACTAACTAGTGGTTATGAGTAATTTATTGTGCTAGGGATGAGCCCCACAGTAATTACTCATAAATTACTCATTGGCTTGTATAAAGTTTTTTCCTGAAATTTTAACTGGGAAGGTTTTTATTTCTCAGATTTGTAGCACTACAGACGATGTTCATAACACTCATAATTCCGAAAATTTTTATTCATCGTAAATGTCAATATTTAAGATCCTATTTTTGTTTGTCATCACTAAACATGATTTTAGTTTATTTAATGTTGGTTTGAGTGAAAATTTGTAAACGATACTAAAGTCGCTTCTGGCAAAAATATTATTTTTATATATTTTAAGAAAAGATAAAAAAAAAATTGACATTCTGTGTACAGTGGGTGTTACATTTAAAATTGGAATCAACAGATTGCCGTTTTCGGGCGTACAATATTTAAATAAAATCACATTACAATTATATTAGTCACATAAGTTTACACAAAAATAGGTTTTTAATACAAATAGGTTTTATTGATTCTATACATGACTCAAGATCAAATACTCATTTAGATTATAAACACATTTACCAGAAATATGTCAAATCAGTCATTGTATTGTAAAGAATATGAATTATGACTCTCGGAATAAAAACATTAGGAACAGAGTAGTTAGCGCTTTTAATAAAAAATTTAATAGTATTTAGTAATTTCATTACCTGCCTTACTTTTCAAGACAGAACTAATTAATGCTACGAAAAAGGGCTGTTTTATCAGTTTTCAACACATTAATTAATTTTGTTGAAACTGGGTCATTTTATATTAGACAGGTTCATTACGCGCTAGGGTGTAGTCAACAATTTAAGACATTATGCTTAATAAACTTTAAACTCGCTGAAACAATTTTTGAACAATTATGTTTTATGAGCTCAGAATTTTCACCCATAAAAGGACTACTGTAATGTAGACTTCTGACCTATCTTCGGGGCAAAAGAAACGACAGGAATTCGATTTAGTCCCTTCGTGCAAAAGTCCTTCCCGAATGTAAATTGAGGGTGAATGCTGGGTCCACTAAATTTCCCAAGCATTTTTAAAATGTAGTGAAAATTGGAAATGTCCGATGGGGGATTGCGATCGTTGAATGTAATATAATGTCCCATTATTGACTCTCAATAATATTATTCTGTCGAGGATAGGCTCAATTGAAAAAATAGGCGAGTAAGGAAAATTGTTTTAGTTTTTTACGGTACGGTTATTTCGTTTAATCTTTTAATATTGGCTCGGAGAATTGCTTCAGCAGGCCCCGAGTTGCTCCCACAGAAGGGTAAGGAGTATTTAGGTATTCTCGGCCAACGCCAAGCGATTTCCACACACTACCTATCCAGCGGTAGGCATGGTCCGTAAACGGGATTTTGTTCACGTCAAAAAAAAGGTCCTTTAATATTAAGTGCCTACTTTGGTCACGTTTCACTATATTCAACATTAAATTAAATTACAGTTATATTATTTTAACTATGTTTCTAACACAAAATCACGTTGATGAAACCTTCATAATAGAAACAAGCTACAATCCACTACAACAATATAATGTTCATAGTTATAGTTAAACCTATGGTTTCACCAGTACATTGTAAGTACACAACAGTTTGATCTGTCATCTCTTAATCCTGACATAACTTAATACGTCCAATGCAAATGGATATCGGAGAGGTCCTAATTATCCTCCGCCATGATTGCCTTTCCGTGTAATCTGTGCGTAATGAGTCCGCCTCTGTAATTCTGCGACCTCTCATCTTATCAATGAGGTTTTGATTTGATTTAGTTACATAGCTCGATATTTAACTTAAAGGCATCTTGTGCAATGTCTTGATTCATATCTTGTTATTTATATCTATGTATATTTTTTTAATAACTTTAATTTAAATGGATTAATTACACGATACACATATATGATACTTTACTTTCTACGTTTCCTTGAATATTCTAAATATTTTCTAAAGTTTTATATATTTTTTATTTATTTATATAACGTGTGACCGGTAACCTCACTTACAAGCTTGAAAATATTACATGAATTTTAAAAACGAATGATATGTAATGAACAAATAAAAGACATTTTTTTAAGTGAGAGAAAATAAAAACTCGCTGCATTACAAGAATGAACGTAGGTACAAATCCTTATGAGGGAGAGACGAAGACAGCTACTACTTATTACTACTGATGCTGTTCCGTGCACTCCAATAACAATAGAATGCAGGAGAATGCGTAGCTTCGCTTTAACTTTTAATTTGCCTGCTGTAATTCTAGCCGATTCTATTCAAGCCGATAACAACATACAGTGCATCTAATTTATATTCCGATTCGCTTTCCCGTACAAACATGTTTACTGGATGCTTGTGGTGTACGGAAAATTCAAGTGAATTCAAATTGACGCGATTGTTATTCTTGTTCTGACGCTACTCAGATAAATTCTATCCAGCATTCCGACCTATCTGAACTGAAATAACGATGCTATAAGATCGTTACAAATTTAGTTACGAGTTTCGTTTGTCTTACAATTAATTTACGTTACCTTACTACGGTTCTTACATTTTGTGGAGCTCCACATTGTAGTCAAAGCTTTCTAGAATAAATTTTACTTGAAATGTTCTAATTGGCATATAAATACGTAGTTCATGGCAAAAGCCTCGTCCTTTTTAAGAAGTAACCTAATTCTACAGAGATTTATTTTATGATAATCAATGTCATATTATTAAAGTAGATTGGCAAATAGAGATAAAACATTCTTTTTGTAAAATAATATAAAAATTACTATAGATAATTTATATTTTGATTGCTTTTTTATTTCTAAATCGTCTCCCAATATTTTTTCGTAACTAGCTGTTATTTTACTGTAGTACATACCTATCGTTATTATATGTATCATCATCATTATCATTATCCTGCCCTTTTCCCAATTTCATTTGGGGTCGGTGCAACGAGTCTTTCTCCTCCACTCTCCCCTATCACACGCCATATCACATTCACTCCCATTCTAGCCATGTCCTCATTCACACAATCTATCCATCTCTTCTTCCGTCTTCATCTCCCTGCATTACCATCCACTCTCATATTCATAACTCTTCTCGTTACACGCTCATGCTCATGCTCATATTCAAAAGAAAATATTTTCCTACAACATGTGATAAAAAGTATATATCTTAAAACGTACATACATAACAAGCATTTTATGTTACGAGGTGATAGTTAAGTACTTGAACGGGAGCGACATGTGTTCACAGACGGTTTTCATTCGACATTGTAACTGAATATCGACATCGTGTTTTGTATCTTTTTCGTTATTTATGTAAACCTTTTATTATTAACAACTTTACATATCATAACGCCTTATTCTCTGAAGGGGTAGGCAGAAATTACCACCCTCTATCGCCAGATATGTAAAGTCCCCATGTAACAGGTGGCGAGTCGGTTGCCATGCACCGGGCACAATGTTAGGCAAGCGATATTTTCAATAAACTGTAAATAAGTTTTATCGAAACTCAGTGGTACAGGCGGTGGGATCGAACCCGCGATTCCCGCAGTCTGTTTAACGAGTATTGTTTAACGAGAAGTGCCCCGTCCTTCCCAACTCGGATACCGCGGCCTCTAACTGAGTATTTTATACATAAATATATCTTTCGATGTTTGGTTTGGATGTGTTAATTAAACAACACAATTAGATACTTCTAAAATACCATACATGTAGTAACATACCAACATGCTGTTAAAAATGGAAGAAAATAATAAAGATGGACCCTGAAGCCACTAGACTGGCCCAATACAAATTGATAGGTTGAAACGGCTTACTGTGCCGTACAAAGTACAAATATTTTTGTTGAGTTTTATTAATGATTTTCTTCGCCCTATCATATATCATAACATATAATCCAAATGAAAATACATTTGACTTGTATCAACGCATGAGAGCTAGTTTTAAAATAGTAAAAGTTGACAAAATAATGACCAATGATGGCTTCAACAAGAGCAAAATGAGTGACGGCAACTTGTCCAATAGTTAAATTAGGGTCAGTTGTTTGATCCGTGGTCAGGTTGACCAGTAGGTTAAAATATGCACCAATGGTGATGACGTATGATGTCGTGATATGACAGCTTGTCCAATAGCCGAATTTTCAAACGTAAATAATAATAGACAATAAAACCACAACACGGTGTTGGGATTAGTAACATAGTGGCTGGCGGCACAGCATAAGTATATTGCTTTGAATTTTCATCGCAAATTTAACAATTTGTCAAGCTGACGTCACACATTTTGGCGTTTCCATTGACGCTATTGGTGTAGAATTTAATAATTGTGGTTACCATGACTACCCTTAGCCAAGAAAGCCATGACATTTGGATAGCAAAATTCATCATTTGTGAAATTCAATTTAACCATTCGTAATTTTCCATTACCTTAAGTACCAAAATTAATTATTAGTTGAACTTTTGAAGTTGACGTACATCTTTTTGGTGTCACACGTTTACATCATAAGATAAAGAGGTTAAGATTTTAACCATTGGTTAATTATTACGAGTCGTCGAAACCGTCTCTATAATTATAACTATACAATAAGATTATCGTCATCACAAGGCGTCCCACACTGCGTTTGCCGAGTCGCGGTCTCCACACAAGAACTTTACGACTCCAACGGTCGTCAGTTCTACGGCTAATATGACCAGCCCACTGCTACTTCAGTTTGCTAATACGGTAGGCTATGTCGGTGACTCCAGTTCTCTATCGGATCACATCATTCCTAAGACGGGGGGATGACGTTATTCGTAGGTTGGCTGGAGTGGGCTGGATGAGAACGGCCGAAGATCGAGCGGCGTGCATTAGGGGAGACCTATGGCCAGCAGTGGACGAGCAGAGGTTGTTGATGATGATGAATAAGATTATATAGATCATAAAGTTTGGTTTTATTTTACTATGAGATGAAGAAATACGATTTCGCGTGAAGTGAGATAGCTACAAAGAGACTAGGTCACAGCAGGCGGTGAATGCAAAGCAAAATATTTTCATCTGTTACATGCCGTGGACGCCTAATGGCGTTCTTTGTCGCAGAATTAGCAATCAGCCGGCGACAAGGCCCTGAAAAAAGCGGCCCGCGAGCTTTTCTTAATTGCCCCGTAGATAAGCCTTACAAAACGCAGCCCGAGCAAATTACTATTATTTATTTTACGATGGAACCAAATGAAAATACAAAATTATAAACTCCAAGGCTGGGCCTAAGTAAAAAAATAAAAATTTTGCAGGTACAAATGTAGCTATCAAACTATAGCTATGGTATATATTTTATTATTATTGTTTTATTTCTACTAAAAGTAAACTTTTTCCAGTAAAGCACACCTTTCGTGTCTAAGTAAGAAAATGAAAATTATTACAAAGTAAAAAAACATTGAAAGCTCCGTTTGAGTTATTGAAAATTATTCAAATTTAAGCATAAAATTTACTTTCTGAACGAAGTAAAGAAGTCGTTCTGTTTATAAGATGTATTCAAAATAGGTACCTACTGACTGGACATAAAAAAAATGCAAAGGCGCCTGAAGTTTTCCACTTTGCCGGCGTGAAAGTGGAGTTGCCTTAAGTGGTAGAATTGTATTTGAAACTTGTTAATTTTCTTTTTCACTTTTTAAACAACTCTTTCATTAGTGGTCACGTGACCTGAATAAAAATATGGCCCAAGCTTAAACTTTTCAAAGAAATAGCGACAAAACTGGGCTCTTGATTTAAAACCCCTTTGAAACGATGAATACTAATAGGCTCAGGTTAGGTTGAAATACATACATACATAAAATCACGTCTGTAGCCCCCGAAGGGTCGTGAAAGAGTAGTAACAAGTGGCTAGCTAATCGCAATCACAGACCCAGTACCCAATACGCCCTTAGACGTCTTTTACGACATGCCAGGCAAGAAAAGCAGTTGGTACATTCTTTGGTAGGGTGACATATGTGTTGGATGATACAGCAGTAGACAAGTTATTCAAAAAACAATCCACTGTGTTTTAAATAAAAGAAAGCAACTATCACATTTTGCATTGGTTTTTGACTTGTATATTACAAAAGATACACATCATACAGGTAAATAAATGGACCTGGAATTCCATGGAATGGAAATGGAACATCCTGCGTTAGCAGAGTTGTTATCAGCCAAATTTGTCCGTATAAGGCTAGGTTCAAAAAGTAACAAAGGGAGAGGCTGTCACTAACCATTAGGACCATCAGAGTGAAAGGCAAAAAATACTCTATCTCTTGATTCAAAAGAAGTTGAGGCATTAAACTTGACGCAAGCATTACTGCCGACCTCTTTCACGAGAACTACCTTTTCACAATCCGATATCACTTTCCTTTAAAAAAATGTCTCATGAAAAATTTGAATGTATGTTTCGCGGTCGAATCTTGCCAGCGAAAAGGGACTACGCGTGACTGTCGCGGGGGGTCGCCCAGGACAATGAAAAACACTTTCGTCCTACCGCGCGTGAATGCAAAATAGGGCGGCAGACCTATGTCTACCCACGACAGTTCTACATTGTTCTTTATTGCGCACATACGTGGTTTATCGAGGACAAAACTTATTATTAAATAAAGTTGGTTACCCTTTGTACTAGCCACAAAGGTACACATACATATTTCGTGCGTTCGAAAGAAAAACAAGGAACTCCTTGTAAGGATTGAGTATTGGAATGTGAAAGTAAAGTTTTGCTATTTTTATTACAAAGTTACGAATTGAGGCGTACTTTTTATAATATATTATAAGTATACCGAATCCAACCCACATTGGGCCAGCGGTTATTTGTTACGACCCATACTCCTCATGTGTTTCTCCATGAGGAAGGCCTGTCTCAGCAGTGGGAAGTATATAGGCTGAGGACGGATACCGAATCTAGTTTATTATAGTTATTATCAGCCCGCGTTAGTCCACTGCGAGATATACTGTCGATAGACTTTCCAAATCAAATTGCAAATTAATAGGTTACAAAATATATCATCACCTTCTTCCCCAAAGGAAGGCAAACATGCGTTAACACATACAGTTCGGCTGATACACGAGGACTTAAAGCCACGCACCAGGTACGGTCAGCATCAGAAGTAGCTCATCATTTTAGCACTGTGTCACATTTTCCATGTACGACATTTTCCTAGACACATCGTGTCATTTGCAAAAAAAAAAAAAAAAATAATAGCTGCCGTTTGTGAAGTCCTTTAGATTTAAATTTAAATTCTAGTTAAATGATAGCTGACGAACTAATGCATCAAGAATAGAAACTAAAATTAATTGGGGCATAGCAAAATCAGTGAATAAAGTCGATCTATAATTAATAGTGGCGGGACAGACTCCGTAGTGAGCGATCGCAGTCATCCGCCTGAGCACCTCATCCGCAATTATTCTGATTGATCCGTGGATCCACTCGGAATTAATTATTTCGTCGAACCTCCAACTTGGTTGGAAACAAATGAATCTTGGCAAAAACGGAAAGTCTGGCTCCTTCGGAAGCTCTAGGGTTTTGCTAGTTTTAGCAGCATCTCATTTACCTACAGTTGACGTTTCTTTGTTCGTTAAGGCTTAAAGCTTGTTCTTTAATTGCTCTTTAAGGGCATGATAGTTAAAACAATGTAGTGAGTAGCTTAGAATAATATAATAAATTATTTATTGACGACAAGCAACGAATTAGGGATTTTTCGCCACAGACTTAATTTTGTTTCTGGTTTATATTAGAGTTCAGACTAATTATTGCTACAAACTTCTAAAACGCATAAAATTAATATGTATCTATGGTCAAAAAACAGTTATAAACAGTTCCCGGGTTATAGTTAAAGTTCATATGACAAAAGTTTGAACTTTTCATATTGCGTTTCGATGGAGTTAAGGGAGCTGCAATAGAAATATATACTACACAAATACAATACATACCACACGTGATAACTACGTGTTATCACGATACCCATGCATTGGGGTAAGCAGAACGCTCACGTTTCGCCTGATATTTTTGGGGCATTATGTAACCTTCGACTCTAAACAAAAGCGATATTCAGAATATTCCGTTTTTATCCAAACTTTGTGTTGGTCTGTATTCCATCTATTGACCCAAAAAATTATAAGGAAAAGTGCGAAGTAAATTAGGTTGGCAGTTGAACCTGAGCATAGTAAATCGTGTAGTTTTGTTGGCGTGAAGCTGCCTTGTCATTGTCGGTCGTTCCGTTTCATTGATGCGGGTGAATTACGTTTGGCAACCAAGGGTCAAGCTTTTATACATATGACATGTGCCTTGGGCCCAACTTAATGGATGTCGACAGCCCATATTAGAATATAAATGTTATTTCGATATCTAAAATTATACAGCAAGCGAGAGGAAGGCACGCTAGGTTCAAAAGTTCTGTGATATTAAAATTATATTGTATTAGTATTTTTTTTATATTTAAGGAGATGTTTGCCAATTTTGTAATTAATACTTTATTTCCACCAATATATTTATCCGTCATCTAGTATCCGTAACACAAGTAGCATTAGTTGCTTAAAATGGGGCTAGTTGATAGGTGTGAATGTTTGAAGATATTAATTTATTTCGCCTTAAATGTATCTTAATATCAGCAGCATAATTATATTTGTTATGTAAGTCCTTTTAAAAAATAAATTACTATAGCTTTCCACTAGCATAATTGCTGTGGATTTAAATGAAATACAGAGCCGGGGCTCGCATTGTTTCCAGCGAATAGTTCGAATGTTTTAGTGACAGTAACAGGTGAGCTCCAATGAAATCGCTGCTCATTTAAAAGGCAACTCGAGTGATCCCCTCGTCTCGCCAGAGCCTTTCCGTTGGCTTATTACGTGTTACGATAGAAATTAAAAGAATATTGCTATTAGCAATAAAGTTTTCGTATCGCTGCAGGAATAGATATTAAAACATGCCATACATTTCGTTTCATGAAAGTTGCTATTAAAAATAGCTGTTAATATTAATAAATTCTCTAATAATTGTTGTTTTTGTTTGCGAAGTGGTAACTGTAAAAAAATACTATTTCAATAAATTGCTATTCGGTTTTTATCTATATTTGCTTTCAGGTATATAGCTACGGTCATTTCTCAACAGTTTTATCATAACAGTATAAGCAATATTCCTTTGCTTAGATCGTGTAGGATTGTTTTGATATTTAATGATTAGGCCACACGCAATTTGAAGAGGAGGAGATGCATTGTCCGTCGCAATGACAGCGAATTAACCGGAAAAACAGTTGCGGGAGGTAGGAAATGCTAACAGAAGGGAAAAAAGATCCAGAAATACAACAATAATGAACACGTAGAAAAAAACGAAAGTTGAGGCGTAATTAACATATTTATTACATTATATGGGTGAAATGTATGTGTGTGTGTGTGTGTTATTTAGTGTGTGTACTGAATAAAACTTTATTTTATTCAATTTCTATATAAGTATATTTTTTGTTTATTAAAAGTCAATATTACTGTCTCCTACTAGTTTTTTAAAAGAAAACTATTTGACCATTTTATGCCACCAATGCCACCATAACAAAAGGCTTTAAGAATACGCAAACTTAATAATCTCTTGAAAATCTCCAATCAAATGTTATATATCAAATGTTTTTGCCTAAATTTCCAAATTGTAAGAATTGTTTGTGTCTCTACACGTTTATTTTTTATTGTCACTGTGCAAACCGCTGACAAAACCCTTTATTTAGATTTTTATTTTTACATTTCATTCATTATTTACTCCATTACAGACTTTATGATTCATAATAGGCCTGTCAGTACGTTCAGTTCAGTGTACATCACCGGTAAATGCAGCAGGGTGTCAGGGGGTGTTTGCTCATCGTCCACGGATCACGCCACTCGACTCGAGACTCGCCCGAGTCTCATCGAGTCTGAGATTCGGCTTAATGAAATCCATTTGCTATTTTTACGAGACTTAAATGTTTGAGATGGTTTTCAGTTATGGAAATGGCTAATCAAAGATTATTTTAAGAAATCTTATTTTGTTCACACTTGCTTTTGCTGGCGTTTTCGCTACTATATTTAATAAAGCTTTATTTAATTACACGCAGTTAAGCACCGCGCTTCTTACATATCTTTATGCCTATAACCTTGAAGGTAGGCAGAGTGTTAACATCGTATGTCCCTGGAACTGTTAATGTCTCTATGTCATTGTTATATATATAATAGGCGAGTTTGTTGCCATGCACAACTATGGGGTACCTACACCTAATTCATGTGTTAAATTCTACGCGTACCCTTTCGTGGTGATGATAATGTTGCGTCAACATTAAATATATTAAATACTTAGTAACTTTAGACGTACATTTATGTAAGCAAACAAGACAAGATGATAAGTGCGAGAACAACCAAATTGTTCAGTTTAACCACTGGTGTCGCAATACCAAAAATGCTTTAGCTCACAGATGCGTACATGGCCAAAAATCGGCCGTGTCCGCAGCCCCCTTATTCTAAACTGTCGGAAACTAAACGAATCACGGAATCTCTATTGCTGCCACTTTTTATTGCGGCGAATTAGAGCGAGACGGGACGTGACTTTCCGAATCGAATCCGTAAACCGACAGTTTAAAGTAAGGGGATCTCCGTCACTAAAGCATATTCGACCAATGAAATTTAAGTATTAATTGGTGTCCGTACACCCGTGTAGTAAAACGGAGTTTGGTCGAATGCCCCCTGAGCGTAGCAAAAAAAAAACAGAAATTCATTTTAAAAAGTTTTCTATAATCTTGCATCAAAGGAACACCATATAAAATTCGACAGTAAATACGTAAAAAGGCCAGTCAACATAACCTGACGTAAGCATACCCACAACCGGACACCGTTTCAATTCAGCTAAATGAATTCCGTTAGAAGTGATCCTTCGCAGCCTAATCCCTTCCCGCTTAATAAGTGGATCTGTGAGCCAAAGAAAAACGTATGCAGCTTAGCGAGAATTAATTACTTTAGTTATTGGAACTACTCTGTACATAGTTTGATTGATTGGATCCATTATACTAATAAGCAGTTATGATGATGTCTATTATAAAAATATGTATAGTAGTAAATAAATAGAAACAAAGTCGAAAAGAGATAGAGTTAGGTCAGAGATTTCCTTGCTAGAGAAAGCAATCTTTCAGAATTATCCAAGAAAAAGTATCTTTGATATTAAAGACCCACTCATGTGAAATGCGTATTCTTTACTAGCTTTGCATTATTTTTATTCTGTTACAACATTATTTCTCTCAGTGATAGTTGGCTGCCCGCAGCGGCACTTAGCGACTTTTACTTTTCTATCTTAATTATTGTCTAATAAAGTTATTCCGAGCCAAGTGAGCCGTTTAATTTCCTGTTGACATCAAAACTATAGCAATTTTCTTCATGGTTAGATAGGTGGCTAAAACTTTGAAATTTTGAATTCCTCTTAGTTTCAAAAGGGGTTGATATTGTAACTGATTCTACCCACCAATCCCCATTCAGCAGGCGGCGTGGTGACCATTGTAACACACTTCCCAGTGCCAGTGGGACATACAAAGGCCAATATCGAATGTGAATTTTTGTACTTATCGAAAGAAAATTTAATAACAGAAAAATGTAGAATCATATTTCCTCTGTTTTATACAATTTTCGTCAATCTTAATGTCAGCAACGAAACGGATGCTCCTGGCACAAACTAATCTACGCGGAAAACCACGTTCGGAATAGAAAAATCGAAAGCTATCCTTTATAGACGTGAAATCAATACGAGCTCCCGATAACGTGAACAACGGAACTCACGGGAATAAATACCAATTCTCACCTCAAAAGGAGCTATCTGTAGGGCGAGCCAGCCAATCTGTGTTAAAGCAAATATTATTTTGAGTTCTCCAACGCCGGTTTAAACTCATGTACCGTTGCGCGATTTCAATTTCATACATGGTCTATGACAGTCTGAAGACTGGTCGAGTATTAGGTAAAATGCCTTGAATAACTCTTAAATGTTTTAACCTATAATAAGGCCTGTCGTCATGTATGGATCGGAATGTTGGCCTGTAAAGATGAATGAACAAAGATTGCATGTAGCTGAAATGCGAATGTTGAGATGGATGTGACGAGAATAGATAGAGTGAGAAATGAATATATTAGGGGAAGTCAGAAAGTTGTCCCGATTGCTGATAAACTGAGAGAAAAACAACCTTCTTTGTATGGGCATGTAATGAGGAGGGAGAATTATTATGTCACCAGAAGGCCTAGCACGGGCCGGAGAGAAAAAGTCCCCAGAGAAAAAAATCGTCATTGCCTCTTGCTTCTTTGTTCGCGCGAAAGCGAGAGGTAATGAGTAATTTTGTCTCCGGGGACATTTTTCTCTCCGGCCCGTGCTAAGCCTACAGGAAAGGTATGGATTTGAAAGTGGAGGGGTGCGTGGGGATAGGAAGATCAAAGAAAACATGGATGGATTGTGTGAATGATGATATGATGGAGATGGGAGTGAGTGTTGACTTGGCGAGTGGAAGAAAAAGACATGTTGCGCCGACCCCAAATAGAATTGGGAACAGGGCAGGAAAAAGAAGAGATCGCTTGCCTCACACTGCGCATGGTTCGCCTGTGGCCTGTTCGCCTCCTGTTACACGGAGACTTAAACTTGTCAAGGAAAATCTTAAAACACCTATGCCCCTTTCGGAGTTTAAGGTGTGATGATATTGCGCATTTGTGTGTCTTTTGTTTTATGTAATAGCATTGGTGTCTTACTTCAGGGCTAGAGCCCAGAATATCTTATATCGTCTGGATTGTTCCAAAGTGGCTGGCGTGTATTTTAATGCCGGCGATGCGTGTCTTGAGGGAATGCAGCAGGGTTATATTAACACCGATATTAAACAGAATCCTCTCTCATGAGACACCTATTGGTTTTCGACATGAATAAAAAACTTTTACTGGGTTAGAACAGAGATTTCCTTGCATTTGGCAGAATCTATAAAAATTTTAGTATCATTGCTTTTTAAAGTGACATCACAGGAGCGATATTTTTTCTATTAACATACTACTATAGAGTTTAAAAAGACTTTATGATAAAAAAGAATGTGCACACGAACGAAAACAGATTTTCTTGCTATTATTAATTTGTCATATGTATACATCTCTAATCAAAAACAACTGTTTAAAAATTCAAAGAAAGTAACTGGATAAAAATTTTGAGAAACATCGAATCTCTTTCAATTTTGTATCACAATGAATAATAAAATTAAGCCCACCGACATTGTTAAGGGTGATTCAATTAATTTGTCCCGTTACAAGTTTATAGAGCGTATAATTCAAATGTTTCTTTCGTCGGGATTGACCTGGAAAGCGGCCATTTAATCCTTTCCCATAATTGGGTTACCTGTATCCGTTGCCAAGAAACTGTATAATATAAAGGAATTCAGAACAAAGTTGCTGCAAAATTTTTGAATGAGCTACTCAAATTTTTAAATAAGTCTCCTGACTGAAGAATTCTGACCCATGCAATCGCCGCTCACTGAGAAATTCATTTCGATTATTATTTTTAATAGGTAAGCGTTTTTTACGTTGCCGTGTTTATTACGACCTTAATAAACAGAATGATTAAGACCAAATGGAGAAGTCAGAAACTATTAGTTATTTATTTAACCTTCCATGTCCAAAAAAGCACTTTTGTACATAATGCGGACTTAACGATAATACACCACTCACTCCCAGTCAACCTTCGGGCGAAAAACGGATTCAGAGTGGGGGTATAAAAAATTCTTTATCTTTAACTACATACGCCAAAATAATTCTTATAATAATACACTAAATAATAAATTACGTATAATTATTCATACAAAACTATATTATACACTAATAAAATAATTATAATGATACACTATATATAGATAACATACACTAACTATATTGATGATAGTTAATTGTTGCTACATTTCTAAAAAATACTCACGAACCTTAACTTTAAATTGGAATTTTGTTCGAATACTCCTGATATCTAACGGGAGGTCTTTCCAGAGGTATATCGCCCTTACGAGTACTGCAAACGAATCCGACATGAACCCTGTCTGTAGACAAAGCGGAATCTGTTCTCACTTTTGAGGTACCATGGCATCGGTTTAAGATTTAATAATAAAAATGGCATGGTATAATGCCAAATAATTTTTACAGCTCTTATATGTTAGGTCCTTACCTATGAAATTGGTGTTTTGTATGGAGATTTTGGGGATGTCTGCATTTTACATACTAACATTTTATCAGTTTTCTTCACAACGACAAATCCAGAGATAATAATATTTGGCATGTATCATTAGACAAGCAATATGTGTGTGAACACGCTTGATAAAAATTATTCATCGTTTTTATTTTAATGTAAATCCAATGATGCATTCGGGAGGCAGTTAAAAATAATTGTCTTTGTGTCTAATTTTAACACAATTAAACTTACAAAAAATTATCAAATTAAATAATACGAGGACAAATCGATGGTCTATTTTTAGAAGAGGCAATTATTTTATAAGAATGTTCTAAAACTTAATAGTTAGGGACAAATTGCTAAGACAGAATAAAAACACCAATTTCATAGGTAAGGACCCAATATAACCAGGAACCGAACCTGGTCAGTTTATGAAAACAATGCAGGTATAGAAATTTATACGAAACTTAGAATTTTTATCGCAGCATTTTGTAAGCACGAAGATACAAATTGTGTCGGCTTGGTAATATTTTAAAATCTTCGATCCATTTTCCTTGCCCTCATAAATTGTAAGCCAGCCCACTTTGGACAACGGTTAATAGCCTAGATTCTCTGCTCAGAAGATTTATATTTATTTCGATAGAAAGTGGACTATTTGGCTTATAATAAGTTATAATCTCAATAAGTGAGAATCTGTGGACATGATGTGCTATTCTATCATTTTAGACACGACTTTACTTATTGAAAAGTTTTGAAGAACTTTTTAATGTAAAAAAAACACCATTTAATAAAACACGGAGTATAAAGAAATCATTATCGTATATACATACATACATATGTATAATCACGACCATGATCCCATGAGGGTTAGTCAGAGACTAGGCAAAAACACCACAAAAGCAGGCCACTGACATAATCCGCGCTTCACCATGCAGTGACTGCACTCAGCGTGACAGGTGGTGAGCCCGTCGCCACTATTATCGTAAATATACATATATATTTCTTCTTAAATGGTAATGAGGCCTCCTAGTAATATTGTGAATAGATGGCGCAATTAAATATTATTTTTAACATTTTAATAAATTCATAAACATGTGACAAGAAGACGCATCGGAAATCTATATGAACATTTTCGAACTTAAAAAACATATTTACTCGAAACCTTAACTATTCGAGAAATGAACAAGTTACCCTATTACCTTCATCTATCTCAATCTATACATATAATAAAATAGTAGAGGTCGAATGTCTGTACATAGAAAAAAAATGCTTAAAACTAGTCAAGGGGATGTAAAAAGAGGGAAAATACCAAAAAATATTTTTTTTCTCTGACTGTTTGTTTAAGGTGAACCCTTTAATTTGCCGGGATAGTTAAAAAACCATAATAACCGAAGACGAAGTCGCGGGCAACAGCTAGTTTAAAATAAAACTTAGTATACTCCTGTACCTACATTCTTGCCGAACTGCAATTCCTAAAGTATCGGTTTTGTAGAACATTTAAAGTGAGAGAGAACAAAGTGGAACATCTGGTTCCAACGAGTCGTTTAGAAACTACTAGTAGTTAGGTGTAAGTTTGAGTCGCTCTTGCATTACACTGACATTCCATTCCATTTTTCCAAATTTTGCTGTAAAATTCTTCGTGTGGTTGAATTTTATTTGTGGTTTCAGATTCGCTTTACAGTTGAATCTGAAAATCGGACAAGATAACCGGAGAACCGAATTCGAGAACATATTTGTTTGTATATTTTCATATGTTGCATACTTTTTACACAAATATGATTGTTTATTTAATGTACAATAAAAATGTTTTCTAATGGATTCTACAGTCTTTTTCAATAAAAGTAAACAATTGCTAAAAGAAATGAATGAATAAAATAATGTTGTTTTTTAGCTATTGTTATTAGCAAGTGCAAACCTCTGCCTACACCTTTTCATGGGCGATATAGGCATGTTAGTATGTTAAATTTTATCCTCATAATTCTCTTAACTCTTGATCTCGAAATCTTTCCCATATCATCCAGACAGGTGAGAATTACTACTGTTTCACTATTCAGGTGGAAACTGTAAGCAGATCGCTTAAGGAGCACCTAGGAGCGTAAATTATTACTCTCAGCGCTGCTGTTCCAAGCAATTTATTGCCTGGCCCTTGCGGAACCAACGCCCTAGGACCTACGAGAATATACGTGTCTCCTGCACTATCTTAATAAGCTAAAGCTTGAAAGACAAAGGGTTTGCTTTCAACCAGTATACGAAAATTATATTACCTTTAATATATAATATTCACATACTGGTTAAAATTTAAGAGACTATTTCTTTTAAAATTTTAAAATGTTCGAGAAAAACCGTCTTGGAAGTTAGCGGTCGACCAGCAGGCGTAAGAGCTTTTTGGAAAGCTTTATAAAGAAGGGTAAGACAAAATAGTTTATATAGTAATTTTTTAATTGTAAAGAAAGGTATAAACATGTATGAGAGCATGCACTTTCCGTCTCCAAACGGCATTATTTCCATTTTCATATTCTACACGAAGAATTTTTTTTGCCTGAAATAGTCTTATGTACTGTCTTTGTCGTCAGTATACATATTTACAGTTTTTTTTTAAATTTATTTATTAAGTTTATTTAATACTTTTATCATTACAGGCATGCCGAATACGATAGTGTATCATTTTTTATTAAAATATTATTTAATTTTACAATTACTAATGGTATTATATAATTTTAAACAATTTAATTAGATAAAAAATACATTTCATATTCAATTAATAATATATAAAATTAATAATTAATAAGCAAACAATACAATTTCCATTCATGCAATTAATTTAAAATTCACTAAATTTACAATTTAATTATAATAATTATCATTATATTTATATGTGATTACATGTAAAGCCGTTTTAGTGAATTCACTCAGAGAACATGAAAATACATCGACTCGCTCAGCTATTGCGTTCATTGTAAATATCGCTTGCCTCGCATTGTGCCCGGTGCATGGAAACAGGCTCGCCACCTGTTACTTGGGGACTTTAATTTATCTGGTGAAATTTGGGTATTAACACCTCTACCTACTCCTTCGGGGAAAAATGCGTGATAATATTTTATGTTATGTGATAACAGGTAATAAGTCTTTGCCCATGTGGACAGACACAAAAAGTATAGAAAACAAACAAAAACATACTTCTAACTGCCTTTTAATGCAACTGTATAAATGTTTCTTCTACGTTGTTGTTTGCTGTCGCGTCAATAAAGGCGCTTGTTTTTTACGTACCTAAGCTTGTAAAAGGTCGTTTACAAGGTGAACTCATAAAAACTACTGTTAAAGTATTTTGATCACGGGCGCCTAATCTCATGGTTATGCTAATTCATAGACTTTGCTCAGTTGAAGAGCTTTTTATGTCGAAACTTTTGTTTTTTCTTGATCTCTACGAAAGTATGTAAATGGGGTAGTGTGTTATATACAACATAAAGCCGAAATCAGAAAGACTCGGTACATTGTTTGCCTACTATTTTACCTTTTTCTGCTGTAAAGTGGAAAAAAGTTAAATAAGCTGCCTTTACTGCTTTTCGGTTTGAAGGGCAGTGAAAATACTGTTTACTGTAAATTTACACATTATGTCACTGAACACACAAGCTTGCAACGTTACAAGCAAATACAATCACAAGTATCCAATGTATTCTTGCCACTAATATTTAGATTAACACTCTGCATCGCCAAAAAGTTGAGAAAAAAATTATAAATGACATTGTCGACTCTCGAAAAAAGTTTAGGTTGATAATTGTAATAAAACGCTGGTCCAAAGATACCAATCAAATAAATTTAAGAAGACATTTGTATGCAAAGGTACCCTTCCCTGAAAAATATTCCTCCTATCAGTCTCAAGCCTAAATTATGACTGTTGAAATTCAGTAGAAAACTTTTTCAGTCCGTTTTTGTCTCGTCAGCATTCCGCGTCAACAAAGGATTCCAAACAGTTTTAATTACAAATCGGGTGGCTCCGCGTTTTAGGATGTAAATCACTTTTTAAGTAATTATTTATGCAAAGCTTTAATTATCAGTTTGGACATGTATATTTATGAAAATCGAGAACGAAATAATTAGTAAAGAACATTTAAATTCAAGTACAAAGACGTAAGGACAATCACTATAGTATTTAATAATTCAATCGATTTTGCATTTATGTAAATGTTATAAAAAAGGTTAGATATTAAAGCTGGTTTACTCACGGTTTACTGATTGAAATTCAAATCATGAAAAAATTATTATTATGATTTTTTTCAAAAAATAATAACAGCACTCAATGAACTACTGGTACCATTTTGTAAACTTCATAAAATACATTAGAGACAAAAGTCAATTCAGACAAAGCTCGTTTGATAAACGATAGGAGGCACTTAGAATCTCATGTATTTTGTATCGTTAGAGACATGTACACATACACAGAAGCACTCAGCGCATATACCTAGACACATTAGTAAGATTGAAACCTCTTTGCCAAGTTAGAATTGCAAAATAGTGGCTGCCACTACTCTCCGATGCCGTTTGATTCAGAAGAAAACAAGTCTTTTCGCCGCAAATTCAATTCCGTGAGCGTCGAAAAACACTGCAGTGGTATATTTTTTTACTAAGTAACAATCTAACAAAGCTTATTGAAAATATTGTTAAAATATGCATTTTAGTACTGGTTTATATTGGGTGTTATTAAAAATTGCGATTGATCTGCTAAAATAACTAACTGCACAGTAACTTATGGGCAGCAGATATTTCGAAGTTGTTTTCAAAATAACTCATTGGCCAGCAACTTAAATGTTTTCTCTACTGCCAAATTATTGAAATATATGTTTTGATGAAACAAACATTGTTTTTAAGGGTCATAAAAAATTACCTTAACCTAATATCTATGACAATACATTTCCTAGGAATTAATCCTTGATCTTTCATTGATCCTTTTCCTAGATTTTTTACATTTCCGGTAACATGTATTTTGTTGCCCAAATAATAAGCTTGCTGCCGAATAAATTATTCTGCAGACCAAATAGTTATTTTTCCGCCCAAATAATTATATTGCTGACAACCGGCAGGCACCGATAGCCGATTTTAAAATGGTAATCCTCAAGCGAGAGGTTACCGGATAATTTCCCATCTACCTGTACATGTAAAACTGAGTTTGTTTTTTTTTATATAAGAGGAGGCAAACGGGTGATCACCGTCGCCAATAGACATCTGCTGCACCTGAGGAACTAACGCGTGTTAGTCGCATTTGTAACGCGCTACAGTAGCGATGCAAACGCAATTCAAACGCAATTCAAACGCACTACCAACGCGACTGAATCGATGCAAAGGCGCGACCGTGCCGATAGACATCGGGGACAAGGCGCGTGTGAGGAGAACCGAGCAAGTGCAATACTGAATCGCGCTTGCATCGCGACAGTATCGCGTTTGCATCGCGACAGAAGTGCGACTGAAATGAGAGAGCCTTGACTATTATAGGCTTTATTTAGCAAAAACTTACAATGACATCTTGTTGATATGACGTGACTATTTATATCATAGATATTAACATTAAGTAAAGGAGGATTTATTATGACATTCTTCCTGGCCCCTTTAGAGTTCATAGTCACTTAGGAATGCTGGAGGATGGCGATTTCGTGCAGACCTGCGGGGTGATTGTCGAGAGGTTGACGGAACCTCGGGGGAGAATACTTCCGGTCCGGCTTCTGGCGACTGAGGTTCAACTTGGTCCTGGTCTGTGCCTTGGTCTGCGTCCCCTCTCGGAGCCAAGTGTCTGTTGGACACCGTCACTTTCCTGCCGTCTGGCAGACGGACTAGACTGTATTGCGGGTTCGGCTCCAGTAGGTCTACCTCCTCGACTATCGGATCATACTTTGATCTTACGGTGTTCTTTTTATAAACTTTACAGCCGGCTTTTAGCCATGACGGCATAGATTCCCCATAAAATGATCTTCGTGGGTGCTTGAACATTCGTTCGTGAGGAGTTTCATTTGTCGCGGTACATAGTAGTGAACGTATTGAATGAAGAGAATTTAAAAGTTCTTGTTCCCAATTAGAACACGGTTCATTTTCATTTTTAAGAGCTAATTGAATCGTTTGCCATAAGGTGCTGTTCAATCGTTCCAGCTGGCCATTTCCTCGTGGATTGTATGGGGACGAGTGACTTATAGCAACTCCCCTATTATTTAAAAATTCTCTCAGCTCTGTGGACATGAAAGATGCACCCCGATCCGTGTGGATGTAGTTGGGCATTCCGAAAACTGAAAACAGGTCAGTCAGATGTTTAATAATCGTTTGAGCCGTCATGTCTCTACAAGGATAAGCGAATGGGAACCTTGAATATTCATCGATTATTGTTAACAAATATTTATTATTACTCATGCTCGGTAGCGGACCTTTGAAGTCGAGTGACAGTCGCTCAAAAGGAGCGGTCGCTTTTATGAGGCTTCCGGTAAATTTCATAAATTTGGGTTTTATCTCCGCACAGACTCTACACGAAGAGACAACTCGTTTAATTTCTTCCGTTGAATAAGGTAAATTTTTACATCTAACTAAGTGCGTAAGCCGAGTTATACCAGGATGACAAAGTGATTCATGTATGATCGTTAGTTTCCCTTTAGCAGTTGCTCCGCAAACTTGTATTTGTCTTGACAACGTATCAGCGATAACGTTTTGCTTGCCAGGTCTGTATCTTACATCGAAATTGTAATTAGAGAGTTCTAACTTCCATCGTTGTATTTTATCATTTTTAATTTTACTTGCATGGTTTTGCAACATAAACGCGACAGATTTTTGGTCAGTTATTAGATAAAATCTACGTCCGAGAAGATAGTGGCGCCACTTTTTCAGACTTTCGATTATGGCGCATGCTTCTTTTTCTATAATTGGGTATTTTCGTTCACTATCATTTAGAGTTCTAGAATAGAAGGCTATAGGTCGACCATTTTGAGTTAATGCCCCAGCGATCGATAAGTCTGATGCGTCCGTCTCAACAGTAAACGGTTCTTTAGGATCGATGGAACATAGTGATGCTTTTGATATCATGTGCTTCATTTCTTCAAAAGCTGTTTGTTGAACATCATTAAGTGGGAATTGTTCCACAGAAATTAACGGATTTAGCTTCATTGAAAAATTCGGAATCCATCTAGAATAATGTGCTAATAGACCGACAGCGCGCCTTAGAGAGGCAGAGTCATGAGGAGTGGGCATTTCCAATAGTGCTCGTAGGCGATCAGGGTCTGGTTTAATAGATCCGTTTGTGATATGGTAACCCAGCAAGTTAATCTCAGTAAGCGAAAACGAACTTTTGTCTGTATTAATTGTTAAGGAGAAATGTTCGGCCACATCTAGGAATTTATTTAGTTTGTCGTCATGGTCCTGCTGATCCAATCCGCATACTGTGATATCATCTAAGTAGGGGAATACTCCTTCAAGATTCGCCGTTTTGATGATAGAGTCAATTGTGCGTTGAAAGCATGCAACTCCATTAGTCACACCAAATGGTATTCTTCGAAATTGATATAAATGTCCGCATGCTTCAAACGCGGTATATGGCTTATTTGATTCCTGGATCGGTATTTGGTGATAAGCAGATTTTAGATCAATCTTCGAAAATACTTTGTACTTAGCGACATTGGCTATAACATCCTCGATATTTGGTAATGGATAAGCATCTAAGTAGGTGAATTTATTTATAGTCTGCGAATAGTCGATACACATTCTCTTTTTGTGGATGTCACCTCCTGTAACTAAGACTTGAGCGCGCCATGGAGAGTGACATTCTTCAATAATTCCATCGGCAAGGAGTTTCTCAATTTCGATTTTAATAAATTCGCTAGTATCAGGGGCATACCGTCTTGATTTAATTGCAATTGGGTGACATTCGGGAGCTAAATGAGGAAAGAGATTAACTGGATCGATGTTCGCTTTCTGGAGAGCAGCTATGAACAGAGAAGGTTTCATTCCGTTAAATTGAATACTCAACGATGAACATTGCTCGAGAATGTCATGACCAATAATTACTTCGCAGCACAATTCTTCCATGACTCTTAATACAACATCTATGAATTTGTGGTCATTGATTTGTAGATTGACCATACAGACAGCTTTAATTTCAGACTTGAATAACGAAGAGGCCATTATTACGTCTTGATTACATGGTTGTGTTCGTAGGTTAAGAGACCGAACTACTCTTTTGTCAATGTAACTGGCAGAGCTACCGGTATCAATTAGGGCTTTTAGTGCAACTTCGTTTATTGTTATAGGTATAGTGCATTTCCGCAAACCTGATGCTGCCATTACAGTAGTGGAAATGGTTTCGTGCGCATCAACAACCATAGATGTTGTCATTGGTTGGCTTTTACACACCTTCGCAAAATGTCCGCGTTTCCCGCATTTAAGACAGTTGAAGTTAGCAGCAGGGCATAGTCTTCTCGGATGACGACTGTTTCCACAAAAGTAACATTCAGTATTTGTCGGGTGATTTCGACTTAGTCGCGCAGGTTGTGGATTGATGTGTGCGACTTCGTGCGGAAGCGCCGCGGTGTGTTGAGAATAATTGAAGTCGTTATTTTGATTTTGAGCGGATTCAAGAGTACGGGCTTGAGCGTGCGCTTCGTCAAGTGTCAATGTGAGATTTTCGAGCAGTCTCTGTCTGATGGACGATGATTTAATTCCAGCAATAAATGCACCTCGAATTGTATCGTTCTCGTTTTCACTTGAAGAAATATCTTTAAAGGTACAATTTTTCGCCAATAATTTAAGTGCTAGCACATACTGATCAATCGATTCTTCAGGTTGTTGAGTGCGAATCTGCAACATGTGTCGAGCATAAATCTCGCTTTTTGGCTTTATGTAAATTCGATTAAGCACTTCTATTGCCGAATCATAAGTGTTACATGAACTTATACTTTTATAAACATCTGGGGATACGTGATTAATAAGAAGCTTTAATTTTACCGAATCCGGGTGTTCAGTTGGGCCCACTTCCGTATGATCTCTTGATTCAACCAAAAAATTTTCGAATGTTTTCAGCCAATGAGTCCACTTACTCGAGTTGCGTTCCGGCGAAGAGGTCGGTTCGATCTCAAATCTTTCCGGTTTAAGATACCGA
Organism: Parapoynx stratiotata; assembly: GCA_910589355.1. Taxonomy (NCBI): domain Eukaryota; kingdom Metazoa; phylum Arthropoda; class Insecta; order Lepidoptera; family Crambidae; genus Parapoynx; species Parapoynx stratiotata. Next base: position 7,311,517 of record OU342473.1, read on the forward strand.
TACATGATGATTAGTTGGCTAAGGTTTTTGCTAAATAAATTGAAATGAGAGAGCCTTGACTATTATAGGCTTTATTTAGCAAAAACTTACAATGACATCTTGTTGATATGACGTGACTATTTATATCATAGATATTAACATTAAGTAAAGGAGGATTTATTATGACACGACAGTATCGCGTTTGCATCGCGACTGAATCTGATCACCCAGTGGGCAAGGACACAGCGACCGCTTCGCGATTGTATCGATGCAGACGCGCGACAGTATCGTTTCTGCATTTCTTCCACGGGCTTTGGAAAACGTACCCTCTTTTCTTGAACGAATAATACTAATGAATAAAACATATGCACAACTTATTAAGAATATCACTTGCATCACATTGCAACCGGTGCATAGTGCAAGGCTCGCCCCAGTAACACGAGGATTTAAACATATTAGGGATGCAATACCTCTTCGGGTAAGCAGATTATAAGATGTCATGATATTATTTACACGTTCGTGGAAAGTTCCAGGACCAAGAAACATTTTATTTTGAGAGAAATATTCTCTAGACACCGTATTTATTCGTAGTGTTCATAGAGAAACTTCAATCCCTATAATACAGAGCACTAAAGTTACTGTACGTCACTATACGTTGTGACACAGCCGCACTGAATGTTCAAGGTGCGCAGGGGCAAGGGACGTACCTATATAAACGTTGTAGTCATGTGTGAATGCTACCTACTCCACTCCGCACTTCGGGTTGGTGTATTTTCATGCTCAGTGACAGTACGATAAGCATATTTTAATATTTTGTGACACAATGAGTGTAAATACTATTGACTGACAACCTAACTTCAAGATTATAATTTTTATGGCCGTATTACACGTTGTGTCATGTACCAAACATTTTTTGACGTTTATGTTAATATAAACGGCTTATTTACGAATACATTATACAGCATAGATTCTTGTTGTACCCTTTTTATGAAGACATATCTATTCATATTTCCTTGGGGCGGGTAAAATAGCTGCGTTCATTTGTTTCCCGGGGGAGGTTAATCAAAACGAAGGGAACCGCATCGTCAGCGCAAACTAATTTGATCTAAAGTTGGCAGTTCGCGGCTGGGCTATTTGCCTCAGTAGTTATCATCCTTAATACAATGTACATAATAATCCAGCCAACGTCTCAAACTTCGATAATAAGACTGGATGTGTCTCGGAATAACTTTGGTGTCGGTTGCTTATGGAGTAAAAGTGAAATGAGCTTTTAAACCGCGTTAGCGTCGAACTATGCAATGGTGAAATATAATGAAGGAACTTCAATGAAGTTATACCTGGAGAAGTAATTTGCAAGTAAATTATTATCTTGATATAAAGCAGTTACTTATCTATGACCTGTAACCGAGCGGTCTTTACGCATCTGGTATAAACTTGAACAAGTGTCGGCGTAGAAAATGTTTGTGTGATAAATATGAGCATTTGTACGAATCAAAGCTGTTAATATACTTATCTTAATATGTGTCTATCTGTTACCCTTAATCTTTATCACAAATATCAAAAATCACAAAAAAATATTCAAAAGAAAGAAGAAACAAGCCACAAACTTATAAAATATAGACAAAAAACATATTGGACAGTTAGGACCTAACCTCAAAATAGGCTGCATTACAGAGTTATTACCTTTATGACGGCGACTTCCAACGCTCTTAATGCTCTAAGATAGAGTCTAAAGTCGAATGACTAAGCACGCTCGTGAATTGCAATATACGTATATGTAACAGGTATCACAATCTCATCTTCATCTTCAAGGTGAAATCATGCTCTTGAAATATAGGCGCAGGTTCTATGAAGGAGGTATCCCTTTGAGAGCGTAATTGAACATTCTTGGGATATATTTAGGTACGTGATATTCGTATGTTATGAATACTGTTCTTGATAGTGTTATCAGTTAGTACGATTTGAGGTTGAGTGGTAACAATATTCACCCAGAATTTTTTAGGTAATTCTAACATATTTAAAATGTGTATTACATACGAGTAACTTACACGAAATAATTTCGTAGAGATAAATAAATAATAAATAAATAAAGTGAAACAGGCTAATAAAATTCTTAAATACAAAAAACTATTATTAATAGTTATTATGTTAAACCGAAATTTTAATATAATGCGATTGAAGACAATAATTGTCTGCCTTAACTTTAAATGGATTGAGAGAATTTTTTTTTACAATAGTGCAAAATAACAACAATAAATATTAATTCGAAGTGGACTGATCTATCTCGAATGATTCTATCATACTGAGGTTAGAACCTACTGAGGTTTCATTATATATGTATAAAGCGAACTACATATACGGTAAAATATATGATACAAGAACAATATCTCCGAAGTCATAAATAAAAGTAACGAAATAAGCACGGCCGCACCTTTCTCACGGCGTAACACACAAATAATAACTTCATCAGACAACATATCCCGAGTATAATATACCTGACGCGAAAATAATGCTTGTCATTAATAATTCAAGAGGGACTCACCTTCTTAGGTTTCCCGTTCTTCCTAAGTAATTTAGCACAGCAGAGTCCTCTCGTGTCTGGTAGGGGCGCGGGCGGTCGCTTCGGCCAGCACAGTCGCTGAGGACTCGCCCCCGCCTCACTCCGCACCTCCTCCTTATCTTCACACATTATGCCCCCTACGCTACCCTCCAAAAATCACAACCAAGATATCGATGTTTTATGAGAACCTCTGGCATTGTTTTCGTCTAAAAGCTACCCCGATAAAACTATCTTCGCCTAATATATTTGAACAAAATAGCGATTTGGCAAGCTTGCTTTTGATATCCTAAGTTATAGTAGCTTTTATGTTGCGCTTAGAAGAGTAAGTTCGATGTTTTTGTACTATTATTATATAATGAGTAGTTAAATGAAAATATTGCTAAGTTATTTCTACTATAAACACGGGAAACGTCCGATTTAGCATCTGAAACAAGAAAAAAACCATTTTTTAATTATTTCATGACGATAAAAGTACAAAATAAGCAACCAAAAATGGAACATTTGTAAAGAAAATCTGATCTATTTTTCTATACCTTTATTCTCTTAAAAAGAAATAATAAAGGTAAGGAAAAAAGTATAATTACGACCACTTAATAAGTACCGTAATTGCTAATTGCCAGTAAATAATATATTTTTTCGTAATTTTTCGTAGAATAAGCTTACTTATCTTTTTCGTTGAAACTCTTTGATGTAATTAATAAATTCAAATTAGAACCAGTAATTAAATTAGATCGTAATTCAATCTTTGACTGGATCATCGCAATTATCGTTTCGTAAACGCTTCGTTGAATGCCAGAGAGCATTTTAACTATTAACATTTGTGCACATAAGCCACAAAAAATAAGCATTTTTTTTACGAAAATATTGATGGGGTGATTGGTAAAAGTTAAATATGCATGTTTTGAACTGACACCAACAGTGGCACCTGTCCACAGGCATGACGCATGAATCCGGAACGGATACATCGCCTGTGAGTAGCCTCTAGCTCTGTTTCCGTTCATCTACACTACTATCCCAAAACTGGAGTCTTCCTACTAGAACTCCAAACAGAACACGTACGAATTCATTATTTCATTTTCAATTCTTTCTATTCTCAAGCAATATTTTTATTTACTTAAAGTTGAACAAACTTTATACATAGAGCATGTCCAATTGTCCGCTGAGTCAGCGTCTATAAGAATCCACTCGACTCGCAAACGAACTTAGGCTGATTTCCATATAATTTGAGTCTCCCCAGGTTTGTGAAGTAAAAATGTTACTTGCGGGCAGCCCTGATGAATATTAAGCGAAACACTGGTCTAATGAATGCACGAACTTGCTCGACATAATTATGGGGAGCTCATCGGATACTTCTTAAGTCCCGTCACTTGTTAAAATTCTTCAAACGCGCTTCAACGGCGGAGAATCGACGCAAATTATTTCAACCTTGTTTGTAACCCGTTCTATTTGATTAAGAACTACAGGGTAAGAAAGGCTTTGTTAATGTATAATGTCATTAGGTAGAATTTAAATATAGTCGTATTTAGGTTTGTTCTCAGTTACAGGCTTTATTTATTAAATAGATTTTTATGTGAAAACTCAGCGAGGAAAATTATTACCTAGCTGAGGGCGAATTCGACTAAACTATACGGGGAGACACCAATAAATACTTAAATTTCATTTGGTCGAATCCGCTATCATATCGGCCGTGTAGGCATTTGACAGCTAAAGCATTTTTGCATGAAGATAGCAACGTCCCTCCAATGGAGTGGCCAATGACTAACAAATTCACGGAAATCACCGTTGACAAAATACATCCGTCAAAAATTTGGCTTGCTCGTCCTCATCAAAATTAAGTATTTATTTATATAGTCATATTATATTATTATAACGGCGGTTGGGGCGGAAAGGTTCTCGAGTGGCGTCCACGTACTGGGAGGGAGGCCCCAATAAGGTGGACCGACGATCCTGTAAGGGTCGCAGGAAGTCGCTGGATGCAGGCGGCGCAGGACCGGTCGTTGTGGTGATCATTGGGGGAGGTCTATTTCCAGCAGTGGACGACAATTAGATACAAAACTGAGCGTAATTTACAAACAAAGTACGCAATCAAAAAAGGAACAGTAATCATAGAATAATAAAATTAACTGAGAAATAAATAAAATATACATAAAAAGAACTCTAAACCTGCCAGTACTCATCACACGGACAATAGAATTCCAAACGTTTTATTACGAAAAAAAACTATTTTAACCGGGTTTACCTAGATTTACCTCGACTTTAGGGTTATTTTGACCCGACGACGTTTTAAAGAGCGTAGCGAAAAACGTGTGAAAAAAAATCCTGTGCTATCTTAGAATCTTCTTGCTTTGCTTTAGAATCTCATGGTGGTAGTTTTGCAGTATTTTGGAAGACACTTGATACAGTTGGTTCCGGTTGCTATTATAACTGTTTCTAATCACTAATCTGCATTGGGTGAGTATATAGTAATTAAAATCTCTGCCCAGGTAATGTGATAACGTAGGATGAAACCACAGATATTTTCATAGATAACGCATGTATAATGATTTGTATTGAAACCAAAAGGGTATTAACTTTTTAATGTTTTATAAGACCTTGTACACACTATGAAATGCAGTAAATGATATTGAGTAACGTCTACTGTGATGGAACTGTAATTTCTACGTCTACTGAGACGGGAGATCCAAACTGATTCAGGGATACCAATACCGCCGATGCCCTACCATACCCCTTCCACCAATTATCACACAACGAAGCATTTTTTTTTGTAGTAATTTTGAACGTACGCAGACTAGTTAGCAGCGGCCAACCCCGACGTTTGGTCAGGGTTTTCGAACACGCGCAGTATATGCGTCAGCAGCAAATGTTATCTGTGAGTAAAACAATACGATCTCATTATCGCACTACTGTATGTACAATAATGTATTAAGAGCATAACACGTAGTTCGTTGAGTACCGTAGCGCTCGTAGCAAAGTCGTAACGAAGCCATGAAACAGGTATAACGCTTCTATGATTTAAAGCCTTTATGAATACTATGAGGAGGTAGTTGATTTTAACTTGGTATAAAAAAGACAAAGTTAGGTTAGAAATCTCGAAACTTGTAACATTGATAAAGGCACTGGTAAACAATCAAATGTTTTTTTCTTTTCTCAACATTGTTTGTAGCTTTGCTTTACAAATAATAGTTTCCATTCTGTCAAAAGTTTAAACACTATACATTTAAACTTAACCTCACGTTTCTAAGGACATTTACATAAAATATCAATTTCTTCAGAAGAAAAGAACCAATAAAAACTAAGCTTTATGGGTTCTTTCATTCTAATCTTTACCAACGTTCACCACAATTAAAAAGGGAACAGAAATATAAAACAAAATCTATCTTAGAAAACTAAAATACACACAAAATAACTCTAAACCTGCCAGTCCTCATCACAAAGTTATTTGAATCTTCTTAGTTTAATATAACATAATTATATAGGTAAGTATAGTTCACACCGCAGTTCTGGATCCATTCCAAAAGCTAATATCCCATTCTGTTTGTCTTTCGAGGCAATAAAATGACTTTTATGCAAATCATACGAATTCTATACATTTTTGATGAGCCACCCCAACGTATCAGAGTCGTTTAATTAATACATTTTTCCATCAAAACTTTAGGAATTTTGCAGTGACTGATTAATAAAGAACTTGTATTCCAAAGCAAACCGTACCGGTAACGACAATAAACACAGCGATTGACACAGTCACACTAGATAGTATTGAAAATTCCTCTTTTTCACTTTCAATGAAAACTTTCATGTCTGTTTTAGACTTATGAAGAATTCCTAGTTAAATGTAATTCTTGACTGATAATTATGGTTAGGTTTACTTCCTTGTAGAAGGCTATGTTTGCCTGAATTACGTTCAAGTATTAAATAACCTTGTGGTATACGGATTGGCAGATTGCAACCAGCATTATTTCTGAAGCAAATTTCACGCTCGTGAAGCCGCCGAAATAAACTAATTGCTAATTTCTTGAGAAAAACAATTGCTAAATATTGTTTTGTAAAAATGAACATAAGAGCTATTTATGTATAGGTAAATTTTTACAAAACAATATCGGCAACTTTCTCGGCAAAATTCTCTCCACATTTTGTCCACATTTTGATATATATTTCATTTTATAACTGATTTTTAAGTCTACAGTATCAGCAAATAAAGTATTCAGTAAACATTTAGAGCAAAGATCAGATTCAAGAAAAAATATTGCCAGCTTTTTTATTTTCGCCCTCCTTATAATCATTTTATTCCTCAGATGTTTTTTAAAGCCAGTGGATTAATTAAAACTGTAATATAAAATCTCCTTTGTGTAATAAACTTGGGGAGAGGCCTCTCGAAATGCAAGAGCCTTTGACTATTTGTTTTAAGTGGTGTTTAGAACTTTTCTATCACACATGAATAAGTAGGAAAGACTCATATAAAATTATAAAATTAATCCTTTAAATTTCTCGTCAGAAATAACCGGTTTCATAGTGACGTAATCTCTGAGGTTCGATTTCCAGTAGGGGTTGATTTTATTATATTACATTTAAAATATTTATTTGAATTTTTGAATGCTAATGAATGACGTTAAACTATTAGCATTCTTATTTACTTTCTTTCAAAATAGGAGATAGAAGTTAATTCAACACAAGATTTAATATCAATTTTTTATCAGTTACTTTCGTTATTATAACATTTATGGAACCACAAAACACTTTATTTGCTATTTTTGTAAGCTTGTAAATCATAAATATTTATTTAATGTGCATTTTGGAACAAAATAAACTCAATGAGAACATAATACATGCAAATCAATATTTTCTTAGGTATCCATGTATTATAGTAACTATACACAATAAATTAAATGAAATGTTATGCATATGTATTACTTATAATAAAAAAAATCAAAAAAAAATTTGTTTTTAAATGTAATTCATGAACTTCATTAAATGTTCAATAGGTGGACGACGCAATTACGCTTTCGAAGAACAATTATGTTGACTTATTGTAGGAATCATATTTTCATAACCTTTTTATAATGGAAAGTTCTCAGCACAAATAGTTCTTAGAATATTATACCTATTCAATATTGATCGAGCTTAAAAAAGTTAAGTGCTGTTAAGTTTGTTTGTGTGATATTCTCCCATTCGCTCATAATAAATATTATCAAAATAAATAAATTGCTGTAAGTAGTAAAAAAAACAGTTGTTTGTTTTCTAAAGTAAATGGAAAATATATATTATTATTAGATCCTTTTAATTAATATCAAATTAATTATATAATTATTTATTATGTAACATATTTACTACGTTCTGCAAAGTAAAATTAACTGCAAGGTTAAGAATAAAATAACATGATATCTAGTTACAATTTACCGACTTTAATTCAGTCTTGCAACAATTTTTGAGAAATATTGTAGTTTAAAATTAAATTTCATGCCTTACAAAGCATAAAAAAACTTAGCGTCAAAAATAAATGAAAACAAAGCAGAGAAATGTTTCTTTACTTCTTACCTAATTTTATATTTATAATTAAACATTTTCAATCCTTTCGCGAAAATCAAGTTCTTACAGTGTATCGAAGTTTATCAAAGTTACGTGAAATGCCCGCGTACAGTGTGGTAGGAGCGTCACGGAGAAGTGTCGCGCGCGTTCTGCCGGACGGGCAACTGACGCTCGCCTTTTATCCTAGCCCAAGCTTTCCCAGTTCCCGACACCCCCACCCCCACCCCCTACGTTCCGTATAAACAACAAATTTGTCAGCAAAACGTTGAACCGCTTAAAAGAGAAAGTGCCGATCGAGAAAAAGGATAACATAAACTTTTGAAAAATCCGAACGCGATGAATAGGTTTCGTCCACGTGATTGATTTTCCCGAAACTGACCGTACGGCCTTGAGATAAAATAGGTTTTCCTCAAAAATGATTTAGTATGAATAAACGAAGATGTAACACGACCTGTAGTCCTACATAATAATAGGTTAAGCAGATTCAAAAGTTTCTGTAATAATATTGGGTCCTTACCTATGAAATTGGTGTTTTTTTTCTCTCTTAGTATTTTGTCTGTAACTATTAAGATTCAGAGTATTCCTAAAAAATAATTACCTCGTCTAAAAATAGACTATATTTTTGAGCTCTTTTGATTTGTTTTGATAATTTGTTTTAAGTTTAATTGTGTTAAAATTGGACACGGAGACGATTTAAAAACGATAAATAATTTTTATGAAGTGTGATATGACACATATTACTAAAGCTTATCTAATGATAGATGCCAAATATTATTATCATTGGATTTGTCGTTGTGAAGAAAACTGAAAAAAATTTAGTATGGAAAATGCAGAATTCCCCAAAATCTCCAAACAAAACACCAATTGCATAGGTAAGGACCTAATAGTACAATAATAATCATATTTTTTTAGAACCGTCGTCGCGTTCACCACCAACCCTCGTATGAAAATTACGGTCGATATTGTTAAGCGAATAGTTACTGTGGTAAATTAATAGAAAAATAATTAATTTACGAAACACAATTCAAAGAACATTTCTAAATAATATTCATAAGATTAGATAATCAAATTCATTACACCATGACTAAGCATATTCGTACATTATCTCAATGTGGACATTCTTTTGACTATCCCATATTTAGAGATATTATTGTCACATAGCTCTATTTTAAGATAATAATATGGAAACAAGTAATTCATTCTTCTATTTCAATAACATACGATTATTTGCAAAACTTATAATTAATTATTTCTGTTATGTTTGAAATCGAGGTAAAAAAAACCATGAGTTCCTATAATGTTTTACAATTTTAACACGCTTGGTCAAAAAGTGGCTCTTATTTCACCGCAACCAGGCACTTAATAATACTTGTTAATTACACTGTGAGTAGTGAGTTAAGAATTGCTTTTAACCGTGCGGCACGGGCTCGAGCAGCGGGCTCGCGTGGCGACAGCCCAAAGTTGTAAAGTTGGTGATTACCGCCGAGGCGCGATTGATACATAAGAGAGGGGAGGACGGTAACCATCATACACACATGTATCATACGACGTTTTTCAACACACTTGCAAATAAAATAGTCTCACGTCGTCTACGGCGGCACGGGCTAGCAGCGGGCTGCCGTCGCCACGCGAGCCCGCTGCTCACGCCCGTGCCGCGCGGTTAATAGCAACTCATTCCATTAAAGAAATCTATCTATAACTCACTAGTTACAATGTGATTAACACCTGATTACGGTGAAATTGGAGCCACTTTATGAGCAAGTGTGTTGCTTATGAGTTATGACGTCTTATAATTGAATTTATAAACAACAAGCTGACCCGTGCCCACTTCGTTGGGTGGTATAGGTAGGTTTTGCATAAAGTATTCAATTTACATACAGATCGCAAACTTTTTTCAAAATATTCCAAGGCATTTACGCATACCCTAGAGGATGAACAGCTCCCTAAGTTATGTGATGCTCCTTCGTTCTCGGAACGACCCTACTTAGTAAACGTCCAGTCAACCTAAGTATATGAGCAGCGCGAGATGATATTTTACACGTTTTAATCACCTCCAGTTACCAAATTCCGATGTTTAAAACCTGTAATAATATTTCAGTAAATATCTCAGTGCAGTGTTCATGGTAAGAGGTTTAGTAGTTTTTGAGACATACAAAGCATTCCTCGGAAAATACGAGTGTATTAGTATAGATTTTCCAATACTAACATTTTTAAACTCGCGAAATCTTTTGAATGGGGTGTCCGTTAAATAATTCTAAAGGGTATATAAAAATATTGAACCAGTCTTGAATATGAAGCTTTTTTTTTTCTTGGTAGACCAATAGTTACAAAAGACTAATACAAAAATGAAAATAATAAAACAAAAAACCAATTAAAGGTTCACACTTAACAACAAGCTTGCGTAGTAACAAGCTTGAAAATTAAGACATAATTTAAGCTCGAACAAATGTTAAATAGTCACTCACATACACCAAATAAAAACACATTTTAAATTAATTTGAAAAGAAATCGCTTTAGACATAAATCACTCATTTTTACATTCTAAAATAATAATTTTACAATAGGCTAGTTGACCCTTCTTTTATTGGGCCCCAAATAATTAATTTCTGATAGCCATCACCATAAAAAATAATACAATTCTTTTCTGAAGCCTATAACACAATAATTTTTTAATTATAAATTACGTTTTTGCTTAAATGTCAAAAACGCCACGATTATTGTAAACAATTCAATACGCATGCGTGACATAGCCAACAGTAATGCTTGATTAGTTGCGACTGGCGTTTAACGGATTTTGACCTTGCGTAGTAATTGTTTACATGAAGCGTTACTCCACTAATTTCACGAACATGGTGGATAACGTTTTTGGCAGATGAAATTAAAAAAAAACATTTAAATTGAATTTCTACAGCAATCCCTTATTTATATTTATCGAACTAGGTATATTTCGGACCCTTTGTACTAAATACTATGTGAATGACACATTATTTTCATTACTTTGCTATGAGTCAACTAGCCTATTGTACGTCTAACGAACTCGCAACTATCATTAAAAATGTCAATGTCTATGAAAGAAAAAAATCATTGAGTAAATTGCTTGCTCTTATGAGATAGGAATTACGTCTGTAGTTGCTACTCACTGTAGGGTACGTGAATACAAAATTTTTATTGGGACAGAAGTTCGGGACAATCGACATTGCTTGAGACAATCTTCATAAAGAAGGTAATATCAGCTATGTTACGATGTCGTTGCAATGATAAAAGTTGGTGTTTTTTAAAGAGCTATACGTAAAACAAGTACGATAGCATAAATATCTTAAAAACCTTATCTGAATACTCTCAAGTCTATCAATGTAGAATGCATATCTTGGGTTCCATATTTGTGAGGCATATTCCAAGCTGCAGCGAAGGAGGGAGCAATATAAGATCTTTAACGTCTTAGCATTTGTATATTCCAAGCTGCAGCGAAGGAGGGAGCAATATAAGATCTTTAACGTCTTAGCATTTGTAAAGTCCTTACCATTGCGTATCAGAAATCCTAAGGACTTACGAGCCTTAGATTCTATTGAGTCCACATGTTCATCGAACAACAACTTGGAATCATGCGTCACGCCAAGATCACGCACTGAATGCACTCGCTGAAGACATTTCTGTAGGAGAGGTTAATAATGCATAATTGTGCTGGTTTTTCGACTAACTAAATGTCATCATAACTGAACATTTGGCTGGGTTGAGGTCGAGTCTTATAAGATTTTGATAAGGATTAATACCAAGATACAGATAAAGATCCTTTTCTAGCGGCGAAATAAAAATAAAAATATTGAGTAAACTATATACTTAAACATGTACTGCCGCGACTTTTTTTGTAAATAATGATAAGTTCTACAAAATCGTTCTACATCATTTTATTCCATCATCAACAGTTTTTGCAGCGCACGCGATGATAATAATATTTTTGATACTTTTTTGACACCCTGGGGTACAATATTGAAGTTTTAGTAAGGATCCCTTATTTTTTCGAAAATATTATATAGCGATGTCACTCCAGGATACTGTAGCTTCCCAACAATTAAATAATTTTTCAAATCGGTTCAGTAAATCCAGAGATTACCCCCTACAACGTCACAAACTCACAAACTTTACCTTTGTTGATTATTTGAGATTATAGTATTTACTCGTATACAGACCTACATTGCACTTGTGAATAATAAAAATATTAATAACTAATCGAAAAGGACAGATTACATGAATTATATTATGTTCGATTAATTCATCGTTATATGGTTGCATTACCGAATAGTCTGCCTCTTATCATCACCGTAGCAAAAACAATTGTAATTAAAATGATTGGGCTCTTTTGTTTTATTTTGTAACTTTCTTGCAAAGATAAAAAAGAAAACACAGAGGGGGAAACAAAATTAACAGGAAAAAGTTACATTTCCGGGAGTTTCGTATACTTACATATTTCTTTGATGGAAAACAGCTCATTATCATAATGAACTCGAGTGAACTCAAGTGTGCTGAACTGTGCTGACATATTTATATTCCTTTGATTTTTGTACATATACAATACAAATTAAATTAATTACTGACCTTTAATAAACTAATGGAAATAAACAACTATACATATATGATATAAAGAGTTGTATATTCAATTAATTAAGCATTTGGTGTAGATATACTGAAACATTGTCAGCATTTATGAGACATTTTTGTTTATAAAGTTGCTGATTTTTTCCAAATGAAGTAAAACATTTCGATTTCAGGTAGACAAACGTATTTTAACGCATTATCAAGTAAACCAATTTGAATAATAAACGTAATAACTGTAGTTTTAAAATATCTTAATTAGTGCGATTATAAATATGACTTATAAATAATTGATTGATAATAAAAGTGATCTACTTTAATTAATCCTAAATAAAAAAACAAATGTTTATTTAAAGACAATTCACTACCATGATACTCGATTCGTAGACACGCTACGAGGTTTCTTCGAACGTCTACGATGTGATACGCTGCTACGAAATTCCATCTACCCTATATATTATAAATCAATTGTGTCTACATACATTATTAAATCGTATTAAGCATAAAGCAATACATTTGATTAATAATTAATTATAATTTGATAAATTGAATTATAATATTCACGGAGTATTAGATATTAGGAAAAACTCAAACAAAATCAATATAATTTCTCCTCTAACATAACTCTAAAAACGTAAAGATAACGTAGGTAGGCTATATTTACGCACGCAGTTGTAAAGAAAGCATGAACATAACTCACCTTTGGCATCTCACTTTCGTTGGTGAACACTGCAAAATTATGACTGATCCGTGGCTTGTATCCAAGAACTACAATGACGGAACACGAAACGGAACATAAAGAAAATAAACTTAATTCACAAAAACAGTTTGTTTACATGAATCTCTAAGAGATGAAATAATATGTATGGTGTTGTGTTAGGGCGGACTCGCAGCGCCGACTAGCGGCGGGCGAGCTGAACCAGGGCGGCGGTGTCTGCGTCAGAAGGGGAAAATCGTAGCCTGTCTCCCTCGCACATATTGCAGTTTAATTGTCACAATCCCCCATCGAGTTACGCAAAAAGGACGCGTTTTATCAATGTCATAGGAAACATAATAACAACTACGTACGCAGACGTACAGATTCGCCCTACGGAAGGCGCGGCGGTAGTGGCCTTGAGTGGGCCCTGATGTTTTCATCCCGAGTAATAAAGCGTTTAGGGTGGGGACGAGTGACTTTAGCTGAAGGATTTATGAAGGAATCTCTAGAATTAATTCGGGCCGATTGTGGCACTCTCGCTTTTCAAGGGGTAGCGAAAGCAGGTCGGGCCGTTATTTGCATAATTTTAATAAAACATTTCGATAATTGGCTCTTGACAACGGTACAATGTTTGCTTAGGATTATCTACATGTTTCCTTTTAATCAATGTGTTAGTCACGAAATGTTAGTTCAAGTTTGACGTAGCTGCGTAATTGATTAGAACCTAATTTTGGTCCAATTTTCATGCGATTAGTCTATTATTTCAAAATAATTTTTAAGCCATAAGTTGCTGTTACTATAATGGTAAATCAGTAGGTACCTACATAATACCTAAAAATATAACTTCCACTAATTAAATGTAGAGATAGTCATTGAAGTTTTTGATCAACTATAAGAATTTTGTGGGATGCCGTATTTAAAATACGGCATCCAACAAAATTCTTATATTTGATGAAAGTATAAAAAATTTAAACAAAATACTTTTTAAAAAACAGTTATTATAAGATATAAGCTGTTGCCTTTACTTTTCTACTATTTAAATATCGATTCTTATAAGAAACTCAACCGCAAACTTCCCTGATTCTTTATACTTAATAATAGAAAATGATAGGTACGGATATTCAACTGAATAAAAACCTACTATAATACTTTTTGAAAAGATGTTCAAAAGAGTTAGAACTCGCAACACAGCTTCCAGAAAATACTGAAAAATTTTAATGTCAAGTGATTAAATATCTACAGATACTGCTTGGTGAAGCGTGGACTATAGCTGAGCAGTGGAGAGCTTTTGCGGTACTTTTGCCTAGTCTCTGGCTAACCCTTAGGGGATAATACTGGTGATTATATGTATGTAAATACTTGGCTGAGGTATCAACGAGTGGATCGTCCATTTAAGCTGTTTTAGCCGCTACTCTTTTCTTTTTCTTCTTAAAAACAAAGGAATGTAAACCTAAAATGTAAAAACGTTTAACCGCATCTCTGGTCTAGTGGTTCACATCACCGGGTGTTGATCGGGAGGTCCGGGTTCGATTCCCCATGGGGGCAGAAGGTTTTCTGCTCGGTTTGGTTGGTGGTAGGGCTTCTAAACCCGCCTGGAAATCTACCACCGTCTTACCAAAAATTTGTCGCCATAATAACAATGTTTTAAGCATTGTTGTGTTCCGGCTATCAGAGGTAAGATAGCCAGTTCCTCAGTTGTTGAAGATTACAGGTGAAGCTCGCTTCCACCTTCGGCCTTATCGTCACTTACTATCAGGTGAGATGACGGCCAAGAGCTTACCTGTCATGTATAAAAAAATAAAATAAAAAAAAACAAAAAAAATTCTTTAAAAAAAAGTTAGCTCAATTCGTAATTTTCTTTAGCGAATTTAGTTAAAGTTAGTTTTGTTACTTTTTAGGGCCCAATTTCTTTCTTACGTGTACAATTTTATAAGTTCTTACCATAACTATACTAAGGTACCTACATTTTCTGTCCCCTTTGTCTTATTTTTTTTAATTAGCACCATCAATTTTTACCTTCTTTCTTCCTTTACATGCCAGCATACATTGCATGTTCATAACATCCAGCATACATTGCCTTTAATTTCTTTACTATAACGATGAACTTTTTGATGTTAATGGTACCTAAATCACACACTAGTTCTTATAGCATCATCATCATCAGCCTATGTTTGTCCACTGCTGGACACTGGCTTCCCCTAATGCATGCCACCGCCCTTTAATCTGGCCGTTTCCATTCAGCCCGCACCAGCCAACTTACGAATATCGTCATCCCTTATTATCACAGGGCGTCCCACTTTTACCTCGTCGCCTGCTGTCTCCGCTCAAGAACTTTACGACTCCAGCGGCCGTCAGTTTTACGACAGACATGGCTGGTCACCTTGCCACTTCAGTTTTCTAATTCGGTAGGCTATGTCAGTGACTTTAGGTCTTTGTCGGATCATTCCTAATAGGTCCTTCAGAGAAACTCCGAGCATAGCCCTTTCCATAGCTCGCTGAGCGACTGCACTGGAAGGACGCACTGGTCAAAATCTTTCTACTTGAGATATTGAGGGTGGGGTTACGAGAAAATTAAGAAACTTATAGCATTCAATAGTCACTATAAGAAATCTTGATAGGTATGTAAGGTTGGTTATTACTAGTTTCTCTCTCTATAATTATAATAAAGGCAGAAGTGTTAACCAGATTTCGCCCGATATGTTTGTCTTCATGAAACAGGGGGCGAGTCTGTTGCCAAGCACCGGGCACAGTAATAGGTAATGTAATAGGAGGTATTTGTATACTGAACATTTTCCTCATATATATTTTTTATTAACATTCACACCTATCGACTAGCTCCATTTTAAGCAACTAATGCTGCTTGTGTTACGGACACTAGATGACGGATAAATATATATTTAATAGATAAATACTTATAAATATTCTGAATATATATAGACTGGAGAACAAATGCCTGAAAATTCATCACCCAAACATTTGCCCCCACCGGGGATCGAACCCAGAACCTCTCGAGATGGCGACGCCTTGAGACCGGCATACAGACCACTCGACCACGGAGGTCGTCGAACAGTGTGGACAAGCTATAGGTATTCACAACAAACAATAGGTACAAACATAGGTCACGCTTATTTCTCTTAAGGGTAAGCAGTAATTACTTCTTTCCATTTGCTACAATAATAGTCCAGAAGGACAAAGTAACTCCCCGTCAGGTCCTTGATGCATAGGTTAATTGTCTTGGATAACGAGTGTAATATTGCATTTTTTTTCAAGGTGCATCTGTTTTGCACCCAATTTTTGTATGGCTAAATGTGGTCATAAGGAACACAGTGCTCCTTGGACTCTGCCTACCCCTTCGGGGATTGCAGGCGTGATTGTATGTATGTATGTGCATCTGTTTTAAGACACTCTACAACCTCTTGTTAAATCATACTTTCGGATTTCTCCCCACTGACCCATTTGGATTGATCACCCACTATAGCAGTAGGATTCAGGCGTGATAATATGTAGGATGAATTAAGAAAACTCTAAAGTTAAACACAAGCTTAGTTGAAATATAGTTGAAATTGTACAATAAAAGGTTCCTGTTGATATAATATTTCTTTCAAAAATAAATTTGAACCAAAATGTTTTTCACCAAAATTAATCAGAACTTGAATATCAACAAATTGGATGCTGAGTAACACAGCAGAATGGGAGAAGACTAGACATGCTGTGTTGACCTCATCTGAAGTGGGAGAAAACCAAGAAAAGTATAGCTAGAATGTCTACAGGAACAATTTAATGTACAGGGGCCCAATTCTCGTGCATTCGAACTTTTTCCGTGTGGTAATTATTTTTATTCTACTGAAAAGTTCGAATGTTTCATAGGTCTATAAAATAGTAATTATATTTCAATTTAGCAAGTTTTAATATGTAGGCAAAACAAACTTTGATACAGGAATATGAAAAATAAAATATTACAATATCTGCAAAATATGTTTATGAAAAAACAGCTAAGTACAAACAATGTTTACATTTCAATTTTATCAACCTGCTCTATAGATATTGTACTTGTCACTTTACTAGATTAAATTATATAATTAAAATTGTTCCAAAACATCAACATCAACAGATTGTAAAATTGCATTTAAATCTATTTATAAGCACATTACACAACTATGTTAACAAGTTACATATTATATACATTTATAAGTTACCCGCAAACTTAGATACCTTGTGAACTGCCTATGGAACAACATATTTGTATGAACTTGCATATAAAACCAAATTGTATTCTATAGTAATAAATATGCAAATGTATTTTTTTAAGTTTAACATCATTACTATGTGATCATCAAAGTACACTTGAAAAATTAAAACAATTGTGTGCAACTAATTTCATAACAATAGCAAAGGACTTTTATTAGCAAAATGGCTTTTAATATTTTTTCATTACTTACACATATAAAATTTTGTTACCAAAATAATATGACTTAGCAAATATAATTTAGCCAATGAGCATAGGCTCTAACTTCCCCGAATCATATAAAGCTTTGACGTCAGTACCTCCACCAACGCAGTTGCCGTTGATGAATACTTGGGGCACCTGAAAATCCACATAAGATTTTTATTGTAGGTTTGTATGAGATTCACAATCAAAATAAAAAAATATTTCTTGTGTTTGTATTAGCAGAAGCACAAAACTATTATAAATTATAATAGAAATCATTTTTTTTTTTCATTTTAACAAACATTGGGTTTGTTTTTTACTCCCTTATCAGAATATTTATCAAACCACAGAAATATTATTGTGGTTTACCCAAATGATTTTATATTCAAAGTATTCCATCATAAATAAAATTTGATAATTACTGTTTTATCTAGAACAAATTAGATTACATAACATTTTATCAGACCATTCTCAACCTATATACATCCCACTGTTGGGCACAGGTCCTTTTTATCACACAGTTAGATTAAAATCATTGTTTAGTGCTTTAAACATCAGTAAACAGTGATGTTTGAAATAACACATACATGTACATAATTATCATCACACCTCTTTCCCAGGAGGGTAGGCAGAGGTGTTAAACACTAACATTTCACCAGATATGTTTGGTCCACATGTAACGGGAGACGAACCTGTTGCCATGCACCAGGCAAAATGTGAGGCAAGCAATATGTTTAAAAAAAATCGAGTTGAATGTCGAATAATTTACTACTGTCTAAAGCTGTAATAAAACCTAAACCAAAGAATTTGAAAAGTAGTCAAACATAAGTTACTATCTGAGTATATATCAGTGTAATAATATTGACCATTTTTTATTACACTGGTATATACTGTGATAAACTAAATACTAGTAATCAGCAGTAAGTTTTTCGATTTATCTTTATTTATCAATGCTTTCCTATATTATTCTTATCTATAATTATCTATGTATAGGCGCATAAATATCCTGTATTCTATTATTACAAAACACTTCATTACATACAGTTCTAAATCCTGTTATTTGCGCCAAGTTCTCCTGGATAATATTGCCATCATCACGGTTGTCCAATTCAATCACATTTGCCGGTTGCTTGGCTTTGATGAAGACCTTAAAAGACAAAACATTAACATAAATTAACAATGATAAATTTTGAAAATTGGAAGTTTGGGGAAATATATTAGTCATTTTCTGACTCATTGCAAGCAATTTGCAAGTTTGTCAAACAGAAGGGACAACACTGACCACATAAACCTTAGAAATAAATGATAACTTACATCCTTAGCCATTGTACAATAGGGACAGTATGACTTAGAAAAAATCACAACTTTATCCTGAGAAATAGTCGCTTTGATGTATTGCTGAACCTCTGCACTCGCCATTTTTGAAGAACGAACAATTTTGCTACTGAACAAGCCCATGGAATTTGAATTGAACAATGACATGACAGCAATCCAAATGTCAACGTCAAAATTTTATCTCGGTTGCTTTTTAAAACTAAAAGGCAATGGGTCTAATTCATACAGCCATAAATATCTCTTTTAAAGCATGACGAGCGATTATGTATAACTTTACTTTTAAAACACATAAAATTTTGATTTTGATATAACCATGGGTTTTTGGCGCCATTCAACTATGGTGGACGTGATTTTTATTTCAGTGACTATAATGTAGTGAATCTTGTTGACTAAAATCAGTGTTTTTTGTCTAATAATTGTCTATAATGTTAAGCAAAGTGGAGGATCATTGAAATAAACGTCAAGTGGTGTGAAAAACGATCTTTACCGTGGTAATCCACCTCATTCAAGTAACACCACAATGTCTGCCATCGGTCGTTTGACGCCAAACTCTCCCAAGATGCATTGAAATGCATTACACTAGCATTTCAAAGTGCTCAGTTCCCTTTGTCCTCTCTTTATAAAAAGAATTTTACCAAAAAGAAAATGATTATGGTTAGGAGGGTTTTTGGCGCCATCCAACTATGGCGGACGTGATTTTATTTCAGTGATTCTAATATTATTTCGGAGTTGATCTTGTTGCGAAAAATCAGTGTAGTTTTGTGTAATGAGTTTTAATAATTATGAGCAATTATTTCAATGATTATCCGATTATTGAAATAAGTTTCAAGTGGTGTGAAAAACGATAAGATCTTTATCGTGGTAAACCACCTCATAGAAGTAATAACACAGTGTCTGATGAGAAACACAAAACCTTATCCCATTCCACAAATCCTGTAAAATTGGTGCCATTTTGCTTAACTCTCCCTCTTCGAGCTATGGAGCGAGGGAGTCAGGATAAAATCATATGCCGACAAAGACTCAGTGACTTCAAAATACACAGCACAACGTGGCACATGTATACAATACGACCCAGCACTTTGATCTTGTTCTTATTCTCATTCGATATACCAGGCTTCGTCTCCAAACGCAATATACCATCTTCGTCCTCAAAAGTTTTATCTTTTAGGCTGTTATTTTGAGCTTGAATCAGACGAAATAACCCCTTTTTTGCATATTTTATTTCTTCACGAATAAGTTCCTTATTGTGTCTATTCATACTATACTTAATTCTCAGTATTCAACTGATCATCCTTATAATCTTCGTGTAACTTGAAAATAAGTAATCTTTTCTAAATCGTACGTTCTTCTACAATCATTGCTTTTACCGACCTCTTTTTACGTTCTTCATCTTACTGGGCGTTCTCTACAATAGGTTCAAGGATGGCCAAGACTCAGCTGGAGATAACAGCCAAGCTTTTCACCAACCGCTCTCCAATAATCCTCTAACACTAACTCCTCTTGATGGTAAGTCTGCCGGATTCATCATACCCGGTACATATCTTCAGTTCTCTTTAGAAGTGAAACTATTATTTCTCGTACTCTGTTGGCTACAAAACACCCCAATCTTCATCACCTTTGATCCAGGATAACACTACACTGGAATCTGTCCAATCAAGTACTGAACTTGCCAATCAAGTAAGTTTAACGATTGAATCACGGAGGTACCTACTCATTCTTGTTTTCTTGACATGTGATATTTCCTTGATGTTCCGAACGTACAAAGATGCATGTTAAATATGCCTACAGACTGGCATCACAAAACACATGGATGGAAATCCTGCATTTCGATATATCTTCCATGCTAAGTTTCCTTGGTATCATTATTTTAGCTCTCAGATTTAAATCTTAAACCTTCTTAAACCCAAGTCAAAAATTGCGATTTTAATTCTTCTGGCGCTGTGACCCAGCCCGTAAAACAGCGCGTGAAGTCTACAGATGACGTGCGTGACGTCATTAGTCTAGCTAAAACTTTGTACAGGTTCGTATGTACACTTGTGTCAGATAACCCGCTAGTCATGCCTCCATGGCAGGGACGGCGCGAGCGGCGACACAGACTCTAGCTAGAGCGACACGAGTGTCTGATGTTGTCGTGTATGTTTACCATAAAAACCAGCGGCGCCGTTTATCATGCTCACTTATAAAAATACATGGAAAATATATGAGAGTGTTGGGGGTTGCTGGGCCACAAGTAACTTGCTATAGGAAAGAGAGAGCTTTCACTCTCCTTCAGCGGTGGATTAGTATCAACTGTTTGGTAACATGTGATTTTGCTATTCTTATTTCGATGGATTTTATAATGAATATGGTTTGGTCTCTATAATAAAAGTCATAATTTGTTGCTGATTTGTTTATTTTTAATTTCTTAAATATATTTCTAAGGCCAGCTTTGTCTTATATTGATATACATTATAATATCTTATTTATCTTAAATTATCTTTATGTAAGTACAATAATGTACCAAATTAAATGAGTATGTAGCTTGGTGCTAATTAAAGCACAGAAAAAACCAAAGGAAAAAGTTCGAAAGATATTATCTTGAAAATTATCTTACTCAGAATTTTAGTCCTCACACAGAATTTAAGTCCACAAGTTTTATTTTTGTGACGCTGATTGCGGTTAGCGATTGCATATGTATACATGTCATATTTATCATGAAAATTCTACGTCCTAGCAATTTAATATTTTTATATCTAAATAAATAATAATAGATAACACCCATGTAAAATTCAAAAGATATATGTAATAATATATTAGGCATTTAGGTACCTACATTCTACACAATACAAGAATTGGAAATCAATTGATGAAACTGATGTGAATCAAATATGATGTTAATATAAAAGCCCAAACAACGGAAAATCTAAAATATTCCAGTAGGTACATGCTAAGAATTAAAAACCTATTTTTTTAAAACAAATCCGAACTGTTTTATAATCATCTCTCATTTAGAACTTTTATCGTACTTTCAATAAACCACAGATACAGTAAATAAATAGACAAATCGAAGATGATAATTAAAATATACACATTTTTAACTCAATATTTTTATTATTCAGACTTTTTTTGATAGACTCACTGAAATTTTACCAAAAAAGAATACTAAAAGTAGAGCTTTACGTTCAAGACTACAAAAGAGCCACTTATTGTTACCTTCTTTGTACTTTTATTAGGTGCCCGTTTATTGGAAACAGAAGCATTTCAATTTTGAGACGGCCGATGCCTTGCGATTCAATCTTATAGCTTCTAATGACCGTCGAAATTATACTCTTCATTATCAACATTCCGAAGTTGCGACCTGTAATTTTTTCAAATATAATATTTTACACAATTTATGGGCTCAACAATAATCATATAATATTTTGTCGTGAAAGTTATCAAAAAATCGCTACCATTATAAAGACTACAGTGTAAAATAGAGAAGTTTGAAGCATACTAATTAGCAGAACTCCTTGTCAATGTTCCCTAATGGATACAATACAATACCTATATATATAGAAGTTACCACCATTTGAATAAAAATTTTAAGCTTTATCTTTGGCTTATTGAAATTTGCACTGAATATGCTTACGCATAACTGATTTTACATTAATTAACTTAAGAGCATTAAAATTCACTTAAGCGAAATGATATTATGGATAATAAATAACTTATGTTTAAATTATGTTGTGCCAAGAGAAAATTATGCTTAGGTTATATTATGCCAAACAACATTATACTAAATTCATGTGCCAAAATATAATTATGAGTAAATACATTATGCCAAAAAAGGATCCCTGTAATGAGGTCTTCAAATCGAAAGTGACTCGGCATCTAGCAATCGTCCTATAACCTAAATATGGTCTTCCCTTAAAAGCATATAAGATAATGGTCAAACGCTTGCTTCAATAAAAAAAACAATTACCAATGCAGTTTCTAGATCCATAGCTGAACGGTATGAAGGCTGCAGGGTGCCTGTTCAATGAGTTTTCAGGTAGGAATCTGTCTGGGTCAAACTGGTCGACGTTTGGGCCCCATATTTTCTTGCAGCGGTGTATAGCAAACGCCCCAATGACGGCGCCAGCTCCCGCGGGTACTGTTACACCACAACCGGCTGCAAAAGTATCAAATTAAAGTCTTTTTTGGTCCATCATATTCAATAAAGTGCTGCCTCTAAACAAATTTGGCCATTGGAGCATTGGATGTATTTATAAAATTTTAATGGATTGGGTAATTTTAGATGAAAATTTGGGTGGCAACGTCACATTTTCGTGTATTTTTTTAATGATTTAAAATCCAAGACATCATGTCATTTATTACACATTTAGGGAGTCTTGCAGGAAATTTAAATCAGGATTTAAAAGTAGATTTAGTAATTTTTTGACAGTAAATTATATGGATGAAATATCAAAAAAGAGTTTTAAGCTAGGTTTAAAATTTCCTTCCATAATTTCCACTTATATTTGTTTCACATCAGAACTATATTTTCTGTATTTTCTTCTTCTTGTCCTTTTCCCACACTAGGTGAGGTCAGTAGAACACTTTATTTCACATTGTATATAATTATACTACGAGTATATGTTCAAACACTCCTCTGAACTTATTATGAGCAACCAACATGGAGTTCAAGAAACTTACGTAAAAACGTGTCCTGTTCTACGTTGCGGGCAATGATGGGCACTACAGTATAGAGGCGCATGCTCTCCTTGATCACTCTCTCCAAATAATTCATCTTTTGAAGATCCGCCTTCGTACATCCACGTTTCGTGTTTCCGAATATCATTTCTTGTCTGAAAATAAATCCATTTAATTATATTACACGATTAATATTATTTTATAAATTTCTTAGAATTTACAAAAGAAATGGGTTAATTACGACATAAAATTTTGAGCCAGAGCGTAGTCTATGAAATAAGTTTTTTCAATTTTTTTTTGGTGTGTAACACCAGACTCATATGGGTGTATGGATGAAGAACCACAACAAGTGGAAATTAAACAGACAAATTATTTATGTGAAACGCTTGATAGAAATAAAATAAATAATGTTCCCACTAAGAATAAAATTATCACTTTAAACACAATTCATTTCGGTACTATTAGAATTGAAGAGGTTGTAAAACACTAGAAGACTATTTACTAATAAGCAAAGCTTAATAATTGTATCTAGAGACGTAACGATTCATTGATGACTAAATAAATAAACCTTTACTTATTTACAGTATCTTAAATCAAGTAGCGCACGTATTTTGAACGTGAACATTAGGTATGTCTTATTACGATTTACAGTTCAGATTTTCAATACTTACTGTCTTTAAATTTATATTCCCAACTTCAGAAACCTGCATCATTACTCGTTATATTTATTATTTGTTCTTATTGTTTTGGAAAGCGTTTTTCGTATTTTATAAAACACTCAACATTAACTTACATTAATAGGTATGTCTAATTTTATATATGCTCGGGGAAAATCAGTTATAATAAATTAATAAAAATAATAAATTAGAGGAGAAAATCAAAGCGGATGACTTATGCACCAACGCCAAATAAAATTAGAAATAGGGCAGGGTAATTCGACTTACTCTTGGTAAACCTTCATCTGTGCTTCCTGGTGGACGCCCAGTAAGACCAGCGTGTACGCGATGACCAGCGCTGTGGTGTCGTTCCCAGCAATGGTGATGGAATCGATGTGCTCGCGCAGCTGCTCGTCTGTAAACTCGATCTCGCGGCCAAATAGGAGATCCAGGACTGACCGCACCTTACTCTCTGACATGGTGAAAGTAATTTTATTTACATTTTCATATCATATTATTTAACGTACTAATTACTAATATTTTGTTGTTTTTATTCACACTATTTTTTCTAACACGATGAGTAAATTTAAAACACAGCCAGAAGCGAAGGAAATCGTATATTTTCTAATAGTATTTTCTAGAATGTAAAGAAGAACCCAATACTAAAATAGATAGTTAATTCGTTTCTAGACGATCATTTTAAAGTCCGACTAAAATATTTATCCATACCAAGCTCATCCATACAATGAAACGTAAAAAAGTTATGCCTAAAAATACCTAATTCATTAAATATAATTTATAGCTACGAATATAGAAAAATCAAAAAATAAATAAATAATCTGGAAACGGTTTAAAGTTCATGATCAAATATCGTTGAATATATTATAAAACCCCTATACAGAAAACATTGAAGGCAGCGGTAGCCGAGTTGGGACGGCTACTCGTTCGAGAGGCCGGGGGAAACGCGGGTTCGATCCCACTGCCTGTACCGCTGAGTTTGAATAAAATTTATGTACAGTTCATTGTGAATATCGCTTGACTCACATTGTGCCCGGTGCGTGGCAACAGACTCGCCACCTGTTACATGGGGACCTAACATATCTGGCGAAATGTGGGTGTTTAACACCTCTGCCTACCCCTTCGGGGATAGAGGCGTGATGATATGTTATGTTATGCTGTAGAAAACTTGATTCTTACTTTTATAATGTTTTGCAAAGACATATTGCAGAAAAAAAGCAAAGTATATAAAGTCGAGTAGGTACAGTCATGTGCAAAGATATGGACACACTTTTGTCAGTTAATGACCCTCATTACAAGCGAATAAAAACCATCCCCTGTCAAATGTGTATACATATTTTTGCAAGTGACTGTACAAATATGGATGTGACAGACCAAAGAATTGTGCGCCTACGCGCCTACGCGCCTACAGCTTCTTAGCTCGTATTCGTACATGACATAATGATGTTGGTTTTCGTTTTTGATCAAACAACGGCCTACCAAATATTGGGTTAGATTGATTACCTACGTGATGACGGCAATGGAGGTCGGCATAGCAGCACGAGATTTCGCTCACGTGTGCATTGAGGTTTATATTAACAGAGGCTCGGGATTAATTTCTATGAATTGTTTCCAGACCACGATTTCTAAGATTCTCATTAGGTTATGTCAAGGACAGATCTTGATAATTATGAATAACATATTTTGAAGAGTTCTGAGGCGTAGTGGTTAGCACGCTTTGACTTTCGAAATTAATGTAAACTCCGTCATGGTCAGGCCTTGGATGGGTGACCAATACTTTGTGATCTCGAATCACAAAGTTTTGCTTTTGGTTACCCGTCCAAGGCCTAACCATTCTTCGGATGACACTCCTCCGTGCTATGGAAGGCACGTTAAACTGTTGGTCCTGGTTGCTATTGCAATCGTTTCTACCCACCAACCCGCATTGCGCCAGCGTGTTGGTGTTTCGGTTCATACTCCTAATGTTTTCTCCATGAGGAAGGCCTGTGCCCAGCAGTGAGACGTATATTGAATAATATCGCCTGCCTCTCACTGAGCCCGGTGCAGCAAACAGCTCGTGCCCTGTTACATGGGAGCTTTCAACATATCTGGCATAATGGGTCTTAACAACCTCTGCCTACAACGTGGGGGATATACATACATCGGGTCGTACATACATACATATAATCACGCTTGTAATCCCCGATGGGGTAGGGAGAGTCCAAAAAGCACTGTGTTCCTTAAGACCACATTGAGCTTTAAAATTGGGATGAAAAGTCGTGAAAGAGTAGTAACAAGTGGCTAGCTCATCGCCTACACAATCACAGACCCAGTATCCAATACGCCCTTAGTCGCCTTTTACGACATGCTAGGCAAGAAAAGCAGTTGGTACATTCTTTTGGTGTCCCGGACCGACACGGGACACGGGTCTAGTCGTGATGATGTTTATTTACAAACACTGACAGAGAACATGCTGATATGGTTGATAGATAAAGAACAGTGTTAAGACGTGTTAGTCAATAGGTCCGCCATAATTTAAGTACGAGAATATTTTGAGTATAATGGTCTTTTAATTTAAATAATAAGAATGCACAATTCAGAATGAAGATTTCACATGTATACATATTTAGTTATAGGATGTAAATTACAGTGAAATACTGAAGAAGTTTTTGACTATGGATAAGGACAATTAGCACGTCAAACATACAAGTAGGTAGGTACTAAAGCACTAAGTTATTCCACTCAATATATTCACATGCGTTTTTTGCGTGCTCACTTTAAGCTTACAGTGTATCTGAACATGTCATGATGATATTAAATTATTTACCACTTTTGTATCATCATTTTAAATTCGTTTTTGTTTTATAAACTTCATACATAAATAATCATTTTTATCCATTAGTAACCATGTGAACATTTGAATAACCATAACTTTATGACAAGCAACCAGCAAGCAACATTTTAACATTTTTACAAGAGCTCCGATTAACAATAACCATTATTTTTTATCAATTGATGCAAATCACTCTTGGTTGTATCATTGGGGTCTCTCTAAAATTATCGACGGGAAATCAGCTTAAGCTGAGTGCGTATCAACACACTTCTCGGCTTAACGCCGATCCGCTGTTGCGACGGCTGCTGACATGCGATCGTCACTCGATTCCTCCGAAAGTCCGTCACGCACGATAGCTGTTCGGCCGTCGCGAGGGGCTGGTCGTATCGTAACCCCGAAAATATCCAGCAACTCTTTTTCATCGCAGATTTAACGTGCGCTCTACCTTTTGGCGTGTAATTTTTAGTTTAATCACGTTTCATCGGTACTCAGCCGTCTCCGGCGCCGTTCGGCTAACGTCGAAAATGAAGACATGCGGGCGGATCACTCAACTGCCACATAACGCGTTTCAACCTTTTCCGGTGCCGTT
This sequence comes from Parapoynx stratiotata, assembly GCA_910589355.1. Lineage (NCBI taxonomy): Eukaryota > Metazoa > Arthropoda > Insecta > Lepidoptera > Crambidae > Parapoynx > Parapoynx stratiotata. The sequence continues at coordinate 7,339,358 of OU342473.1, forward strand.
CGGCAGCTGTCGGAAATGTTCCGCAAGATTCAGCGCCGTACGGATGTGATCAGCTAATAGACAATCTGCTCGTTTCGCCGTCGACCGACGGCGACGTCGCGTTGCGTCGTCCGAGCCGAGCCGATGCGAATGATGGCAATAACACCCTTATGTCGTAGTCAAAAAAGCCTTTAGCTTTTTGACCGGCACGGCCGGGATTTCACGTCGATAAGTTTGGGGAAACCCTAAGGACGCTATCATAGCTTTTGTATGTCAATGAAAATTTTGTTTCAGCTTTTTGAACTTTTTTATCTCTTGGTGAAAAATTTAATTAAAATTATGATAATTATAAAATGTGTACTCACTCGTTGCTTCCTCAGATTTGACAGAATGGCGTCTACCTTCAAATTCCAGCCGTTTTTTCTTAACAACCTGTTGAATGTATAAAATAATAATCCAATTAGTTAATTAATGAAAATCGATATACATATGAGTTTAAGTTATTAGAGGTATTTTTTTAAAGCTTACATGAGTGAGCTTTTTGGAATTTTTAATATTAGGTCCTTACCTATGAAATTGGTGTTTTGTATGGAGATTTAGGGGATGTCTGCATTTTACATACTAACATTTTATCAGTTTTCTGCACAACGACAAATCCAAAGATAATAAAATTTGGCATGTATCATTAGACAAGCTTTAGTAATATGTGTAATATCACACTTCATAAAAAATATTTATCGTTTTTAAGTGAATGCAAATAAAATGATGTATTCGGGAGGCACTTAAAAAGAGTTGTCTCCGTGTCCAATTTTAACACAAATAAACTTACAACAAATTATCAAAACAAATCAAAAGAGCTCAAAAATATAGTCTATTTTTAGACGAGGTAATTATTTTTTAGGAATACCCTGAATCTTAATAGTTACTGACAAAATACTAAGACAGAATAAAAACACCAATTTCATAGGTAAGGACCCAATATATTAATAAGATAATTAATTACGTGCATTCATTGGTTAAGATATAATAACATTCGCCATTGTATACGAACAAATAGAAAAAGGGAAGAACAGAATAATAAAAATTCTACAACTATTATTTATTAATGATGGCAGCAACCTTCGTGTATATAAATTTCATTTTGAGGTTATTTGTTAGTTTTCGCAATTGTCTTCAAACAAATCGATGCGAAAAGACTGCATTTCTGACGAATTATTCTATTGTTATTAATACGTACTTTATTTTTATAAACATCCAAAATATTTACTTCATTGACTTCCAGGTATTAATTGTTTTTCCTTCTAGCGTCGGAATAATCATACGTAATAACTAATTTACTAAATAAAGAGACGTCTACTTTTATATAAACATAAGGTAACGTAGAATTTACTAATATTTTATACAAACAGATGTAGGTATGTTGTACCAACACGTCACAAGAATAACAAGTTGCAGTGAATTTTATGTGAATACTAGGAATTCAGGTGTAAATGTTTACCTGATGATTTGAAGCAGACAATAACATTAAATTCATGGACAGTTTAGTAGGTATATACTTAGCTCGCCTTATCCACACAAAAAATGTATACCATAATTAAACTTCTGTTGTCATTGTAACCATCTTGAACAACACTGCGTTCGTTTTTACACGTAAAAAACTTCCATGTAATCATACTATGTTTTATAACCATTATAAACTGTGAAGATGATACGATAGAGTCAATACGAAACACGTATTGACAGTAAGTATGCATGCAAATATTTGCATAGTTCATAAGAACATGAGAAACCTTCATGTGGCCGTCAAGTAACCAGTGTAGTTTAAATTTTTTGTCTGTGTATAGAAGTATGGGCAATGACCCTTATAGTTAACCTTTAGGGTATAAAATTAACCGCACAAAATTTTAATTCTTATAAAAATATATCTAAATATCGTATTATTTATTTGTCGCTTTATTACTTGAAACAGATATCAGTGGTCGCCAAGTAGAATAGAGAAGCTTGGCGATGTAGATGAAAGAAGCCTATAAAGAGAATCCAAGCTGTGCTTGCGTCTAGCTTTAGATTGAAGTGGGCCCTTCAGCATATACATGAAGCGGATCCCTCTCCACTTCAAATATAGACTGCGCATTGCACTACCTTTATTGGAACAGAATCTCTATGGCGTAACTACAAATGAGAGTAAAGATGTATATCAAATCACTGAGCATCAACAATACTTTTATATTGAATGATGCCTAATACTTATTAAGAGATATTTTTACCTTGCATAAGTAGGTAATTAACACTGTTGTCGCTGCGGAATCCTTGACACTTGTTCATGAGCTATTAATTAAGCATAATTACACAGTACACTCAAACCTACCTCGTCCGTGAATTTGTGCGTGAGTTCAATATTGTCTTTCTGTTGCTTGGCGTAGGTCGTAAAGTTGAAGAGCATGTCCGGTTGGAGCCACATCTTGAAGAAGCGCATGTTTAAGATTGTCATGACGGTGTGCCGAGCGCGCAGATACGGGGTGTCTGGGGTGTGTTGCACGTCCATTCGTTCTCCCATTGCAGTTTCTACAGATAGGAATGATTAATTTACTTACATTATTTCATTATTTTTGTCCCGTGTTGGTCCGGGACACAAAAATAATGTACCAACTGCTTTTCTTGCCTAGCATGTCGTAAAAGGCGACCAAGGGCGTATTGGGTACTGGGTCTGTGATTGTGTAGGCGATGAGCTAGCCACTTGTTACTACTCTTTTACGATTTTTCATCTGACCAAACGCAATTTTTGTATGCCTGAATGTGGTCTTAAGGAACACAGTGCTCCTTGGACTCTGCCTACCTTCGGAGATTACAGGCGTGATTGTATGTATGTATGTATTATTTCATCATAATGGCGATTAATGGACCTAGAAGTGCACAACCATCCAATAGCTTATAGCGGAGATGGGCTTACCACCTGTCACGCAGAGCACAAGTACAGTCATGGTTTGGTGAAGCGCGGACTATGCCAGTGGACTGCTTTTGCGGTGCATTTGTCTAGTCCTTGACTAACCCTTAGCGGATAATAGTCGTAATTACACATATGTATGTATTTCATCCTAAAATATATGAATAGTGTCTAAGATATGAGCGGTGATCCAGTAGTCTCTTTTAGGAAGCCTTTTTAAAAAACGCTTTAACAAAGTCTGTGGGTGACTACGAATTTCCTCAACCTTTTCACGATTTAAAATTATTGTATTGAACTCTACCAATGTCAGTTTTTTTATGTAAGCCTCGTCCTCCTAGTCATTTTTATTCTTGGATAAACTACAAAGACCACTCTTTTTGATAAAAAACTTAAAGCAGCCAAAATCAAGTAAGAGGTTCAAGTAAAAATTAAGTAAGAGGTTTTCATAAGAAACAGTTTTCGTAAAAAATAATAATAATGCTTACCAAAAACAATATCCAAAGTACAAGCAGAGACATACTTTAGAATATCGAACTCTCCCTTTCCAGTTTCCGAAGCTAGTCTTTGCACGAGAACATCAGATTGCTCGGCGATGATTTCCAAATATTCTTCAACGATTTTATTGTGGAATATTGGTAAGAGAACTTTTCTATGTGTTTTCCACAGTCCCACTGTTAAAATTTAAAGTAATTATAGAATTAGAAACGAAATATCTTCATAATTACAAATGATACGTATATTTTAATGTCAATTCATCCAATGCAAACTAAATGAACTATTCAGAAAACTTGCTCTATTTTATCCCCTTAGTTTGTTTGCAGTGATTTCTGGAAACTAGTGGGAGAAAAAATTATCTGTACTGCGAAAAATGCATTCTGAGAAAATAGGTTTAATTTACATACATTAAACTTTAAGTGGGAAGGTATTTAACGTTACTTAGAAAAGAAAAATTACAAAAATGTAAATAATTTTTTTTCACTACGTCGGTGGCGTAGTTGTTAGTACGCTTTGGCTTTCGATATGAAAACCAAGGGTCATCTTCGTCTTGGATGGGTGATAAAAGCTTTGTGATTTCGAACTCATCCGTGCTTTGGAAGGTACAGTCACGTGCAATAATGTACACTTTTGACAGTTAATAACTCTTATTAGTATACATATTTTTACACTTGACTGTATATTAAGTCGTTGGCTGATCGTTATTGCAACCAAGCCAGCAGGGTGGTGTTACGGCCCGTATTCCTCATGTGTTTCTCTATGAGGAAGGCCTGTACCCAGCAGTGGGACGTATAGTCTGAGGGCGATGGAATTTTAAGTCATCATTCAGTCTATCATCAGTCTACGCTTGTCCACTGTTGGACATAGGCCGCCCCTAATGCACACCAATATGTTTTAAATTTTCAACCGTTCCGCAGAAAAAAGAAAAAAAATAAGAAACGAATTTTAAGTATTAAAGAAAGAATATTACCTGGTGCAACAAAAAGACCATATCCAAGCCAAGGTTGAAGGAATCTGTACACAATATCTTTGTCGAGACAGTTCTCTAAAACCACTTGTGCGTCTTCTGCATTTCCTATTGCTAAAATATTATGATTTGTTAGTATGTTCGTTTTTATTCTTAAATGTTGTATTTGAAATACATAGGTAGGTACTAATTTGCTTACCAATATATAATTTTGGACCAAACCAAATCTTAACAGCACCTTTGTTATCCAGCGCCAGTTTTGCTAAATCTTCTAGATTTTGAAGTAGTTCTGCAATAAAAATCGTAACAACTTTTGTGTTAATTATTTTTAATATGTCATTGTGTTACTACAGCAATTTCCGTTTACTAATAATTTGTAATTTATAATGTACTTTAGTGCGAATAAATAAAGCCTTATACAGTATTTACACCGAGCAAAGAAATTTATTGGAAATTATGTAATCAAACCCGTTTTCATTCAATATGAATTAAAAGATTGTCTAGATGATTTTGCTCTTTAATAAATATTCTTAAAGTTGAAAATCATTTAGAGAAAATTATGGGTTTTATGACGTGTCTTCTTATGTCCATTTTATTTGGCATGACTGTAAGCAATTGAATTATGTTAATGTATGAACATAAACTTAAAAGCAATAGCTCTTAAGAATATTAATTGGAATCTCCTTCACAAATGTATATTTCTACGAGTATAATAGGCTTAACGAAAAATAATTTCATAATAACGCTGTACACTTTTTATTGAGAGATCCAGATTTAAGGATAGGCATACACATACATGTATCTTCTTCGGCTTCCTACCTGTTCCCACTCTATGTAGGTTTTTTTTTATTGTTCATGACTATGGATACAAAGTCTTTCAGTCGTATTTGTTTTGTGTGTCATTAGTAGTATTAAGATTTCATTTACATTGAAATGCAAGTGTAATACATTTCAATGCATCCTGGGAGAGTTTGGCGCCAAATGGTCGATGGTAGACACTATGGTGCTACTTCGATGAGGTGGATTACCACGATAAAAAACTCATCACTCTTCACACCACTTGACGCTTATTTTATTAATCCTCCACATTGTATACTATACACGACTACACTGGTTTTACGTAACAATATCCACTCCGAAACAATATTACAATCATCGAAATCACGTCCGCCATAGTCGACTGCCGCCAAAAACTCACTATATGTAGGTTACTGTATTAAGTCACAGATTAATTAAAAGATTCCTATATTCCTAAATTATTTATTGCTGTTATTGGAATTAAACTATACAAATTCAAAAAATACCTACAAAAAACTCTAGACGGAGAAATAATATATCATGGAGATAACTATACGATTAAATAATTTACTACAACCAGGATCGTAGCAAGTGTAGATCTGTAATCTCTGTCTACCCCATCGGGAAAAATGCGTGATTGTTTGTATGTATGACATAATAAATAAAAAGGTAGACAAATAGAAAACTTACTTTCGGAGTCTCCAATAAACTGGGTAGCGCTTCCAACCAGCGGCAGCGATGGCGCCTCAGGGAGAGTCTCGGTCATCTTCTCCATCCGTTTCGTGTTCCTCGCCCAGAACCTCCAGTACACAAAGGTCAATACCAAGACAACAATTACAATTATCATTTTAAGGTCTGTCTTTTACCTGTGGGAAATATTACACAATGTTATTATTTCGTTAAATGTTAGCAATGATATTAAAACTCATAGGCATGATAATACAGTAGGTATATTCTTGTAAAAAAGGAGAATGGTTAAACAAAAAATATAAAAAACAAACAATAAATAAATTATTAATATACCAAAAATATGAATTTTTCGTGACATTTTCGCCTTTTGATTAAGCCCAAATTAAAACTAGAGTAACTCTTTACTCACTACAAGAAACAATAAATTTAATGTGAAATTTTACGCTTTTTATATGTAATAATGATATTCTCTTTGTTTTTAAAACCACGAAGCTTGAAAACAGTTATTGTAAATAACAAAAAATAGGCTCTCAAATATTGATAGAAGAAAATTATAATATTTGATTAAGTAGCTTTATAAGAACCATGAATACTCAAAAAACATTTCTTAATATTATTTAAATATTCAATAATATTTGGCAATCTAAAATAGCACCAAGTATATCAATGAGTTACTTTTTTCACAGTATTAAAAGTAGAAATGAAGAGCCTGTACAGACACCAAAATTCGATAGTTACTCAATAGGTGTCACTTCCTGTATTTATATAAAATTCTTTATAAAATAACAATGCCACAAGACGCAATATTTCTCATAATTAAAATTTACTATTAAAATTGTTGTTATTTTTAAATTACGTCCTCTACTAACTGTTAAAGTATACGCGTTATTATGTTACTTACTCGCTTAGTACTTAACAAAATTCACACTTTTATAACTATTTTATTGTTTAATCAAACTGAGTATTTCTTTTCAATTAATTACTCTTCAATAATACGGGTGACACGTACGCACTAACCAAGGCTTATTACTCTTTGCATGGGTCGTAAATAATTGAGTGACTAGTGTCGTAAAAGATGCCTACCATCGTGCGGAGCAAATATTTAATAAGGTACTCATAGTTTCCGGATTTATGTTATTATAAGCTTTATTTTAGGTCAAACATCACTTAAAACCTCTTCTAGCTTACATAGCTAGTAAGCTAGAAGAGGCTTTAAGTTCGTAATAAGTTCATTGTACTTACCATACAAAAAGTTACTTAAAGTCAATCTAACAAACTCGAAACCTTTTTTGTTATATTCACTCTAAGAGAATAAAAGTGTTTATATTATGAGAACGTCATACGCATACATTCACATGTTGTAGTAAATCTGTAGAAAAAAACGTTTTATTGCGTAATTATACTCCGTAAAAGATAATAATTACGCAATAAAATGTTTTTTCTAGAAATCCGATACACGCAATTGCGTCCGCTCTTCATTTTGTTTGTTCCTTACAGCAGCAGTTTATTGTATAGCCTATCATACGGATCATACGCACATGTGATAGCCCCTTAGGCGTCAAAAACTAGGCGAGTGTACCAATCCGGAGACGTTGCAAAATCAGGGCCCCGATTCTGTTAATTTATAACTATAGTATTTCAATGGTCAAAATTTTGTCATTTCGTAGACTACATCTGAATAAAAATGATTTTCAGACCACGAAATGTCAAAAATTGTACCTTTGAGACCAAGGTTGAGACACTATTTCCAATATAACGCTTTAGTTACGTATAAGAAAATTGATTAACAGACTACGAAATGTGAAATGTGTGTGTAAAATTTTGACTTTTGAGATCAAGAATTTTGTACTCTATATGGATGCCAAACTCCCATACAATAGCATGAGACAATGTTCTATCTCGATCAGTAGGTTCCCTCTCATTCTATCACTATGTATGAATGAAGACTATCCGTGGGATATCCTCTTCCTCTCTTTCTATCCATAGTTTCTGTCTCACCTGTCATATTTACGCCATTTTGACACCTAGACGGAAAATTGTTACAGATTTTTGTAATTCAATATTTTAAATAAAAAAAATTTTAACTGGTGATGACGTGCGTTGTTTTATGTTGTGTAAGTGAGTGATATCCTGGTTGTACCTTATCATTTCACAGGTGAGTCAAAAATCACATATTAAATGAGAGTATTTATTTGACGTCATTAGTAGTAAAAGAAAGCTTTACTACGAAATGACAAACTCATTCATTAAAGTGATAGAATGGGAAGGAACACCTACTGATCGAGACAGAACATTGCCTCATGCTATTGTATAGGAGTTTGGCATTCATCATACAGTACCAAATTCTTGATGGAGATGATACTTATTGCCCTATTGCCATTCTATTGTGCCATTTGTAAATTAGCAGAATTGGGGCCCTGATCAATTTCACTATTATCTATGGAGCATGTATGAATTCATTTTAACCGCCTCTCTGGTCTAGTGGTTCACACTACCGGGTGTTGATCGCGAGGTCCGGGTTCGATTCCCAATGGGGGTAGAATTTTTTCTGCTGGGTTTGGTTGGTGGTAGGACTTCTAAGCCCCCCTGGCTAGCAACCACCGTCTCACCTAAATCTGTCGTATAAGAACAATGCTTTAAGCAATTGTTGTGTTCCGGCAATCAGAGGTAAGATAGCCAACTCCTTTACAGGGGAAGCGCGCTTCCACCTTCGGCCTTATCGTCACTTACCATCAGGTGAGATGAAGGCCAAGACCTTACCTGTCATATGTAAAAAAACATTACAATTGTAAAATCTGTGCCAGGATGGTAGAAACTTTTGAAAAGTAGTTCCTACCTACTCCGCTAGGAAATCTAATACACTATTACAGAGCAGTTAATTAAATTGAACATTCTGCGAGGGGGTTTTAAAAGGTCGAAAACAAAAGACCATCGCTTTTCTTTTACGTTTACTCGACTACGATGAACCAAAAAGAAGGGTAGATACAGTCAACTACAACAGTAAATGACTCTTATTCACAGCTCTTATTAGAAGGAAATAAAGATTGTCACCTCTAAAATACATATTTTTGTACTTGAATGTACCTATTGTACCTATTTTTGTACTTGTTGTAAATATTTGGGTTTTGTCAGTCTAGCAGGTAGGAATGGTTGTTTGATTTATTAGGTGTCTATTAATTATTCAGTACATAAAAAAAATCTAGTTCATTTCAGATTAAGGTACATGTATGTTTGATATTAAGAAATATTTGGGAAAACTTAAATATCGATAGTCTATTGGTGGTTTTACACTGGAAATTGTTGAAGAGTATGTATACCTGGGAAAAGTAGTTCAACTAGGTAGATCCAATTTAATTAAAGTGCATAGATTTGTATGAAACCGCTCGAATGCCCGCACAGCCCACGCTGCTCATTGCCGTCCAGAACGAGGCCTGTTATTTTTGCTACAATACTATTATGGTTATGTCAAATAACTGAACCTAGATCAATCATGTTAACATTATAAACGTAACTATATATATATTACAGTTCGAAAAAGTCATTTAAAAATTATAATTAAATGAACGTGATGAGAAATAAATAGCCTTTTCTACAATTGTCATTTATTTTATTCTTTGTTTATTACAGTCTATAATTGATACTAACTTAACATCCTTGAAGATGTTTAAAGCTGTAAATATATCCACAATACTAATTATAACTTATTTGCAACAACATAGTTAATTTATTTCAGTCAACAAACAAATATTCAAAAATAACAAAATCATTCTTTTCTTACATGTAACAACATAGGTGGCAATAATATCAAATAGTTACGATTTTTCCGAGAAGGTGTGACACACAGTAACTTATTACTTTCATAAATATGGTCAAATACAACACAAACTTATTACATTTCTGTACCATAATTCTTTAAAATCTATTCTCGTCATTTCATTCAGTTACGCACTGTCATAAATCAAAATTAACCAAATAGTAAACAAAAATGATATTTTTATATAAATATTGGGTATACTTACGAAATTGGTGTTTTTTTTCTCTCTCTGTAACTATAAAGATTCAGAGTACTCCTAAAAAATAATTACCTCGTCTAAAAGTAGACTATATTTTTGAGCTCTTTTGATTTATTTTGATAATTTGTTGTAAGTTTAATTGTGTTAAAATTGGACACGGAGACAACTCTTTTTAAGTGCCTCCCGAATACATCATTTTATTTGCATTCACTTAAAAACGATAAATATATTTTATGAAGTATTTTATGAAGTGTATGATATTACACATATTACTAAAGCTTGTCTAATGATAGATGCCAAATATTATTATCTTTGGATTGGATTTGGAGACGCGTCACCAGTATCCTGCTCTGCTGCCCAAACGTCTCTATGTAGTCGTCTATCACCTTGTTGTGGAATACTGGGAGCAACACTCGTCTGTGTACCTTCCACAGGTCGACTATGAAGCAGAGACAATAAAAAACATTAATAGAAGTGATGGGAATAGATTCTTAAAGCTGAGCATTATTATTATTATTATTTTTTAATTTTTAATCATCTGGTTATGCTAGAAGTTTATATTGGGTCCTTACCTATGAAATTGGTGTTTTTATTCTGTCTTAGCAATTTGTCCGTAACTATTAAGTTTCAGAACATTCTTATAAAATAATTGACTCTTCTAAAAATAGACCATATATTTGAGCTCGTATTATTTAATTTGATATTTTTTTGTAAGTTTAATCGTGTTAAAATTAGACACAAAGACAATTATTTTTAACTGCCTCCCGAATACATCATTTGATTTGCATTAACATAAAAACGATGAATAATTTTTATCAAGCGTGTTCACACACATATTGCTAAAGCTTGTCTAATGATACATGCCAAACATTATTATCTCTGGATTTGTCGTTGTGAAGAAAACTGAAAAAAATTTAGTATGGAAAATGCAGAATTCCCCAAAATACAAAACACCAATTTCATAGGTAAGGACCTAATATTTGCTTATTTTACCACGTTTTTATTAACTCACTTTCTTGTTTGTCTTTTTGCCTCTTTGTTTGTCCGGTTGGATTTTTGTAACTCAATCTTGAGACACTTCCGGACTAGCTATCGGGCTGAACCGGACCCGGTGACAATGCAACTTGCAACACTACTTTCAACTTTCTACGATTTGTTGAAATTTTCGTCCAGTGCGGACGAAATTTCAACAAATTTCAGGTTTTGTATGGAAAGACTACGCACACCGCCATCTATTAATTGGTGTTAAATCACCACATGGCGCACAGGGCGATCTATTGATTGGTGTTAAATCACTTATTAATAGACGGCGCTGTGCGTAGTTAAATAAATAAAATAATAATATAATATTAAAATCTAAAATGCCCACGTTTTTAAAAAGAGAAAAATTATAACAAACGTACATGCTGGACCGAATGAGAGGTCACTCAAAACGTGGGACGCATCTTCGCATCTAAGTAACTTGCACTTAACGATTTATCATGCCACGTATTCTATTAAAATCTCTATAATTAATGCATGCATAAGTATAAGTCGCAAAGATACGCCCCCACGTTTTGAGTGACCCCTCATTCGGTCCCTCATGTATGTTTGTTATTATTTTGCTCTTTTTAAAAACGTGGGATTTTTAGATTTTAATCTAATATTTTCATTATAGTCTGACATGTAACATAGGTACTCATTTCAAATAGGAATTTTCCGAGGTATAAAGAGTTACAGTAACTTTTTTAAGTATAATCTAATATGACCGTTAAATATCAGTACACCACATGTTTTGAAAACTTTTTTACATCATTTCACAACCGTGGGCACCGTTAATAAATAAAACAAAAAACCAACCAAAACTAAACCTTAACTCAAAATATTTTTTTCAAAAAATTTGACATTTTCTTTTATATCTTACGAGACAACATCATTCTTAATTTCAACCGTGCATACATTTTAAAAATTATGTAAGACAAGACACTGTAACGTTTCAGCGAACATGATAAGTGAGAATAGCTTTAACGCCATGTAGACTAGCCAATGTTGACCCAGCATGTTTTGTACACGTCTAATCGTCAAAACAACCAATTGCCAGTCACGCTTTTCCAATGTCCACAATGTTCTCACCTCTATTGATCGAAGACGTTAATATAACTGGTGCTTGACTTCATCTCGACAGTAATCGTATGGTGGTTGGTTAGTAACGCAGGCATCAGACTTTATTCATAATGTTGATTGTGGCTTTGATGTTTGTGTGCGCTTTAATATATTATATACACTTTCGGCGCATGCGTAAACCGCTTTATGAAGTTTCTGATATACTTCCCAGTGTAGGAGACTTACCTTTGCTAGGACATACGCATTGGTTCATAGGCGGTCCTGAAAGTGAGATATTGTTATTAAAATTTTAACTTTACGAACTACAATTTTAACTTTAAAAATTTGTGTTTTAAGTAGTTTGTGCTTTCATTGATAAAGTGTCTCAATATTTTGCAGAGTTATTAAGTAATATTCGAGAATTGGCCGATCTTATTGATTCACATGGTGGCACTAGTAAAATTTGGATTGGGCCGTCTCTGTACTTTGGTAAGTCTTTAATTTTATTTCTTTCATTTCTATATTACATTATTAGATACACTATGATACGACTCTACTATTACTCTTGGAATATACCTGCAAACATAGTAAACCTTAACAAATAAATCGTAAAGATTTTATAATTTTAAAAATGTTTATTTACACAATTGCTACATTTAGTTATTAGTAGTTCTTTCCTCACTAAGTAGTTTACCTACATTTGATCTATGTTTGGAAAACGTTAGTTGTGCATAAATTTTAACACCCACCCACCTACTTACTTTATTTTATAACCCTTTCGATCTTTATTACCTATTGTTATCGTAGTCACACATCAAAACATTGTTATTTTGATGTTCAATTACCTATATAATTTATATACATCATTTATATAAATTTTTTCTCTCATAAAAAACAATTGCATAATGTATTATAATATCATAAAAATAATTTTGTAAATACAACGAGTTGCATTCATTTTGATTAGATTTTGAAGTTATAGCTAACCAAATTCGAAAAAGGTAGGAAGTTCCGGCTGCATTTTTTAGTTTTACCTAGCTGTGCATATATAGAAATTGATTATAATGTATTATTTTCTATTTTTCTATTTATTTTTTGCATAAACATGTGGTAATTATATAGGTATTAGAATTTAATTAGTACAGCACATGCACCCAGCAAGGGCAAAAGAGAGGTAAAATACAAAAATGAATTATTCCAATTACATTATTAGTGTCACATTTTATCTACTACCCTGTAAGTAACATAAGCAGCGCGATACGATATTTATCACATTTTTATCATGGCGAATTGTCAAATTCCAAGTAATTGACAGTTGAACGTGATAAAAACCTATTTCTCATTGTTTCGCATTCCTCCCCACTGACCCATTTGGTTTGATCAACCTGTATAGTTCGCAAACGCCAGCCGGTGTTCGCGTGGCCCTTGAAGAATTTTTTGAAGCAAGTTTGAAGTCAACAAAATTATAATACTCCAGTGGTTTTTGTTTTGCATTAAGTCATTTCCTCGCTGAGGTGGGATGAAAAGTTACGTGTTGCACTCAATCGCAAGGATTTTCACCTCCTGCTCTTTTGATTACCTCGCTAACACTCTGCATTCGATTAAAAAATACCCTTGCTAAAAATTTTTAGCAATCATCAATAATCATTTTACTGCACAATTACCCCTTGTCAATATAAAATTATTAATATTTTTTTATATAGGATCTACTTAGTTTATATATAAAATATTTACAATAGCATGTAGTAAAATAGGTTTTACAAATATAATGAACTAAAGCAAATATAGATTAGTGTTCACGATAATTTATGCACAACCGCATCATTTCAAAACATACTATTCTACATTATTAATTTTAGACAAATATACATAAATTACTTACGTATAACGTTAAATTTTTTTTGTCTTTTCTAAATTTTAAGAAATAAATAGACTCTCTATGCTTCAGTGCTTAAAGTCTTTTCGTCTTTTCTTTGTCTTTATGTTTGAAGAAACTTTGCTTTCAATTATGTCTGTTTGCTTTTTACTTTTTTATTTCTTTTAAACGTCGATGATTATCTTTTTTACATTAAAAGGTTATTCTAACATTTTAATTAAGAATTAGCTATGTAGCGACCATAAATGTAGAATGTACTTAGCGACAATGTAAAAAGGTTACTAGTCAATTGCATTATAATAAATTAATATAATATAATATATAATAATATATAATAATATCCTCAGACATTAATTATTTCGGGAAATGAGTAATAAAAAGTAAAAAAGAAATTGTTCGTTTTACAGTAACTCTTAATCCAGAAGACGTGCAAAAGATTTTAGAAAATTGTCTAGAAAAGGACTCTTCATACAAATTTCTGCAGTCATGGCTGGGAAATGGGCTTTTCGTCGCTCCAGGTGTGTATACTTTTTTATTTACTGATATAGTTATGTGACTCATTTAAAACTATTATTGCTCCATTTTTTGTGATAAAATACCGGCGAACACTAAAACGGACAGTATTTTCTTACGTTTTAAATAACGCTTCCTAATAAAAAAAACTTCACAGATCGACCGGCTTACAAATTCTCGACTGTAATAGAGTAAGATAGAATCATAGATTTAAAAAGAAAATGTGTGGCATCGTTACCGTCATGGATTGAATGGTAAGAAACATGAGACAAGGCTTCAGGAAAAAATTTGTATGTTTATCTTTTTATAATATAATATTCCTCCTCTACACGATGGAGCGTAATATCCTTAACAGAACGCAAAATATGAACCAACAATTTACACATTTAGCACCTTGACGTATCAAACAGTCAAGTGCTATGTTGTTAAACAAACAAAGTTACATATTTTAGTACGTTTATGTCATACGGAAATAAAACTATCAGTAAGAGTGTTTTTGCCAAACATATTCATTTATCTGTATTAGCTTTGCTCGAGACTTCGTCTAGTACGGAGTCTTTAATTAAAGTTAATCTGCTAAACCTGTGTTTAATTATAAAAATACTTATGTTTTCGTTTCTGTTGCTCTATTAAACAATAAAATTAAGACTTATATCGGATAGACCTTGTCCTATTACATCTTTAATACATGAATAGGGTGTTGTTACTTTTTACTGACAAGAACAGATTTTACAGACCATTTTATCAAGAGTGCTCCGATGTTTTAGCGCTATATTTGCGTTCCTTGGTTCCCTTGCTGTATTGTTATTATTAAAGCTATCATTATGTGATTGACGTGCAAGATATTTAAGAATCCAGTCTAAAAATCATATTGATTAGAAACACGATTACTCGTAGTTGACACCTCTAAAAAAATATGTAAAACCTTAGTAGGGCGTAAGTGCTTCACGGAGAGTGATCAGCTTTAAAAAATAACAAAACTACATAAAATAAAATATCCTCAGACATTCACGCTTATCAACTAGCTCCATTTTAAATAACGAATTCTGCTTGTGTTACGGATACTAGATAACGGATAAATATATTTAATAGATCAATACATATAAATATTCCGGAAATATACAATACTTATATAAACATCCAAGAATGGTGAACAAATGCCTGTATTCATCACACAAACATCTGTTTCCATCGAAGATCGAACCCAGAACCACTCGAGACGGCGACATCTTGAGTCCGGCGTACAGACCACGCGACCACGGAGGTCGTCTAATGTTTTCTATAACGTATATTGCATATTGTCAAAATGTATTTTTTTAATAATACGAAAACGAAATACCGATTAGAGACGCTGCGCTTACCATAGCGCCAGAAACTCCGTGCACTCTTAACTCTTAAGTATTTGTCTAGCCATGACGCACCCATTGAAACGTTGCTCTATCTAAATTTATATTTCTTTACTTAGACTTTACGTAAGAAAATTAAAAAAAGCGCGTTTTATCTTGTAGCACGCATTATAGAAATAAAGTGAAGATTTCAATATTGAATATACATTTTTCAAATCAACACATTGTTATTTTGAGTTATGACATGCTTATTATTCCATTATCTAACATGTTGAATAATAACCACGATAAATCAAACGGGTTTTGATTTTTATTCATACTTATTTTATGATATGTAAGCTACTTGTATTCCTCAGAAAACTATAAAACAAAAACATTCAAGTGTTTCTTCAGCCCATATTATATATGCCGCACTGCTGGGCACAGGCCTTCCTCCACGCTGGCCTAATGTGGGTAGCTGGTTAGAAACGGTTGCGGTAGTGACCGAGACCAACTGCTTAGCGTGCCTTCGGAAGTACGGAGATCACTGTGTTAGTCACTCAAGGCTATCATGGTGAGGTCAAGGCCTACGAACCACTTTGCATCGAGCCCCTCAAAAAAAAGTTTAAAAAGTAACTTTTATTAGGTCCTTACCTATGAAATTGGTATTTTGTATAGAGATTTTGGGGATGTCTGCATTTTACATACTAACATTTTATCAGTTTTCTTCACAACGACAAATCCAGAGATAATAATATTTGGCATGTATCATTAGACAAGCTTTAGCAATATGTGTGTGAACACGCTTGATAAAAATTATTCATCGTTTTTATGTTAATGCAAATCAAATGATGTATTCGGGAGGCAGTTAAAAATAATTGTCTTTGTGTCTAATTTTAACACGATTAAACTTACAAAAAATTATCAAATTAAATAATACGAGCTCAAATATGTGGTCTATTTTTAGAAGAGTCAATTATTTTATAAGAATGTTCTGAAACATAATCGTTACGGACAAATTGCTAAGACAGAATAAAAACACCAATTTCATAGGTAAGGACCCAATATAAACTTCTAGCATAACCAGATGATTAAAAATTAAAAAAAAAAAAAAATAATAATAATGCTCAGCTTTAAGAGTCTATTCCCATCACTTCTATTAATGTTTTTTATTGTCTCTGCTTCATAGTCGACCTGTGGAAGGTACACAGACGAGTGTTGCTCCCAGTATTCCACAACAAGGTGATAGACGACTACATAGAGACGTTTGGGCAGCAGAGCAGGATACTGGTGACGCGTCTCGAGGAAAAGGTCGGGAAACCGGAGTTCGATATCTACAAGTACATAACATCATGCATGCTTGATATTGTATTTGGTAAGTTGTAACACCTATTTTAAGAATTATTAGAAGAATTTGTTTTAAATATTAAACAAGAAAAGAAAAGTTTTTTTTTCAAGTTTTTCACAGTAATGGTCTACAAAAACACACAAATAAAATTACATATCAAACACTCTCACTCTCCCTCTTCATCTTCAAGCAGTTTAAATGTAAACACTTAAAATGTAAAAAAAATATCTAAATATGTGAATGAAGCTCATAGTCTAGGCAAGGAAAATTTGTTTGTTCGAAAAAATCACATTAATTCCTACAATGAAATTTATTTTAATTATTGATTAGAAATAAGAATGCAATAAACATTTTTTATTTTTCCCCAAACTCAGTGAGGTGCGGGCGATGGGGAACGAGTAACAACTATGAAATTTGCATAAAGTAAAATTTCATGGAAAGCTCTTCATAAAAAATGGTGACTTTTTTGTGGCGCATGCTAATTAGGGTGATAATTGTAGAAACCCAAAAAAAAATTGTGTAGAATTAATGTACCAATTATGTAGAGCATAAAAAAAGAGAAAAAACATAAAATTAATTAGTTTTTCTTTAGTCACCGGGGTGAAAACTTACTAAGGCATTCGGATATACATTAGGAATATATTCTGAAATTTTCATCAAAAGTACGATTTTTTAACATGCATTTTAGGAGCTTAAAGAAAAAAAAACGTTCAAAATTGATTTTCTCCGAAAGCTCCAAAAATTTTATGGTGATTTTTGAGTCTAAAGCTTGAGATACTTAAACAAATTAAATCCTACTTAAATCTCCACTGTAGAATTTTATCAACAGGAGTTATAGGGAACGAGGGTTTTGGGCCCGTTTCCTTACAACGCTCAACAGGAGGAGGGGGGAAAACTGCAAGGTGGACTTCCAAATTCCGCAAATAATGCTCAGTAAAAGAAATTTTGTGTGTAGGATTTAATGTGACTTTTAAATTATTTTGACTGGACTATCAGAGATAATAGAAGACCAACCGACGAGATGGATTTTAGTCGTGAAGTTTGAAATTAAAGTAAATGGATTGCATCTAAAATAAGAAAAAAGCGTGAATAATTGTAGTAATAAAAATAGAACTAGATTTTTTATTTGACGATAATTTATGTTTTCAGAGACAGCAATGGGTGAGAAAATGGACGTTCAGCACAACCCGGAAACGCCATACTTGCGAGCGCGCAGCAGCGTCATGTCCGTGATCAGCATGCGGCTGTTTAAGGCGTGGCTGCAACCTGACGCACTCTTCGGCCTCACGTCCTATGCGCGTGAGCAGCGAGAGAACATCGAACTTACGCACAAGTTCACTGATGAGGTAAAGAAAATGTCAAGCTATCGAGCTATAAGCAAACATAATTATATTATATTTTAACTTAGACGTTTAGTCATGTGGTAAGGAAGGATGAAAGTAGATTGAAAAGTGGCGAACGTTTATCGATCAAATCTAGGACGTTTTTGAGAAAGATCATGTCAAAAGTACCTGAATTTCTCCAGATTTTCTGACCTCTTTGAAGTTGATCTATTTCGGTGACCTTAATTCTCTACGCATTGATTTGATCACGCAGATATACTCAGAGCCATTCTATTATTATTCTCTAAGGATTAGTCAGAGACTAGGCAATAAAAAGCACCGCAAAAGCAGTCCACTGTTATAGTCCGCGCTTCACCAAGCACTGACTGCACTCAGCGTGACAGGTGGTGAGCCCGTCGCCGCTATAACCTATTGGATGGTTGTGCAGTTCTAAGTCCATTAGTCGCCTTTTACGACACCCAAGGGAAGAGATGGGTCGGTAGTATTCTTTTTATAAGCCGCTACCACACGACTCGACTAGTTTCAATTTATTTAATTAATATTTAAATTTCAGGTCGTCACGAAAAAGAAGGCTCAATTTGAAAACGAGGATCCAAATAGAGAAGGTAGAGTACACGCATTGTTAAAAAAAACCACTGCTTAACTCATAGATTTGGTTTATTGGTTTTTCTCCTAGATAAATTTAATTCTTTATACTACACACCTATTTGACCTTGACGGCTTAATTTAATTAGATATTTTTGTGCCATGAATAAAATAAAATATTGGTTCCCCAATCATGGTTGTTTATAATATAATATTTTTAAGTATTTTTATCCCTAAGAAATTAATAATTGAGAAACTTCTCCTATTTCTGAAGTCGGTTATTAATAATATAATTTTTTATGTATCTTTATGGCAATGATATTGTGTTTCTAGGTAAAAAAGATTTACTGGAATTACTACTGACTAGAGAAATCAAATTCACAAATGAACAGCTACGAGAACACATTGACTCCATCACCATCGCAGGGAACGACACTACGGCGCTCGTCATATCCTATGCACTCCTCCTGCTCGGAACCCACGAAGAAGAGCAAGACAGAGTATATGAAGAGTAAGATTTTTTTTTGTCAGGAGACAAAATAATTGTGATTTGTGTAAAAAAAACTCAAAATTTTGATCAAAATGGTAGACATTTTCCGCATTATAAACAGGATCCTGTTATAATAATTTATAAACCAAATAGTCACATTTTTAAACAAAGAGCTAGATGATCGAAATGGTACCTATTTTCATGTACCAATGCAATAATCAAATGAGAACGCTGTAAAAGATATAACAACAGCTTTAGAAAGCATCTTAATATAGATGCACCCAAAAATATAGAATTGCAATATACTCGTTGCCTAAGACAATTAAGAACAGAAGCATTCTTTTTTGTTTAATTAATCGGATTTGTTTGAAAATGTACCTTGTGAATTATTATTCACACCAACAACAATAAGAACGAACAATTTTACAATATTGTTAACAGAAATTTTGACAGGGTTCGATCCCCTAATTATATAGACATGAGAGTTGAAAAATAAAATAAATTTTCATTAACTCCTTGGCGGGCACCGCGATCCAATAGGTTCGCAAACAATAGATGTTTCTATTGTGTCTCATTTTGTGCCCGTTGACTAGTTAAAGAACAGATTTCGCTATTTCTCATTCTTTTGGACGTCTTCATGCGGACCGATGCTGATTGATCACCATTTAAATAATACTTGTTATATCAACGAATTTCAGAGATCGACTTTTCATTTCAGAATACATTCAATATTCGGTGATTCCGATCGATCGCCAACTAAAGATGATATACACAAAATGGATCACCTAGAAAGAGTTATCAAGGAAACGATGCGGCTCTACACAGTTGTACCCATTATTGGAAGAAAAACCCAAAAGGAAATTAAGCTTGGTAAGTATTTCTTTAGAAATATATTTTATTTATTGTAATTTTCTATTTTCTGCTTGGCGCGGCATGTTACTTCTTATTTCCCCTTTCTATCACTCGTCTTTCCATCATTAATACTTTACACATTTCATCTATCTTTTCTTCGACCTTTCTGTCCCAAAAAACACATCCTCTTGAGAGTGAGACCATGGAAAATATCGCCATGTCCATGATTTTCATGGTCAAACGCTCAAATGAAAATCTCGCTCAAGTGACATAAAAATCATGACCATGTTTTACATTGTCTCGTGGTTGTCGTAGTTCTCCATTATACTATTCAATCAAATTAGGCTATTATCTACCAATAACATACCTAAAATCTAGATATAAACAACCTCACCCAGGGGCATTATTAATAATCCAAAAATACCGTAAATAAATACAAGTAACCCGGAACACAAATGCACTAAAATTAACACTACAAATATAACGACGACATGTGAATGAGGATTTATTCATCTGCGACGTTTTTGTCAAATATTGGCAGAGTCCGGTCCAGAAGTTACGTATAATGTTTACTTGCCTCGACAACTATTACTTGAAAACAATAAGTAGTAGGTAGGTACAGTCGACTCCAAAAATATGTAACCACTTTTGACAGTAAATTACTCTTATTAGAAGGATATGTAGATGGTCACCTCTAAAATGTGTATGCATGTTTTTGTACTAGTCTGTACGTATTCTTCAACTTTGCATGTAATTTGTGGCAAAATGACGTCAGTACTCCTTAAATGGTCAGTCAAACACACTATTACCTAGGACATCTGTGATGTTAAATCAAACATACGGCAATATGAATTGCTTGTACAACACTTATTTCAAATGGTACTTAATTCTATCCTTGACTGGTAGGATGAATCATAGGAGACTTAGATACTCGCTTAAGACACACTACTTAGTATTTATGGGCAACACAGCCAGCATCATTAAAACATTTATTTATATTTCTATAGTGGTTATCGATATTTCATTTAGTTAGGCAGGTTTTAAATTTAATGGCTTGGGCTTGAATGATTTATCGTCCCTACTCCTGAGTATCCCTACTCATTAAATCATTCAAGTGAAACAACTACTAACTACTTGTAGTTTGACAGATATTGTGCAGTTTCAAGATATAGGTTTTGAAGAGTTTGGTGGCGCAGCGGCTCGAACACGTGGGCTTTCGATATTTAAAAAAAAGGAACGTGTACCATGATCTGTACTTCAATGAAAGACCAAAACTATGTGATCTCGAGTATTCCCACGCTTGGGAAAGCACGTTAAGCCGTTGGTCCCAGCCACTACAGTAAACCCACCATTCGGATTAGGTTAGCGGCCCGTAGTTCTTATGTAATTCTCTATATTTCGCCAACGTCGAATAAAGTTTAAGGAGGTTCCCACATTTAGTGGGTGCTTGTTCGAACGCACCTAGGCGCATACTTGCGGGTGCGCCAATCGCATCATCGAAACGCTTCTCGCGTAGATGCGTTTCGACGGCTCTGACTCATGTCAAACAAACTAT
Organism: Parapoynx stratiotata; assembly: GCA_910589355.1. Lineage (NCBI taxonomy): Eukaryota > Metazoa > Arthropoda > Insecta > Lepidoptera > Crambidae > Parapoynx > Parapoynx stratiotata. The sequence goes on from OU342473.1 coordinate 7,361,210, forward strand.
TCGGATATCATACACCACTCCAAAGAGAATATAATCACTAAGTTTACCACTCAGTGCGTTGTTTCTCCGCAAGACACGTGAAACACAACATCGCGCGTAGGTGCGTTTTTGCCATACAAAAAGAGATACTTTCATTCAACACGCATCCACGCACAATGCTCAGTCATCGTCGCACGGCTCAGTGAGGGAACCGCCTAACGGACCAGTTATTAAGATTAACCTTTATTCTTTAACCTTCGCAGCCAACGTTACACTCCCAGCCGGCGTGGGTTGCGCGATGGCTCCCTTCGTGATGCACCGCTCCAAGAGGCTGTGGGGTCCAGACGCGGACAGCTTCAATCCCGACCGCTTCCTGCCCGAGAACAGCAAGGACCGGCATCCCTGCGCCTTCATACCCTTTAGCTATGGATCTAGGAATTGCATTGGTATATACTTAAACTTGTGTAATGGATAGGAATCGTAGAAATCAACTTTTATAAGTTCTATATAAAATCCTTCCAAAATGTTCGGTTAATTACTTAGTTTAAATTTATTTTAAAATTTCCAAAGCGTACTGAAAAAAGACCAGTTTAAAAGTAGGTACAGTCGAGTACAAAAACATGTAAACATTTAAGAACCTCTCGAGATGGCGACGCCTTGAGTCCGGCGCACTTTATACTTATTAATTTAGGATCTTCTTGAACTTGTAGTCAATGACCCCGATTGTTTAAAGGAGTAAGAGGTCACGAGGGTTCTAATCCCAGTGTCAGCGGTTTCTTATATTTCGTAATAATTTGTATATTTGTCGTCTAGTCTCAATTAGTATTGTTAATAGATGTAAGTGTAACAATGCAAGTTCGTGGAGAAGGTCGTTAATCATTCCTTTATTTTTTGCAGGTCGCCATTTTGGAATGCAGGTGATGAAAAGCGTACTCGCCACTGTTCTGAGAACTTACAAATTCAAATCAAAAGCCATTAATCGCCTTAAGATTGAGATCCTTCTGTTCCCAGTACCAGGACACATGGTTACCATAGAAAAAAGAAATCAGTGAAGTCGAAAAACCTCTTTGAAAATTTCTGCCTTTAGTCATAAGAATAATTTATTTTTGTATGTAATGTGTAACACACTGATCGAGAAGCCCTAAATTTATCTTAGTGTAGTCATAATAATATAATCTGTAAAGAATTTGCCTATTAAAATTTTACACCATTGAGACAATTTTATTTTCTGACAAAAAAAAAACATTTTTTCAATTTCACGATACACTTCGAGTATGAGACCTCGATGTTTTGTGGTAAGGTGGTTCATAATGCCTTTTAAATAAATTTAACAATCGCTTAATTTATTTTTAGCTGGCTAAAACTGGCATAGAGCATTCAATAATGCACTAAGATATTTAAAGATATATAATTATATATTTTATCTACACTCATGTTATAATCTTCGAATTATAAACTCAGAGTCGAACTCATAATGACATACTCTTTAACACAGAAGATAAAAACGAAAATTTTAAAATGGAAACTGTAACATAATGACTATTATGCAACAGGTAGGACTCATTTTGCAACACTTATTTTCCTAAAAACGCACAAAACTATGGCAAATGTTTTCCAGACAGCCAAAAATAAATAATTAATAATTTTTTTTGTTATATTTCTTTGAATAATGAGTGTAGATAAAGTAGTGTATATAACTGCACATAACTCGGTACAAAAACACTCGCGTGATACTATTAAAAAACTCGCCGAGACTTGTTTTTTAAAACTACGCTCGTGTTTTAATAACCTATATTATGTGGCAGTTACATAAATTACTATTTTAGTACACGCAATTCAGTCTACTACTCAGCATTTCTCCTACAGCAGATCGGTTGGAAGATATATCTACGAGTAACAAATAAATCAAATAAGCCCTAAGTTTTTTAATCGTATTTTTATTTTATGTGTTGTATATTCTCAAATTTTCTTTTGTGTACAATAAATAAGAAATTTCTCCTCTATATGACCTTATGACTCCTTCGAGCTTTAACATCGTCACTTCATTGCCATTATTTAGTTTCTTCTTTTTCATTCAGGAAGCTTTTTTTTCAGGAAGTTTTCTTTAAAATTTACTGCTTTCCATACAACGCACACTTGATACAGAGTAGACTTGTAGTTCTACATGTAATAAATTTCTAATTCATTACAAATCATTACAAGACAAGAAATATAAACAAGGAAAACTTGATTGGATTTTCTCTGCAGATTAAATTAGGTGCCCAAAATTTTTTCCTCGTTTAAACGTACGCCATAAGGCGCCATAAGGTTGGATAGATAAAAACATTATTTTCTTAAAAATTCTCCATTACACACAAAAATAGATTAAAAAAATACTATACGTAATAAAAATATAAACATTTACCATGTGCTGCACAAAAACTAAATTGTGAGTGCTACAGAGGAGTAAAAAGGTCGTAGCTCAATGACCGGTTTTGTTCACATCTGGATGCGAGCAAAGCACTGATATTCTGCTACAACCTAAAGGCGTTATAAAAGGGAAATTGACAATTCAACCATTTACATTGCATTTAATTGGAAAATTGAACTTGTGTAATTGTGTATGTAAGTAATAAATAAATAATAAACACGTGCAAATGAATCAACGCATTTAATGTGTATATGTATAAATATATTTTTTTTTATTGTTCCAGGAATTATGAAAATTGAAATAAAAATAATAATAACAGTTTATTGCACAAAAAAGTTACATTTGAGACATACAAACATACATTATGAAAAAAATTACAGTACAGTTACAAATAGCAGAAATATTACATTTAGACAGAGGTCCCCAAACTAGGCTAAGCCTGTATCTTGGCGAAATAAACATAGAGATGAACAGTAATTTTGTAATTAAAATATTATCAATAGTCTTTGTTAAAGTTGTTAATGATAGTAAAGATTATTTACAGGTAAAGGAGACTGGGCAAAAATATATATAGATTGGGGACCAAGAATAAAAAGTGGCGACCACTCAGGAAGTGACCTCTATTTAATGGTATAATATAATATGATTAAATTATTTAAAATCTCACTGCTCTCTCATGGGTAGTTTTAGAGTTATAATGTTTTAAACATTTTAAGTTTCACTAAAAATATATTAAAAATTAAAAAAACAGAGTGTATCCTACTAATATACATATACGGAATGTATTTTTCAAGTGGGCCTTCAGGGCCAAATCGCAAAAAGGAGTCGCGAGTCCGATTTTAATGAAAAATAAAACTGTATCATTGGATTTTTGAAAAATCTATAATCCTAAACACAAGAATCGAAACCAATGATTTTGTAAAAAAAAATAAAGTCTGAATTAACACCATTCTACAGTGTTGTTAATAAGGATCGTTTTTTGGGAAGTAATTATATACGGGAAACTAAACATCATAAACTCCTATTAAGTGTACACATGAAAGAATTACCTATTTATACATTTCTTCTTTTTCCTGCCCTTTATTCCACTTTATGTAGGGTTGACACAACATGTCTTCCTCTTCCAATCTACTCTCTTATTCGTCAGCTCAGCATTCACTTTCCTTCTTCTCATATCAGAATTTTCACATTTAATCCATCGCTTCTTTGGTCTTTCTCTTATTCTAGGCCAATATTCACTCATACTGATAGTCTCACCATCATCATAATGTATCTGATATAGTCTCTTTTAGTTAGATTTATATAGATTCCTTTGTTTTTGATCACATAATAAATATTTTTTCTTTCTTCTTTGTTTCATACTTATCATTCTTCTGGTTATGTGGCACTCATCAACGCATGCCCGAACCATGCTAACTTTGTCATCGAGGTTACTTTCAAACTTCCTCTAATATACTCATTCTTGATCTTGTCCATTCTAGTGATTCCCACATCCATCGCAACATTCGAGTCTCTGCCCTCTGCTGAGTGCAGTTTTCTTTTGACCATCGCTTTCGTTGCCCAACATTCAGATCCATACATTAGGACAGGTCTCACGACGGTTTTATAGATTTTACCCTTAAGCAATCTTGTGTCGCACGCTGCTCGAGATCTGTCGCTATTTTATCCATCCCGTATTTATTCTATTCCTTACAGCCCGGTCAATATCGCCGTTATTTTATAGGTACATTTTTTCCGACAAGAACAATATATTAGGTGAACAACACACATTAGGGTGCCTCCTCCTGTATGTCTGCTGTAAGAACATCCTTAGCAAGAAGAAACGTATAAGGGCTTAAGTGTACTGATTTGTGTACTCGCTCTATTATACTCGTACAAGTTTAACATACTTCCAAAGCACTCTTTTCAGATTCATAGCCTATTATAGAACCTCGCGGGGCCTAATTTATCAATTATTATGCCTGTTCAAGGTCAACGAACACCATATGCAGAATTCGATTCACACGACGATACTTTTCGCACAGCTGCCAAATCACGATATGTCATCCGTTGTCCCTCGTCCAGGCATAAACCCAAATTGGTTCAAGCTAATCCCACTCGCTTTTCTCATTAATATTTATCATCTAGATTAGTAGTAATTTGGTTGCGCTTGAAAGTATTTAAAAGGCTATCATAAAAAAACATGGGAGAACATATTTTGATAACAACATGAAACAATACATGTATTTAATATTATTTTGCCCAAGAGAGACAACCGTCTTCCTGGAATCTAAAAACAGACAATGATTTTCTGCAAATTTAGGGACGTTTCATTGGCACGCTGGCCGCCAGCGCTGTCCAACAGTGCCGGAGAGATTTCCATACATTTTGTCGTAAAGCGCACGCGCGTGGCCAACCCTGACGGCGACCCCCCCTATAAAACCACCCTTATAATAAAAATAGCCATACAACTCAAAAAGAATTCAGTGTAACAAAACATGCTTGAACTAAAATAACTCATAAATAATGTCCTTTACATTATAGACTTAAGCTATTCAATGGCCCTTACATTGTTATATACTATAAGATATTTACATATATTTACACTGTAAGTCTAGTGTTCTGTGCGTAAATCACAAGCAAATATAACATTGGAAGCAAATGACATCCTTCCAGTGCACTGTAGAACTTCACATTGCAAAGAAATCCTTGTAGAAATTGTGTTAAAACATTTCATAAAATGTATGTGTTCATTTTTATAGTTTTGTGTCTTGTGATATATTATATGAACTTTCGAAGAAATCGCAAACCGCTGTACGAACTTTCTAGTAAACTTCCTGAAATTGGAAGTCATCCATTATTGGGACATATGCATTGGTTTTTAGGAGGACCTGAAAGTAAGAAAAAGAAATTATACTTTTATTTCCTAACCGAACAACCATAATTTTTTAACAATCTTTAGTATTAACAATAGTTGGTCGAAGTGGAATAGGAAATTTTCCAATTCATGTAATCTGGACTCGCAAATATTTATATGTAGCTCATTTTCATTCTAAACATTTCATAAATTATTGTAATTTTGGTAGTATTTAAATTATATGTATTTATTTTCAGAAATGCTTAAAAATATTAAAGATTTAATTGATCAAATAGAAGAGGCTGGTGGAATTAGTAAAGTTTGGCTTGGTACTTCTCTCTACATAGGTGAGTAATAACAAATCAAAAACATACGAACAGTTTGGTTAATAGTGACTTTTCCTTTGGTATTCACTATAGCAATGAAGTCAACAGTCAATTTTGCACAGTAATTTTAGTAGGTATCAGGAAAACATTTCCATTTTCTGTAAATTGGAGGCAATCCGTATAATCTCATATATTCTATAATTGCTATCATATACAAAAGCTTTATAGTACCTTTATTTTAATGGGTAATATAATTTCCAGTGTGCGTAAATCCGGACGATGTCCAAAAGATATTAGAAAATTGCCTTGATAAAGATGATTCCTATAAATTCCTGCGTGACTGGTTGGGAAATGGATTGTTCGTCGCCCCTGGTACGTATGCTGGATTAAATCACAACTTCTAACATTTACTACTTCATAGTGAAAGTAAAATTACCAAATTGATACCTTACTTAGAAGTTTCATAATGTCTAATATAATAGTGATGCACTATTTAAGCTTTCCAAGTAACCATAGAATTTTTGCATCTATGAAAAGGTACACTAAGGCCCAATTGCACGATCGGGAGATAAGATAAGATAAAAATTTATTGTCATTCTGTGTACCATGGGTGTTACATTTAAAATTCGTATCAACAGATTGCCGTTTTCGGGCGTACAATATTTAAATAAAATCACATTACAATTTTTAATTATTACATTAGACACATACTTAAGTTTACACAAAAATAGGTCTTTAATACAAATAGGTTTTATTGATTCCTTTCATGACTCAAGTTAAAATATTCATTTAGATTATAAAAACATTAATTTATTAGCCATTCTTTTAATTTTATTTTAAATAGTCTCCCCTCTAGGGACTTAATATACCATGGTAAGTGATTGAATATTTTGATTCCAACGACATATGTACTCTTGTCAACTATGTAGCTTGAAAAATTTGCTACAGAAAGGTTATGCTTGTACTGTGAACGTATATTGTTTTTTGATTTGGACTTTTTAACAAAAATATCCTTCTGTTGTGTTACAAATAGACATATCTCTAGTATATAAATACACGTCAATGTTAGGAATCTCTCTTGTTTACATATGGTTCGTAATGATTCGTCATTTTTAATCGCATATAATATACGAATACTTTTCTTTTGGAGAATAAAAGTAGTTTGTATATTTACTGAATTGCCCCAAAAAATAATGCCATATGTTAACAGAGGATAGATATTGCCATAGTATGCATTTTTAGCTACATCTGTAGTTGTAACATTTTTTAAAATAGAAAGAGCATAACACTGGCTGGAAATTCTATTGTTTAGATAATCAATGTGCGATTTCCAGTTCATGTGCGTATCAATGTTAACACCCAAAAATTTAATACTGTTAACAATCTCAATTTTATTATTATCGAAAATTACATTCAAATCTAGGGGTACTCTTTTATAATTTCTGAACTCGATTAATTTTGTTTTGCTTAAATTTATTTTTAAGTTTACTGATAATAGCCATTTTATAGCAATGTCAAGAGTTTTATTAATAGTGTCAATAATAGTATGATCATTTTTAGAATCATTACAGATGAAGATGGTAGCATCATCGGCAAACATTACACACAAATTTTTTGTTAACAATGGAAAGTCATTTACGTATATTAAAAATAGTAGAGGTCCAAGTATACTGCCTTGTGGAACGCCTAGCATTACTTCATTATAGCTGGACAATGCTCTTGAAACAGTTTTTGATCCTTTATCATAAGTGTCAATTATTATTGCTTGTAGTCTATTTTGAAGATAAGATTCGAAAAGCTTTAAAGCTACACCTCGAATACCTATATGTTCAAGTTGTTTAAGAAGTATACCATGAACAACACAATCAAATGCTTTTGACATATCCAATAGCAACCTTTTAATTAGCGCCTAACCCAGGGTCTGCCCATATATTTGCCCCAGGGTTAGGTGCTAACTCTAGACCGCGCAAGTGGGCCTAAAACGGTTATCTAAATCCACAGTTTAGCACTGTGGGTTTAGATAACCGTTGTATTGCTGTGTTCCAGTTTGAAGGGTAAAACGGCAAGTGAAATCTCTCTAACGGTGACTGTGACATTTAATTTTATATTTAAGTCTAATTATCTTCATGATTTCAGTTGATCTATGGAAATTACATAGGAAGACATTGTTGCCAATATTCCACAACCGGGTGATAGAGAGCTTCGTGGAGGTGTTCGGCCAGCAAGGGAATGTCCTTGTCCAGCTGCTTGGTGAACGGGTAGGGCGGGAGGAGTTCGATGTCCACAAGTATATCACGTCTTGCATGTTGGATATTGTGTTTCGTAAGCATTATATGTTATAGATTATGTTGACGTAATGTTGTGAACTTCATAAAATTTATTATAAAATACCAGACATATACCTACCCCCTCGTCTGATGTTTAGCAAGAGTGGACTTTAGATATGTTGCGAATAATCCGCATTGGTCACGCAAACCTTTTCGGCCTTTCTTAAATAACCCAAAACTGTAGTAAATAATGAACACACATTCTGGACTCAGGGCCAGGTTTTATAACCATGCCCATTCAGAATTGATGAATATCTGTTATTTTCTAAAATCACAAACTTTTTAATTTTTTGGTAGTTACAGTTACACCCCTTATAATCGTTATGAAAAATCTCAGGATTTCAAATTAAAAACTGTTAAAGGATACATTGTAATTTTTTTTTTAATATGCATTCATATTTTTTATAGAGACTTCAATGGGTGAGAAAATGGACGTTCAACACAACCCGGAGACACCATACTTGCGCGCGCGCAGCAACGTCATGTCGGTAATCAACATGCGACTATTCAAGGCATGGTTGCAACCCGACGCACTCTTCAACCTATCCCCCTACGCACACGAGCAGCGGGAAAACATCGCTCTAACACATAAATTCACAGATGAGGTAATCTGCTCAATAGTGTAGGTGTTGGTCTTTGTTGTATAATAAAATAATAAATAGTTGAGAAGGTGTAACGTCAATTATTTATTGCACTTCAACGTTTTAGGTTGTCACAAAAAAGAGATCGGCCTTGGGAAATTGGAATCATAAAGAAGGTACGTAAAACGAAATCTTTGGTAATATATGCTCAAACTTTTCGACATGAAGACCTCTCTCATTGTTTTCATTTAAATACCTACTTTTTCAGAGGTTTTATTGTAATGCTGAACAAATCTAAGCCCGATTCAGAAAAAGTAAATCATTGTTGTATTTATAACACATTTATTAACATTTATTTTCAATGGTCTCTCGTAATCACTCTCAGAAAATTTTCAGCAAATTGTGTTTTCCACTGATTTGCCAATAAAAAATCCAAGGATTTTTATTTGACTTTATATTTTTATAGTACTGCGACCTCTCTCTCTTGCACACACACGCACACAACTCTTAAACACCATTGTGAGATAACCGTATACTTCCATGGAGATAACTCATAGATAGAAAAAAAACAAATTTATTTTGGGGAATGTAATTAAGTGGTAAATAGCTACCGAAGGTACCGCTTTAAAGTCCGTACCATTTAAACTAAGTATCGTTTGTATTACAGGTCATCAAGATTTCTTAGAACTTCTTTTATACCGTGATAATAAACTCAGTGACCAGGAACTCAGAGAACATATAGACTCTATAACTATTGCGGGTAACGACACAACCGCTCTTGTGATATCCTACACGCTTCATGTATTAGGCCTTCATGCTAAGGAGCAAGAAAAGGTGTACGTAGAGTAAGTACTGAGCATAACTTTGAAAAGGCTGAGAAATTAATGAAAACCACAGATTGATTAATTACTAAGGCAGTCAACACTCAGACATTAATTTTTAACGCTTTGCTATCAGGTCCGTTTTTATTTGCATTTTTTTTAAAGCAAAATGTATAACAAAAAATCTGAATCGGGATCACGAAGTTTTAATGTTTAAATCTACTTTTTTTACAATTAATAGATATTTTGAACTAGTCTTAAAAATTTATAGCAATGATTACTATTTAAGGATGATTGCATATTACTTTTAGCTTTCCCTCAAACAATGGCCATGCATGATCATCATGCGCTTAATTAATTCTTTTTTCTTTTCTTAAGGCTACGTTCCATATTTGGAGAATCTGATAGGATGCCGACTAAAGAAGACCTAAACAAAATGGACTACATGGAGAGAGTACTAAAAGAAACGATGCGGTTATACACAGTTGTTCCAATAATTGGAAGAAAAACTAGAAAGGAAATTAATATCGGTAGATAATTGTACTATCGCTACTAGTTTTAGTTAAATTAGTAACATAGGCATGCTACGCCGTTGGTTACTCTATTCTACTAACCAAGCAATTGGATAGAGTCGAAATAGAGTCCGTTGTATTTATCCAGCGCCATTAGGAATGCGTGTCTGCGGGCTCCTATGGCCTATACCAACCTCGGCATTGTAGCCGAAACTTGAGAGATGCGCGCGGTTTCTGTGACAACACATGCAGCTCGCGCATTAATGGGATGACTGCAATGGAATCTAAATAATAGATCTCTACCACGTCTAGTATACTCGCCCATTTAGTAGCCATTTTTTTTCTCAACAATCTTGAGAATTTAATGCTTTTTATTCCAGGTCCCTATACCATACCCCCAGGAGTGGGCTGCGCTGTAATTCCGTTCGTGATGCACAGGTCCAAGAAATTGTGGGGTCCTGATGCCGACAGTTTTGACCCGGACCGGTTCCTGCCGGAGAACAGCGCAAACAGGCATCCCTGTGCTTACATACCTTTCAGTCATGGCACTAGGAATTGCATTGGTATGTTGTATTGAATCCTTTTCGAAGCATACGGCTACAGGCTTGCCTACCGCTGGCGGGGATTGTGTTGGGTAGGTTACCCCGAGGGGTATTTCTATTCTCTCCCTGACCAAACACCAAAAGGAGGATTATGGATACATCCGCACCAATATCCCTTAGCCTCCACATTCGTTGACATCCTTTTTCAAGTAACTTCAATATGTTAGGAGTTACATAAAAAAAAATGTTCCATGAGCATCTCGGTGGTGCTGAAGAAACAAGGTAACTTTAGTCACGTTGGCATGTGTGACCAAATCTTGGTAAACTTGAGTTCCTTTATTCTCCGAAAGGCACGTTTCTCCCAACTACTGTTATTACTCCTCGACGACCTAAGTGGTCGAGTAGTCTGTATGCCGGTCTCAAGGCGTCGCCATCTCGAGAGGCCCTGGGTTCGATCCTCGGTGGGGGCAAATGTTTGAGTGATTAATTTTCAGGCATTTGTTCTCAATATTGGATGTTTATATATATTTATTTATATTCAGGATATTTATATGTCCGTAACACAAGCAGCATTCCTGCAACATAGTGGTTAGGTTTTGATGGGGCTGACATGTCAAAATGAGATAAAAGCCTCTAAATTCTATTTAGATAATAAAAAAAAAAAAAGCAGCATTCGTTGCTTAAAATGGGGCTAGTTTGATAGGTGTGTATGTTTGAAGATATTTATTTATTATTAACTATAGTATTAACTATAGAATTAAGTAATAGCTTCTCACCAATCCTTTCGAAAGGCTTGCGCCCAGCAGTGGAACCTATACAGGCTGATGGGGTTGATTTAATTTAATCTCGATATACGAAACGTGTTCGAAAATATCATCAGAGCAAAATCTTCTGTTATTATGAACATTACTTCCTACATGGTATTTTTAATTTGTTTGGTGTGAGACATAATGACCTTAGCCTTTGTGTTATCAACGTCACATATGAAGATAAGCATTGTTTAATATGACTTTCATTTTTTTACTCGCATTTGTTATTGCGATAAGATTAGCAATACATGCACATGGAATGAATGTAGGTTACATTTGATCACAAAATATATACAACAACCAACAACAACATATCATTGCGCCTCTTTCCCCGAAGGGGTAGGTATAGATGTTAACAACCCCATTTCGCCAGATATGTAAGTCCCAATGTAACGGGCAGCGAGCCTATTGAAAAGATATACCTACATCTAAATATAACTTTTCGATAATTTGATGACGTAAACTATTTTCTAGAGTACGGTTATAATTCTTGAAAACATGTAATAATTTGAGGTTTTTATTTATTTAACAAGGAAGTTTATCTTGGATAGATGACGAAAACCTTCTGATCCCATTTCCTCGGTGAGGAGAGTCATGTAAAACTAAAATATAAAGCAAAAATATCGTAAACAATGTATTTATTGAGCTATAAGTAAGTAGGTATTAAAAGCAATAAAAATAAGAAAATGAAAATGTCGAAATGGTACTTACATTAATAAAAAGAAGTTTTTTTTTATTATTTCAGGTCGTCACTTTGGAATGTTAGCAATGAAGAGTATCCTTGCGAACGTTCTTCGATGTTTCAGAGTGAAATCAAAGCCAATTGAGCGATTTAAAATCGAAATTCTCATGTTTCCGATTCCCGGCCATCTGATTACTCTTGAAAAACGTAACTGAATGTTTCTCAAGTTATTAAAATATGATAGAAAAAGTAATTAATATAGTTTTTATTTGGTTTTCCGCAATCTAACCTTTCTATTTTCTTTATTCTATTTAAAAACTGGTTCTATTTTTTTATTTTTTACTTAAAAAATCTTCAGTGATCGACTGCGTACTTCCTTGACTGTGTACCATTTTTTTTGTGAAGGAATATACCCACATTGCTTTACAACAATTACATATTTTACTATCGATTGTGTAGTAGATAAAATATTTCAAAACCCTACAAAATCGTTAATGATTATGTTTATTTACTCATTCTTAACAAAAATAAATAGATCTTTTCCGCACGATTAGATAAGGAATACAGTATAATAATGTTACGCCTAAAAGGACTAAAGGACAAAAACTTTCCTTACATAACTCATCTTACATAGTCAATATACGAGCTAAAAAGTGTGCAAAACAAACCCTGTGTCTATGTTTATCCGTCCAACAATACTTTTCCTAAAAAATATTTAGAATCGGTTTCGGATGTGTTCATGGTTTAATTTAAGCTTCTCAAGTTCTGGTCTTGACATTTTTCCGCTCAGAATAATAAAAAGTAAAATAAAGTGCTTGAGTTTAAGCACTGATCAGACAAACACTCCCATTTTATAATAGCTCCTATATCTTTGAAGTGGTAGACCGTTTTTAAGACCTACATCTTCTTCTTATTCTCTACGGGCAGTTTCCGCAACTCGACGGCTATTAAGCGCCTGTTTTGCGTCGGAAACATAACTAGATATATTTAGTTCCTATGCAACAGTGGGCCTTTTGACATAGACCGGGCTCAGTGCACACAAAATACAACACACTATACTAAACTGACACGTTAATAGATTTTGATTCACAAACCAGTTAACACGTAAAGTGTAAAATTCAGGAAAGACAATGTTAACACATTATGACGAGCTGTAAACCATACTTTTGACAATTTGAAAAAAAAGTTTATCATTTTATCACTTCGCAGTTCGGTGGTCACGCTAGGGCACAAAATAGGCTTAATAGATACGATCACATTCACGCTGCCTGCACTAAACACCGGCGGTATGACACAAGCTGATTGTTCTCATTGTTATTATAATTCCCCACAAGCGTTTGTCGCGGGAATATCGTAAAAGAGACCAAACAATCGTACATGGAGGACGAACTCATAGCATCTATTTTAAAACATTTCGTCATTACCGATACCTTTAATAGGCTAGTTGACCCTTTTTTTATTAGGCCCCAAATGATTAATAACTGATAGCTATCACCATAAAAAAATATTTTTTCTGAAGCCTATAACACAATACATTTTAAATTATAAATTACGTTTTTGCTTAAATGTCAAAAACGCCTCCGATCCAGATGGTCAATGCTATGAATTATCTGTGCCGTAGCGTCAAGATTATTGTAAACAATTCAATACGCATGCGTGACACATTATTTTCATTTTTTTTTTTGCCGGCTTCAAAAGAAGGAGGAGGATCTCAATTCTGACAGTATTTTACTGTATTTTTTTAATGATATATTCCTATATGTTTTTTATTGTCATAAGGCAAATGAGTCCACTTCGTTTTATGATAATTAAGAGCGAAGCCCAGTTGCAAGGGAAGCAGATGCGGCAAAAAGAACATCTCCAATCTCACCTTTTTTATCTTTATAGCGCATTTTTATGACATTCTTTTTGGGGACTCTGTACTTTGGATTGTAGGAAGAAGGGAACATAATATGGCTAAAAATTAAAGTGAAAAATTATGAATCGTACGGCATAGAAATGTTTGAGTAAATTCCTGTCTAGTGGTTCCAAAAAGTCGTTGAAAGCAAGCATAAGTACAGATATTCTATCTGCCCATTTCGTTTGATCCAATGGCTCTGGGCAACCCTATATATACTTAGCTGCCAATTTAAATAGAGCCCTTATAATTTCATAGTGATATCGGGTTCTATCGCATACACTACTGTGGGTTTTCTGGAAAGCTTTCAATCAAAGTACTTATGCTTGCTTTCAACGACTTTTTGGAACTTGACAGGAACTTACTCAAACATTTCTATGTCGTAATATATCATTTGCATCAAATAATTACTGCAGCCGCCGAGTAAGGATAGACGCACTACTCGTTCAAGTGGTCGCAGGTTCGATCCCACCACCTAAGCTAAAACTTAAGAACTGTTGATCGTGAGTTTCGCTTGCCTCGCATTGTGCCCTGTGTATGGCAACAGGCTCGACACCTAATGCTTGGGGACATATCAGAGGACATGTGCGTGTTTAAAACCTCTACCTACCTCTTCCGGAACAGAGGCTTATTGATATGTACAGTCGAGTTTAAAAATATGTATGCACGTTTGACAGTAAATGGTTCTTATTGGCCGGGAATAAAGACTATCACCTGTCAAAACTGCATACATATTTTTGAACTCAACTGTACCTATGTATGTGTATGTAGCTAATTATTATGATGCCGGTTCCTAAATTTATTTCCTAAATCTTATGACTACTTTGTACTGTGTTTATCAAACTCCAAAAATTATTCATCTATGCTACAGTACCTGAGACCTCAGAATAAACAAAAACTAGAGACGCTAGTACCTATCAATTACGCGTTAACAATTAATTAACAGCTATTCCATGCCCTTAGAATACCATAAACCATCTTACTAAAATATGTCCAAGGAGTTCCATACTCTAGAACACATAAAAACAGTATCCTTAAAATCGTGATAAAATAGCTTATTTTGGTCTATATAGTAGCGTGTGATTAGTGAGAAAAATTATTATTTAAATAAAGTTTTTTTACATAAACACAGTATTCCTACCTATAAACTAAACGTGAAACTGAACAGTAAATTTTAAACAATATTTTAATATCTCATGGTCCAAGGTTATTCAAATCTGAATAAATTTCGTTAAATTCCATCAAGATGATATCGTACACTATATTACTATCTTACAAGGGAATTTCTATTGCCATTCGCAGATATTTCGAATAACTATTAGTATAACGATAGTCTTCTTGATCAAGCAAAAATAGCTTTTATATCGTCGACAATGAATCGTATATGTATATGTATTCCTATTGCTCTTTTACCTGCGTCCACCCACGAAAGTGACCCAAAGGCTGTGGCCGAATGCCCAAACGACTTGGTGATGCATACACCTCGCCCATATTTGGAAAACCTTTGGAGAACATTCTAAGGGACTTACAGATTTGTTCCACAACAAAGCAAACAAGTTTATTCGAGTTCTCTAACGCATATTCTCATTTGCTTTAATATTAGGTCCTTACCTATGAAATTGGTGTTTTGTATGGAGATTTTGGGGATGTCTGCATTTTCCATACTAAAACTTTTTCAGTTTTCTTTACAACGACAAATCCAAAGATAATAATATTTGGCATGTATCATTAGACAAGCTTTAGTAATATGTGTAATATCACACTTCATAAAAATTATTTGCCGTTTTTAAGTGAATGCAAATAAAATGATGTATTCGGGAGGCACATAAAAAGAGTTGTCTCCGTGTCCAATTTTAACACAATTAAACTTACAACAAATTATCAAAACAAATCAAAAGAGCTCAAAAATATAGTCTATTTTTAGACGAGGTAATTATTTTTTAGAAATACTCTGAATCTTAATAGTTACAGACAAAATACTAAGAGAGAAAAAAAACACCAATTTCATAGGTAAGGACCCAATATTAAACCAAAAGTCTTCCCTATAACAACCAACCAACGCAACCAACGACAAAATTTAAGATACTTTTATGACAAATAAC
The DNA here is from genome assembly GCA_910589355.1 of Parapoynx stratiotata. Lineage (NCBI taxonomy): Eukaryota > Metazoa > Arthropoda > Insecta > Lepidoptera > Crambidae > Parapoynx > Parapoynx stratiotata. The sequence goes on from OU342473.1 coordinate 7,377,034, forward strand.
GTAATCAACTTTATCATCTCTATAGTAATATCTTTATCACCTGTGAATTATGCCGACATTAGACATATCTTCATTGTAAAAATTATATGTGCTTATTATATAATATTTTTATATGATGAAGATAATATTATTTACCTAAGACGTAATTTTAAGATAATATGAAACACTGGCCAAATATTTTTGTTAAATATTAGCTGGGCTGACTGATGGCTGGGCTTGCTTATTTATTTTATTTTGTGTATTTCACAATATTATTTTGATGCCTTTTTTACCTTTATTACGAAATGTTGTGTTGACTACTGCAAAAATCACTGAAAGAACGGGGAACTGAAAGAATATGTACAATGTTGAGCTTATAATAATAATATCCTACCTGTACCAAAATTAAAATAATATTGCCGGGTGCCGGAACGATCTAGTAGGCATACATGTCTATAAAAAGGTTTTTTTGTCTTTAACGATCCTGGAATTTCACTCCATGCAATGGTCAGAGGCCTTAAACCATTTAACAATAAGCTCGCCACTGTGATAGAAAAGCACTAGGTCAGTAAAGAAGTAAGCATGATGCTAGTAATATGATAAATGTTGTTGTCAACGTGCTTTCCCAAGTCATAAATGGTTGAGAGTGGCTCGTGAGCATTTAGGAACAAGAACGGTACAATCAAGAATACGCCGTTAAGTAATTACTGAGTTAGCAACATCTAAGCTGTGCAGACTAGAACTCACGCTTTCGTGAGACTTAAACAAATAACTGTTCTAAATATTTGTATTACAAACAAACAAACTACTTTAAATGTACCAATTATTTCATTTGTTTTTTACTCAACACCCAATTATTAATAATATATTGGTTTGTCGGTAGGGTTAATTGTAATTGCATAACATACCATCCATCACGCATCCAACATACCATCCATCACGCATCCACACCCCCGAAGGTGGAGGCAGGGGTGTTGAACACCCACATAATATAACACACGGGTATTTTTTATCTAGATATCGGCAAATCTCCTATTAGTAGTAATTTCTATAACAAGTATCGGAGCAATATCTATTTTGCGAACTAGGTCGATTGTAAGTAATTAGTGGGTGTAAAATAACTATAGTCGAGATATTTTATCGAGTCGAAGCAGAACATCGAGATTACCTCCATTGCCGCCATCTTATAAAAAAGCACAGTCAAGTAGATACATCGACACATTCACGTATTTATTACACTAAAATATCTTCTTAGTGTCGTGTTGTGCTTGTAAGGTCTCCAGATCTCCACAGGGTAGTGAAATGGACGGAGTTGGCAGTGGAAGAGTCATGACAGTAAAAGCTTTTTTGTATACAATATATTGGCAAACCAGCAGACTGCCTAGCCATGAGCCCACCTTATGGTCTGTAGCCACAGTTGTCTATTATAAACGTAGCAAGAATAATAGTTGCATTTGACAGGCAGACTGTAGAACCTACCTGCCAGATGCAACTCTTACATGGATCATAGGAGTGCAGATTAAAACAGGTATTCACCTTCACCCTCACATATTGTTTTAGAAAGACTAAAACTGGTTTGCATTACAACAAAATCGATTTCTCTTCTTCGGAGGAGGATGAAACATTGGTACCGCCACCTCTGAAAAGGCATAACTACTCAAAACTAAGGCCAAGAGCTTACCTGTCATATGTAAAAAGAACAAATGCCTGTATTCATCACACAAACATCTGTTCCCACCGAGGATCAAATCCAGAACCTTTCGAGATGGCGACGCGACGCCATGAAACCGGCGTACAGACCACTCGACAACTCGACCATTAGATATGAGGATCTGAGGATATTTATTTATTTATTTATTTTATTTATAAGTTTAATTGTGTTAATGTTGGACACGGAGACAACTCTTTTTAAGTGCCTCCCGAATACATCATTTTATTTGCATTCACTTAAAAACGATAAATAATTTTTATGAAGTGTGATATTATACAGATATTACTAAAGCTTGTCTAATGATATATGCCAAATATTATTATCTCTGGCTTTGTCGTTGTGAAGAAAACTGATAAAATGTTAGTATGGAAAATGCCGAATTCCCCAAAATCTCCATACAAAACACCAATTTCATAGGTAAGGACCTAATATAAAAATACATTGACTGTTATGTTATTTGATTGATCTAATATGAGCTTGAGTCTTTTTGGGAATATTATCTACCTATCTGTCTCGTACAGCGTTATGTAATTTTAGAAAAAAAAAATTTTCATCACACGTCACCAAAGACATCTGAAACAAAACCTTGTGAGATATTTATTATGCAAGGGCCTTCCGTATTACATAAGCTAGTAGCCAGTTGTTTTGAAACCCGACGCCGACACCTGCCAGCAAGGAATTACTTCAACGTATAAATAATTTTAGAGACAATGGCCCTATTTTGATAGATCTTATGGCAAGATACTTATTCAAATAGAAGTTTGGTTTCAATAATTGCTTGCCTATTTTAAACTTTTATCTATTCATGAACATGACTTCATTTTCATCAGTTTTAAAATAAGAAAGCTTACAACAACCACGAATGTGTACAAAACCTAGAATTTACCTAAAGCATACCTAAAGCTTTGAATTTTCTACTTTGTTTTAGCGAATTATTAGAAATTGAAAATATTATTGACGTTAATTATAATTACCAATTATATCTATTGGCAAGTTTACAATAAACGTAGAAAAAAAATTCCACGTCGAAAATGACAGATTTTTCTAGCTAGGTAGATCCAAACTATCAATCAATGAAATCTTAAAAATTCAGGAAAATAATTTATCATTGGAATAGTTTTATGAATTATAAAATAATAATACTATTAATACGTTAATTATAATTGCCAAGAGATTGGTTGGAAATTCATCATCCATAGAGATACGGAACGTGACTACACAATAAATAATAACAAAAAAAAGAATTTTTCTGGGAGTCTTATTTTTTTTTCAATATTCCTAATGTATTAACTAGTAGTGGAAACATCACTGATCTATGCGTAATTTTGGTGTGATACATATTGTTGTTAATTGTATTGTTTTTTCCCAAATGTTAATAAAATAAAATAAAAAATAAAATAATAAGAGAATACATAAAATTATTTATTTTATTACTTTTAGAATTTGAACGAATAAGAATAAAATATGCAAAAAACGTTTGCTTTTCACTCAATATATAAATAAATATAATATAAATATAACATCCACTCACTATAGCTTCTCAAAGAGGTATCGAAACGGCTCTGCGACACATCCGGTGACTGGAAGGCTGGTCTGTATATCGCTCAAATATTACAGCTTTGCTACTCAGAGAGGTAATGCGGCCAGCCTTCTTGGCACACTGAGAGCGATGGATTATCTTGCAGACTAGACTAGTTTTTGCACATAATTATTTATTAAATTCCTTTTTTTTCTATTTTTTTTTTCATATTAGGTTTTTTTTGCTCGCTTTAAGGAGTTAAGCTGTTTTTATTGTTTTCTTATCTTTTTAATAGTAAGTAATAAATTGAAGAATTGATTTTTAGGTAATTTATAATTAATCTTAAAATAATGTAAGTTTTTTAGTGTTAGATACATTTTAGCAAAATGATTCTAGAATCATGTAATCCAGTTACAGTGTGGTGTTTACATGAATTCTTTACAGAAAATTACCCAACCATGTTTTATTAAGTGAACTCCGTAATAGCTCACCAACAAGATGTCGGTAACAAGTTAATAATTTTACAGGGAAGAGAATGGACGCGTCCTTGTAAACCAGAATTATGAAAGGTAACTACATAATATGGTAACTGCAAGATGAATGCAATCCCGACGACTATGTTAATTATACCTACAGCAAAATATACAGTCTTTCTTATCGTAACTGATGTAAAATTATTAGTTGCCAGCGACTTCGTCCGCAGTTACTACGCTTTTTTAACTATTATATTCCACGGGAACCCTTTTATTTTACGGAATAAAAAGTATCTAAGATGTTGACCAGGGATATATGGTATCACCATGCATAATATCATTGATATTTACACAAAATTGTCAACAAGCATCAAAACAGCCAATTAATCACATCATGGCTTTAGTAAGTATATCAATTCTCTAGTAAGTACTAGTATATCAAGTATTATTATACCTATTGGCAAGTTTACAATAAACGTAGTAAAGGAAAAACTTATTTTCTTAACTGAAGAAAAATTCCACGTCGAAAATGACAGATTTTTCTAACTTGGTAGATCCAAATTATCAATCAATGAAATCTTAAAACTTCGGGAAAATAATTTATCATTGGAATATTTTATGAATCATAAAATAATAATACTATTGTGCTGTATGTTTTTATTTTTATTGTACGTGGAGTTGAAATGAAATTTACCTACGCATCGTCCCTGTGGAATAGGGATATGAGATATCAAATGGACCACCTTGTAATATATCCAGACATTTTTGGAAACCTTCAAGCCGTTCACATAAACAGTCGATTATTAAATATTGGGTCCTTACCTATGAAATTTGTGTTTTTTTTCTCTCTTAGTATTTTGTCTGTATCTATTAAGATTCAGAGTATTCCTAAAAAATAATTACCTCGTCTAAAAATAGACTATAGTTTTGAGCCCTTTTGATTTGTTTTGATAATTTTTTGTAAGTTTAATTGTGTTAAAATTGGACACGGAGACAACTATTTTTAAGTGCCTCCCGAATACACCATTTTATTTGCATTCACTTAAAAACGATAAATAATTTTTATGAAGTGTGATATTACACATAATACTAAAGCTTGTCTAATGATAGATGCCAAATATTATTATCTTTGGATTTGTCGTTGTGAAGAAAACTAAAAAAAAATTTAGTATGGAAAATGCAGAATTCCCCAAAATCTCCATACAAAACACCAATTTCATAGGTAAGGACCTAATATAAAAAATATATGCAAGTGGGTGTTGGGTTATCATTAACACACCTATAACAATGTAACATATATACATACATACATATAATTACGACTATGACCCCCTAAGAGTTAGTCAGAGACTAGGCAAAAGCACCGAGGAAGCAGTTTAATGGCATAGTCCGCGCTTTACCAAGCAGTGACTGCACATGTGCGCATCGTGACAGGTGGTAAGTCTGTCGCCGCTCTAAGCTGTAACAATGTAACATTAAATTCATAAACAAAGAATTAACAAGTAATCTAAACGTATTTGTTGCTCACACACGGTTAATCTCGCTATCTCAGTGAGCGAACAAGATAAAATAAACGGAACAAAGAAGATTGTAGTTTCACGAATAATACATGACCTTGTTCCTTTACGTAGTTGGAGACATCTTGAATATCTGCCACTTTATGTTTTATCTGCATATTTAAATATGTTAAATTTATTATAGTTTATATTACCATCCTCAATATTTAACTTTCAACTAACCTTAGCTCAATGATTTAAAAATATCCTGATACCATTCTAAAATGATATGAAAAATGTTGAAATTATTAAAAAACCAATATTAAATAAATAACCATCTCCAAAAAAGGGACAAAGACGTTAATATTTTGGGAAGCCTATATATAGCAGTGACTCCTGGAGCTCCTTCCTTCCATAATTTATGTGATGATGACAAAGAAATTCAATACATTTAAAGTAGTTTTGTACTACATTCCAAGCACGTGTACTTCATCACCTGCAACGCATAAAATCAACACAATCTGAAACATTGTAACACAATAACTTTATGTTGTTTACCGACGATAACACGCGCTGTTTCTATATGCTTTTTTCGCAAAAGAGCAAATTACTCTCGCATTTTGTATAGCTATGGGAACTATTTACATTAAAGGAAAAATATGTTTAAGAAATTTAAGAAAACGTAAACAAATATTAATTCGCATACATTATTACGTTGTCTCACATTATAAGTACCAAGTTAAAACATTTCATTTGCTTATTTTTAGGGTAGTCAACTATGAACCCTTATAGTTTCGCCACGTCCGTCTGTCTGTCTATCCGTCCGCGGCACAGATTACCGCGGATTATCTCAGTGACCGTTAGCACTGGAAATTAGCTGAAATTTGGTCCAAATATGTATACCAATCACGTTGAGAAAGTGTTAAAACTACCTCCCCTACACTTAAAGTGGAGAGTGATTTCTTTTTCATTTCAACCCTAACGTGAAATATATTTTTGGAAAGGTATTTAAAAATTAAAATAAATTATAAAAATTACCCAGAGCTCATTAGATACAAATACTTGGACTAACAGCATGCAATTCAGACAATGCAGCAGTCATCTTACTTTTATTACCATTACATGCAATAAAGACAACAACATCATTAGACTACCTGAAAATGGCAAATTCGCAATATTAATTATTTCTGCACTTTATGTCAAACACGATGGTTGAAAATCAAACTTTGTGCCTATTTTAGTACTATACTTAATTTTTTTGCAAATTTTTGCTCTTGCTGATTGATGTAATATGACAAAATACTAAAAGAGTAACAACGTTTGTAACTTGTGACTGAAACAACATTTAATTTTGTTGTGTAGTTTTTCTTATTACAGCGTCATAGGTTCACGTACGTAGTCTTATATTATTTGGCATATTTTATTATGTTTCGGTTGACGAAGTAGTAAACAATAGCTTATTTATAAGTTACGGTTCACAAATTAGGCGCTAAACATAGGAGCGTCTTATAATAAATTCAATACAAAACCCTCCCAAAACAAATTACATCAGCAACGGACGATACCTATTATTTATTGTTTTAATGCTATTTATCAGCAGATACTGCGAATGCCGGGATTGTATAATACAATATAAGTCCCAATACTTTGATAACAATAATAACTACAATTACTTTTTAAAACAGCAACAAAATAAAAATATACATTTTATATTGTATATTGTTTCATTTTCTATGCCCGACGATTAACAACTATATCATGCATTGCTTGTAAATTATAAATAGGTACTATATGCGCACGTTGTCTGAATTTCTGTAAAATCTGTGATTTTATATTCTTAGATTCAGGAAAAAATATGTAACTATGTTAAGAATGATGATGATGATGATGATGATGATGTTATGTTTAAAGAAATAGGCACTACCAAAAAAAACTTTTATTGAAAACGGCCATACTACATTATCTCTTATTTAATAATCGTAGATGCTAAACGCTCCTGAAACAAAATCACGAAATGACCTCCATAAAATTAATGTTAGCTTGAACACACAACTCACACTTGAACACACAACATCACTCAAACAAAGAAACCAGACAAAAGATTTCTCTTTTTATGAATCACCTGCTTGTTTTTTGCCCGTTTTTTACTAGTGGCCGAAAAACTGAACGTCAACTTTTGTTGATTACTCATCAAACATGAGTTGCTAAATGTTTTGGTGAAAATTATTAGGTAGCTGACTTGTCAAGTAAGGACGAACGGACATACTGAACAAAAAATATTCGTATTATGAGCATTGGATATTATACATAGTTGTATTTCTGCTACGAGAAATTTTGTGTAAAATAAATTAAGGAAAAAAGAATCAAATATTTAATATAGGTAAACAAAATCTTTGCATAGTCAAATATTTAATACTGTACACGCAAATTTTACGATAAATTAAAAAAAATCACAGAATTATGATAACAAAATGACACTCGCAAATATAGTGAATACAGATACGACCGGTTACTACAAAAGTCCATCTCCTCGCTGTTACAAAAAGAGAATACGACATCTTAGAGGGGCCACAATATAGAAATGAATTTTTTTGATTCTTAGTTTTTTGCGCAGAATAGAAGTCATCTACTGATTGCCATCAGGTGCTTATTCATTTGTAAAGCTTTGTATTAAAAAAACCTGTATAAACACAAAGTGGCAACTACAATAAAAACCACGTGTCAATAATGTGTTTTGAAATTTCCACTCGCAAGATAATTATTAAATACGAACGCACGAGTGCCTTACTCTACGCTAAATCTTGAAAAAATTTTGTTCTTTATTGGGCAGGAAATCAAGTGAAAATTTTACTATAACAAACAGTTTATAACATTCAAGTTGGTTTCTGATTCCAGTCTAGTCTTGCCGGGGACTTCAATTCGCAAATTCGGGGTCAGAGTCAATTCGCAAATTAAAATCAATTACCTAATAAAATGTATCATTGTAGGTTTAAATTAAGCTTCAAGTAATTCATCGGTGAAAACGGCGTTCAGATACATGCAGACAGGCAGGAAAAAATTGTTCGTTACCAGTTTATTTCTTTTTTGTTTTGTTGATTAGCAAACGTAATTGACCACGTTGTAGCTTGTAGCTGTTCGATGTGTGTTACTTTTCATTTTATTAAGGTACAAGCAAGTTAAAAAAAAACATTTTATAATAGCATCGTCAGCACACTGACGATGTACCATCGTCGCAGTAGAAATTTAAAAATTCAGCTACTACTTTAAAAAATTATTATGATTTAAAATCTAATACTTCATATACTTCTTAAGTGTAGACCGATTTAAACGATAATTTTTTATCCCATAATAGCTAGTTTCCGTTGAACGTTTTTATTTTGATATAAATTATGTTGAATATCCATATCGAAATAAATTATAGCTCCTTTCCCATAAATCAATTCAATAATAAATATAATCAGACTTCCTTCCCTACTCTAACGTATGTTTTCAATTGCGAACAAACCTTGATAACTTAGTACTATGAATACATACATATATATTACATTCATACATATATATATATATATATATATATATATATATATATATATATATATATATATATATAAATATATTATATATATATATATATATATATATATATTATAACGACTTTTATCCCCTAAGGAATAGTCAGAGACTAGGAAAAGCATCGCAAAAGCACTCCGCGCTTCACCAAGCAGTGACTGCACATGTGCTCAGCGTGTACTATTAATACATAACATAAACCATGTAATTGCAAAAAAATAACGATTCAAATCAAAATAGACAAGATGCTCTAGCAAAGTTCCAGAAAAAAAACAATAGACAAGATGCTCTAGCAAAGTTCCAGAAAAAAAAATTGCGGATTAGAAAAAAAAGAAGTGTAACAAGTATTTAAAACAAATGAAGTTGCAAATCACGTGGAATTCTAATAATACTTTGTTTATAGTGGGACTGTGTAAGAAAGGAACAAAAACATGAATAATGAACTAGAAATCAAAATAATTATAACATTACTACCTCGATTTATCTGCGGTTTATTCTCAACACAATATATCCTATATTTTAATATCTCCACTAACTTATATCAATGTTTTACGTTTCAGATCGACCACAGATGCACCACAAGATACAGTTGGCACTTTATTCATCTTAATAGTTACTTCTAGCAAAACAAAACTAGAAATAGTTTCTAATACATCGTACATAAGGTCCGCATTTGGGTTAACTTTACTAGACTGAATGTTGATATAGATTCGATTGTACCAATGGTAGCATTGTAGATCAACTCAGATTACCTTCTTGCGTTGAAACTGAATATTGCAACATGATAAACATTATGTAAATGACTAACATGTGTATTAGTATGCAAGGACCTTTGTTCATTTGAGGAAAAATGTTCCATATTCATTATTGAAATCTGTAAAATATTTAAATTGTTTATAATAGGTTTACGAATTGTTTGCTAACAAGCATATGCGTTTGCATAAAACTGTAATAGAGTCAAATTGAAAAAAATATTGGCTATTAAAACACATACATAAATTATGCACTCAACATCTAGAGCAACTTATTGGGTATGTATGCAAGTATTAATTATATTATTATTATAGTTCTTCTTTCTCTTACTTAGGTATATTTCAAAATTTCTCAATTTATTTTAACGGACAATCATTGCCTATAGACACACCAAAACTGTGTAAGAACAATCACATTGTCAAAAACCCATTCAAACACACTTACACATACACACACATAATACAATTACTTGCTTCGCCCCGTTCATGGTTACTGTGGTGTAAACGAGACTCTATTTTGTCAACATACTAATGAACCCATATTACCGTTCATACCTTGGATTAGAATATTAGTTGACAAAGGCGCCTTCCTTCCGCTGTGGTCGGGAGCGGAAGCGCCCACGTGACGCACATTATGGTGCGCGTGCGCACGCTAGAGATGTCTGACTCGAATCGATTCTATAGACACTGTAACGCGTTGACTATTATTATTACTCAGTACCGGTTTAATTGCATTTTAAGAAATCCTATGTCATTCTAACGTCTATCTAGTATCTTTAAACTGAAAGCTGATCCTTTATTTACATATTATATATTATATGAACCAAACTATTACACCATTGGACACCACCAACATCATCACTTTCTTAATATTTAGCCACCAATTTATTTCGTTCTTTAACTAAAAACATCCTAAACATTTTATATATATAATTATATCTTTCATACTCAACATAATTTTTGCAACACCTTACAATAAAAAATTAGGCAGGCAAAATTACTACAAATATAATTATTATTATATGATAATATTTAATTTTGTAAATTTCGTAAAATATTCTTTGAATTTCAACAAACCCAGTTCTCGGATTTATAACTTGACATATAGTACTAGATAGGATGTTCCCTATCTACGATATGATAAATTCCCGATAATCTTATGATAAAATTTGATAATGGTAGTCATTTATCGACACAAAGTGTTTGTACAGCTCTACACATAACTCGCTCGGACTATTGTCTGCTCTACATACTCGTATGCCATAAACTATGGGCATGGTAGACTGTCACTGGCTCTATACTTACTTTCATTGAGACCTATTTAAAAATTAAAGTATATAGAAAGAAGGAGAAAAAATAACATTATGCCATAACATTCAGTCTTTTACGTAGTATATTTTTTTAATAGTCCTTTTCTATATTTCCACTGCCTATTCCCAATAGACTAGTTGACTGATATTAAAAAAGTAATGATAATAATTTAATTTACACAGTGTTACGACAAGGGTCCGAAATATACTAAGTTCAATAAATATAAATAAGGTATTGCTGTAGAAATACATTATAAAAATGATATTTTTTTTTCATCTGTCTAAAACGCTATCCACCATTTTCGTGTAATTTGTAAAGTAACGCGTCATGTAAACAATTACTACGCATGGTCAAAATCCGTCAAACGCTAGTCACAACCAATCAAGCAAGTCTGTCGGCTGTGTCAGCCTGTGTCACGCATGCCTATAGAATTGTTTACCAAAATCGTGACCTTACGGCGCAGATCATTCATAGACCATGATTGCCGAAGGCGTTTTTGACAGTTAAGCAAAAACCTAATTTAAAATTAATTATGACGAAGGTCTCAAAAAAATTATACAATTTTTTATGGTGATGACTGTACTACTCGTAATGAAATTAACAGTAATGAATCACTGCGAGCCCAATAAAAAAGGGTCAACTAGCCTATTCCTATATCTTCAATAAAGTTTCGCATCAAATTCTGTATCAAACGCTACATTTCCTCTATGACGTAAACGGCAAGTAGCGACGTAGCAATTTAAGGTAATGTGTCCCTTCAAGACATATTGTAAAGTAAATAGGAACTTTCTCTTCCTAAGTAAGCATATAGCACTGCCGCACACGTCGCGACGGTATTTAAAAAAAGCTATCCGAATCGACCAAGTAGACTAAAATGCTTTATTTATGCTATAATTTATATAAGATGGAGTTTTCGCAAAATCATGTTGGAATAGTTAAAAAAAAATCAAAATTCAAAAACGTTTAGATGCGTCTTATTGCATGTTTATGAATGTCATAAACATTTTACATATTATTTCTGAAAGAGAAAAACTACGCCATCCGTTCAGAAAACAATCAGCAGACCTTGTTCTGAGAAGAACGAGCAAGAAACTCAGTAAGTTTCTACCCTCCCTTTACAGCATTATTTAAAATATGACATAAACTACAACGCTATTGAAGTTGAAAAAGAAAAGATAGCTACTTATTTTAAGTAATATTCTGCAGTTTACCACATTTTCCATTACAAACATGTAGAGACAGTGTAAACTATAATCTAAAAAGTAGTATCTACATATACATTACGATAAATACTACTTGCCGTGCCATACAGTACCTATATACCTATTGATTCTCTCACAATGGTGTCGGATAATACATAATGATTTTTAACTTATAAAAAGAACTCAATTATTTACGACATTGCGTCAAAATGTTTGCATAAAGAAGGACGAGCTCGGAAGGGCCTGATGAAGCTTTCATACATTAAAAGTCACGTCAAGTCCTTTACCCCGATTTTAAATCCAGGTTGGGTTATTTTACGGGTTGATACCCCTGTTAAGTGTCATGTTTAGGCGTTACTGTGTTCAGCTGAAGTTCAGTCAAGGAAGTTGCGGTTGACCAGTACAAGATTCTAAGGAAGTGTTAATTAAAAAGTAATAAAGACAAAACAGTCATTATAAACATAAATAAAAGATTTATTACTAATCTATTTTTTATTATACAAACTATTAACTTTCTTCCTTCCTAAAGCAACTGTGGCAGACCGCAAACGTCCTCAACTGATACGTTAGGCTGATCTTGAGAAGATAGAAATGATTAGATAATCTCTATAGCTCGTTAAACTCGTAAACTTATGGTACAAAACGGGAATTTTTGACGATTCATAGTTTTTAATATTAATACCATCAACAAGATTCATAGGCGTAAATTTTTCAAATGTTTTGACTTTTGATATTGAAAACAAAGCTACATTCGTCATGGTCAGTCCTTGGATGGGTGACCAAAACTTTATGATTTTGAGTTTCTCCGTGCTCCAGAAGGCATGTTTAGGTTTTGATCCCGGTCACTATACCAACAGTTTCTACCACCGGGATGGGCCAGTTTGGAGCTGCTCCCCATACTTCCATGTGATGTGTTTCTCCATGACGTACTACATAGACTGGGGACGGCAACAAGATCATCAATTTCTGTGTCTACTTTTTTTAAATTATCAATAAAGAATTACAATATAACGTAACTTATAGCGCATTACAAAACACAAGGATTTAATTTTATGCGCCAGAGCTCACCAAATTATTATTTCAAAAGTAAACACCTACACTATTAAAAACTTTAACTCATAATAGGTACGAATATCACCCACTTTACAATTCTTTGCGATCGAGCCATCCAGCACACTCAGAAACAATACCTTTAGTTTATTTTTAATATTTTGTTTATAAAGAGAAGCTCTAAATTTTGGATCCAATTTATTTATAAGATAAGACGACTTGACGACGATAGACACTTGACGGTTTATATCTCTTAAAGTTGTACCTATCCCACGATACGCTCCATTTATTGTCCTTGTTGTTACAATTGTGTCACCGCAATAATAACATCGTATACCTAAGCCATTGCTGCTTTGTTAAGCTATTGCATAGCTTCTATCGCGGGCCTTGAGCGCGAGGACCGAATCCAGAAATTCCGTAACGAAAAAACCTCACGCTCCCCACTCCGATGCGCAAGGAGGTGTGGCTTGAAGGCCGTGCATCGTCTAACGTCGTTTCAGTTCGGCAGTCTTCGACACGGCGTTGTGTGCGTGAATATGAATGAACAAAGTGCATCTAAACTTTTGATATTAAAATGAGCGATATTAAAAGTGCAATAGGTTTACCGCGGCAGTCCCCGAGTGCCACACGTCTTTTTATTTTTATCTAATTGCTAGTGTTGGACTTATTCACTACTTTGTTGCTTCGCCACCTGTAGGTAACAAGAACAAGGAAAATCAAATTTTAAAATTGAATTCGTTCATTCAACTATTTTTACTTCCCTTGTAATTTAATTATACTCTTCACATACATATTTCCTCTGTTTTAACTACAATATTTATTTTATCAAACTGGCCAACACAACAAGAGCAATAACACCGTTTGCCTCTGAAGATAAATGCAGTAATACTGATTGATGTTGAACTCCTGTATTTACATCCAACTCTATCCAAAGAATGTGCCAACTGCTTTTCTTGGCATGTCGTAAAAGGCGACTAAGGGCGTATTGGGTACACAATTTTTCATCTGACCAAATCCAATTTTTGTATGACTAAATGTGGTCTTAAGGAACACAGTGCTCGTTGGACTCTGCCTACCCCTTCGGGGATTACAGGCGTGATTTTATGTATGTATGTATGTGCATCCAACTATTTTCAAATCTATTGATAGACAAATAATACAATAAACAAGCTTAAACTACTTAGAACTTATATTCTTGAGTAAAATTATGGAAATACAACAACAAACCACCTTTCTTCAGCATGCGCACAAAGCAATACCCAGAGACAAGAGGAAAATATAAAATAAACATGTTTCAAAACATTTGCTCATAATCTCAAACAGGTAAATATATCAACCTTTCGGTTTACTGTAACTACGTTATAAAGTTTATTGACCACGGAAAAGGTGTATTTCACTACCGTTCTGATTTATTATTAATCTTTCATTATTGTTTACATACTGGATACTATCATATACGTATTTTTAATTCAATGTTCTTCTATAATTTGTACATATCTTTATTTTATAGATTTGGTATCAAAATGTGTCCAAAACTGAGACAAACTTTTATGAAAGAAAATTGCATTATCTATCCAATAAATTATCTATGGTACTGAGCAAATTAATAGTTTGTATTAAATTCTAATAACTCTATTGTAATCAGATCTTTGTGAGTATCATAATGATTATTGTTAATCCAACGTCTCTAATCCCGGCATAATACACTAATTATTAAATTACACCCACTTATGACAGTAATTTCATTGAGATTACAATATAAATATAGATATATTATGAATAAATCACTGCATTTAATATATGTGTTTTAAATATAGATTTAAAAACCTCGCCAACATAATTCGTGACACATCGAGTCTGTATGAAATGAAACGTGGAATGATTTGCTAAATATTTGATGTTTATTAACTACTAGCATTACCATATTATATTAATATTCAAAAGTGCCAAATGAGTTTTTTGCGAAACATTATTTGAATACAAAGCTGGTATTGTCTAGTTTTACTCAATATTCCACACAATTCCACAATTGAAACAGAAAAGAATATTTTAAAATGATAGAATTTACATAGCGGAAATAAGTACACATTTTATGAAATAACATAGTACAAAAATTATGATTGAATATTAATTTGTATTAGGTAAGTATAAAGGCACTAAAAATGATCATCTCGTTTATGATTAAAGGAGAATGGTCATCTGTGACTCAGGCCGCAGGCCCGACACGAATGAGACCTATAAATTTTTTAAACAAAGTAACATATTTATATCTTAACCACTAATATTCAATATGAAAATTACATATTTTTGTTACATTGTACATAAAAAATAAAAATAATAGGTCCCATTCTTGTCGGGCTTGGGTAAATTTTATAAGGGCCGTGACCATTCTCGTTTATTTATACTTTTGTTATTCAACGATTCGTAAATGTGGCTGACATTCATACAACTATGCATTCAACATTCTCTACCAGTCAACCATTGAGTCAAATAGAGACAACAGAGATAATTCAATAATTACGGAGTATAATAAAACAATTATTCTTTTGGAATTTGATACATTTATTGTAGATAATATCAGTTTTAAGGTTCAGTTTCAGTCTGAATATTTATTTACATGATTGCAACTCTATTCTAAAGACCTTATGACATAAACTGTATTTTATCTATCTTAATCTTAAAAATTAACATAACATTTATTGTAAATTATTGTCACAGCAGTTCATTATTTACAATTTCGAAGGGACAAGATTAATAGTAGTAGTAAATAGAAGAGAGCTATATATAATCGCACGTATTGAGAGCTTTGAAGTTACAGACAACACACAATAATTTATAACACAAAAGTATTCGGCACAGCACACCATCCACGAGATGACGTATTACAATGGAATACAATAGATACTTATTGTTAAAATAATTCACATGCACGCGGCATTATTTTTCAAACATGGCTCTGTAACATAATATTATAATAAATGCGCAACAAGCCTCGTGAGCTAAGCTATTATTAATATTTCATATCAACTATCAAAATGAGATATTTTTACTACAAGTACTGGTTAGGTGATAATAAATACTTAATAAGAGTTAAGTGTAATAAAAGCTGAGAGCGGTCAGAAAATGCATCTACGGAATCCAGCGCTCGGAACGGATGCGTCGAAACGAGAGCTCGACACCGTTACATGCGCTTGCGCACAGCGCGGGGATGCGCCGACCTCCCGCGCCGGCATTCATTTAACTTGGATGACTCATTACTTGTATGACCACGATCCGAGGCGACTTACAAACAGCCAAAAGTGTCACTTTTTAAACCGAAACCGTGCCTATTCACGTGCTGATCCTTATACGAACCACTTTCTAGAGGCCTTTTTTCCTCCAGGGTCTCTAGACAATAAATTAGCATTAACAATACACTCGATATCACAAAATGCACCCGCAGCACGTAGGCGGCGAAGCACAACGCCACAAGCGTGACCAGCAGGGGGCTGTCCATATCCACGTCGCGTACAATAAGGGCATCAAGGTCAATCTTTATCACGTAGTAACTCTGACTTTGCACTTTTTTCGTTTCCATGAAACGAGAAGTTGGCACTGTCCTTTTGTTTGTACGCCTTGTCTAACTTAGCAGTAGGCGGGTCGTTGTCCAGTGGCGCAGCTGCAGTCAACAGCACCGGTGTCGGAGCGTGACGAATATTTTCTCCACGACAGAACTCCTGTATCCATCGCTCCGAATTGTATGAGGGACCTTCGCCGCCTAACTCAGCGGGGAGAATATCGAGTGGCAAAGAATCGTGCAATGTCGACAAATTGTTTCCATGAAGCACGATTCGTTCCCTCGTCTTCGCCTTGAGGTAAGGTTTAATTACGGCCAAAGCCGTTTCCACATACCAAGGTTGCCCGATGAAATGTATACTTTTAAACCGAACAGGCATACAATCCTGCAAACAGTCAATTATTAACTTCAACACTTTTGCTTGTAAACTGCACGATTGTCTAAAGGTGAATTCCGTCCAATCCACAATAATAACAAATCCGTTTGCTTGATTCTGCACATCGTCTAGAGTGCGTTCGAGGGTGAGTAGTAAGGCCCTGTGCACGGAGAGCAGGGGGCACGCGTGTGGTGTCCAGTTGGCGGCGAACATGAGGAGCACGCAGCGGCCGCGGCGGTCGCGCTCGGCGAGCACGCCGGGCAGCCCGTCGGCCAGCGCGCGCAACACGCCGCCGTCGGCCGCCGCCCACAGCTCGGGGTGGTCCCGCCGGAACTGGTGATAGCGCACTAACAACTCGAAACTTTGTTGCACATCGTGTTTGCGCGCATAAAGAAACCTTCGCAGGAAGTTGTCGTCTTGGCACCGGCTTTTATCGCGTAGCGCGAGGTTCAGACTAGAATCGACGGCCTCCTTCAAGCCAACGAGGGCGCGTTGCCGGTCGCTGTCCGTTAGCCGTTTCCTCGCAACCTCGCAGAGACGCTCATTCTGCATCTGTTGCAACTTCCAATCGTACTCGGCGTACTCGTTCATGGCTGCAGCTGGTGAGTCACGCAGCCTTTCACTCGACACTGAGTGCGCGCGCGCCGCCTATGTTGCTCGGGGCCGACTGCGCACTGTGTTCACGCCGCACGTTGCCGCCATTGCCGGCCGTTCATTAAACCGTATAATGCTGTGTTCACATCACACTCACTTATTCCAGTTATGTAGCGAGTGCGGTGTCCAGTTACCAAGTTGTACTTACGTACAGTCGACGTCAAAAATTTCTTTACAATTTAATGTTCCAAAAATACCTTTCCATTTAAATAAGTTTACTGACAGTGTTACAAATTCTTGGTTACAAGAATTGTGAATGTTTCATTTTTTAATCGATACTCCAAAATTATGTTTACAGCCTTTCTTTTTTATTTCTTCTATATTAAGCGTTCAATAACAGTATTTACAATCAAAATAAAAGGAACATTTGAGGCTTTACGTTCAGGCTTCCATAATTTTGAATAACACCTCTTGCTACATAAAGACCTTTACAGATCCAAACTACCGTTCTCGTTTTATATAATGACAATCTAGTACCGCCTAGTACGGACCAGACGAGGCTTCAATATGATCGATCCGATGAAAATAATCTTATCTAAATGAATAATCTTGTCATGTGATTGATAAGCTAAAAAACTACTTGCCTACAACAAGCAAGAGAATTGCTGAATCGCAGTGATCTATTGATTAAAATGAAAGACGTAAATAAAAAAAAAATATTCATGCTGTTCTCTATATAATATTTTGATGTTTATAATTTAATTGCAACATGTTTAATTATATGTTCGTTTATTTCCTTAAGCAAGTAAGCTAGTTCCTGTGAACGAGGCATAACTTATCCAGCCCAAGCGAGTTATAAATAAAAGAAAAACTGAAGGTTGACTGTATACCGGTCAATTGGCTGGCTGGTTTCTGCGATGACGTAGCCTGCGTGCGAGGAGGACGCCTCTATATGTGCGACAGAGACACACTTCGCACTTTGTAACAATTATCACTATGAAGCCTTATACGTACCGTATAAACGAATACCCAAAAATCGTATTACGTCCGTGCTTTGTTCTCTTCATTGTATAGTGAGAACTATAAGTGGTAACTCAATATTCGTTTTGAATAACAAATAGAAATCATACAAAAAATATTATTATGTATCCTTTTTGAAATCGATACGGTTCTATATCGGTCGCTATCTGTAAAACGGAAACGAAATATTCCTGGCTGTGGTTTGAGTACCTTAAAATATTAATAACAGATAATCTTATTTATCAAAAGTATGAATTTTAAAAAGCGTAAACATGCTAAGCGAAAGACATCAACGCCATTCCCAATACTTTCACAAGATCTAATATTCATTTAATTTATTCAATTTGAATAAGATAACTCTTAATTTCATTATACGTTGTTGTAATTTCTGGTAACTTTTATATGTACTATAAATGTAGTGGTATATTCAAAGTTTTAAACCTCATGTGGTTGCTTCTATGAGGAACCCCAGCAGTAGGACTGTATATAGGCTGTATATATATAGTATATAGGCTGAGAACGAATATACAAAATTATTTTCAAGCAAAACTATACACGTAGTCTTTTAGAAGCTACAATAAAAAAATAATTGAACATAGCATAGAGCCATAAAAGAAACATGAGTTTTAAATTATCTACATACGAGTTTTACTATATTTACAGCAACAAAGAGCCTCGAGCACTCATAGCAAAAAATAAATAGTTCAAAATTCAAACCACTTTGAACGTTTGATAATTGACGGGTGTACAATTATCAAGGTCGATGACTTCGAAAAAAAACCATGGCGCTGCAATGGTCATTGACTCGTTGCACTGACTAGCATGACGCAGTAAAAATAGAACCTACCCAGAAGATGTACAGATAGAAGGTTTGCGTGTCCTGCATACCTAAACGCCGCTTACAGACATTTGCACACTGGAATTAATACTTTTTACTAGCTTTATAAGCTTAATATTGTGTAGAGTCCAGTAAAAACCGAGAGGCTGTAATAAACTTGTTTTTGTACTATTAAATAAGTGCCTAATAATGGGCGCATTTATAATTTTTTTTTACAAATAATATTTCATAAATGTTTTGTGAAATTTAACCACTATAAATACGAAAAAATGTGACAAAATATGGTCAGAGTACGGATCAAAGACGGTACAGTGTAAACTTTCATTATTATCGAAGCTTATTGTGAAACTTTCTTTTTCTTTTTTCTTTAGCAATTATGTGGAATATTTTGCATCTCTTTGAAATCGTAATAATGGGACTGTTTTTAACGCCTTGTTTACAAATAAGCCATAAAGTTTATATGTAGAGGCGTTTCCATTGCTTATTTATAATTGTAAACTATTTTGAAGTATCGCGCTATGAAACATTATGTTTTGGTCAATATCAGCAAAAAATATCGTAATACATATTGCACCATCAATTGCAAACTGATCGATTTCTGTTGATTAAGATTATCGTTATCAATTAATCGGCATGATAGCAAGAAAAATTAGATGTCATGCTTATTTCACGAAAATATATAGGTGTATGATGTTAATTATCTAGATACTAAACCTTTAATAAACAAAAAGTACTAACGGGGCATCTAAAAGTTACTGAGGTAAAAATTGTCAAATTTATAAAAAACTTTTATATTAAAAATTGAGCCACAAATCCACAATGTCGCCCACAGATCACTGACAGCCGCTTCGCCTCTATGTCGCCTATTAGAAAGCGACGATGAGTCCTAAGAAGGACCAAATGGACGGAACAATAGATAACCCAAATATGCTTTTGGGCTATCTATTGTTTGCCCGAAATATATATTCCCATATTTAAATGATGTTATTGCAATTTACTCTACGGGAAACGAAGTAACTATCACGTGACTATTACAGTAAGCTATGAGTCAAATATGAAATTATGAGAAACAATATTATGTCTATAGACCATTATAGCAGATCATATTATGGCAAATGAAATTCTTGCAAGTGGGTGTCGCCCAATATACATGGAGATGACGTTGAATGATTAGGAATTTTAGGAAGAACATTTTCGGAATTGAAATTTCAGGCGAAATTCGGTGCACCCGGATATTTGATGTATGAATTTGTACAGCGAAATATTCTTTTCCCTGACTACGAACTGACGTTTTAAATAAAAATGCGAAATAAGTGTGTCTCTTATGCACAGCAATCTATTACACAATTTGGCATACTTTCAGATTGTTTCTTTTTTGTATACATAATTAAAAAAGTTTAAGCTTTGTTTTTGGAATATGTGAACCTCAAAATTTTCCATTTTGTTCCAAAATAACATTTATGTGCTCATTCATCTCCCCACTATGCAAACAAGAAAATTGTCATAAATTAAATAAGTTGTACTCCATATTTCAAAAAAATAATGGCGGAAATGCTTGGATTACGTTCCTTTTTATACTTATTACGCTTTTGTATACGACAGCCAGGACAAGGTCGGACCTTCTCAAATTGTATCGTCTTGTTAACAATCACACGTACAGGGAAAGGTCATTGTCAGATAAGTGAGACAGGCACTGAGTCACGCCAGGCCAGACAACTTACTCGTATGCAAAACTGTTGAACTAACCGCAGTACAACAATTCTACATAGATGTTTAACTTGAATAATATACAGCAATATATTTTATCACATAATATATTGTATTTTAATTTATATGTTTCCGTCATCTAATTTCCATAACACAAGCGGCGTTAGCTGGTTTATTGAAACGAGTTGATAGGTGTGAATCAGAAAATATTATTTGATTTTTTGAGTAGGTGAACGAATATTTATGTCAAAAATAACATAATAAAATAAAATAAAAATCATTTTCTCTTACTTTTGCAAATCATTATAGTAAATTGATAAACAATAGGTGTAAAGTCATCACAATGAATACTTCACACATACACAGTCAGCTCCGTCTACTTCCTCAACCTTGTTCATGTAATATTAAAGTTAAGTGACTGTACAGGTGGTCATCGAACCAGCGGGCGACCTCATGATCGAATAATGCCATATTCCCTAACTAAGCTATATCAGTATTAGCAACTCTTTGCTCTTATTGCGCTCTTGAGCATTTTCTCTTTGTTTCTGTTTTTAAATTAAGCAACTGTCGCTTTTCATTGGTTTTGGTCTCCAATTTTCATTCCTCTCAGAGTCAACGTCTGGAGCGGTTGTCTCGACGCCTATAAATATAACTGTATAAAAATTATTATATATATTATAATAAACTATAACAATAAATGTTCAATAACTTAAATAACTTTACCAAGACACTAATTTGTGCCTTTTAATTCAGAATAAAAACAAATACTACAAGCCGTGCATTTTTTCTACACAACCTCATGACGTTACAAGCTCTCACACTACCTATAAATTAATTAATGCCATTTATCTCGATTTAATCTGAACAATGTCCAATGCTGGTAGAGAACGTTTGCGCATTCGAGTGTGAAATGTGGCTAATTTTACGTACCTGATGGCCACGATGAAAATTAATACGGATTCCTTACGGGGCATTCGAACGACACATTATATTAATTAATTGGATGTTTATATATGTATTGTATATATTCTGAATATTTTATTTTCAATTCATAACACAATCAGCATTAGTTGCTTAAAATGGGGCTAGTAGAAAGGTGTGAATGTCTGAAGATATTTATTTATTTATTTATATGAATCTGTTCACACAAGTTCACACAGAGAACTTTGATCGCATAAATACTGTAATAATCTCAGTACTCCTTGTGTAAGTTCATTGTAAAAGTAGGTCTTAATTTGAGTTGCTTTAAGAACTGAGAAATGTGATTTCAACAAGTTTCCGCTAGGGGCGCTTTTCAACGTTCCCCGGCGTTTCCCATAAAATTTTCATTCTTACACTAGGGGTACAGTTCTTTTATTCAACTGTCTTCAAACCTGATGGTAAGTGACTACATCGCCTAGATTACATGTGATTCTTGGAAATGCTACTGCTACATCGATGTTTTACCGAGCATGCCTCTCATCCGGAACATAGTGATACAACACTGCTTTGTGATCTATGGACTCTTTGCCAATTTACTAAATTTGTTCAAGCTGTCCCAATTTGACTACTTTTTTAATTTTTTCATCCGAATAGGTTCATGTCACCAGCTTTCCCACTTTGCCAACTTTTAAACCTATTCATGTATTTTGCTTCATTTTGCTAAAGAATATATTTGTTCATATATAAATACATTGTCAACTTTTTGTTTAGTCGTAAATAAAATTTTAAAAGTATTGTTATATTTTTAATAATAATGCTTAATATTTTTTATGTGTAGGTATAACGATACCCCAAAAACCGGTACAGTCCGTTAATGGATTTCTTTTTTAAAAAAAAGGTAGTACATTCTTATAGGTGAAGAAAATGTGGAAAATAGGCATTTTGGGTATGCCGTTATAGTGTCCAGAGTTTCTTACATTTCCGATTAAGCGTTTCAAACTTGAATAGCTCAGTGGCGTAGTGGTTAGTACGCTTTGACTTCGATATCGAAAACAAAGCTACCTTCGCCATGGTCAGGCCTTGGATTGCTGACAAATACTTTGTAATCTCGAACTCCTCCGTGCTTCGGAAGGCACGTTAAGCCGTTGGCCCGGTCTCTATTCATGGTACCCTGGCCCGGGGTAGTCACCACCACCCCGGGCCAGGGTGGTGGTGTTATGGCCTATACTCTTCATGTGAAGGGCGGACTTTTGGTGACCGCTTTCTTCTTTCTACCCGTCTACGCCGGAGGGTCGTCCCATATTCTCTTGCTGGCAACCATCATGGCCCTTACCAAGGTTAGCAGCGAGAGCGATCCCGCCGCCAGGCTGGGCACTCAGATAATTTATAGAAATTCGGCTTATTTCAGTTTTTCTCCGACGTTTTGTGCTTTACAATACTTATCATATAATAATAATAAAAATAACATAGAAAAACTTTGCTTCCAATAATAGAGTAGGATTAAATTTTCGGAATTGAACCGACAATTGAGTTACTGTTCCAATTTGAAAAAATGTTTCAGTATTGAATAGCCTATTTATTAAGGCTACATACCATCACACTATCTCGAAGTAACTATTCTACGCGGACAAAGTCGCGGGCAAAAACTAAACTGTGTAAAAAGGTTAAATAATTTGCCGAAATTATTCCTTATTTTCAAATGAACATTGTAATGAAACAAAAAATGCCAATTACGTTAGGTACCACAGAGCACCGTGCCTTGCAATTTAGATTTCATTGTGGTGGTGCGCACATAAAAAGTTGATAGATTTCTAACTGGCTATTATGTACGAAGAAGTGGACACGTTTAATAAAAAAAATATAAAACTACATTGGTACTTTGTGTACTTACAACTTGATCTACTTCAGTCTTTGCATCTTTTAAATCAATGTTGGTGAGCTTGCTAGTTGTTGGAGGATAATTAAATAAGAGAAAATATCGGATACAAAATAACTTGTATTTTACTAGAACAAAAACGGTAAGTAACTATAGCAACCAATAAACAAAAAGATAGACAAAACATCGAGTAGCAAAAGTATCGTTAACAATCATTGAAATGTTAAATATAGAAAGAAAGAAAAACATTTATACCGATACAGACACGAGACATGAAACAAAAAATAAGATACAAAAAAAATACGAAAACACAACGATGTATTTATTAAGAAGTTCTAGTTCTAAAGGAGGAATCTTTTAAGAATTATTTTTAAAAACTCTTAAAGTAACAAGAGTCATTTATATTTTAATGTCTGTTTTTTATATAAACTATTGACTTCCTACAATACCACTGGTCGACCGTCAACTTCCTAGACCGCAGGTAAACCTTTTACCGCCATTTTTGAAAGTCGAAGGTTCAGTCAATAATCTACAACAACTTTTACAAACAGTCTTATCTTTAGCGATAATAGGAAACTACATTAAATTTCATGCAGGAGTTCTTGCGTGATGTGTGTACAATACTAGATTCTAAAAACTGTTTTGCTTTCGGTTTGCTCCTAGAATTTTCCGTAATGTCCAGTGCGCTATAAAACTCTGTAATTTCTAAATATATTGAGGGATATCCCCAACCAAAAATATCATCATGACATGCATGTCATATCAAATTTCGCTTGATATGTGGTCTAAACATAATTTACCACAATAGCTCCCGTGACATAGCAACTACAAGAGTGATTCAGTTTCCAATACTCAGGATAAAATCGACATAAGGATCGTTTAAATCGGGCACAAAAAACAGGCTCGAAACAGGCAAGGCAGCCAAGCCGGTTCTGGGAGTCGATAAATGAACGATACATACTTTCCCAAGATCAATATAGATACACGTATGGGTGCAAATTCAGGTCTCATATCCATCTAGACTCGCTAGAGATGCCCATCACATAACTACTGAAGTAGAGCACCTCGTTTTATATATAGTCATGTTGAATATACTATCGAAGGTTAAGAATCAATAATGTCTTTCTCAATTTTTGGCTATTATTACTTCTTTAAATTAATAGATTTAAAGTCAAAATTGGCATAGATTGTTAAAGCAGCTACCTCAATATTCACAGTATAACCAGCATTTATTAATTTTTTTAGCGATTGTAACATTTCTGGTAATTTATTAGCTGAAGCCAAGAAATGTTTTTTTTATCTACTGTAAAGTTGACTTTTTTGAGATAGACACTATAGCTATTTCAACTATATGGGGATGTAATTAATTGGACAGCTATTTAATCAATTGGTCAGTAAAAAAGTCAGTAAAAAATCCAATAGCTCCATCTTAATAGCTTTAAAATATTTGTTTAAGCCCTACACTAGAGCAAGAACGCGCGATAGTCGAGGTGGTATAGTCACAAGCATTAATATGTATACAATCTCATTCAAATATGAACCTTATTGCATTGTAATAAGAACACAAGTGTAAACATTTTATTGCAGGTGACTGTACACATGCTAGAAGCTGCATGATTAATCCTTTCTTTACCATACAACCGCCACACCACCGTCCTTACCACTGAGTTTAAATAATTAAGTGCGTTTATATAAATATTACGAGTAGTATCGCTTGCCTTGCATTTTACCCGGTGCATAGTAACAGGCTTGACCCCTTAGTGTTTTTAAGATATTATTAAAAGGTGAAATTTGTTGAAATTATAAGTTGTTACCTCTGCTTGCTATTTTGACTCTATCCTTAGCTTGATTATATGTATATTCTGTTTGTAAAAGTTGTTGTAGATTATTGACTGAACCTTCGACTTTCAAAAATGGCGGTAAAAGGTTTACCTACGGTCTAGGAAGTTGATGGTCGACCAGTGGTATTGTAGGAAGTCAATAGTTTATATAAATAACAGATATAAAAATATAAATGACTCTTGTTACTTTACAGATTTTTAAAAATAATTCCTAAAAATTACCTTCAGAACCAGAACTTCTTACTAAATACATCGTTGTTTAATCGTATTTTTTTTATTATACTCATACATTTGCGTGGAATGTGAATCTATAACCATATTAAAATTAGTATTAAGTATCTAAGTCCAATCCAATGGAATATATTTACCTTAAGCCCTTTGGTATACTTTAGTTATGTTAATCCACTTTATTCGTCAAGGTCGATACACAGACTGGAAATTCGCACGTCATCAACATTTCATTCCATATATTGACCTTGAAGGAATTTATAACAAGTTTTTCGGAGTCATGATTTTTGGCTGAGTTTTTTTTAAGTCTACCTTATTATTATCTATTCCGTGCTTACTATCAATAAATGTTCACAAACGATCGTCCGATAACAAAGTGCCCGAAATAGTACTCACATACTACAATTAGTTCTTAATACCTACATTAATTAGTACCTATAAATAAACTAATTTAACATTTTGCAATCAGAGATACATACATATATATAATAACAACTATTATCTCCTAAGGGTTTGTGAGAAACCAGGCTAAAGCACCGCAAAAGCAGTCCATTGCCATGGTGCGCGCTTCACCAAGCAGTGACTGCACTCAGCGTGGCAGGTGGTGAGCCCGTCACCGCTACAAGGTATTGGATGTTTGTGCAGTTCTAAGTCCATTAGTAGCCTTTTACGACACCCACGGGAAGAGACGGGTTGGTAGTATTCTATTAATGAGCCGCTACCACACGGCAGATCAATCAGAGATATCTACTAATATTCTAATGAATAATCAAACTGAAAACTGTTGTAATCTTTACAATAATTTTCTGCAAAACTAATTTACAATTCTCTATATTTCATACAATAAACTCTAATAATCTAAATTCTAAACAAATATCTGGCCTTATTTCCTAACTAATATTTACCTTGGGCCACTCACCTTATCTAGAGTGCAATCATTGTTACGTATTTGTTAATTATTCTTCCTCAGTGTTACGTTACGTATTATTTACAAATCTTACTAAGCCAGTAAGATTTGTAAATGTTCAGGAAACAAATGTAAGCGGAGTGTGAACGCTGCTGTCTGATTTTACATTCCATAAAAAATGGCAGTGATAGCCGAGTTGGAAACGGCCTGAGAAATTGATGTTTTAGATTCAAATTTGGTAATATAGATATCTATGTATCACTGTAACATCTTCATTTTACTCTATTTTATGTGAATAAATGAAAAAAAAAACAAACAAATCACTGTTTTGACAACAACGTTAGCGAGCAGTTTAAATTCCAATAATTCGTTTCATTTTAAAATTTCATCTGATTGTCGTTTATGTTACAATGCGTCGGTCGACAACAGGCTCTCCCTGTTACATAGAGACTTAAATTTAAAAAAATCTCAAATAAATATATACTCGATGATAGTTCTGCTAACACTACACTACAATTCTGAACCGTTATCTGGTTTTATATCAAGACATAATCTATATTGTGTAACAGTATAGAAAAGAAGAGACTAGTAATCCTCATTTTTTTTAATCGTATAAAGATTAAGTTAAACTACAAGTTTTAAAGGTAAATATAATGATTTAAGCAAATCATATTACCCCAATTTTGTATCATCATGATGAGATAATGTGTGGCGATATGAAATGCTGTCATGAAGTGATAAACAAAGATTATAATGAGGACACTCACCAATGTACCCGATATGTTTATGTCCCTAATATTTTTTTATGTAATAGTAAGCTATTCTGTTGCCATGCACCAAGGTAATGTAAAGCAAGTATTTATCTTAAAGGTACTTTTTCATTTAAGCTTAGTTGTAGGTAGAGATTGAACCGGTGTGAACTCTTGCACGAGTATACCGTTTCACCAACTTGTCTCTCAACCTACCTACCACCCTACCCAGCAAACAACCTATCAACCTACCTATCTCAACGCTGTAAGCTGTAACAATCGAATCAGCAAAATAATACACTTTTGTCTTCTAGTGCATCACATAATTGTTCTACACTCTGAATATGTCGAACCTCAGTTATTATTTCTCTTCATAATTAACATAGATAAGTGTGTAAGAGTGTAATAATAAAATGTCGTCTGTATAATTACGAACTATTAAGGCGACTGTTTTGCACACTTGTTTTGTAGCAATTATGCTACGTATAAACTATTTTAAAACGTACCTTTGTAAAGGAGTCCTGGGCCCCGATTCTGCTAATTTACAACTATGGCAATATAATGGCAATAGTATTTCAATGGCATATTGAAATTTAGTAGTGTATTTCTAAAGAACCAGATACATCTTAATACTAACAAAGAAAATTGTACATCTCATTATAAGTAAACCCTGTGTTTGTATGAGAAATAAATTCTTTAAACCCAAGAAAATTGATTTTCAGACCAATATATTATTATGTCAAAAAGTGTACCATTGAGACACTATTTCCAATATATTGCTTTAGTTAAGCTGAAGAAAATTGATTATCAGACTGCAAAATGTCAAAATTTTACCATTGTGATCCTATTGCCATCCGATTGTGCCATTTGTAAATTAGCAGACTCAGGGTCCTGGAAACAGGTGTACTGTTACAAGCAGGTTATAAACTAGCTGAGAAGGGCGACCATAGTGCGTGGAAGCGACTACCTTTAATTTATCCAGCCTATTGTCAATGTAGAGAATCTAATTAAAATATAGGTACAGTGAACACCACTTTAGACTATACATTCAAAATTCCTTGAATAATTTTAAACCTTAACTTGTTAGACATACATAATATAGCGCAAAAGTGATTTGTAGAGAGAGACTATAGAGACTGTTACGCCCTAGACTTAAATAATAATTATAAAACTATCACGATGGATGATAAAATTAAGAAATTTTCCAACTTAATCACAGACTTACTTGTTCGAATTTAATTAATGCGAAATACATACTATTTGTAGAGTCAATACAAATATTTCAAGTATTATTCAAACAATATTTTCACCATGTGACAGTAGTCTGAAAATCAGTATCTGAATCAATATTAATACAGTTTTTCCCTGTATTTTGAGACTTTAATATGTGTAAAATATAATATATATTTTAAACATATCAAAGTTATGTATATAATATGTAATATAATCATGCCTTTGTCCACAAAGTGGTAGGCACAGTCGTTATAACCGACAATTCTCTAAAAACCTGTATTAACATAATATGTAATTCTTCAATGCATTTAAGTATGTTATTCTACTTTTAATTGCAATAACAAAAGCTCGTAGTTTTCTGAAACGAGACATGGTACATTTTCGTCCATCAGCCATTTTTGCCATGACACATTGCTATATGCTATAAATAATTTATTAGGTGTGTCACATTATGCCGACCTACAAAATCTAGATAAATACAGTCAACTTTTCCACCCACGCTAATAGATCCTTCGAATAATAAAAGTAATTTATATGTTTTTTTTTGTCTAGAACACACTGCGATTTTGAACCGTTACGCAATCGAGACAGACATGAGTTCTTTTTCTTCCTTTTTTCTAACAAAATATTCGGTTAAAACTCAAAAGTAGGCTATCATGCATGATACTTATCACTTTATTGACTTTTTAACTACAGGTTTTCAGATCTGCATTCCAAAACTATAAAATATACTAATTAGTGGTATCGTTCTCTTTCCTGTGGGAATGGGAAAAATATGCATAATTAGGTGGGTATTTTCATGTTAACGTAAACTATGTTATTGCCGTTGCCGCACCTGCATGTTTTCGGTCGGACACAGGATGACGTTTAATAGGCTACACTTCCGGTTTACAGTTACTCTAAGTTTAGGTAGAGTCAATGATATTTTACAATAACAACAACATATCATCACACGCTCTATCCGAAGGTGCCGAAGGTAGACTGAGGTGTTAGCTAACCCACATATCGCCTGTTAAGTCCCCATGAAACAGGGGGCGGGAGGGGGTAAGCGATAATTACTATAAAGAGTTCTTAAGTTTTATTCAAACTCAGTGGTACAGGCACAAATGTAATAAAACTCTACCGTTCGACCGCTGACTTCCTACTGTACTTACTTACCCGATTCAATGAGATGAAATGAAATACTTTATTTAGGTAATCATTTGGGTAAGTAGTTACACTTATGACGCGTCAAAAACATTACCAAATTAACAAACTAATTATACATGTCTACTAGTTCTTTCTTACAATATACCTACAATTTATGAATTTTCATGTAAAGCCGCAAAAGTTTGTGTAAAAAAATGACCATACAATAACAAACCAGGATGGATGACTATATGCCTACTAGCTCTTATGAAAAATAATCATCATAGTAATACTGCCCACTCCTCATTTTCGTCATCAGCCTATATACGTCCCACTGCTGGGACAGGCCTTCCCCATGGAGAAACACATGAGGAGTATGGGCCTTAACACCACCACGCTGGCCCAATGCGGGTTGGTGGGTAGAAACGGTCACAAATGCGACCGGGACCAACGGCTTAACGTGCCTTCCAAAGCACGGAGGAGCTCGAGATCACAAAGTCTTGATCACCCATCCATGGCCTGACCATGGCGAAGGTAGCTTTGTTTTCGATCGAAGCCAAAGCGCACTGACCACTACGCCACCGAGCTACTCATTTTGCAATATGTTAATTTTATAGGAGAGTGACTAAATTCTCTAAATTATCTTCTACCACTCGACATCAACAATCATTCACCAACCATTTTATTTTGCAAACTGATTCTCAATAGATTTCAGCAACATATGCAAACATAATTATATGTAAAAATGATATAACCATATTCTTGCAAATAAACTATTATTATTATTACTCACTCACTGCATCGCCATGCTAACATGGCGATAGATGACGATAGATGCTAACATGGCGATAGTATAGATTTAAAAAATGCTAACATTTTTTAAATCTATACATCTTTTCTTGTCTCTGTCTCTGCAAAGAACCATTCTCATATTCATGAATTTTCTGGTTATGCTTATTATCTCTGCTCATTGATTGCTCATATTAAAAAAAACGCTTTCCTTTTAATTTCGCTAACACTGGGTGCTACTTCCACTGATAAATTGAATAATAATTCATATACTACTGATCATGAATATAAGAATTATTCAATGATGTCATTTATGACTAATAATAGTATAGTTTCGGTAAAGCTATCTTAGTTTTTGATATAACTTGATTTCCTTAAATGGATAAATGAAAGAAGTTAAATAGCATATAATGGAACAGAAGCTAAATGAGAAGAGTAAACAAAGTAAGTCATAATAATTAACGTGTGTAAAAAACGGAAAACCGGCGCAGCATCTGAACAAGATACTAACATTTCTATCCGCATTGGCTGTTCACGTTATTTTTTTACAGCTAAATGGTTTTGATTGAATCGAAGAGACTATTAACCTTTTTCTGCTGAAGAATTAATCGATTTCTATGAAAATATTCTAGTAATAGCAACTGATTAGATTTTTTGTTTATTCCTATTCAAGATTAATAGACTTTAATGTTCCCGGGTGCAGAGCAACGAATAAGTATGCAAAATAAACACCTCAGTCTGAAGCCAAGTCCAAATGTAAATTATTAGTTATCATAAAGTACATCAGTAAGCATTGCAAAACAATATTAGCCGCTTGAAAAACCGGGGTGAAAGTAAACAATAAAGTAGACAACCAAGTAACGCTCTAATAGAGCTAAATTAAAGTACTTATATACTTACATTAAAACGAAAAATGCCTACATGTTTATTAAAAATAATACTAAGATATTCCAATTTTTAACATCACCAAAATAATATTGAACAATGTCATATTATATTCCAAAAGTGCATCTTACTCATATGCACAATTCTGTTGGAGAATAGTAACAGAAAATATCGTCAGATGGCGTGTATCGATTGTAATTCCGTAACGTGTCGAACAAATGAGACTCGCAGGTTTCATTCACATTGAATCTTGTTTTATAAACAAATGTTGACAATGGCATGATTTCGCAATGTTAAATTGCCTACGAAATTTTAACAATAGTTGCACAAGTACATTTGCAAAATGCAAAGTTGAGTGATGCAGTCGCGAGGCGGCGCTAGCGTAGAGGCTGACGCTCACCACACCGTGAAAAGCATTGACCAAGCACGCAGCAACGCACTGCGCTCCGACAACTTACCGCAACATTCTTAGCGTAAAAGTTATCGTGGATGGTTTACTCTTCGTAATTTGCGATGTGTTGATATGATACTAAGTTTTCCCTTCGAATTGCATTGTGCGAACGACTCGTTTATACGAGCTACGATTGTGATGAATACGATATACGATGTGTTACTTATGTTTCGGCAACGATTCTACGTAACGAGATGGCTATAGAAAAAATTGTACTGGATTTTATTTGTAAGTGTAAAATGTTTATATTTTTCTTCTAGTTACATCATTATGTAATATAATTTGCGTGTGTAATTTTGTTGTAAATATACAAACAAAAGTTTATTTATTCAACGAAGTCTAATGTTTCCAAAAAAGGTTAATTACCTCAACACAGCTTAAAATTTTTCTGTAAGTACTTAATTATCTATTATTTCCATAATTAGACTAGTATTGGCATACCGTTACACGTTATTGGTGAATATTGAAACTTCATTTGAAATAGTTGACCGAATAAGTCTCAATTTGGTCCTAATAAGGCTATCTATCTAATAATGTTAACTACAAAATTCTAAATGCTTTACAATACAACTCTTTAGTGTTGCAATCATCGTCAAGGTCTACATAATAATTACAATCATAAAATATGCTATTATATACTTTATGTTGAAAATTGAACGTTATACAATTTGAAATATCATCTAATCTGATACTGTTTTTGTTAGCAAAATGCTGTCATTAGTACATGGGTTTTAGATCACCTTGAGAGGAACTTAGTCTCGGCAACTACTTTGCAACGTAGGTACCAAGCCACGTAACTGTTTAACTTCAGTGTAACTAATTGGATTTTTTTGCTACGGAGTATAAAATATTTGGTTAATTATCATGTTGAGCAATGCTCTTCATACATTAGGTAAATGTAAAGTGAATACGTATAAGAAATTGCATGATCGCTGGTTTCCGCCGTAAGAAACAATAAGACTCTTTTTATGGCCCCTAGGACGAACTTCGGCGAATGTGGAGTGCTATTCATCTATTTTATTTTTGCCGCTTTATCGCTATTTATGCAGTTTACGTGGTTGTTTTAAGTAGAGAGTGGATAAAAATTATATTATTATATACTACAAACTAGAGAACAAAATTAAATAATTGAATTAGTCACACAGAACTTGCCTACACCGGGAGTTGAACCCAGGGCCTCAGCAAACAGCGACATCATTAATCGGCATACAAGCTATTCGCTCATGGCGATGATGTCAACAAAAATTTGTGGAAAGAGATTATTTTTTGCTAGGAATATGAAATGTCCGTCCTCAGCCTATATACGTCCCACTGCTGGGCACAGCCTTCCGCGTGGAGAAACACTTGAGGAGTATGGGCCATAACACCACCACGCTGGCCCGATGCGGGTTGGTGGGTAATGAAATGTCTACCTACAATAATAATTGACAACAACAATCTAACTCCTTTGACTGCTTGCATTGATGATTGGTCAGGGTCCAGTGACTACTGGAAATCATATTCCAGTAGTCATCTGTTTTGTGTTTTATTATTTTAAAAGATTACGGGAACGGTGGGACTGCAACGAAAGAATGTGCGGCTCGTGTTCCCTCTTAATTTGGCCTAATTTGATAGGTGTCAAAATTACAGTAAACTTTAAAATATATCAAATTTAGGACACTGATGATAAAATCAAACATCAAAGAACGTCCTATGCCTGTGAACAGATAATACGCTCGCGCAATATTCTGTAACCAACAATTTCTTGCTGTATTGCACAACTGGGTGTGGTAATAAATCTTCTAAGCACTTATTACCGTTCAAATCGAGACCGAATTCCGAACAGACGTTCTGTAAACTATAATTTTACAGACGTTGTTGTTTAGAAGTTGAAAACTAAGCATTGAGAATCAACCAGAGTGAGTAATGCTAAACATTCGCACGCACATGTTGTTTCTAATCAAACTGTCTTGTGCATTCAATCAGTATTGCGTGTTGTCGGCAAACTACTAAGATGATTATTGTAGTTGATGATTCGTGCCTATTTTGCGCTGGTTTACTTCCTGTTCAAATATTATTTACCTCACTATAAATTGGTATATTTCAATATAATACTGACTGAATCCTGTTTAGGACCTAGGTATAGAACAATATCATCGTCCTAGTCGTCCTCAGCCTATATACGTCCCACTGCTGGGCACAAGCCTTCCTCATGGAGAAACACATGAGGAGTATGGGCCGTAACACCACCACTCTTGGCTTATGCGACCGGGACCAAACGCCTTAACCGAGCACTCCTTTAATATTTTTTTACAAAAATGTTAAATTATAAATATACCGTTGATATTATTTAAATATAAAAGATCGATAAACATTATCATCAATAACGACCTCCGTATTCGTGTGCATTGTACGCCCGCCGGTTTCAAAGCGTGTCGAGAGGTTTTGGGTTCGATTCAGATATGAGGCAAAAGATTGTGTGCTAAATCTGTTTTCAGTCTTGGGTGTTCGTATTATAATGGCTTTACGAAATTTATATCTATATGAATAATGACTATTATGTACGTTGTATATCCATCATCTACTTTCCTTTACACAAGCTGCAAAATTTGGGCTAGTTTGATAGCTGTGAATGTGAGAAGATTAACGTCATGATTTAATTATTTGAACATACAAGTTTTGAAATTGCATACCTACTGAAAACCACAAAATAAACATATGTAAGTACTTCCCTATTTAACAATCGTTCAGTCTCAACTAATTAACACAGTCTTGATCTTTGGACCCGTACGCATTCCAAAAATAGGTCATGAACACATTTTGAACTCTGTTATTATTTGCATGTTGAATTAAGTATTATCATGTAATGTTACTTTACCATAAATAATAACTTAACTCGACTAAATCAATATTATATCGGTACATGACCAATCTGGCTCGAAGGACCAATATGTAAAAAAAATCTGCGTTATGAATCAATATTGTCCATACGTGGGGTAAAGTTGTAGGCATATGAATATAAATCAAGCGTAGATACTCAGTAAAAGCAATCAACTAAACTGCAGTTGGAATATAGTAAAAAAGGTATAAAAAATGGATATTATAATTTTCATAGTACAGGAACATGAACAAACTGCGGATGCATGAGGAAATATCAGAATAAAAATCTAAAAATACCACGTTTTTAAAAAGAGCAACAATATAATGCATGCATATATCGTAAGTGTGAGTTGCAAAGATGAGCTCCCACGTTTTGAGTGACCCCTCATGTTTGTTTATTATTATTGTGCTCTTTTTAAAAACGTAGTTGCAAGTTGCCTTGTCACCGGGTTATGAACTATTCCTAAAGTTTCAGCCCGATAGTTAATCAGGAAGTGTCTCAAAATTGAGTTACAAAAATCTAACCGGACAAACAAAGAGACAAAAACACAAACAAGAAAGTGAGTCAATAAAACGTGGTAATAAATAAAATAAAATAAAAAAGACGTGTGGCACTCGGGGACTGTCGCGGTAAAGCTATTGCATAGCATTTTGTATCAACTTATGCAATTATAATTTTATCTATTTATTTTATTCATGCAGTATTTCTTTTTCTTTGATATTAATTCAAGTTACACTTTTTGAGCGTGGTGACCGATAAGAAAACAAATTTTCATATTATTAAATAAATAAAGAAAGTTAATATTGTTTAAAATATTTTTTATTATTTTACAATACATGTGGGTTTTATTATCTTAACGCCGTGTCGAAGACTGCCGAACTGAAACGACGTTAGACGATGCACGGAGTTCAAGCCACACCTCCTTGCGCATCGGAGTGGGGAGCGTGAGGTTTTTTCGTTACGGAATTTCTGGATTCGGTCCCCGCGCTCAAGGCCCGCGATAGAAGCTATGCAATAGCTTAATAACAGAAAAAAATCGTAAATATTAAAGTACCTATTCACTGTGAAACTAAAACGTGATTAAAAGTAAATAAATATCTTCAGACAATCACAACTATCAACTAGCGCCTTTTTTATGCAAATAACACTGCTTGTGTCGCGGATACTAGATCAGATCACGGATAAATATCTATATTAACTATATAATAGTAATAAAAACTTAGAAGGGAAATGCATATAGTTTTCCTGACCCATTGT
Organism: Parapoynx stratiotata; assembly: GCA_910589355.1. Classification (NCBI taxonomy): domain Eukaryota; kingdom Metazoa; phylum Arthropoda; class Insecta; order Lepidoptera; family Crambidae; genus Parapoynx; species Parapoynx stratiotata. The sequence goes on from OU342473.1 coordinate 7,413,313, forward strand.
GAATTCATGTGGATTGTGAAATCCCATAGCATAGTTTGCACCCATTGTAGATCTTTATTACAACACACATGTTGCAAAACGTGTTCAATAATAAATAGTTTATGCATCGACAGCCATACCAATATACCTATACTGTAAAACGATAAGATCAACCTTATCAATGATCAAATTCATCCTAGTTTAACTAGTGCCATATTGATCACAGTCACATCAGTGATTTGAACACATTCAATGCATGAAAAATGTGTAAACAATTCAACAGGTAGTTTATTTATACTTTTACAGGTATGTACCTAATGTGTCTAACAAATAATAATTAAGGTGTGGTGATAAACACATAGTGAATTGTCTGGTACAGTGTGTTTAAAAAATATTTTTTTTATACACACTTAATAAATAGAGATTTAAAAATGGGTGTTATTTAAACGGTTAGCAAAATATATTTGAATTTTGGTCAGCAAAAAAATATAATTTTTCTGCTAAAATAACTTGCGGGTCAGCAACTTACGGGCAGCAAGTTATAGGCAGCAGATACATCTACAGATACATATAAAATTTATTTTGATGACACAAATATTGTTTTTAAGGGTCATAAAAAAAATTCCTTAGCCTAATATCTATAATCTAATACATTTCCTATGAATTGATCCATCATTGATTCTTTTCCTAGGTTTCATACATTTCTAGTAACATCATTATATTACTCCCCAAATAATTATTCTGTACCTCAACTAATTATTTTGCTGCCCAACTAATTAATTAAATGGCTGCCGAAATTACTTTTTTTTTGTCCTGCCCCGTTCCCAATTTTATTTAGGGTCGGCGCAACATGTCTTCTTCTTCCACTCTCTTCTATTACTCGGCAAGTCAACTCACTCCCATCCTCATTTTATCATCATTCACACAATCCATCCATCTTTGGTACTAATTCTTATCGTGGCATAATAATAAAATCCATTTGCCTAATCATAATGTCAGAAAAGTCGTGCACGTTTGCTTGCTTTGTTTTGCTGAATTTTAACAGCTGTTACTTTTGCAGTACGCTACGTTAATGTAAGATTTTGAAGAAAATGAATAGAAACTACAGCGGTAAAAGAGTAACCGAGTTTCACGATGAACATTACTGCGCGGGAAATGTTATCGGCAATTTCCGTCGTACCTCCTCACTGCGGCTGCGCGGTGAAAAAATGGTGCAGCGCTCGCCTCTGGCCACCAGGAAATTAATACCTGTAATCACGGAAAATAATCACCAGAAACACCGAAGCGATGGGGCTCGTCTCGTGGAGCCCGGCCATCGCCAAAGGAGTCACGTAAGTGTTGTATCATACCTCGTTATAAATAATTAATCTATTACCATGGCTACTGGGCTCAAGCCAACAACTCAATTAAATTGACGTTAGTAAGTTGACGTAAATTCTGCAATTATTTTGTTTTCATTTTCATAAAAATAAAAGAAAGCAATGTATAACTATGACTATTTTAAAATTACCTAACTATACCCAATAAAGTTTAATTGTTCACTGTTCATTCTGATTATAAATTTACTATTTAAATTATTTCAAGATCATCAAATCCAATCTTTGTTTGTACATTTACTATTGAAATTTATTCCTCATAATAATTATTAATGTAGACTGGTAAGTTAATTACAATTGCAAGAGGCTAATTATTCTTAATCTGATCAATAATCTAAAGTGATATAACATTATGTGAGACACTGACCACTCTGTTGCTCAAGAAGTGCTTTAATTAATAATTATTATATATTTCCTTTACAGTCTTTTAATTCCAATGGCCACCAGAAACCGAGAAAGGCTTGCCTGAAACATGAGAATGGTCTGGATGGGAAGTTGAACATGACTGATTCTGCTCACACTCCACCTGGGTCACCTGAAGATTTACCTGATGATGAATCACTGCACAGCTATGGCAGTGCTGCAACAGCTGCGTCTGTTGATGCGGGCTATGCTCCCTTCAACGGCACTACATTCAGCGGGAGGTCAATGCGATATGTCCTACATTGCTCAACACATGCTGGTCTTGCCGGAGAAGAATACCTCACACCAACACAAAGGGCTCAGAAACAAATCCGTCGCCTTAAAAGCCTTCTCAGTCAAGCTAAGAAAGATTTAGAAAAAAAAGATAGTGAAATATTTCATCTGACCAAAGAAGTAGTAGAATTACGCCTTTACAAGGCATCAATCTGCTCCCCTGATGAAAAATCTAACTCTAGTGAGATTGTGACAATAAGAGAAAATCCTGATGATGGTTCTATTGACCAAGAAAGTCCTAAATGTGAAGAGGCTTGCAGAAGCTTTGATGTTACCGACAGCTCTTTATTTAAAGACCATACACCAACCAGGTGTCGCAACGAAATGCAAGGATCCTTCACTGACTCTGGTCACTTTGATGACCTTACTAATTCATCTTTACATTCGAAAGAGTCGGTGCATATGCTGGCACATGATGCATCTTGCATGACTGAGATAGGTGACAGTGAAGAAGAACGTCGCAGCTTAATAGAATTTTATGAGAAGAAAATTGAAGATGTGATAAGAACAAATGTAGGTGAGACTCAGGATATAAAGAAAAATCATAATGACAAAGTAGAAGCACTACTCCAGAAGCTTGCAGATGTGAACACAAGATACTGTGAGCTTTTACCTAATTATGAACAGGCTAAAGAAAGGATCCATTCATTGGAGAAGCAGCTGGAGGAGGCGAGCCGGCAGTTGCAAGACGAGGAGAACAAACACCGCTCCATATACTTGCAAATGTACAACAAAGGTGTAGAAGCTGCTAAATTTGAATTAGAAAAGGTTCGTACATTTTTCGTAACATTCTAAATTTGAACCCTTAATGTCCCAGATGGCTTTGGCACGCCAACACAATAGATCTAAGTGATTTCTATTTTTAATCTAAAATTTATGGAAGCTTTTTTAAGCTCAATATTATGATCTAGCTAGATAAACAACAAAACCCAATTGCAAAACCTTCAACAAATTTTGACAGCTCATGTTCATTCAGAAACCAGAAAGTATTCAAAAAAAATAATGATATTGTCCACATCAATGTTGTCAATATTACTTGGGCTTTGAACAAAACAATCGTCCCATAATTATGTGGTCATTTGATATAATTGCACAACCGAGTTTGTTTTATTTGAATCATGACCCCATAACTTACTATCTGCTTTAATTTCTAACAAGGTAATAAAACAGTAATAATATAATTTCAGGATGAAGCTGGACTTTCCAAGGGTCAATTGAGCAGAGTGTCAGTGGAGGAGTTGTTAGAGCAACTGCAGATTACTCAGACTGAGCTTGAAAATGTCCGAGTATGTATCTTACCTACTTCTCTTTACCAAAATTTCATACATCAAATCTAATCATTGTTTTGAATGCAATTGAAGAATACCTTGACTAGAACTATAATTGGTTTTATTGCTCTATACAATTCATCACTTAAATAATAAAGTTAATTATAATTCAAGGATATTTTTCAATGCAACTTAACTAACATTCAATATCCACTTTACATATTTCCACCATTTCATGTATTAATATAATAATTCTAACATTTCAGGCTGTATTGTGTATACTGTAGCCATGTTAATTTGTAAGATCTTAAAATTTTATTCTTCTGTAATAATTTCTAGTTGATATTAACTCACGCATCGTATACAACTTCTTTGGAGAAGCGTATGCATGTAGTGGCGATTAACAGGAACCTGCTTAACGTGTAGTGCATTACAGGACACGGCATTCACAGCGGACCGAACAGCAAAGTCACAAGTACTACTGAGTGCAAAGGAGGCTGTTTCTTTATGGGTCCTAGGAGCTCGAAAGGTTGGAATTTTTGAGGACGCCAACATATCAAAATCACTTTTTTAATTTTACGTATTGTAAATTACACCTTGCTTAGCACAGGTTATTCAGACTGGCTATGGAATTCTTTTGTAAAATATATTAATGACTACATTGTGAAGGGGATAACTTTAGTCACACGAAATTTCTGATCAAACTCTAATGGATTACTACATTAACTAATCAAAATAAGGATATAAAAAACAATAAATAAATATTAATTCATTCAATATTTAAGTCTCCAAGAATACTGTGTCAATATGCTAAAACTACATATTAACACCTTACTAACTTTATTTACGCTTCATCTAACTTAGTTTTATATTAGTAATCTGTTAGTCATTCATGAAGTAACTACTTAACCAAATTCTATTTTGCTTACAATATCCAAGCATGCTTTCTTTCTTCTCTTACAAGATTAGCTTATTTAAATAGCAACTTAAGCTCCTAATGCTTTGCATGATATTATTTTGATTTAATTGTAGTAATTTGAAACAGCCTCTTTTGGTTTTGGGTTATACAGGTCTTGGTAAATAGGTATTACTATTTTGGTACTGCTATGAAATTTATGTAGTAACTATATTATAGAAACTGTTTCCAATATTTATTAATGTTATTTTTATTTATGTTTAATTATAATTTAATTCTAAGTTTTAGATTGTAGTAGCATGTAAAAATTTATTTGTTATAATATATTATGTGTTGTAAATATTATTATGTAAATATGTTTACAAAAATATGAACATACACAATGAACGTAAATAAATATTTATTTGTCGTCTTCCCAGGCTATGTACCGTCGCATCGTCGAGTCACAGAAAGGTAGCAAGACCACCGTAGACCCTGAAATAACTCTCCAGTTCCTCAAATCAGCAATCTATTACTTTCTCACTGACCCTGAAAACCATCAAGGTCATCTGAATGCTATAGAAAACATACTGGGATTCACCGAAGCAGAGAAGAAAAATATACGCAAAGCTAGACCTACGTAGAAGACTGCTGTGAATATGTGATATGACCTAACATAGATTAATTTTGTTGCTACTTTTATAGACGATTACCATTGCGTATCGTCTAAGACGGTGTAGTGAATAGATAAATAATTAATTTTATAGGGTACACATGATCTTCAAGTGTTTCTTTAGCATAATGTACACATAATACATAATTATTTAATATAATGGTGATTGTTTCCTCTCTACTTTTATTTTAACGATTTTTTTAATCGAATTCTTTTGTGATTTTTTATTATAGATTAGGGCCAAAGAGTCTTATTTCCTATTTGATAAAGTGTGCAATTTTTATTTTAGATTTAGAAAATTTAAGTACAGTGAACCAAATCTACAACATTCCCTAATAGGCTATTTACTTATAGTTTTAAGTGTTGTGTTTTATAGAATTATTTGTTTGATATGTTTCTTATATTGTTTAACTTATTTTTTGTTACTTTGCATGCTGGTTAGCATTTCTTTTAAATACCTATGGAAATCATGAAACTTTTTTAATACAGGTAAGTATTCAATTTTATTTGTAGTGTGCATTTGGAAGATGAGTTTTGTTTGCAATCTTTGATGTGATGAAATATTATCAAACAACTGTTACCTACTAACGGGTTGCAGATAAAAATATTCTTCCAAATGTTATTAATTTCACTACTACTTAATTAAAGCGTCTTACCACTGAAATGTAACATCTGTGATTGAATAGTACCTTTATTTGATGTTTGACAGAGTATTACGATTTTAATTTACTTCTTTTATGTAAGTTTCTTTACAGTTTGATTTTTCTAAAATTGTTCTGTATTATTTAGTAACCGGCGAAACCATGTTATTAAATAATGTAATGTAATATTGTACCTAATATTAAACAAAATATATTTATTATTTTATATCTATCAAATTGTGAAGAAAACAGTTTCAATTATGGAGAGATATCTCTCGTCGGTAGTTATAATTTTACTGATTTTGCATTTCGTGCTGGGAATGTGATAATATAGGCAGGTTTAATCAAGATTTACGTCCATAGTCATAGGTAAAATTATACCTAAAGGATAAGCTTCAAGTTTATTTTTAAAATAATTTACATTAAAATAGTGTACATTAAAAATATATTACATTGTACGTGACATTCAGCATGAGGATAGTAAGTTAGTAATATTACTGTGACATAATTTTGCTTGCCTTTGTTTTGATTAAATTACTTTCAGGAAAGATGTTTGTTTATTTTTAGAAATATTATTTGTTTCTTTTGCAATTGACCAATTAAGTAAATACAAAAACATAGCGTCATTTTGTGTTTGTTTGACGTGATCGTAATACATACAAAATTCTGATTTTGATAGATTTTTTCACATTAGAGGACCGGTAGCAGAGTTGGGAAAGATTCCGACCCCACCCCACCGCCTATACTACTGAGTTTGAATAAATCTTAAGAAATTGATTGTGAATATCGCTTGCCTCACATTGTGCCCGGTGCATGGCAACAGGCGCGCCACCTGGAACTTCGACATATCAAATTCAGGTGAATTATATGTAAACTATACTAGCCATCTATTAACAATATTACTATCGTTGCAGCGGGCACATAAAGTTATGCAATATTTTGGCGTCCCCAGATGTTGGATGAGCCAAAATGCTGTGAAAAAAGGCTAACGTCCATGTTGACCGCACCTAAAAATTTTCAAGTTGTATTCTTAGGCCCGTATTACAGAACCAAACTCAAGCGTAGATCTCGGCTTGAGCGCAGTTAAAAAGGGATGGCGCTGTGTGGGATCAATAGCGCCATCCCTCTCTAACAGTGCTCAAGCAGAGATCTACGCTTGAGTTTAGTTCCGTAATACGGGCCTTAGACTGTTCTAAATAAGTCTTGATTCAGGTCTTGATTACATGCATTTTTTTTTCATTTATGTATCTACCTACGCATTCTCGACAAAGTTTCGTATTGCGACTGACAAGTGAGGACGTCGACGCGAAGGTTCACGTTGTAGCCGATGGGTTCCTTCACTTCAAAGCGGTTGTAGTGTTTACTAAATAATAATCATACGGATTTTTCCATAAGCCTAATAATAAAACAAATAGATAAATATTTCGAATTTATTATGTATAAAAAGATTTTGAAATACGTTGCCAGTAATAAAAAAAACTATGTACAAAATGTTGAATTAAAGCTAGCAAACTTACTCCAAAAATGCATAAATAAATTTTACAAGATTTCTTATAATTCTAATCGATTTAAGTAATGTCCAATGTATTGTTTACGTCGTAAAATAAAAAATAAAGTTACTGTATTATTAAAAATACATATTTCTTGATAGTATGGACAACAGCCCATCAGATTGTAATTTATACAAACATCATAAAATAAATTAACATATTACTCAATATATTTTCAACCTCAACTAGTTAGGAAACTGCTAAGATTGATTAAATTTGAGCTTATGGTAGTCTGAGGAGCTGTTAACTATACACTGGTAGCCTCCCAACAACTTACACACAATTATAACTGCATCACAACCACAACTTGTACACTGATTCAACAACAATATCAACTTCGAAACGTCAATAAGACTATTTATTCTTTTTATATCAATATGTCGGAACTCTGAAGTAACAACAGCTGCAATTATTAAAAACTAACCTACAAAATGAGATTAATTTATCTTACAATTATATGAAATATAACTTACAGGCTACAAAAATATCAGTCAATTCAGATTTCACGTCCGTCTTAATAACCAGAAGTTTATGGCACATAAAAAAACAATATGAATTACATGAGGTTACAAATATTATCACAAAATTTTATGAGATTGTCATGGTTTTTAATATCGAATAATTCCTGGGAGATTCATATCTTAATAGATATATCAGTCTTTTATCGTTTTATTAAAATGATATAAAAATTGCTTTGACTAAATATTAAGCGTCAAATGGAATTCTGACGGTAAACTTATAATTATCACATAAATGGTATAAGCCTTTGGATAGACTATTTTGAACTTTATTACCTAAACACTAAAGATAAATAGCAACCTTATGTATACACCTCTCAACTAATTCTGTATGCTCTATACTGATATGCAAATACTTTCGCTCATCAATCACTCATCCTTCAATCTTTAAATACATGCATATTTTCTTTAAGTAGGTGTACATTCGCGTTGTAATGTATACTGACGTAAAATATAACAAATTTTATATAGCATACTTTAGTAAAATTTTCTGTGTATATTATATTAACATGTGTATATAATCCACATTATTGGCACAACAATTAATGCAAACAGAATTGAACTAGACAATAAATAGTTCACCTAAATCAGTATAACATTATCCAGCTAATGTCATAATACATTTCTGTTCCATTCAAAAAATGTCTTAATACAGCTCAGTGTCAATCAAAACTGAACTTAACTTCCTCGCGGGACGGATCATTGTTGGCCGCGACGGCCTGTAGCCAATACCGACTAATTTGGCTCTCTATAGACGGCGTGCTTTCTTTACGAGCGCTTGCTGCTCGTGCCTTCCTCTTGGCTTTGCTGTGTTTGGTTCTGCGTCTACCCACCTTAGTTTTCATTTCGGCGATTTTTACAGATAGTTGACTGTCAAGGGAGTTGCGTCTCGACTCGACGGAGACATGGCGTAGGCTGATGCTTATTTGAGAGTCTTGCGAGTTCCTTCGATCAGGTGTGGAACTAAGTGAGTGGTGCGTGTGCGCAGGTAACACGAGGGCATCCCGGCGCCGCACGAAGCGAGGAAGGTTGGCCGCCCACGACGAAGACAGCTCCCCACTGCATATGAAATTATTAATACTGTTAACAATAAGTGTTATTCCCAAAGTAAAATGCATTTTTCTGCTCTTGCAAAAAAGGATAGGAGTACCTAGGAATATAACATAACATATCATCATGCCTCTTTTCCCGAAGGGGTAGGCAGAGGTGTTAAGCACCCACATTTCGCCAGATATGTAAGGTCCCCATGTAACAGGTGGCGAGCCTGTTGCCACGCACCGGGCACAATGTAAGGCAAGCAATATTCGCAATGAACTGTACATATGTTTTATTCAAACTCAGTGGTACAGGCGGCGGGATAGAACCCGCGAGTCCCGCGGCCTCTAGTGCCCTTTAGTGCCCCGTCCGTCCCGACTCGGCTACCGCTGCCTTTTAGTCTAGGAATATAGCATTGATAATTTTATTTAAATGATCATTAACTTAGAAATGTTAATCATATAATACCCAGGATACTAGAGATAATAATTTCAAAATATATAAATTACTTCATAAAGTTCGTTTGTAGATTATACAAAAAAAAATTTACTCTCGTTGGAGGCTGTAATAGGCCAGTTAATTAATACAGGCTGGTTTATAAAAGTTACGACATGTCACTTTTATATGTAGAAAGTGTATAAATCTGTTTGTGTGATTGTCAATAAAAATGTCTTCTGACTAAGACGTTGTTTTGGGTTTTCCACGTATAATTCAACTAGCGAATGGTGACTTCCATTAAGTATGACGTCCTGGTAATTTATGAGTTAAATCAAAGTCAAACCTTTTTCGTAAATGTTAGCATAGAATTTTACCTCTCTGGTTTGGCGTCGTCCGGGTAGTCTAAGGGCGAGGTGTGGTCGATGCAGAGCCCCACGGGGTCCTGCCTGGAGCCGCCCAGAGATATGGACAGTCTTCCTCGCGCCGCGAATTCGCCACGCCTTCGGTAAGCGCGCGCTATAAGCTCGTGTTTACGCGCTCGACGAGTCACTTCTGCCTCCACTGAACACCCGAACTTTCTACAAGGATGACATTTAACTTATTGGTACTGTATAAAATTGAAACATTATTATTGAGACGCGTGGTAGCGGCTCATTAAAAGAATACTACCAACCGATCTCTTCCCTTGGGTGTCGTAAAAGGCGACTAATGGACTTAAAACTCCAATAGCTATTATCGGCGACAGGTTCACCACCTGTCACGCTAAGTGCACTTACTGCTTGTTGAAACGCAGACTATGGCAATGGGCTGCTTTAATTTACGGTACGGTTACAGATAATAGTCGTAAATATATGTATGTATGTAATATTATGGGCTGTCCACCATACTGCTACATATACAGAAATAGTATCATCATCAGCCTACATTGATCCGCTGCTGGACTCCCCTAATGTGCGCCATTTCGCCCTGTCTGTCGAGCATCTGCCAGCAGCGCATCGTAGATCAATGCTTCATGTTGCCAACATAATAATATGAATATATGTACACATTATCATACCTATATACCCAAAGAGATTGTCCTTAATCTAAGAATATTAGTCGAGATGTGGGTGTCAAGTCAATCCCTTTACCTGTCTCTTTGCATACTGACATTTATTACAGTGTCTCTTAAATAAGGATGTAATAGAAACTTATTTCAGTATAAAATATACTGACCTAGCTAGATAACGCCTCCAGGCGTTGCCGGCAGCAGGCGTCCAGGTCCAAGAGGCCATAAGCGCGCCCGCCGCGAAGCAACTCAACAGCCGTAGCTGCAGCACTGACACTGAAGGCCTGACACCGCCGGAGCACTCCCGCTCGCTTTCTTTCAACGCCTCTAGGCGGCAACTAGTAAGATAAGAATAACAACTCGTCATTAGCGCAATATCGGTAATATAATAGTAATACGCGGCAATATCGGTGTAACTGGCGAGCTTCACCTCGCGAGACAGACTTGAAATGCACACCCGAAACACAGAACAAAGCCGCGCGGCAGGACGAGTCGTCGGTTGTTGAGCATTCAAAAATGCAATTCAATTCGCACCAGTGTACAGCATATACAGTGTATAACCGGCAAGTGAAGACAAAATGAAAAAATCAAAAGTGTATCCCGCCTGAACCCTATTTACAAAATATTAGAAAAATAAGTTAAATAGAAGTCGAGATATAAGACATCGAAATTAGAAGATTTTATCGATATTAAAGGTAAAGGAGTCACATCACTGGTGAATCAGATGTTAGACGGCAACGACCTGGCAGAACATATTATACCTCTTTTAGATCGTATGTTCCTAGTACACCTTTCTTTTATTTGTTTGTACCTACTAGACACGACACGTGTATTATGATTGCAAAGTCTCAATGTTTGCGCTATTTTCACCTTTATTCTGAATGAATAACTAGAAAATCGCGCGCCTTGTGTTGAAGCCTACGAGTACCAGGCACCCATGAGCAGGACTTAGCAAATTTGGAATAAAATAAATTCCCTTTTTTTACCGTAGATAGAGAGCATTTCATTTAAATCAATTCAGTTTAGGTGTAAGACAGAGACAGATAATATTAGTAAGGAAGTAGTTCCCAAAAAACAACCAAAATTAATAAAAGTGTCTACTTATTTAGATATGAGGTACTAGGACAACAGAAACATTAACAAGCAAACGTGGTGGAAGTGGTATAGCGCGCAATCGAGCAACTCCTAACAATTTTACGTACTAAGTTGACTATTTTTATCCCTTTCTTCCGATGGCATCCTTTTTCATCTAACATAAACATTAATTGGTTCAGTACAAATATTATTAAATATTTTTTAATATTTCATTTTGGTTTAGTAAATTTTAACATGTTCGTAAATGTTTGAAAATATTTTTAATAGAAAACACTAGAAAATAAAAATTCGTGAGATTCGAACCTGCGAACTTCAATAATCCGTGCGACTAGGCTGACTACTGAGCTAAGTTCTTCTAGTCTTCATGTTTTTGCGTTACGATGAGCTAACGTTGAAGGTAGACGGTAATCCGTGTCCAACAGTTTTATCATGATTGTTTTAATTAAATAATACTCAAAAGTCAAAATATTCAAATAGGTAATTAAACAAAGTAAGAAGTTGTGTTGACTTATTTATTTAATTTCATAGGTTCCTACGTTATCCCCTATGTTCCTAGTTTTGAATATTTAAGTAGCACACTTATGAACGTTGCTTTTATTTTCTGCATTTAAAAAAATATTAGAACAGCAGAGCTATGAGTAATCAAACGCATAAGTGGTTTATTATTATGATACATCGAACCCTAAAAAAATCGTAAATCAAAATATTCCTGTAGCCCTGGTAGTCGAGCGTGCGGAATATTTCATCAGTCGCTTGCTATCCGTCGCGGTCGTAAGTTGCTATTAAGTAAAAGATACCGTTTTTAACAAATAATGAATATTTTGAAATGGTTTTAAGTGTTGGGGCAGCCAATGGCAGCCTTCTTGGAGCTCGCGATTTGTATCGCGAAAGGTTCATTGACGGTGCACTATGCCTTGAAAACCAGGGTCGGCATTTCGAACCATTTTTGTGATCTGTGTTTTAAAATAACTCAATACAAGAAAGGATTTAATTTTGATTTGAAATCTTTCATAGAACAATGTCTAAATAACGTGTTCAGTGCTTTTGTAAATTATTGTGTGTTACGTACGATGTTATGTACACAGTACCTACGTAGTGTACCTACTAGACACGACACGTGTATTATGATTGCAAAGTGTGAGTGTTTGTGCTATTTTCACCTTTATTCTAAATGGATAAGAAGAGAATCGAAAGTTTTCGTTTAACAAACTCCCGTTCCTTTGAACCGACCGCCCGGCACGAGGCATAGTGGCATTGAAACGCCGCTATCGCGCCGCTGCTCCTTTGACGTCGCCGCCGCAGCCTAAAGAGCCGCGAGTACCAGGCTCCCATGAGCAGGTAAGGAGCATCATAATACGCATAATTCGAAGCTGTGAACTCGTGACCCCGCTAGTGTTGTAGTTCAAAAATGACGTAATAAATAAATTAATATAATTAAAATTGCACATTAAATTAAAGTTATTATTTAATTCTTATATTTTGTGTATGGAGTCCAGGTGGGATACTCTTTTGATTATTTCATTTTGTCTACACTCTTCTATTACACGCGGTATAGCTCCGATATTGGAAATGGAAACTGGAAATGGTTATATGTTGTTTTTATTATAAGTTATTATAATTGACGACTTCCGTGGTCGAGTGGTCCGTATGCTCGTCTCAAGGCGTCGCCATCTCGAGAGGTTCTGGGTTCGATCCCCGGTGGGGGCAAATGTTGATGAATTTTCAGGCATTTGTCTTGGATGTTTATATATAATCAGGATATTTATATGTATTTATGTATTAAATATATTTATCCGTCATCTAGTGGTTATAGCAGCATTGGTTGCTTAAAATGGGGCTGCTAGTTGATAGGTGTGAATGCTTGAAGATATTATTATTATTATAATGGAAGTAATATTATGTCGGATTATATCTAACTAGTTAGTCAGGTAAAAAGTCAAGGACATTAAAACATCATGTTATAGTCTATTACCACTTTATCTTGAAGGAATTCTTCCTCATATCAGCATTTCTAACTATAACTACGTATATGTGGCAGCCGAAGATGACATAAGACGGCCACCAGGGCCGCCATGAGAGACCACCGATCTTCTGTCTGACATCACGTCTTTGCATTTGATATATATTTGTCAAAAGCTACTCACATGATATTCTTCTTGAAGGACTCCTTCCACATATCAGCATTTCTGAACTCGTATATGTGGCAGGCGAAGGTGACGCATATGAAGACAGCCACCAGGGCCGCCGTGAGGGAGCACCGGGTGATCGTCTGCCGGATCTTGTTGGCCGCGCGAGGGGATATAACGTCTTTACTTGACACGCGCACCGCGATTAGGGAAAAGACGCCTGAAGGACAAAGTTGAGCAATAAATAAATTAAGTTAACTGCATAATAGCTGGTCATGGTCAGGCCGTGGAAGGGTGACCAAGACTTTGATATCTCGAGCTCCTCCGTGCTTCGGAAGGCACGTTAAGCCGTTGGTCCCGGTCGCATTTGTGACCATTTCTACCCACCGACCCACATTGGGCCAGCGTGGTGGTATTATGGCCCATTCTCCTCATGTGTTTCTCCTTGAGGAAGGCCTGTCCCAGCAGTGGGACGTATATAGGCTGATGACAATACGAACTGCATAATTACATAAGCCGGTATTCTAAACTCTAAAACGTGTCATTAAAACGTGTCGAGAAACCCAGCATTATTCTCTAGAATTCTAGATACTGATCGTTGTGAAGATTCTTACGTAGCAGGAATGATACAAAGGAATTGACTTGTTTTTAAAATATACGACTTCAAATGTGATTCGCACTAGAAAAAAATATTTTAAGATTACATTGAGAATCTCGGTAGTGTAGTGGTTCCTTCGCTTTACCTTTCGATATTGAAGCCACTTTTGCCATGAGAAGTCCATGGAGAGGCCATAACTTCTGTGATCTCGAGCTCTTCCATGATTTGGAAGGCACGTCAACCCGTTGGTCCCGGTCGCATTTGTGACCGTTTCTACCTACCAATCCGTATTTAGCTAGCGTGATTGACCATGTAGACGGGTCTTTGCCCGGCATTGGGACTAACATTCGTTGCAAAACAGCTAAGGCGAGATTAATACACAATTCAAACTGCTGTAGTCATCGTCATCGGTCTATATACGTCCCACTGCTGGGACAGGCCTTCCTCATGGAGAAACCCATGAGGAGAATGGGCCGTAATACCACCACGCTGGCCTAATGTGGGTTGGTGGATAGAAACGGTCACAAATGCGACCGGGACCAACGGGTTTACGTGCCTTCCGAAGCACGGAGGAGCTCGAGATCACAAAGTCTTGGTCACCCATCACGGTCTGACCATGGCGAAGGTAGGTCAGGCCTTGGATGGGTGACCAACCCATCCACGGCCTGTCCTGCTGTAGTGACATCAACAAATTAACTAACAAAAATTACAATGTCAATTTCCTTGCCTCTTAACAAGAAGTATCCTCCCAGAACAAGCACGACAGACAAAGGCGCTAGTAGCAGCGCGGCGCGCATAGGGTGGTTGACGTAGCCCACGAAGCAGACGCCCGTCACGCTGCTGCCGTCCACCTCTCCGAACGCCATCGTCGCTATGGTCAGGATGAGAGGCAAAGACCACGCCACTAGGTGGAAGTATGCCGCTTTCTTGTCTATTCTATCTTGGATTTTGCCTGGATTTGCCAAATTAATTTATTTTTTTAGTATTTGTAAGCTAAACAGCACTTACGCAGTCATCATAGCTCCGCTAGCACGACCAACAAAAAACGATGATAGTAAAACGATTTTAAATATGAACGGTCAAAAATACAGTCGATATTGATGTATATTTATTTTTCTTTACGTTTTTGAAATTTTATAGCGATGAAATGTTTTATTATATAGTAACTATAGATTGTGTGTACGATATGAAAAAGAAAGACTTCATTGACAAGTGACTGATGAAATTATATTTGAGCCTAATGAGTTTCACCTACATTATTTATAAGTTTCTTTGGATTATTACTATCGACAAAGTAGGGAAACTAAGCACAAGATGTAAATAACATTAAAATATCACATATACACACAATGATACCTTTTATGGCGACAAATTAATAGTTAACAGACAAGATAATCAAGCTAATGAATTAAAAATCATGGACTTAATAATCAAATAACATACCCAAAGCTCTAAAGCTCATGTGCCAGGCGTACGTGAAAATCACAAACCAGACACAGGCTGCCATCATGAAGTAGTACACCTAGAAACAAAAAACATAATTTTTTATATCTTATACCTAATATTTTATCTAAATTGAGCGGTTTTATCTAAATTCTTTTAACCAGTCTTTTTGTTTTTATCTCGTTCTTTGTGCGTACATTTCTAGCGTACGTATTCCTTCCTTCCTACAATATGGGTTCCTTCCTACAATAAGGGAGGCGTGAAGAGGTACCTAATGGTCCAGTAAGGTGAAGGTGGTTAGGATTGCTGTCATCTGTGGCCCTAGCTATCTCCGCGATTGTACTTTTACCATCAGGTGGTGTTTAGTCAATTGCTGTGCTTTAAAAAAAAAATTTCATAAGCCGATGCTGGAAATATATAATTATAACTTAAAGTTAAATTATAAGTATAAGTCATGAACATTTATATATATAGGAGTTTGCCCCAACTATGGATAGTAGCCCAAATGAAGTCAAAATCAGCTTTAAGTTTATTTTAACATAAATAAACATAGGAATAGAGTATAGATACAAAAAGCGAAATATTGATTAATTACCTACCAGCACAAAAACCACGACACAAGACAAGTTCTCTTCCGCAGATGGTTCCCCTTGGCGCCGAGTTCCGTCTTTGGAGCACACTATGTCATCTCTGGACCCAACCCCAAACTGTACCAGCCATCTGCAACCAGAACGACACTGTTTACAGCACATCAAGTATAAGTTGGCGACTGGTGAAAAAAACGAACATTACGGCTCTCCGATTAGTTGTCTTTAAAGCATTCATTCTAATTGGTTTGAAAGTGGGGCCACTACTGCCCTCATAATCACAACTCTCAGTTCACAGAATCGATTCGGAAAGCCACATCCCGCCTTATTCTTAATCGCTACCATTAAAAGTGAGAGGTATAACGGGATTCGTTAGTTTTTCGACAGTTGAGAAATGGAGAGCATGACTGCCAAGTTACTTATACTTGTTGCACTGTATTATTATATTGCCATATTACATTATGGTAATCTGAACCATCGGCCAAGCCGAAGAGAAGAGTAAGGTGATAAGTTCGGAAAATGTACGTAAGGGATACAAATAAATATATTTACTAGTCATAAGCATCGACGAAATGGTAATGAGAGTTAAATTCTAAATGACAATATTGTTCTAACAACAAGATTATAAAGTTTATAAGATCTTTCAAAAGGTACTTCTAAAAAAGTTTTTACAAAAGATCTACAGAAGATCGAATTACCAACATTCTAATGTTGTGATAGTGATAGAAGTTAAACACTTACCCCATGGAAGCGACAGCAAAGCACACATTGATATAAAATATCACCAACGCAGGATATTTATTAGCGCTTCGCCAATCTATCAGAAATGTTGCTACTGTTAAGAGGTTCAGGGCCAAGCAGATACCAGCTCCCCAAGCAACTAGCCTATGGATCTGTTGATGTTCATCCTCTGTGTATAATGGGTCGCGACAAGGTAATCCGCAACCAGATATTCCTGAAAAAAGAGGGATTAAGTATTTCTGTCAAAGAATCGACGTGCATCTTAACTATATAGATAGTCGCTACATAGCAAAGATCTCAAAAGATCTCTAGTAACTTCAATATAAACAATATACCTTCATAAAAGTGCAGAGGTTTATTTGTGTGTATCAGTGGAGACAAACATTTGCCCGTGGTATTAAACTTCATCTCTCTACCAGCATTGTCGCACCTCGGAGGGAATAACGTAGAGTTGCATTTCAAAAAGGACGGAAAATAAGAAGTGTTGTACAAAATAGCACATGGTTCCATTGTAATCTTGCACATTTCAAAAGAAGGTAAGTAGACCATATCTTGGCCTAGTATTCGTTCGCACTTAGGCATAAACGTCGCACATAACAAAGGCTGTATAACAGCCCAACATTTTGGAACATTAATCAATTCTTTATAAAATTCCAGCTGTGTTTGTATTTGGTTCTGCGTTTCATAAAACGTTAGCAAAACACTAGTTTTTTCATAAGATAATTTGGCTCCCAAGCAAGTGAGTTTTTCCAAAGGTTCACAGCGAGCCCTCCTCACACAACTGTCAAGTTTTATTTCCCGTTCTGGGTACCAAGGAGTCGCTCTATTAGGTTTTATTAACCTGTAGTTGGGCGTCCCGTTAATTGCTTCAAGGCTCTCCGTTACATTGTCCAATATTATCGCATTTTTGTCGCCACCAGTGTTGAGTTGACTTGCTGCGCATGATATCACTGTTAATGCCCAACACACGAATTGTGCAAGGACCATCTGTAACAAACAAAATATTGATGTTAACTATTGTAGAAAAATACGAAGGAGGGTCGTAAAGTAAAAAAAAATTAAAACTACATTTTGTTCTTTTGAAATTCTTTATTGAATGGGTGATAGGCAAAATCAAATGAAACCCTTAAAAATTTCATACTTTTATTAAGTCCACAAAGTTTGTGAATTTTTCCAACATAAATACTTTCATTAAATAGTAAATATTGTTGTTACATAACAGCGTCATCCTAAGGCGTAGGGATCTTTAGTGGTTTTGGAAGAATATAGCCAGTGTACTCAAAGATATATAAGTTACTGATATACTTATACATCCATACATTTCTAAACAACGATATAAAAGCTTAAAACCCGATGAAACTTGAACATACTACAACAAAAAAAATTATTCCCTGAAAATAATAAAAAATATTGACTACACACATTCTATAATAGGTATTTATTCTTATTTCATTTACGGGATATAAAATACTCTCACAGATTTAATTTATGCATGAATGATAAAAGGAGAAAATCTTTTTTTGAAAGTGTAGATAAATAAAGAAATAACAAAAATATATTTAAAAAATTATTACTATTGATGAAAATTTATACCTAAAATTACTGACTCTATGGGTTTTCATAGTATGTATATTAAAAGAAAATTCGGAAGTATATTACTAATGTAATAAACACTGGCAATTATTTAAAACAAGGAGAGGATACGCCTTAGGAATGATCTTTATTTTATTTTAATCTTTATTAATAATTTTCTAGTCACAATACTGTTTGGGTGTTTTTATTAGATGTGTTTATTTTTATTTCTTTATTATTGACAAAACAAATTCAATAAATACCGGTCTCTTACTATAACGACGATGTTGAAAGTTGAAGCCCAAAGGATTTTCTCATGATGTTGCAGCTGAAGCTCAAGAGCAGGAAAACTTCTGATCTGATCTTCGGAATCTGGCATAATCTTCTGTGTTTACCTGACATCACAACATTTATAATGTTACTAAATTATTTTATGTTTAAATTAATTAACGCAAAAGTGTTCAACTCACCATTTTCCAGCTTAGGTAATCAAATGGATACCTGTTTGAAATCTTAAAAATATGGATATGTTACGTAATACAAATTTATTTTTCAGCTTATATGAAAATAAAGTACAAGCTGTAAATTAAAATTATGTACAACCTTTTGTA
This sequence comes from Parapoynx stratiotata, assembly GCA_910589355.1. Classification (NCBI taxonomy): domain Eukaryota; kingdom Metazoa; phylum Arthropoda; class Insecta; order Lepidoptera; family Crambidae; genus Parapoynx; species Parapoynx stratiotata. The sequence continues at coordinate 7,432,203 of OU342473.1, forward strand.
ACTGACTGACACTGTTATTGTCTTTACACTTAACCCACAATTAACACTTGATAAGTCTCTTTCAAACAAATTCATTCTTAATTCTGTACATGCAAAAAAGTATAAGACATTCTTGGCCTAATTAGACATTTGTTTACCACCTCTCCTAAAAGTTCTGTTTGCAGCGCCGCCACGCCCTCTCCATGGAGAACCTCGTTGCCCGCTGTTACCGCGCCAATTATTACGACCTCCGTGGCCATTCATCCCTCGCCCTCGTCCTCTTCCTCTGCCTCTATATCCCCCATCCCATCTCTGGTTTCTTGAATATCCATCATCTCCATTACCTTCATTATAAGTTTCTTCCTCATAGCTTTGATTAAAAGATTCATCTTCATTGTATTCCTCATTACTTTGTGAGTATTGTTGATTATCATAACCAGAATCAAAATGCCCTTTATTAAATCCATTATCAGAGAATGGATGTGGGGGCATATTTCCCATAAGTGGCATATTGTTTATGTTTGGACCCATTGGAGGCATGTTACTCATTGGTGGCATAGTATTCATTGGGGGCATATTATTCATATGCATTGGGCCCATAGGGTGCATTGGTGGACCCATTGGAGGTCTCATCATATTACCCATAGGTGGTCGCATCATGTTACCCATTGGTGGCATGTCATTCATAGATCCCATATGGTTCATTCCTGGGCCATTTTTAAAATGTTCATCATCTTCATTATTTTGTTCACCTACATTCAAATCATTATTATAGTAATCTTCCTCTTGATCATAACTTCTATCCATCTCATTGTTGTCATTTTCAGAATCCTCGGGGTCAATTTCAGGTTCAGGATATTCAAATGGTTGAAAGTTCTCCTCGTCTGCATCATCTTCGAGATGTGGCATCACATCATGCAGTTCCTCTATATCACCAGTAGCAATGTATTTCTTTAAGGCCAAGGGTCCATCTGATATAGCTTTCTCTAATTTTGAACCTTGTTCAACAGGAATTAATTTACCATAAATAAATATAGCAGATGGTGTTATCTGCTGAAGAGGTACAGCTCCAGGCACTGACTCCACTAATGCTTGGGTTAATGCTTCTGCAGTAGCATCATCAGCTGTTGGTCCATGATTCCACTGAGCTTGGAAGTTTCTTGGAATGGGTTTGCTATATGGTACTTTCTTTACTTTCTTTTCAAATTCCAGAGGAGCAAATGTTGTATCTAAATCTAGACCTGGAATAGCTTTATCAGTATCTGAGGAAAATATCTCTACTTTGTCTTCAGGGCCCATGCCAGGTATTACAGCAGGCTCTTCCAAATCATGGTCATCTTGCACACCAGGTGGCAAAGTATTAAGATTATATTTATCTCTCATCAGATCACCTGGACGATTTCTGGTCCAAAATTTAGAAGTATGGTCATTAGAACCAGAACACAATATGTGTCCTAGAGGATGCCAAGCCATTGTCCAAACAATTGACTCATGAGCTCCTTCAATACAGCCAACTTCCTTGTCTGTACCAACATTCCAAAACAAAATTGCACCATCAGAACCACCAGAACAAAATAAACCTTCATGTGTTGGATGCCAAACAACACTTGATGCTTCTTTCTTATGTCCTCTAAAAATTTGCAATTCAGTACCAAGCTTACGTATATCAAATAGCTTTAGTAAATGATCTCGCGAAGCAGTTATCAACCAATTCCCATTCTCATTCCATTTTAAGTCCATAACAGTAGATTTATGTGCATGGAGGGTAGATAATGCTGTTCCAGACTTTGGGTCCCATAGTTTTATAGGTTGTTGATTATCCTTACTTCCAGATACAATCAATGCTTTTGTTGGATGCCACTGCACACATTTTACATCAGCACCATGGCCTCTTAATATTCGTTCTTCTTGACATCGGTAAAAGTCAAATATCCGTAGTGTTCCATCATCTGAACAAGTTACAATTTTCGCATCACTAGGGCTAAAACTTATACCTCTTACAGCTTCTTTATGAGCTTGATACATTTTAACATTATTCATATTACTTTGCCAGTATTTAATAAATCCTGAATGATCACCAGTCACCATCCATCCTTCCCCATGAGACCAAACCATTGACCTTACTGGTGAATCATGAGCTTGAAGTATTGTTTCAAAATTAAATGTTAAACCATTCCATAAAGTAAATTCTCCAGATGAAGCACCAGTTATTAACCTTCGACCCTCTGGTGTCCACGCCACAGCAAAAATAGGACATCTCATTTTATTAGTAGCTGTCTTAACAAAACGCGTAGTTACCGCGTTGATAGGATTATCAGGATACGAGGGCGGCGGGAGTAGGTCAGGTGTGTACATCGCATCTGGTTGAAGTGCGTGTCTGTCCCGCCAATCCCGTTGCCAAACGCGACACTCCAAAGCTTTAATTATAGCTGCATTATAATCAACCGTTTTTCTCATAACTGATTTACGTAAACGTTTACCATCAAAATCATCTTGCGTCATATTCATCGGACCTTGTGGAGGAAAGCGCATCTGGTAGTTGAAAGGTCTAAAATTATGGCGCATGTTGTTACGTCCGGGTGGACCCATAGGCGGACCCATAGGTGGACCCATATGTGGACCCATAGGTGGACCCATAGGTGGACCCATAGGTGGACCCATAGGTGGACCCATAGGTGGCCCCATAGGTCCACCCATACCGGGTGGGGGCATACCCAAGTTAGGAGGAGGATGCCCGAAATCCATCATTAACGAGTTGAATACCTATTTGGAGAAATACTTTTATTACAATTCAACCAAAACACCACAAAATGCTTTTGATAGCAACTAAATAATATAGCGAAAAACTCGGCTTACCTTATAAAAGTCAATGTGCTATAACATTATCCACTTCAATTACACTCGAAACTAAATGAAAATAATAACTTGTGACGTAAAATTTTCCAAAATAACAATAAACTCGACAAACGCTAACCTAAATTCAACAACGGAAATTGACGGAGACTCGGACAGCCATGTTGTCTAACACAACACAATAGTGATGTCCATCCATAAATTTACGTGATGAGGCCGATTCCGTAAGCATAAACCAAAGAGTAATTTAAGTATGCATAAACTAAACTAAATGGGCTATTTGACTAGTTTTTGAAAACAATCTCACATTGCTTGGTAAAGAGGCTAGTTGACCCTTTTTTTTATTGGGCCCCAAATGATTAATAACTGATAGTCATCACCATAAAAAATAATAAAAAAAAATTCTGAAGCCTTTATCACAATAAATTTTAAATAACGTTTTTGCTTTAATGTCAAAAACACCTTCGGTCCTGATGGTCTATGAATTATCTGTGCCGTAGCGTCACGATTATTGTAAACAATTCAATACGCATGCGTGACATTGCCGACAGCTATGCTTGATTGGTTGCGACTGGCGTTTAACGGATTTTGACCATGCGTAGTAATTGTTTACATGAATCGTTAGTCAACTAATTTCACGAACATGGTAGATGGCGTTTTTGGCAGATTAAGAACAAAGTAAAAATAAAACATATTCAAATTGAATTTCTACAGCAATCCCTTATTTATATTTATCGAACTTGGTATATTTCGGACCCTTGTACTAAATACTATGTGATGAACACATTATTTTCATTACTTTTGATATGAGTTAACTAGCCTATTTTAATAAAAACTCATAGACTTATTTAAGTAGACAGCCAAAGAAGATAGAGACTAGAGACAAAAAATCGCTTGTGGATATCCCGAAGACTACATGGGAGAATTTTACAAAAACAAAAAAAAAGAGTTTTTGTCGGAATTTGCCGATGACGGGCGTGATTTTTATTTCAATGGTTGTTATATTGGTCGGAGTGGATGTTGTTACGTAAAATCAGTGTCGTCATCAGCCTATATATGATGACACTGATTTTACGTAACAACAAAATCATTGTAGTTTTCTGTAATAAGTGTCTGTGATGATAAGCAATGTGATGTATCATCGAAATAACCGTCAAGTGGTGTGAAAAATTTGAGTTTTTTATCGTGGTAATCCACCTCATCGAAGTAGCTCCACAGTATCTGTCATCGATGATTTGACGCCAAACTCTCCCAAGACGAATTGAAATGTATTACACTTGCATTTCAATGTAAATACTGATGAAATAAAAATAGCGAAGACTTGGCTGTATGGGCTTCGTTCCCTTTGCCTTCCCTATATGGGAGAATTTTACAAAAAAATAAAATAAAAAGGAGAGTTTTGGCGGCATTCAACTATGGCGGACGTGATTTTTATTTCGATAATTATAATATTGTACGGAGTGGATATTGTTACGTAAAATCAGTGTAGTTTTGTGTAATAAGTGTCTGTGATGATGTGCAATATGGAGGATTATCGAAATAAACGTCAAGTGGTGTGAAAAGTGATGAGTTTTTTATCGTGGTAATCCACCTCATCCAAGTAGCACCACAGTGTCTGCCATCAATCGTTTGACGCCAAACTCTCCCAAGATGCATTGAAATGCATTACGCTAGCATTTCAATGCAAACTATTGAAGATATATATATTGCAGACATGGCTGTATGGGCTTTGTTCCCTTTGCCTTCCCTACGGGAGAATTTTACAAAAAAAAAAAAGAGAATTTTAGGAGTTTGGCGGCATTTGACTAATGTCGGACGTGATTTTTATTTCAGTAATTGCAATATTGTTTTGGAGTTGATCTTGTTGCGTAAAATCAGTGTAGTTTTGTGTAGTAAGTGTCAATAATGATAAGCAATATGGAGAATCATTGAAATAATCGTCAAGTGGTGTGAAAAACGATGGGATTTTTATCGTGGTAATCCACCTCATCGAAGTAGCACCACAGTGTCTACCATCGATCGTTTGACGCCAAACTCTCCCAAGATGCATTGAAACTACTGAAGAAAAGTGTTAACGTGTGGCTCAAAAGGTTCTGCAACCAGAGCCGTAAAACTGAATATTAAATAATAAAATAAAAAGAGGGGTTTTTGGCGGCATTCAACTATGGCGGACGTGATTTTTATTTCGATAATTGTAATATTGTACGGAGTGGATATTGTAACGTAAAATCAGTGTAGTTTTGTGTAATAAGTGTCTGTGATGATGTGCAATGTGGAGGATTATCGAAATAAACGTCAAGTGGTGTGAAAAGTGATGAGTTTTTTATCGTGATAATCCACCTCATCCAAGTAGCACCACAGTGACTGCCATCGATCGTTTGACGCCAAACTCTCCCAAGATGCATTGAAATGCATTACACTAGCATTTCAATGCAAACTACTGAAGACTTGGCTGTATGGGCTTTGTTCCCTTTGCCTTCCCTACATGAGAGCATTTAAAAAAAAAAGAGAATTTTAGAATAACAACCAAAACAAATAATAATATCTATTTAGACCTCAGAGTAAACAGAACTGGAGTAGCCTTTGTCTAACATTCCTCTCTGCCAAATGCACAAGCATCAGATGCTTGCACGTTTAATAAAACTAGTTGAGCCGCCATTTTGACAGCCATAACATTGTAAACGTTGCGGCGAACAGAGCTCCCGCAAAAATGCCTGCCTGTGCTGTTTTTTGTTGTAAAAATAAATAGAAAACATCGAGTATGCTAAAAGATGGTGTCACCTTTTATTTGTAATTATAATTTTTAAGATTTCATGATTATTTACTTCATTATTTTATGTTTTAGAATTTTACGATTTCAAATTTCGAGCGCTAGTCTCGTGGGGAGTGCGGCTGTGACGTTGTCAAAACGCACACCCCACGTGATTATTTTAAGCGTGTGTGTGCGTGAAATTTAAATTTGTGTGTCGAATTATGCATGTGTGCATTTGTAAAAACGTTGTGCGTTGTGCTGGCTTTGAGTGTAGAGGTAACCTCACCCCCCGCAAGAAATGACAGAATAAAATGTTTGAGAAATTGACTAATGGCTACTCCAGTTCTGTTTACTCTGAGATTTAGACCTATTTAGACATATCTCTCTAATCTGTGATCTATGGTTTGCGACTACCGGTGTTCGGTTGATGTCGGCGAATGCGTCCTGCAAAAATCCATTTGTTTTCGGGTTTCGGTGCGTGAGCGAGCGTTCTGTCCACACGTCTGGCAATTTCTATTTATTTTCTTCTTCTTTTACTTTCGTGCACTGATATGTATACAGTGATAAAGCAAAAATATGTAAACGAATGATATTTCAAAAATAAGTATGTCGTCTTGTTTTCATAGCTATGTATTCTTCAAACTGGGTCAAAATAAAGTATACACTGTCTTCATAGTGAAGTATACAGAACACTGTCATTGGATACTAAACACTTCCAAGTATATAATTATGTCTATGTGGCATTCTTCTTTGACATATTATTATATACAATGCAATTTTAAAACCCTAAAATTTAAATCATTTATGTTGTTCCACAGATATACATTTACATAGATACGAATATCGCAAATGCATGTAGGTAGGTACTGCGCGTGTTCGAAACCTCGACGAAAAATGCCTTGTTATGTGATAATTGGCGGAGTTCGGTATTTTACAATTTGGATCCCCTCTCATTATTATGGCTGTGACGTCAAGGTAGACGTTAGAAGGTTAACATGCTTGGATTCAATACAAATCATTCTATTTGCGTTATCTATCATCATTATTACCATCAGCCTACTCTCGTCTACTGCTAGACATAGGCCTCCCCTAATGTACGCCACCGCTTTCTATTTTCGGCCGATCTCATCCAGCCCACTCCAGCAAGCCTACGAATATCGTTATCCCATCTTGTCACAGGTTGTCCCACACTACGTTTACCGAGTCGCGGTCTCCGTTCGAGAACATTACGACACCAACGGCCAATTGGTGACTTTAGTTCTCTGTCGGATCATATAATTCCTGATGCGGTCTTTCAGAGATACTCCAAGCATTGCCCTTTCCATAGCTCGCTGAGCGACTTTGAACTGGTGGACTAGTAAGGCCGTAAGTGTCCACGTCTCGGCAGCATAGGTCATGACTGAAAGGACGCACTGGTCGAAGACTTTCGACTTGAGACATTGAGGGATGGGCGACGAGAAAACTTCACGAAGCTTGTGAAATGCTGCGTAGCCCAGCTGAATTCTGCTATTGGCTCCTGTCTCGAAGCCTGTTCCTGCCTAATTTAAGCGTTTGCCCCCAGTAAACCAAGTAGACCGATGCGTTCGGAAGATTCAGTTAGTCCTGCAGGGTTTCAGCCATTATGACTACATCGTCTGCGAATCGTATGTGTTATCTATGTAAATGTATATCTGTGGGTCGTTCTCAGCCCATTTACTTCCCACTGCTGGGCACAGGCCTTCCTCATGGAGAAGAAACACATGAAGAGTATGTGCCATAACAACAGCACGCTGGTCCAATTAGGCTAGGTTAATTAGGTCTTGGAAGCTACGATGCCACAGACAGACTGACAGACATACATACACACGCTTCAAACTTATGACGCCCCTCCTTTTACTTCGGGGGTTAAAAAGACAAAAATAAACGTTTACATTACATTGCAAAGTCCATTGTATACATTTTATTGAAAACTGCTAGATTTAAAAATCTGTATATATATTTATTAAAAAAATCACAGTCATGATTGTTTACATTGTAATGAAATGGTATTGTTTACAATTTTGTGAAATCATGTCGTTTACTTATTATCGTTATTCATATTGGCCTCATGTTTTTGCGTAGTATAAACATGTATACAACTTTCTGAAAACAAATTGTGTACATATTTTTGCGAAAAATGTGTACATCATTGCGAGAAACTCTGATGGTTATATAGTATGTATTGTTAAGGTGATTACTTGTTATTAAAATTTTCCGTGTGAACTTTTATTTGAAAATCTATCCATGTATACATTCATGTATGACCTCTTTACTTTTTATATTCACGTGTCAGAACTTTGATGTATGTCAGTTTCTTGTTTATGAAATAAATTATATTATGGATTCCACGAACAATATTTTAATTACCTGAATTGAGTTATTAAACATTTCATTGCACGTGACTGCAACGGCGGATCCAGGGGGGGGGTCATGGGGGTCATGACCCCCCCCTGAGCTGGTTCCAGGACTTAGGCGGACCACTAATTGAACATACTAATTTTATTTATACATTATATACATATACAGATTTATGTAACTACATGCTTTCAATATTTCAATCAAGAGGCCTATTGTCGTCAACTGCAAGACATAGGCCTCCCCCAATGATATCCACAAAGGCCGATCCTGCGCCGCCCGCATCCAGCGACTTCCTGCGACCTTCGCCAGATCGTCGGTCCACCTTGTTGGGGGCCTCCCTACGTTGCGCCTCCCAGTACGTGGTCGCCACTTGAGAACCTTTCCGCCCCAACGGCAGTCAGTTCTACGAGCAATGTGCCCTATGTCGGTGACCTTGGTTCTCCTGCGAATCTCCTCGTTTCTGATTCGATCGCGCACAGAAATTCCAATCATAGCCCTCTCCATTGCCCTTTCAGATACCTTGAGCCTTCTTATGAGGCCCATTGTAAGCGGCCACGTCTCAGTACCGAAGTCATCACTGGCAACACGCACGAGTTGAAGACTTTTGCCTTGAGACACTGCGGTAGATGAGCCGAGAATACGCTACGTAGCTTTCCGAACGCTGCCCAGCCGAGTTGGATTCGTCGATTGACCTCTTTCTGGAAACTAGACCTACCTAGTTGGACTACTTGTTCCAGGTATACTAGGACATACTCGTCAACAATTTACAGTGTAGAGCTTCCAAACTTCACAGGAGTAGGACCAACATGGGAATTAGACATGAGCTTTGTCTTGTCCATTTTCATCATCAGCAATACGAAGGTGAGTCATGTACTCACCGTTTATGTTGATGCCATGTCCTTCCCAGTCCAGAAACCTAAACACGTCCTCCATCGCAGTTGTGAACAGTTTTGCGATGTGACGTCGCCCTGTCTCTCACCTCGCTGAAGTGGAATTGGTTTTGAGTTCTGGTCCTGAAGACGAACAGACATAGTGGCGTTTTCGTACAATGACTGCAACTCTTGGATGTATCGATAGTCTATTCGGCACCTCTGGAGCGACTGTAGCACGGCCAAGGTTTCGACAGAATCCAAGGCTTTCTCATAGTCCACAAAAGCTAAGCACAATAGCAGGTTATACTCTTCGGTCTTCTGTATGACCTGCCTAGCGTATGTATCTGGTGTATGGTAGTAAATGGCCTTTTCTGAATCCGGCTTGTTCCGGAGGCTGGAAGTCGTCAAGCCTGCATGCGAGACGATTCGTTACGACTCTCAAAAACAGCTTGTAAACATGGCTAAGGAGCGTAATCGGTCTGTAGTTCTTCAATTGGGCCCTGTCACCCGTCTTGAAGAACAGTGACACCATGCCCTCGAGTATGATGGAGTTATATAGCCTCTGAAGAGCTTTCAGGATCGCTCTTCCACCGGCTTTTAAAAGCTCTGGTGTAATTCCATCATCACCCGGCGCCTTGTTGTTCTTAAGCTGTTTGAGAACCAAACTAATCTCGTACAGGTCCGGGATGTCTTCGGTGTACAGGACGACAGGAGTGCTCGAATTCGCATAAAGCTGTCCATAGAAATTTTTAATCTCCTCCAAAAGCTCAGCTCGGGATGCAATAGTTCTGCCGTCTGTCTTTAACTTCGTCAGCAGACTTTGTCCAAGTGCCAGATCTCTTGCGAACACTATAGTCTTTTTTCCGCTCGATGGCCTCTTTAATACGCTCAGTATTAAATCAACGTATGTCGCGAGTCAAGGACTTCGAGATCTGTTTGTTGAGCCACCGACATAGAAGAGTATCATCTGATGATCGCAGAACCATGTCGCGCCTTTCCGCCATCAGCTTTAGTGTTGGCTTGGAGATTTTCTTTCCTCTTTTGGTACGACTGGGCTTATAGAACTTTTTTACCCACCATACGGACAGTTTCCACGAAGCTGTCATTATATGTGTCCACATCTGTGCAGTCCTCCGGGCAATCGAAGCGATTTTGCAGTTCGAGTTGAAAGTGATCGAGGTTCTGAATTTGGATGGCTTCAGGACGGACTTCATCAGTCGATATCTCTCAGATTTCAAGTTCAGATTTAATGTGCCTCTTACCATTCGGTGATCGCTCCCCGTGTTGAACGAATTGATCACTGAGACATCATGAAATATCTGAGTCTTAGTCGACAAGATGAAGTCAATCTCGTTTCTTGCCCTACCATCCGGACTTTTCCAGGTCCATTTTCGATGCAGCCGTTTTTTAAAAAAAGTGTTCATCATACAGAGTCCTTCCCTCTCCATGTAGTCGGCTAGCATTTGACCACGGTAGTTCCGGGTTCCAAATCCAAATGGACTTTCAGCTCATCATCGCTACGTTTACCTAACCTTACGTTGTAATCTTCCATGATAACGCAATAGTGAGTCCTGGAAGCATATATGATGTATATGAATATCTTCAATATTTAATTAATTTAATATAATATAATAACTTTGTATGATGGCAAACGTTTGGCATCGAAAATTTGAATTTTACCGCGCCACACTTGCGCGCGCTTGTCGACTACGTAACGTCTAGCTAGACCTCGGAAGGACTATACGTCAACATATCATTACATAGTTCTAAGTTAAAAAAACTAAAATTTCTCTCTGGGTGCCTTCATGGGAAGATGGCAATATGTACGTGTATAAGTACAAGTTATTATGCGTTAAGTTTTTCAAGTGTACAATCAAGAATAAATATTTAAGTACAGTACTTACGTACATTAATAAAATACCTACTTTTTACTTGTATCTATTGTTATCAAAATTAAATTATAAGTTCTTGACTTGACCACGACTATGTGACCCCCTCCTGGCGCCAAAGCTGGATCCGCCCTTGCGTGACTGTACACACATATTACATATCATACATGGAATAGAATTACGATTTTGCCTAGTCTGACTAACCTTTAAGGGATGTAAGGGTTAGTCAGAGACTTGGCAAAATCACCGCAAAAGTCGTCCATTGCCATAGTCCGCGCTTCGCCAAACAGTGACTCGACAGTGACTGCACTTAGAGTGACAGGTGGTGAGCCCGTGGCCGCTATAAGACATTGGATGGTTGTGCAGTTCTAAGTCCATTAATAAGGAAAGAAAAGCGTTGGTGGTATTCTTTTAATGAGCTGCTACCACACGGCTTTTCCCCGAAGAGGTAGGCAGAGGTGTTACCACCCACATTTCACTAGATTATATGTTAAGTCCCCATGTAACCGGTGGCGATCCTTGTCATGCACCGGGCACAATGTGAGGCAAGCGATATTCACAATAAACTGTACACTTAAGTTTTATTCAAACTCAGTGGATCTACTTACTTGCTTGTGAATATAACTAACAAGAGTATTGACGAAACTTACACATTCCTGGCTGGAGCCGTAATTATAAGAAAATATTTGCATTGCGTATGTGTTGCGTCCGCCAAGCACCAACAACACAATATCTCTCTAATCTGTGACCAACATAGACTCGGTGCATCTCTAGCTTGGCGCGATTGTTTAAAAATTCGTTGGTGATCAAGAACCATTTATGAACCGAAGATCTGTTATTCGTTTAAATATTTAAGATTTTAATTTAATCAACTCCTGTTTGAGAAGCTTGGTCGCTATTTAATGAAGTATGCGGTGCGGTTAATGAATACGCTTCGTAAGCCTTGTATTTCAGCTACGTGTTTTCAATTTCAAAATTTTAATAGGCAGCAACCTTGTTCCCGGGTAAAATAGTGACCAAAGTAGGACCTAGATCATACATAATAATATAATATTTTGAATGAACATGGAAATGTATTTCGTAGAAATGAAAAACATATATTAAGTGTTAGTAAAAATGACCTTACAGTCCTTTTTTTATAAATCCAAGTGTATAAGTCTTACAGTTAAAAAAGAAAATATTGATAATGATTTTATTGACAATAATGAGGTACCACCTCATTCTATAAATCATTATTAAAAGTATTAGTAGTAAAGTGTTAGTATTGTAAATCCATAGGTATGTGTCTGAATAGTCATACGTCACAAGATCTGGAAGTGTTGTAAGACTTCCAGGAAGATTTAGGGATTCATAAAAATTTATAACTAACTGATTAAATTATGTGCAACATCCATTTGGGAAAAGGGGGATGTTCTATAAAATAGTAATAAATATGGTATAATAAAAGTGTTAGTTGGTTTGTGCAACCACTACTGGCAACACATATAGATAGATCAGTAATGGAGATAAATTAAAGTAGTGTGCTCATAAAGATAAATACATTGTTTTATTTAACATAAAAATATATTTACTTTTCAAATGTAACTGTCGGTTCATCTTCTTCGTTAGGAGTGGTAGGCACAGTTATGAGTATAGGAGTGTGTGGAGCACTATTTGGTTCGATATCAATAGTATCATCATGGTCGATTACTTCTCTAGCATCATCAACGCCGCACGTCAAAAACTTGAAGTATTTTGTCAAATCCAAAAAACCCACTCCACAAGGACGGTCTACTAACCGAGAGATCATCATTCCCATTAGGAATCCGGAGCACTCAATTACAGACCCAACATCATCCTGAAAATTAGAATTTAGGTAGTTAAAATACAAATATTTGATAGATAATGGATAAATATACGGATAAATCATGCAATGTGGGTTGACACTATGGGCAAGTGACTACCTACATAAAAAAGTGCCTACGTATGTTAATTAGAGAGCATTATAGTACCAATCAATTCTATTATACCATATCTCACCCCTTATAATTTTATTGTTCGTGATCAAAAAGATGTGTTTTGTAACCGAACTTTGTCAAACCATTGATAGCATCATACAGTTCTTATTAGGTACTTACAGGGCATAATGCTCCATATTTTTCAGACTAAAATAAATTAAGAGTTAGATTAATAAGTATTTGATATTCTATAATTCAATTTCAACAAAAAAATAGGTAATATTTTAGAACCTTGCAAGGTATCTGTTGAATACACAAAAACTGTTCTTCGTAGTTCCACATCGGGTAGCATTGATCAACCGGTAAAATAAGTGCGTCTACTTTATGCAAATCTACTAGTAAAGGTATAAGATAACCCTGTAAAACGTAAATAAAAATATAATAACTTTGCGGTGGTAACTGCGCTTGGCCTATCTCTAGCGGCAAATGATGAACAAACTAACATTTCTTCTACTTCCCCATCCAAAATATTTACAACGTTTATTTTCATTGGCCACTGGCTCCAGATCTTTCAATTTTACTCCATATCGGATTCGATTTACAGGAAAATCAGCCCCAATTTCCTTTTCATGAAAGGAGAATTGCTTTTCAAGCACAAGCAGTGCTAAATTTGATGTAGCACATTGAGTCCAACGTTTTGAATGGTTGAATCCTAGAAAATCAAATGTAAGTTTTAGCTTGTACTTCTATATTGTAATTATAAGTAGATTACCCTTATAAATATCCGTAAATCCATTCCCCGTAGCACTACAAAATAAGCGCTTCGGTGTGATATAGGTACAAAGTAGCTGTATATAATATAACTTTGGAGCTGACCGTTAGCCAATCGGCGCTCAGCATTTCATCTCATCCGTAGCGGCGTCGATTGGCTCTCCAGCCGCATTTAGTCTTACTCATTAGGCAGCTATTACCTTCATGTATCACAACCCTCCTATTATCATCCCTAATGCGTTGCACCTCCCAAGAACACAAGTAAAGAATTTACTCTTAGGGTGCTACTTATGGTACGTACGCCACGCCCCGCTGTATCTACTCCTCATGTGTTTATTATATCCATGTAGGAAGGCATTTGCCCAGCAGTGAGACGAATATAGAGTAGTGACGAAATTGATAGTTCTATTCGTATTCTGGACCTCGATCGCGCAAAATAATGTTATGGGAAACGTTATGGCGGTTATCCACCCTCCATACTATCGTACTCGCGTTCCCTCGTGTCGCCTCAAGGAGTGTGGATGTGCCATAACGTTTTCAGATTTGTGGTGATTTACACGATCTTATTTAGCCCGGTCTTATCTACATTTATATTTTAATTGATATTCAAGGACTCAAGGTTCTCATTGTCAATAGCTAACAAGCTAACTATTACTCCTCATTTTGTCAATTTTGACATTAAGGCACAACATTTAAACTTTCTCACTTTTGTTATTATTACAAGCAAAAGGAAATTATTACCTTTATGGGTGCATACATGCTTAGCAACTCTTTCAATGCCAGCATATCTTACAAATCTATGAGTTCCAGCAAATACACTGAACTGATATCGTTCACCGAAGACGCATATGGCTGGAGTGAGAACAACGTGTGCTTCTATTAGTGTACCAAGACAAAACATCATCACGTGTGACAAATAATGTACCTTCAACAGCAAAACAAGAATAGGTAAATAAAGTTTTGTTTGAGGGCTGCGAAGCGTTGTGGTAGGCGAGAAAAATGTTTGGTACCTATTGCAAAGGTTCCGATAGCCGATAGAGAAAAACGGTACTATTAATGCTTTTTGTCGCCGGTTCAATTCCCGCTTGTGCGACACTTTACCAATGAGCATAAATGTCTATCCACATACAATCTTTATATCGCTTGCGTTACGTTACTCTCGTTGAATGGATAAGGTTTGCACCCGACTATCAACTAAGAATCACAAGCAAAATGGCATAGGTCCAATTCGGCACGTTCCCAACTCGACACGCATGAAAATTGTAAGGGATTCTCGCATTGTCACGCACGACACATCGTTGCGCATGAATGCGTGCATCCAGTGCGTGTTTTCTAAACAAAGGTATATACGAACGAAACCACAAAAAACTAGTAAAATGGAATACTTATTATATTTTTTATATGACATCAAACCATACATACGATATATTGCCCTTCAGACTCCATTGCTTTGGATCCATGGAAACCAGCTGCATTTCTGAAGTCTATGTCCACTACAAACAGAAAATTAGTTATCAATGTAGGAACCCTTAATATTATTGACGTACTGTTCGTACTTCACAATACTTGGTTTTATTACAAAAATATTCGATAATATCTAAACATCCCACATTTTTTAAAAAGAACAAAATAATAATCAACAAACATTCGGCGCCGAATGTGGCGTCACTCAAAACGTGGGGGCGCATCTTTGCAACTTATACTTGTTTACGATTTTACTCACAATGTAGCTAATATTAATGTGTGTTTGCGGAATCTAGAGAGTATAACGTTTAGACATAGGTAGAAAGGTACTTAATATTTAGATATTTTATCTTACAAATCCTTGTATTCATTACACAAATAACATCTGTCCGTGCCAGTCATCTCACCTGAACCTGAGAGGCTGTCAACATATCAAATATTAGTATTAATAATGAAAGGCCTTACATAGACTCGATATTCCTCCTATTTGACCTGCCCCCATTGCTGAAAATATTTTTTAAATAAACATTTCTGATAATCCGCATAATGTTACGATTTGCGTGCAGCTAATAAATTTATGTAGAGCATATCGAAGCGTGCATTTTAATTAAACGCTACAATGAATACGCTGGTAGGTAAAAAAAATGTGGCGTCACATAAAATATAATAGAAACGTACTTGGGCCTTTCAAGTTTACAATGTAAAAATTGACCCCCTTTATGAGATGGTTTTTGAGATAATCGCTGTAATAGACTAGTTGACCCATAACAAAAGATATGAACATCATGTTTAATTCACATAATATTTTGTACAAGGGGTTCGAAATGTACCAAGTTCAACAAAATGTTAAATAAGAGAGTACCAATAACGCTATCCCCTATGTTCTTGAAATTGGTGAAGTAACGCGTCATGTAAACAAAAGGCTAGTAGACCATTTTTTATTGGGCCCCAAATGATTTATTACTGTTAGCCATCACCACATTAAGATAAGAAAAAAATATAAATAATAATAAGTTCCATAAGTATAAATAAGGGATTTCTGTAGAATTTCAATTTAAATATGTTTTATTCAAGTTTTTTTTTCATCTGCCAAAAATGCTATCTTCCATGTCCGTCAAATTAGTTGAATAACGTTTCATGTAAACAATGGTCGCATGGTCAAATCCATCTTACATCAGTCGCAACCAATCAAGCATAACTGTCGGCTATGTCACGCATGCGTATTGAATTGTTTACAATAATCGTGACGCTACGGCACAGATAATTCATAGACCATCAGCACCGAAGGCGTTTTTGACATTTAAGCAAATTTATTGTGTTATAGGCTTCAGAAAAAACGTTGTTTTATTTTTTATGGTGATGGCTAACATAATAATTTGGGGCCCAATAAAAAAGGGTCAACTATCCTATTTAAAAAAAATGTTTTTTGCTTATAAATGTCATAAATTTCGGCCCTTGTATGCTACTGAAGACATGGGCTCCATTCTTTAGACGTTTTCTCTCTAATTTGTGGCTCCGTTCCCTTTGCCGTCCAATTAACTGTCACACACTGTCAAATTACGTGTTCTTTTCAATAGATGTTTTGGTGTTTAGCTGTAATAAATTTTCCGGCATTGTATTAAATAAAAACAACGCACAAAACAAATTGATCTCTTTCTAACAGCTCAAGTTAATCAACAAATATAAAATATATTCTATTTGCCTTTCTGCACTGCACATCTAATTCCACCACCAGTAACAAAAATCTTTGTCTCAGGAGTTGTTTTAATCTGAATAACATTTTAAAACAATACTATCATAACACCTACGCACACGTTATCTGTCTGAATTTCAGTTCCTCTAAGCTAGATAA
Organism: Parapoynx stratiotata; assembly: GCA_910589355.1. Classification (NCBI taxonomy): domain Eukaryota; kingdom Metazoa; phylum Arthropoda; class Insecta; order Lepidoptera; family Crambidae; genus Parapoynx; species Parapoynx stratiotata. Next base: position 7,448,948 of record OU342473.1, read on the forward strand.
GGACAGGCATGATTAATTATACTAATTCAAGTTCTATGTGAGCAACATCATCAAAAGTGGATTTGTTTTAATATACAATGAATCCTAATGTTGCGTACATTAGTCTTTTAATGATAGTAGTAGTCTTTCATGTCAAAACATCAGTCTCACAATTCAATAAAGCTTGGAGTGAAAAGTATGAAAATAACAAGTGTCCTAAATTGTACCCTAAAAATTTTATGAACTATGCTCCCGCTGGTGAGTATAATAATAAGAATATATTCCTCATGTTAATTTTATCATTAATGTTGTTAACCTCTTTTGCATTGTTCTAGTCTTAAGTTCCTTTTGGTTTTGGAATCTAACCAAATTCTTGTGATACCATCAGTTTTGTTTTGGTATCTATTATTATCAGCTTAGCTCTTGATGTCTGTGGTTTGGTTTGATGTCTGATGTTTATTGTACTTTTCTACTTATTCCATAGCACTTTCTATTTAGTTGATATGATACAGTAGTTACATTCATCCTTTTCAATCAATTAATAAATATTTACCTTCTCTTACTATTCAAACAAAATAAATAATTTGAATATGTTATAAGTATAACAATAATACTGTAGGTAAAGAACAAAATTATATTTTAATTTGGTTAATCTGTAACAGGAAACCTGACAGCTGGTAACTACACTGAGAAGACTGGCCTTAAGGGTCTGAAAAAATGTGTAATGGCATGTTGCCTCAGTGAGTCCTGCAACATAGTCTTCATTGTGGAGGCCAGGTGTTTCCACGTGGAGTGTGTGAGTGATGAGCTGTGCCTGCCCCTGCCAAGGGTTGGTGCAAGGAAGTGGGATGCAAGAGTTTCAATGATTCTTGTAAAACCTGTCTTACCTAGTGGTATGTAGCCTTATTTTACTAAAATGTTTATAACAAATATTGGATTTTATTGTTAATCAATTCCTTCAAATTAACAGAAAACTGGTCAGATATATTGGATCAATCTAGTTATTCAGAAGTGAACAACAATTTCTCACCTGAAGAAGAAACTTTATATTCACCATACACTAGTCACACAAATGATCTCCTGACTGAAGATGATGACTCCAATTTTCTTTCTCGTTTTATTAATAATTTACCAAATATAAATGAAGAGGAAACCAGAACATTTGACAAGTATAGAGATAATAATGACAGTGATATGTTAATGGAGTCAACAAACTACCTTGAGAAGGTTTCCTGTGAAGTGGGTGCTAATGATTGTCCATTTAATTCTGAATGTTTTCCATTGGGGCTCAAACTGGGTAATGGTATCTGCAAATGTATACCAGGCACTGAGGAAAATGCTCAAGGGCAATGTGTTCAGACAATGAGACCATTTTCTAAAGGACCAACAATTCCAATTGAATCTATCAAAAAAAATGATGAAATTCCAGACATAGGAAATGATGTTTCTAGGACTGACACTAAAAGTATTCAAAACTTAACAGTTTCTGTTTCTAATAAAACGGTAAGAGACCTACATACATATAATGACTTACACAGTTACACGTGAACAATGTAAATGTTGTAATGTATTAAATATTGTCTCTTTAAAGGTACAACTACCAGACAATGAGGTCACTTTAGCAGCATATACTATACCAGATGAAAAAGCTACAAAAAGTCATTATAACTATGCATGGACATTAGTGGACCAATCAAAAGGTGGATTCACAGGTAAATAGCGAATTAAAGTAGTAGGTAAGGTGATCAATTGTAATTACAATTACAAAATTCAATAAATTTTACAATACAGGTAACATGAATCAGGAGGGCGCCACTGTAAAGCTCACGGATCTCACACAAGGCCAGTACCGGTTTAAGGTCACAGTCAACGGTAACAACTCATATGGTGAAGGCTTTGCTACTGTGACAGTGTTGCCCCCACAGAGAGTGAATACCCCGCCTATAGTCGTTATCACACCTCAAACTCAAACAGTCAAGTTGCCGAATTCTGGAGCTGTACTTGATGGCAGTGCTAGTAAGGTACCTAGTATTTCTTTTATATTCCATTATTTAATTATGACTATTGCAGAGTTCGGTTAGTGGATATAAAAAGGGGTAAAAAAATTATTTAAAAAAAAAATCCTTCTAATACAATGTGTGTCCACTTCAAGAGGGAATAACTAAAATTCTTTCTGCCAGTTCCTTGGCCACTCCGGGCATTCTTCTTAAAAGACTAACATAATCAAGCAGATATCTAAGTATAGGACCCATGGCCAATAGGCCCGCGAGCCGCATTAGTATTCTCTTGGCACCCTTTTTCAAATAAAGAGGTATAATTGAAATTCGATTTTTTTAATTTCCCTTTTGCTAACCCCGAATTCAGTTTCACTATTTAAAATACATTATGAATATTTGTATCTTTATTGTTGATAAATCAGTTAATACCAATAGTGTCTTTAGATTGATAGCCTGAGGGTGTCCCAAAACTTATCGACGTGGAATCGGCTTAAGCTGGTCAAAAAAGCCTTCTAGAGTGTTAATGCCATCATTCGCAGCAGCTCGGCTCGGAAGACGCGAAATGAGCAGTTTGTCGATTAGCTGATCACATCCGTATGGCGCTGAATCTATCGGAACGTTTCCGACAGCTGCCGAACGGCACCGGAGACTCGAAAGGTGTTGGGCGGCATTTAAATGATCCACTCGCATGCCTTCATCTCCGACGGTAGCCGAACAGCGCCGCGTATAACTCAGAGCGCACGTTAAATCTGCGATGAAATCATTTCTGGATATTTTCGGGGTCACGGCGACTGCTATTCGGGAGAATCGACTGCCGAACGGATGTGAACAGCCGTCACGACGGCTATCCGGAAGAGTCAACTGCCTATCGTAAATGAACAGCCATCACACGCAACAGCTGATCTGCTTTAAGCCGTGTAATGTGGTGATACGCTCTCGGCTTAAGCCGATTAAGCGTCGATAAGTTTTGAGAGACCCTTATCTGCATTAAATTGGACATAGAAATATTGATCTTGACCAACAAAAAATATATAATTACAGGACGATACCGACATAATATCGTGGCACTGGGACCTTATTTCAGGCCCTATTGGGTACCAACCTCCACTGCAGGATGGGGCAACACTAGTTCTTAAAGACTTGAAACAACCAGGCAATTACACATTTAGGCTAACTGTTGAAGATACAGATCATGCGAAGAATTCTACCACTGCTAATATAACGGTGTTAAATCATACTGATTATCCACCTGAAGCAAATGCAGGTAAGACAGAAAATATTTAGAATTTGACGGTGACTTCCGTCGCCTTTATAAGATTGTCTATGCCAGTCGCAAAGTGCCGAGCACCAAAAGTTCACCTAATGGATAGAAGTCATGGATATAGTCATTATGGATACAGTAAATTTATTTTGTATATACGATTTCCATCAATTTTTATGTATTGATTTATGTTGAAATTATTGGTACTATTCTCCTAATGAATCGAGGCATTAAAATAATGGTTTTCAGGTCAAGACGTAATAATATATTTGCCAAATAACAATCTCACTTTGAATGGGAGCCTGTCCACTGATGATCACGAAATAACGTCCTGGGAATGGACGAAGTCTGCTGAGGATGAGAATAAGGCAGTGGACATGCAGAACACTCATTCGCCTTATTTACAGGTAAGCGCTTCGTAGATCGTCATTCCATGTTGTCGGAGGACGTTTTGTAGGTACTACGTTTACCGAATGCCGATATACTCAAGGCTTCGTTTCTATCCTTTACCCGTATTCGTATAATTTTATTGATTACCAGTCTCGTTTTATACCAATATAATATAACTTCATTACGCCTACATCCCAGAAGGGCGTTTACCCATATTTCACCTGATATGTCTCAGTCTCCAACAGGTGGCGAACCTGTTGCCATGTTTATAATATAGTTTTATATAATTCCAGTTGTCAAATTTATCAGAAGGCGTGTACACTTTTGTACTGAAAGTAACAGATTCTTCGGGTCAGTCGTCCACGGATGAAGTCCACGTATTTGTGAAACCGCCCACCAATACCCCGCCGACGGCCAACGCAGGATCTGATGTTGTAAGAAGAATATACATATCCTTTTATTATTTTTTTTTGTTTCTTATGCAAGTACTGAATTATACCATGGTTTACTTGATGATTTTTAAAACTCAAAATGACATAAAATATGCGTACAGTCAGGATCAAAAGATATTACATTACTGGTGTCTAGTACCGCAACAGCTAATTAGGTTTTAGTAAAAGATTAGCTGTTGCGGCAGCTAATCTTTTACTAAAACCTTTGGAAAATTTTATCGTCATGTCGCTAGCCGCGCCGTTTTGGTAGCACGTTGTTCACCGGAGGGTTCTTCTTCTTATCAATACGCGCGGGTTTTCGCAACTCGACGTCCAGTTTGCGCCTGCGTCGGAGGGTGAATGCTGGACCACTCCAGACATCCAAGCTCCGCCAGGAAGTTACCCAACACCTCCACGTCCCCGGTGTGCTCAGGCACTTAGCCCGGCAGTCTGCTACCCCGTCATACTCCACCATAACGTGGCAAGCTGTTTCTTCTGTCGCCATGCACGCCCTGCACAGCTGCACAGAAAAGATGTTTGTTAAACAAGCTGTGTCCTGTTATTGCACCTGTTTATTGCGCAGCCTAGATTTATCCAGCTGCATTAATTCCCTGGATAGACGTGGCACAAATCGTGGTAGTGCAAGTCTGGCCTGCCTGCAGTCGTCCAGGTTGTTCCATTAGTCATTGTGTAAGAATGATGACTGTGTGTTGTTGGATTCTACCTTTGAACTAACTAATGGAAATGGGTATGATCGGTTCCAGACCCATGGGTAGCATCGCCGAACCCCTTCGGGCTAGCTCGTCTGTCGCAGAATTTCCTCTATCCCCACTGTGGCCCTTGATCCATGCAAGATTTAGATCATTGTTGTCTCCTACCTAGTTGAGAATGTCATAACATTCCTTAATGAGGCTGAAGACTGTCATCCTGCTGCACATAGTGTGCAGGGCCGACTTACTGTCTGAGAGGATTGTGATGTTGTGTTCTGTGACTCCCCTTGTAAGGATGGCCTTGGCGGCCAGTAGTGTGCCGGTACATTCTGCTAATAATAATAATAATAATCTTTATTTCTTTAAACAGTTGGTACACAGATGCAATTTAGTTACAACAAATTGAAATGAACCAAAACAAAAATACATGTAGGTAGATGTAGAATTTGAGAGAACATTTCAAAGTTCGACTACTGAAAGTATGGACATGCTTTTTTGCAAGTGAATGAAAAAATAAAATAATATAACTATATTGTGTACATTAAATGTCATGCAATGTTGGTATCTAAACTAGGCCTAGCCTGTATTTTAAATACCAAACTCTTCTGTTGTTTAATTATATAATGTTGGTACACTTAGTGACTAAAATTAACAGTATAAAATAACTATTTATGAAAAGCGTTTGTCAATGCATTACTGCAAACAGTCGAGAGAATAACAATAATAGTATTACTTAAAATGACAATAATAATACATAACCTCATTTTTCGATTAAAAGTACACGGTAATGTAACCGTGTACTTAGCACGGTAATGCTAAGTACACGGTTGTCGTATTTCCCAGCGGAACGGACAAGTGTATATAGAGGTCATCAGCAAAGACACCAGTGCCCGTTCCCTGGCACCGGAGGGTTTACGGTGCACCGTACGGTGTTGATAAAGCACGCGACGTTCAAACGGACCTACTAACCCCTTACATCTCTACACCCCTAGTATATGTTGTCATCGTAAAATAACTTTACACTTTTAAGCGCTCCTATATAGCGGAACATTATCAGAAATTAGGGTTCACATGGAAATTGAGCTTCTTTACGCAACTAAAAGAGTAAAGTTTTTTAACAATGACAACTAACACTAGGGGTGCTGAGCCCGCGCGCTTCAACGGCGCTGCCGAAACGCCTAACGATAAAACCAGCCTTAGAATGACAAAGAATTAAAATAAGTACCTACATTTTTGCTGGTGACTGTACTTTATTATCTATCTATGCGGTTCTTGTGCATTTGGTGTTTATAGGTATAAGGGTACTAATCAATTGTGTTAATAAATGCATGTCAATGTTGGTGACTAAAGTTTGTATATTTTGTATCTAAAGGTTTTCGTTATGGTATCAAAATAACTATAATGTTTGGATGATGAATTTTCAGGCATTTGTTCTCCATGTTTGTATATATTCAGGATATTTATATGTATTTTCTATTTAATATATTTATCCGTCATCTAGTGTCCGTAACACAAGCAGCATTAGTTGCTTAAAATGTGGCTAGTTGATAGGTGTAAATGTTTGTGATATTTATTTGTTATTCATTTATTATTAAGCATATTTATTACCTTTTTATACATTTCTGTATTATAATCGCCACTCTTCTAAAATATAATAAGAATTTAAAACGAATACGTATGATTTATTATTCAATAAATTCACTGTAAAATCTTATAAATCACATAAATAGTTCGCTGTAAAATCTTATTTTAACCAACCACAGTCTAATATTCTAATTCAAACCTTTCAATGCTGTTCTATTCTAGTTTATATCTCTTCCTCAAACTTGGGTGACCCTGAACGGTTCTTCATCTCACGACGACCACCGAATAGTCGCGTACACCTGGCGTTGCTTGTCGGGCCCAACTAACTCTAACATTGTCAACTTTAACGAGTCTATAGCGAACGCCACCGGACTGACTAAAGGCCAATACGTGTTCTCACTAACAGTTCTGGATGATAACGCAAACTCAGCATTTGATAATGTCACTGTCACAGTCACACAAAGTAAGTTTACATATTTGTATTTTCATATACGAGGGTGGATTGAAAAGTAATCGGCCTAACCAAGAAAATAAATATATAATAATTGAAATATATTTTTATTTTTCAACGTAATCACCATCAAGTTCAATGCACTTTTGCCACCTTCTCTTCCAAGCATTTAGCCCGTTGAAAAAAAATGATTCTTCCTTAGAGTCAAAATATGCGTCTACTGCTGCTTTGACCTCGTCGTTTGTCAAAAATCTTTGACCTCCCAAGTGCTTTTTTAGGTTAGGGAACAGAAAAAAGTCTGACGGTGCTAGATCAGGTGAATAAGGTGGATGCGGTAACAGTTCAAAGCCACAGTTGTGAATTTCTGCCATTGATTGAACAGACGTGTGAACACGAGCGTTATCTTGATGAAACAGGACTTTTCTTCTGATCATTCCTGGACGTTTTTCTTTTATTTCCTCTCGTAAACGACGTAGTAAGGTGCAGTAATAATCAGAGTTTATAGTCTGACCCCTTTCAAGATAATCAACCATAATCACACCCTTCGAGTCCCAGAATACTGAAGCCATCACCTTACTTGCCGACAAAATCGACTTAGCCTTTTTGGGGGGTGGTGAACCATGTCTTTTCCACTGTTTTGATTGTTGTTTTGTTTCTGGTGTACAGTAATGAACCCATGTTTCGTCCATAGTAACAAAACGATTAAAAAAATCACATTCATCAGCTTCAAATAACTCCAAACAGTCGCGTGCAATAGTCAATCGCATCCTTTTTTGCTCAACTGAAAGCAGTCGCGGAACCCACCTCGCAGACACCTTGTGGAAACCCAACACGTTGACTATTATGTTTTGAGTACGTTCATAAGAGATGCCTATAATCTCGGCTATCTCTCTAATTTTCAATCTGCGGTCTCCCATAACTAAGTCGAGTATTTTTTTAACATTTTCGTCAGTAGTGGATGTCGAAGGCCTTCCAGAGCGGGGTTCGTCTTGCACACTCTCTCTACCACGCTTGAATTCTGCAATCCATTTTTTGACGGATGAATATGAAAGAGCACAATCCCCTAATGTACTGACCATATCATCATGGATGGCTTTTGATGACAGCCCCTTCTTATGGAGGTACTTAATGACGGCACGCTGCTCGATTTGCTCCATTTGCGAAAATGATGTCAGATTGCTTTGTTAATAAATTTATAAAATTAAAACTAATTATCTCATACGTTTCAAACTTCACACAATTAACAGGTCTGAATTGGACTAAATAATGTGGGTAGATTTGATTTTTAGAACTAAATGGATCAGTGTTAGGCCGACTACTTTTCAATCCACCCTCGTAGAATTATACATGAAAGATTGTAGAAGAACATTTTATGATAGAGTCAATCCATACATTGCTTAGTTGTTTCTGTGGATGATGAAAAATAATATTTTTTATAATGATTTTAACTCCAAAGCACATTAGACCTAAATAGGCATGTTGTACGAAATATGGGTGATACAGCATGATGTTTTTAACTTGCATGCATTTATCTCGTTGCTAACAACTGTGTTCAGATTCATAAAAGGGCTTGCAAGGCACGAAATCATTTTGTATAAAATAATGCTAACTTGTAAAATATTACAATACCTTCCTATTAAAGAGGTCTGAAAAATGAATTTATAACTAATTTTTTTCTAAATCTTCAAATGCGATTACCTTTCTTTAGGTTTCTTCCATTTATTCTTAGTAAATGTGACGATTGACTTTTAATAAAAATCTTTTCCGTTACTAGATAAAAACAGTTCACCGAAAGCAGACGCCGGTGGTGATCAAGTACTCAACTTGCCACTACCAGTTCTCGTATTGAACGGTTCCAAATCATCCGACGATTTTAGAATCGTATCGTGGAAGTGGACCCGATTGGGATCGGGCCTCGCCGCTGGTACTGTTATATTGAACTCTGACACGCAACCCGTATTAATGGTGAGTAATTCTTATTAACCACTAGCTGTTGCCCGCGCTTCGTCCGCGGTTACTGGTTTTTTAGCTATCCAACCCTTTAATTTTCCGGAATAAAAAATATTTAAGATGTTGACCAGGGATATAAGGTATCATCATTCGAAATTTTATTGAAATTGGTCCAGCCATTTAACAGATAGAGAAACAAAAAATGAAATGGTTTTTTTCCCTCTTTTTTACATTCCCTGACTTGGTTTTAAGCATTTTTTTTTCTATGTACAGACATTCGACCTCTACAGTTTTATTATATATGTATAGATATATGTTTAATTTCAAATAGAACCTTATGTTGTCGATACAAGGTTGGTTTTGCTACAGGTTAATGAATCGTTCGCCTGCCTGAATCGGGTCGGGCAGCTTCTTTCTTCGAGTGTCTTCTATTTCCATTCCCCTTTATCACTCAGTTCCAACTTTCTTTCTTCATATTATCCTAGGCATTCTTACATACACATCCATACTTCGTCCATTTATCGCTTTTTATCTTTTTGATTTCGCATATCTACCTCCGCATTCACGTCTTTGGTGCGTTATTCCTCGACATATTTTTCCAGAATATGTCAACTTATTGTAGAGTTGATACAAATGATATCTAATATTTACACAAGCTTGAAATAAATATTTGAATCCATACTAATATTATTAATGCGAAAGTAACTCTGTCTGTCTATCTGTTTCGCTTTCACGTCAAAACCACTGAACCAATTTAACCGAAATTTACACAAACATACAAATGTACACAGATAGTCTAGAGTCTCAGAAAGGACATAGGCTACCTTTTATCCCGATATACCCATTTAATTTTTTTTACATTCATCCGCATGGCACCCTTGCCATGCGGATGAATGTAAAAAAAATTAAATAACGCCTCCCAGAAAATTGGACAAATTAACCCCACTATGAACTTTGCTTCTAATAAATAGAGTAGGAGTAAATTGTCAATTCCACCAATTGAGACTATTGTTACAATTTGGCTAAGGCTATAAGCTACATACCATCACAGTATCTCGTCTCTTTTATATAACATTAGATTATTACTCACTGTTATTTATTTCAGCTTACAAATATAGAGCCTGGTCGATATGTGTTTGAGCTGACCGTGACTGACGACCAAGGTGAATCGGGTCGAGACACCGTGAGCGTGCAAGTCAAACAGGACCCATTAGAGACGAGCCTCCTAGAAATGACGCTCAATATACCCATATCTACATTCACACAGGGGAAACTGGACTCTCTTGTACAGAAAATGACACTTCTTCTCAAAGATGATGTTAAAGTCAATGTGACGGAAGTCAGGGGACAAGTCGATACTGAGAATACGCAAGTTATATTTTTCCTGTCAAAAGACGTGAGTATTTCGAAATGAGAAAACTTTAATTAAATCTAATATAAACTGACAGGATCGCTGGGTATTATTGGTCATACTGGCCAAAACCACCCCCAAACTATCAGTAACCTTAATTTTTGGAAACTTATTACAATTTGAGTTGTGTGGTAGCGGCTCATTAAAAGAATACTACCAAAACATCTCTTCCCTTAGAGAATTAGTTTTGCAGAAAATTATTGTAAAGATTACAACAGTTTTCAGTTTGATTATTCATTAGAATATTAGTAGATATCTCTGATTGATCTGCCGTGTGGTAGCGGCTCATTAATAGAATACTACCAACCCGTCTTTTCCCTTGGGTGTCGTAAAAGGCGACTAATGGACTTAGAACTGCAACATCCATTAGCTTATAGCGGCGACGGGCTCACCACCTGTCACGTTGAGTGCAGTCACTGCTTGGCGAAGCGCGGACCCATAGGGGATAATAGTCTTGATTATATGTATGTACGTATATGTAACACAATTAGTTTTTTAGGACCTACCAAACTCCAAAACCCTATATCAGTTTATTTATCGACTTCAAAAAAAAGCATAAAGAAAGAAAGAAAGAAAAAAAACATTTTTTGACCACAGGCATATAAGATCAACTAGGACCCGACCTCAGCATATGGTGCATCAGGCGAAGGCGAGCGATAAGGTTTTCAATTCGTCTGAATCTTTTTTTCTCGTGCAATTCAGTGTTTTATTGGTTTTCCAGGGTAAGCCTTTAGAAGGCATCCACGCGTTGCCGCTAGCACGCAGCGCAGCGACGGTGGAAGAGAGCGCGCGCGTGCGGTCCGTGGCGTGCCTGAGCACGTGCTCGGGCCGCGGCGCCTGCGACCGCGCCTCCAGGAGCTGCCGCTGCGACGCCTTCTGGATGCAGAGCCTGCTCACGCAGCTGGACCCCGACGCCATGCCCGACTGCGGTGAGTTGGGGAGGCTCTGGGGGAGCCACCAGGAGCTGCCGCTGCGACGCCTTCTGGATGCAGAGCCTGCTCACGCAGCTGGACCCCGACGCCATGCCCGACTGCGGTGAGTTGGGGAGGCTCTGGGGGAGCCACCAGGAGCTGCCGCTGCGACGCCTTCTGGATGCAGAGCCTGCTCACGCAGCTGGACCCCGACGCCATGCCCGACTGCGGTGAGTTGGGGAGGCTCTGGGGGAGCCACCAGGAGCTGCCGCTGCGACGCCTTCTGGGTGCAGAGCCTGCTCACGCAGCTGGACCCCGACGCCATGCCCGACTGCGGTGAGTTGGGGAGGCTCTGGGGGAGCCACCAGGAGCTGCCGCTGCGACGCCTTCCGCTCTAAGTTTTAGGGGTTTCTGAGGAAAGCCGGTGCTCAGCAGTGGGATACATATAAGCTATAAAATAAATTTTGCACATGTGGACATATGTCTCTGGGTTACCTCCGACACTTATTACTGTCACATTCCTACTCTATCTGTACATACTCCTCCCGTACAATACTGTAATTAAATAACCGGTCCCGCAGAGTGGTCGGTGGTGTACGCGAGCCTGGGCGGCGTGGCGGCGCTGTGCGCGCTGGGCGGCGCGTGCTGGGCGTGCGCGCGCGCCGGCCGCCGCGCGTGCGCGCCGCGCAAGGCTCGCGCAAGGCCCAAGTACCGCCTGCTGCCGCTCGCCAACCACGAGGACACGCCGCGTGAGTATCACAAACACCAAACGGACACACGGCACAGCTGATGGAAAGTGATCACCGCCGCCCATTGACATCCACGATACCGGAAGAACTGCAGATGAGTATCTGGAGTTCTACCGGCATTTAAGATAACACTCTACCTTATACACGTAGATACATATAACTATGCCTATATTTCAGAGGTGCTTACATAGCACGATTTAATTCGATGAAACGTAAAGATATTTTTTTATTAATTGTTATTTTTGATATAAGACTATCAGATTAATTGGGCATCTTCTTTTTCTGTTGCAGTTGCAAATAAAATAGTATCAGAGAGTGAGACGGATTCTGATGTGCTGTTCGAGTCGAAAGGACAGACCACGTCGTTCCTCACCAGAAGTATGAACGGCGAGGCGTCGCAGGCCAACAGTTGGAAGAAAAATGGACACTACAAACCCAGCCGTAAGATAAAGACGTAGCTTTAGACCTTATTACCAAGTATTAGAAGTCACATTTGCCGGCATAGTGCAATTCGCTAGTTAGTTCACATAGTTACGTTGCAAGCCGAGGCTGTAAAAAGCTGACTTTATGCCAATATTGGCCAAAAAATAATGTGACGCCAGTGTTGCATTATTTTTAAATTATTGTCCAAAATACGAAATATTGTATACTTGGATAACTACCATTATTAGCCAACATTAATTAAATAGGTTACTAAAAAAACAATAATACATTGCTTAATATATCCGGAATCGATCCGACAATTCATTATCTAGTGCTACTTTTCAAAGCAACGCCACCCCTTGAGGTTCTTGGTACGATTACCGATGGAAGCAAATGTTTGCGTCGTGAATACAGACATTTGTTCTTTTGATGTTTATATAAAAGATGTATTGGGTGTAATTATTATCAATATTTGTATGTATATAAATATAACTATTACTTTCCGTCATCTAGTATCCATAAAACGAGCAGCAAAAGCCTCATAATTTGGGCCAGTTGGTAGGTGTGAATGTCAATAGATGTTATAATTTTATCTTTATGTGTCCCGGAAGGGAAGGCAGAGGGGTATTTAATTTTACTTGATAATATTAAAAAAATAAATATATTGGAAATTTCTTTTCATTGCATATATTAGGTACTTAAATAAATATTAATATTTAATTATGTAGTCAACATCAGTGCAGCATAATATTATACATTTAAGTATACCTACTGGTTTTATTTCGTGAAATTGTTTTTGGTACATTATAATTAAGAAGCATTTTACATATACACGAATTATACATATTAGGTATTGTGCTGTTTTATATATTTTAGCGTATAGTGTTATAATGTTGAAATCAATAGATATAGGTACTTAAAGGAAATTTTGTTCTAATTACAAAGGTAGGACTTATAACCGATTAAATCATAAAGCAAGGATTCTCTACCATAGGTAGGGGCGTTAACATTGTATCACTACCATGAATAAAATAATAAATAATATTAATGGTATAATTATATGAAATTACCAACAATGAAGTGCATTTTGGTTACACTATTATTCGCAGGATAGTGTTCGAAACTTAATTAGGAAATCCATTTTTAAGAGTAAAGCCTTAAATAATAGAAGACTTAGATAAAATCGTAGAAGTGTCGAATTCAATAATAAGCACAAATCGTATATACCTACTGAAATGTTTTTTTACTGTTATAAGACTAGTCATAATTATTGTAATATTAAAAACATGGCTAGTGCGATAAATTGTACAAAAATTTCTAAATATAGGCATAAAATTGTGTATTAAATATTCTGTCATCGACTATCTCTGCCAGTGTCTTCTTGAATAATTGTATAAGCAGTTCGAAAGTTTTTCGTACGCATGTGCCACTAAAAGACGGAGAACTGCAGTTTTATTTCTATACAGTCACCCTAAAAGTCTAAATGCTGTCTCTTATGTTGCATATTAGCTAATATAGATTTTTAATAAAAATACTGGTAGGTTGTTTTTCTTCGCTTTTGAACAATTTTTTGCCTTGCAATTTTTTTACGTGAAGTCACTATTATATAAAAACATACCGTAGATTTTTTACAAACAACGTCTTATGTATTACGGAACTCGACGTTTTCTGTTAATCAATGATTTTAATTAATCGTTTCGTAACAATTATATATACCTACAGCGTGTTATATTTATCAAATTTGTTCTCTCCTTCACATAATTTTCACCTTTAAGTAAAACACATAGAGATCAATATGAAATGGAAAATGATTTGTAGTATGTTAATGAACAATCTGATAAGTACATACCCGTTTGATTTAAACGACCGAAACTAGTACCTACTACACTAGTACAATACTTAAAATACAATGGAAGTAATTAGGAGCTCGGTGGCGTAGCGGTTAGTACGCTTTGGCGTTCGATTGTAGCAGGCCGTGGATGGGTGACCGAAACTTTGTGATCTTAAACGCCTCTGTGCTTCGCAAGGCAAGTTAAGTTAAGGCAAATTGGCATTGGGCCAGCGTGGGACGTATATAGGCTGAAGAGTATAATCGCCAGCAAAGAGATATGACTACTTGTGAACTTTGTCATGCTAAGGTTTATGGTAAATTATTGGTTTTTGCTATACTATTGTAATATCTTTTTGCTGGTGACTGTACCTACTGAATATGTTTAGATAAGAATCAAACATATTTTGTTTTCTGTTTATGTATAAGTGAGTGGTATTTATTGACGATTTTTTTTTACAAAAACGGTTGTTGGTAAATTTTTTTTATGAAATCAATAAAATATCTGAACTGGATGTATGTTACTAAATACTTTTACTGATTACTGATTAAGTTAATTTTAATCTCTTTCGAATCATAGATTTTTATTTTTTACTAAGAATAATGGTACCTACAATAAGTCTCGTTCCATATAAAATCTAGTCGTATTGATAAATATATTAATTGTTATTGTACATAATCTTAATTATTATTTTTTGCTTTCTGTAGTTTATATTAATGACATTTTTTATAGCTCAGTCATAGAGTGAATGAAGAAACAATAAATAAAATGCATTATATTATATGCTCTAGTTTTATTACAAAACTATACAATACACTGTCACAAGCCAACCTTTATAAAAATAAAAACCACAAAACATTTAAAGCAATTTACAAATCTGCATCACTTGAACACATTTAAATAGGTAGGTAAAGTTTTGATTATAATCATTTTAGTACTTGGGATTCATTTTTATATTGTATTAGCTCTGTTTAGAATTTTATGTTAATATTGGTGCCAAATCTGTTACAATATTTTTAGGAAAATATGTCTAATAACAAGATTAACCAAATATGGAATATGGGTAAGTGATTTGCGATAACGTTATGCGTAGTTATAAATCCACGACTCTACATGACTAATCAAAACTACATTTTTAAAGTTTTTAATCAAAACTACATCACTGCTTAACTGATACAAATAATTACAAATATTTGGCTGTGTACGACGCTACATGGGCGATATATGTACCTACAAATAATAAAGATATACCTACTATCGAATCTTAAATTTACTGCAAGAGGGCCTAAGAAACTGTTAAGTATGAATATAAAGATATAGGAAATTTACGTATTAATTCCTATTTGTGTACACAATAGAAAGTTACCTATCTATCTAATACTGTATTAAGTAGTTTCAGTAAATAGAGAAAAATATCAATAAGTGAAGGGATCGAACGCGCGATATCTAGCATGAATAGTACTTTTTAAATCAACTATGCCTCTATCATTATTATTTAAGCTTTGATCAGTATCATTAAGTAAACATGAGGTTTGATAGTATAAAAGAACAGTCTAAAAAAATATTTAAAAAAGGGTAAACATTTACCTTATTAGCTAACAAAGTAATTTTAATACATTTTCCTTGATAATTGTAATTTATACAAATAGTGTTGTGGGTCCGAATCAAAAAATAAAGTTAAACATACACAACAAATTGATAAAAATGGAATGTTTTTTAAAATATTTGTCATTAACAGCTACATACAATTTTATTTTAATATTTATTTGTGAATGTCATCTCTAGTCAAATACTAGAAAACCTATTGCTTTACCTTAGAAAGATGACTACAATCTGATAATTTTGTATTGCTATAAGGTTTCAATCACAACCTTTTACTTAATTATATTATTACTGGTATATCATTACAAATTACCAATAATTGTTACATAATAACATTTTTTCAACTATGCAACAAGGCAGTGTTACTGTGCACTTTTATGTTGTGCTGTCAAAATAGTATATTAGGCCTTTCTTTATAAAACAATCTTTGAGAAGTAAGACACTTTATTGTTTTGGGCAACTAATTCATTATAAAAAAAAAACTATTTTAACATACTACTTCTTTATTAATCAATGAAAAGTTTTACTGTTGTTGAAAAGCCTGTCCTGTAGATACCTCAATTAATTACTTCCAATGCAGAAAAAAATGTGACCTTTATCTAGCCCTTTTTAGAGTACATAATTAAAACTATGATAAATTAAAATAAATAATAAAGCTATCATTTAGTACTAAATACTGTAATTATTTTGCTTTTTTCTTTCCAGACCTCACAATTTCTTGTACTTCCTTAGACCAAATGGCTTTGTTCAGTTTCTCACCAACAGAATAAAGAGAACACACTAAACCAAGACTAATGAGGTAAAATATGATCCGAACTGGCCAGTTGAGTACTGTAAGAATGGGGTACACCCAGCTTCCAGTTTTGAAGTAGATGAAGTGCACCCAAAATACATACAACAACATAAAAATGCCCAATATTGACAATCCTCTTTTTCTTGCTGGATACATTCTAAAGGATGTAAAAAGTTCAATCAATACAAATACAATAATATTAGAATGCATTACATGGTTCAACCAAAGAGGGAAGTATGGGTCTAAGCTTCTAGGTAAAATTAATTCACGGTCCACTGCATATATTCCCCAGAAGGTAATCCCTACAAATGTAGCCAGAGGAAAGGCTAGAGATGTAAAAATTGTATCCTTCAGACGTCGAATTAATGGCTTTTCAGATGGTGTTGGTTCATTGTTGCCAAATAAATCATTACAAAGTGCTATGGTGAAGTATATAGTTTGTATTATCTGAAAACAATAAAAAAAATATATAAAAACTGTTCAAAGATTGGTGAACTGAATAAAACAGCAAGATAACTTACTGCATCAATGAATGTAAGATATTTCAATTTGCCACCAAAAGAAGTCACTGTACTTGAAGTACTTGGTATTCGTACATAAGTGAAATCATAGTAACACCCATAGAAAAAGTGAAGTGCTGCCACTAGATGGAAGAGTGTCTTTAGCATTTCTGCAATTTCTCCTAAAATAAATTACGACAATGATTAAAATATATTTAGGCCGAAACACGCTATTGTTAATCCCTAGCAGATTTATCAATACTAAACCAAATAAAATATTTCAAACTGTTTTATCATGGATCAATAATTATAATTGACCATTAATTGTATAACAAAAAAGTTTGACGTTAAAAGCTCTAATTGAAACTAAACCATTTCTGGCATACATTTTTCATTGAACTAAGTTTAAACCTATAAACGTTACAATCATACGTTTGCCGTTTTTCCGATCCCAAAACTCATTGATAAATCGTGCTTCTTTTACCTATTAATATGTAAAATATCACGTAAAATTTTACGGCTTCTAATTGTCCACAATATCAATATCCAGTAATAATTACAATAATTTAAAAATCCTCAAACACAAATTACAACCCATCACTCGCTAATTTTTTTTTTTTTTTTTTTTTTTTTGTTGTTGTAAAATTCTCCCATGTAGGGAAGGCAAAGGGAACGGAGCCCATACAGCCAAGTCTTCAGTATATATTTCTTCAGTAGTTTGCATTGAAATGCTAGTGTAATGCATTTCAATGCATCTTGGGAGAGTTTGGCGTCAAACAATCGATGGAAGACACTGTGGTGCTACTTGGATGAGGTGGATTACCACGATAAAAAACTCATCACTTTTCACACCACTTGACGTTTATTTCGATAATCCTCCATATTGCACATCATCACAGACACTTATTACACAAAACTACACTGATTTTACGTAACAATATCCACTCCGTACAATATTACAATCATCGAAATAAAAATCTCGTCCGCCATAGTTGAATGCCGCCAAAACTCTCTCTTTTTTTTTTTTTGTAAAATTCTCCCGTAGGGAAGGCAAAGGGAACGAAGCCCATACAGCCATGTCTGCAATATATATATCTTCAATAGTTTGCATTGAAATGCTAGTGTAATGCATTTCAATGCATCTTGGGAGAGTTTGGCGTCAAACGATCGATGGCAGACACTGTGGTGCTACTTGGATGAGGTGGATTACCACGATAAAAAACTCATCACTTTTCACACCACTTGACGCTTATTTCGATAATCCTCCACATTGCACATCATCACAGACTCTTATTACACAAAAATACACTAATTTTACGTAGCAATATCCACTCCGAAACAATATTACAATCATCGAAATAAAAATCACGTCCACCATAGTTGAATGCCGCCAAAAACTCCTTTTTTTTTTTTTTTTGTAAAATTCTCCCGTAGGGAAGGCAAAGGGAACAAAGCCCATACAGCCATGTCTGCAATATATATATCTTTAATAGTTTGCATTGAAATGCTAGTGTAATGCATTTCAATGCATCTTGGGAGAGTTTGGCGTCAAACGATCGATGGCAGACACTGTGGTGCTACTTGGATGAGGTGGATTACCACGATAAAAAACTCATCACTTTTCACACCACTTGACGTTTATTTCGATAATCCTCCATATTGCACATCATCACAGACACTTATTACACAAAACTACACTGATTTTACGTAACAATATCCACTCCGTACAATATTATAATTATCGAAATAAAAATCACGTCCGCCATAGTTGAATGCCGCCAAAACTCCCCATCACTCGCTAACTGCAGCTGTCAAAAAACTCAGAAAAACTGTCAAATTGACGTACACTAGTTTTTTTTTTTGTTGTAAAATTCTCCCATGTAGGGAAGGCAAAGGGAACGGAGCCCATACAGCCAAGTCTTCAGTATATATTTCTTCAGTAGTTTGCATTGAAATGCTAGTGTAATGCATTTCAATGCATCTTGGGAGAGTTTGACGTCAAACGATTGATGGCAGACACTGTGGTGCTACTTGGATGAGGTGGATTACCACGATAAAAATCTCATCACTTTTCACACCACTTGACGTTTATTTCGATAATCCTCCACATTGCACATCATCACAGACACTTATTACACAAAACTACACTGATTTTACGTAACAATATCCACTCCGTACAATATTACAATCATCGAAATAAAAATCACGTCCGCCATAGTTGAATGCCGCCAAAAACTTTTTTTTTTTTTTATAAATTCTCCCATGCTGGGAAGGCAATAGGAACGAAGCCCATACAGCCAAGTCTTCAGTGGTTTGCATTGAAATGCTAGTGTAATGCATTTCAATGCATCTTGGGAGAGTTGTGCGTCAAACGATCTATGGCAAACACTGTGGTGCTACTTGGACGAGGTGGACTACCACCACGATAAAAAACTCATCACTTTTCACACCCCTTGACGCTTATTTCGATAATCTTGACGTACACTAGGGACGTGAAGTTTCAAAACCTTTTTCTAAACTCAGAAAGGGCGCAAAAGGGAAAGGCAGGTTATATGAAGCTGTGATCCCGTCGTCTTGATTTTCATTAATATTTTCGTCATCTTGAGAAAACTGTTTTATGATTTGTTGCAAAACCTCAGAGTAAACAGAACTGGAGTAGCCATTAGTCAATTTCTCAAACATTTTTTTCTGCCATTTCTTGCGGGGGGTGAGGTTACCACTACACTCAAAGCCAGCCGTTTTTACAAATGCACACATGCATAATTCGACACACAAATTTAAATTTCACGCACACACACGCTTAAAATAGTCACGTGGGGTGTGCGTTTTGACAACGTCACAGCCGCACTCCCCACGAGACTAGCGTTCGAAATTTGAAATCGTAGAATTCTAAAACATGAAATAATGAAGTAAATAAACATGAAATCTTAAAAATTATAATTACAAATAAAAGGTGACACCATCTTTTAGCATACTCGATTTTCCATTTATTTTTACAACAAAAAACAGCACAGGCAGGCATTTTTGCGGGAGCTCTGTTCGCCGCAACGTTTACAATGTTATGGCTGTCAAAATGGCGGCTCAACTAGTTTTATTAAACGTGCAAGCATCCGATGCTTGTGCATTTGGCAGAGGGGAATGTTAGACAAAGGCTACTCCAGTTCTGTTTACTCTGAGTGCAAAACGCCACGTTCATATTATTATAATCGCCTTTACCCCCGAAAGGTTAAACAGAGTCGAGTCGAGTCGAGTCAGAGTCGTCGTTTTTTAAAACCACGCTTGTGTTTTAATAACCTATATTATGTGACAGTTACATAAACTACTATTATAAAACTCAAACATATTTTATTGACAAATAAACATATGGTTTATTGTCATAACATTCGTTTTGAAGGGAATGCTTGTTACAATAATATTCATAGGTACAATTCTGAGGCCTTATATACAGACGCTGAAAACTTAGCACGCCTCTCCTATGCGTTGCGTGGTGCAGCGCGGGAGGTGGCCTTATTGGTGTCTGCACGCGCGCCTGCTGACGTATTGGAAATTCTCGACATGAGATTCGGTCGCGCCGAGCTTGTCGTACTGCAAGAAATTGCCAACCCTAACGTATTCGTGTGATGACGCGCTTGCACCTGACCCGCATGGTGGGCAACACAATATCGACTCTTTGTACGAGTACTTAAGGTTAATTTCTCCTCGCTGCAAAATGCAGATATTATTGTGAAGTTTTTGTAGGCTATTATAGCGTAGTTAATTTCACTTTTTAAAGGGACTGATGTATCGGTTACGTAGTAACTATTTAGTAATCTGTGACACTACTCGCTCAAGAGGTCGCGGGTTCAACCCCATCGCCTGCAACACTGAGTTTGAATAAATTTTACGTATGTACAGTTGTTTTGTGTTGCATGGCAATTGTAATAGGCTCGCCACTTATATTGTTTTTAACAGTACATAACAAATATTTTACCTCTACCTCTTCATAAGTACCTATACCAATAGATTTAATTTTGATATACTTATTTATTTATTTCAGGTTAACGTTTATTTATTGAGGTAGCAGCCTAGCGTACGGTTCCGATGCGTCGTCCGGGAACGGCGTGGTCAAACCATGCGCGATACGCGTGCTCACACGCGTATCGAGGGTGTCTCTTTTTTATTTATACCTGTCTCTTCTTAAGTATATAAAAGGATTTTATTAAATTAAAAACATACATACAGTAATTCAATTTTAAGGTAGCGTTTATTTAAATAGGCGGTAGTCTAGCGTACGGTTCCGGTGCGTCGTCCGGGAACGGTGCGGTCAGCGCGGGCGGGGCGGGGCGCGCGTATCGTGGCTGCGGAGCCGGCAGCTCTGGTAGGGCTCCTTTGACCAGGCGGCGGAGGGCTGCGTTGCGCCGTCGTAACGTCACCACTTCTTCATATATACGTTCGCGCTCTATAAACAAATAAAAGCTTTATGCATTCGTTGTTAGTACATTATGGAAAAAAAACATTACACGGTGCGAATTTTTGCGTCTTTACGTGAATTGGGAGGCATTGAATCGTTTGTATGCACAGTCAGCGTCAAAAACAGCTGATCGTATTAGTACTAGGTAGCTAATGTCACATTTTATTTAGCTAACATTTTATTTGAAATCATTTACTTTCGATGATGTCTGTAGTGGGGATGACAGTTATTGTAAGTACTAAAATTGATTTTGATCGTTGGATAACATACCTTGCAAAATCGGAAGATAATTATTAAGGCCAGTAAGTAGACCGTCCCAAAAACGATCTTTTTCCGGAGGGAATACGTTTTTCCATTGGAACCAATATTGTACTATTTCTTCAGTTGATAATTTACGAGACGGTGTGCCAAAATCAGGAGGCTTTAAACTATCCCTGTTAAAAAGAAACAATGTTTTTCACAACGTTTTTCTAATATCACTAAATATTTTTAACCTGATATTTAATCATCCAGCCCACTCACATCAAATCATACAGTTTCTTTTTCTCTGGCGGAACAAATAAAGTAATGAATTCTCCTAAAGCAGTCAACACTTGCATTGGCTCGATTTCTAAATAATGTCCCACTGCAAACAAACAAGTAAGTACGAGTATTAAAGACAAAAATGATTAAAAAACAGATTTTACATGCAGCTTAATTTCCTAAAATTACGTGAAAATGCCTATAAATTTACAGAAGGCAGTACCTACCAGGACAAAGGAAAGGATTAGTTTTTTGTGCGTTGAGATTAGGCTTCGAGGAGACGGTGACACCGCGAGCGCCCGCACGCATGGGGCGTGAGCCCGCCGCCTCCGGCACAGACCCCGCCACTAGTACGTTAGCTGCAAGACACAACAACATATCATGACGTTTCTTTCCCCAAATGGGTAAAGTTAGTCTGCTGTGAAAGCACCCACAGTTCGCTGAAACACTGTCTTTAAGACTGAACGCATCGAAGTTAACCAATCAATGAGCCGTAAAAATTTAGATGTTTCGCTACCTTCACAGTTATAAAAGAAATAGTTTTTAATATCCAATGTGAATGAGGAAAGTGATGCAAACGCACGAATAAAACTTTCTAAATGTATTCTAATTTCTACATTTCTAAATACCTTCTTACATTGACAAAACAAAAGTTGAAGAAGTTATGGTTATGAAGTCGTATTAAGCCACATGTTTAGAAACGTCGAACAAAACACGAATAAACATCAAGAATTCAGTGTAAAATTGTCAATGTATCAAATTGATATATTGAAGACACGTAAACTTTATTTACTAACCTGTGGGATCACAGCATTTCTGTATAATCTCATCAGCTTCAGCCATCAGCATTTGGTCTGCTGGCGATAATTCGTGACCTCTGAAAAGAAACGTTTTTAGCCATCCTCATCGACAATACATCAATAGGACTATATAGGGAATATAAATTAAAAAATTAACCTGGTTCCTATGTGGACAGATCTCGATGTGCTAGCGGACATACTTCTAGCTAAGCTTGCACGACCCTTCATAGACATTCTCTCACCTGATATACAAAAATAAGGTTACTATAAAAAGTTTGTACTTTGTCTGAATTTAATTCACAACACTAGCCTCTCATGTGACGTTACCACGGCCACCACTTTTAACGCTGATGCTAGCATGGTGCGAAGAAGTCTGTAAATCATCTGCAGATGGAGTACTTCCTAAAAGATCGGAGGTGGTTTCCATTCCAACGCAAATTGGACAAAAAGCGTAATTTAAGAAAGTTTTGCAAAGAAGTTCAATATCCTCTTCAGCTTGAATTTCTAAAGCCTGAAAATGAAAAAAAAAATTGATTGATCAATAATTATTAAAAACTTCCTAAGATTTTGACATGCCTGAAAAAGTAATTCCAAGGACAAAAATATTCTACGGTGCTGATTTGTTTATTTAAAAATGTAATGAATATTAACCATAAAAATAGCGTCCAATGTGCAAAGGTTTCTCGCAGATAACTGGTATTTTTCGATAAGTTTAAATAGTCTGTCTTCCACCAAAAAACCTGTGTTATCAGCCACCAGTTGAAGAATATGACGCACCTAAAAAATAAAATATTCCATAAAATAATATGTTTCAAGAATCAAATAAATAAAAGGTACGTTTTGAAGATTACTAATCGATCTTTTGCTTCTTTTGCCACCATATTTCTTGGGTCTACTGGTTCATTATATCTTGCTGGAGCTGTTGTTGTGGTTGCACTGGTCACCTCTTCATGTTCTGGAATTAGCACATACAATAGATAACGCGACGTAAGATAGTACTTCTTATATAGAAGTTTCGCAAGATTTAAAAACACGCGGCGTATGAGTGTGCGAGTCAGAGTTGGATCTTCTTGGTAACCGGAAATTAAGCGTTATCGTCAATTGTGCCTGGACGGTGATCAACCAAGTTCAGATGCCGTATATACCGTACCACACATTAAACACCGACTTGGCATTGAACATAATCGAAAGTTATAAATGTTTTCTAAGTAATTACCAAGTTTAGATAAAGGGCTCTTGGGCGGCGGCGGAGGCGGAGGCGGTGGTGGCTCCGATAGAATATGAGCGTGCAGCGCCACCTCTGCTTGCCGCAAATCACGCAACAGTTCGCCACATCTAGCTGCTGACATGCGCCAAACCTAATTTACAAAAATTTACATTAAAATTAATTTTCGGATTAACAACATCTTTAAGTCAAGAGATATTTCAATCATCCTACATTGTGCCAAATATAGAAGATGTTAAAATGAAGCAAAATTACTCATTTAACACATTGCACCTCAGTGGTTTTTTAATTTAGAATTTCAACAATAGAAGCGTCTTTCTAGCTTCAAGTAAAATAGGAGAAAGGATTAGCAGATTCTTTAAAGAGTGATGTATTCTATCTGATTGATCTAAGTCCAATACTTTTAAAATTTTTCAGGTATACCTGACTAAACTTGTAGTGATTCACATGGGAAAAATGGAATGATTTTTTCTCCAAATCATCCATAGCCTGCATCAGTTTAACAATCTCTTGGTCTGCCTTAATTTCTTCGATGGCTCCATCCTCAGCTGCTTTTCGAATCTTCGACCTTAGTGAATTAGCAACATCAGACATCTTATTCAATTTTCGCTTCTGCTGTGACCTAATGAACACGTTTTCCTCTTCGCGTTTTTTCAGAACCTATTTTGTAGGAGTAAAGAGATAGATCAAAGAGAGATGGTCTTATTCAAACAGTCATTGCCAGCAGAAGCCTATAATGTACTTAAAGGTTTAAACAACACTTGTTAAAATTCACATTTTAAAAACAGTCACCTTTTGCTTAAAACTTTCTGTACCCAACTGACCTGATAGTTATACCCAATTTTTTCAGTATTGATAATGCAAGTCGCCTTTAATTTCTCTAATTCTTTTTGAAGTTCTTGAATTAAGGACTCCAATTCTATTTTGGCATCGCGATATTTCGCGTGGTGATCCCACATGATTGCTTCAATCTCTTGCTTGTGTTCCTCTAACTAGAAGAGTTAAAAAAGAAAGATACAATAAAAATGTGGAAAACAAAGTGAAGTGCATAAAATATTATATACCTGTTCAAATTTATATTCCATATGTGCTACTTCTTCTTTGTCGCGTTGCTTGTATAAAGCTTCCCATCTTTTATTATTGTGGTCAACCATAACTTCTCGTTCTATGTTAATAGCTTGTTCTATGAGAGACAATTGTTTTTCATACACTCTTTGCATTATTGTAACTTGTTTTTCGATTCTATCTGATAGTTCTTTTATATCTTTATCCTGAAAACAGTATGGAATCAATTTATCAGTTAAATAAAACTAATCTAGGATACATACCATACATATGCCTGTTTCCTACCCTAAGGGGGAAAAGGCATATGTATGTATCCTAGATTGCACAGGTGTTAATACCCACATTTCGCCAGATATGAGAAGACCCCATGTAACAGGCGGAGAATCTAGGACAGTTAGTTAAAAATGTTATTCGGGGCAAATTATTTAATTAAAATAAAATTTAAGTGCCTTCATCGATCCTATTTATTGCGTAATTTATACACGTTATAAGTACCTACAGCGTATCTTCAACGAAAAATCTCGACCATTTTCATGATGACAGGTTCCTATAATAGTTTATATGATTACACAGGTATAAACTAGTCAAAATTCTTGTTAATTTGTTGTCAACAAAGAAAAGCACCATCATAAAGTAGGAGCGCTTTAAATTTTACAAAATTTAAGAATATAAGTTTTTATAATAAAATAACTTCAGCAATTCTGTGTACAACTATACACGCGCCAGGCGTGTTTGGCCGCACGAACGCCGGGCCCGACCGCTCGCGCTAGGCGTGCGGGGCCGCATTGACGTCGCGGGGCAAATTAAACGCTAGGCGTAAATGGTGCCGCCGACACAGTCACAGCAATGAAAAAATTTGTAACGGTGCAGTGCGGAAAACACGCCTAGCGTGTAAAGAGCCACACAAAATGTCAGGTTAGATCGTACATTTAGGTACACATTTTTATTATTTTACTACGTTTTAGCCATTATCAACTTATTAATTAAATGTTACACATGAGCCTATGTTGTTTGCGGGGCTTTTGCCTAGTCTCTGACTAACCCTTAGGGGATAACAGCCGTGATTATATGTATGTAATGAATGTTACACTAAAAATTAAGTCAATTAAT
The DNA here is from genome assembly GCA_910589355.1 of Parapoynx stratiotata. Classification (NCBI taxonomy): domain Eukaryota; kingdom Metazoa; phylum Arthropoda; class Insecta; order Lepidoptera; family Crambidae; genus Parapoynx; species Parapoynx stratiotata. The sequence continues at coordinate 7,475,091 of OU342473.1, forward strand.
GTTACCTGTTTATCTAAATCGTCATAATAAGCCTGGTCCATTTGTTTTAAATCATTCTTCAACTCGTCAATCAGTATATTTTTCTGTTCAAGTAAAGCGTCACATCTGGCTTTCTGTTCCTTGATAGCAGCGTCTATATCTAGTGGGTCTTTAATTTCCAGCATCGGTTGCCAATTAGACGTGATAATTTCATACTGCATCTGGGCCTCGTTTGCTTCATCTTCTATCTTTTGATTAGATTCTGCGACGAATATAGTTAAGATAACTAGCACAAATATTGGTAAAATGCGTCATATACCAGAGAACACAGTTAATGCATAGTACTTTCCTAGTCAAAATAAATATAAATTCAAAGTTTTGTATCAACACTGGCCGGAGACTGCACTTCTAAGTAAGCCAGTAGATATTTGACGCTTCTTGTGTAAGAGGAGTTGGTAGGTACTAAATACACAACACGAGAGAATTCTTCTCCCAACTCCAAGCAATTACGGCAGATATATTTACCTCTCATTTTATCCGCAAACAATGTCCGTCGAATGACTTCGCGTTCGTCGGTGGTAACCTTGACATTGGTCACTTTAGCCGCGCCATCAAGGGCCAGCCTCTGAAGCTCTTCAGCCGCTGCCGCCGTAGCCTGCTCGATGGGGCCTGGTTCCTCATCTATAGTAATTTCTTCCGGTGGTTGGTCCGCTCTAACAATTTTAAATACAACTGTTTGTGGTCTGTTCATATCATAATAATAATATTAAATTGGTTAAAATACCGGTTTTTATGAGAACCGGTACCATTGACTTTCGTGCGATACCGGTAGATACCTACCTACTACATGTACCGGTATAATTTTTATTTTAAATCAAAACCATCAACCAATATGATATACCTACGTCAAAGTCAGAAAGCAGCCTAAGTAGCATGAGCAGTGCCATAGTTAGACCTAAAATTCAAAAAATTTATATTGAGAAAAATTTACATCATGACGTGCTAGTCTAAGACGAGCTGCTGCTCAAAGTAGATAGGTACATACAAAGTTACACATCCATCAGACTTTAAAGAACCTCCTTTTTCTTTCAGAATAAGCAGAAATTAATTTTATTACACCATTAATGATGGTCTGTTGGAAAGAAAAATAACAGACCATCATTAAAGGTTGCAATGGCTGCAATTTATAAAACAATCAGTAGATGGATGTGTAAATTATTGTTTATTTTTTGAATTTTATAACTTTCGAGCTGCTCATGCAATTTATCAGCATCAATAGACGCATTAGTTTCATTTGATAATCGGAGATTCAATTTATTACAACAACTAGGTATATTCTTGAACTTAAATAGTACCTCTTCAGTGCATCTTGTCTGCGTTTTATACGCATAGCTCTAGCAGCTTTCCTCTCGTCGGGATCCTGCGACGTGACTTGCGGTTCTTTCGGGGCCAAAACATCATCTTCGTCGTCATCAAATCCCCCAAATTTACCAGCCATCTTTTACAAATAATCAATATGTATTTGTCTCAAACTCACATAGTAAAAATATTAACACGCAAAAGACGATAAACAAAAAATGTTTCTATGGTAACGAAACTAAAATATAGATTGCCATAAACAGGGTTCGTAAGATAGCAACAGCTTGCAGCTGGGCAACTAGACAACGAAGAATTGATTTTCACCCTTGCTTGGTTTGATCATAGAAGTAATATTTTTTAGTTTACCTACATCAGAAGTGCACACAAATAATTCCGCACATGCTTAAAATCCATAAGCAGCGTACAAACTATGTATCATATTATTATAATATGTTTCAGATAATGTGGACACTGAATGTTATAATATAACATGTTATTGATATGCATGTACAACAATATTATATAGCTTACCACTGAAGAACGACAGACGGCAATGGTTATATGATATGACATTGTTATATTGCATTGTTGCTTATTTGGCCCACCGGTTTATGCTGATTAACTGTGGACGAGCAAGTTCGAAATTTATTGTGATTTATGGCCTCAAAAAAAAAAATATAATTTTTAAATAAATATCCTCAGACATTTACACCTATCAACTAGTCCCATTTTAAGCAACTAAATGCTGCTTGTGTAACGGATACTAGATGAAAGACAAATATATTTAATAGACATATAATTATTGAGATATATAATGAACATCCAAGATTGGAGAACAAATGTCTGAAAATTCATCACCCAAAACACTTGCCTCCACTAGGGATCGAACCCAGGATCTCTCGAGATGGCGACGCCTTGAGACCGGCGTACAGACCACTCGGCCACGGAGGTCGTCAATTTTTACTCAAAGTATGAACCTACGTCTTCTTTTTTCTCATAGAATGAAAATATATTCTATTCTAGAATCCTTCGCTTCGCGGCTTGTGCTTCAAACTAGCGCCTTCACCGTAAGAATACTACTTTGCTTCCTTGTGATCATTTTGCTCCGTGCTTGTGATACAATTTACTACCTATTTATTTCTTCATCATCTCTAAGAATTAGTAAGTCTATGGTCTTTCCACATCCAATCAAATCCATGAATTTTGTAGAGGAAACAGCTTACTCGTACTTCTTAGAATAAGCCCTCCTGGTAGCTAATGAACGGTTGGCATTCAAGAGTATGTAAATACCTACTGAATAAGTTGTGACTTAGACTTTCAACAAGTAGATAACGAGCACCTACAACTCCCATGGCTAGTGTATTATAGTATTATACGATATCGTAAATGCTAGGCATTTTGACATTTGAGTCTTTAGGTCATGAGCTGTCAAAAGTGTATACATATTTTTTCACGTGACTGTACCTCCACTACACTTATTTATTGCGATAACCCTATTTTTCTAATTGTACATTATGCCACAAGTATGTAAAGTTAGTGATTACCGCTGACGTGTCAGACCCAGAGTCCAGGCGAGGGTCTTTTAAAAAGCAGAGGACGGTATAATCATCCATACACGTGTATCGTACTACGTTTTTCAAAACACTTGCGCGGACTATGTTAATCTCACGTTCGGCGGCAAAAGCAACTTATTCCATCATGTATAAAATAAATAACCGCAGTAATATTTTTACCGCACTATTGTGCAGTACAGTGCAGAGGGACGTCTATAGGCTGAGGACACGTGTTGAAAATTGATACCTCCTCCACACTCACTTGAGAATGTTTGAGAATTGAGCGCGTGCGTAATGTTATGACCACAGGAAACCAATTAGGAAAACTAAAGGATAAGCTAATAAGAAAACTCAGAAATGTTTTGTAAATTTCTTTTACTTAAAGATTACTTTTTGCTGTTAAGAATGATACCATCGTATTTCTGTTGGAACCATTTCATGGCATCTTCTTTTGTCAAACGGTGAGGGAATCCAACCTTTCCAGTCTTGCGTCTTCTGTGTGCTACATTGAAACCTAAAAATTAAACAATATTTAGTTATGAGAATGAAATACCAACAATAATGCAATGTATGTCTGAATTAAAAATTTTGGATCAGACAGGCATAGTGACAAAAGCTTTCCATTAATTAATTAAAAGAAATTAAACATTGAATATCTATAGGCATATCAAATTGCAAAACTCAGAATTTATGTGTTTTTCTATTAATGCAATATAGAAAATATCAGAGTGTACCATAATAATGTTCAATTATTTATATTACATTCCCAAGTTTTTTTTTTCTTATTTTTTTTCCGGGCCATTGAGTCGTTCATCGACTATGTCAGTCCCATAGTACACAAAGCTAAAATTCAAGTATCCTCCAATAGCCTATAGGCGTGCAGACAGATCATCCTACTCGCATCAGATGCTGGCATGGATAGTTCCCAAGTATTGTAGTATACAAAAAAATAGGATGGAAATATTAATTTTTAATTAAGTAAGGAATAAGTTGAGTACAACAACAAATATACTATTAAATAGATCAAGGCAGAAATGAGATTAAAATTTAGGTTAAATTATAATTTATTAAAATAATGAGGAGCTTGGTGGTGTAGTGGTTAGGATGCTTTGCCTTTCAATATCGAAAACAAAGCTACCAGGCCTTGGATGGGTAACCAAAACTTTGTGATCTCGAACTCCTGCATGCTTCGGACAGCATGTTAATCTGTTGGTATTGGTCACTATTGCAATGGTTTCCAACCCACATTGGGCCAGCTTGATGATGTTATGGCCCATACTCACAGACAGACATTAACATGTAATAGATAGTGACAGAAAAAAATACAGGAACATAATGCTATTCTATGCAATACATAGCCTGTAACTTAGACAAGAGAACACTCATTGTTAAAAGAGTTTTCTTCCAGGCAACCTTTGGGAACAGATTGAAATAAACCTATACCATGTTAAAATAAATTATGAAGAGTCTATTTACAGTATTTGAGGATGTGATAATTTATTTTTACTCTTTGTACATGTAGTACATGTCAAAACTAGAAGCAATAAAATCCTGCTATAATTTGGAGTAAATTGGATAGTTTATGATAACATAAAATAAAATATTAGTTTACTGACCTGGTCTTCCAAGGACAACATAGAAGTCAAGACCATAGATACCAATGGATGGATCATACTTGATACCAAGATCAATGTGTTCTTGAATACCAAACCCAAAGTTTCCAGTGGCTGAGAAGTTATCACGCCTCAACTCGTATTCTCTGACCTAAAAGAAGTGTTAAAATTGCAATTTAGATTACTACATTGTTAACAATTTAAAAATATAACAAATCTACTGTTATGAAACTACTATAAATAATAGTACAATATTAACATAGCATAAGTATTTACTGCTGTTGTGAACAATACATTTTTTGCATTTATTCATGTTTGTATTTGTATGACTGTCGAGTCAACTAACAATATCCTGCATGTAAATTAGACTAGAAATTTCTTGCAAAGGAATACTTTGAATGGAATACATGTCATAATGAGAAATAAGATGTTGTGACTCCAAGTAATAAAACCAAAACATTATTATTTTGTTAAAAATAACAGTATCATGTGCATTACAAGCCCTTTTTACTCCACTGCTGGATTTAGGCTTATTCACTATTGAGCCTCATGGTTCTAAAAGCCACAAAAAAACCAGTAAAACTCATCATCTATGATGTTAGCAGACACAATTGAAAATCATTTATGTCTTGTAATGTAAATATTATAATCAAAATCAATTAAACTTATGTACTGATCATTGTGAATATAGTTTGCCTCATATTGTGCCTGGTGCATGGCAACAGGCACCTGTTACATGGGGACTAAACACATCTGGCAAAATTTGGGTGTTAACACCTCTGCCTAGCCCTTTGGGGAAAAGGCATGACAATATGTTGTTGTTAAAATCAAATATTTTCATACTTTAAGACCTCTCTCAAGGATTTCCTCTGCCTTTGCACCACGAACAGTGCAGTGGACAGCAATCTTTTCATTTCTGCGGATACCAAAAGATCGCACAGTGTACCGAGCCTTTGAGAAAACTGGTTGTTGACCAGTGAGCTGCTCCAGCACCTGGAATAAAGTAAATTATTTTAAGGCAAATAATATACAATTGGTTTCAGTAAAATTAAAATGCTTGATACACAATAAAATCAGCAACCTATTATTCTATGTATTGTACTGTCATCTGAATTATATTCTATAAATACTGTAAATAACTCAAGATAGTTCACAACATGCTAGGCATTGCAAGAGTAACCAAACAAGTTGAATACTGAACATAATAGGCCTCCCAAGCAGCTATGAACTAATCACTAAATCTCATGATTCCAATGATAAATAAAAATATCCTAAAAAATAAATCATCTTTGAGCACACACATAATTTATACAAAAAAGCTTTTAAAACAAACCAAGCAAGTGATTGTTGGAACTTTACTCTCAACTATCTGTTGCCTGCGACTTTGTCCATGGTTACTATGGTTTTTTTACTATGCCATGGGAGCCCTTTAGTTTTCCCGAATAAAAAGTATCTAAGATGTTGCCCAAGGATTTATGGTATCACCATGCAAAATTTCATTAAAATGGGTCCAGCCATTTCAAAGATTAGCTCGTACAGAGAACCAAAAAAAAAATTTAAAAAAACTTTTTTGGTTATTCTCTCTTTTTACATCCCCCTAAATTAGTTTTAAGCTCTTTTTTTTCTATTTACAGACATTCGACCTCTACAGTTTTATTATATGTATAAATTTTAGTAAAAACATTAAATTTTTTCCTTTTTTGAATTTCTTACTTTGATTTACCATTTGGTAAACTACTACACTATTTTTTTTAGATTTTAAAATGTTATTTCGTCGAGTATTCTAAACAGTAAAATACTAGTGTTTAGAAGTTGCAAATGAGAAATAATAATCTTGCATGAACTTACAAAGAATCACAAAATGTTTGTAAATCTTGAACAAGTCATGCATAACCTACAACCTACGACATTGAAGAACAACAAATAAAAACAACTTACCTTTGCAGCACGAGTCAGCCTGTCACCAGATTCTCCAACACAAATGTTCAGGCAGAGTTTTCTGATGTGCAGATTTCTCATGACATTTTTAGATTTGTCTTTAGGAACCTTCTTCTCTTTCTTTTCCTTTTTCGCGGGGGGTGGTACTCGCTGAAAATCATAATTTAGACGAACTTAGCCACGAGAAAACTGGATCCATAGGAACTAAATATTTTTAAATTATTTCCTTTCAACAACTATAGGTTATGCCGAATGAAATCACAAACAGACGATGTGTACCATAAAATAAAAGTAAATTTAAAATTAACAAGATATGATGACATAGATTTTAAAGAAAATACAAAAAATTTAAAAAGATTTTCACTGATTCCAATAGATACAATAAGTAATATCTAAAAACACCCACCGCCATGATCACAACTTTTCAAAAAGAATTTTTGTACATGAAAATGTGTCACTGTCAGTGTCAATTATTGTTTCTTTTCAATGAAAAAGCAAACGAAGAATGCTCATACAGCCAAATCCTAAACATATTTTTCTACAAATGCATCATTTTTTTATTTCAGTAATAATCTTGTAACAGCAAATGAATCAAAATTTTTTGTACAGAAGCGGTAGACATTTTTAATACTGCATATTACGAATTAGCCGTAATAATTTATTTGTTTTTGGTTTTATCTGTCACTAGTTGTCATTCTTCTTCATGTCGTCTTATCCATTTGTGTCCAATTTATATCATATTCCCTTACTCTGAACTGTCCAATTTTATTTCTATCAGTAACACAGCACCTACAATATAGCCTGACTAGGATAATTAAAAAAAACCTGCGAGGGCGTCAGAAATGTTTTTTTTGTTGCAACTATAGATTTAGAATATACAGAGCAGACGTGGTTGGAAAACTAATAATTTTTGTTGCAACCAATAGGGCCGTTGGCACAAACTAAACTAAAATGTGTATCCATCCTTCTCTAACGTTCTGGGGAAGAGAAGAACAGATAAACAATTTAGTTTAATTTAGTTTTTGCCGACGGAATCGGCTCTAAGCATAGCGACCACGGAACCAACAACAATGGCTTAACCCCTTGAGGTTTAGCGCGAGCACCGGTGTTCGCAAACAATAGATGTTCTATTGTGTCTAGTTTTCTTACCATTGAGAGGCTACTGGGCCTCTAAAGCCCGGAGGATCTCGGCCTCTTTTAAAACAATATAAAAAAAATTACAACTAAGTATCGAGTGTGGAAAGCTTAAAATTAGCTTTTTAAGCAGATACATTATTTAAGTAATTCTTACTGCACCTCTACACCTCAAATAAAATGAAACGGTCTATACCGGATATCCGGCAAACTTTTTAGCCGGATCTAGGCGCATATTCTGCTGCCGGATATCCGCCGGAAAATTTCCAACTTCCGTTTGGTGCATCGTTGCTTTAATCTAAAAATGGTACGCGAAGATTGCTTTAAGAAGTAATATTTAACTCTTAAATTATTAATAAGTACACTGCGGACAAAAAGGACTGAAGATCGAGTCTCCTGCTGTATCTTGCGAAGCTCATGACTTTTGAGATTTTTATAATGGTCCTTAGTAAATGGAAACCCTTAAGGGGCACCTTTAATATACATTATGTGTTCTGGGACGTACACTGAGTGAAGCTGGATCCACACCAGCTGGATCCATCATCGTGTATTGATATTGTTTTAATATTCATATTGTTTTCATTATAAAACAAGCTTTTATTTAAATTTTGCATGCATAGGAACTCAGTAATTAAACGATAAAATGCCATCAAGTTTGCGCTCGTTTGAATCGCCTTATCGAGTACTTTGGCTTAAATACTAAAAAGTTAAAAATTTAATAAAAAATAAAAAAATATTCTTTAAAAACAAGTTTTTCTTACTTTGTTCAATAAATCGTGTTACATTTTGATGGAACACTAAAGAACATCTTTTACAATCACAATGTAACACGTTTTTATTTAAAAATAAGTAAAGCTAAAGATTTTTTTTTTCCTTTTTTACCTTCACTTTACTACAAAGTTGGCATGTAACGCATTTGTATGGATTTTAAAGTTGTGAAGTTTAAGGTCAATGTATGTATGGCTGTGCCATAGCAGTGCCTCTTCTCATTTTATCTTGGCTTCTACGGAGGATCAGTGTTGTGAGGACATTACTTTTCACAACAATATACTGAGTAGTAGCAATGTAGTATTGTAGTAGCCATTTGAAAGAAAGAAAGAAAGAAAGAAAAACATTTATTGACCACAGGCACAAGCAAGACGCAAAATACACAAACAATCACATATAAGGTCAACTAGGACCCGACCTCAGCATATGCTGCATCAGGCGAAGCTGATACAGCGCTGGTATTCTGGCCGGGCCTACATACATACATAATATTATACAAAATAAAAAATACACTTAAATTCACAATACAGTACAACAGAAACAACAAATAGAACAAATATATTAATAAATAGAACACAAAAGAAAAACAAGTTATGAATATTAATTATATAAAAAAAAGAATAAACAAAAAAAAAAGTGAGTGAAATGCATTACACTAGTATTTCAATGCAAACTACTAAAGAAAAAAAAAATTCCACTGTTAACGTGTGGCTCATTTCTTTCTGGGCACATTTTTATTGTATTATGTAGTTAAAATGTCACAGAATAAACGCTTTTTCTTTCTTCTTTCTTAAAGCACGTTGCAACCAAATATTATAAAAAATGTGGATGTCTCTTAATCCTTTGAGAGTCAACGCGAACACTGGTGTTCGCAAATAATGGATGTTCCTATTAAGTCTGGTTTTCTGACCATTGACAGGCTAATATTTTGTAATGCTGTCCGTGTCTTATTTCGCTTTACGTGGCCCGAAGTCAACTTGTGAAGGTGCCGCGCCGCGCCCGCCCCGGGCGGCACCGGGTACGTGCGGCCATCATCGAAGCGGGCGGGCGAGAGGGCCGCGAGCCGAGTCGAGTGGTGCCAGGCCAGAGGCCAGCGCACGAATAATTAATTAATATTATTCTTTGTTCTTGTGGTGCCCGGAATGGCCAGGCGCTACACTCCACTTAGCAAAAACTTTACTACTATCCGATAGGTATGTACACTACCTAACCATTTATGTCATTTAGTCACCAACTTAAATACGTCCCACTGCGGGGCAAAATTAATACAGGACTAGGTGTTCTGTATTAAAAACACGTGAGGAAATGGGCCGTAACACCATCAAACTTCCGCTGGCCCAATACTGTTTGGCGGGGAGAAACGGTTGCATTAGCGACACGGAGGAACTCGAAAATTTGGTCTTGGTCACCCATCCATGTAGGTGATCGCTTTGTTTTCAATATCGAAAGCCAAAACGTACGATTACCATGTATTTTACATGTCGAGTTGTTGTGTCACTCGAATATCAGTACCTAATGAAATACAAGACCATATTTCTAAAAAAAAAATTGCATTGACTTGTAATTACATTAAAAAAATTAATGAATTTTAATAGGAATATCGATTATCATATTAATTAAAACTGGATGAGTTGTCAGGTTACTGGTTTGACCTGCATGTTAATTAAGTATTATATTTCTGCGTTGACTATACTATACATAGACATCTGTAAAAAATCTGGATACCCTCATTAGATATTTACAAAGAACGGGTAAACTAAGCGTCAGTCATCACATCACAAAAAAATATTTCTATAGGTAGATAAACGAGCTAAATTACTATCAGGAATGGTTATAAAATCATCATAAATTAACCAATTAAAACTAAGACTACTTAGAGATAGAACTTAGCGGCTCGGCGCGGAAGCTAAACCGGCTCCTAAAGACATCTCGTTTCCCAGAAGAGTGTACTGTAATTACACAATGGATAATCGAAAGGATAAATGTAAATCTAAAATATTTAAAAAGTATAAGAGATACTATTGTTCCATTTGTAAAACGTATACAAACTCAAACAAGCAGTTAAATCAGCATTTCGAGGGCATACGACATACGCAAAAGGTATTAATAGGTCAAGTCCCTAAAAAACCAGTTGATCTACGCGACGAATACGAGTTCGCTTACACTGTTTATCTTCCGGCATTTATCATAGTTTTTATTACAATGTATATCTTTTTGAATGTGGTGATTAAGGTTTGTAATTGACAGTTAATGCAATTATATTTCTAACAGCATCAAAAATCAATTTTACGTCACCTTAAATTTGGCGCCATTATTTTAATTGGCGGAGAGGTCGTCCCCAAGCGTTCGCGGCTTCTATGCGCACGAACGAACGCGCAGAACAATGAGGTAGCAGCCATTTTATGTCGGTGTCTAAGAAAAACATAATTCGAATGGCCAATCTTAACAAAATTGTGTAATTAGTGTTTTAATTTATGTGTTTCTGTATACGCAACTGTAAATAGGTGTTCCTTCACTGATGTGAGTAGTAACTGAGTTTTGTTATACATATCTGTAGCTAGAATAACACTCGCTCAATGAAACAAGATTTTGCATAAAAAAGATATAATAATAAATTTAATCCTCATTACTTGTACCTATACTATATAACATTAATTTAAACTGAATGCGATCAGTTTTGTTGTATGCGGTGTTATTATTGCAGTCTAAAAGTTTTTATTGCAAAGTGCATTCTTATTAGAATTAGGATATGACATAACTTTCACTAAATATGACAAATTTAAAACAATAAAAAGTAGCATTGTTTACATTGGAGTAGTAGTGGTCACTAAATTACTTGTCGCAATAAAACCGGCGTCGCGCAGCCTCTGCCTGAAAGTTGGGGACAAAATTCAATAACGAATTGGCCATTTTATTGATGGCCGGGGGGGTGGTTGGGTGGAGACAGTCGGTGAGCTTCCGCCATTTAACATTTTGTCAAATAATTAACTTACCTATTAGTTTCTGTTTATGTTTACACTTACGCATTTGTTTAGTTGTTAGTTATAGAAACTATGTTAATGTTCATAAATATACCAAGGTATGTGTGGCTGTCAGTGTGTTTGTGGAACATATCTTGTCATTGTGTACAATTCTATATTTAATGAGATGTTTATGCACAATTGCACCTAACAACTACATGAGATAAAACAAGTTGTACCTACAAGTTTATAGGTACTTATTATACTCAGTCAATGCCCTATGTGCATTATTGAAACAGAAATGGAGTTATTGTTTATGGCAATGCTTTCTACACACATAGAATGTAATTATCTTTTTGTTTATTTTTATGAATGAAGGTTTCATTTGTTTATGTTTTGTTTTAATAGTAAGGTTTAAAATTCTTTATTGTCAATAAAAGAAAATTAATAAAGTGTTTTTTTTATTTATTTTTACTAATCAGCATGTTTTTTATGGTTTTTAAATAAAATTTTATATTTTCCATCTATTGATTGCATAAATACAGATTTTGTCTGATTTAAGTACTAATTTGTTTGGTTTTTAATGTTTTTAATAGTTATTTTTTTAATAATTATTCAAAGAAAAGCTATTGTAATAAGTAGTACAATAAATTAAATTACCTCAGTGGTAGAAAATATGTGATAGCTGATTTAAAAAAACTTGCAAGAAGTTGAAGTACAGACCTGGAAAGTCAACGGAGCAAAGTGAATGGCAATGAATTCATGTGTGCCAAAGAGACCTAAACATATCAATAATGTGGGTAACAAAAAACACCTCTGCTGGCTACCCCTTCGAATCTTCACTTAACTCTGTTTACATTCTGTTCTATATTCACATAACTACCTGTATAACAAACAGTAAATAAAAGTTGACATGAAAGACATATTATTTTAATAAAATAATAATATGCATTATTATTAAAAGTTTAATACTTACTTGAATCATAAATTAAAAAAGTTTTTCTAGTTAGTGTTTTTTTAGTTTTGTCTTGTTATTTTTGTGAATGTTTATAATGTTATAAAATTGACTTTTTAGTCTTTCTTTAGCCATTCCTCGAAGCGCACCTATGTTAATCTTTTGAATAGAGATGGGGATACAAACTGAAACTATCGATAATCAACTGTAAAAATAAGTGAGATTTTGTGATTAATCAATGAGTGGTATGCGGTTCATGTATAAACTCCCTCTGACATATATCGTTTTGGTAACTCCAAACATCCATCTCACTATTTGCAGATTTAGCAAGTACACTTACTTCTCATATCATATCTATATTTCCAAAAACTTTCCAGGCTGTCATCACTATATAGGAACTATTTTTTTAAATACCTTACCCTAAAATGTATTGCTCTTCCTTATTTTCAAAAGTGGGTGTGCTTCGAGAAATAATTTAGGTGTGTTTCATTCGGTGCGCTTCAAAATGGCACCCATTTTGGGAGGTATTCCAATATTATTCCAATTTTTTTTCTACATAAAAGCAATAAAAAACTAATTAAAAACTTTTCTAATGTGCTAATTTACTGAAATCATCTAACAATAATAATTGCAAATCTGTGTAACAGAGAATCTATTTTAAAATCTATACATTTGTTTTACAAAGAAAGGGTAAATCATAGATAGCAGTTCAAAAATGATTGTCTCAATCATTTTTGAACTGGAAAAAATGGAAAGTAATTAACTGGAAAGCCAATAAAATTCAGCCAAAAAATCATTTAGGCAGCAAACAAATATGTAGACAGCATTATAATTATTTGGGTGGCAAAGTAATTACTTGGCCAGAAAAATAATTTTTTCAGCAGTAAAATAATTATTTGGGCAATAATATTATACAATTAGACAGCAGAGAAATCATTTGGTTGCTCCCCAATTAATTATTTTGTTGACCAATTTAGAAATATTTGCTGCTCATTGCTCAGTTGCTGCCTAATTAGTTATTTTAGCTGGCTAATTGTATTTTTTGCTGACTGAAATTCTAATATTCTGCTACAGGTTTAAATACGAGTCACACCATTAAGAATTAATACTGAGCATAAGAGTGACGTAGGAAAATAAGATTACACAAAAGTATGTCTAAGGTTTTAGTGTAAAAGGGTGAGATCCTGTTATATAATAGCTACAGTATAATAATAATCTCTATTTGTCAATCATAAAAGTAAAAAATTTACATGGAAATTGTGTAATTATGTCTCACCAGATAGGTATACAAATACAAGGAAAAATAATGATCAGTAGAAGACAAAATTACAAATAATAAAGTATCAGTTTTATTGGTTATTTTGTTTTTCAATAAAATATGACGAAAAATAACATTAGACAAAATTAAAACTATACATTGTAAAATTTAAATTAGATTAAAGTATAGATTAATACATAATGTCAAAATTAGAATTCAATTGCATAATGTCAAGAATAAAAATTTGTGCAAATTAATATCTATAGAATTCAGATTGTGAAAATAAAATTATACAATAAAAATAAAAATTTTCAATTAAAAAGTCAAAGCTATGTGCAATATCGTTTTTCTTCATCTTTTTTATTGGCAATGGCAATAAGTGCTATCATAATATATGACAACAATTCTTTCTTGCAGTATTGTTGTGCAGTTCTCATTTTATGTGTGGGTAGAAATGTATTATAAATTTATGTGTGGGTAGAAATGTATTATAAATATTATAATTAATAAAATAGGCTGATGACCCTCTTTATTATTGGGCCTCAAATGATTAATTACTGATAGCCATCACCATAAAAAATAATACAATATTTTTCTGAGCCTTTAACACAATAAATTTTAAATTATAAATTACGTTTTTGCTTGGTCTATGAATTATCTGTGCTTGAGCGTCACGATTATTGTAAACAATTCAATACGCATGCGTGACATAGCCGACAGTTATGCTTAATTGGTTGTGACTGGCGTTTAACGGATTTTGACCATGCGTAGTAATTGTTTACATAAATAGTTACTCAACTAATTTCACAACATGGTGGTTAGCGTTTTTGGCACATGAAAAAAAAAGTAAAAATAAAACATTTAAATCGAATTCTACGGCAATCCCTTATTTATATTTATCGAACTTGGTATATTTCGGACCCTTGTACTAAATACTATGTGAATGACATATTATTTTCATTACTTTTGTTAAGAGTCAACTAGCCTATTATTTATATAGATACACATCAATTGACAAGTGATCTTTATTCGCTTCTAAATGGCCTTTAATAAGAGTCATGAATTGTCAAAGGTGTATTCATATTTTTGTACGTAACTTAACGCACGCAGATGTTTTTAACGGTTGTCACGGTTTTCAATTTTCAGTTGGAATATAAAGAGATATATAGGGAATTTAATTGAACATAGCAGCGAAATGTCCAAAAAAATACACCTTGCCCCGCCGTTTTTCTTTCTTCGAGGTGCGTCATCAGCCTATATACGTCCCACTGCTGGGACAGGCCTTCCTCATGGAGAAACACATGAGGAGTATGGGCCGTAACACCACCACGCTGGCCCAATGCGGTAGAAACGGTCACAAATGCGACCGGGATCAACGGCTTAACGTGACTTCCGAAGCACGGAGGAGCTCGAGATCACATAGTCTTGGTCACCCATCCACGGCCTGACCATGGCGAAGGTAGCTTTGTTTTCGATCGAAGCCAAAGCGCACTGACCACTACGCCACCGTGCTCCTCAGAGGTTATTTTTTATATATTTATAACTTGTATTTTTTTATACAGGTGGTAGAAGCTGAAAATGGGGGTGCATACAACAGTTCGCCATTAGTTTCCCGGCACACTGGGGCGTGGGCGTCGGGGGCGTGGCACGGGGCGTGGGGGTCCCCGTGCCGCCCCCCGGCGACCTACTCGCCACTATATCCATGTTTGAGCAGCAGATTAAAGCAGAGCCTATGAGGTTAGTATATTTTAAATATAACAGTGGCTAATAGATTTATGGCTCGTCAGATGGTCAGCGGTTACCGTAACCTACCCTGGAAAAATCGAGTGTGGCTGATAAGAGTCCTCCTGCTCAAGACCACGCTCTATCGACCTTACTGTAAGAAGTTCTACCCCAGAAACGCGCTCAGATGGTAGTGCTAAACTACTATGCCATACATCTCTTCGTAATTTATTATATTCTATTTTAACAATGTCGCAATAAATAATTAAAATTACTTCTTACACTCACACCTATAGACTTATCAGGTCTAAAGTGTAAGCATTATGATCAATATATTTTTTATTAAAATAATTTTAACTAAGATGTAATTCGAAAATGTGTATGTTACAGGCCATAAAATATTCCCTACCACAGTGATTCCTGCAACAATTCAAGTGTATAAAATTTTTGCAGCTTCTACACATCACATCCTCATGTTCACTCTGGCCCCCCAACAATAGTCCGTACAGATTCCAACCACCCAATCATCAACATGAACCAACACCACCCACACCAGGAAGATTCTAAAGACAGCTTGATAGTACAACACCAAGTACAACACCAACAAGAGCTTATGGAACAGCATCAACAACAAGATTTACAGCAAGATGATGAGGTGAGAGTTAAAAAAGCTTTTAGTACAAGAGCAATAGGGACTATTATTGCTCCTAAGTGTTGCTAGAACCTGAATGAATCATTTGATTTTTTTTCCGGACTGCACAGTGGTTTCTAATTTTATAGTTATTATATTAGTACATTTCACCTTAAAAATACTGATACCTAATCTAATTTGACCATTGCAGAGTCTGTCAGTGATATGATTTTAATAATATATATTTTTTATTTGCAGCTAAGTTTCAAAGGAATGGATGATGAAGGCGTCGATATGGATATGGATAACCGGCAGTGTTCTCAGGTAAATTAATAGTTTTCATGCAACTTGAATCTTTTTTGTATATTACATTATTTCCTAGTTGTTATAATAATATATTAAAAAGTTTCTTTTACAGGGTTTGGGAGTTGATATGGGATCAGTTCAAACTAAAATGGAAGTATCAAATGGCCAAGGCCAGTCTGCACCACGTTCAAAACCACAAGCATGCAAGGTAATTGATTTTTTATGTTATTAAATTATTAAATAAAAATTTCAAATATTTATAGAAAAATAATTACGTACACAAAAAAACATAAAATTTCAAAGTGAATGAAGACTATACATAAAGTAGAATAATAAAGAAAGATACATAAAGAAGAATACATAAAGTTAATTTAAAAATATTAAAAAGAAGTAAAAAATATCGGTGATAAAAACGTTTGCATTTCTGGATGTTTCTTTTTTTTATTAGATAATGTTAAATCGCTAAATCGAAAAATGTTTTAAATTAACAATTTACTTTTCGATCTTTATTTTCACTATAGCACCGAAACTAACGCTGTTGGAGAAATTAAGAAAAACTGTTACACTAATAATCGCAAATTTTTCTCATCTAACTATTGAGACAGCGAAATGAGCGAAATTTCCTAGTCATATAATAATTAACTTGTAACTTGGTTGATGATTATCAAGAGATTAAAAAAAAGTATTTGCGCATGTACAGCGTATATCCTCTTATAAATTCTAATAGAGTATCACTTAGTTTTGTAAATTTTTGTCCTCAGGTTTGTGGCAAAGTTCTCTCGTCTGCTTCATCATACTACGTCCACATGAAATTGCACTCCGGAAACAAGCCATTCCAATGTACGGTAAGTACTCATAGGCAAAAATGTCTTATCTAATTTTTCCGACTTATACTTTCAGTATCTGTGATACTGTATTCTATATCGGGCGAATCGTTACATTAACGTTTTTTCCGCTCTCAATGTTTATGCTTTGCCCAAATCAATTACTTATATTAATAGTAAATCGCATCAAAATACGATTAGATTTCTATTTAAGCCAAAATCAAAGTTTGACTCTTCGTTTCTTTATAATTTATAATAGAGCATCTGTGTATAAATTGAATATATTGCAAGGTTTGCGACGCAGCGTTCTGCCGTAAACCGTATCTGGAAGTCCATATGCGCACACACACTGGAGAGCGACCCTTCCAATGTGATCTATGTCTCAAGCGATTTACGCAGAAGTCCAGTCTCAACACGCACAAACGCGTTCACACTGGTGAGTCCGCACATAAGCTCACTACCAACATACACAAGAATGACTATCTCGTCATGATTTACACAAAAAAATATTATTTAAACCATACAACATTTTATTTTGTCTAAGATCAATCTTTATCCATCTATGTCTATGTATTTATCAAATGAAAGTAGCAAGCAACTATTAACTCTGAAATGAGTATTAAAGTGGATCCCTATATTATTACTCAAGTAATTTCTTTGCATTACTAGTAGTTAACCGCCAGTCTTGAAACATTTTTTCAGGCGCTCTATCTAATGCTATATTATTGCATTATCATGTTGATAAAATTAGAAAGGCCTCAATGTTACTCTATTTCATTTATGATGGTAAATAAATTTCATTCGGATTATAGAAGGACAAAGGTTGATGTTGAGTTGGTTCTCAGACAAATTCACATTACATTATTGAAAAGTAAATACATTTAACACAAGTGTTATTTATAAATAGGTATGTTCTAGGAAACAAATTTCAATTTTAATTAATGCTTTCCCTTGCCAAGTAATGATCAAATAATAAATAAATTATACCAATTATATTTACGATTACATAATTGATAATATTGGTCACTGTTATACTAAAATGTATCCAAATCAGCAACAAAACTCGATAAAAGTGTAAAAACTATATCTTATGTTAATATCAGAACTATTAAATATAATTAAGTTTATTTGATCGTTACGAGGCACATTGGTTTACAGTGCATGAGTTTTTAACAGTAATTTAATTTTTACAAATGTTTTAGTCCAAAAATACTTTTGTTTAAAATTGAACAGGTATCATTAACTTAAATGTTTAAGTGAAACTTAGGTACCTGAGGTAAATAAGGCCCACGTCTAACTTTAAAACTAAAAAACTCAGGAAATGTATAAAAAAAAAAACTTAGTTCAATTTTAAGGATATTTTATTTACGATTAAAAGAAAAGATGATAAGTAACACAGAAATCAGTATGAAATAATGACAATGGGCCTTATTAACCCCATATAGGGGTAATAAGGTCTTAGTATTGGTATGTTTAACTTTTGCTGGATTTATGAACTGTGCTTTTCTTTGAAATTTGTGGATGCAGCTTCTAAAACATCTTTAGCCAGTCTTTGCCAGCACAAGGCCAACGTCTTTTCAAATATCGTTCCGCTGCAGCCGGCTGCCTCGACTGCTGCCCCGTTCTACAGCTGCCATAGCAGAAAACAGGTTTTCTTGTGTCCACAAACTCGTCGTAGAGGCATATATGTTGAATCTGTGAGTTAAAAAAACACTTCGAGTTATATAAAATATGTAGGGTTATATTAGCCGCTTACCCCATGGGCCATATTGGCTTAGCATTATTTTTTAAAACCGTAATTTTAAATAAAACTTTATAATTTTATTAAGCTGACGTTGGTTTACCGCTAGGTAACAATTGAATAAAACTACTTAAATTTAGTTGTGACCAATCATTATTAATGCGAGCTCTGTAGAACAGCCTGTCACAATTCGACCACTGCTGGCAAGAAGACCGTACGCTAGATTCTAATGTGGGCCTTATTTGCGACAAGTATTTCATTAACTTGTTCCGTTCTGATGATACCTATGTAATTAGTTATGATGAATTATAATTACTGCTTATAAAATTCTGCAATGTGAGAAAATTGTATTAATTTACCTAGGATATAAAAATAAATAATCCTACTGATTCTAATGAATACACATTCAACTTATTAAATAGCAATGAGAGAACGTTCTATACTATATCTTACATTACACATGAGCTTCGTGTAGGACGGAGGTTTTAGGCCGATATTCTATCCTCTTTAGTTTGATACTACCTAAGTATGCAAATAATTCACTACTTCGGAGGCACTAGTTCCAACACCTATACCATGAGGGGATTGAGAATATATAAAATATTAGGACAAAATTAAAATAATACTCGCAATAACCTCCTCCTGTTTCCGAATACCAAAATATGTAGTTTTTGTTTTAATTTTTTACACCTTTATTATTTTCAAATATAATTACATATTTTGCTTGTATCCTGTTTTGACGCCCTGATAACTATTTTATATGTATTGTCTTTTCTATTTTTGAACAATTATTATTATATTTATTATGTGTTTATTTATATTTATTATTTGTAATAAGTGCTTGTTTGCCGATATTATAATCAGATTGACGCTTTTTATTTACGTTGTGATATGCATTAAGATATCTTATAAGTTAGGAGAATTGATTAGTAAATATAAGTAATCTGTTAATTAAAAGTAGTCACTACTCATGTCTTAAAATTACTGTCTATTAAAAATAAAAATCTGACTTCAATTATATATGAAACTCTGTAGCACGCGGTCTCTGGACGGAGCATTATAGTAATGTCTATATTATAATAATTTATGTACCTATAACGTCTCATATATAACTTATATAAATTAATCCTGGCAACTGTTAACACTGGTGCGATACACAGTTCGCGCTACAAATAATTGACAATACATATGCTTAACTTAAAAATGTGAATAGTTTTTGAGTTGTTAAGTCATACTAAATTCAAGTATTTAATCAGGGCGTGAGGAAGGCTTCATTCGTGGAAGGTAAACAGGGGGAGGTAACAAACATACAACGGAACCAATATACAGTTTTAGTGTGGGTAAATCCATTGTATGTTTTAAATGTGTCTGGTTCATAATTGAGCTAGATGATTATGTTGTTGCGAGTGCGCAACGAGCGTATGTTGTTGGATTGTGGCCTGGGTTCTAGATGAGCACATGCGCGCGTTGATGGTGAAGGAGCGGCCGTACAAGTGTGACCTGTGTCAGATGCGGTTCACGCAGAGCTCCAGCCTCAATCGACACAAGAAAATACACACGGGTGGGTTCATTTTGGGTACTCTAGTACCATCCAGTGCCGAATCTATCTCGAATTACTCTAATATGGCGCCCAACGCCACAGTTTCCTCTATAGTGAGTAAATAAGTAATGTTTTGATTTCAATAATTTGGTTCAGAGGAACACAAACGCGCTCTGCTTGCAAAGGAACAGCCCTACCAATGCGCCATCTGCTTTGTCCGATTTACGCAGAAATCAAGCCTGGGCCGGCACAGAAAGATTCATACCGGTGGGTGTTACCTGTACTACTGCCCGCGCGTATTAATACTAAACGCAGGAGCGGTACTAACGAGCATCTTACCTCCCCCTGAATGTGTGTGAATGAGTGTAGTCTTTAACCAATTAGGCTATAATATTGTTTGAGAGGGTGGTTGCTATATCAAACTCGTATGACTTATAGAGGAGCACAGACGAGCCCTGTTAGAGAAAGTGCGACCATACCAGTGCCACATCTGTTTTATGCGCTTCACCCAGAAGTCCAGCCTGGGCCGACATGGGAAAATACACACCGGTAGGCATCTCCCCTCAACTCCTTATGTAGACTATCAATATTTATCTAGCTCACTTTATTAGGCACATCAATCGCAGTGCATGGTGCGGAATCGTTGCTGTAGCTGAATTTTGTTGGTATTTCTAGAGGAGCACATCCAATCGCTGATCAACAAAGTGCGACCCTATCAATGCGACATCTGTGACAAGCGGTTCACGCAGAAGTCCAGCCTTGGCACTCATAAACGTATACATACTGGTGGGTCCCTTGATCTTTTATTTTCATTCGGTCTCTAAGCCACAATCTTATTTAAGATAGAGATACCTGTAAACAGCAATAATTTTTATCGATACATAATTGTGGCTTTGATACCTATGTTTTGTGAATAGTTTTTAAGGGCTCGCAAGTAACACAGATTTTTTAATATAATCTAATTTATGGTTAGCGATTCGGAAGTGTTTTTAAATTTAAGTTGTTCTTATAAGACATTTAAAAATATAATATTGACTAGGTTACACACGCTCAAAAACTATTCACAAATAAATAAAGTAAAGCATGTGTACGTTGTGAGGATTTTGGTTCAGTTAAAGTAGGAGAGAGAATGTTAGATGGACAAATAACAAAACAAAAATTCCCTCATGGTAGTTCAAAACAAAATCTAATTGGTATGCGTTTATGCGTCAATGTTAGAATTATTTGTCCATCGTGGTTTTGTTTTGTTTCTCTGTCCCCCCGCGTCCGTGGTTCGGCGGCGCAGGGGAGCGGCCGTTCCAGTGCACCGTCTGCCTCAAGTCCTTCACGCAGAAGTGCGCGCTCAATTTGCACGAAAAAATACATACGGGTTAGTAGCCCATATATAATTTTACTCCGCAGCATTCCTTATAATACGAGTATAGAGACAAGTACGAGTGATCACGCACTCACACTTCATTTAGCGTCATGCTTCGGTCCTATTTTCCGTTGCCCGCCTAACCCGTTGTTTTTAATTCCCTCATTTTTCAGTAGCTTCCATCTCGTTGCTTTTGACTAACATCTCAACGATCCTTAACTTTATAAATGCGCGCTTTCACGTACTTCTGCATTATTCAACGATTCTGCCTACATCATATACATATAATCTGCCAAACCACCAGCTCCCTCTCATTTGCATACATTATAATGATTTTAGTATATCATTTTATTTTGTATTTCATCATTATCTTCATGAATATTAATTCTTTCACAAAAGCGGTAATGCAATCGCCGCAATGACGCATTTTGGTGCCTTTATCGGCTACCGTGCCGATTTCAAAATTGGGGTATTCGAAATTGGGGAACTAGTCGCCTCGTGCGACGAATGTGGTCTCGGGATTGGCAGCGGGCGGGCGACCAAAGGCCCGAGGCCTCATGCGTCGGCGAGGTGCGTTACTCGCTTTTGTGTGTGCACTGGGCGCAGTGCAAGGGCGCCCTTACTCGTGCGGGCAATGCCCGGCGGCGTTCGCCCGCCGCCCCTACCTGGACATTCACATGCGCACGCATACAGGCGAGCGGCCCTATCAGTGCGACGCGTGTCTGAAGCGCTTCACGCAGAAGTCCAGCCTCAATATACATAAGAGGACGCACACAGGTGGGTGACAGTCGCGGGCCGGACTGGCCCCCCGCCCGCCCCCAGCCTCTCTCCACTCATACTCTGCCTCTCCTCCAAATCTGTTAGATGTCGTGCTTGTGTGTTTTATCTGTACTCTATTACTTGTAGTCGTTACGTTCGTATCGCAATCAATATCGGTCGACTGTACTCTAATGCGTCTAGTAAAGATTTGGAGCGGAGTTAGCGGCGAGCGGCGACCAGTCCGCGCCGCGACCTCCGTAGAGCGAGGGCGTCTAGCGTCCTTGCCGGCCGGCCGCTGCTATAATTTATGTATTGGGCACCAGTCCAGGGAAGACCGTTCCAGTGCCTGTCGTGCCCCGCCGCCTTCACCTGCAAGCAATACCTGGAGATACACACGCGCACGCACACCGGCGAGCGGCCGTATCAGTGCGACATCTGCCTGAAGCGCTTCACCCAGAAGTCCAGCCTGAACATCCACAAGCGGACGCACTCAGGTACGTGGGGCGCGCCGCCGGCCGCGGGGGCGGGTGCGGGGCCGCGGCGGGGGCGCGCGGCTGACGCGATGCTTCGTCCACAGTGCAGGGCCGCCCGTTCCAGTGCCTGCAGTGCCCCGCCGCCTTCACCTGCAAGCAGTACCTCGAGATCCACAACCGCACGCACACCGGTGAACGCCCCTACCAGTGCGACGTTTGCCTCAAGAGATTCGCGCAAAAGTCTACGCTCAACATACACAAGAGAACGCACACAGGTCAGTTCTATTACTTACTTTATTACAGCTTTTTCATTTTGTTCAATTATTTTCCTAATTAATTACGCATTTAATCATGAGCATTGAACATTTTTTTCTTTTCTGTATTACATAATGACTTTAGCACTAATCTTTTCTGTCGGTGCCACATTATCAGAAATTATTTACGTATTCGTGAGTAGTAAGTAATTATGTGTGCAATTTGTGTAAGATTGATTTGAATTAACGTTGCGATGATGGTAGTGCAAGGGCGGCCCTATCAATGCATGGAGTGCCCGGCCGCGTTCACTTGCAAGCCGTACCTGGAGATTCACATGCGCACACACACGGGCGAGCGACCTTTTGAGTGCGATATCTGTTACAAGCGCTTCACGCAGAAATCAACACTCAACATTCACAAGCGAATCCACACCGGTATGGCGAATACGCGTCTTATAAAACTTCAGTTCTATTCCCAATGACGACTAGTATTTTGCTCAAGTTTTATTAACTATTATTATAATGCTAATCGTCTACTGGGATCAGATTATTGTGAATACTTTACAAAATAGTTTTATACGGTTGAAAATAGGTAGTTTGGTAAACTATTCACAATGTCTTTAATCAAGAAGACGGCAAAGTGCGTTCAGCTAGAGAAACAAAACTATGTCCAATTAATTCTTAATTATTTGTTGGCACACCTAAAGTTCTTTACTGAAGTATTTATTCGAATACATGTTCATTAATATTGAGAAACTATAAATATTCTATATTTTATGTGAACATAAATGTTTTAATAGTATACATAAAATACGATCTAATATTAATGATGTGGCACCGACAACATCATAATCATGACTTAATTATCAGCTGCATCATCATTGGTTCTTGTAATTATAATTTACATTTCTTAGCTTTTGCATTAATTAATTTTACATTTTGTTACATTACAACTCGCGTTTCAACAGTCCGTCTGTAAAACCCGAACGAATGGTATCATAAAAATAGTTTTATTTCATTAATCTGTCTAGATGCATCTTGCCGTCTTTCTTACATCTTTTATTTTCTTCATTATTGCTTTAACCATTCATTAATTTTATTTTCATTGCTGTAATTGTTGATTAGCTTTCTGTAAACTGTTTGTAGGTAAGTTATATAAAATAATTATTTTTATTACGATTTTTGCAGGTGAAAGGCCATATTCTTGTGATATTTGTCATAAAAGATTCGCAGTGAAGAGCTACGTTACAGCGCACAGGTTAGTTTAATTTTATACAGCCATGATAAGCCGATTTTATTATTTTACTGAATAAATGTCTCGTTATTAATTCATATTTCGTACGTATAAAATAATTGTTAAAAATCATATATCACCTGACACAATATCTTTATGAACACCGAACATTATTTAGGAATTTTCAATTAAGCAATATCAAGGGAATATAATTTTTATAATTATCAACTGTTTGTAGATGGTCCCACGTAGCAGACAAACCCTTAAATTGCGACCGTTGCTCGATGACGTTCACCTCCAAGTCCCAGTTCGCGCTTCACATTCGCACGCACTCCGCCGGCCCCTGCTACGAATGTAGCGTGTGCGGTCGTACGTTCGTCAGGGATAGCTATTTAATAAGGTAAGACATATAATAAAGTCCATTTATTATGAAGAGTTTGGTGACGGAGTTTCTCAATTTCACTTTTTCACATGAATCTACAATTTTAGACATCACAATCGCGTGCACCGTGAGAACCATAGCAACGTGTCGGCGAACAGCATCGGCACGATCAACAGTGTTGCAACCAACACCAACAATTCCAACAGCAATTTTGACTCGCCCGGCGTGTGTGACTTAAGGTCTGTTGAATTTTGCCTTTGAACCTTCACCAATACATTTTTCTTTTCTCTTTAACCTCTCAATGGCCACAATATAGGACACAATAGAAACGTATTGTTCGCGAACGTTGGTGTTCGCGTGGCCCTCAAGTGGTTAATTACTATAATTACTGTTTACGTTATTTAACTTTATAAAACTTTTGCTTTAAAAGTGTAAAACTGTAAAACACTTTAGTGATGTCAAATCTGAAATTATATCATGTTTACCATTGTTTTGAATAAATTTGTTTCTTTTACAGCTTTGTTCCAATGGTGAATCGATACATGACCTCTCAAGGGACACAGGTATCCATGCAAGACACTCAAAGCAAAATGTCAGCCATGTCGCCGCAGTCTATTGCATCTATATGTAAGTTTCGAGCGTTCAAACAATTTTCAGCGTTTAGCAGTGTCTAGATTTCTTATATTATGTGCCTCGGAAAATTTTATTTAATACATTTTTTTGCACAGCATCGCCCCCTCCACCCCATACACCAACGCCCCAGCCTATGTCTGGCCAAATGCATCTTGGAGACTGATCACCTGAATAGGTATGTAGAATATTTACCAACTATTACAAAAAAATAATCACAATGAGTCAACAATAACAGTGATTTATCTTTTCAGCTCTCGGTTGACTAAGGAGTAGCCAGAGTGCAATATTAAAAATGATTGGCAGCCATCAACAAGAGCAGCTATAAAAATACTGAAAGTAACATGGAGACTGCATTCTCCTGATTAGGTTTGTCAGCATGGACTCATGCAAGATTTCGTTAATTTTATATAGAGTTATTTATTTATCCAGTGTCGATTGAGTTGTTGGCCGTGAGGCTCGCGAGCAGGGAGTGGCAGTAGCATCGAGTCGTTTCGTTAGCTTGCGGAATCCCTCGGTAACACCAGGTGGACATCATTAGAAGAGGACGTAGTGAGTAGTTACGTAGCGGTACCGCCTATGATATGCATTGTGATTTATACCCACAACTGTGATTTATCTATACCATCACATTATTGTATTCTTTCTCGTGGTGGCGTTCATAAATCAATACTTAAAACTCTCATCAATTTAGATGTAGGCCTAAAAATTTTGATCTCATATTCTAATTTGCTTAGTGTGATAAATTTTGGAATCGTAAATGGTAAATCTCCAACTTTAAAATTCTAAATTTAATGTTTGTCGTTCGCTTGTCATACCACTCTCTCATTAGACGTAGTGAAATGTAACAATATCTTATTGCGATGCTTTAACTTAGAGTGTGTCAATGTATAAAATGAAGTTCAATAATTTTATAGAATTGTTACCAATGAGAGGTTAAAGTATTTTGATCGCTGAGAATTTAATGGACTCTTAGATGATACTCCTCATATTTATCCATAAGAATGCTTTAATAAAGTCTCAAGTGCATACGATGTAATAATAATAAATAAGTACAAAGGAAACCAGATACTTTCAAAGTCTTCAGAGGCAATATGAAAGCTTCACAAAATTGAATGTCTTATATGATGTTTATTGGAGAAATCCAGAGAAGTGCCTGTTGCAACATAAAATTGGCAATATTTTTGAATGGTGTTGCGTTCATGTGAGGTTACGTTCTAAATGCGCGGCGGCGCTGCGGCCGCGGGCCGTGTCTTTGTGAAGCTTCTTACTAAAACTTTGTGTGCCTTCTAGCGGATAGCGACATTAGGCAATATCGATCATAACACCATGATAAAACATCATTATTTTTTCTAATTTCAATATGGATGTTCATAGTTAAGTAATCTCATACATATAAAACATCATATATACAGCATCATATATTTTGATTACCATTTAGAGTAATGCAGTTATCATTTTACTATGTAAATCGGTAAAATGCGAACTGTTTATTTCCATTACTGTCGAATAATAATAATTATGAATAGTTATAGAGCAGTAGTCTTCCAATACCTTGAGACGAGTGTGCACTGTGGAGTGCAGCTGATGGTCCGCTGCGGGGGTTCCTTATGGTTTGCCATTATGATATCAAAGATAGATTGGTGCCATTTCTATGTAAATGACGTGGTAGAGTAAGTTTAGTTAAGTCTGCAGGTCAGGGTAGAACTGGAAATAAAATATTGTAAGAGAACATAATATTTTCTCCATTATATGTTATATAAATTTACATACTTTTTTATTAACAATATTTCTATGTTTACTGTTATTTTACACAAATACATTATTTTATTTCCATATTGTGTGTGTCCATGTGCTGGGTCAGAAATTGTAAATATTGGTAGGGTTTATTTATTCAAGTATATGAAAAAGTGAAAACCATTTGGCATTAAATAATATAGTTTATGATTTGTAGAACTAAAATTCATTCTACAATCATAGGGATAAAATATCGAACTGAAAAAATAAATTGGAATTAATGTTAGAATATTTAGCACAGAACTCTACTTTGGGTACTATGTACTGGTAAAATCAAAATTTCCTTGTAGATGTACATACGTATACATATAATGATATATACATATGAATGTTGTTTGATAGTCCTCAATATTTTTTTATATTTTGATAGTTCTGTATTTGAAAAATAAACATGGAAAAATAGGCCAATGTCTGATTTATCATTTTAAAATTAATATAAAATATGTACACAATATTTTAAGATAAATTAACTAAACGAATGCATTTAGTCGCCCAGAAAATTTGGGCTTAACATCTCATCGCGTTCTTTTTTTCAAATTACTATGTGTTAGTAAGCTTCTTACCAAGCCATTGATAACAGTATTATTTAGACAAACTAGGACTTGAGTTTAAAAGAGTAGTTTAAATGTTCAGATACCACATATGAGAAAGTCAAGAAATTTTTAAACCATAGTTTATCAATAGAATGTAACAGCATTGATTAGCACCATTATAATTGATGTTCTTCAATGTCGATACTGTGTATTATCCATAGATATTATGAATGGAAATAGAAACACCAACATAGTATACTAGATACATATAATAAAATATATATAGTATAACATGTCTACCTACTCTATAGCTCGAAAAGGGATTGTTTATCTTAGAATTAGTAATATATTTTTGTTATTATATTCTGTTTACTGTCTTTATAATTGTTTATCCTTGATTATTGCCAATGTTCTATCGTTGTTTCACCTTCCTCGAGCGTATAGAGAAGTAGACGACAGATCCTCGCTTTTTACGAAGTCATCTGGAATACCTTCAACCCATATATCTCAAACGTGTGCTCCTAGGGATCGTATTTCGTAAAGAGTGAGGCTCCGCAATATAGCATTGAAGGAACACGAGTAGGCCATGTCCACCAGTGAATTTAATTTTGTGTACTTTTACTGGACCTGTCACTTGTGTGTCTTCACTGCCCCAACTATTTTACTACATACCGATGTTAGTTACTATATTTGGAATGTATTCATGAGCCATTTTGATTTACGTAATAACATTGTGTGGTATGTTTTGGGATTCTCTCTTTATCTACTTACTTTGGAACCGTAGAAAAGACTGAATTACTTAAAAAAGAATTCACAATGTTTAAAATATTAAGAATACTCACCGGAAACTATTGGCAATGTTAGTTGTTTGTTTTTTTTTTGTTAATATCGGAGTGGTTGTGGTGAAGGACCAACCAGTTTTCGTTGAAGAAATCGTACATATCCTTACCCGTGAATAATGTATACTAGTTCCGATGTCGAGGCAGATACTAGTCCCGGGCGCGGGCCGACTGGTCGGTCGATCGCGGTAGCTTACGAGCAAATTACAGTGAGCCTTGTGTAATCATAATGTCTAAGGTACATACATTTAGTTATATTGTATCGTTAGATTTATGCGAACTTCCGCTTTGCCAACATATTGCGTTGCTTACGTTATAATCATACGAGAGTACAGCCTAAGGATTTTAACTTTTTTTATACTGAGAGCTATTTCTAAGTCACTGGTTTTGTACGATTTGTATATTCTAATCAAATTATATTACATGGCTCTAAGCCATAATAATTAACCAAAAATTTTTGGAGTTATTTACATCCCTTTAATTGCTAATTTTTTTATTAAAAATTAAATAAATTAAGCAAACATCATGGCATGATGAATAATTATTGATGCGGTCATTTAGTTATAGCTCTTCAGAGTTTTAATGACCAATATTTTAACTTAACTGTTTTTCTTTAATTGTTAAAATTTTTAGGCTAGTTTATAATTTAAATAAGTTAGATTTGTTAATTGTGGTGTATTACATTGCACGTGAATATAGCTCTTACAGCCTTTTTATTATAAATAATTTTGTTTAGTTATTTTATAATTTGACATGATTGTGATAAAATTTTATTATACTTTTTATTTTTATATTGGTAAGTTTATATACTGAAATGAATCCTTATTAATTGTTGTTATTTGATTGAATGTACTTTATCAATTGCCCGCAGGTTGGGGCTGTAAGAGCATTATGTAGTCAGCATTATGTATATGCTTTAATGTGATTTTTTAAATGTACTCTTTATTATATAGTCTCATCAATCAATAATATTAGCAAACTAACAAACGTTTTAAATTTTTTCAGTTCATAGTGATTTATAATGAGATCAAATTAAAAACAGAGTTTATTTAATTTTATGGAAAATATACATTGTAAAATTATTATTCTTTAGCGCTCATTTGCAGAGCTCTATCAAAAAAGAACTATATGAATGCAAAATAAGTCACGATTCTTTTAGAAGTCGCCATGTAGTGGAGAAAAATAAACGTGCCATGATATTTGTGGCTATATACCTGGTTTATTTTACTTCCTCCTTCGAGAAAAACCCCTAGATACGGCGACGCGAAGATTTTTAAACATTTACAATAGAATAGTCACTAAGAAGAAGAATAGCTATAAACTTCAATATATTCCTGCACCTCTCATCACTCATATTTCAAAAAAAAGGAAGAAAAGACAAAAGTTACTACTCAGGCAGGTTCTATCTAAAGTCCTGAATTTTTAATAAGAAAACTTGCCACAGTCAAAAACGTAGATGTGTAGTGTCGACATTACTATAAAGTAAAAAGAAATTTACTGGCACTAGGTAATTTCGTAGGCTGTTGTTATTATTTACTATGTTATTTACAAAAAAGAAGGCTTTTTGTACTGGGTCTATACCTTTATTTCTTCTTTAATCAATGGCTATATTTTTTGCGATACCGATATGCTCAGTCATGTCTAAAAATTTACCGTATATGACCCTTAGTTGTGCTGGGGACCTACCGTCGTATGTATTTATTTAATACATAATAAGGGTATATTTGAAGGATTAAAGAGTACGGCGTGGATAATCCCTCGTCATTCGTACGTTCGTTTCGTTTTTGTTTAACGTACGTTGATTTTTTTCATTCTGGAGGTGAAAAGAATTAAGAAGATTAGCTTTTAGCTTACAAATTTTATATTTATTTCATTTTAATACTTAGTCTAAATCTTACTTTATTATACTTAAACCTGAATGAGGTTAATCTATATTTTATTACTCTTACGTTATAATTTAATTCAGTTTCCATAGGAAAGACACGGCTACATCTCTGTTTACAAACTTTTGAAATTTAGGAGTCTATGACTATTTCTTCTTTGACAACGTTGGCATCGCCAGCAGGAGCTAAAGCATTATCGGCGATCGGCGCAGGACTTTTGTAATATCTATTACTAGCATGATGTTCTTTTAGATATTCTGCGCCCATCTCATAATATTCTTCTTTGGATATACACCAATTCTCAAATTCATTGCTCCCCGCAAAATCGCGAGCACCATACCAAGCATCGAGATTTGGACTTCTGGCTGTAAATACTTTGTGTGTAGATTTAAATGGTCGCATTTCTAGAAGTTCTCGTTCAAGTCTTTGTTTTAATCCTAAAACAAAGATAAATTGCGACAAATAAAATTTAAATCGTGGCATTTTAATTGAGAAGGAATGATTATACTGTATTGAACACCACCAAAAACTTGAAATCCGATTTCATCAAAAGTTGGTTTTAAGAAAGATTATTTTGGAAGAGACGACCTCGGAGGCAAAATATTAAATTTGGTATTTTTTTACATTTTGTGTACCTACTCATATTTTCTCTGCAACTTGTGACACTTGCAAATATCCGTCTGCGACATATTGTATGTCGTACACAAACCAACAACGCATATTACTACATTTTCTTATCGAACCTTGCTTTGTGGAGTCTACCAAAACACAAGAATTTTGAGGATTAGTTGTCAGAGATAGGACATTCTAGCTGAGACACCAGTCGGTAAGTATCATTCATAGTACAAATTCATAATTGGTCACTAAAATTTTATGATGTAGTTAGTCAGAATTCCAATTTTATTATTTTATGAATAGTTAGTTAAAAGACATTTCCTACTTATATTTTTTTTAGAAATACCTACCTGGAAATTGGGAACATCCACCAGTAAGAAACACGTTATTAGCTAACAGCAACTGGTCCTCAGCACTGAAGTGTTTGAAAACATATTCCATTGTTTCAGCCAGACCTGCTTCCAGGTTTCCCATCATTGAAGGTTGAAACATCAGTTCAGGAGCTCTGGAAATTATAATTTAACTGTTTACTTTTATTTCGACACGCGTGTTTGACACTTCTGCCTACTCTCCCTACTATAAAGGCGTGATGATACTTTGTAACTTCTTCCTAATAAAAACACATACAAAAGTCTTATGTAAAAAGTTTACTTCGTCTAAACAGCACAGTCATCATCTGCCATACCAGAACTCTGCTGGACGAAGCCTTCCCCCAAACGCATAATTTCAGCTGTCCAAAGCTTGTTGCATCCAACATCTGCAAGCAGCGTTTCGCAGATCATCACTCCATCTTACTGGAGGGCGTCATACGTTTGCAAAGTCGCAGTAACCATTCAAAAACAAGTTATGTCCCAACGACAATCGGTTTTGCTACAGATATGAGCAGCATTGCTACCACAGCTAGTTAATTCTGTGCTATATAATGTCAGTTACCTTGATTCTTTGACGCATGACATCGTTACGGATTCAGCCCCTAAGAATAGCTTAACTAATGGACAATAAACGAATCGCGTAATCTCTGACGATTCTCACTCGGAGCCGCAAGACGCGCGTGACAATTTTACCACGCTGTGCGTTGCACTTCTTTTTTTCAGCATTTCCAATATTAAAAGAGGTGAAACGTAAAAATAAACCTTATGGCAACACGAAAGTTCGTTTTTTGGTCTGTGTGTAAGGACGCTAAGGGTGCAGGCAGACTTGAAGCGCCAATAAAGAATAGCAGTCATAAATTTTATCGCACCTATATCCCCAAAAGGGTAGGCAGAAGTGCATTATACACCTGCGTGTTGGTCCCATTTATAGGGGGCAAGCCTATTTTGCCGTTACGTTATCCATAAACGAAAAAACAATAAAAGTAGATACCTAATAGGTTCAATCGCGAGATGCAGCTGGTGGTGTTGGTTTGACGACGTCTGCGGTTCGTACTCACGAAGCATCTCTTCATACTCCACTAACTTCTCACCGTCAGCTTCTGAATCAGAATCTGCATCACGGCTTATACTGGCAAAATAAACATAATTTGTTGTCAGGGTAAGTATTTTTTAATTTGATTCATTTACATAGTGAAAATAAAACGAAAATGTCAGCAGCACGCTAAGATACATTTGAATTATACCTGCGGCCTTTTGAGCGTAGGAAAAAAGAAAATGTGTATTTTTATTATTATTAAATAAATAAAAAGAATGTCTAGTCCGACTTGTAGACACGTGTGGCTATCATATTATCATTAATGATACTATTCTCATTATACACATCATATTATCTTACATAAGTAAGTTCGTTGGGAGGCAGACAGGAATACATTTCACGTAAGTAACATACAATTTCACTCGAAATTCATAGATAGGCCTCAATGTTACGTGGAAAAAATCCTGTAATTTAGACGACCTCCATGGTCAAGTAGTTGGTATGTATGTAATGTATGCCTGACATTTTCAGGTGTGAATATACGCTCCACTCAGTGTTGTAGCTAGAGTCGAATTCGAAGAGGGCAGCATTGGTTATAGGCAAGGCGGAAGTCAAAAAAAATGTAGTGATGTATGTACCTACACCAAAAATTTCATTAAAATCCGTCAAGCTATTTCGAAAACGTGATTTCCTCGTACCATAAATTGTAATATAACGCATATTGCAATCTACAAGGAATCCCCTCTGTATCATAGATATTATAATTTAAAAAGACCCATCGCTTCATGTGATGTGCGCTTTAAATGCTATCTTTACACAGAACAAAGAATTATTTTGGAAATGAAAGTCATAAACTGTAATATGTTTGGAAAAATTTTGATACCTATTGCTAAAATTTTTTTTATCTTGAACTATGAACAAACAGTTTAATTATAGATATGTAATAATTTATCATAGTTTTTGGTATTTTTAAGGTAGGGCATTGTAAATTCAAGGTAGAGCATTGCCCCAAAATGCCTCCTCTAGCTACGGCCGTGGCTCCACTACTGGGCACAGGCTTTCCTCAGGGAAACAAACATGAGGAGTACGGGCCGTAACACCACCACGCTGGCCCAATGCGGGTTGGTGGGTAGTAACGGTTGCAATAGCGACCGGGACCAACGACTTGACGTGCTTTCCGAAACACGGAGGAGTTCGAGATTGCAATGTTATGGTCACCCATCCACGGCCTGAGTATGGCGAAGGTAGCTTTGTTTTCGAAAGCCAAAGGCTACCCTTTGGCTTTACCGCTACTTCACCGAAGAGATTTACTCAGTGTCAGTACCTCTTATAGGCGTCCCAGTCAGAGTCCTGGTTGCCGAACTCGTCGCCGGCGGCGGCGAGGCGCGAGATG
This sequence comes from Parapoynx stratiotata, assembly GCA_910589355.1. Classification (NCBI taxonomy): domain Eukaryota; kingdom Metazoa; phylum Arthropoda; class Insecta; order Lepidoptera; family Crambidae; genus Parapoynx; species Parapoynx stratiotata. The sequence continues at coordinate 7,508,928 of OU342473.1, forward strand.
ACGCGCATGCGCTCGGCCGCCGCCGCCGTGCGCCGCTTCAGCATGGCCGCGCGCCGCGCGCGACGCGCCTCGCGACGCGACAGCAGCTCGCGGTACTGGAACAGTGTATCATGCGTGTGTGCCGACGGGAAGGCAGAGGCGTGTTAACTACCACGTTTCTTAGAGCAAATCACTTATTGATTTTTCTTTAAAGTGGCGCCGCGGTCTCATAATATTGCACACACTGCAACGTTTACTAATAAGCTTACGTTTATTTTTTAGAAGCATATTTTTTGGTTATATTTGGTTTATATAACGTGTGTCAATGTCAATTTATATTATTGTTCATGAAAAAATCTAAAAAGTATGTGTAACATTAAACTATTGGTTTCTATATAGATAGATAGATAAAATTCTTTATTGCAACTAATAAAAACACAGAAATATAGTAATGAAAAAAAATACAATGCAACACAGGCGGCCTTATAGATAATAGCAATATACCAGGCAACCGTTGGGCAGAGAGAGAATTAAAGAAAAGGTAGGTGTAATATACTTACATATATAAGGTGCATATATAAACTACTATATATAAATTACATTATATATTATATACATATACATAAATAAAAAAAGACGTGTGGGACTCGGGGACTGCCGCGGTAAAACTATTGCATAGCATTTTGTATCAACTTATAAAATTATAATTTTATTTATTTATTTTATTCATGCAGTATTTCTTTTTCTTTGATATTAATTCAAGTTACACTTTTTGAGCGTGGTGACCGATAAGAAAACAAATTTTTCTATTATTAAATAAATAAAAAAAGTTAATATTGTTTAAAATATTTTTTATTATTTTACAATACATGTGGGTTTAATTATCTTAACGCCGTGTCGAAGACTGCCGAACTGAAACGACGTTAGACGATGCACGGCCTTCAAGCCCCACCTCCTTGCGCATCGGAGTGGGGAGCGTGAGGTTTTTTCGTTACGGAATTTCTGGATTCGGTCCCCGCGCTCAAGGCCCGCGATAGAAGCTATGCAATAGCTTAAAATGACATAGTATATCATAAATGATCGTAAAGCAGTTGGAACCCGTCCTCGCATCGGGCATACCTTGGCGCGCGTGTCGCTGAGCCAGGCCTGCAGTGCGGCGGCGTCGGCGGGCGGCGGCGCGCGGCCGGCGCGAGGCTCGGGGCTCTCGGCGCGGGCCGCCGCCAACATGCGCTGACGGTTCTTCTCTATGCGCTGGTTCACGGTCGCTATTTGACGCTGCAAAACCATTCAACAAGGAGTTTAATCTATACATGTAACTGTAACGGACCTCCTTCGATCTCCGTGTCCGTGTCTATTATTTGTAGTTGTTGACAGACGTCGATTTGAAAATAATAAAGAGATATTTAATTGACGTGAACGATTGTGTTTGTATTTCAATATAAAAAGTACTAGAAGCCCTATATAACAAAACTGTAGAGTTCGATTGTCTCTACATAGAAAAAAATGCTTAAAATCAAGTCAGGAGGATGTAAAAAGAGGTAAAATACCAAAAAAAAATCTGTTTGTCTGTATTGTACGGGCATGCATGGAAAATTTTGCATGGTGATACCTTATATCCCTGGTCAACACCTTAGATACTTCTTATTCCGGAAAATTAGAGGTTCCCGTGGGATAGTTAAAAAACCAGTAACCGCGGACGAAGTCGCGGGCAACAGCTAGTATCATCTAATAAACTCCGCGTGATCGAATTAGATTTTTTTATACGAAGCACAGCTTCTGACTTAACACCAGCTGATGGTAAGCAAAACTTTCAAAATTCAATATCATTTATTCAATTTAGATGCGTCTTAGCACATACTTATGAACGTCAAAAGCATTTTACAAATTTTCGTATATGCGATAAACTACGCCATCCGTTCACAAAACTACCAGGAGGCCTTGTTCTGAGAAGAACGGGCAAGAAACTCAGCAAGATTCTATCCTCCCTTTACATTGTTATTATTTTTTTAAAATGTCATAAACGACAACGTTATTGAAGTTTTAGAAGAAAAAATAAATAAATATCTTAGCTATAAATTCTGCAGTTTACCACATTTTCCATTAGAAATGTAAGTAGTCTTACATTAATTAAATAAAATTAAGGTTCCATTGATTACTTGAGAAAATTTAAAAAGTAGTAATACAAAACAGGATGGGTATCTTCACCACTTGCCGCACCATACAGTCCCAAAGAAAACTTCATTGATAACGCTAATTTTACAAATCAGGCAAGCATGAGTTTGACCAGTCACCGACAGTGGCACCTGTTCACAGGCATGACACATATGAATCAGCCATCGCTTCGCTCAACCATATTTTAGGGAACGCAACGAACGGCTCCAGATAGCTAACCCCTCCTTGCTGGCCTCTATTCACGCCTCTCTGGAAGGAATCCACATAATAGAAGGGAGGGAACGCGTGTGCCAGTAGGGAATTCCATGCTCTGGATGTACGAACAAAGTATGATTCCCTGAACCTCTTAGTGTGCGCTGGCAAACAGGTCACAATAAATGCGTGACTTCGTAATCCGGCACGCTTGCTCCTTAGCAGGATAGGGCAGGGTGGGATAAGGTCAAAAAGCTCTTCAGAATATTCTCCATCAGATAAAAAGCGCTTAACAACGCAATGTCACGACGTAGTTGCAGAGATTCAAGCGAATTTGTGATCTCTGTCCAGAGTATCGAGCAGGTACTGTACGGAGCCATTCCACAATGCGGGGAATATTCCACGCAATACCGGACCTGGATTTTATACAGCGTCTGGCGTGAAAAACCGACGCATTTTGTTCAGGACAACGAGTTTCCGTGACGCTGTTGTGATTACGGCTTCGATATAGTCTCTGGAGTTCAGATCAGAGCGTGAAAGGTGAGACTGCTCAGTAGTCAGAGAGTAGTGTTCTGAAGAGGTAGGAAGGGTGACTCCTCCGCCGGAGAATGAAGGAGGCAGAAAAGAATTTTTTTCTTGGGACAAAATCAATTCGGTCCTGGCTTATAAGTACTATGCCTACATTGCCTATTACATAATCGCGTGTCGAAGCGGCGGTTGGAGGCAATGCAGCTGACACAAAACAAACTCTCAGAAAAAACCTCAATAGGCATAAAACTGTAAAACCATTATTCGTGCATTATTGCTAATAAATAGATATTACATACCTGTAAATCTTCATAGCTTTTAATATCAAATCCTTTGATTGCTTCATTAAATTCATCAGTATCCCCATCTTCAATCATTTCCTGGTAACAAATAAATGAAAATAAAAATAATGCAACAAGTTGCTATAATTTAAAAATCTAAATGTTTATATTTATATTAACAGTACCTACCTGAATTGCAAGCAGTTGATTTAATTGCTCCTCATCTTCTGCCAATCTTTCTTCTCGCTTTCTCGCATTTATTTCTAGGAGTCTACGCGCCATTTCCTTTTTGCGTTCCTTTTGTTGCTCCGCTGTTAGACAAAAATAAATATGAATGATTCTCTATACCAAGATGGCAAACAGGCGCACAGTGTACCATAGGAACGTCAACGTAACGACTATAGCAGTTCTTTGTATGAAACTTCCTACTGCAACGCACACTAATCGGAATGGTAACGTTATCGCCTCGCCTCGGGACAAACCTACGACTTGCCGTTCCCGCGCTTACGTCTCACCATACGCTATCTTAGGACTGTCCACTTCACGTTCGGATACTAAATGACCCGCGCGGCACCTCTCCTAGACGTCAAACCGCGGCCGGCAAGCTTTAGCGCGGTGTCGCTTAGCCGTAGCCGAGTTGACTGTGGGGCGATTCGGTGACGATTGACGATCCCTTTCCTAGTTGATAAGTGTGCCAGGAGCCCACTATCTTAGGGCGTCTTGCAGGAGATTTAAATCGAGATTTAAAACTAATGTTAGTAATTTATTGACATTTTTACTATGGTTTAAATGTCAAAAAATGACAAAATCGAGTTTTAAAGTAGATTTAAGATTTCCTGCAAGTGGGCCTTAATGATATAAAAAAATTTGAACCTGTTAATGTAGATGAGCTGGTAGATTGAACAAAAGGAAGTTGGATTCTTTTAACATTGGCTTCATAGTAATCAGGATTAGTCCAGTTTCTTATTTCCTCTTGGTAGTCAAGTGCTATAGAGCAATGTTCATGTAGAATTTCTTCTACCCGTGACATTGTGATAGCATTTACATGTACAGGATATTTTAGTTGCAGAAGCTTGTGTAAGTATGATATCATCTCACTCCCACCTAAACAAGAAGATATTATTAGGGTACCAATAGGTATTATGTTGCAATAAAATTTGGGCTTTATGCTCAACAATGATAGATGATTAAAACTAAGCAACATATGTTAATTTGCCTTTTTTCACTGGAAGAAACAGCAAAAAGTTCATAATATTATTGCTTTTAATTAATATGATGTTTCATGGGTGCGCCGCTGGTCGCAAGCACTAGCGAGAATTCCATACATATGGACATTTGGAGCCATGAAAGGATCCATGCAATTGCACTGGCGGGTGGCCAGTGTACCTATAAAACCACCCTAAATCTGTTGTTTGTAATCTTTTCAAATTATTTGAAAATTACTTTAATAAATTGTTAAGTTACCTAAATTGATTCTCCTGGCATGTTCCTCTATAACTTGTCCTCTTATTACTGGTATTATATGAATTGTGTGGTAACCACAATTAACAATAAGAGCTGAATCTCCTATCTCATTTCTATACATACTGAATAGAGAATCTACTCCATAGCTTACTGCTGGCACATCATAAGCTTCAAAGAGTAGCTCAGACATCACTGAAATTAGGTAAGAGAAGTAGCAGATAGCAACAATGCTAATTGCTATATTAATTTAATGGACATGTAAAATAACAAAGGGTCTGTTTCTCCAGATGAACTCTTTCCCATTTCAGATTATTTCTGCTGGCTCAAGGGGGTGAAACTGGGAATAGTTATTCATAAATTAAGTCAATACATTTTGACTATGCAGGCCTTTATTATATACCAAAATCCAACAAAAAATCACATGTATATTGTAATTCACTATTGAATTACAATTGTCAGGTATAAGGTATAAGCTTACCATAAATATATCTTTGGTTTAAACATAATAAGTTATGTCAGGTTAATTTTTTTTAACTTTTTTTATAAAATTATGTCATTATTTGGGCAATTACCATAATTATTAAAATACCTATATTTCGAAAAAATATTACAAATCTATCAAAGAGATCTTAATGACTGTTAAACATTGTATCACTTACATTGCCTGGAGTAGTTTGGGTTAACAAATGGCTCCGTCATGACAATGGGATGTGGGACACTTCCCTCATTGTCAATACCAAGGTAAGTGAATATGTAATCACACACTTGCTCTTGAACTTCAAAATGGGTCACAACATTCTTATCAAATTGGGTCTTCAATTGGAATCTATTAAAATAGAAAACACATATCCGATTAAATTATTAAGTACATTTTAAGCTCCATGATACTATATCACATAGTCATTACAAAAACAAATAAACTTGGCAATAGTGAGTTGTAACTAGTCAATGGGGACATAATGAGACACAATAGATTCATCTAGTGTTTGCGAACACCGGTGTTGTGCCCGCCAATGGATTAAGTCAGAAAAAAATTACAAACACTTAACATTTTTTTTTATTTGATATTTATTAAAATGAAGGGAAATTAGTAACAATGGGGTACATTTTGAAATTAAGTTTTTCTGAAGTTTTGTCCCTTGAACAAATACTGTAGCAAGTTTATATATTTGTAGTAAAATGTTATTAAATGCTTGTATTAATCAAAACCATAAACCTGGTGTTGAACACGAAACCAAAAGAGAAGATATACAAAGAGCTACACTTTAAACTAATGTACATAACACTTGGCCACAGAGAATGTCGGGAATAAGCAAAATTATTACCTGACGGCTTCAATATTAACAATATCATTTCCAATTTGAATCGGAGGCGTTACTGGCGGCTCTGCATCTTTCTTACTTCTATCCTTACGTGGCCTGGCTATGAGATTTTTGAATACAAGATGTGGTTCATCATAAATGGACCAGCCCACTCTGCACTGATAGGAACCTGCAAGTATAAGTAAAAAGACTTCATGACTAATGTTTAATTTTGCTGGAATCGTGTTGTACCGGTACTGACCATTATCTATTACAAGTGGAATATGTCCAAATTTTAATGATGGACCATACTCGTGTATCACATCTGGAACAGTTTTATAGTCCTTCAAAACTAATATATTTTCCATTTGAATGTATTTTTATTAAAAAGACTTCATTCAAAATAAAAACTGAACATGATAAAATGTCAACTGTCAGTGTCAATTTTTTTGTTGTTTTTTTTTTTTTTTGTAAAATTCTCCCGTAGGGAAGGCAAAGGGAACGAAGCCCACACAGCCATGTCTGCAATATATATATCTTCAGTAGTTTGCATTGAAATGCTAGTGTAATGCATTTCAATGCATCTTGGGAGAGTTTGGCGTCAAACGATCGATGGCAGACACTGTGGTGCTACTTGGATGAGGTGGATTACCACGATAAAAAACTCATCACTTTTCACACCACTTGACGTTTATTTTGATAATCCTCCATATTGCACATCATCACAGACACTTATTACACAAAACTACACTGATTTTACGTAACAATATCCACTCCGTACAATATTACAATCATCGAAATAAAAATCACGTCCGCCATAGTTGAATGCCGCCAAAACACCTTTTTTTGTTGTTATAAAATTCTTTTTTGTGTTGTAAAATTCTCCCATGTAGGGAAGGCAAAGGGAACAGAGCCCATACAGCCAAGTCTTCAGTATTTAATTTCATCAGTAGTTTGCATTGAAATGCTAGTGTAATGCATTTTAATGCATCTTGGGAGAGTTTGGCGTCAAGCGATCGATGGCAGACACTGTGGTGCTACTTGGATGAGGTGGATTACCACGATAAAAAACTCATCACTTTTCACACCACTTGACGCTTATTTCGATAATCCTCCACATTGCACATCATCACAGACACTTATTACACAAAACTACACTGATTTTACGTAACAATATCCACTCCGAAACAATATTAAAATTATCGAAATAAAAATCACGTCCGCCATTAGTCAAATGCCGCCAAACTCTCTATAAAATTCTTCCCTGAAGGGAAGGCAAAGGGAACTAAGCCCATACAGCAATGTCTTCGGTATTTTTGTAGTATTTGCATTGAAATGCAAGCGTTATACATCACGATAAAATCCCATCGTTTTTCACACGACTTGACGATTATTTCAATGATCCTCCACATTGCTCGTCAACAGAGACACGTAATACACAAATCTACACAAATTTTACGCAGTAAAAACCACTCCGAAACAATATTACAAATTACAATCATCGAAATAAAAATCACGTCCGCCATAGTTGAATGGCGCCAAACACCTCTGTCAATTTTTTTTCTCGTTGTTCTCCCATATTGGGAAGGTGAAGGGAGTTTGTTACACCACTTGACGATTATTTCATTGAAATTATCGTCAAGTGGGTTTTTGGCGCCATTCAAGAATAGCGGGCGTGATTTTAATTTCAAGGATTGTATTGTTTCGGAGTGGATCTTGTTGCGAAAAATCAGTGTATATAGTAGTGTAAAATAGTATCAGTGAATCATTGCAATGCATTACACTAGCAGTAGTAATTACGAAAGACATGACTATTATGGGCTTAGTGCCCTTTGTTAGGGAGAACTTAAAAAAATAATGACAGTATTGACAGTGACAGTTATTATTCAGCCAATGAGGAGGTTTTTGGCGGCATTCAACTATGGCGGACGTGATTTTTATTTCGATGATTGTAATATTGTACGGAGTGGATATTGTTACGTAAAATCAGTGTAGTTTTGTGTAATAAGTGTCTGTGATGATGTGCAATATGGAGGATTATCGAAATAAACGTCAAGTGGTGTGAAAAGTGATGAGTTTTTTATCGTGGTAATCCACCTCATCCAAGTAGCACCACAGTGTCCGCCATCGATCGTTTGACGCCAAACTCTCCCAAGATGCATTGAAATGCATTACACTAGCATTTCAATGCAAACTATTGAAGATATATATATTCCAGACATGGCTGTATGGGCTTCGTTCCCTTTGCCTTCCCTACGGGAGAATTTTACAAAAAAAAAAAAAATCAGCCAATGATAGATTCCCAAATTCATCAAAAAATCCCAGATTTTTCTGTGGATCCGGGCTAATATTACATTTTATTTTGTACTTGTTATCATGCTTCCTTTTTTTTGTAATTTTGGCAACTGAATAAAAATGGAGATTCCATACAGGAAGATTTTTATATATCTTTTAACTTTTGCCGCTTACACATACACAGGCATCGGATCAACAGTTTTACGAAATTTAAAAGATGCCGTATTATCAGCAGAATCAGTTTTTGGCGATATGCTTAGAAATGTTATAACTGTAGCAGAAAAGTTTAGGTCTTTACATGATGTATTTGATGCAGCTGTCGAAGAAGATTGTATATTTAAGTGCCCAGAAGGTGAGTCAATCATAACCTTAAACATTTGCCATATCAAACAAAAATAATACGTGCTTCTATTATTCTTAAATAGATTTTAAAATAGTAATTGTTGTAGTTAGATAGTTCACATTATAATTTGAAAGAATAAGATTTAAGTTCTGTATATTTTTTGCTTCCTTTTGTACTGTTGGTAATTAAATGAATTAATAAATTACTTGTTTATCCTGCAGGGGGTGTCAGACCAGTGCCTAACAGGAACCATATACCTAAATCAGATGGCTGTGGCTCTTTGGGTTTTGAAATATCAAATGAATATCTTCCATTTGATGAAATGAGTAAATGTTGTGATGCTCATGATATTTGTTATGACACATGTAACAGTGGAAAAGAATTATGTGATGTAGAATTCAAAAGATGCTTGTATAGCTTCTGTGATTCTTATAAGTCTGTCAATGTTGCTGCAGATACAATTATCAAAGGTAAGATACAAATTTTAACATAAAGAAACTTAAAAAAAATAAAATTTATTATTTAGTTAACCTTTTGCAAAATTTCATAACAATTATTTGATTTCAGGTTGTAAAGGGGCAGCAAAATTACTATTTACTGGTACATTAACACTAGGTTGTAAATCATATTTAGATGCCCAGAAAAAATCATGCTATTGTCCACCTATAAAGAACAATAAAAGAAAAAGATATCCAGGAGATGGAGATTTGTAGCATTTTTGTATTGTTGTTAGTTTGTAGGTGTTCTTACGTGAATCACAAATGACTGCATATTTATTTAAAAGCCTAAGCAACTGGAATATTTTAATCTTGCAGCGCATTTTTGTCTACTTATAGAAATGCAGAAAGCTAATGTGAAGAAAGTTATTGAAGCATTCATTATTTCATCCTGATATGAAACAATGCATACATAAGCCTTCTCTCCTGTATCAATACTTCTGATTCTGTGCAAAGCGCTCTTGTCTTTCCTGTGAATTGTGATAAGTGCATGTGGAAATTGTTACAAGAGTGCATCTGTACCGCAGCATCTCCGTCTTTAAATATCACCCAGTGTACTTTAAGCACAAGGATGCATTGTTCCAATCTCATAAATCATGTATTGGCGCGTTTTAAATATACCGTGTTGTTTGGCTCTAGCTCAACTCACACTGAAGCATTTTCGAAGCGACGCCAAACAGAGTCCAGATAAACGAAGATGAGCTAATACATATCAATGCGCGATGTCGGGCGCTACCATATTTCTTTTACTTTCTACTTTAATACTAAAAAAATATATACAGCTGAATATTATGCTATAACGTGACGCGTCGCGACTTTTTGACTCTGCTCAAGTATGAGTTAGCCCTCAAGGCATAGCTCATTATAGCCACCGAGAACCCGATTAGCTCCGCCTCGGCTCGATGTCCACCAGTGGACATCGCGTTGTTATCAGTTGTTCCTTAACTGATTTAAAATTCGTTTTAAGTGTATTGAAATAAGTGTAAAATTTTTGTTCTAAGTAATCATTAAAGTTAATTATCGACTCTCGAGTGCGGCAGTAAGGTATTCAAGTTTCTGTTGCGACAACGTTTAGCCACGGCTCGTGAGCGAAACGATCCGGCTACTACACGGAGTTGATGTAACGAGCACAATCATGTTCATAGAAATTCATGAAATGAATACTAACCGCTCGAGACGAGGCAGTGCGTCGATTCGGGTCGGGTGCCGAGTGGCTATAATAAGCTATGACCTTTAAACTTCATTTTAAGTCCGTTTATAGTTCTAGTCATTATCATTTTCCTTTCATTAGATAGAATTCTTATAACTAAGAAAGCTTTCGTGGGTGATAATATTAAGCCAAAGATTATCATTACAGTCTGAATAATTTAATAGGTGCATTTTGATAGATGTCTTTATGGACCATTTACATTGGTATAAGAATCGATTAATCTCACTAGAAATAACTGCCAAAATGCATCTATTAAATTAATCGGACGTAGAGTGGGGGAATATTTTAGGCGCGTTCGGTACATTTGGACTAGTTGAATATACCTAGTAATATTCTGTTTGATAAATTTTACAATTGAGAATAGGATTCTTCAATTTTGTTGACACACTCTCACTCAGTTGCACAAAGATTTTTTAAAGACGACATTTAGTAATGAGACATTAAAACTTTAAAGTCCATTAAATTTAAAATTGGAACACAAAATAGTTCTAGCTAATGTCTCTTTAGCATTGATAGGGTGCTAATGTCGTTTTGTGCAACGTAAAAACTACGCTAAGGTGTTCTTTTGACACTTCAATAAATAAATTTAATGGAGCATTAGGGATAATGCCGACATTAAATTTTAAAGTTCGTTTCTGCAACTGGGTGTCAGTTGCACAAAGATTTTTTAAAGACGACATTTAGTAATGAGACATTAAAACTTTAAAGTTCATTAAATTTAAAATTGGAACACAAAATAGTTCTAGCTAATGTAGTTTTGTGCAACGTAAAAACTACGCTAAGGTGTTCTTTTGACACTTCAATAAATAAATTTAATGGAGCATTAGGGATAATGCCGACATTAAATTTTAAAGTTCGTTTCTGCAACTGGGTGTAAGAGCTTCATAGTACTATGGCATAATTTATGTTTATGTGAACGAAGAAAAATGCAACATAGACCAAATGCGCTAATCGTACAAATGTATGTTTTAAAAATATTTCTGGTATGTAAAACAAACAAAAAAGGTGTTTTTCTAAACTTTTAATGGGACACAACAGTAAAAACCTAGGTGGCGTGCGTGTGGTAAAATAAAGACAATAAGGTTCAACCCCCTATCGAAGAATTTCGTGTGATAAATAAAAGTGCAATGTCATTTAGTTCTGTGAGCAATATTTATTTGCGTGTTTATGTTACTTTGTATACATTGTTAAATAAGAAAATAGAAGCATAACATCATAGTATTTTTATTTATTTTCGCAATAAATTCCTTCTTTGGAATGATTACTTACAAGCAACTATAAAATAAAGTATAATTATGCAAAATCCATGACACTGACCTATAAAAACATTTTGGACAGATACATATTGTTGTTATAGGCCTTTAAACATTTGACGATTAATACTTCAAGACGAAAGTACAGTTGCTTATATGTTGAGCATATAAAAATAATTCATTATAATATAAATAAATGCATGTAAAAATATTTGATGGACTAAATTTTTCATTTGATTCTAGAGCATACCTAGACTCTAATGAAGAACAGATCTAAGTCTGTAATTATTGCAATGTTTTATTTCTCTTCTATGTCAGTAATTCTTTGATTTCATCCTTCTCTGCTGCCTCAATATATGGTGTTCCGTCCGGGGTGTTGCCATCTTTTGAGGCGCCCTATAAAATACAAATAATTTATATAAATGAAAAACAACTATATAAATCGGTTAAAGATGACTAGACTATATGTATAAAGTGCTTAATTGTAAGGTAACAAATTATTTCTTTTTCTTTTTCTTTGTTTTGCATTTTGATAGTCACCTGGTTAACAGTATAACTAACATTCATGGGTTGACTGGGAGAGATCTCTTTCAGAGATAAGTCCGTCCTTGCAAACTGTGTAATGTAACATAAATTTTAATGTATTTTCAAGTGCAGAGTATATATATTTTAGTACCGGCATTGAACTGTCAGTACTGAAAGATGGTAATAAATAATTTATTTTTGCAGTTTCCAGACTTCCAACGAAATGTCTGCTTAGCTCTATGCTTTGTTTGGTGACGGACTACCTGCATGAGCGTAGATTACTTTTTCGGATGGAAGTACTATTCTAATATCAGAAACAAAAGCAGATTTACACTTGTACTGAAGTGTAAAGCTGCTTTTGTTGCTGACCGTAAACAAGTCTGTTAAATAATATGTATGGGACTCCACAGAAGTATGGCATGCGCGTTAGAGAGGGAAACCAGACAGACTGGCGTGGCGGCGCCGGCGCCGGGCCGTAACGCGTTACCACAGTAATATTATGTATAAAGTATTTGAACTCAGCCTTAATCTTGAGAGAGGTACCTTCTTATTAAAATGACGATTAATTTACTACATTTTACAGTTATTGAAGTCTCCTTATCAATGCCCTTAAGAAATTATCACATCGAAATACTTAAGTTTTTTAAATACATTATGCCCAATCGAAACCATTAATACACACCTCCTTTTTAAATTTAGGATTCCTACTAAAACTACTTCTACTGCTGATCATTAGCATGATACTTTATTACAATTATTACAATGTCACTGTGGATTGCAGTAGATTGGCTGGTTGGAGGAGAAGCAATAGAATTTTGTCTCTTGGAATACTCGTAAATCTGGTACCGAGAACAATATTAAATTCTCTACCAAGAAAATACTGAAGATTGTTCTTTGTTGATAAAACGTCGTCATTACTTTTTATATCTCTGTTCAGAGTGCCCTAGCATTTTATTATGTAGTTTTAAACAAATCATTGCTATATGTATAGTGACGTAGGTTGCAACTTGTGATAGATAAGGTACAAAGTGCTATATTAAAATCAACAACATGCATGTGTCATGAAATCCTATCTGTATTGCTTTAAAATAATATTTAATTAAAACCTATAAAAACATTTTTGCAGCAAACTACCATTTTCTACCGCATACTTGCTGTCTCTGCTCTCTAAGGTAAGATCTAATAATTTTGCTGTCCTTATTATCATAATAGTAGTAAAAGAAAACATACATTTTTGAGTAATGTTTTCACACAATCTGTATGGCCTTCCCAAATGGCTGCTAATAATACTGATATGCCATGTTTGTCCACCACCTGGAAAAACAAAAAAAACTTTTTGAGATTATTTTCAATAAATAACTATTATAGTCTTAATTAAATTGGTGCTAAAAACAATAAAAATGCGAATATAATTTTTTTTTTTTTTTTTTTGTAAAATTGTGTTTTATTTTATGCACATCTCACTCATGAATTAGCAATTGAAGTAGATGATATAATGTACTTTGCACCAAAAGGACATTTTATATTTATTTAATTTTTTATTAATATGACATGTTGAACAAAATGTTTTGACAAAATACTAGTGTTTATTTACTTTGCTGACAATCAGTCATATAGTTTCTTATGTTACTTACATTGGGATCTGCACCTTTGTCCAATAAATAGTTCACAACTGCTGTTTGACCATAATCAGCTGCATAATGAAGTGGCACCCTTCCATCTATATGAGCATTGACATCAATTTTCTGTAAGAAAAAAAAAGAATTTACATGTATATTTTTTTAACTTATTCTTGGCACTGTCTTTGTGAATTAAGTAAATTCAAATTTATTGATAAATACTGCTTAGCTCAAATTGTCTCGTTTTCTGACCATTGACGAGTTCTGACATAGAAAACAAGTCACTGAATGATAAATTCTTGTAATATTCTTGTCATATTGTGATTTAACTATTCTGTAGATCTATAATAATAAGGCTACAAGTTTAGTTCTTAACAATTGAATAATGTTGGATATTATCATAAAAAGATCACCAATAAAAATAAATCACTGGATTTAACAATATGGAACTGCTTACAAAAAATAACAAATAACTACCTACCATGACTACAAATATCCAGGCTAATTAAAGGAAAGCACTGCAATAGCAGCGGGAATGGGACTTTTTAAGTAGTGTAATCGTGCAGTGTGATTATTTAGCTAAAGCTTTATTTACATTACGAAGACCATTAATTAACTAAAATAGCACCGACTGTGTGCGTGTTAGATCATTGCCGGTAAAAATGACTTCAATCTGAACAAAAAGAAAGGTGCAAAAGTAGCATACCTTATTTTCTATTATTTGTTTTACTTGATCTATATCTCCATTTTTAATACCCCAAACCAATTCACTCATTTTGTGTCGATATACAAAAGATCCCGATTAATAAAATATAAAATAGGTAATGAAATGACTCTACTCTCGAAAATGAAATAAATTAGTCACAGATAAAAAAAATAGTTGACAAATGTCAATAAATATAAAAAATCCCCTGGACAAAGAGAAGGCTAAGGATCTAGTGCATATAGTTATCGGTATTTTTGTCAAAACCCTCGGAAAACCCTATTTATTTGAATATTATTTTGTTTTGGTAGCCGCTTTGTTTTCTGTGACTTTATGAGTATACTATGGTTAGATTGTGTAAACGAGGGCATGGCTAGGAAGGGAGTGAGTGTAAGTATTGCGAATGATGGAAGAGAATGAAAGCGGAGCACTTGCTGCACCCTGGAGTGAAACTAAGTGATGGTGCTGATACATGGCATACCTATGCCAGGCGCAATGTAGGTTTTTTTTATCACGTTTGCCTACTCCTTCGGTAAATGAGACGTTATTTTATGTGTTGATAAACTCCAAAACGGGCAGGCAAAATAATGCATGATGATGATTAAGCCACGTTCGCTTAACATTAAATGTTATTCGTAAGCGAATCGGGGTGGTTTATAACAAATAACTTCTATATTTTTACAAACATGTAAAACGAAACCAATCTTGTGTCTCTGTCCTTCTATAACCTTGTATGGAAAAGAGTAGGATAGATAGAATAGATACACAATTTAGTTACGAAATCTCGCTATAAGCGCGTCCGGCTTTTAAATTAATTCTGTACAGGCAACATTTTGATGACCCTTCATCCGGTAGCCATATTGTTTTAAAAAGTCAGCCTTTTCCTTTTTGTTGTGGTGAAAATGACGGGCTTTAGTAATAAGGTGAGAGAAATTACTGTTAAAATAAAAGATATCATAACAAATATACACTCAATGAACTATATTCTTTAGAGTCATATAGTTTGAAATTTAAATGTTTTCGATTTTTGATATTGCATGGTGGTATTGTACGTGCATTGCACACGTGTTTCATAGTGTGGACTAAAAAAGATAACTGATTTACTCTAAATCTATCTCAAGATTTCGATTTACTGGTCACAATAATGAACGGTTCAGTGTTTTAATTATAGTTTTGTGTTGCATGATATTAAGTTATAGGTTTGAGGTTATGCGGTATGTATGCCAGTTACTAATATGAATTCCCTTTACAGGCCATAGTTATTGATGGCCGTGGCCATTTACTTGGCCGTTTGGCCGCAGTCATTGCTAAAGTACTCTTGGAAGGAAACAAAGTGGTCGTTGTTCGTTGTGAACAGCTGAACATCTCTGGCAATTTCTTCAGGTGAGTTCATGGAATGTTCACTATTTTATTAAAGTAGATTGCTATGGTTCAGTAGCGCTATCTGATACAGAAACGACAAAATGTTGAAAAAAATCTATAAAAACTACCTCAAACTAAACAAACAGCATGTCAACAAATCTAATGTAAGTTTTGTGTATTCACTATGAACATACTTATTTCCCACTGGCAGTAGCATATTGAACTCCACATTGTATTTTTCCATGTGGAAAGGCCTTTGCCCAACTGTGGGAAGTATACAAACTGATGATGGTACTTTTGTGTTATAGATGCAGGTTGCAAAATATGCACTATAAATATGTTACACATGATCACTGTCATTAATTTATAAAGCTGGCTTCCCACAGTCTGATATTGCAGAAATATGCAGATTCTTTAATAAATTCCATTCATAAATCTCTGTCTCATGAAGGAATGTTTGCAATATCACAGACCAAGGGAAGCCAGCTTTAAAATGAGTTAGGCCCGTATTACGGAACTAAACTCAAGCCTAGATCTGCTTGAGCACTGTTAGAGAGGGATGGCGCTATTGATCCCACACAGCGCCATCCCTTTTTAACTGCGTTCAAGCAGAGATCTACGCTTGAGTTTGGTTCTGTAATACGGGCCTTAGTGTCATTCATTTATATATTTACATAATTAAATTAAAACAATATTTAAGAAATGCCAATGCGATGTTAAATTTAAATGTTATTAACAAAGAAAATGATTTCAGGAACAAATTGAAGTTCATGTCATTCCTGCGTAAGAGGTGTAATGTCAACCCAGCCCGGGGACCATTCCACTTCAGAGCTCCATCAAAGATTCTATGGAAGACTGTCAGAGGTATAAAGCTAAATAGTTTTTATGAACAATTAATTGTCTCTAGTGGAGGAAAATTTTCATCTACTTTCACAACAACTGCTTCATCTTATTATGGAATGTCCCAAGAAATTTGATCCTTAAAATCTAATGATTATTTATATTTTCTACCTACATTATTTGATAATATCTGTGATAAGAAAAGCTCTATGAAGTCCTTATAAGCTTTATTTTTAATATCTTTGTTATTCTATGTATATTTAAATAGTATTTTAATATTCCAGGCATGATTCCACACAAAACTGAGCGTGGGAAGGATGCTCTCAGGAGGCTACGCGCTTATGATGGCTGCCCTCCTCCATACGATAACCGTCGTCGGGTTGTAGTACCTGCTGCTCTCAGGGTCTTCTGCTTAAAGCCTGGCCGTAAGGTAACATTTTATTGATATTATTTGTATATCTAGAAATATTTCTGTGTGTACTGAGGAAGAATTTATATTGTATAGGTATAGCACAAGCAAGAGCATGTATAGTATACAGTTTTAAACAATAAACATCTTTACTCCCTTGTAATATAGTCATTTACTAGCAAAACTATGCATGTTCAAGCTTTTTTGACTGTATTGTATACATTTTAACAGAGGTTTTACATAGGTAATGAATTACAATGATGTTTCATTTGGGTAATTTGCGACTGAAAACAAAAATGTTGCAAAATTTTTATATCTGAGGCCAGAATTATTGGAATCTATCTATGTATTGTAATTTCACTTTTATACATTGCCATAACTGTTGTTTACAGTACTGCCATGTGGGTCGTCTGTCACATGAAGTTGGCTGGAAGTACCGCGATGTGGTCCGCAAACTTGAGGACAAGAGGAAGGTCAAGGCTGTCAAACATATTGCATATGAGAGGAAACTCAAGGTAAAAATATTATATTATACAAACTTTTTACTATCTACATAAATATTTAAAAAAAGTCATTCTAATTTTTTGATAAAAAATATTGACTACAGAAACTTACGTGATGACTAGTATTCTTTCTTACCTACATTATTTGAGGTATCATGAAAAAACTTATTTACTGATTTATTTATCTTTTTTCTTCCTTTATCTGTTTTACTTCCGTGAATTCAAGGTTTATCTTTTTTGCTCCAGAAAATCACCAAGGATGCTGGCGAAAAAGTGACAAAAGCAACTGCGCCCTTCACAGCAGTGATCCAATCATATGGATACAACTAGCTCTAAGAGAATTAAAAATAAACCTTTGGTTGCCCAAAATTTCTTTCTTATTTATTACCTTAACCTAAAATTATGTGGAAAATTCTAGAACTGTTCTGTTTTGATCATGTGTAAAAACTACACGTCGAAACGACGGAAAAACACACGAGAAAAATTACACGTCTCTCACAGTAAATCACCTAGAAATAATAATTATGATAGATATTTGATATTATGGTATGGTTTCAATAATACAGCGTGGCCCGTCAGTTGACGTCTAAAGAAAAATTTGGATTCCTTGTGCTAGGGGCACCTGAATCGCCAGGATATATGTTCAGCGATTCTTTATAGTTTAGGAGCTAGAAGCATTTTAAGTTTTTTTTCGAAATGTTTACCTTGCATTGGTTTTTATTTTTTATTTCTTATCATTTTCAGTTAAATTTTTTTCTGGATTTATTTGACGATAGTATTGGTAGCTAGCTACCACCTGAAAAAATTTCATTTGCCTATGCATTGTGGAACTAACTAAAAAATTTCTAAACGATCTTAAAAACTTCGGAGGACCTTCAACAGACTAAATCGTTAAAAAAATTCACACCTTAACAGGGGTTTCTTGTAAACCAGCTTTGAAAGCAATAAGGGTATTTATTTATAATTTCTGCTTTCGTTGTATTTATAAGCTATGATAATAAAACACTGTAAAATTTTTAACTTCAGACTAATTTTATGGTTAGTTCTACAATGCATAGGCAAATAATTTTTTTCAGGTGGTGGCTAGTACTATCGATAAATAATTCCAGAATTTTTTTTTACTGAAAATGATAAGAAGAAACATAAAAATAAAAAACAATGCAAGGTAAAAATTATGAAAAATACTTAAAATGCTTCTAGCTCCTAAATTGTAAAGGATCGCTGAACATATATGGGGGTGATTCAGGTGCCCCTTAGCTCAAGGAATCCAAATTTGGACGTCAACTGACGGGCCTCGCTGTATAGCTACACCCTAGGCTCTTTTACATACAATATTTAGTTTGTTCAGTAAGTAATGAGGAGGGAGAATGATCATTTCACCAGGAAAGTTATGGATTTGAATGTTGATGGTCGTGTGGGGAGAGGAAGACCAAAGAAAAGATGGATGGATTGTGTGAATGATGATGGGAGTGAGTGTTGACTTCACGAGTAATAGAGGAGAGTAGAAGAAGAAGACATGTTGCGCCGACCCCAAATAGAATGGGGAACAGAGCAGGAGAAAAAAACATACTATAACCTACATAACTATTATAAAGTGGATCCATACATCACCCGGCGGCTTTAGTAGCGGTACGAATTCTATCGAATAAACTAGCAATGCCAACGGCATTGTGTGGATGCACCATAAATGTATTCACCCAAATTTATAATTGTAGGTTCATCACACAAAATAAAATGT
The DNA here is from genome assembly GCA_910589355.1 of Parapoynx stratiotata. Classification (NCBI taxonomy): domain Eukaryota; kingdom Metazoa; phylum Arthropoda; class Insecta; order Lepidoptera; family Crambidae; genus Parapoynx; species Parapoynx stratiotata. Next base: position 7,528,142 of record OU342473.1, read on the forward strand.
CAAATCTACGAAGTTAGGACTCTTGGCTCCTAGACTATTTTCCATAAACAATAGATTTTAGAGTGGGCCTTTTTTCTTCGAATATTTGCGTAGAGGATTGATAAACATATCTCAGATTCACAGATAGCCGCTAGTTTCGTTTTAAAGAACCATCTGTGAATATGTATTTGCAGCTAGCTATGCCACGAAGCCCGATGAACACTGAATATTGTTACAAGTTTTTCAAAACTACCTTCTTACAGTACCAGTATACAGATTTTAGCTGATCAGCAGCATTTACGTCGTATTTACATAGATAGATAATAATAAAGCTAAATCAGTTCTCTGAAATGGGCAACAAACGAACTCTGAATCTTGATCAAACTGGATACTAATGCCATGAAAGTAATATTATGCTCCGCATATGCATTAGTAATTAATGCATGCCCAAATTGTCTTTCCACAAATTGTCAATTTGTCCAAATGAATGTCTGGAAAAAATGTATTCAACTCACAAACATCTGCCTTTGAGATAGCGATGGCAAACCATTCTACTATGGAGTTAATAGCGTAGCATCATTTGAAGAGACAGCAGTTATTTCGAAGCCATTTAACGAATAACGGGAAAATATTCAGAAAATTTAACAACATTCTAGGCTAGACAAAACTGAAAGGGACGCGTGGCGGCTCACGCACTCACAAAATGTACAGCTTAAGTAGGTAGCATGAGCATCGCGATATGATACCTATTTATAAATTTGTATAATAACCCCCAATTGTCAAATGCCATTGTACTATAACATTTGGACATGATAAAAACGCGATATTTAATAATGCGGTGTTTATGCTAAGAGGGCATCAGTGATTAAAAACAAAAAAGTTGGTATGGAAAAGTTAGAAACCACGGAAAGCGAAATCTGTTCTTATCAGCCGACGTCGATTTTTAACTTGTACGTAAGCGGGAATCGCACTTGGTCAAAATCTCTGCAAGACAATGTTATAAATTCAGTAAAGTTCTTTATTCATCTTATTTTTGAGATTTTCTTTAAATTATTTATAGAACATTCCATTTTGTAGGTACTCGTTTGGAACTGATAACGAAGTTATTTTGACGGTTCGATTTCAAATTAAACATTGGTCAACTTACCTACTACCGTGCAATTAAAAATATGAAACATATCTTGCTGAACAAGCAGTGAAGCAGTCGATATTACGCCTGCAAGGGGTTATTTAACAATACACTAACTACACTACTACTGGGGTATATTAAATGACAGTATAACATTTACGAGATTTGGTTTTAATAAAGACAACTACCTATTTGTGATGTCTCCGAAGGTAAGCAAAATACTAAACTCACCGCGGTTTTTAAATTTCATCAAAAATATTCCAATTAAATTTATAGAACATAAACAAGCATTTTCCCAATAACTATTTTCGAATTTACTACACATTTCGAATTATCTTCTACCTTTTTTTATTAGAATTTACCCCAAACCACTATAAATTACCGTCTATAAATAACAACGTACGTGTAAAAGGCAACATGATAAAGCTTACTGACGTCATATTATTAAATTAATAGATTTTCTATTTACTGCTCCAAAGGCTTAGATTTAGATCATAATTATTTTACGCGCGGAAACGAATCTCCCCGCGCAGCTGCGACCTAAGATAACACCCTGCGCCGACTAAACTGACTTGATACTTTAATACTTTACCCTCAAATTTTCATTCTCCAGCCATGGGGACAACATATTTGGCGAAATGGGGGTGTTAGCACCTCAGCCTACCTCTGCTTTCGCGGAAAGAGGCGTGAGATTACGATATGTTATATAGGAAATTTCTAATAAATATGATAAATCGTTGATTGCTCACTTTACCCCGTAAAACGAATTAGACACTACCTTAAACCCTATAAAGTAAAAGGCAAGTAATTAACTTGGCAGCCCGTTAATTATTTGGTCAGCCACAAAATGCTCAACCGAAAAAGAATTTGGGGAACAAACAAATATTTTGCCAGCAATATCATTATTTGGGCAACAAAATAATTATTTGGTCGGCAGAATAATGAATTGGGTAGCAAGATAATTATTTGGATAGCAATATATATGTTACCGGAAATGTAGAAAATATAGGAAAAGTTTCAATAAAAGATCAAAGATCTATTCATAGGAAATGTATTCTGATAGATGTTAGGTTACGGTTATTTATTAAGACCTTTCAAAACAATATTTGTGTCATCAAAACATAATTAAACAATTTGGCAGCAAAAAAAAACATTTTATATGCTGCCCAATTAGTTATTTTGCTGACAAATTAGAAACATCTCCTTCCCAATTATCCTCCGTGCTTCGGAAGGTACGTTAAGCTATTCGTCCCGGTCGCTATTGCGCTATTGTATAGACCAAAATTCGAATATTTTGCTGACCGTTTAAACAACGCCCTTTAGGTATTACGAATTTTGCTGTATCTTAAGTCTCACTACCTATTGAACAAGCTCACAATTTGCACCATTTTTCAGTATAGTACCGTACTATAACCGTTAAAGAAAAGTATCAACCGTACTTGATCCTGTCTTATAGAAAATGTCACCGAGTTAGTTGTTGAAAATTGAGTGCGCTCTAGCGCCTAATAGATATTCAATTGAAGCCTTCGTTTTAGTATAAAAGTGGAGACAGCGGGTTTAAAGGCATCAGTACAGAAGCTACCTCCAACGGTCCACTTCTAACTCTTCATATCGGGCAAGAAGGAATCCCCACCATAAGAGCACACGTTACTATGTATAACTGGCGTCTACTGCTATTCGCGTTTTTCGCTTTTTTCCAACCGATTGCGTCTTTATTCGAACGCAGTCTCGTTGATGGCAGCCAACAGCAGTGCTGTGACCACCGGTTCTCGAGGGACACCAAGTCTCCTTTCATTTATGGCAAAAGCCTCATTAAACCATCTTTTGAATCTCGTCGCTTGAATCTTCGGGAATTGAGAAGTGACGAACGCCGAAATGAAAATGCTTTGTTAATTCGTCAATCATTTGATTCTATTCGTAATTTTAAAGAACGAGAGGCAATTGAAAACTCTCTGCCACGTTCTTCGCGAATAGAACACAGACGAATGAGTAACCGGATTGTCGATTCTCAGGAAAGAGTAACGAGGGCTCGTGAGAATCCTAACGAGCTTGACCATGTCGCAGATTTAAGATCAGAAGCTAGACGAGACATTCGAGCTACGCGATATGTAGTCCACCATAATCCAGATGCAGAGGTCCAGAGGCCACAAAGAATAAGGAAGTCTGATGAGAGCCGAAGACAACGTGATATACGTAGAGAAATATCTACTCAACCTGATGTAGAAGAAAGGGTCAGGACCTTGGAACCTGACAGAGTCAATGTTCGGCAAGATGTAAGCGAAAGAACTACGACACTGGACGCTGAGAGAGTCAATACCCGTCAAGAAGTACGCCAAAGGGATAGGACACTAGATGCAATTAGAGTCAGTGGCTATCGAGAAGTACAAAAAAGTCAGAGGACACTTAACGCTAAAAGGGTTAATAATCGTCGGGACATACGCCAAATAGATAGGTCACTGGACGCTGAAAGGATCTCTGCCCGTCGAGAAGTAAGCGAAAGATATAGAACAATTCACTCCTCTGAAAGAATCAGTGACCGCGGAGAAGTACGCAAAAGCGAGAGGTCACAAGACGTTGACAAAATCAGTGCTCGTCGGGTAATACGCTTAAGGACTAGGTCACTGGAGCCTGAAAGAGTCAGTGCCCGACAAGAAGTACGCCAAAGAGAGAGGTCGCTAGACGCTGAACGGTTCAGTGCCCGCCGAGAAGTACGCGAAAGAGAGAGGTCGCTAGACGCTGAAAGGATCAGTGCCCGTCGAGAAGTACGCGAAAGAGAGAGGTCGCTTGACGCTGAAATGGTCTCTGTTCGTCGAGAAATACGCTTGAGAACTAAGTCACTGGAACCTGAAGGAGCTATTGTTCGTAGAGAGATACGCAAAAGAGAGAGGTCACTAGACGCTGAAAGAGTTAGTGTCCGTCGAGAGAGGACAGTAGATTCTGAAAGGGGCACAGGCCTAGCGCGTCGTGAAATACGCGAAAGAGATAGATCACTCGATTCTGAAAGGATAACTGCCCGTCGAGACGTACGCGAGACAGATAGGTCATTTGACGCTGAAAGAGTCAGCGCTCGTCGAGTAGTACGTGATGGAGAGAGGTCACTAAAAGCTGAAAGAGTCCCAGCCCGTCGAGATATACGTGAAAGAGCCAGGTCAGTGGATACTGAAAGGGCCAGTGTACGCCGAGAAGTACGCGATAGAGAGAGGTCACTAGACGCTGAAAAAGTTAGTGCGCATAGAGAGATGTCACTTGACTCTGAAAGGATCACTGCCCGCCGTGTAGTACGTCAAATAGATAGGTCACTAGACTCCTCTGAAAGGTTTGGTGCCCGCCGCGAAAGAGATAGGTCACTAGATTTTGAAAGAATCTCGGCCCGTCGAGAAGTGCGCGAAAGAGAGAGGTCACTAGACGCTGAAAAAGTTAGTGCTCGTAGAGAGATGTCACTTGACTCTGAAAGGATCACTGCCCGCCGTGTAGTACGTCAAATAGATAGGTCACTAGACTCCTCTGAAAGGTTTGGTGCCCGCCGCGAAAGAGATAGGTCACTAGATTTTGAAAGAATCTCGGCCCGTCGAGAAGTGCGCGAAAGAGAGAGGTCACTAGATGCTGAAAGACTTAGTGCGCCTAGAGACAGGTCACTTGAATCACAACGGGCCAGTATACGTCGAGAAGTACGGGAAAGGGAGAGGTCACTAGACGCTGAAAGAGGTAGTGTGCGTAGAGGGAGGTCACTTGACTCTGAAAGAGCCAGTGCACGTCGAGAAATACGTGAAAGGGAAAGGTCACTAGACGCCGAAAGAGTTAGGGCGCGTAGAGAGAGCTCACTTGACTCTGAAAGAGCCAGTGCACGTCGAGAAATACGCGAAAGGGCAAGGTCACTAGACACTGAAAGAGTTAGTGCGCGTAGAGAAAGGTCACTTGACTCAGATAGATTCAGTGCACGTCGAGAAGTACGCGAAAGGGAAAGGTCGCTTGACTTCGCTGAAAGGGTAGGTGTCCGCCGCGAAATCCGCGACAGAAATAGGTCACCAGACTCTGAAAGGGTCGCTACCCATCGAGAAGTACGCGAAAAACAGAGGTCACTGGAAAGTGAAAGTCTTGTGGGTGCTGGTGATCGTAGAAATGTTCTAATGAGGCGTGAACGGGAGAATCAAAGGAACGTAATAAGATTCAGAGAACGCACTAACTCTGAAAATCTTACTTCTAGAAGGCATATATCCAGAAATCTGGGAACAGATTTATCTCAAAATCGTATTACAGATCAGAGCCGAAAAACGGTTGAAAGTCGATCCCAAAACGAGAACAAGAAAGTTAGTCGCAGTGAACTATCTCATTTGGACAATTGGCAATACTTGATGTACATAATGCAAGCCATATATTTCTGCACTATTTTCCTACCCATGCTGGCCGACAAAAGTGCACCAAATAAAAAGAAAACGTAAGTATTACCTAAAATATAATTTTATTCGTTAGCATAATACGTTAGTAAAGTCTACAAATGGTTGCAGTGGTGTCGTCGGTCTTCTGTCACTGTATTTTGTGCAAATGGGTGAATACGTTGCATATTATTATTTGTAAAAATAATAAGGCTTGATATGACTTTAAAATAGGTATTTCAATTACGTATCAGACTAACACAGAACTGAAAAATAATATATTTACAACCTTAGTATTTGAAATAATCAACAAGTTCGATAGTCATTTTGTGTACCTTGAACTACAATTGTAAATTAAATTGTTTATTATTCTTTTCAGGTCCATGAACTGGGGAGCAAACCTACAAAAGTTCATCAAAGTACACTAAACATATTTACTATATTGCTATAAAATGGCATTTTATCCGTAGTGAAATTAATATTTATTGATGTTATAGTAGAATAATGATATTATTAGTAAAATATAGATTATTGTGTGTTAACTTCTGTTGTTTTATTACCAATCTGTTAGCAGAGAACAGCAATCGATACCGCAGCGGGAGCTACCCTTACCCCTTTCCACCCAATACACCGTGAAATATCGCTAACGTGATAGTGTGTATGTTGGTGTTATTTTAGAGTATCTCTACCCTATTAATGAGAACCATAGTACTTACTCAAATCATTCCATTATAGTTACTGACATATTGTTCGTCTTTTCGTGAAGTTATCATTGTTCTATTGTTTGCAAATTGCAGCTTTAATTTATAAAATTAGGTTCAAACAATTTACTATTAGATATAAATGCTAAGCGGTGATTTATTTCACTACACCCGGAAAGAACAAAATAAGAGCAAAATCATGCTGAAAAGGAGCTAAGAAATTACATGTTATTTATGTTTATTATTGCATTTTTGTTGGGTTGCAGAGATATTATATTATAATGGCTCGGTTCCCTATCTGTTCGCATAATTTTTTTAAGCATTATATGAATTGGGATAATGGAATCTACACTAAATATACTTACAAATAATTGCTTTTGGCATAAATTTTTATGCAATAATTAATTATTTACGCATAATTACAAATGGCCAACCATCTTAAGGCATAATTGACTATTCACTCAAAATTTTAGAAATAATAATAATTATCAATAAAAATTTCGATACTGGCGCTTCGCCGTTCTACCTAACACTCCTCCTCGCTTCGCTCGTCGTCGTACCTAATCGACATTACATTATGCCGTAAACCATTATGGATTACATTAGTGTAAATTATAATTATGCGAAATAAATCTTGTGCCAAAAGTATGCATAAGTTATATTATGCCAAAAAACATGTTGCCAAAGTATATTATGAGTAAAAACACTATGCCAAAAGAAAAAGATCCCTATTGGCGCGTGTCTGCATATTTTTTCTTAGTCCCATTAATAAAATGAATGAATGAATGGGTCAGTGGGGAGAACATTGAAACTATGAGAGTAACAAAATCTGTTCTTAGGAACCATGACATTGATTTTGGATAAATTAAATAATGGCATACAATTTTTGTTTTAACTCATACCAGTGTTCCTGTACATAGAACTTTTTGAATTTAATACCACTTAATAATTTCTTGGAGGCCCTAAAAACAATATTTGTGTCAATAAAAGATATATTAAGACAATTTGGTAGCAGAGAAAACATTTGACTTGCTGTCCAATTGGTTATTTTGCTGACAAATTAGAAATATCTGCTGCCGATAAGCCAATAATTTATTTTACTGACCAATATCGAAATATTTGCTGCCCATATGTTGCTGACCAATTGTATTTTTTGCTGACCAAAATTCTAATATTTTGCTAACCGCTTAAATAACTAATTAAGAAAAAAAATACTACTTCATGATGTGGCTTAAAATTTTATTTAATTACCCTTAATAATAATATTAAGCTTACTGGATGCTTACTGCTTCTTATTCAGAGACCCACTACTTCAGAAGTTTTCTTATGCTGCGATTCATACATGGCCTTTGATATCATCCTCTTCATTTCATCATCACCAGTTTCATACCTGCACAAAAAAGGTTTTATGTAAGTATAATACTTCGGGACTTAAAATAACACACTTATCATTAATATCATATAAAAATATCTCACATTTTCTTCATTAGATCCATAATGGAGTCTTGTGGATCTTTTTTGTCCATATCATCAGCCTTGAAGCGGTTGTTGCGCTGGTCTTCAAATTTCTTCTCAATCTCAGTAATATGAGACCATTTGACACTTTGATGTACCTTTGCTAGGAAGATAACCACCATATCTGGAAAGAAACAGATTTCAGTTAGAATTATTGAAGTTGAAATAAAACAGTATATTATATCAATGCAGGCAAAGATTAAATAATGTTTCTTTGTACCAGTTTTCTGCTTCCAATGACTTTCCTCAACATTAATGCCTCCCAATAGTTTGTTGATGACCAGCAAATAGTCTTTATTATCCAAGTTTTCGACATGAAGCTCCATTGAACGCTCCTTAAGGTTGCAATACACTTGCTCCTTAGGGAGAGTGTGAACATTCTTTAGTGTGACAAACACTTTGATGTATTTGTCAGATTGATCCCAACCTGTAAATAAAAAAAACACATTTAAATTTAAAGATTATATGAAAAGTTAGACACATAATTCAGAGTTAATACAATAAAAACAAAATCCTTATGATAAACAGTAAAGTAACCCACCATATCCATTTAATTTAATCTGGTATCTTTTGCTTTGAGCTGTTGTAGTCGAAGTAGAAGTGGTTGGCACTGGTGCAGCTTCCACAGATACAGCTGCAGCGGCAGCACTCTCAGTTTCCATAACTTTTATTAATTCTGTCTCGAGCTTGCGAATTTCTAATGACAACAGATCCTGAATTTTTCTGCGTTTAGCAAGCTTCAGTAACTCATTCAACTCATCAATATCACTCCTCAACTAAAAGTTATAAACCTCATTTTAATATTGCTTAAATGAATACACTTATATAAACAAAACAAAATTTTTCTAGAACTTCTTTTACATACCTCCTTGAGCTTAGCTTCAGTCATGGTTATCTTTATATTATGAAGCGGTCTAGTAATGAACTCAATGTGTACGAAATGCGGGTAGTAGTGAAACCGCGACGACGTAAACAATTTCAAAACAAGAAAAGGTCAGACCACAGGTCAGGGTGTTGATTGGAAGTCCAAAAAATTAATAAAAGATTAAAAGCAACTTCACCACAGAAATTCCCAGAATGAACTTTTTTTTTTTTTGTAAAATTCTCCCGTAGGGAAGGCAAAGGGAACGAAGCCCATACAGCCATGTCTGCAATATATATATCTTCAATAGTTTGCATTGAAAAGCCAGTGTAATGCATTTCAATGCATCTTGGGAGAGTTTGGCGTCAAACGATCGATGGCAGACACTGTGGTGCTACTTGGATGAGGTGGATTACCACGATAAAAAACTCATCACTTTTCACACCACTTGACGTTTATTTCGATAATCCTCCATATTGCACATCATCACAGACACTTATTACACAAAACTACACTGATTTTACGTAACAATATCCACTCCGTACAATATTACAATCATCGAAATAAAAATCACGTCCGCCATAGTTGAATGCCGCCAAAACTCATGAATTTTTTTTTAAATATTCTGCTTATGTCAGGCAAAGGGAACTAAAGCGCATGTAGCCTTTTTGAGCTTTTGCTCGTAGAAGTTGTGGGATAGATGGAAAATTCTATGATTAAGTAGAAGTTTTTGATAAAAGCTCATCTCCGCACACAGTTGAAGCCAAAAATACGGCCTTTGAATGATTATTGAATAAGCTAAAACTATTACTTAACTAGTCATATCATGTTTTTCGTATCCTTACTGCAAAAGAAAGGGACACAAATGTACGTTTCTCTCTTTCTTTTATTTATGTAAATTATACGTTAAAGCGTTAACGTTATTCACGGCTATTGGCCATATTTTTTGGCTTCAATGGCAAGCTTCTATATTACTTATTCTCTTGAGATTCTATGGCATAACATCCAAAAGAATGTCATGTTATAGTCACATTTCTTCCACGTATGCTGCCCAACCCAATACTTTGATCATTTTGGACATCAAATTTGGTTTACATATCACTTAGTTTTCAGAGAGAAAGCTATCTTGCTTTCAATCTTTATTTTACCACTTTTTTATTAACACAATTATTAACTGTTGGTCTTTTGTCTCTGTTTGTCCGGTTGGATTTTTTTCTCAATTTTGAGGCACTTATAGCTATCGGGCTGAAACTTTGGGAATAGTTTAGAACCCGGTGGCAATGCAATTTGAAACTTTTTACGAGCACTTTCAGGTCGAAATTTCAACGAATTTCAGGTTTTGTATGGAAAGACTGATAGCGCCAATAGATTAGTGTTAATAGATGATTAACCAATTAATTAATAGCAGGCGCTGTGATAGATCGCCATCTATTGATTGGTTTTAACCCACCAAAAAATAGATTGAGCTGTACGTAGTTAAAATAATAAAAAAATGTTATTACGTGGAATTTCTTGATTTCTAGCATAATATTTTTAAGTTCTGTAATTAATGAAACCAGCATTTGTGATATTAGTTTTTTATTATGATAACATAATGTTGTACCATACAGACAAATACCGTAATGAGGCATTATTTATCTAATTTTTGCGGTGGGTACGATTACGGCGGGTAGACTGGCACTGGGGGCAGTACCACTTGCCCTTAGGCGGGGCGGTGATCCCCACGCAAGGATAGTGGAACCATTCATATGGGCACTGAAACAAGAGAAAAACAAAAAATATAGAGCAAGACGTGGTCAAGACACATTGCGCTGACCCTAAATGAAACAAATGATGCGCTGGTGATGCCCTCGGTGTTCATAGGCTACGGTGACCACTGCCCATCTGTGTGGGCCGTATGCTTGTTTGCCACCCTGGTAGTATAAAAAAAAATGAACCTGGTGATGGCGGTGAAATGATAATGATGAAAATGTTATGTTTGACAATACCATATCAAGTCATAGTTTGCACAGTCAACAGCACGAATACAATACAGGGTTATTTTTAATGAATCAACAACCTCGCAATACTAGGTATTTAACATCATAATTTCAAAAATTTGTTCTGCGAGTTTTGACACATTGATTTTACTTTAATAATAAAATAAATATCAATTTCTGATGTATTTTTGTTTGTGCCTAACTATGGACTTTGTCTGAAATCAAAGTTTTTATTATATATTAAATCATTTACTACAATGTCTAACTTCGTTAATTTAAGATCTAACAGACATCGGAATACGCAAAAAGAAGCATTTTTTTCTAATAATTTTTGTATATAAAACTCAGTTTGCCCAAAATCAGACTTGTATCCTTTTTCATAAGAGTCGCCGAATTTTAATACCACTACTCGATTGGGGCTGCAATGCTTTTCCTTAAGTCAATAGGGACATAGGTGATTTTAGCATGACATATTCTTATCTTTTCTATTTCATACCGCTACTCGATAACTAGATAGCGTTTAAATGTTAGACCTTAGGATAATAGTGCATAGCATGACGATATCACGGTTATTTTTATAAATTAACTTTTGTGTGTCAATCCTAGCCGATATATACCTATCGGTACGTCAAATCAATATCGAGGCACTGTTACTGCACCCTCGTTTACTCTGGCGCGAGCGTCGCGCGTTCGCTTCGCCTTTTCGTATGTAGAACAGACTTACTAATGTCACTACAGTACATTATAAGCTTGTAAAATCAATTTTTAATTAATGTATTGAGTTATAAAACTCTAAGAACAAATGTTGTTATTTAAGATGTTCTACCTAATTCTCTAAAATTGTTGATTCATTGAAATTAAACGTATATAAACGCCAATATTTCTCAAACGATTGTCAACCTTAATGTGTGACACATAAATTGCATTAATGATTGAGGAAATCTGATATTAAATTCAAAAGCATTTATTCAGTATAGATGCGTCTTAGTGCATGCTTATGAATAAAGTAAATATTTTTCAATATTACGTAAAAGAGAAAACTACGCCAAAGTTTGTTGTAATCTGATCAGCTTGCAGTTTTAAATCGGTTCACATTTAAAATTAATTTAAAATTAAATGATAATGAAATTTAACAAACTATTAATATTTCCATCAGATTTCTAAAATACGTTTTCTATTAACAAATTAGTTATTTGATAAAAACTTACGTCTTGATTATCACAAGCAACCATGTCACCATAGGATACTTGATTGCATATACAATAACGTGGCTCGTTGGGATCATACGTCCATTCTTCTTCAATCGGCTCTTCAATAGCAACATTGTTCACAATGTTGCCACTGTAAATAAAGAAAAGATGCGTGAGCGAAGTAACTTTATGGTTTACTATACATTTTCGATTTTAAATTGAATAAATTGTGTGTAATTTGAACCATAATTTTAACACGAATATCACAAAGCAATTACTTAAATGAATAAGAGCTGAAAAAAGAGTAATTTATTCATTAAATGATCAAATTCCAAATTGTCATATTTATGCAAAGTATCTTGTAAGTGAGATATACGAGGGTACATACACCATAGTGGGTGACGAAGAGCGGCTCGCGACCGCGGCAGTTTGTTGCGCGTGCGCCGCCACCGTAGACGTCGTGCTGTAGCTTGTTTTTCTGTTAAAATACAATTAAATTAATTATTAGTCTTGTAGGGTTTATAAAATTGCCTAAATACAACAAAATCCTTAATTACTACTTTTGTTATAATTATTGTCGACTCTAAATAAAATTCTTTTCGCCAAATAGGAGTTTGGTGACAGAAGTCAAATTCATGTTGAGTATGCCTTTTGCTAACTTATGTGAAACGTATACAAAGTGATCAATACAAATGTGTCTGAATGGAGAAGTTGATAACTAAGCAAAATAGTTTCTAGCAAAATCGCCGATTTTAGATTCATGTAATAATGGCATGAAATCTTTTCTCAATTCTACAGAGTTGTCTGTATCTAAACCCATCTTACTGCCGCACTCAGAGTTTGATTAACTTAAATGGTTACTTAAAACAAAAATTAAACACTTATTTCAATACAAATAAAGACGATTTTTATATTCGTTAATGAACATTAGGTTAAAACGACTTTCTTGGTATGGACATGTAATGAGAAGGGAGAATGATCATGTCACCAGGAAAGTTATGGACTTGAAAGTGGATGGGCGTGTGGGGAGAGGAAGACCAAAGAAAAGATGGATGGATTGTGTGAATGATGATTTGATGAGGATGGGCGTGAGTGTTGACTTGACGAGTAATAGAGGAGAGTGGAAGAGGAAGACATGTTGCGCCGACCCCAAATAGAATTGGGAACAGGGCAGGAAAAAGAAGAGAATGAACATTAGGTTAAATGGTGTTTCTGAGTATGGCCGTTAGTGAAAAAGTGTGTAAGTTCGCAATATCCTTACTTTTGTTTCTGTCTCTTGTTGGAGGATGACGAGGTGCTGAGGTTGTGCGACGTGGTGTGGTGCCCGTGCACCGTCGTCGTGGTCTGGCTGTGGCCCGAAGATATTGTATGGCCTGAAGCAACAAGACTATTGGATCACATGTCAATATACACAATGTTAACTATTTTGCAAGATAAGGAGCACGTTAATGCAGTGGTTCGTACGCTGTGACTTTCATTATGCCTATGAAATAATAGTAGTTTATGTAACTGACTGTCACATAATATAGTTACATACACTTCTTTATCTATACTCATTATTCAATGAAATAAAATATAAAATTTTGTTCGAACATTATAACCTGACTGTAGATAAATAATTTTATCTACACTCATGTTATATTGTTCGAATTATGAAATCAGATTCGAACTCATAATGACATACTTTTTACCACAGATGATAAAAACGAAAATTTTAAAATGGAAACTGTAACATAATGAGCATTATGCAACAGGTGGGACTCATTATGCAACACTTATTTTTCTTAAAAACGCACAAAACTATAGCAAATGTTTTACAGACAGCCAACAATAAATAAAATTAGTTAAATTTTTTGTTTCATTTTATTGAATAATGAGTGTAGATAAAGTAGTGTATGTAACTGCACATAACTCGGTATAAAAACACTCGCGTGATACTATTAGAAAACTCGCCAAGGCTCGTTTTTTAAAACCACGCTCGTGTTTTAATCATCTATATTAGTGACACTTACATACAACTACTATTTTGATTGAGCCGGGCATTGTATCCGGCCGGAGGCGTTGATATGCTGCAACTGTGTGTAAAATGTGTATAGTACGCACTGACGCCCTTGCTGCATCTACATTACAATGTGTATAGTACGCACTGGCGCCGTGGTCGTGCGCGTGCGCCGCGTGCAGCGCGTGGTGCGCCAGCTCGCCGCCCGCCACCGCCTCGTACGACGCCTTCAGGGACGCCGTGCGCCGCCCTTGCTGCATCTACATTACAATGTGTATAGTACGCACTGGCGCCGTGGTCGTGCGCGTGCGCCGCGTGCAGCGCGTGGTGCGCCAGCTCGCCGCCCGCCACCGCCTCGTACGACGCCTTCAGGGACGCCGTGCGCCGCCCTTGCTGCATCTACATTACAATGTGTATAGTACGCACTGGCGCCGTGGTCGTGCGCGTGCGCCGCGTGCAGCGCGTGGTGCGCCAGCTCGCCGCCCGCCACCGCCTCGTACGACGCCTTCAGGGACGCCGTGCGCCGCCCTTGCTGCATCTACATTACAATGTGTATAGTACGCACTGGCGCCGTGGTCGTGCGCGTGCGCCGCGTGCAGCGCGTGGTGCGCCAGCTCGCCGCCCGCCACCGCCTCGTACGACGCCTTCAGGGACGCCGTGCGCCGCCCTTGCTGCATCTACATTACAATGTGTATAGTACGCACTGGCGCCGTGGTCGTGCGCGTGCGCCGCGTGCAGCGCGTGGTGCGCCAGCTCGCCGCCCGCCACCGCCTCGTACGACGCCTTCAGGGACGCCGTGCGCCGCCCTTGCTGCATCTACATTACAATGCACATGTTCATGGTTAACATCTACTGGATTTAGGAACACAGCTGACGCCCACTTTACAGTACACAGCCACGAGTAAAAATTTTAGTATTTTTTCATTTTAAAATCTATTTCATCAGAAACACAGGATTCAGTTGAGGTATTTTTTGCAAGCTTTTAGTGAAATGATTTAGCTACTGTACTTTATGTCATAATCACAAACGTTAATTAAAGCAAATAAAATTAATCATCAGTAAGACTGATCGGAATAGGTAGACCTATTTAGGTTCATTGACCGCGAATATTGATGTTAATATGGATATTCCTCGGGATTCCGACTAATACTCCGGGATTCGATTATTATAATATTTTTTATAAATGAGTATAAAAATGACAATTTTTCTGTTTCAATTTGTAAAATATTTCGTGTTGGTAATTTTGTTTAAAATTTTATTGTAGTTAAATATAAATAGTTTTTCTTCTCAAACATGTTTCGTTTTTTGAGTTATGTTCTTGTACAATCAATCACGGAATGAAAATGTTAAGTAGTACATAAAATAGCTTTACCTATTCCGATCACTGATTTAAGACCCACTTGCAGGAAATTTTAAACGAGATTTAAAACTCGATTTTGTCAATTTTTGATATTTTTAGTATGGCTTCTGTGTCAAAAATTTACAAAATCAAGATTTAAACTAGGTTTAAAATTTCCTGCAAGTGGCCATAAGAACTGATGAATTTATCTGATGATGTACCTATTAATAAAGTAAATACTTATTTAAAGTTAAAATCTGCTGACTAGTTTAAATAACGCCCGAGAGTCATTTGTAATAATAATTGAAAACATTAGTTATCATCAGTTGTACCTGAGTAGATAGATATAATATAACTTACCTGTTGCGTGGCCGCAATAGCCTGACTGGCTGCCGCAGCGATGGCGCTGCCCGCGTGACCCAATGTATAAGAATCGCGACCCAAGGCAGCCTGGAAGAAACAAATAATTATTAAGTAAATATTAATACCATCGATCTCCTTAAACATATACGAGTACAATACATATCATCACGGCTTTTTCCCGAAGGAGTGGGCAGAGGTGTTAAAAACTTAAAACCCACATTTCGACAGATATGTTAAGTCCCCATGTCACAGGCGAGCCTGTTGCCTTGCACCGGGCAAAATTTGAATCCAGCAAAATTCACAAACAACTGTACCTACTTAAGTTTAAAAACTCAGTGGTAGGTACCCGGCGTAGGCGGTGGGATCGAACCCGCGACTACGGAACGAGTAGCGCCGTCTTCCCCAGCTAGGCTACTGCTGTTTACCCTTATAGTACGTCTCAATCCAAGTTGCCAAAAGGGTAAACAAAACAAAGGTAATGTTTCATCACTAAAATGTTTTGTGACGACTGTAGGTAATTGAAATCAATTGAATCTGACAATTGTTACTATTAATTATATTTACATGCCAATGTCGATGTAAAAAGTGTGATTATTGAATAACAAATTCGGTGAGTCGGCTTTACCTTTTTGGCAACTTGGATTGAGACTTACTATAGTAGTATCTACACTTACACTGGAATTATACTTACCTGCTGACCTTGTGCATAAGTAATCCTGTTTTTCTCTGATGGTTATTGGTATATCTGTAAAAAAAAATCATTACTGAAAATAATTATATTTACCTGAATAGCAGAGTCAGTCCTAGATATGCTGCTTGTGTTGTTGTTGTGGGTACGGGAATCTCTCGCCGCCCAGCTGTCCCGACGCTTCTCAGGGCGGATGCGGTATCTGTATAGAAAATTGTATGGAATAGAAATATTTATAGACAGGTTAATAATATGTCATGTTTATAGTACTACTTTTAAAATAATATCTTAGGTCATTTGCCGAGAAAATAATAAATATAAATACACACCATTAACCAAAATAGAGTAAGACTGTACAGTACAGAACTACAGAGCAAGGTGAGCATTAAAATGAAAGATAAGGTAAATTGACAACAAATCTAAAAAATTTGGTTCTCATATACCAGATTAAAGAACCAAATGCTTGTGATTGGTTCTGCAATAACATACATTTTGTTATACAAAGGTAACCATAAAACATGAAATAGAGATAATTAGGACTTTTAGTTAGATATAAAGAAGGTCAAAGGAAGTTATGACATTGTCACTAAGAAAGAGATGGAAAGGTATTTTTGCATTCTACTGCAGCTTTTGGTATATTTCCATCTTTATGAGAAAATGACAAAACATTAAGAAGACTCAACTAAGAAGGTAAGTAGTTGAATGATGGCAGCCTAAGTCACATAACTACAGTGCCATAGTATTATGCAAAGAAAAAATTATACTAATCCTTTGGGGGACACTGTGAATACCGGTGTTCGCAAATTATAGATGTTTCTATTGTGTCTTGTTTGACTAGTTAAACTGCATAATTATGTCATTCAAAGTCTGCCTATAATTATATTACCTATTTTCCTTATAATGGTTATTGTTTGATGTGCTTGTATGATTGTTGCTGACATCAAGTTCCAGAGACCGTTTCTCTAGTAATTCTGTGATTCCTTTATTGTCTGCTTCTAATTCACATTTAAACTTGTGTAATTCTGTGTCTAAAAGAAAATGATAAATTGATATCCTTAGTTAGTGATTAGTGATATAAAAATTGTACATAATTTACATGCAGTATTATAAATGCAACATGTTTTAGTTCGTATTAAGTAATTTTTTAAAACAACAGTTGTTTGAGGAAACTTACCTAGTCTCCGGAGATATCTATCAACTAATTCTCTCATTTGGTTAGCAAGAGCAACTTTTTCATCTGCTTCTTCTAAAGTTTTATTGTAGCCTTGTCGAATATCAGCAAATTCTGTATTAGCTTGGTCTGTACCTATCTCACCCCGTCTACATCCACCAAACAGTGTACGCACCCGCTTCTCCAAGGTATCCATATTATCTAAAATAAAAATGTATGTTTTTAACTTTCTATGAACTGTCTTTATGAAAACAATAAAATAACATTTTAACTTTTAACATTCATAAAAGATAAAACTTTATATCATACTTACTTTGTACAGATAAATCCATCTCACGCATTTCTGTAAACCTGTCTCTTAATTCCTGTGGTAGATGTTCAATCACTGAAAGAAAATTTATTGAAAAGATTTATTTTTGAATTCCGCGCACTAGCGCCATAACATGGGAGGAACCAACGCCCCAATACTGCCAACTAACAGTCAATCAGTTACGTATTTCGTGTGAAGAACAAAGAATTACTTACTTTCCAAATAATCTTCTAAGTACAGCATATTGGTAAGATTATTTATAAATATTAATTTTTTAAATAAAACAATTTACTTCACAACTGAAGCAGAAAGCGTGTAATGTAGGAACAAAATATCACACGAGAAATAATTATTGACGTGCGCACAATCCACGTCATGCAGTAATAGGGTTGTGTCCACTACCATACCGAGTCTACCGACTACAGAGTTACTTGGATTTATCGATTTTGTTATATAGCTACATTCACACTAGTATTTTTGAATTTTTGTATTGGAATACCAAATAAAACGCGACTAAGTTTACCTAAACGTTTAAAAAGTTTAGAAACTTAAAGCAGTTTACGTCGACCCAAAAATAGATATAATTATATTCGGATTTTCTACTGTATGGTCTGGTCATTTGCGTTACGCATCGTTATTGATGACAATATTCTACAAAATAAATCACTCCTGTTTTCAGAATACATAAAAATATTTTTTTTATTTCCTATAGCATAGATCCAATGCAAATGTTAGTTTCTACTTGACATTTTTATAAGATAATTAACACGATAACATGGCGCAGCCACGGCTTAATCATTAGATAGGGTAATGATGAAATTGCTCGTAATGTTGGTTGGCTTGACTTTGGCTATTGTTACCATTGAGTATCTAACCATAGGAGATGCCATCAAGGCGTTTGTCGTCGCCAAAGTTATATGATCAATTATAGTAATATGATCATCGAACGTCAAC
This sequence comes from Parapoynx stratiotata, assembly GCA_910589355.1. Lineage (NCBI taxonomy): Eukaryota > Metazoa > Arthropoda > Insecta > Lepidoptera > Crambidae > Parapoynx > Parapoynx stratiotata. The sequence goes on from OU342473.1 coordinate 7,546,694, forward strand.
TTAATATGTACCGATTTAAATGTCTTTTGTAGGACGCACGCACACAACAAACTTCAAGCACACAGTATACCTGTGTAAGTAAGCTTGTGCATTGCGACGTGATTGCAAATGACATTAGTGTTATAATTTATTTGTGAGCGTTCTTCTTCCCTCCCCGCTAGAATTGGCAGAAATTATGTCATAGAAATAATAAAAAGAAATAATCTTGTCAAAAAAACCTCAAAAAAGTCTAAGTGCTCTAAGATTGTTACTAAACATTTATAAAGAAAATCTACATACGTTCAAACTTTCGATTAAAATAATATCGATGGATTAAAATATCTTACCATCACTAATCAGTAATACCAACACTGTACCAACTTCTGTTCTGAGGTACCAACTGGTCTTTACTTTTTCGTTAGATAATATATGGGACCTAGTATATACAGCCGCAGCTATTGGCTATGTGTGTATTAAATATTTGTGTTTTGGTGTTTAAAACCTGACCCAGGAAAATAAAAAAACGGGAAGTAATAGGCTAGTTGACCCTTTTTTTATTGGGCCCCAAATGATTAATTACTGATAACCATCACCATAAAAAATAATACATTTTTTTTCTGAAGCCTATAACACAATAAAGTTTAAATTATAAATTACGTTTTTGCTTAAATTTCAAAAACGCCTTCGGCTCAGAGTAAACAGAACTGGAGTAGCCTTTGTCTTACATTCCCCTCTGCCAAATGCACAAGCTTGCACGTTTAATAAAACTAGTTGAGCCGCCATTTTGACAGCCATAACATTGTAAACGGTGCGGCGAACAGAGCTCCCGCAAAAATGCCTGCCTGTGCTGTTTTTGTTGTAAAAATAAATAGAAAACATCGAGTATGCTAAAAGATGGTGTCACCTTTTATTTGTAATTATAATTTTTAAGATTTCATGATTATTTTCTTCATTATTTCATGTTTTAGAATTCTACGATTTCAAATTTCGAACGCTAGTCTCGTAGGGAGTGCGGCTGTGACGTTGTCAAAACGCACACCCCACGTGACTATTTTAAGCGTGTGTGTGTGTGAAATTTAAATTTGTGTGTCGAATTATGCATGTGTGCATTTGTAAAAACGGCTGGCTTTGAGTGTAGTGGTAACCTCACCCCCCGCAAGAAATGGCTGAAAAAAATGTTTGAGAAATTGACTAATGGCTACTCCAGTTCTGTTTACTCTGAGGCCTTCGGTCCTGATGATGGTCTATGAATTATCTGTGCCGTAGCGTCACGATTATTGTAAACAATTCAATACGCATGCGTGACATAGCCGACAGATGCTTGATTGGTTGCGACTGGCGTTTAACGGATTTTGACCATGCGTAGTAATTGTTTACATGAATCGTTACTCAACTAATTTCACGAACATGGTAGACAGCGTTAATGGCAGATAAAAAAAAGTAAAAATAAAACATAATTATTTAAATTGAATTTCTACAGCCTTGCTCTAAGTTGCTCTAAGTCTACAGCAATCTCTTATTTATATTTATCGAACATGGTATATTTCGGACCCTTGTTCTAAATACTATGTGAATGACACATTATTTTCATTACTTTAAAAATGAGTCAACAAGCCTATTAATTGGGCAGCCATTTAATTATTTGTTATAAATTAAAAAGGTCAGCCGAAAAATCATTTGAAGCAAACAATTATTTTGTCGGCAATATAATTATATAGGTATTTAAACAATTTGGCAGCAGAGAAAACATTTAAGTTGCTGCCTAAATATTTCTGCCCATAAGTTGCGGACCAATTAGTTATTTTAGCTTATCGATTGTATTTTTTTGCTGACCAAAATTCGAATATTTTGATGATCGTTTAAATAACACCCATAAAAACGCTCTAAGGGTGCCAGATATTTTCTTGAATGCAACACCAAAAATTCTTTTGTTTTTAAATTTTCATAAAAAAGTTCCTCCATCATAGTTCCTCCCATAGATGTTTCCGTAAACTCCTACACATTATGGTGATTTTTTTCAAATTCCGGCCTGTCTAAAAAGCGCGAACATCGCGTTATGTTAAATATCACGGCCTAATTGTCAAATTCCATGGTACTTTGACAGTGTAACGTGATAAAAGCACGAAAGATATCATAAAGCAGTGACGGCTGGTCAGGCTTTATTTTGTTATTGATGTTACACGAAATAAATTTGAAATATTAATTGAATGACATTATTCAATATTTTCTCTCGTCGTCCATCGTCCGCAACAGCTTAATGCTGGTTGTCGTCGGTCCCGTATCTACCTAATACGGGACCGACGGCTTAACGTGTCTTCCAAAGCCCGGAGGAGTTCGAGATCACAAGTTTTGGTCACTCATCCAAGGCCTGACCATGGCGAAGGTAGCTTTGTTTTCAATATCCGAAAACCAAAGACTACTAGCCACTACGCCGCCGAGCTCATCATATTATATTTACTTTTGATAAATATTTTTTAAAAACCCTTTTTTTACACTTTAGGTTTCTTTTTAATATGGCTAGCACGGTTTGTGCAACAGCCAAAGCAAAAGGTAGGAAAGCGAGTTAGGAAAAATTTTTTTTGAAAATACGGAAGATCAGGAAAGTAGGTGTATAGGAAGAACAAGGCATGAAGGAAAAATATAATAAAATATAAATTATAGTTTTATATTGTTTGCAATAATAAACTTACATAAAATTAAATATATTTGTATATTATTGGTATGTAACAGGACCGGAATGGAAGTAGGGAGAGTGGAATGGAAGTAGGAACTTTAGCTGCACAAAGGGAATGGAATAAAGAGGAGGAATTATTAAAGGCACTTTTAACCGCCTCTCTGGTCTAGTGGTTCGCACCACCGGGTGTTGATCGGGAGGTCCGGGTTCGATTCCCCACGGGGGCAGAAGTTTTTCTGCTCGGTTTGGTTGGTGGTAGGGCTTCTAAGCCCGCCTGGCTAGCTACCACCGTCTTACCTAAAATTGTCGCCATAATAACAATGTTTTAAGCTTTATTGTGTTCCGGCAATCAGAGGTAAGATAGCCAGTTCCTCAGTTATTGAAGATTGCAGGTGAAGCTCGCTTCCATCTTCGGCCTTATCGTCACTTACCATCAGGTGAGATGAAAAAAAGGCACAAGCAAAGAAAATATGGTTGATGTCACCCTCATCATCACCACATTCACAAGAATCATTATTCAAACACTTTAGGTTGGCAGCAACCTAAAGTTTAAAAAAATGTTTAGTGTTGGATTTAGCTATAAGTAGATAACATCCATAAGGTTCGACCATGGAGAGTAGCGTGGTTTTCAGTACGAGAATCATCCTCACGAACCAAAACATCACTGCGCTAATCACATGATGATGGTGTGCTTTGCTGGAATGAGGCCCCCTCAATTTTTTCTAAACCTGTCCTGCTTAGATAAAGTATTACCAGAGTGAATTACTTTATACTACTTGAAATCTACGGCATTGTTCAGAGTTTGTCTTATTAGGTAGGTATATTGTCATTGTTTCGTCTCTCGTAAAGAAACAATAAGTATGGGGAAACATTCAAATAACACCTTTTCATGTCGTGAGAGATTTCATTATTTTTTGTCAACTCGTAGGATTTGATTTTAGGTGTTCACAAAGATCTATACATATAACTAGCACAGGTACTGTCATCAGAAAAATTGTGTTTGCTATTTAAGTATCAATAATTATTATTCTTTACCTAGGTTTATCTGTATAATTAAAACAGAAGATTATGGTCAAGTTTCAAGCGTCCCATTATTATGCTGAGTGGTGTATATGTTCGCAGTTTTTAATGTTAGGTATTTATTTGTGTATTATGATTGATTGCACAAATTGTTAATGAAAAAGGCGAAAAGTAAATTAACATTACCTTATCAGACATAGACATATCCAGCGAAATGTGGGTATTGAGACTATACTCTGATCACTCTACGTTATTAAATGAATAATTATTTAATTTATAACAAAAGAACTGTGGACAAAAGGTACCTCATCTGTGTAATGTAATAATTACAAACTTTTCTTATGCTGACTGTACTTGGTATAGGGTGTTCTTAACGTATTATTTGCTTTATTATTGGTGGGAATGGGCTTTAAAGTCAACATTCAATTGATCATTGTTTAAAACTAAAAATAAAATTGAAACGTGGAATTGAATCTGTAAACATTTTTGATTGGCGATAGGGGAAAAGTTATTGCGTGTCAAAGGCATTCCCAAAGCTACTTTTCATACCACCACGATTTTCGTAAAACGGTTTACGTAAGTATAGAGAAAAAAAGATCTAAAGGATTTTTAAATTCGCACATTGTTGTATGTACCTACTCTTCCTAAATACCTCTACTGTAAAATGCAGGGAAAAGTTTAAAGTAGTTTTTAATTTAGTATATTACAGTCGTGGACGTTCCATAATGCTCACGGTCAGTGACCTTTTATTTTAACTCAAACAAAACCTACTTTTTTAACTTTACTTTCCAATAAATATCTATTGATTTTCTTACCTGGCTAACACTTCCTAAAAAGCTCTACTAGTTGATCTCTGAGGTATAAGTTCATAAATTGTTATAGAATTAGTTGTGAACAGTTTATTTTTCGTGATGATAATAATAAATAAAGTACATTTTTGTTTCAGGATAAAATGATAAGAAGACCGTTGTCAGAAATTACATTGAAATTGGAAGATGTTCAAGAGTATGAAAAATACCGTAGAGAGCAGGCGAATAACTCGTCTGCGCCGTCAGAAATGCAGGAGGAGTCTCCGAAATCGTTGACCGGTGTTCTAAAGACGAGAGAGGAGATTCAGAATCGTATTGGCTATGTTCCTAAGAAGCCTAGTGGCCCAAGCACTGTTTAAAATATAATATTATATACTCTAGTTTAAATCTTTTATTGACTTTTAAAATTTATAATTTATTTTATATTAAAATTTATAATATTTAATACACACGTCCACAAGAGCACAATAAAAATAATTTATAAGCGTCAACATCGAGAACTTCTAAAAATTTTAATTACGAAATCAAATATAACTTATAGCAATTAAGATTCAATCGTCATAATGGGTATCTTTCTCTTTGTTGTCAGAAACTTTTGAATCTTTTATGTTTTCTTCACATCGCTTATTACGCCGGCGCCATACGACACAGCATAACCTGGAAAAGAGTATATTGCTTAAAATCTAATTGACATAAAAAAAGAAACATGTATACAGTTATATAATACAACTGTAGAGCTTAAATGTCTGTACATAGAAAAAAAATGCTTAAAATCAAGTCAGGCGGATGTAAAAAGAGGGAAAAAAAAAAAATTTTTTTTGGTTCTCTGTCTGTTTGTACCGAAATGGCAGGACCGATTTCAATGAAAATTTGTATGGTGATACCTTATATCCCTTGTCAACATCTTAGATATTTTTTATTCCGGAAAAACTATCCCTTTAGATAGATAAAAAACCAGTAACCGCGGACGAAGTCGCGGGCAAAAGCTATTATTAAATAAAAATCAGGGATAAGCTCTAAAAAGTGTTTTCTATCTTTGATTATTTATTACCTACTTATATCTTTGATCTAAGAATCTTTGACTATTTTATCTATTTTACGCGCAGTCTACGTGTTCCGTGATAGATGCTTGATGATATGTTACATAATGTACTTACCTATTTATAGAATATTAGCTTACCGTAGTGTGAGGAAGTATACGATTTCGGCAACACTCAGTATAGAGAAGCCCATGAACAAGCCGAGCAAGCCGCCACAGTTGGCCAGGAAGTCGGTTTGGCCGTACAGCTCCGATCGCCGCGATGTTATGAACTGTGGCTCCTTGAAGAAGATCATCACACGGGCGTACATCATACTGGAAATTAAACATATTTTTAACATACTGAATAGAAAACAGTGAACTTTCTTCCAGACAATCCGGAAGTGATCCCCTGCTCCATCAAAAATACCTAGGTACCTACTCTGAAAATGAAAAGATCGCAAAGAGCGATCCATATGAATGCGACGATATACGTCCGTTATATTACCCGTTATTTTTTGATCCCACTAGGCTTATCCTATTTAATTAATTATTTAGTTCTATTAAAGTACCACTCCCAGTAGTTCCATATATAGAAATCGATAATCTTATTATTTTATAATTTATTTTGCTCACTCGAGCACCTTGATGTGCAGGAATACTATTAAAGGTTTTTTTTATATATGAAAGGGAAAACTTCCGTCTATCATTTAATAAAAAATGGAAATCAACCAGGGCTGGGAAATGTCGCAGTGCAGCTAGGTGTGGCGTGTCAGCTCAGAATTACTTTAATTTTGCTTATAAGTTTAGTTACGTAATAAGACAAGTTTTTGGCGATTCAATAGTGCATTCCTTGTTCATATTTCATAGTTTAATTATTTATTTAAAAATTTACACCAATAACTATTAGGGTATTTCAATGTTGACTTATCTTAAGTGCTAGATTTGACATGTCGCTTTTGAAGGTAGACTTTAAGTACCACTTTACTTTAATATACACTCAAGTCAAACTTATTATTTTCAATCCTAGATTAATCCAAGATAAGTCAACATTGAAATACCGGCCCTATATCTAATAATAAATTTTGAGCTATGAAGAAGTGAAATAATAATAGATATTATAAATAATATTTCAAATCTGTGAATCATCGGTGAAGTCTGCTTTCGAATCCATACAGTCGTGTTTGCGAAAAGTTTTTGGAACTGTTGTTTTTGTTTTGTCAAAAAATCAATTCGCATGCACTTTATTTTGTAAAAAAAAGGAATAATGACTATTCTAAGCTGTATTCATTAATCGTTTGTTCTTATTGTAGGTTCCTTCAATAGAGGGGTAAAACGGTATGTAACCACGCGAGGGGGTGGTGGTCTGCTTATTTCTTCTTGTTCTAGCTATCTACTTTATCATCGATTCACCATTTGCTTCCCATCAGGTTAGGTCATTAGTTTTTGCATTTCATCGAGTGTCGAGTGGTCTGAATGCCGATTCCAAGGCGTCGCCATCTCGAGAGGTTCCGGGTTCGATCCCCGGTGGGGGCAAATGTTTGGGTGATGAAATTTCAAGCATTTGTTCTCCAGTCTTGGATGTTTATATATATTTATATATATTCAGGATATTTATATGGATATATCTATTCAGGTATATCTCAGGATATTTATAAGACAACCTCCGTGGTCGAGTGGTCTGTTCGCCGGTCTCAAGGCGTCGCCATCTCGAGAGGTTCTGGGTTCGATCCCCAGTGGGGGCAAATGTTTGTGTGAACAGGCATTTGTTCTCCAGTCTTGGATGTTTATATATGTATATTATATTCTGAATATTTATATGTATTTATCTATTAAATATATTTGTCCGTCATCTGGCATACATAACACAGGCATTAGTTGTCTAGTATGGGCCACTTGATAGGTGTGAATGTCTGAAGATATTTATTTATTATTTATTAAATATATTTATCCGTCATCTAGTGTTCGCACACAAGCAGCATTATTTGCTTAAAACGGGGCTAGTTGATAGGTGTGAATGTTTGAAGATATTTATTTATTTATTAATATGGAACAGAAGGTTCTAAACATACCTTCCGACCGGTAGCGTTATTTGGAAAACATCCAAATATCCAGACAAATATTGTCAATTGCCTCTATTCCTAATAACTTTAAGGAGCAGGGTTTACGTTTAAACTTACTCGTCTTCTCCTTCAGGTATTGGTACTCTAAACGCAGTGTAGATGGCTTTCCAGTCATATTTAGCTTGTGAAATTTCTGCCTCGTACTCTATGGAAGTGCACGCAGGAAGACACTTGCACTTCTTAGCTATCTCACGCGCTTCGCCAAGAGTATCGTTTTCATTGTCCATATTCAGTCCAGACTCTATATCAGTTACTACAAGCTCCACTGAAATAAAAAAATCAAAATCAAAATTGTTTATTCGTATCATATTACAGTTTTATACATTAATTGTCGAAGCCTCCCTTTAAGCATATTGATGCCTGTGCCAGGAGACTTCGCTCTTTCTTAATTATTTATTACAAAACTGTTTGACATATGGTGAAATATGTATTTTATTTTTATTGGGTTACGTACTTTGTGATGCCTTTATGCAGGCAACGCTGCCAGTATTGCAAACTCTCATATTAGGACCATCTAAAACAGTTAAAATTTTATGGTTAGTTGTAGTATAAGTAGTTGAAAAAGATTGCGGTCGACTGGTAGAGCTGTTTATTTTAGAAAACGTTATTTAAAACAGTACGATAGTATTGTTTATCAATGTTATTTAAAAGAATGGGTAAATTATTATACAATTTCAATTATTTAATTTTAATGTCTGCTTTAACTTTATTGCTTTAAAAATAACGCTGTTTTAAGACTAGTGGTTGACCGTGATCTTCCTTGACTGTGAATGGTGCAACAAAAGTCCTTTAGGTTTTATTTCAAAGCTATGTTATTGCAAAATATATAAATAATACAAGGAAAAGGAAAATCAAATACAAGGAAGGAAAATTTATAAAGCATAAATGTTGTGTAACGGATTAGCATCATCACCATTGATTATTTATTTTTTGATGGGACAAGTTATTTTCGGACCATGTAGGGTAGAGCTACTCAAACAGTTAACTATCCGATTCTTTCCGTTAAGTTCACCTGGATCCAATTTCTGTTCTGCTCACTCAATAGGCCAGAGGCTGTATTGTATGTTTTTAGTATAAAATACGTTACTATTGTAGTTGCGTTAAGAGTCCAATTTGTATAGGAAACGTGAATAGCGCCTCTAGCGGAACGTAACGCATACTAAGTTTCCCATACAAATTGAGCTCTTAACGCAACTAAAATAGTAACGTATTTTATACTAAAAAACTTACACTAAGGCCTCAGATGAAATTTTGGACAAACCCGGCCCTTCTTATTTGCCATCTGACCACGCGGCGTCAAATCCAGCGTTTACGCATTTGTGCCCTTCTGTAGTTGCAGATGTCCATAGACGGCGGTGATCACTTACCATCTGGTAAATCTCTGTCTTCGGGTAATTGACCTAGTGATACGCTATGTGTTATGAATAATGTGTAATTAGAGGCAATGAAATAAGGCAGTATCCTGATATTACGAGTATGATCCTTATTGGATATCTTCATGGTTTTCAATCCCGGTATGTAATGTAAGATTGAGTGCATAGGTGTACTATGGACGTGACATACTTACGCGGCATGCCGAAGTGTACACAACCGCACCTCGCGTAGGTAAAGTTCGTAAGGCATTCCATTTCACAATTCGACTGAGTATATATTTTAAAATACTTCAAGTAACGTTCGCTCGGAAAATAGCATTGACGCCTAAAAATAATTATATAATTAAAGGAACTTCCTCAACTGTACACATACAGTTCGCGACGGATCAGCAGAGTTTTTTAAGAAGCGAAATAAAGGAAAGTCAATATTTACATTATAAAAATAGATAATGGATATTTTATTTAAAAATTATTTTTTTTTATAACGCTTCCTAAACACCTTTATTGGTCTACCGCGAACTTCTATAACTTACCACTACAATAATGACAGGGCTAAATATACTAGAGCAGAGTCGAAGCGCATCGAAGCGTCAATCTGAAACTTTACTCAGTAACATCAGGAATAAATGTGATTTTTTTTTATAAAAAACTATTCGCACATACATCTTACACCGTCTTGCCCTTCAAATTATACCAGTCCCTCTCTTGCACTCCTCATTCGATCTCTCTCAGTCATAAGTCATTCGCTGTGTTCTTTCGCTAATAGCCTTATCGTGCCCTCTTTGCTCACATTCTCACATAAATAATGATTGAAAGCAGGATTTTATTTATTTTCTTCATTAGTAACCTCATTGGTCTCTACTTTTGCGAAACAAAGCAAAGTGCTAAACTGAACAAATATTGAAATCTGGATAAATTCAATAGTTTGTCCAATCCGATTTAATTCTTCTTTTATTCCTTTATTTGAACGGCCTTTATTTTTTTAGTCTCGTCTGGGCTGAACATTTTTCGTTAGTTGTATAGCTACTGACAAAAGATTCAAAGTAAAGGCAGTCATATTGTAACAAACGTGTAAATTAAAACTATTTGTGGTAAATGTATAATTTCATTAGAATCAATAATCATTTAAAAATAATATAAAAGAAAGATAATTTTCGTTTGATTTCTTTTTCACAACACTTTTTTAAGTTTTCCCTAAAATGTATGCCTCCAAATGTCAGATCCATTGTTTTAAAAATCAGAGTATAGCTTATTCACCTATACGTCTACGACATAACGCACGAGCACCAATCAGCGCTAGATGCACCACGACGCGCGAATTCTGCCGAATGCGCACGAATTGCTCGTCCCATTTTTATGTAAATGTGTGTATTAATAATATATTGTGGAGAATAGTGGAGTTATGGGTGAATTTGCTATGCAATGTTTTAGATTGACGCTTCGATGCGCTTCGACTCTAGTATGACTTGACCAACCAAAGAATGTAGAACCAACCAAAGAATATTTTCTACGAAATTTCAGTCTGCCAAGCTAGAGATTCCCAGTCCCAGTCTGACAGACAAGTTAATGAAAAATCCCGTACTTCTACGAAACGTTTTCGAGCATCATGCGCTATTTTCACAATGAATTCGTAAGTACCAAAAACTTTCCCATAATTAAATTTTACCATCACACGTCAATCCGTAATTAATTAAGTGAGTACCTACTTAGGTAATTACGTTCTTGAGTTCACATAATGACAGTATATTTTACGTAATACGAAAAACGATTCCACTTAAAATTATTTATTAATGCTTTAGAAAGCTTTTGTAATAGTTACCGAATTACATATATCTGTAGTGTTTTTATCATATGATAATTTATTTGTTATTAGCTAACATATTGAAAATGACATAACATGTTTTGTAATTAATAACTTTGCTTACGGAAATAGTATGTGGTTGCCAAGACAATATGTTTTTCAATAATCGCTATAGCCGCTAAATGGAAAACTATGTCAAACCCTATACGTGTTCCATTTAGAGATCCTCTCATCGGCACCTGGGCGTCTGCCAGGTCACTAGGATGGAACAAGGCGACTTGTTCTGAGCCTTAGAGGTGTACCAAGGGCATCGCTACAAATCTTATTATGTGATAACAGTCCCATTCTTGTCAACGGACCTTGTTCCAAACCCACTATGAACTTATAAAATTAAAATAAGTTTAACACCTCTGCCTACCCCTTCGAGAATAGAGGCGTGATGATATGTTCATTTATTATGTATTATTTTTATAAAACACGAAGAATAATGATATACCTCTCAGGTGGATACGGCTTCAAACCGTCAGAAGTGGTCATCATTTTAGGTTTGACTGCAACTACTACCTCCTGAGATAGCGGAGATCTGAAATACTGTTGTGATAACCTCGGCACCTCCGCGGGGTTATGCAGTAGAATCTTATGACAACAAAAGAAATAAAATTAAAGTAAAAACCAGAATTAATAAATAAAATATAACAACTAAATATATCGATATGCCTTCGTTCAACTGTGGATGGAATGTATAGCTTTTGGCTTATTAAAGATTGCGGAAATAATTAAAATGTAGGAATAAATAAGACACTTTGCGAGTAGGTATGTGGTCTAGATCCATAATGGTAATCTTAGATTAATCATGCTTAAGTAATTTCACATATTTCATAAGACTAGCTACATAGAAATATTTAATTAATTAATAAGATTGGTATTTAATTCAAATTGTAATATGAATAACGACAAAATGCATGCGGTACTATTATTGAAAAAAAAATCGTTTTTTTAGTAGGGTTTCGGGGATGTAGGCGTGATTATATTATGTATGTGTGTATTTTTAATAACACTGCAATACGACAATCGAGAAAATGTCTACAGACTAGTGAGAAAAAAGTTTACTTAGCTCCGTCGTGAGACTGTTGAGAAGTGCTAATGGGAAAAACCTGTATCTATATTTTTTACCTTGAAACCTTGTACTGGACCTTTGCACATATAATCCAGATCAAGTTCTTTTGTTTTCATTAAAAATGTTAATCCAGCTTTAGCACCATAGCCCTGTAGGAAAGATTATTAAAATAATCAAAGTTTTCATAGTTACGAAACCTATTTTTACAATATTATTTCTATTTGAACTAACATTTGAATAAATATATGCTTTGAAGTCAAAATTTGTGTTTTTTTCCTATTGTAATGTTGGTTGATTTTCCTATTGCAATGTTGATATAATACACTAAGTATAACAGAACCTTACCGAGCCTCTATGGGGATATGTATCTATTGGAGCTTCAGTTGGATATCCATTTTCCAAATTCCAGAATGTTGTCAAATTCTCTGGACGCGCCACACTCTTTTCGAGATACTCATAATCTTGGTGCAAGCTTAACAAAAATTTTAATAGGTAGGTAATTTGTGTGCACAACATTATTTAAAAAGAATATAGGACTAATAAGGGCAGTTTCAACAACAAGGTTATATAAATGGGATAGATCTCGTTTCATAATTGAATTTCTCCCTTACACTGCAAGATAAAATAACGCTAATTTATGTAAGAATATATATGTTTTATACATATTCAACTTTACATAATAAAATCTGCAAAAACTAATAAATTAATGAATAAATTAATAATTAATATTAAATAAATATGTTTTTGTGTTTATGATTGTGTTGTTTACCTTTGTTGTGTTTTTGTAATATGTGGGTGTTTAATACCTCTGCCTACCCCTTCGGGGATAGAGGCGTGATGATATGTTGTGTTATGTTGATGAAATATGTTTTATCCCCTTGGGAGGCACTGCAAAAGCAGATGTTTCTATTGTCTCTTTTTGTGCTGGTTGACTAGTTACATCAAATATTTTGCAACAAGCATATTTCCCCACCGTTTCTTCAGTATTTAAATGCGCTAATCCCTAACATAACCTATTAAAAATACTGGCCGAACCACTGTAATATCGAGTGGGCGCCAAATGCACGGACCACAATATATTTTTGTGATTTAAGTGGCTCGATCAGTATTTTTGTTGCTTTATTATTATATTATGTCTAAATCCACTTATTACTCACTTTTCAACCCTAAACATTTCTTCAGCTGACAACATGTTGAAAGTGTAGCACAAACCTTCCTCGGTAAGAATTGGAGAAAATAGATTTTCGCATGAATCTTTTGGTATATCTTTCCATTTGCACCCGAAAAATACTTCCGTAATATTTGGGGAAACCTGAAAAATAATGATAATATAGTTTCCGAAACATTATTGGCGTCAAAAGCTGTTCAAAATCATAACAAATATCGAATGGTCACGCAACCAAACGGTGTTTATGTAATTCCTTACCGATTTAATATTTTCAACGGTTTCCGTTGCGTTACAGAATTTTCTACCGGACTGCGAGGCTAGATAATCGTCGCAAACTAGAGTCAGATCTTCAAACATGTTGCGGCTAAAAATTTATTAATAAAATAAAGCGAACAATATTTTTATATTGTAAAAAATATACAATATAAAATGATGCGACACATTCTAGTATTTTTACTGTATAAGCCTTTTAAATAATTTGATGAACCTGTTATTAAAAATACTGAATTATACTCACTCTTCAGTTGTCATGTTCGCCCGAGATTCAGTGCCATTGTAAATATGATAATATTCAGTAAAATTAAATTTCGTTTGCATAGCTTTGGTTTCGAAGCATAGGGTCACAGCTGGATATGGAATCTATAGGGAAATAACAAAATTAACATTTTAATTAAATAAGTATAGGCAGCAAAAAAAATTCTTCCTTTCTATATAAATTTTCAATGTAAGTTAAATATTTAATAGGGGTTGAAAAAAAAATTAAAAAAAATGCATTAACAAGCAATTTTACTTTGTTCTTAAACATTTACAGGTTATGATACGCATATGAACGGCTATTAAGTTTATTTCGCACCATCAAATATTTTAGGATTCACAATAATCCATAAAATTATTCCGTAGAAAAAAAATATTAGAACAGTCACTGTGGTTGTTTTACAACTCTGCCTATTGCTGTCGGGATAGAGGTTTTGTTATTTGTTAGGAGATTTGTTAGAACAGCCATACCTGCCACACAGGAGTGGTATTTTCAGCAAAGCTTACGATCACGGGGCTTTCGTTCCACTTGGTCCACACTTTGCTAATCAGGCCGGCGCAGAGGACCACGCAGCATATAAACATAAACAGCCAAAATACTCTGTAGCAAAAAGGATAAAGTCTATAATAACAGAACTAAGATATAACGTTGAAGTTCACTTACAAAAAAATAGAAAAACTTATTATGTATGTTGTTCTTAGTAAATAAAACTCACTTCTCAACTGGTGTACGTTCTTTTTCTCCAATATATTTCAGTCCGTGCAGATTTGAGTTTGAAGTATAGTCTACCAAATAGTCCTTGATCACATTGCGCTTTTCTTTTTTGATTTTTTTGGGACTCTTTTCTTTCGGTTTCTCATTGCTTTTCTCCAGGTCAGGTATTTTGCTGACACTACCAACTCTAAAAATGTTACATAAATCAAAATTTTTACACAAAATATTATTTTGTTTACTTTTATAGGTAGGTTACCTACCGTTGCCTTTTCATGATGGTAGAGACTGTGTAGAGCCACGTCCACAGTCGTTCTGTTAATTTGGGCTTGGTTTCGAATGATGTAATTTGTCATTACAAGTCCCTCGGGGTACACGTCAATTATGAAATTGCGTTAAAGGGGTGCATTTGACAAAATATTGAAATAGTAGTTTTTATTTAACTGACTCTACTTAATGAGATTGTGTTGTTAGCCTAACTACTAACGTAACTTAAAACGTGTTTTTGTTCGTAGTTTTTGTAGAAATAAAATGATACTAAACGATAACAAATAATAAATAACTTCTGATACCGATAAACTAATTCAATCTAAGTAGCTAACGTGAGCGTTTAATTGAGTGTTGTGTGACGGTTACAATAGCACAGACACCATCACGCTTATATCCTCAAAGGGGTAGGCAGACGAGCCCTGAGAATTTTCGGCGATCCTGAGCTCACAAGCGGTATTGAGCCCTTAAGCTTGAGGAGAGATTTTGCTTCCTTGTGTGTGTTCTACCGCTTGTGCAATGGGGTCTGCTCTGAGGAGCTATTTGACATGATGCCAACAGCTTCTTTTTATCACCGCACCGCTCGCCATCGCCAGGGAAGTCATCCTCACACGTTAGAACCAAAACGGTCGCGTACCGTGCGTTTTAGGAGGAATTTCCTTCCTCGTACGCTTAGGCTGTGGAATGAATTCCCTGGTGAGGCTTTCCCAAGAGACTACAGCATGGAATCCTTCAAAAAGGGCGTGAAAAGGTTTTTTAAGGGTCGGCAACGCGCTGGTGATGCCCTCTGTGTTGCAGGCGTCTATAGGCTACGGTGACCACTGCCCATC
Organism: Parapoynx stratiotata; assembly: GCA_910589355.1. Taxonomy (NCBI): domain Eukaryota; kingdom Metazoa; phylum Arthropoda; class Insecta; order Lepidoptera; family Crambidae; genus Parapoynx; species Parapoynx stratiotata. The sequence continues at coordinate 7,562,119 of OU342473.1, forward strand.
TGTGTGGGCCGTATGCTTGTTTGCCACCCTGGTAGTATAAAAAAAAACCAGATGTGTTAACACCCAGATTTCACCCAGATACATCTGTTTTACCAGTTACAGTTGCCGCCGTCTTAGATGATAAGTGGAATGGAAAGGTTGTGCTGCAGCCCATTGCAGTTTTTATTGGCGCGCTGGATTGAGTTAAAAAAGTGTTCATTAAAAACTAGCTGTTGCCCACGATTTCGTTCGCGGTTACTATTGTTTGTTAACTATCCCACGGGAACCCTTTAATTTTCGGGAATAAAAAGTGTTTAAGATGTTGACCAGGGATATGAGGTATCATCGTGCAAAATTTCATGGAAATCAGTCCAGCCATTTCGGAAATTAGCCCGCACAAACAGACAAACAGATAGAGAATTTTTTTTTGCTATTTTCCTTCTTTTTACATCCCCCTGACTTTTTTTCTATGTATGTACAGACATTCGACCTCTACAGTGTCATTATATGTATAGATAAGTATATTCAGGTATTTTCTTCGCTCATTAGTATTCTAAAGTAGTAAATAACAAGAAAATTTAACATTATTACAGCGATACAAATCAGAAATTTTCAGTTGTTTTATGTTTCTCCAACACACTTCACATACGCGCATCACGAAAAAACAAATGAATGGACAAAAACAATTTGGGCGCACCAAATAATTCACGTTAGATACAAATAAATACACACAATCCACACAGAGACAGACAGATGTCCAAGCAAAAGTTTTAGATACATACATACATAAATAAATAAATATCCTCAGACATTCACACCTATCAACTATTCCCATTTTAAGCAACTAAATGCTGCTTGTGTTACGGATACTAGATGACGGACAAATATATTGGGTATGAAATTGGTGTTTTTATTTTGTCTTATAATATAATTGCCTCTTCTAAAAATAGATCATATATTTGAGCTCGTATTATTTAATTTGATAATTTTTTGTAAGTTTAATTATGTTAAAATTAGACACAGAGACATTTGATTTGCATTAACATAAAAACGATGAATAATTTTTATCAAGCGTGTTCACACCCATATTGCTAAAGCTTGTCTCATAATACATGCCAAATATTATAATCTCTGGATTTGTTGTTGTGAAGAAAACTGATAAAATGTTAGTATGTAAAATGCAGACATCCCCAAAATCTCCATACAAAACACCAATTTCATAGGTAAGGACCTAATATTTAATAGATAAATACATATAATTATTGAGATATACAAAATATAATACATATATAATGAACATCCAAGACTGGAGAACAAATGTCTGAAAATTCATCACCCAAACTCTTGCCTCCACTGGGGATCGAACCTAGGACCTCTCGAGATGGCGGGCGACGCCTTGAGACCGGCGTACAGACCACTCGGCTACGGAGGTTGTCAAAACATACATATAATCATGACTATTATCCCCTAAGGGTTAGTCAGGGACAAGGCAAAAGCACCGCTAAAGCAGTCCAATGCCATAGTCCGCGCTTCACTAAGCAGTGACTGCACTCAGCGTGACAGGTGATGAGCCCATCGCCGCTACAAGTTTTAGATTATTTAATTTAAATTAAATAGCCATAAAAATAAAGGCCATATTATTATGTTTTTCGCATATAGAAATGTATAAGGCTGTGGCTATCCGGAAGTTGGTTATTAATAACACCTAATGTCAAATGTCTGAGTTAAACTTTAATGTTTTTCCCTAAGCTAAACCAACACCCACTTCCACATTTCGTGTTAACTTTTAATAAATTACCTTAGTCCCCAGTGATTGTTTAGTGTGGCACATCCTAGAAATGTTTTGGCAACGGTGCATAATTTATTTATAGGTACCATTAAAGAAAGTTATTGATTTTATGTTAATGCTTTGAAAATTTAAAAACTGAACGACAACATCAACTTCTATTCTGCTCCATAGTGGTTGAATTTTGAGAAACCTATTGGGTTAGCATCACAGAGAAGCGCACCTTCTTGATATCTTTTGACCAGTTCCGTTACATGGTGCACGTTTTCTATTTAATTCTGATAACAATTTGTTTCAAATTTTTTCAAGGTGCGTGAGCGGCAGTGCCTAAAGTGCTACGAGCGTCTACAGACTACGGAATTTGCTTACCGTCAGGCGCTAGTCGCTTCTTAAATATATTATGCTTGTTTGAATGTTTCTTCCAATGAAAGACTTAAAACACTACACAATAATTATAAGTAATAAGCGGTGTTACAAGTCGTACGAGAGAGTGATTTCAAGGCAATAATAAAAATCAATTATATATTGCATTATTAAGAGCTGTGGTGTATTGATTTTAATTAGACATTTTCCTGCAGCAAAAGTTATTTCAAATTAATTGTGGTTTTAAATATAACATAAAAAACCTTAATACATAATCGTTTAATTACTATAAACTATAATTTAACAACTATATAAATAACTGCGCTGTGTGCGTTAACTATAGGTAGTTATACTTTGTAGTTCTCTGTTTATAATGCAAACGCATTGTGAGTACTCGTATTACATATTGTTTTAGTATTCGAAATCTATGAATGTAATAGTTTAACGTTGTTTGAGTAGCAGACTCAGTTCGTGCCTATTGTGCTCGTTCGCATTAACAGTGAAGCTATCAAATGCAATCTAAACATAAACTACTAGAAATTAAAATATAATAGCTTAAAGAACTGACGGCCGTTGGTACCTACTTGAGTGGTGGTCACGTACTGGTGTAACGTTGTTAGGCCCCACGATGTAGAATATCATAATCTGTGACTATCACCAGAAGGCACTTTCTAGGCCTTCTGGTGATAGTCGCGTGAAGTCGCTGGTTGCGGGCGTCAAAGTACCAAATTCTCGTCGTTATTAAAATCCTTGGGAAAGGTCCAGCAGTGGAGATCTTCCGGCTGATATGATGATGATAACAATGTTTCTTCATTCACCGTATAGAGGGGAATTTTGTGTTCGCATTGTTATCCAATCCCTTATGAACAGCAAAAAGGTGAAGAGAATATAATAATATTGATTTTTTTACAAGTTTTATTTCAATTCTCAAGTACTGTGGAAGTGTAAAACAAGCAATTCTGAACTTTATTTTTATAAGCTTTAGATTTTCATTATATGTGCTATGCTCTTCGAGGGCCGTAACCTACGTGTGAGGTAGCGATACAATTTTGTATTTCTACTGCCAAGGGCGTCGTTAGATCGACCAAAGCTTAATATTTATCTAACTTATCGGTGTTATAATTTTTATTTTGCAATAAAAATACAGTATACTTTACACCATGCAGAGTAACTTATCTATTGAAGTGGATGTCTTTTTCGCATTAAATAGTAGATAAGTATATTGTACTGATATCTTTCAGGTAATGTCAATATAAGTAGTAGATTATGGTTACACGAGGGTCAGTTGCTGTACGAGCTGTTATAATTAAGCTATATGAATACAGAGTAAAAATTTATTCTTCTCACCCGAGTTATGCACTCAACTTTTAATTACAAATCGGAAAATAAAAAATTGTTTTTCTGGGGCAAATCGCATTGAACTCATTGTAAATTAAAACAATACCAAGATTTTAAAAATCGGCCACGGCTCAATGCCACGTCACAGCGGCAGCATACAGAAATTAGGTTCTTTCTGTTTTTTTCAAAGGTTACAAAGAGTATCTATCTCAGAGTAAACATAACTGGAGTAGCCTTTGTCTAACATTCCCCTCTGCCAAATGCACAAGCATCGGATGCTTGCACGTTTAATAAAACTAGTTGAGCCGCCATTTTGACAGCCATAACATTGTAAACGTTGCGGCGAACAGAGCTCCCGCAAAAATACCTGCCTGTGCTGTTTTTTGTTGTAAAAATAAATAGAAAACATCGAGTATGCTAAAATATTGTGTCACCTTTTATTTGTAATTATAATTTTTAAGATTTCACGATTATTTACTTCATTATTTCATGTTTTAGAATTCTACGATTTCAAATTTCGAACGCTAGTCTCGTGGGGAGTGCGGCTGTGACGTTGTCAAAACGCACACCCCACGTGACTATTTTAAGCGTGTGTGTGCGTGAAATTTAAATTTGTGTGTCGAATTATGCATGTGTGCATTTGTAAAAACGGCTGGCTTTGAGTGTAGTGGTAACCTCACCCCCCGCAAGAAATGGCAGAAAAAAATGTTTGAGAAATTGACTAATGGCTACTCCAGTTCTGTTTACTCTGAGGTATCTATGTGTTAAGTTTTTTATTTTAATTAACATACTGCGTTACACGACCCGCGCCATGGGGCCAGATGCATCCTTTTTCGTAAATAATTCAAATAAATGTATAATTTGAAACATTTTTTTTTTTTCGATTGGATGACGTAACTGAATATATTCAGTTGTTTTTTTTATCCTGAATATGATTTCCACTATCCACGAAATACACGCGTCTAAAAAACACAACTTAGGAATGAGAAATGAAAACTTTTGTCAGAGACTTGTTAAATTGTATGAGTGTAAGCTGCCTGGAATCCTGACTCAGGTGTTTATCTTTTATGACATGAACTAAATAACGATTCTGGTTTTTTCCTATGTTACAATCTTGCGACTTGATATTAATAGAATGGTGAGGAGGCACGTGCGCGTTTATAACTATAAATGGGAATTATTGGTGTGCCTATCACGTGGCAGCGCGATTTTGATTCCAACAGTTATCCTTACTTTGAATGGTATTTAGGGTATATCCCTTTTTGAATTTTATCTACACTTTCCTCCAGCTGTTTTGGCATTCACAATGAGTTGCCTGATGATCTCAAGATTTTACCTTTAAATGCCTTCAAAACCAAACTGAAGAGTTGGTTTTTTGAGAATTGTTTTTATTCAATCGATGAATTTAATTACCTTTTTAATTAAATTTATTAATCACTATAATTTTATTAATAATGTTGGCAATAATAATTATGATGCTATTAATCATATTTGCATTCCAGTATCTGGAAGAAAGTGCGCAGTTTTTATACACAATACCATCTTTTATGTGCACTGTAGCAAATAAAGAAATATGCTATTCTTTTCAGTGAGGGTTTTTATAGTAAACAAACATAAACAAACATACAGTTTGACAGAAAAATTAAGTAGGTACCATCTAAGTTAAGCATTTAAAAACATCAACGTATTTTTCAACTCATAGTAACTTTTACAGGGGTAATAGTTATGTTGTCAGCCTGTAACAGATGCCAAGTCACATTACCTGCTGGTACCTACGCAATAGTTTCATTGCCTACAAACTAAAACAAGCTAGTATGTGGCGTCAGATGATTTACGAATACAAATATTTAATCCGTAAGTTCGAAAGTTAATCTGTGTATAAAATTAAATTTTATTTTAGTCATCATTTCCAGTAAGTATGTAAATACATAATGACACAACACATTCGTAGTAAGAATGTGTCTAAAATTTGGGCCAGCCCAAAAAAATGTAATTTGTCATAATTACTAATGGTTATTAATGAATAACGAAAATGAATAACACATCCCAATTGTTCATGCCATTAGACAAGCGAATGTAAACACTTAAACAATGTGTTTGCTCATATAATTAAAAATAACATAATGTATTTTTCATATTTTACAAAAAAATGCTGTTTTTATATTAGGTCCTTACTTATGAAATTGGTGTTTTGTATGGAGATTTTGGAGATGTCTGCATTTTACATACTAACATTTTATCAGTTTTCTTCACAACGACAAATCCAGAGATAATAATATTTGGCATGTATCATTAGACAAGCTATAGCAATATGTGTGTGAACACGCTTGATAAAAATTATTCATCGTTTTTATGTTAATGCAAATCTGTGTCTAATTTTAACACAATTAAACATACAAAAAATTATCAAATTAAATAATACGAGCTCAAATATATGGTCTATTTTTAGAAGAGGCAATTATTTTATAAGAATGTTCTGAAACTTAATAGTTACTGACAAATTGCTAAGACAGAATAAAAACACCAATTTCATAGGTAAGGACCCAATATTAATAAAAAATTATCTTATTTAAAAACATAAATGTAGATTAACATCTATATCTATATACATATAATAAAACAGTAAAAATATTTATATTTTAAAAAACATGACAGGTTATAGCCATTTTCTCGACGTGTTAATGCCGTAAGATTATGAAAAATGTTAAAAAAAGATAGTGAGAGGCGCAGCGCCAGGGCGGCGGTGCGGCGGCGCGGCGGGGTGGCGCGCCGGCACGTGGCTTAGATGAAAGATTTAAAAAAAATTAAATTGCAAGTGTTTAATACGCGTTTTTATTAAATATGCCATTAGAAAAGTTATTTTATGATGACAAACAAGGACTTGTAAAATTATAATAATGAAAAAAGAAACGATATCACTACGGGTTTGTATGTACCATTACTTTTCAATAATAAATTAATTACAATTATTTGTTGCGAAGAAAATAAGTCATTTTACTTCCGAATTAAGACTGGATGATGACTGATATCCACAGGTGGGTTGCGATGGCATTCTGATTCAATGTTTATTACAAAGAGTTTGTAACAAATATTGATTTAAAAGATATAACTTTTAATTATTTTATCAATGTTTTGACTTCTTGACGTTTTAAAGCGGATTGCGAAGTAGTTATCCTACCTATCGATGTAGTTGTCGTAGTTTTCGTAGCACGTAGTAAAAAATTGAATGAAAAAATGTGTTAAGATGAGTTCGATACCTCTAACGCTAGTAGAATTTTATGTAAATTAGAAAATTCTAAATAATTTTTTTACGCCCAATGATAAAAGGCTTTAAGAAACTGTTGTAATCGCAGATTATATTTTTTAATTTAAAAGAAAGCCCTAATCATTGGAAATTGCTGATACTATTAAAAGAAAAATTCCGAAAAGTATTCGTCCTTAGAAGGGGCCTCATCGTCACAGTGTTGCGAAATTTATGTATAACTAATTGATATGGAACGTAGGGTCAGCTGTAGCCTGTAATTCTAAATATATTATATCGATTTAAATATAAGCAATTTTCGTTAGTACAATCATTAACAATCAGAGTCAATTTTCATCACAAATCATACAAAATTACAATAATAAGTAAGGAACAATACCTATTATTGAAACACGGACGCAAACTGAAGACATTATGTTATATCATTACGAATGTACTTGTAATACTCCTCAATTTTGAATCACCGTGCTGCCGTTGGAGTTTTCAATAACAATCAATGACGTCCGACAAAGGGCAAAGGTTCTATTGATTCGATTGATTGAAATTGTACGTTTTGCAATAATCTACAAAAAATATGCAGAGAACACTACAAATATAAATCTGTAAAGCAGACACTCGCACTTGTATAGACCTTGATTTTGATCAAATTACTTGATGATACCTATTTGCCGATCTCCCCTACGCTCTAGTAACCTATATATCAGCATACCTAATAGGTTATATTGACATTGAGAACCCGTTTCCCAGATCGCAATTTAATTGCAAATTTTTTTTCATACTAATGTAATAAGTGACAATATTTTCAAAAAAAATATGTTATTTCTTGTAATAGGTGTTAGGATAGGCTGTAGAAAGACATTGTGCATATTAAGGGAAGCGGCCGGTGCCTCGCCGGTATCAATATACGAGATAGTCTATGGGCGGCGCGGCGTGCGCGGCCCGTCTGCGTCGCTCTCGTCCCCCGCAGGCCCGCGGCTTGATTACGATTACGAGCCGCGAGGGAGGCGCGGAGTGCGAAGGCACAGACTGCATAGCTGTCATACAACTATCAGTGCTCTCGTGTGCGACAGTGCGGCCTCACGCTCTTCACAACAATTCTCTTTTTTTGGCGCGCAAATTACTGGAATGGCGGCCACCGAGGAACTAACTGGAATCCTCTCGAGGAGACAAGAAATCAACGACAAGCTTGAAGAAGGACTCGAGGTCAAGCCCAAATATAAGTTCGTAAACGTCTACACGGAATTTCACGAGTTCTCCCGGAAGGAAATAAAACAATACGAGGAGACTTTTGTCAAGTAAGTTTTAAGTTTATGTTACACCTAACTACCCACAAATTAAATAAATAAAGTAAAGCTTTTAAAAAAAATGTGGTACCCCTGCATGGGTAGGTTCTCTTGCCTGCCTACATAGTGTTAGATGATTATATTATTACATTATATTATTCACAACATCCTTATTTATTCCGAGTCATCAAAGACACATTGGCTACTAACAAGATAAAAAATAATATATCTTCATAAAAGCTTTACGATTCTTCTAGATGCTTATATGTATATGGATAGGTACCCAATCTAATATAACGAAATTTTATGTCCACCTGCTTATGCTACTATGCCTACTAACTGCTTCATTAACATGTTAGTTATGATGTCGATTAAAAACTTACGGTCGTAGAAAAAGTGTGAAAATTACCTAATCGGAATAACGTAACGAAATTGTATTAACACAACAAAATAGAATTTATTAGGTGATGTGACAACATCGCATCGTCGTGGGAGACAAAAATTAATAGCGCCACGGCATGCTATGAATAACTTAACTTTCATAAACATAATGCCAAGTTAAACCGAATTCACACGATGCTTGCAAGTTTGTTCACTTACGATTTTTAAGTAAGTATAATGAATGGTTTTTTTACAAATGTCATAACATATAAAATATAATTTTTAAGTATTAACATGGATTAAAAAAAAATACGTTAAACATTTATTTTATTGATATCGGGGTAAATAAGAATTACATTTAAAATTTATGATGATTAAAATACCAACATAATACATAGTCGCATATAGATTCCACATGTAACAATGTAATGAAACCACACAGTTATGAGTAAAGAGTACCTAGGTAGTCGTACAGGCTAAGATTACATTCTGAACTTTAAAAATTAAATTGACACGTTGTGGTGATATACAAAAATAATCCATAAGTCGTGTAAAGTGTAACTCAACTATCATTACGCAAAAATAAAGAAGTAAAGCTTCAGATTACTCATATGAAACATTCCGAGTATATAACAGAAAAAGTTTCAATGTATGTTTCTAATAGAAAAATCATTGATTCGTAATACACTTCACGGTATAAACAAGAACAATATAAAAGCATGTTTATTTATAACACAGCGATCAACAATGCTACAATAGTAGAACCATAACAAAATCCAGTAGAATGTATGTCGGTTCAATTGATAGATAATCATATACCCATGCGATTACAAATATTTTTTTTCTATTTCTGTTCAACAGTGGAAAGAACGCGAAGTTAGGTAACACTTTTGCCTGAGTAGGAATTGTTAGTTAAAATTGGTAATTTGGTACCTATTAGCTTTAGACCAAGTTGTTCCCGTGTAATTTGTAACTAAATAATTATATAATTATGACTATTCAATAATGAGATAAAAACATAACTAAATGACAAAAGTAATTTTAAAAAGATTCTTCATCGTGAATGTCATTGCCCTGGTGTTCTCGGAAAATATTTATTAAGAAATACTATTCATATTTCATTTAATAACGGTATATACTATAAATCAATATCTATTTATATCGGTAAAATGTCAAAGTATCTATTGTTTATAAGACTTTTGTTAAGGGATCTAGGGTTATATGTATACATATAATAAACATAACATGAAATATCGTCACGCCTATGTAGGTGTCTAGATATCCGAAAGAAAAGGCAGAAATGTTATCCCCCACGTTTAATAAAGATAGGGGAAAAAATAAACAGAAGTATCATACATACATTAGCAAATGGTGAAGCAGATATCTACGTTCAAACAAATAGAAGATAAGATAAACATTCAAATGGTATTTTTCGTTTATAGGTTTGTTAATAAATATCTTCTTGTAAATATTTAGTTCAATATTGCATAAGTTATTTAATGGTTAATGTGATCCTCTTAAATGCTTTAGTGAATAAAAACAAAATTAAAACTAACGTAAACAGGCTGGATTCGAAGATTGAAAAAGCAATGGGTAACGCTACGAGATTGAATTGCCGATATAAACCTATTTGCTCATATAAAAATGTTAAATAAAATTTCATTTGCATAAACACAAAAAAAAAACAATATTAAATCGTTTGAGTGTTAACGTTTGGGGTTTTCTCGGCAGATATTATATAAATGTAAATTAAACAGTTACCTATGATAATAAATAAGTATAAAATCCAATTTAAACTGCAGATTAGATTACTGCTACTAGGTAGGTACTCCATTAATCTAATCTTAAGAAAAAAACTAACTTATTCGAATTTCCTGTAGAATAATCATTTACAGGAATAATTAGATTACGAGATTATTCCGAGAAATATGCATCATCAATGAATAGAAAGAGAAAACAAGAATAAAGTGAATAATCTATTGCCTATCTAGTTTTGGAGTAACTTGAGCTTTTCTTCTAATGAAAAAAAAACAGATAATAAATATAAAGTAATATTTAAACACGTAATTTATGTCACTGGTTTTTTGGTTTTAATTTTTTTCCTAGAAAAAATCTTTTTTTGAGATGAAACTCAAAATTACTCTCTTCTTGACACATCAGACAATCTATTAGTGCCATAATTAAAGGCTTTAGATTTCAATACACCTAAATATATCTTTTTACCTAAATATAAAACATTTATTCGCATGTTAATTTTCGAAGGAAACTTCGAATAAACATGGAAGGTATCAAACCAGAAATGCGGATACACTATAATCACTTATATGTGCGTAACTTTTGTGACATTTAATTTCAATAAAGTTAGTCATGTCGTAACAAACTTGCTAGTGAGTCAATGGTATTAATCATTATGCCCATATAAGCACTTTTATTTTCCATGTAAATATTATAACATTACTTACTGGAATATGACTTTTTTATGCTATCTATGCATTAGTAACAGAGTATACTCATTGTCATTGATAAAAAAAAATTAGTTCGCTTCTTACGTCTCACACAGAGATATCATCACAGTATTATTTATACGGAAATACTCACTGTCTTATGATTCAGCATTAAAAGTGTGTATTAATTTCTTACGGAAAGTAATTGATGCGTTGTTGGTTAGAAAACGAAAGTTACGGCATGTCTGTGATATGTTAATTTACTTGCAGTGCAGACAAACTATTTTAAATATTTATCCTACCGTTTAAATAAAATCATTTAACGTAATAAATTATTCAAACAAAGTGTTAATGCACATTACATGTAAATACAATTATTCAGTGCTAATCTCGTATTATAGAAATGTAATGTTTATTTTTTATAATATTGAGTAAATCACGGGTAAATAAATATACAAAATTCCTTTAAATATTTATTTATAGAACTTGTGTTTACCCCTCACGCTTTTTTATTCTTGATTCTGTTATTATATTAAAAATATATATTCCTTACCTTACCTTACCTTCTTACGTATGCAATAATTTTTTTTATGTGAACTGCGGTCAGATTACTGCTCTTGGTTAGTGTAAAAGTATGCTAATCCATATGCGAACTTACGATATTATAGTTCTAGGTAAAAATTTAAAAGATCTGTCCCCAATGTCCGGGTTACTAAATTTTAATCAACATTCACTTGAGAGGAAGTCCGGTTGCAGGCGATGCGACAAAATCAATGTCCTCCAAGTGATGACTCACATACACACACTTTATTTAGTACTTGTTGCATGTGGCCGGATTATTATTTGTCTTTCAAAGTATACTTTTATGCGTAATAAAACAAATCAATATTAAAAAGAAGTTAATTAAAGTTCGGAATAACAACAGCGTCAATGTCTCTATAAAAAGGCCAAGATAAAAACATTACGTGTTTCCAACATTGTACTAACAAGAAATAAATTACACGGAAAAGGTACGTATTTTCCGTCTATGAATACCTAAATCACACCAACATTGTCCTATTAGAATTTCTTAACGGGTTTTTCAGGTCACTTTGCAAAATAACATCTTTTCCAAAATATTTTACCTAAACATTCTGTGGCCTGTTGCGGTTAAAATTTTGTCTCTCTAAATATCACCTCAAGAGATAAGATTGTGTTTGTAAAGCATTTCATCGGGGCCTCTCATAGATATACCTACATACGGCCTACAACCTTGGTCTAAACCTAAAGTAAATTTTTTAATTAGTCAAAGTGATTTGACAGTTTGAAATGTCATTTGGAGCTAGATAATTTGAAATTGTCTATAGCTAACTGATAAAATTCAAAGTGGATTATTTAATTCCACTTTGAATAATTAAAAAAAGGACTAGATTTCTGATTCAAAATAACAATAGCTTTGATAACCTTAGATATTACAAAATAACTGACGCTCAATGATATTTCAAACTATCAAATCACCTTGACAGTAATAAATTGAGAATTATTTACGTTTCCCTGTAAAATACGAAAAAAAGGAACGTTTATTTCCGTATTTGTTTACCTACCCGTCAATTTATTTGAAACTGTATAATTTTACACAGCCCGTTTCACTAATATTGAACGGAAAGAATGAAAATTGCCGTAATGCCGAAATAAAGTAATTATCTAAGTGTATTCTGCGAAGGATGTAAGTTTTTAATTAGGTATACGGTAGCAAGTCAAAATAATTACTGACTGGCTTGTAATGTGAACGCTCTCATAAACACAATCGGGGTATTGAATTATCGTCATTTAATATATCATGCTTGTTGACTCTGAGAAAACATTAAATAACACTTATAAAATATGAAACAATTATTCATTTCATCTAGAGAGTTCTACTGGGTACTTTGAGAATTTTCAAGTATAGTTATAAAATCAAACCAGAGATTTGTTTGAAATTAAACTTGTCAAGTAATTTTTCTCTGGACGTATTATAACATTGATATTAGATTGATTTTGCTATTTACGTTCAATGAGTCAACATATCAAGGAATCAAATAACAGGTGAGTAATACAAAAGTGACACGTTAGGGTCACTTATATGTATTGCACATACGTGTGACCAAATGTAGAGCAGGCTTAAGGATATCTTTAGCAAACATAACATAACATATCATCAAGCCTATTTCCCCGAAGGGGTAGGCAGAGGTGTACAACCTCCACACTTCGCCAGATATGTTACGCCAGAACTGTACATAACTTTTAGCTAATATTATTGAAATTACTCATTTCATACATCCAAACACGTGGGAGATGAAAAGAGAGAGTCATTGTGGCGACTGATAGAGAGGAATAACAATGGAAGAGAAAGATATGTTGCGTCAATCCCATAGAAAATTGGGAAGTACTATAAATATGGTATTCTCATATAAAAAAACATAACAACATATCATCACGCCTTTTCCCCCAAAGGGGTAGGCAGAGGTGTTACCACCCACATTTCACAAGATATGTTAAGTCCCCATGTAACAGGTGGCAAGCCTATTGCCATGCACTGGGCACAATGTGAGGCAAGCAAATCACATTTTTTATTCTTCTTCTTCTTGCCTTTTTCTCCCACTCTAGGTGGGGTTGGCACAACATGTCTTCTTCCATTCTCCTCTGTCACTCGTCAGCTCAGCATCCTCTCCTTTTATTCTCATATCATTCTTCACTATGATAAATAAAATTAAAAGGAAACAACGAGTTCGGAAAGGGAGCCCTAGGTAATAATTAAAATTAGTGAACTAACCGGTTTGTCATTATTACGTTTTGCATTAAACAATGCACTATCTAGAGACACAAAGTAGGCGAATAGGTTGTGACAATGATATCTAGGAAGCTATATCGGTCTTTGCGGTTGCAAGCAGTTTGTAGTAACTTTGCCGCATTCATAACAAGAAACTCGTACGTTTTGAGAAAGAAATTACCAATATTTTGTTATGGTATCGACTGTATTTTGAGGGTACCGATAGCTCAAAAACATACATCATTACATTCATTACGCATCTCTCCCCGAAGTGAAGTGTTCTTAAATAACCTGAAATAAGTAAAATTGCAAAAATAAATTAATGTCTCAATTTACATAGCATCCGCTGCGCATGCCATAAAAGTCATTTATTATGTACTTTAATCATTTACCCCATCAATAAAATATTATGGAGTTTCGTCAGTGAAATAACCGATAAATTGATTAAGGTAATTATGATAATAATATGAAAACATTGGCGTTGCTTTAATTTCATAAATGATAAAATTAAATAAAATTACGTACCAATTCTGCACGTAACGTTGATAAAACAAATGGTCTTTACTTAATTACATCGTAAGTTATCATTTTATTTGCACTATGTCTGTGGGAACGGGAACAATGCCCAAAAGATACTGACACAAAAAGCCAATAAAAACGCCATAATAATTAATCTACGTATTTATTTCACTTCAGTCTTCAACCGTCTCTGTTAACCTACATTAGAGTTTCAGAACGAGGCGATACCATTTTATTATCGACCTAGTTTTGTTCGTTAATAGAACCGAAGACGTCCTTATTAGGTTAATTAAACATTGAGGAAAAATTTGGATATTGTAGAGAAGCATTGACGTTATTATAGGTAGGTATTATTAATACAAATGTTATTGAAATTTATAATAGTATGTAAATATGTGTAATTGTAATTATATAGGCGGGTATTTATTGAAATTATAAGGATAACATTCTATAATATGAAGACCTAAAAAAACATACTATATTATTATTATTAATGAACACTGAACATAGAACTAATGTTGTAGATGGATTAATTTCCTCCATAAATTATGGACTGATTTTACTTGCAACAGTGATAGGAAACAGAGTCAAAAAATATCATAACTCTTAATTATTTTTCAATTTTTTAATATTTTTCAAGCAACACTTTTCCGAATTAGTTGTTCATTCGCTCTTTCTGAATTCATAATTATGTAACCATTGATTTTCGGTACGAAAATAACAATGGAAGGTAATACAACGCAGACAGAAAATATAGGGAGCTTTCGTAACACCAAAAAGTGTAGCAAGCACAAGGTTTCGCTCTCATTTAGACTCCCACGATTTTTGACGAGGATACACGACAAATGGTCATAGGTATAATAAGTTCAGTTTATAAACATCATAATGAAGACATAAAACAATTTGCTACTTACGTTTTATTTTTAACTACACTTTTTTGTTACACTCCCCATCGATATTGTAAGAAATAATGGAAGTTAAGAATAAGTTAAATACAGACCAATACCAACCTATATTTTTATTACAATAAAAGGCAATATTTAAAACACAACAATGGCTATTCATTAAATTACATGTATGCACTGGTATACTACTGCAAGTTTAGAAGCATACACATGAAATTACTGTAGGATGCAGATAAGCCTACGACACAACACATAAGGTCAAGTGATCTATGCATATTAATATATTACAGTTAACAGGGTCAATGTCACATAAAGTTCCTCCGGTGTAAGTTATCATTGTCAAAAACTTAAATTTTTTGTTGCGAATTAAGATGCATGCAATTAAAAATAGGTTTTTCCGAGAAAGGAAAGAAAATTTTGCTGCTTTTACCCATGGCTTTTATCTACTGATGCTCTTTTGCAAGAACCTTTTTAGGCCTATTTTTTATCTTACAAGTGCACAAGGTAGTGGGCGAATGCTTATAATAATATCAAAAGCAAAAGGCGTAAAAATATTACAAAACCAATTAACATAAATACCGATTGCAATGTATAAAATTGAGTAAAAATAGTGTAGAAAAATAAAAACAGTGTCAATGTCTATATGAATCGCGTGATTAAGTTGAATTTTCAATTGGCATGAGTTAGATCGTTTTCCCGGTTAACGTTGTCTGTTTAATACGTTCTCACGCACGATATTTACATTACTCAATAATAATTATAACACAAGAATGTTGTAATCTTGGCATTGAATAAACATTTACTTTAGGAATTTAATAAATTGAATGTCAATTTGTTCAAAGATTAGAAGTTAATAAGAGCAGTTGCGAATTTTCACAATATTACAGAAAGCCTTGTGCAACATCATGAATGGAAACTTTCTTTTGATGAAAACTCGTCCTCAGCCTATATACGTCCTACTGCTGGGCACAGGCTTTCCTCATGGAAACCAATACATGAGGAGTATGGGCCGTAACACTACCGCCTAATGCGGCTGGTAGGTAGAAACGGTTGAAATAGCAACCGGGACCAATAGTTTAACGTGCCTTCCGAAGCACGGATTAGTTCAAGATGACAAAGTTTTGGTCACTCATCCACGGTCTGACCATGGCGAAGGTAGCTTTGTTTTCGATATCGAAAACCCAAGCGTACTAACCACTACGCCACCGAGCTCCTCTCATTATTGATGGAAACTATTATCTATTTATTTGTATTTTTACTGTACATATTAAAATTATGCTTCGTTTTCATTTCATTAAAAAGCTTTTAAAAGCAAGAAATAAGTATGTAATGATCATTTTTTTAACAATTAGAGTAGTAGGCGATATCTATGTATTGTCAATAGTACATTGTTTTTTTTAGTTGACTACTAATTATTTTATTTTATTTGGAATAACAATAGCCATCAACATAAAATGTCTAAAATTTTACAAAAATTTTAATAAAAAACCAATAATAGTTACTATTATTACAATACTATTGTTATGTAAGCCCATTTACAGTTTAACTTGTACGTATGCAACATGGACAGTTATCGTGTCTAGTTAACAGGCTTACCTTGCCTCACCTTCACGCAACCACTCTACTAGACTGCAATTTGTATTCACTCCATTCACTAGCATTTGATAATGCTCAGTGCATTTCAATGCAGACCTTATAACATTTCATATTTAGGTAACAACCACGAACAACCTTAAGCGATACTGACCTAGTCTGTGTTCGAGTGCGAGCATTTGATTTGTATACAGTTGAATTTGATTTAATTCAAATTGTTGGCAATAAAAAAAACTGCCCAAAAGCAAAAGGTAACAAGCATTTTTTTCTTCGGCAAAATCGGTAAAATCAGTAAAATCTATATAATGGTTCATGAAATTACATGCAATATCTCTAAGAATTATTGCAACTGTACAGAAATCACGGTATATGTTGCGGACAAGTGACAGGCTACATAAAATATAAGATCCAGTTGGTAATTAACAAATTTCAATAACTTTATTGTTATGTAACCTATTCCGGTTTTTTTTTGTTAAAAATTACTAATATATTTTGCAGTTTCGAGACGCCGATTAGTGGAATGACAGTCTTTGTTATGTAAATCATAAATGGATTTGGACACATGTAAATTAGAATGCCTTTTTACGAATGTTGTCCATATTTTTCACGGTCGTTATATATTTTCATGAAGCTTACAAGCTAATCTGAACTCTATTTGCATCAAAAAATATTAGAGGTTAAATTGATTTCTGTTTTTAAAACTCTTTTGCTATTTTGTTTTAAATTTCTTTAAAAGTTACGCATTCGCATAATTTTGTGGTTTACCTATTTTCGGCAAGGTTCTATTTGAGCAGCGACCACATCCATGTATTTGAGCAACAGGTTTACCGATTTACTCACATTACCATGTGTATTTCATATAATGTTGCTGTGAATAAAAAACGTTATGGTGGCTGAACTTAGGAAAAGGATTCTTGTAAGTAGATACTGCGAGTCACAATAGGTCCCGAGATCATGTCCGTGTTAACATACCGCAAAGTACTGTAATAATATGTATAGCCTCTTTCGACATAGGAATTTTTTATATTGCCAAGAATAATTGTACTTTATTATTATTCATAATAAAATCAGAGTAGGACAGTCTCAAACTCGATGTAGCAGACATGATAATTAGTATTCATAATGCAAAACCACAAAAGAACGTTCATAATGCGTAACGGAAAATGGACAACGGTTCATCTATCCATTACGAGCAATGGTATTGTCATCACTCGCTGGTGACGCGTCTGCCAACATTCGTATAATTGTTGAAAACCATAACAAATTATTCTTTTAATTTTCATAAAATTTTCGCAAGACACTCTGCTGGCTACATATGTATTATGTAGACGGTGTGCCCTTGCTTCTTGATGCGCTTCCGGAGTAGATTGCGCTGAGGCGACAGTGGTCCCGATGTCATAACAATAATAGGTATGAAATTGTTGTTTTGTATAGAGATTTTGGGGAACTCTGCATTTTCCATACTAAAATTTTTTCAGTTTTCTTCACAACGACAAATCCAAAGATAATAATATTTGGCATCTATCATTAGACAAGATTTAGTAATAATATCACACTTCATAAAAATTATTTATCGTTTTTATGTGAATGCAAATAAAATGATGTATTCGGGGGGCACTTAAAAAGAGTTGTCTCCGTGTCCAATTTTAATACAATAAAACTTACAACAAATTATCAAAACAAATCAAAAGAGCTCAAAAATATAGTCTATTTTTAGACGAGGTAATTATTTTTTAGGAATACTCTGAATCTTAATAATAGGTTGGGGAAAAAGTTTCTTCGCATTTTTTAAGAAAATTCAAAACATTTTTTAATATAGTTTATTTACATTTAACTAAAGTATGTAGGTACCATTTTGTTCGATAACTTTTTGCCATCTTGTAGGTAGGGACATGATCCCATTGCTATAGAAATTTTGGGACCTCTGGTCAAAATACCGCGACAAGTGGTTTTGGCAGTCCTCTCGTGATGTTAACCTGACACTGCCTAAAGAATTCTGAAGAGACCGAAACAGGTGGAAATCTGAAGGTGCAAGGTCAGGACTATACGGCGGATGCATTAACACCTCCCAGCCAAACTCTCTTAATTTTTGTTGGGTGGCTAAAGATGTGTGAGGTCTAGCGTTATCATGATGAAAAACCACACCCCTTCTGTTGATTAATTCCGGCCGCTTTCTCTCAACTTCTTGCTTTAATCTCATCAGTTGTTCGCAGTAGAGTTCAGAATCGATGGTCCGGCCTGGTGGTAACAGCTCATAATGAATAATGCCCTTCCAATCCCACCACACACACAGCATCACCTTGTTGCGAGTTAACCCGGGTTTCGCCACAGTCTGTGAAGCCTGACCGGCCTTTGACCACGACCTTTTTCGCACGTTCTTGTCGTACGTGATCCACTTTTCATCACCAGTTATCAGCTTCTTCAAAAATGGTTCGGTTTCATTACGCCGTAATAAAGAATCACAAATGAGTACACGGTTCATTAGGTTTCATTCAGTGAGCTCGTGAGGTACCCAAATGTCGAGCTTTTTTGTGTACCCAGTTTTTTTCAAATGCGCCAAAACTGTTTTGTGGTCAATTCCCAGTTCTTCAGCTACGTCGTAACTACTGACATGCCGATCTTGCTCCACTTTTTCAAAAATGGCATCCATTTTATCTGTAATAGGGCGACCAGAGCGACGTGCATCTTTGACGCTTAATCCAAATTTGTGCTACTCTCACAGACACTGCACTAGGTCCATAAACATCGCAAATTTTTTTCGCGGCTTGCGTTGCATTTTTACCTTTTTCGTAGTAAAATTTTAAAGTGTATCGAATTTCTTCATTAGATTCACTCATCTTGGCGGTACGAAAAACAAATGAAAATCACACATTTTCCTAATTTGAATTTGGAATTATGTTCTTTAAAATTTAAACTTTCAATGATACCAAAACCAGCCAGATACAAATAGTATATATAGCCAAAGAGATTTTATTACAAGTTTATACTATAATGCGAAAATACTTTTTCCCCAACCTAATAGTTACAGACAAAATACTAAGAGAGAAAAAAAACACCAATTTCATAGGTAAGGACCCAATATAACCCGTAGTCGTTTAAAGGAAGGTTAAGAACATTAAAGGAGAGTGGTAATCTGTGAACTGGGCCCGACAAGAACGAGACCTATCAAATTTTTTTTGTTATGTTCTATGTAAACTTGTAATTTTTATGTTCAATATCGGTGGTTAACATATAAATATATTGCTTTGTAATTTCCTCAGACGTTGTATGAAACAGATAGAGGTATTTTTTTAGATTGTCTCAAGTCTGGAGATTTCAAGATGATGCTCCCGGTAAGAAGTTATCAGCTGATGTTCGTGTTACAGCTAAAACAACAACAAAAAATTCTATTCTTTACATCTTTTTCATATTGCGGCTGAGGAAAAAACAGAGCAATGATTGTTCCTCAGACGCAGCGCAGTATTCATAATAGAGCAACGTTGTTTCCTCAGGCGCAGTATATAAAAATACGTTATGAGAATTTTTGTTGGTTGGGCTGTAGTATGAGTTCCAGATGATAACTTTTAAGGGGGGGCCATTTACCCAGTCTTGAGACAATGTAGAAAAATTTGATTCCTCATATCTTTTTCATACTGCGCCTGAGAAAAAAAAGCAAAATGTTTATATTATGTTAGTTACTGATATTCAATATGAAAATTACATATTTTTGTTAATTTGAACATTACAAAAATAATTAGATAGGTCTCATTCTTGTCGGGCCTGGGAAAATTTTGTGTGGGCCTGTTTTAAAGCTTAGGTATACAGACATTTCTATATATTTTGTTATTTTATGTGGTACCCATTTATTTACTTCTATCGTACAAAGAAAATATATTGAACACAGCTTTCAATTTTTCACCAGATTCGACGAGGGTCGCGATGGTTACCTCGACTTAACTGAAGTGAAGCGTATGATGGAACGCCTCGGCGCTCCGCAGACCCACCTAGGATTGAAGGCCATGATTGCCGAGGTAGACGAAGATGGCGACAACAAGATTAGCTTCAGGGAATTTTTACTAATTTACAGGTAATTAAAAGAATACTACCGACCCTTCCCGTCCCGGGTGTCGTAAAAAGGCAACTAAAAGACTTCTAGAACTAGAACTGCACAACCATCCAATAGCTTAGGTATATGGCGGCGAAGACGGGCTCAGCATCAGTCACGTTGAGCACATGTTCAGTCTTCAGCTTGGTACGCGGATTATGGCAGTGAACTGCTTTTGCTGTAGATACCCCTAGAGAATAAAAGTCGTGATTATTATGTTGTGTTGTTGTTGTTGTACAGCTAATTAAAAGTGTTTGGATACAGTGCGAGTATACTTAAACACAAAATAGTATACCGTACCTACAACTAACCCCGTTTTATCTCTCAAGTTATTACCACTAGGTATCCTTTATTCTTTACCTTTTCCTAATACTGTTTTAAGGAGATTGCCAGGATTTTTTTTATAAGGCGGCAGGTAATCAAGCCATATAATTACAGCTAAAACACACAGCACAGCACAGCACAGTTACAGTATTTCTATGAAAATACTGTAGTGTAGAGCATTCCTTATGATATGTTAAAACTGGTATATGTTTAAAACTATTTTGAATTAAACATAGTCTAGTCTATTGAATAAGGATAAAAAGAAGAAATGAGTCTCACAATATAACTGAACAGAGACAATAATACCTAAAATATATAAATATAGGGATAAGAACAAGCACGCTATTTTCAGCTCAATATTTATACTGAGTTATTGTTTTATAGTAATTCTATTTCTATTACGTCAATGTAAGTTCCCGTTACGCATACAGGGTAAAATTTTGTAATGAAACAACCTCACAATACTAGGAACCTAACATAATAAATAAAATCATTTGTTCTACGACTTTTGATAATGAGACACATGTTACTTTCATACAAAGATAAATATCAATATCTGAATGTGCTTAGCTCTGTGCGGATTGCGCGCGCGAGCGTCGCGCATGTTGCCTTTTCGTATGAACGGAAAATAGACTTACAAATATCACGACAGTTCATTATAAGCTTGTAAAATCATTAACAATAAATCTATTGTTATTGTAAAACTCCAAGAACAAAATGTTGTTATTTAAGATGTTAGTCTTCCGAGGATGTTGATTCATTAAAAATAAACCTGTATAATTTGTTTCAAATAAATTGTTTGATATACTTAAAATGAATCATGTTTTATTGAGTCATTACATCATTTATGACTTTATCACACGAAGAAGTATAACGTCCGGTGTGTGTATTTGACTCATTAATTGTAATAAAAATTATAAATATTTATGTTTCCCGTCTTAGCAAATATTAAAAAGGAACAGAATTAAACATGAATTATTGTCATTTCTAGGAAAGCACGCGCTGGTGAGCTCGAGTCAGACTCCGGTTTAGAAGCGCTTGCGAGGCTAACCGAAATCAATGTAGACCAGGTCGGCGTGAATGGTGCCAAAAACTTCTTTGAAGCCAAAATAGAGGAACTGGCAAAATCAAACAAATTCCACAATGAAATTCTACAGGAGCAAGAAGAGAAACGACGCGATGCTGAGGAGAAAGCCATCAGAAGACAACAATTTAAAGAAAAGGCTGCTTTATTTCAGAATTGAGAATCAGTATTACGTGTCAATTGAAATATTCTAGTCTGTAAGCGTTACCAAGGCTTAAGGAAAATGCGACAAATAAGATTATAAACTATATAAAGAATCTCCCAAAATAGAATTTTAATTGCAGCTGGTATGTATTAAAATCATGGATGTATTTTCTCTCATATTTATCACAGGGTTGTAGAGATTTTCAAAGAATACCTACCAAGCCTTGTTTACAAATACTTATATTTAAAATTCTAGTGTTTATTTGTACAGAATTTTTGTGTTGAACATAATATAGTTTCGGGGAGATGTGTGTCTCTAATTTCATCGGCCAATAAGTAGTTAGGTACCATTAAATATATAAACTATGTAACTGAGGTTTTAATAGATAACCGTTATAAAGATTTGATGTGAAGAGGTATTAAAATTGCTTTTATTTATCAGTAAGGATTATTGAATGTTGCAACATTAAATATAAGTTCCTGACTATTAAATGAATATTTTTTTTAGTATAAATAAACCTTTGTTACGTGAATTACAATGTTGATTTTAATGTTTATAGTAGATTAGTAGCCAAGGGCTGTAAGCTGAGGCTGTAAGGCATCAATTGCAGCCCGAGACATTTAGGCGCACGAGCGCAGCGAGGGCGCTTATAGTTCGAGGGTGCAATTGATGCTTACACCCGAGCTAACTACTCTGCTTTACATCTCGATTGTGAGGTAAGTGGAAAAAAAGGCATTACAAGAATAAATAAATTTATTTTCAAGAACTAAATTTAGCTTCGCCGTTCGATATTCAAAATTGATGAAAATAGCGAAGCGACCTCTTTTGTCACAAGAATAAATAAATTTATTTTCAAGAACTAAATTTAGCTTCGCCGTTCGATATTCAAAATTGATGAAAATAGCGAAGCGACCTCTTTTGTCATTGGGCTGAATGCATGATGTCTAGTGCCAGTAAGATGGTTAGATGTACGCGAACTTTTTGAAAGAGTTTTTTTTTAATAACTTACCGCCCTAGGGCGTTTCTAGCTACATTATTAACCTAGGGCGGTAATTGATCACTTACAACCCGCATCTGGGGGTATTAAGGACCTACTTACCGAACATGAGAGATGTAAAAAAATATACAATGTTTTGTGTTGATATAAAATGAAATTATATTCGTTTGTATATATTTACTGAACACATAAAATTTATTAAAAATAACAAATAAAATATAGCATGTTAACATTATATTCGCGGCCTAATTTATACAAGTTGTTCAGTTTTCTATTAAATTTCAACATTATATTTGGTATGAACTTTGATAAATATATGTTTAGTACCTACATGTATGTTTGTCTTTATTTTTACTATTACCATTGTTTAGTTACTATTTACAAAAAATTAAGTAATATTATTATGTGATGTTCATTTTGTAAGTTGTATTTGATTAAATAAAATATACAAACTTATATTATTATTATTTTTCTGCTGAATATTAAAAATCCATCGTAGTCGTTGCTACCAGCCTATATACGTCCCACTGCTGGACATAAACTTTCCATGCGGAAACACGTGACAAGTATCAGTACTCTTAAATTCCATGGTCGTTACACCTCCACGCTGAGGGATAGGTGGGTAGAAGTAGAAACGGTTTTACTAAGTAGCAACCGAAACCAATAGTTGAAAGGAGTTCAACGTGTCTTCCGACACACGGAGGAACTCAAGATCACAAAGGTTTGGAAGCCAATTCAAGTTCCGGCCATGGCCAAAGTTTACAATATCGAAACCAGAGCGTACATACTACGCCATTGAACTCCACTAGAAATTTTTTCTGACTTAGTTAATTTAATAATAAATATAATAACGTAGGTACCTAAACGTACGATGATGATTATGCCATAATTTTTAAATAAATGACTTAGATTTTGTCCCAATTTTTATGTGTTCCTTGTAACATAGATCACACCATCAATATAACGACGAAAAAATATATAGCAGAATTGAAATTTTTATAAATACATTTTGAAAACCCGGTTTTTGTATGAAAGTTAAACAAATCGATTTCTCATGGATTCTGAATTTTCTTATAGATTCTGATTTTATCATACTGACCCATCTGGGTGCAGGATTAATCATCTGGATACGTCCTAATGCTGGTCTCGGGCGTTCCTGCATGGACAAGCACATGAGGAGTATCGAAGCCGTTAAAAAAATCTTTATTAAGAAGATCGCCGGCCGACGGCGCCGCCCCCGACCGATACATAAAATATAAAATTAATACTAAAAAAGCTCTACTTATTACATATAAGGATGCAATATCGTTATTGTCGGTCGCTAGCCAAGTGTCGATAAAAATAATCAAAGTAATTTTACTTTTTACTTTGAGGAAAATACTTATACTTAGTACCTACGTCTCAATCCAAGTTGCCAAAAAGGTAAACAAAACGAAGGTAATGTTTCATCTCTATAATGTTTTGTGATGACTGTAGGTAATTGAAATTAATTGAAACGGCCAACAATTGTTGCCGTTAATTATATTTACGTGCCAATGTCCATGTAAAAAGTGTGATTATTGAATAACAAATTCGGTATGTCGGCTTTTTTGTTTACCTTTTTGGCAATTTGGATTGAGACGTACTAATAGAAGACGACGCACACTGGGACCCGTTCATATAAAGAATGCTCAAAAGGTAAGGTTACGAGCTTTCGCTTTTTATCAAAATCTATGAAAAATTTTGCGTGACACACATGATATGTAAGTGATTATTATTATATTTATGGGTCCAAAAATCGATTTAAAGGAAATTTCATACCGCCTACCAACAAATCGCGCGCAAGTAAAAACAGAATTCTTAAAAATGAGCAAAGTTCTATTACTGATCTCTTCAGTTTATTATTAATCAACACCCCGCGGAGACAGTAAGTATATTTTTTCAAAAATGAAACTTGCGCAAAATGGTATAAATCTAAAATGTTTGGCTCAGTCCAAAAAAAAAATATATAAAAATATGATATAATTCTGTACAAAACTTTTATATATATTATTATCTTTCTCAGAATTATTCGTAATTTTTAAGGCGTAAAACAACAATTAATTTTAAAGGCTGTTTTGAGAACTGTGCCATTTAAAATGAATATGCCCTAAAAACTCCGTACGCTATCGGATAATAAATGATTTGCGCGTTTATAGTAAACTTTTAGCTGTTGCAGTGTACAGTAGATAGCAGTAACTGATTCGATATTTGTACAAATGTTGTGATACATTCTCAACTTTACCTACATAAAGTATTTTTTTAAAATACTTTAATTTTGGTTCTGAGCATGAAGCTGTGTGAACCCAGTGTGCGACGGTTTGGCAACGTCGCTTTATCCGCCACGCTGCGTGGCGGCGCGGCGGGCGGCGCGCTGGCGACCGCAGCCACTACAATACAATAATACATGTGTATGCCTCGCGTCTCCCACTCCGTCTCCAACTAGCGGCCAGCCTGTAGCCAGCGAGTCGCTGTAAATATACAAGTTCGGATAGCTAAAAAAGGAATGGGGTTTGATACAGAAAGATTTATTGAGGAAATTGAAAAACGGCCTTGCTTGTGGAACAATAGAATCAAAGATTATTCAAATCGCAAATTAAGAACAAAATGTTGGGATGAATTAGTAGACATTTTTAAAGAAAACGATGACATTACAATCGGAGAAAGGAAAGCAATTGGTATGTATATGCTTTATTTCATAACCATGACAAATTTTAAAACATTACATTTAATACGTTAACCAACTGTGATAGTCTAGGACTGTGTGACAGTTATGAGCGCCCAGATCAAAATAAAAAGTGATGATTAGTATGTATGTATATGTATGTGTGTGTCTCCCTGTGTGTGTGTAATTTGAGATATTTTATCTTTCTATATAGTATGCTTATACAGCACAACACGTTGTGTAAATAATTTACGAACAGAAAGTTTTTCCCAATAAGTGTAAATTAATTCAGTTGATTAACAAATAGGTTCATACATATATGCTATGACTTTCAAAATGGCGCTTTGCGCCCTTTCAAGTTCCAACATCTTGGTCTTTTCAAAACCACCCCACACTATTATACAGTACAATATAATAGACAGCACCAAAGCAAAGTAAGCAGTCCTGAGTGTGGAAGAATCTACGAAAGCTCGTAGCTTATTAAAAACCAAAATAAGTTTCCTAATGCGCACGGTTACAGATCTAATGTGCTCGTTTCATAACAGTAAGTTATCGATAATGGTATTTAATACTATGACTGCGTAATTTTAGAGGACAGGAGCATGGACCGGTAGATTCAATAACGTCACAATTATGCGCGGTTATGGAAAACATTGCACAATGTGATAATTCAATTCAAAATTTAAAAAATCCATATTTAATGTAAGAACATTATTTGACAACCAGGACATGACTACTTTTAAGGCAGAATCGGTGTAAGACCGAGCCTCATCTCAGCTGTCTCCTTGGGCCACAATCCCTGTATCATCAGCATACGTAATGATTTTACAGTTTGGCAGATTAATTGGCACAAGTTATTAACGTAAACTAAAAATAATGTTGGGCCAAGAACACTGCCTTGTGGCACGCCATATCTCACAGTCTCTTCGTTACGAGTGAAATTGTCTAAAAGGCTACAATTAAACATTATTTTTTATTTCATATATTTTAACTGTGTTTGGTAAGTACCTGGCAGACGGACGTAAAAAAAGTGAATTCAATTTCGTTGAATTTTTAATATTATGCTCCTTATGAGTGTAATAGCTACCCATAGGTTCGGTCCAACACTATTATAGTGAAAGAACATTGGATATCGGTATAAGTAAAGGAAAATACAGTAAGGGAAGTTCACAGTCGATCGTAGAGTTTTTGCGTAAGCTTTATTTCAAAAAGTAAGAAAGTTAAGGCAGTTATTTACAATGTAAATAAA
The DNA here is from genome assembly GCA_910589355.1 of Parapoynx stratiotata. Taxonomy (NCBI): domain Eukaryota; kingdom Metazoa; phylum Arthropoda; class Insecta; order Lepidoptera; family Crambidae; genus Parapoynx; species Parapoynx stratiotata. The sequence continues at coordinate 7,589,326 of OU342473.1, forward strand.
ATATGTTTGTATTATTGATCAATTTTTCCCTATTATTGCCATTATTTTCGTCGTTTTAAATAAGGTTTTTTTATAATACTCTGGTCAGAGAGAGAGAGAGAGAGTTTAATAATACTCGGAACAGAAAAAACCATGTTAAGTTCATAATATACCTTCCTTAGTTCATAAATACATAGATGGATTCGAGGTAGTTAGGGTATACCTACCATCTACGGAGCCATTTTACTTACCATCTTCGTACATATACCTAATACATTGCTGAGCCATATGGTTAAATACATTGCCTATTTTTTTCAGAGGATGTGTTGCAGAAAAAATGGAAAAACATCCGAGGGTGTTATACCAGAGAAATTTGTAGGAAAAAAATGTTAAATACCGGTTCTTGTAAAGGACGCAAAAGCGAATATATATTCTTTCAACAGCTTAAATTTTTAAACAAAAGTTCTTTGTTGATGCGGGAGCCTAACCTGGATTCGTCGACCGATGAGGAGACATCAAAAAGAAATAGCAACGTTAATTCTACTAAAAGCAAGAAAAAGCGAAAAAAATCCGAAGAAATCGATACATTTTATGAAGAAGCACTGAATAAATCGATTGCGAGCAGAGAAAAACACGATACAATAAATCAAGACGCGGATAGATTGTTCATGTTATCTTTAGTAGCTACACTTAAAAAAGTGCCTGAGCATAAAAAAATTGCCACTAAAATAAAAATTATGTCTGTACTGGATGAAGCGACTCGCAATTGGACGTAGGATAACTGTAAAATATTATTTATAACTCTGTAAAAATACAATAAATATCACGCCCACCTTAGATACTATAGTTTTTTTGCTTTCCATCTTCTTGCCCTTTTCCCACTCTAGGTGGGGTCGGTACAACATTTCTTCTTATTCTTCCATTCTCCTCTGTCACTCGCCAACTCACCCTCCGCCTTTTGTTCTCTCCACGCATTCAATCCATCGATTCTTCGGCCTTTGTTATTTGTTTTTATAGGTAGATACAAAATGTGCAAAAATTCTATGGGTTGCTTGATACTTGATGCCTTTCTGTAGGCATCAAGTATCAAGCGGCCCAAGCAGTATAGGGCGTAAGTTAAAATTGGTGCTGTGTTTTGCTTGATTATCGGGCGCGCTGGTGGCTTTTTCCGAAAGCAGCCTCTAGTTTAGGTTTTTCTTCATACTTTTATTACCAGCACCGCTATCGGCAGCTATATAAAAGTCATGCAAGGGAGCACTCGACGAAAAGATAGGCGTAAACGTTTTACTTGACTGAATGTCCCTCTGCGTTCGGCATTATCCCACACGCAAATGCATTGTATGTATGCCTACCTACCTTACGTAAATAAAAGTTGCGTTTTAAGGATGCAGATAGTAGGTTTAAGTATGTGATGTTAAGCACATACATATATATTAATTGTCATGCTTTATCCCCGAAGGGGTAGATGTGTTAAACACCCGAAATCGTCTGCTAAGCTTTTAAAAAAGACTGTGAGACAAGTCGGCCATGTTTGTACACCGGCTTTAAGAAGTCGTCGCCATCTCTAGAGGGTTTGGATGTGATTCCCGGTGAGGGCAAATGTTTGTGTGATGAATATAGGCATATTATTGTTTTTAAATTTTTATTTGTGTTAGGTGAATATATAAGTATGCATACAACTAGTATGCCTGTACTCATAAATCATAATAATTTTGAAACAAGACTTATTCTCGAAACAAGCAGGTTTAATGCTGTAAGTTTATTTTATTTTTCAAGTATTCAAATAATTGGTGTAATATGTATTGAGTATTATTTAATTTCTGAATTACTTAGCATTCAGAAATATTTTATTTTATTACACTATTTCTGTAGTATACCAATTATTAAAAAGGAAACCTTGATTTTAAGTTATTATTGTAGTGAAGTGTTTACGTGTAGTCTGTATTAATTTATATTACAACTTAATAAGCACAATAAACAGTTCGATTTGAGAGATCATTAACATAGAATTTTTGTAGGTATTGATCTAAATTAGCCTTAAATAAAATTATAATAGTGATCAACAAAAACAAAAAGATCTTGGAATTTACAATTTTTATTATCAGTTTGAAATATCTAGTAATTGTTTATGTAAACATGCACTTTTATCAATGACCATTCACTAAATGAAATTCATGCCTTAAAGTAACAATAAGCTTTTAATAAAATAAGTAATAAGGTTACTGTGTGTCATCCATATCAGATGCATTCCTAAATGAATCATGTTGCTTATAAGATAAATTTGGTTTATTATTAAGACTAATATCCAATTTCCTTCGTTCCAATGGTGGCAGGTTCTCTACATTGATTTGTTGCAAGTTTGCAAGAGTTTTTAGAAGTGATGCATTCTGTAAATAAATGAGGTAAATATAGAGGTTGAAAAAGTAGCATGAGCCCTGGAGGGGTAGAACGTTCAATATTTAAAATTTCTAAAGTTTGGGATAAAATAAAATAAATGTTAGATTTCATTACGTTTCACATATTTAAGACCTAATGTTTCATAGATAAATTTTATTTACAACAATTACTTAATCGAGTCGTGGAATAAAATCGTGAACTTTTTTTTCCTTATTCAATTCCTGGTTTGGGTAAGCTTTTTTGAGAAAACTGAGAATGCAGTTATGTTTCTTTTTAAAAATAAAAGTGAGTTTCCTTTATTTAAATTGAGCTCTTTTAAATACCTATTTAAGATACTCCAGGGCTCACAAAAAATGTTGACCTGTATATAACAGTAATCAATATTTAATAATGGCTTAACCATGACTGGAAATTGAAGTAAATGTAGTTACCTCTTTTATATTTGTTTCAAATTCTCCACCAGAGTTTGTAAATTGCTTAATTTGCTGCAATTCAATAGAGCTGGAAAGTAAAGGACAAGTAATTTTAAAGCATTTTTAACTTTTAACACCAATATTATCTAAATATACTTTTTAACAATTAAAGAAGTTAGGAAAACATACATCAAACGTAACAGTTGATTAGTTGTAGTCAACTCATTTTGCAAATCTTGTTGAAGTGTTGTTACCTGGCCTACTACAGACATTGTTTATCAAAACTTTGATATTTTATAACAAACTACTAAAACTAAAAATGATTTGACGAAATTACTAATACAGTCTCTATATAAGGTCATAAGCCAGCACAGGAGATACAGAATTGAGTTATTTAATAAAGAACACTAAGTTGACCATATTTCTTCGAATCAAACTATACACAGAGATACTACGTAACCCTCCATCAAGAGAATATGATAAGTTAGGTTAGGATAGGAGAGCTGTCACCGGCTGTTGTTGTTTTTTTTTTTTTGTAAAATTCTCCCGTAGGGAAGGCAAAGGGAACGAAGCCCATACAGCCATGTCTGCAATATATATATCTTCAGTAGTTTGCATTGAAATGCTAGTGTAATGCATTTAAATGCATCTTGGGAGAGTTTGGCGTCAAACGATCGATGGCAGACACTGTGGTGCTACTTGGATGAGGTGGATTACCACGATAAAAAACTCATCGCTTTTCACACCACTTGACGCTTATTTCGATAATCCTCCACATTGCACATCATCACAGAGACTTATTACACAAAACTACACAGATTTTACGTAACAATATCCACTCCGTACAATATTACAATCATCGAAATAAAAATCACGTCCGCCATAGTTGAATGCCGCCAAAAACTCCTGTTGTTGTTTTTTGTTGTTGTAAAATTCTCCCATGTAGGGAAGGCAAAGGGAACGGAGCCCATACAGCCAAGTCTTCAGTATAATATTTCTTCAGTAGTTTGCATTGAAATGCTAGTGTAATGCATTTCAATGCATCTTGGAAGAGTTTGGCGTCAAACGATCGATGGCAGACACTGTGGTGCTACTTGGAAGAAGTGGATTACCACGATAAAAAACTCATCACTTTTCACACCACTTGACGCTTATTTCGATAATTCTCAACATTGCACATCATCACAGACACTTATTACACAAAACTACACTGATCTTACGTAACAATATCCACTCCGAAACAATATTACAATTATCGAAATAAAAATCACGTCCGCCATTAGTCAAATGCCGCCAAAAACTCCCTGTTGTTTTTTTTTTTGGTTATTTCTCCTCAGAGTAAACAGAACTGGAGTAGCCATTAGTCAATTTCTCAAACATTTTTTTCTGCCATTTCTTGCGGGGGGTGAGGTTACCACTACACTCAAAGCCAGCCGTTTTTACAAATGCACACATGCATAATTCGACACACAAATTTAAATTTCACGCACATACACGCTTAAAATAGTCACGTGGGGTGTGCGTTTTGACAACGTCACAGCCGCACTCCCCACGAGACTAGCGTTCGAAATTTGAAATCGTAGAATTCTAAAACATGAAATAATGAAGTAAATAATCATGAAATCTTAAAAATTATAATTACAAATAAAAGGTGACACCATCTTTTAGCATACTCGATGTTTTCTATTTATTTTTACAACAAAAAACAGCACAGGCAGGCATTTTTGCGGGAGCTCTGTTCGCCGCAACGTTTACAATGTTATGGCTGTCAAAATGGCGGCTCAACTAGTTTTATTAAACGTGCAAGCATCCGATGCTTGTGCATTTGGCAGAGGGGAATGTTAGACAAAGGCTACTCCAGTTCTGTTTACTCTGAGTTATTTCTCCCTATTAATGGGAAGGCAAAAAGCAGAGCCCATACAGCCATCGTCTTCAGTATTTCAGCTTCGTTTATAATTTCCCAATAGTTGTTTTGACATATTCGTAAATGACTCAGAGTAAACAGATTTGGAGTAGCCATTAGTCAATTTCTCAAACATTTTTTTCTGCCATTTCTTGCGGGGGGTGAGGTTACCACTACACTCAAAGCCAGCCGTTTTTACAAATGGACACATGCATAATTCGACACACAAATTTAAATTTTACGCACATACACGCTTAAAATAGTCACGTGGGGTGTGCGTTTTGACAACGTCACAGCCGCACTCCCCACGAGACTAGCGCTCGAAATTTGAAATCGTAGAATTCTAAAACATGAAATAATGAAGTAAATAATCATGAAATCTTAAAAATTATCATTACAAATAAAAGGTGACACCATCATTTAGCATACTCGATAAAATAATATGCGTTCGTATTTAAAACATATTTAATAACTGACAACGTCACATGCCAAAATAACAACACAGACACATAGACAAACGCACGAGACAGAAAACCTCATTTATAGCATTCGTCCCTATATCTCTTCTATAAGTCGCCGCGGCGCTTTCCTTGGCCTTTCGCTGCGACGCTGTGGAGTTGACAATGTAGGCGGTGGCGCCGGCCAGGGCAACGCTATCTCCCTCGGTGGTGACGGACGCTGTGGAGTTGACAATGTAGGCGGTGGCGCCGGCCAGGGCAACGCTATCTCCCTCGGTGGTGACGGCATGCCCGGGTGTGGCAGTGCCACCTGCGTAGTCGCTGAGGGTGTGCCCGGGTCACCAGAAACATAATCAGGGTCAGGTGTTGCCAATTCCTCGGCCGCTGTAGATACAATACCGCCTGTCCGTGCGTCCCTCACCTCTGACGAAGTCGTCGCTAAGCGAGACCTCATCTGGTCCGCGTGGTACCGATGCTGCATTCCGTCCTCCGTACGGACCTCGTAAGAATATAAATTCGTTCGTCGGAGAACGGAAGCTGGCCTCCAACCAGCGTTCTTGCCACTTACTGCGGCGTGTCTATTGCGACAGTAAATGGCATCTCCAGGGTTAAATTCTCTTGTAGCCCCAGCTTCACAATTGGATTTTAATTGCCTAAACTGCAAATTCCTCTTTGCGCTAGGACGCGCGTTGTCCAATATGGTGTTCACTCGTCGACCAAACATAAGTTGAGCTGGCGTCTTGCCGGTGGTCGCGTGTGGTGTTGTACGGTATGAAAAAAGGAATTTATTTAAACGCGACTGGACGGAACTCCTCGAGTCATGAATACTGGATGTCATACGAGTCTTGAATGTGCGAACCAGGCGCTCAGCCAGCCCATTTGTTCTCGGGTGGTATGGGGAGGACCGGACGTGGGTAATATTACGTTCCTTGCAAAAGGTTTGGAACTGCTGGGAAGTGAATTGCGGTCCATTGTCTGAGACAATGAACTGTGGCAAGCCGAACGTCGTAAAAATCCCGTCTAACTCGGCACAAAGGTGATCAGCGGTCGTTTTAACCATTGGTCGTACTTCAATCCATTTCGATAGGGCATCCGCTAACACGAGCCATTGTTTTCCTTCAAATGGGCCGGCGAAATCAACATGTATCCTTTCCCAAACTTCGTCCGGTAAAGACCACGAGAAGATAGGCAATTCTGGTTTGTTTGGTCTGCTGGTTTGGCAAGCTTGGCAACGTTTGATATACGTATCTATGTCTTCATCGATTAACGGCCACCAAACGTGAAATCTTGCTAGGGCCCTCATTGCCGAAGTCCCTGGGTGACCTTTATGTAGATGTTTAAGAACTGCGGTTCGTAATGATTCCGGAATCACTATTCTGCCTTGCCACATAACGATGCTACATTCCTCTGATAGTTCGGAGCGTTTATTATAGAATGGTCTTAGCTCATTGCCGTAAGAATGTTCTCTCCAACCGTTCTTTACGTTGCGTAATACCTGTCGCAAAACGTTATCTCGCTTTGTCTCAACACGAATAGCTTCTTCCGTTAACGCGATATCAGCAATCTTGACATTGTTACGCTGAACCTCGATATGATGCACTATCAATTCAGCCTTTGAAGGTTTTTCTTCTGCATTAGGCATTCGAGATAAGAAATCTGCAAGGAAATTATTTCCTCCTTTAGTATAAACAATGTCGTAATGATAGCTCCCTATAAGTAAGGCCCATCGTACTAATCGGTTGTTCACCAGTTTGGGCAAGTTTCGTTGTACACCTAAAAGGTGTATGAGTGGCTTGTGATCTGTCACTAACGTAAATTTAATATTTCGTAAATACTGATCGAATTTCTTTATGCTAAAGAAAATTGCCAATGCTTCCCTATCGATTACTGAATACTTCCTCTCCGCCTCTTTAAGTTTCCTCGACGCGAATGCTATTGGTTGTATTACTTCTTTATCCATATGATAAAGCACTGCGCCGATGCCTTTTTCAGACGCATCACATGCTAAAAATATAGGGCGGTTGTCGTTAAAAGCTACCAAGGGACGTGTGCGTAGGATTGCCTTTTTAGTGTCAGCAAAGGCCATCTGTTCAACTTCAGTCCAACGCCAGCGCTGCCGACTGCCTGTCAGGGTATGTAAATCAGCACAAATTGTGTGTAAGTGGGGAATAAACCTTTCATAAAAATTCACGAAACCCAGAAAGGACCTTAATTCTTTAACATTTGTTGGCGGGGGTGCTTTAAGTAAGGCATCTATTTTGCGTTGTGTAGGTCGAATTCCTTGTTTGCTTATAGTGTGGCCCAAATACTCTATGTCTGATTGGAAAAACGTGCACTTTTTTAGATTTACTTTAAGCCCCGCATTTTCTAGTTTATCGAAGACCGTAGCGAGTGTATGCAGGTGTTCACTGTCATTCCTTCCTGTGACTGCAATATCGTCGAAATAAACGGCTACGTTTGGAATTCCATCTAGTAGTTGGTCTAAGTAATGTTGAAATATAGACGGGGCTGTTGCGATGCCGAATGGCATCCGATTGTATTGAAAATAACCTTTGTGTGTTGCGATCGTCAAATATTTCCTTGATTCAGGGGCTACCTCAAATTGTAAGTATGCATCCTTGAGGTCAATTTTCGAAAATTTTTCCCCGCGTGACAGATTCTGCCGCAATTGATCAAATAATGGTACCGGATGAGCATGCATGAGTAAAACAGGATTGATTGTGGTACGGAAATCGCCACAAATCCTGATTTGTCCGTTAGTCTTTACAACGTTAACTGTTGGTGTGGCCCAATCTACTGGCGTAATATTGGGGTCTACTTTCGATATAATATTTTCACTAACCAATCGTTCTAATTCAACCTCAATGCTTCGCTTCATTGAAAACTTTATGGGACGCGGGTGGAAGTGTTTGGGCTCTGCACCTGGTTTAAGGTGAATGTTCACTGCGTAGTTTTTGACTTTGCCCAGTTCCTCATCGAAGAGTCTAGGATGTAACGCTAAGATGTCTTTGAGTGATTTGGGTTTGCTTCGAATCGAATAAACTTGTTCCGGAAATCTCATGTCAAACATTTCACTCCAGTTTAAACCAAAGAGCATTGGGTCGGCCTTTTCCATAACAACTACGGGGAGGATTTTTATGTCATCTTTGATTTGAACCTCAACGTCTGTCATCCCCTTAGGCTTCAATTTGGTATTACCATATGCATGGAGTCTCGGTGCTTTCGCTAACTGTGGTGCTCCGATTTCTCTCCAAAATCGCACGCTTATAATTGAATGTACCGACCCTGAGTCCCAGTCCATTGTACATCTACGTCCATTGATGTATGCGTCAATTCTCTTGCTGTTCCCTAACTTTTTGTTGATACAATAGACTGGTGCTTCATCTTCATTACTACTTTCGCCAAAGTCACTTCCACTATTTTCAGATGACGTTTCCGTGTGTTTGTTGTGGTGATGTTTGATTTTGTTAAGCCTGCTCTTGGTCTTGTTGTAACGTCTGTTATTATCGAAGGAAATGAACGCTCTGCCAGATTTTATGCAGCAACTTTCGAAATGCCCATCCTGATTGCATTCCCTACACGTGTGGTTGCTTGCTGTGCATTGTTCTCTACTATGTCGTACTTGGTTCCCACACCGTTTGCACTGATTCGGGCGTAGAGGCCGGCTCTTATCCCTCGTGCTGTTAAAATTGTTGCTTCTTGGTGGCGCCTTCATTTTATGCACGCTAGTTGACGGGCCAGTGTTATCACGTTCTGCAATTTCCCTTGATTGTGCAACAGCAAAAATCTGTGCAAATGTTACTTCTATTGTTTTATTGTCACGTATTTCTTGCAATTCGGGCCATTTTTGTTTCAGGTCAATCTGCAGCTCCGTGTGATTTAGGCCTGTGGCAAAGCGGTCACGCAATTGTCTCTCGAGTAGCAGGCCTTCGTAACCACAATCTTTACTTAGTTGTTTCAGGCGATTAGCGTAGCGCTCCATTGATTCGTCTTCGTCTCTGATACAATTCCAAAAATCTGTTAATGCTTTGAATCTAGTTTTCTTTGTTCGGAAGAGGTCTAACAGTTTATTTTTAACGCTTTCATATGTGCTTGATTGAAAATTAGGTGTAAGTGCAACTTTGATGTCGTGGAATGCTTGCGGTGATAAGCTGGTATATAAAAGGTCCTTGCGAATTTCCCCGCATTCCTCTAAAATTTCGCACTTTTCTTCGAAATACTCCACAAAATTCTCGACATCGGTTGTATCTGGGTTGAATTTTTCACATTGGAATTTTTTTATTAAATCGTACTTTTTACTTTTCTCTGTTAGTGTGCTTACTGTTGTATCCGGCGTTGTCGGAGACACATTTTGTATCGATTGGTTTTGAAGTAAGATGGTAATCAGATTTGTTATTTGTTGTTGTTGCGATTGTTGAAATTCCATGAACTGGTTGAATTGTTCAGGGTTCATTTTTGAAAAAAAATATCCTCGTCGCCAATAAAATAATATGCGTTCGTATTTAAAACATATTTAATAACTGACAACGTCACATGCCAAAATAACAACACAGACACATAGACAAACGCACGAGACAGAAAACCTCATTTATAGCACTCGATGTTTTCTATTTATTTTTACAACAAAAAACAGCACAGGCAGGCATTTTTGCGGGAGCTCTGTTCGCCGCAACGTTTAAAATGTTATGGCTGTCAAAATGGCGGCTCAACTAGTTTTATTAAACGTGCAAGCATCCGATGCTTGTGCATTTGGCAGAGGGGAATGTTAGACAAAGTCTACTCCAGTTCTGTTTACTCTGAGAGAGGGGGCTTATCATTTCCCGGTTTTTCATAGAAAATATTATTTTCTAGTCAGGGAAGGCATTCAGTCCTTGCCGCCAATATACTCCATGAAGTTATAACAAATGTGATCGATTCTAGAACATTTTTTTCTGCCATTTCTTGCGGGGGGTGAGGTTACCACTAGACTCAAAGCCAGCACAACGCACAACATTTTTACAAATGCACACATGCATAATTCGACACACAAATTTAAATTTCACGCACACACACGCTTAAAATAGTCACGTGGGGTGTGCGTTTTGACAACGTCACAGCCGCACTCCCCACGAGACTAGCGTTCGAAATTTGAAATCGTATAATTCTAAAACATGAAATAATGAAGTAAATAATCATGAAATCTTAAAAATTATAATTACAAATAAAAGGTGACACCATCTTTTAGCATACTCGATGTTTTCTATTTATTTTTACAACAAAAAACAGCACAGGCAGGCATTTTTGCGGGAGCTCTGTTCGCCGCAACGTTTACAATGTTATGGTTGTCAAAATGGCGGCTCAACTAGTTTTATTAAACGTGCAAGCATCCGATGCTTGTGCATTTAGCAGAGGGGAATGTTACACAAAGGCTACTCCAGTTCTGTTTACTCTGAGATCTGACACGACGATTTCCTTTGATTCGTGCCACAAAAACCGGCAACAAATTCGACAACGAATTTGCGCCAGATGCGTCGACCGACGCTAAATACCTACCACCGACGACCATATCAACCCCTTTACACGTCGTTGGAGACAACATCTGCAGACGCGTCTTTCTACGTGTGGAGGAGGCATAATCAATGAACTTTGATCCCATACAGCCAAGTCTTCAGTATATATTTCTTCAGTAGTTTGCATTGAAATGCTAGTGTAATGCATTTCAATGCATCTTGGGAGAGTTTGGCGTCAAACGATCGATGGCAGACACTGTGGTGCTACTTGGATGAGGTGGATTACCACGATAAAAAACTCATCACTTTTCACACCACTTGACGATTATTTCAATGATCCGCCACATTGCACATCATCACAGACACTTATTATTACACAAAACTACACTGATTTTCCGTAACAATATCCACTCCGAAACAATATTATCAATATAAAAATCACGTCCGCTATTAGTCAAATGCCGCCAATTTTTTTTTTTTTTAAATTCTCCCATGTAGGGAAAGCAAAGGGAACGGAGCCCATACAGCCAAGTCTTCAGTATTTTATTTTATCCACTCCGAAACAATATTACAATTATCGAAATAAAAATCACGTCCAACATGCGTCCGACATAGATGGATGAAAACCCGTTCACCGGCTGTTCTGTCATTTAGCTGTTAATGTTCTACAGAGCAAATAGCACGTCAAAATAGGTTTTGTGCTTCTAGAATCGATCACATTTGTTATAACTTCATGGAGTATATTGGCGGCAAGGACTGAATGCCTTCCCTGACTAGAAAATAATATTTTCTATGAAAAACCGGGAAATGATAAGCCCCCTCTCTCAGAGTAAACAGAACTGGAGTAGCCTTTGTCTAACATTCCCCTCTGCCAAATGCACAAGCATCGGATGCTTGTACGTTTAATAAAACTAGTTGAGCCGCCATTTTGACAGCCATAACATTTTAAACGTTGCGGCGAACAGAGCTCCCGCAAAAATGCCTGCCTGTGCTGTTTTTTGTTGTAAAAATAAATAGAAAACATCGAGTATGCTAAAAGATGGTGTCACCTTTTATTTGTAATTATAATTTTTAAGATTTCATGATTATTTACTTCATTATTTCATGTTTTAGAATTATACGATTTCAAATTTCGAACGCTAGTCTCGTGGGGAGTGCGGCTGTGACGTTGTCAAAACGCACACCCCACGTGACTATTTTAAGCGTGTGTGTGTGTGCGTGAAATTTAAATGTGTGTGTCGAATTATGCATTTGTAAGAACGGCTGGCTTTGAGTGTAGTGGTAACCTCACTCCCCGCAACAAATGGCAGAAAAAAATGTTTAAGAAATTGATTAATGGCTACTCCAGTTCTGTTTACTCTGAGCTTCCTCTACACGTAGACAGATTCATATTATCTGCAAACATGAGCTTATGTATCCACAAATGGATTCAAATGTCTAAAGGCCTGTCAGTCTATATTGGTGCTCGGCAGACGCAACACGTACGCCTTACGTACGCACTCCAAATGTTTTCTATCTGACACTCAGAGTAAACAGAACTGGAGTAGCCATTAGTCAATTTCTCAAACATTTTTTTCTGCCATTTCTTGCGGGGGGTGAGGTTACCACTAGACTCAAAGCCAGCACAACGCACAACATTTTTACAAATGCACACATGCATAATTCGACACACAAATTTAAATTTCACGCACACACACGCTTAAAATAGTCACGTGGGGTGTGCGTTTTGACAACGTCACAGCCGCACTCCCCACGAGACTAGCGTTCGAAATTTAAAATTGTAGAATTCTAAAACATGAAATAATGAAGTAAATAATCATGAAATCTTAAAAATTATAATTACAAATAAAAGGTGACACCATCTTTTAGCATACTCGATGTTTTCTATTTATTTTTACAACAAAAAACAGCACAGGCAGGCATTTTTGCGGGAGCTCTGTTCGCCGCAACGTTTACAATGTTATGGTTGTCAAAATGGCGGCTCAACTAGTTTTATTAAACGTGCAAGCATCCGATGCTTGTGCATTTAGCAGAGGGGAATGTTACACAAAGGCTACTCCAGTTCTGTTTACTCTGAGATCTGACACGACGATTTCCTTTGATTCGTGCCACAAAAACCGGCAACAAATTCGACAACGAATTTGCGCCAGATGCGTCGACCGACGCTAAATACCTACCACCGACGACCATATCAACCCCTTTACACGTCGTTGGAGACAACATCTGCAGACGCGTCTTTCTACGTGTGGAGGAGGCATAATCAATGAACTTTGATCATCTGTGGTAGGTACAAGGGTCGATTCCGTAGGCATAATCTCTCAACCTAGACTAAACTAAACCGTATATCTATCCTTCTTTTCTCCATATAGTTAAAGAAGGGTAAATAAACGGTTTAGTTTAGTTTAGTCTTGTTTGTGCGTATGGAATCGCCCCTACTGACTTAAAGATACCTACCTCTTTATATAATATTATTGTTTTCTATTTACGATTCTCTGTCTATTACCTGTGGTCAAAACGTGAAGTGAAGATGGAAGAGGCTATTTCTGTCAAATATGAAGAGAAAAATATTGATATAAAACAGGAAAAGCAGGAGAATTTGGATAGTTACAAATATGAATTTGATTCTGGAAGTCAAGATAGCAGTAAAAGTGGGAGTGGTGGATATCAGAGATGGGCGCCTAATTTAAACGGGATTCGCAAAAGTGCATTTACGCCCTACAAATCAGTTCAGTGTACAGCTTTAACTAATTTGCAGAGAGGTAAGGGTTAATCAATTGAGGGAACGTGTTATATTGATTGCGGTCGAGTGTCTTTGCCGGGTTTCAGTTGAGTAATCAAGGTCGCCCTCGCAGGTAACACGCAGGCGCGAGTCCCCGAGTTGCCCCAGCCAGATTGCAGCTTACACGCGAAGGCTGGGCGAGGAGAAATAACTCGCGACGACCTGAAACTGGAGCAGTATGTCGACATCACTGACGAGCACGGCCTCACGGCTCTGCACTGGGCCGCCAGCTATGGACAACTGAATAGCTGTCAGGACCTTGTGTGGTAAGTGACAGATTTTCAATCTTTCCTTTGTTCAGTATGTTAAGTACTTACCTTAACTTTTAGGAAAGTGTAAAGTTTGATATGAATACACAAACAACTTAGTTGGCATTTTAGTCTTATCTAATTTGAAGAAAATATTATTGTTCTTTATAAATATTTTAATCTTATGCTTTAGATTTGTGTTCACATTCATTGAAAACTTGTTCTTTGTGTGATATGAGTGACCTTAACTTTGCAGTTTGTGTGTTGTAAGATTTTATTATGTCTTTTGTTGCAGGAGTGGTGCCAATGTTAACATGCGAGGTCCTGAGGGTGAGACAGCCTTACACTTGGCTGCGGCTGGAGGGCACCATGAAGTAGTTAAGTTTCTGTTGAATGAAGGAGCCAATGCTGATATACAAGATGATGTAAGTATTATAGGTACATAAGAATGTTGTTTATACAGATGAATGTTTGTTTCACTCAATATTATTTTGTGGTAACAGTTCAACTGTTATTTGTGTAAAGATTAAGTTTGTTTATTATTATTTTCAGTCTGGTAGTACTGCACTCATGTATGCAGCAGCAGCTGATTTCCCTTACACTTGTAACGAACTCCTCATACGTGGGGCTGATCTTACACTCACCAATGATTATGAACAAGATGCTTACACATTGACTACAACAAATAATTGTAAATTGGGTATGTAAATTCAATTTAATTTTAACTTAAAATGGTAAATAATTTTACTAAGAATCAAGTTTTAAAATATTGACTGCTGTGTTCGAGGAGTTATGAACTATTTTATAATCAGACATAGCAACAATAATGTCATTAGTATTGGAGCAATGGTGCTTACAAGACGTTTTTGTTTTAGCACAAACTGTGATAGAAAATTTCTTGATCGGCTGCCTAAGCAAAATGTGAAGAAGAATGTCTTGCTGCTCATTTGGTTCAGACAACAGTTTCACACAACAGCAGGTTAATTTGCATACAGCAGGTTAAAACAAATTACAGGGATTTAGTTTTTAATATAAATGTATTAAATATATTATTTTTAAGTTCATTATACTATACACAGATTGTGATGTGATAATTGACTCAAAATACAGACAATATCAATAATAAATTATCTTTTATTTACAAATAATTATTTTTCTCTTAATTCTATAACATTATCAAAATATTTATTAAAAAAACAATAAGTTTTGGTTCTTTGTTTCACAGAGTAACTGTATATGTTGGGCAATGAATTTCACAATTTCAGTAAGGAAAACGCTTTTTAGAAGTTCACCCTTCACCTTCAAACATCCTTCAACTTTGAGCAACAAAGCAAAGAATCACAGAAAAGTTCTTTGAATTGTGGAAACGTTTTTTCATTGTAAAGTATTTTTAGAGTTTTTATAAGTATTCTCTTGAAATGAAATCAAATTGAACTTCAAAGTGTTGCAGAATATCAAAATGTTTACAAAAAAGTTACTATGAATTGTTGTGCAACCAGGTCTTTTTAGACAATATTGTTTTTAGGAAAACCATTAACAGTAACAATTTTAGATGTGTTTCTACATACTCATTACTTTTGTTCAAGTTACAAAGGTATTGTCAAAGTTCTTTACAAAGTATAGCACCAACACCTTTTAAGGTTTTAAGTTTCTCATAAAAAGCCTTACTCTCGGAATCCGGCCGATTGTGTCGATTACAATAACAATCAAGGCGTCGTGGTTGTACTTGATACAAGCGCTCGCGGTAATGAACATTAATATTATGATTAATTATTATTATTTAAATTGTAAAATATATATTTAAAATGCTGATGATTTTAAGTGCCAAGTTTGGCCTATGAAATACAAGTTATTTTTGATTTGATTTGATTTTGATTAAGGAATGCTACATCTAATGATTATTTAGATAGACAGATATAAAATTTTTTAAACATGTCTAAAGTTTGGATTCAGTAAGCCAATTGAATGTTTGTGGTTTCCTGTTCGCCTGAGGGTTAATAGCAATGTTGATGATGCTGGGTCTGTCTGTAACGGCAAGAGCTTTCTTGATGGCAGCTTCAATTTCTTCCACGGTTCTGCAGAAGTGGCCAGTTTCACCAAACATCTCCATCATTTTTTCGTAACGAACCTCGCAACTTAGGGAGGTTGGTGGAGTTCTGGAATAGAGTATAAATAAATATAAACATTATTGTACAAGATTTAAAAAAAAAATTATATTCAGTTTTATTTAGAAGTGTATAATTTTTCCAGCTTACATTAAAACCAATTAAATATGTGCATATGTTTATAATACAGTGATAGAGAAGCTGAGAGAAAAGCGGCTGTCGTGGTGTGGACATATTTTGAGGAGAGAGAATGAGCATGTAATGAGAAGAGTTATTAATATGAGAGTGGATGGTAATGCAGGGAGAGGAAGACCAAAGAAGAGATGGATAGATTGTGTGAATGAGGACATAGCTAGAATGGGAGTGAATGTTGATATGGCGTGTAATAGGGGAGAGTGGAGGAGAAAGACTCGTTGCGCCGACCCCAAATGAAAATGGGAAAAGGATAGGATAATGATGATGATGATATGTTTAATATACACAAAACTAAAAAAAAATCACTTTTTATTACCTAAATAGCAATTTTATAAATCTTGATATTTAAATCTATGGACTGTTTTTATTGTTTCATTATACAAAGAATCATTACGTAGGCATTACTTACATTTGCGCTACGTCGCCGCTAGACTGAATGTCCTGCATGGTTTCCTTGTCGAAGCCGCTGTAAATACCGTTGTTGTTCACGATCACGATGATCACAGGCAGTTTATACCGGAACATCGTTTCTACTTCCATTCCTGGTCATCACAAAAGAAACAAGTGAATTATAATAACGTTTATTAGTAATTTTTTTATTTTAACATAATCTTATTTTTTATATGTATATTATAAGCTGCCAAATAACACTTTAACACTTTGCTTTTATGTCTCAATAATTTGTATTAAAATCAAAGTTTATAATTAAAAACATCAATGGATTCCTACAAATAAATAGAAAGGCAAGTACCTACAAATAAAATTTCGGCACTTTTATTTTTAACAAATATTTTGTACAAAATCTTTGTGTCATTCGTTTGATAAATGGTAAGTTTTCACATAACAAGATTTTTATTTTAGATTTCCAACTTAGGATTCAAGTATTACGTAACGCAATTTGGGGGGGAGGGGGGGTCTCGTATAACGTTACGGAGGGTGCGTTACAGGAGGGGAGGGGGGGGGGGGGGGGTCAAAAATCTTCCAAAATTGCGTTACGTAATACTTGAATGCTCCCTTATTCACATATTAGGCAGATTAGCTTGCCAAAGGCTTACCCACACTTATTGTAAGCTTGATGTGCGTGAAGGTATGACTTTATTAAATAAATATTTTTTTAGTCCAATTACCAGAGAATCCGAAGGCGGAGTCTCCCTCGACGCAGATAACGCGCTTGCCGGGCGCCTGGTCGCGGCACCACATCGCTGCTGCTATGGCGAAACCGGGGCCGACCTACAATAAAGTTATTGCTTAACATGGAACATTTTAAATATTCTTAGAAGAATAGAAGAGTTAATTTACATTTTCTTGATTGATTTGCCACGAACCATTTAAATAACAATATCTGTTTATATTTATGTCAGCCAGTGGTCAGTCTCCTGGTTGAATGATGATGACGTTAAATACTTATCTTTGGTCACCAGCTCAAATATATGCTGGGTACAGAACAAACTTTGCTACACCGAGAAACTTAAAAAACATTCAGTGTGATCATGCAGCATATCATGATGGGAAAGAGAGATAGAGTAAAAAAAAATCAACAGGCCAAATATTGCCAAAATCAACAGGACAGGAATAAATAGACCTACTCATAATGCAAAAGATCGAGCAGGATGCCACGCCCGATGTCCATGGTGATCGCGACGGGAGAAAAGATGGATGGAATGTGCGAAAAGAGTGAGTGACTCATGGCAAATGCAGGAGAGAAAGAGAGATAGAGGAAGAAAGAAGTCATAACTTACTCCCATAGTGCCAAAGGTGCCCGCGTCCAGCCTATGGCGGGGCTTGTTGTTGAGCAGCACGCCGCGCCCGATGTCCATGGTGTTGGCGACGGGGGAAAAGATGGATGGAATGTGCGAAAAGAGTGACTGACACATGGCGAATGCAAGAGAGAGAGACAGAGGGAGAGAGAGAGAGGAAGAAAGATGACGTAACTTACTCCCATAGTGCCAAAGGTGCCCGCGTCCAGCCTATGGCGGGGCTTGTTGTTGAGCAGCACGCCACGCCCGATGTCCATGGTGTTGGCGACGGGGGAAAAGATGGATGGAATGTGCGAAAAGAGTGACTGACACATGGCGAATGCAAGAGAGAGAGAGAGAGGAAGAAAGAAGACGTAACTTACTCCCATAGTGCCAAAGGTGCCCGCGTCCAGCCTATGGCGGGGCTTGTTGTTGAGCAGCATGCCCCGTCCGATGTCCATGGTGTTGGCGACGGGGGAAAAGATGGATGGAATGTGCGAAAAGAGTGACTGACACATGGCGAATGCAAGAGAGAGAGACAGAGGGAGAGAGAGAGAGGAAGAAAGAAGACGTAACTTACTCCCATAGTGCCAAAGGTGCCCGCGTCCAGCCTATGGCGGGGCTTGTTGTTGAGCAGCATGCCCCGTCCGATGTCCATGGTGTTGGCGACGGGGGAAAAGATGGATGGAATGTGCGAAAAGAGTGACTGACACATGGCGAATGCAAGAGAGAGAGACAGAGGGAGAGAGAGAGAGGAAGAAAGAAGACGTAACTTACTCCCATAGTGCCAAAGGTGCCCGCGTCCAGCCTATGGCGGGGCTTGTTGTTGAGCAGCACGCCGCGCCCGATGTCCATGGTGTTGGCGACGGGGGAAAAGATGGATGGAATGTGCGAAAAGAGTGACTGACACATGGCGAATGCAAGAGAGAGAGACAGAGGGAGAGAGAGAGAGGAAGAAAGAAGACGTAACTTACTCCCATAGTGCCAAAGGTGCCCGCGTCCAGCCTATGGCGGGGCTTGTTGTTGAGCAGCATGCCCCGTCCGATTTCCATGGTGTTGGCGACGGGGGAAAAGATGGATGGAATGTGCGAAAAGAGTGACTGACACATGGCGAATGCAAGAGAGAGAGACAGAGGGAGAGAGAGAGAGGAAGAAAGAAGACGTAACTTACTCCCATAGTGCCAAAGGTGCCCGCGTCCAGCCTATGGCGGGGCTTGTTGTTGAGCAGCATGCCCCGTCCGATGTCCATGGTGTTGGCGACGGGGGAAAAGATGGATGGAATGTGCGAAAAGAGTGACTGACACATGGCGAATGCAAGAGAGAGAGACAGAGGGAGAGAGAGAGAGGAAGAAAGAAGACGTAACTTACTCCCATAGTGCCAAAGGTGCCCGCGTCCAGCCTATGGCGGGGCTTGTTGTTGAGCAGCATGCCCCGTCCGATTTCCATGGTGTTGGCGACGGGGGAAAAGATGGATGGAATGTGCGAAAAGAGTGACTGACACATGGCGAATGCAAGAGAGAGAGACAGAGGGAGAGAGAGAGAGGAAGAAAGAAGACGTAACTTACTCCCATAGTGCCAAAGGTGCCCGCGTCCAGCCTATGGCGGGGCTTGTTGTTGAGCAGCATGCCCCGTCCGATGTCCATGGTGTTGGCGACGGGGGAAAAGATGGATGGAATGTGCGAAAAGAGTGACTGACACATGGCGAATGCAAGAGAGAGAGACAGAGGGAGAGAGAGAGAGGAAGAATGAAGACGTAACTTACTCCCATAGTGCCAAAGGTGCCCGCGTCCAGCCTATGGCGGGGCTTGTTGTTGAGCAGCATGCCCCGTCCGATGTCCATGGTGTTGGCGACGGGGGAAAAGATGGATGGAATGTGCGAAAAGAGTGACTGACACATGGCGAATGCAAGAGAGAGAGACAGAGGGAGAGAGAGAGAGGAAGAAAGAAGACGTAACTTACTCCCATAGTGCCAAAGGTGCCCGCGTCCAGCCTATGGCGGGGCTTGTTGTTGAGCAGCATGCCCCGTCCGATGTCCATGGTGTTGGCGACGGGGGAAAAGATGGATGGAATGTGCGAAAAGAGTGACTGACACATGGCGAATGCAAGAGAGAGAGACAGAGGGAGAGAGAGAGAGGAAGAAAGAAGACGTAACTTACTCCCATAGTGCCAAAGGTGCCCGCGTCCAGCCTATGGCGGGGCTTGTTGTTGAGCAGCATGCCCCGTCCGATTTCCATGGTGTTGGCGACGGGGGAAAAGATGGATGGAATGTGCGAAAAGAGTGACTGACACATGGCGAATGCAAGAGAGAGAGACAGAGGGAGAGAGAGAGAGGAAGAAAGAAGACGTAACTTACTCCCATAGTGCCAAAGGTGCCCGCGTCCAGCCTATGGCGGGGCTTGTTGTTGAGCAGCATGCCCCGTCCGATGTCCATGGTGTTGGCGACGGGGGAAAAGATGGATGGAATGTGCGAAAAGAGTGACTGACACATGGCGAATGCAAGAGAGAGAGACAGAGGGAGAGAGAGAGAGGAAGAAAGAAGACGTAACTTACTCCCATAGTGCCAAAGGTGCCCGCGTCCAGCCTATGGCGGGGCTTGTTGTTGAGCAGCATGCCCCGTCCGATGTCCATGGTGTTGGCGACGGGGGAAAAGATGGATGGAATGTGCGAAAAGAGTGACTGACACATGGCGAATGCAAGAGAGAGAGACAGAGGGAGAGAGAGAGAGGAAGAAAGAAGACGTAACTTACTCCCATAGTGCCAAAGGTGCCCGCGTCCAGCCTATGGCGGGGCTTGTTGTTGAGCAGCATGCCCCGTCCGATGTCCATGGTGTTGGCGACGGGGGAAAAGATGGATGGAATGTGCGAAAAGAGTGACTGACACATGGCGAATGCAAGAGAGAGAGACAGAGGGAGAGAGAGAGAGGAAGAAAGAAGACGTAACTTACTCCCATAGTGCCAAAGGTGCCCGCGTCCAGCCTATGGCGGGGCTTGTTGTTGAGCAGCATGCCCCGTCCGATTTCCATGGTGTTGGCGACGGGGGAAAAGATGGATGGAATGTGCGAAAAGAGTGACTGACACATGGCGAATGCAAGAGAGAGAGACAGAGGGAGAGAGAGAGAGGAAGAAAGAAGACGTAACTTACTCCCATAGTGCCAAAGGTGCCCGCGTCCAGCCTATGGCGGGGCTTGTTGTTGAGCAGCATGCCCCGTCCGATGTCCATGGTGTTGGCGACGGGGGAAAAGATGGATGGAATGTGCGAAAAGAGTGACTGACACATGGCGAATGCAAGAGAGAGAGACAGAGGGAGAGAGAGAGAGGAAGAAAGAAGACGTAACTTACTCCCATAGTGCCAAAGGTGCCCGCGTCCAGCCTATGGCGGGGCTTGTTGTTGAGCAGCATGCCCCGCCCGATGTCCATGGTGTTGGCGCCCTCGCTCACGATGATGCTGTCGGGGGGAATCGTAGCCTGCACCGCCTTGAACACTGCGTAGTAGTTCAATGGGACGCTTTTGTCGTTTGCTTGGGCCTGAAATGTTTAAAGTTATTTTTGCAAAATTCTAACAATAGTGGTCCTATTAAGACCCATTCTAATATGCGGATTGATTTTAACGACAACCTCCATGGTCGAGTGGTCTGCATGCCGGTCTCAAGGCGTCGTTATCTCGAGAGGTTCTGGGTTCGATCCCCAGTGGGGGCAAATGTTTGGGTGATGAATACAGTGTATTGTATATATGTATTCTGAATTTTTTTATGTATTTATCTATTAAATATATATACTCGTATATCCGTCCTCTAGTATCCGTAAAACAAGCAGCATTAGTAGCTTAAAATGACTAGTTGATAGGTGTGAATGACTGAAGATATTTAATTATATTATTCATAAAATCCCGCCATTAAATGAAAAGCTCACCTCAACAAAAGCAACATTAGCCTTCTGTTTCTGTTGCAATGCTTGCCACCATTTGTTATCGCTCGGTTGTAACGAGAATTTCTTCTGGGCGAGTTGTTGTGTGAGGGCCTCAGCGAACGGCTTGATGTCCGCATGCACGGCCACTTCCGATTTGACGCTATTATGGAACTCTTCTGGACTTATGTCCACCTGAAATATATAACTATATATAATATATAATTACATAAAAGCGTGAGTGGTTCGTCCCACTTTTACATGACCTAACATCAGCAGGGATTAAGAGCATCAAAAATTCTTGGGTCATACTGTCGATTGAAAGCGTATTCTTTGTTCTTTAGGAACTGTCGAGTAAAAAAGTATGTATTCACATTTTAGAGGTGACAATCTGTTTCATTCTAATAAGAGTCATTTACTGTCAAAAGTGGTTACACATATATGGAGTTGACTGCACCCTATGTGGAATTTTAGTGTAACATATTGTTCTTGGAAGTGTCATCATGAATAATGACTGTTTCTGACTACAATTTTAACAGTAATATAGTAACAATGTATCATGTTCCAACAAATATTAATTGTCATTATACATTTTTATTTGGTGTTTTTTTATCTTTGCTAGTATGTACTTAGTATGTTATTATTACTTAATTAACACCTCTTGCGGCCTTATCTAATTATATAAGTGCGTCTTAAAATCGATTTGTTGATAGGCAGGTTAAACTGATAATTTACCACGTTATTACAATGTATAAAGAAAGAAAATTATGTATCTACAGTTCATATTATTATATTTATTTTAAAGTAGAAAGAAATTATGTAAGCATTCATCTAATGACACTCAAAGTTTTGGTCACCCATCCACGGTCTGACTATGGCGAAGGTAGCTTCGTTCTCTCCTTTTTTTTTTAAGTGGTAAAATCAAGATCTTACTTGTATAATCTTAACATCCGGAGCGTACCGGGGCGGCTGTCCGAAGTGCAGCATCCAGTTGAGCCGCGCGCCCAACAACACTATGACGTCTGCCTTGAGCAGGGCTTGCGTACGCGCAGTCGACACGCAGAACTCCGATTCATCGGCTACTACACCTTTGCCTGTTTAAGGTTTGGTAAAAAGTTCGTTAAGATTACACGATGTCTATACCTAATTATAAGCAATCTACTAAACTACCAACATTGGGTTTGTAGTACAAATTATTTGTACAAATCAAAGTAGGATAATACAGTACTAATTACTTTGAATGAACATTTGATATCTTATGAAACTCGCTCATTGAGGAACTTTGCCGCGTAGTGCTTAATACGCTAAGGTTTTCGATATCGAAAACAAAGTTACCTTCGCCGTGGTCAGGCCTTGGATGGGTGATCTCGACCTCTTTGGTTTTGTTTGGTCCCGGTCGCTATTGCAAACGTTTTTACCCACCAACCAGCATTGGGCCAGCGTGGTAGTGTTACGGCCCATACTCGTCATGTGTTTATTTCTATGATGAAGGCCTGTGCCCATTAATATATAGGATGAGAACGACGATATAATGAAACTATCCCGTTCCCGTATATTGATTTTATTATGTATGTCACTAAAAGGTTGTTGCCGTGATTAAATAAAAAATATCTTCAGACATTCTCACTTATCAACTAGCCCCATTTTAAGCAACTAATAATGCTGCTTGTGTTACGGAAACTAGATGACGGATAAATATATTAAATAGATAAATACATATAAATATGCAGATATATAATACATATATAAACATCTGACTGGAGAACAAAATGCCTGTATTCTTCACACAAACATTTGGTCCCACCGGGGACCAGAACCTCTCGAGATGGCGACGCCTTGAGACTGTAGGTTTAACATAGATAGGAAATAAATAAAATATGAAATTGGTGTTCTGTATGGAGATTTTGGGGAATTCTGCATTTTCCATACAAAATTTTTTTCAAATTTCTTCACAACGACAAATCCAAGGATAATAATATTTGGCATCTATCATTAGACAAGCTTTAGTAATATGTGTAATATCACACTTCATAAAACTTATTTATCGTTTTTAAGTGAATGCAATAAAAATGATGTATTCGGGAGGCACTTAAAAAGAGTTGTCTCCGTGTCTTATTTTAACACAATTAAACTTACAACAAATTATCAAAACAAATCAAAAGAGCTCAAAAATAAAGTCTATTTTTAGACGAGGTAATTATTTTTTAGGAATACTCTGAATCTTAATAGTTACAGACAAAATACTAAGATAGAAAAAATACACCAATTTCATAGGTAAGGACCCAATATTAAAACAAATCAATTACCCATAGGAGTGGGCAGGAATGGTATCCTGGTAGTCTGAACTAGCTTAGTGACTGCATCTTCAGCTTTCGCGTATGCAGCGCCCTTCCCCACAATGATCAGAGGCCGCTCCGCCTTGGCCAGCAACTCTGCGGCTCTCGCGACCAGCGCTGGGTCCGGATGGCCTAGTTGAACTGTCTCTGCGTTGTAGAAGTCCAATGGAACTTTGTCTTCATCTATTTCTGCCTGAAAAATTGTTTTTTTTTTAATATGACAGGTAAGCCTTCTTACTTTATGGTAAGTGACGATAAGGCCGAAGGTGGAAACGAGCTTCACCTGTAATCCTCAACAACTGAGGAACTGGCTATCTTACCTCTGATTGCCGGAACACAACATTGTTATTATGGCGACTTTAGGTAAGACGGTGGTAGCTAGTCAGGCGGGCTTAGAAGCCCAACCATCAACCAAGCCGAGCAGAAAAACCTCTGCCCTCGTGGGTTCGAACTTCAGATCTTCCGATCTACATCTGGTGGTGTCAACCACTAGACCAGAGAGGTGTTATAAGTTGTTAATGTGGTATATGTTTCATAACCACTCAAGTCTCGGGAGCGAGACTCAATAGCAATATAGCTATAATTTATCTATAACTATACCTACTA
Source organism: Parapoynx stratiotata (assembly GCA_910589355.1). Taxonomy (NCBI): domain Eukaryota; kingdom Metazoa; phylum Arthropoda; class Insecta; order Lepidoptera; family Crambidae; genus Parapoynx; species Parapoynx stratiotata. Next base: position 7,613,872 of record OU342473.1, read on the forward strand.
TCACATCAAATCTGTAGTAATTGGAAGTGAAATGTCCCTGTAAGCGGCGCCTGTTGCGTCTCGATTCTAATACTACTTAAGGGACTAAATAAATATGATTTCAGAGGTTGTAGTAAGTGAGTGGAAACAAGATGTAAGAATAATTTTATTTTGCTGAGAAAACTTTTGTAAAATGCTGAGCGGACGTGTGACAGAGGAGAATGGAAGAAGAAGACATGTTGTGCCGACCCCACCTAGAGTGGGAAAGAGCAAGAGAAGAAGAAGAAGACTTTTGTAAAATGAGATGGAGGTGTTAAATGTTAATATTTATCTTTTAAAAAAACGAGTCCTACAAAGCATAATCTCGAGTGTCGACTGATAGTGGTATTTACCATAAGCAGCGTCCCCGGCATATCCAAGTAAGAGACGCCCGGGCGCCCGGCCGCAGCCAGCCGCACCGCGCGCTCCACGTGCAGCGGGATCAGGCGAGGCGACGGCGGCCGCGCCGCGTACTTGCAGAACAGGCGGCTGGAGTCCACCTGGTATTTTTTTTCTCTTTATTTGGGTTAATAAACAGTTTACACAATAAGTCTTAGTGATAACATTATTACTTAACTAATTAATTATCATTGTGTCGCCAATAACATTAACCACGTATTACAATTATACTAATAAGGTGAGGAGTGAAGTTGTACATAAAATTACTAAACCTAAGATGTGCATATACACAAGGTTTCGAGGCGATGTAAATGTATGTAAATAGTGGTATTGGAAATTATACCGATGACACGTTTCCTTAATATGGTTTACCCATAATAGATATCAAAATAAAATCTCGTGGGTGTTAGCACCTCTGCCTACTCCTTCAGGGATATACGCGTGATAATATGTTTATACCAACTGACCAGTAGTCATCAGCCTATATACGTCCCGCTGCTGGGACAGGCCGTCCTCATGGAAAAACACATGAGGAGTATGGGCCGTCACCACGCTGGCCCAAGGCGGGTTAGTGGGTAGAAACAGTCACAAATGCGACCGGGACCAATGGCTTAACGTTCCGAAGCATGCAGGAGCTCGAGATCACAAAGTCTTGTTCACCCATCCACGGCCTGACCATGGCGAAGGTAGCTTTGTTTTCGATCGAAGGCAAAGCGCACTGACCACTACGCCACCGAGCTCCAGACCAGAACTGACCAATAAAAATTGCTTTTTTTAGAAATCCCCACTAGTTAAACTCAGCTTAGGGGATTTTGGAAAAGCGTTTTTTAGGTTGAAGGCACACTTATTAAAGGATAATCAAGGATGCCTCCTACAAATCTTAGCACCGAGAGAATCGACCGCGTCGAATTCGGTTAGAGGAGGCCCATGCCGAAAGTCAAAATCCTAAATATGGAAATGAAGGCTATTTTTATACAGGGTATGGTATGCATTTAAAGTTGAATATGCTTAAAGACTAAATACCTAATAGGTATTTGACTATTTTTTGTTTTCTGTTCTGCTGTTTTAATAAGGACCCCCAGTCGATTTTTAATCTACAATATATATATATATAGATAAATACGGCAGCGAAATATATTTCGAATCATTATGCGCCTTGAATTCTTATTTACCATAGTCACTAGAGTAAATTTTTCGTTGACGATAAAAATATCGACACATCATCACACAATGTAGATAAATAAGATTTTACTCAATAGATAACAACAATTTTTTATCAGTGTTTTGTGCCATTGTGTAATCATAGTTTTATCATCATAAATATCTTATCTTCTTTAATTGACATAGTTACACTTATATTTTAGTAAATTACATGAAAGTACTTATTATGCTTTATTATTATTATGCTTCTAATATTCAATATTGCCTAGACTTTTCCCAGAGGAATATTGCCTTCATGACACTTCTATTGGTACAATAGTATTTGTCTAATAAGACTAAAAAGTTGTATACTTATAGAGGTGTCAGTAACTTTGAGAGCCACTTGCAGGAAATTTTTAACTTGGTAGTGTAAAATTGTCAAAAAATTACATTATGGAGTTTAAAATCTCGATTTTAATTTCCTGCAAGTGGACCTAAAGATGTTAAATTCAATATCTACAAAAATAGGTTTGTTAAAGCTGATTAAGGGCTTTGCAAACCCAATTAATTCTTTGAAGAAGGCCTAAGTCCATTAGTGGGAACCTCTGTTGCTAGTGAGTTAAAAAAAAATCTTTTCTTTTTTTTTCAAAAGTTATAGTTTATCCTTTACTAATTGAAGCAGTGCATACCTGAGGCCATTCCTGGAATCCTCCAATACCCTCATGGTCTTCAGGGCAAGAACCACCAATTACTAACAAGGGCCAGCAGTTTACTTGAGCATTAGCCATTCCACCAATACAATGCAGAAGACCAGGGCCTGATACTGCTAAGCATACTCCAGGTTTCCCTGTAAATGTATGTATATATAAGAATATTATTATAGCTAAAAACAACAACTGTGACTACTACAATTAGTAAAACTCCACAACAATATTGTATTACCAGTTACTGATGACATAATGTCCTTACCATTTGTAGAATACATTATTATAATGTAAGATGACAATTTGTTTGTATCATAAAATAAAAATAAAAATTCCATTAGCTAAATTGTTATCATTATTATAATGTGAAGATGGCTAGGCCATCTGGCTTCACCCCAAGATTCTATTTAACATAATTATCATTAAATGGAACCTAGTTGGAAAAGTCGGAAATAAATCATATATAAGGTATAATTTGTTACATACATTAATGGTTGATGAGTTAACAATAGCTCAGGTATATTAAAAACAGTATAAATAACATACCTGTAAGGTAACCAATAGCTTGTGCTGCATAACATGCTGCTTGTTCATTTCTCATACCAATATACTTTAGACCCGCTGCTTGGAAAGCTAGCGACGTCTCAATAACAGGGATTCCAACAATGCCAAATACATATTCAACTCCCTGAAATAGATATAAAATTCAAGGAGAAAGAAGAATATTACATGTTAAAAAAATAAAATAAAAGTAAAATAAGTAATAGAATTTGATTAATATCTACATACCTGTTTTTTTAGGCTTTCAGCCAGTATTGTATTTCCGTCTGTCACCATGCTGGAGCTTAGTTTTGAGGTAATATGGAGAGATCTTCGGAATGATAATTGAGCAAGCCTTCCTAGCAACATAGTATAAAATGGCTTTAAGTATTACAAAACAATATTATTTATTGACACTACTAATCAGCTATGTATTCAGAATAGCAGGTGTATAATTAGCTATTAAAGATAAGACTAAAACGTTTAATTTGTTTAAATAAAAACTGAACTAAACTATCTCCGTACTGGTGTTTATACACTAAAATAAAACTAACCTAAAAGTCAAAGTCCAATACAATACAAAATAAGTAAGCAATAAACTTACAAGATATGTACAGTCTTAGTTGATAGTAGCGGTTCACTGCCCAAAAATATGATATCGTATATATTATGATTATATTTTATACAAAAAGATATCGATCTCGTATTGCTTTCACGTACAAATTCTTGGATAATTCATGATAAAAATATGAAACTAATGCGTTGTCATGTAATAGGTACTTACTAAATAACACAGTCATTATTTATGTACACAAACTGAAAGTAATTATATGGATTTTTACTTATAAACAAAACCAAAAAATGTAAAACTTTTATTTGGGATTTTGGGAAATGTTTTGTTTTTGATTTTTGACATTGACAGTTAGCAATGACATGAAAAATGGTTCTCTGGTGGTTTTTGGCGCCATTAAACTTTATCGGACGTGATTTTTATTTCAGTGATTGTAATATTGTTTCAGAGTGGATCTTGTTGCGTAAACTCAGTATAGTTTTGTGTAATAAGTGTCTGTGTTGACGAGCAATGTGGAGGATCATTGAAATAATCGTCAAGTGGTGCGAAAACGATGGGATTTTTATCGTGGTAATCCACCTCATCGAAGTAACACCAGAGTTGCCATCGATTGTTTGACGTTAAACTCTTCCCAGATGCATTGTAATGCATTACACTAGCATTTCAAATTTCAATGTAAACTATTGAAGAAATATTATTATCGAGGACATGGCTGTATGGGCTTTATTCCCTTTGCCTTCCCCTACAACAACAAAAAAGGGGGTTTATGGCGGCATTTGGCGGAATTGTATGAAAAACGATGGGATTGTTATCGTGATAATCCATCTCATCGAAGTAACAGCACAGTGTCTGCCTTGGTCTGTCATCGATCGTTTGACGCCAAACTCTCCCTAGACGCATTGAAATGTATTTATAGAACAATATACCGAAAATATATACCGAAGACTTGGCTGTATGGGCTTCGTTCCCTTTGCTTTCCCTAAATGGAAGAATTTTACAACAACAAAATGGTTCCCTTCGTTCTCTTCTCTGTATTTTCGTCGAATATTTTACTACAAATAATAGAATGACAAAGTCCTAACATTAAGTATAAATATATTTTTGCTCGGATTTTTTTTCTCGCAAGTGTTCTTACCTTATTACCTTTATTAATTTTATTTGGCGATGATTTTTTGGCGAAAATCTTAGCTTTATCAGAGTTCTGGCACTATGAGGCTCATATTGTTTTATCGATTTCGAGCATTAAGATTTAAGAGAATCATTCATCGTCTTTCAGCGAAATTCTAGGTTGTATACAGGCATGGAAGTTTTACAAATATTTGCAAAGATGCAAAAAACAAAAACATATTCCAAAAACAAATATTAAAGATAAGTTCGACAAAACAGTATAGGTACAATCCTTCTTTTGGTACTTTTTTATTATATTACAGAAACCATGACTTTTGTACTATGCAGTTCTCCAAACTGAAACTAAATAAAAGCTAACTGGAGAGTTTTGGCGGCATTCAACTATGGCGGACGTGATTTTTATTTCGATGATTGTAATATTGTACAGAGTGGATATTGTTACGTAAAATCAGTGTAGTTTTGTGTAATAAGTGTCTGTGATGATGTGCAATATGGAGGATTATCGAAATAAACGTCAAGTGGTGTGAAAAGTGATGAGTTTTTTATCGTGGTAATCCACCTCATCCAAGTAGCACCACAGTGTCTGCCATCGATCGTTTGACGCCAAACTCTCCCAAGATGCATTGAAATGCATTACACTAGCATTTCAATGCAAACTATTGAAGATATATATATTGCAGACATGGCTGTATGGGCTTTGTTCCCTTTGCCTTCCCGACGGGAGAATTTTACAAAGAAGAAGTAAAAGCTAACTATAAGGACAAAAAATATCCTAAAACACTAAAATAATATATGTAGTTACTGGGTTTTTATTTATGAAATTAATTAACAAAAGTCCTACAATTATTCAGTTTCTATTACTTACTTATCTATCGTTAATTAACAGTTTTTAGTCAGGGAACCAGATCCCATCTCAATTTACGAGTATTGATGGGGATAAATAAAAAAAAACTGACTGAGTAACAAGCAAATCTGTAAATTTATTGTGGGATAAATTTTAGGTGTGATACATTTCCTAACTATCGTTAAGTTAGTCTAATACCTACTATAATATCCAACATATTCAGGAAGATAATACATTGATAAAAGTCCTTCTCCCCCCTTTGGAGCTTATAGTATAAGTTCAATTATTATTTACAAACAGCGCCAGCGGTAGCCGAATTTGTGAATATCGCTTGCCCCACAAATGCTAGATGAATGTGAACAGGCTCGCCGCCTTGGGGACTAAAGACATATCAAGCGAAATGTGGTTATGTGAAATGTGTTTAACACCTCTGCCTACTCCTTCGAAGTGTGGTGATCTGTTATGTGAAAGTTTGTTTGGTTTTGTAAGGGATTTCCTTACTGACTGTGTTGCTACAGGTACCTATCTATAGCTGCATCCAACAATCTATAGTTAAAATCCTAAAGCATGAGAATACAATGCTTGTTTATTCGCACACGGCGAAATCAAATGCATAGATAATTAATAGATTCATGTAATAAAATAAGTTTTACATTTTTTTTTGTACAAAAACGTATAGTGAATAATAAAATTCAATATGTACAACAAAAACTGTAGACAACTTATATAATTGTAAATTCCCTACCCTTCGCGTTTAACCTTTTTATTTTAGATGTTTAATATATAAATCTTGTTCAGCCTAGCGTTTCCCGGTATTTTTCCAGGGTCCGTTATCCTGCTAATCCTTCCCAATTGCCCTTCAGCATCATCTGGATACAACATAACATAATAAAAATATACATTTGTCAATTATCTTTAAATTGGAAACAGCAGAAGTAAATGATGATAAAATATGTACAAATACATACATACATAAATCACGCCTAAATCCCCGAAGGGGTAGGCAGAGGTGAACTTGTACCTACCCACGTTTCGCCTACTATGTCAAGTCCCATGTAATAGGTGGCGAGCCTATTGCCATTTTATCGGGCACAAAAGTCGCAGTTCATTGCTAGCCTTGGTGGTATAAGAGGAACGCTGCTGCCCGTTCCTAATCATTGATTTATCCTTAGTCGCCTTGTACGACACCCACGGGAGAGATTTGGGGAGGTGACAATTGTATTTTACTCTGCCGTCACCACACGGCCAAAATATGTCATTGCTGCAAATAAGCGTGAAGGCGTTATTCTTTCGCAAGATGAATTCAATCATTTTGAATGATTTTTTTTTGTGTTTTTAATTTAATTGGAATTCCAGAATATGTTAAATGTTAAGTTGCTTTTGAACAAGTATAAATTTGTCAGCTGAAATATATTGGATTGCAATGAGTTTCGTATTTTCTTATCAATAATAGAGATGTCTTCCAGGCAACTCGTCTTGTGTGTAAGATCCCGCGTTGGAATTACCTATTTATTTTATTATAGTACAATACCATAACATTGATGCTCTCCTTAAAGCTGACTTCTCACGGTCTGTGATTGTTGATTGTTCATTCATGAGACAAAGATTACCACCAGACCAAACTGACCAGACTTAAGCACTATTATTAATCACAAATAAGTGATTAATCTATACATTGCTTTTTCTGTGACCATTTTGTATTCATCCAAAAATATATCAATATGTATGTATATAAGTATTTATTTAAATATTTTTATGTATTATATTTAGTATAATGTAGTTCATTTAACATTTGCACGAATTCTTGTTGCATTTTCGTCGCCTACTTATAACTGCTATTACTGTCGTTAATGGGTTGACTGGAAGACATTCCTATTAGTGAATAAGTCCTCCCTTGGAAACATTGTTTTTACCATGAAGTTGTAAAATTCTTCAATTGCAATAAAGAGTATTATTAAGATTCATTAACGAAATTCATTCATGAATCTGCGACCATATGCAATATCATAGACCGTGGTAAGCCAGCATACATTCATTTTGGTTAAGTTTATTTGGAAACTTATTACCTAAATAACTATTAGCAAAAAAAAAACAAAAATAGCTTACGCACCTAGATTGATGTTTTTAAGAATATTGTTTACTAAGGAAATAATACAATACTGATACATCATCGTCAGAATTAAGCTCTTCCGCTCTTCAATATATGCGGAACTCAAGTACCTAACGATCCTTTGGTGAGGTGATTAGACGTAATATTTTTTTTTTGTTTGGCACCTACAATCATAGATTTGTATAAGAGCCATGAAATATCACTACTAACAGTTTTTACTACTACAGTTATTAATTTAAACGATCTTCAATATCTTCTTATCATTGTCGAAACGTTGTTTAATTATGTGGTAAAATTTTTTTGAGAATCGAGCCTCGTACTACCTCTACCTACGCCTTTGGAGAGTAGAGTCGCCTGATGCAAAGAGTATGTAATTGGTGTGATGGTATTATTCAAAATTCAAAAATGTTTATTCAGTTTCGATGCGTCTTAGCCATGTATTAAGGTGCGAACAAACTATGTAACATATTATATAACTTCAGTAGACATTGAAGTACCTGCATAACAAAGTATAGCATTGTTCGCGCGGTGACAACCCCACGGCACATACACATTCTTCAAAAATTAAAGAGGGTTGTGGGTACTGGGAAATTCGCAATCAGTATGTTTTGGTGACAATACAATTGTTTTCCAAGTTTCAAGGCGGAAGTAAGGCGATAATCAACGCCTCATTGGTAGGGTTTACACATAACAGTGCCTAATTGATAAAGTTAGATTTTGTAATTAAATAGTAAAAAGAACTACCCGGCTATGTTCAGCACCTCTACTGCAGGTTATTATTGTAATAAACTTTAATTTTTAGTTGCGTCAAAGAGCTCAATTTCAATGGGAAACGTGATTTCTGATACTTTCCGCTATATGCGCTTTTCAAGTTTCCTATATAAATGGAGCTTCTTGACGCAACTAAAAAAGTTTACTTTTAACTTTTGTAGTTAAACCGGGTCATTATTTATTACAAACTTAATAACACCTCATTCAATTAAATTGCCTTAGTCTTAAGTGGAACATATACACAGACACACGCACACGTACACACACGGATCGCCAAATTCGTAGTGATTACCTTCGCTACTGGCATCGGCCGTAGTCGGATAAAATGAAAAATATACTGTAGTATATAAGGAGATAAAGAAATAGCTGTTACCGTGATTGAAATCGTAGGTATTTCAAAATAGGAGTCCACATTTCCACAGTTGGTAGCCCTATACACACAGAAGTATTTGCAAGTTCACAGCGTTGTTGACGTACTGACGTCCGCTAATAGCAGGGTGCGCGGGCGCAGATTTTGCGCCGGAGCCTTCTGTAGCGCACAGCACTCGCCAACGGACGTGATCCGCACGTATCCTACCGCAGCGTGTAAAATGTGCGCGCCACAGTGATCGAAAGTGAAATTGTTTTATTAAATTGACACTTTAAAGTTTTATTGGAATCGGGATCATGGCTATTATAGCTATTAAGATATTTGGTACGTAAAAGTCTTTTTATTTTAAGTTAATTTATTACTATAATATGAAAAATAAAAAAGTACAGTTAAAAAAAGTTTGAATTCATCGATATATTCATTCACTTGTTGTTTTGTAGTTTATTTTTCCTTTTTTCTCTGTAAAAATTATATTTTTAATTACAAATTAATTGTAATTAGTTTCATTCTTATCAAAACGAAAATTTTTCAATGGAATCATTTTAATACACTATTAAACAGTAGTTCAATTTCATCGTCATGTGTTGGAGTAAGACAATTGTTGTTAATGTACCCGCATTCAAAATCATTTATTTCTTTTCACGGCTGTTGCATTAGACTCGGCGGCAGCACTACGAGTTTAGTATAGCATAATATTTACAAAAATGTCTGTGTAACATTTTTACTCATAATTTTTTATAGACGTCGATCAGTCAGTGGCTAGTAAAACATATATTATTTGGATTGATTTAATGGAAATAGGGAGTCTGTCCATAAAATATATAAAAAAAATGCACAAAAACAGATTATTTTTAAAGACATAAACAGTGTGAAACAATTAAACATTATGCTCCAAATTAGTGGCAAGCACGAGTTCAAACTTTTCATTCATATACATTCATTTTCAAGATTGTGTAGTCATCAGCAATATTATATTTCATAAATATTCTAAATCAGGCATAATGTTTGTTAACACATTATAAATCTTATGCGTTATTATAACATTTTATATTCCTGCAAGCAATCCATCCCCATCTATACTTGTTTTTTAGGGTTCCATATCTTCTTCTTCGATTCGTTTAAGATTGGAAAACATGTATTGTGTACAACAAACAATGAGTAGTACGTTTTAGAAGGAAAATCTAAAATTTACATTGATAGTCAGAACTAGTTTAAAGTAGAGAATTTACGTTTTATTGAATAACTTTTAACTTTCTAATGGTATGATTAATATGCTTGGGAATTAAAGCAAATTCTATTGTTATTGGAACTTCGATGTTCAAGTGATATTGTGTATGAATGTCAATGTGATGTACATCTACTAATGTATATTTAAACTGTTAACACACCTACTAGAAGGTAATAGTTTCATAACTAATTATATATTTCATAAACAAATGTAGTTACAGTACTATTTCTAGTGGTTTGTTACGAGTAGTTATATAATAATTGTTTACTTGTAATTGAAACGGTATTGTCACAACCTTTTATGTATAAAAAATCTAAGAACGCACTCATGGTTATTATGATGGAAGCTACTTATGTACTTCGTGACACGGACAAATTATTTCAAACTCCAAATTTTTTATTGTATGTTATGTTAATAAGTAAGCACTGGTATAGGTAACCGTAGCAGATAGAATAAATCTTATTAGTAACATAATAATATAGTTACGCTGTAGCTCAAAACATATACTCATAAATTTTTTTTAATTATTATTTTATATGGGCACTATTGCTATACTTTATCACTTAAATAAACTTATTTATAAGTACAAGCCGCTGATGATAACATGGACATAAACGATCCAGACTCGTACTTGGGACTATTGTAACCTAAAAATGTAGATAAATAAAACAATAAATTATTATTTCGACATTTGCTCACACTGCAGAATTCTATTATGAGTTAGATGTAACATCTGTCCTGGCTGAAGGAATTTTGTTTTGAATTACAGAGTGATTATGGAATTTCTATAGTGCCTGGTAACGGCAATAGGCTTGCCTAAAATAACTGGCAGTATGGGTGTATAATGCAACTGTACCCACCCCTTCGGGCATATAGTCCTGTTAATATGTATGCAAATATAAAATATATAGTAACCATTTGATTATTATAGACCTCCCGTTCAAACCCAGAACAAAACGACAGGCGACATCGTCTCATTATTAAAATTATCATTATATTCGCGTTCTAAAATGACTAAAATTTAAATAACATCCGTTGCAAGCGCGTGCTCATGTTATTGCTGATTGAGCCTTTTGTTATTGTTTTGAGAAGTTCGTTGCATTTGTAGATTAAACTATATGAATGTTTATGTGATTAATTAGTGGTTCTAACTTGAATGCTTTCATAATTACAATGTTTTGATACCGTTTAAAATTTTCTACTTAGCGCTTCAAAGTTTTCTAATTTTTGCGCGAACTCAATAGTTATGTACGGTCACGAGCAAAAACATGTACCTATTTTAGTCCTTTGTCGTTCTAAGGTTTTAGCAAAATATTTGCTGTTGCCAAACTAGTTATGTTAAAACAACAAAGTTATAAAAAGGATACGTATGTTTGCTCGTGAATCTCGGTGAGTCTCGTGACTGTACATTAAAAAAAAATACGATTTTTGGTAACAAGTTGCGTAGTAAAATTGTTTACTAGCGGATAAAGTTGTAACGTACCATAATATTAAAAGAGATGAACATTTAACTGTTGTCATTAAACATAATAATATAAACAAACAAAGAGAATGACCAATTCATAACAGGTGTATTTATTTCGTTGCACTTTTAGGTAGTCGGTTCGTGTAAGTAATGTATGTAGTTGCACATCTACATACATTCCATGGAGAGAAAGCGTCCAGCTTGTTGGTGCCTGGCCTTTGATTGCATGTAAACATTGGCCCAGACAGCTTAGTATTGGTGACTAATTTACTTATACATTACTCATTCTAATTTAGAGAGGATCGGATAGACGGCTGCTACATTTTGTTACATAACACAAAGTTTAACGATAACATAGAAGTTTTTGAAAGACAGATTTACAATAAAAAATTCCGATTCCAGTTTTCATAAAGTAGTACATGTTTTATGTGTGGTTTTTTATATATAGTAACTTTTATTCAGTTAAAAAAAGGTAGTGAAAGATGACACCCAAGGTTGTGTACACTGGTACACGACTTGTGTACCAGTCGTATAACTTCTATGTTTAATAAAAATTACTCTGAACGGACTAAGATTTGTACATCGCTGGAATGGCATTTTTGAGCTGAATAAAACTTTCTATGGCGCCAAGTTCCAAATCTTTGACCGTTCTGAGTAATTTATGGTTAAACAAACTTACCTGTGATGTTTGACCATAATTATACGAGGTGTTACATCCGAAGAGATTCAGTAATTCACTATGTAGTTCACTTCTCAATGTACTAGGTATCGCACAGTATTTAAAAGCTAAAAAAAAAAATTTTATTGATTAAAATATTCCCTATGTACCCTCTCTTGGCTGTACGTCTGTGTTCTCTGTGCCCGAGCCGTACTGAAGTCATTCTTTTTAGAGTAAGCTTTCAACTTATTTCGCAAGTAATACTCGTAGTTAGCGTGGGAGTTTTATAAAATTATGGGTTGGGAGGGTATTGAATCTCTTCGGATGTAACACCTCGTATAATTATGGTCAAACATCACAGGTAAGTTTGTTTAACCATAAATTATACTTCGGTGTTACATCCTTCGGATTCAGTAATTCACTATGTAGATGTTTAGCGCACATGCGAAATAGGTTGATGTTAAATAACACAAAAGCTTTAGTTGTGTGATTAAGTATAATAATCATATTTATGGTATTACAAAAAAAAAATTCAAAACAAAAAAGTACTTAATTTTAACTGATCAAAGTTTCTGCAAATACGTTGTCTTCGTTCTCCATTACTGGTCTATTATAAAACTTTGCAAATACTAACGAGTTTCCAGACCAGCCCGCTGTTTTTTAATAAGAGCTACCGACAGGCCTTTGCTGAGTACAGCCGAAGTTGAAGCGTGCCGTGTACTATGCGCAGAGAAGATAGTGATGTCGACGCCACTTTCAGCTAGCACAGACTTAATCCAGCGACCGATGGATGATGAGGTAGCATTATGTATAGGTTTCCTGGTGGTCAAAATTAACCTCTCTGTGTTCGGTAGATGCCTATACTTATTAGTCATTTGGAGATACGAAATTAACGTTTTTGCAGGACATATTTGTTCTTTATGAGGGAAAAAAGGAAGTGTGAGCTGTGGCATTGATTTTCCAGGAGTGGAAGTTTTTAATAAATCATTAACAATTATCTGAATGTTTGTTTGATTGGTTACAATATTTGACAAGCGAAGTAGGAAGAGCGTCTGCACACGTTGTGCAGTCGACAACGCGAGAAGAGCCACTAATTTTCGAGTAAGTTTGTTTAATGACAACGAATCGTTCGGATGCCATTGCGCGACATAGTCCAGAACTAAATTCGGGTTCCACGTAGATTGATATCGCGGTAAGCTAGGTTTGGTTTTAAAGACTCCTTTTAGGAATCTAGCTATCCTGTCATCGTCTCTGAATTCCTTGCCCAATATTAAACCCAGCGCTGAACGGTACATATTTAGGGATATATTTATAATTAATATCCGTTTTTAATTCTAATGTAAAGAAAGATAAGATTTGAGGAATGTTATTATCGTAAAAATCAAGGCCTTTTTTTTGACAGTAATTCCATCACTTTTTGTATGCACAATTATATTGTTTTAATGATTTTACTGAAAGGGATGAAATTAATACGTCTATTGTGTCATTTGTCAGTGATTGTTTTGCAAACACATTCCTGATAATTTGGATGATACCAGGGTAAGTTGATTCCATAGAGGATGCTGATTCCTGAAAGGAGAAATAAGCAAATCAGGATCAGGGTTAAGATAAACAGGTTCTTCTACTGAAAGTTTTATAAAAAGTGGGTACCATGGCTGGCTAGGCCAATGTGGTACTACCATAATTCCGGTGGCTTTATCATTTATAATTTTTCGAAGACTTTTTAGTATTAATGAAAATGGTGGGAAGGCATAGAAAAATAATGGACCCCAGTCAACAGTAAAGGCGTCAATATTGAAAGCATCAGGATCCCGCTTCCATGAAATGAATTTTTTACACTTAGAGTTAAGTCTTGTGGCAAATAAATCCACATCGGGACAACCAAACGTTTTACAAATTTTCTTAAAAGCAGAATCTGACAGACTCCACTCTGTGTCGATGTTAAGCCACCGTGATTCGACGTCAGCGTCTGTATTTTCTTTCGAGCGTATGTATGATGCAAATACATAAATATTTCTTTCTTCACACCACTGCCATATTTCTCGGGTGATACTATTTAAATGAGTATATTGTACTCCTCCATATCTATTGATATACGATATGGCAGTGGTGTTGTCAATTCGAAGTAAAATTTGTACGTTATTCATTGAGTAAGCAAAGCATTTGAGACCATAGAATGCCGCGAGAAGTTCTAAGCTGTTTATATGTTTCTGGGTTTCTTTCGAATTCCAAAAACCACCTGTTTTTTCTTGGTTGCAAATAGCTCCCCAGCCCGTAAGTGACGCATCAGAAAAAATTTCTAAAGCATATTTATTGTCACGTATTGGATTTTTTGAACTGTTAATGTTTTGTATCCACCACGAGAAATCTTGTTTAAGATAGTTCTGTAATTTCATATGACTATCATAGTTTTCCTGTGAATTCTGAAGAGCTAAATATTTCTCCCGTTCTAGCGATTTAGTGTATAGCCACCCATATGAAATGGCAGGACAAGCAGAACATAAAAGACCTAAAAGCTTAGCGAAATTTCGTATTAGAATGCGTTTTTTGTGATATACGTCAATAATAGCGTGATATATTTTTAAACGCTTCTTTTCTGGTAACGTAAGCACATATTGTTTGAATCTATTTCAAAACCTAGATAGGTCTGAACTTGATTAGGTATGAGATGACTTTTAATTGTATTTACTATAAATCCTAAGTTTTCAATTAGTGTAATTGTCTCTAACACACACTCATGGCATTCCTCAGAAGTATCCGCTATACAAATGATATCATCTAAATAGATAACTAGTGTGTAGCCTTTGTTACGGAGATGACTCATCACCGGTTTCATTAGTTTTGCGAAAACTAATGGTGCTAGTGACAACCCAAACGGAAGGCATTGAAATTCATATGTTAGATCCATAAACTTGAACCTTAAAAGCTTTCTACTATTATTACTCACAGGTATGGCATAGTATGCATCTTTAAGGTCGATTGTGGCCATGAAACAATTTCTACTCAATAATTTTTGAACTGTTCGTATATCCTCCATCTTGAAATGTTGGGGAGGTATGTGTTTATTTAAGTTCTTTAAATTAAGTATGAATCGAAAAGTGCCATCCGGTTTTTGTGTTAAAAATGTTTTAGATAAATATTGACCAGATTCATCAGTACATTCTTTGATAGCACCTAATTGTAATAACTTTTTGATTTTCTTACATAAAATATTTAATTCAGAATGATTGAAATTGCTGTTTGTAGATATTGCATTTTTGCAATAATATGCTGAATAATTGCAGGGGATCTCATATCCTTTAACGTAGTTTAAAATGGTAGGGTCTACAGTTATAGTTTGCCACTTATCTAAAAAATAAGCCAGTCTACCCGCGTATGAAATTACCTGATTCTTTGTTAATTCTTGCGGGTCTTGGTGAGAGCTGCATTTGCCTTCCCTGTTGTTCGGGCTTGGCGATCTTGAGTTGGTGGGGCATACCGATTCGATTGGGGGGGATATCTGTTCCGTGGCCCACCTTGCCTGGATGCCCGAGAGGCTTGTGTTCGAGGTGGGCCTCTCCAGTTTCCCTGGTTTGGATATTTTCGGAAAGAGGAAACAGAGTTCTCGTTGCGTTTTATCTGCAGTCCAGATCTCTCAGCTGTCTTGGAGGCTCTGATTTTTTTCCCTAAGTTAGCACCAAAAAGATATTCGTCCCTTTTTACTCCAGTAATCATCCTCAGAAACTTTTTATCTAGAGCTGAAGTCACTAGTTTACGTCTACGATTAGTTTCCTCATCGTGCAGATCTAGAAAAATTTTACTTACTTCTGATATTTTTGTCAAAAGTTTAAGTTTATCTGTATTGCCATCAATGACATTCACAGCCAAGTCTGTAAGTCCAGATATCCCGAGTCCTAATAGGTTTTGATATTTCTCCAATTGTTTGTCTCGAATTCTAGCTGCATCACTTAAAACAGGAACAACTTCTGGGTTTAATAGTGGTGCCTTTGCAAGCCGAAAATTTTCTGGTACTAAGAACTTTTGTGGAATTTCTTGCTTTTGTTCCTTTAATAAACCGTCAGTGAGAATTCGCCCCCAACGTTTAGCGATCTCTTCTGGGATTTTAGGCCCAAATTTTTCATCCTCATATTTTGGGTCTCCTAACGCCTCTACAATATCTGTTGGAAGTCCAGGTGCTTCTATAGAGGATCCAGGAATAGAGTCTGGTAGTGTACTATTAGCCTTGTGATCCAAAACTGGTGTTATTAAAGTAGACTCGTTACTAGGTCCAGGCATTGGAGATATTATAGACCTGATACGTGGACTCGGTTCGGATTCACATGAATCGGAAGTCGGGATTTCGTGCTCACTAGCAGGCGCATAATACCGCTTAGATTCACTGTCGTCATCTGAAAAAATCAGATGAAATTTGTTTAAAGTCGTTGGTCGTACGCACGTTACGACGCTGGACTCACTGTCGTGTGCGGTTTGTCCGACACGGTATGTTTAATTTAAAGTCGCTGATCGTATGCACGATACGACGCTGGACTACTGTGTGCTAGACACGAAACAATATTCGTCACTGGTTATACGCACGTTATAACGCTGGACAAATTGATGTAGTATTTATGACACAAAAACTATATGTATTTAAGCTAATAATAGATATTTGGTATTATTGAACGAACGCAGGGTACGCCCAAATTGTTTGAAAAAAGGTATTTTATCGTGCTTTTATGCAAATGGTAGGTAAAGATATGCTAATGACGATAAAGATTTTTTATTCGCAAGGAAAAATGTATTATTATTTTTAATTTGTAACACTCAATTTGTGCATCTTTTTTGATGCATCTTTTTTATAAAAAGTACTATTGATGATATGTATAAGTAAGTTCAGTGAGACAAAAAAATGAAGATCAGTTCTTTTTTATAAAGGTAACGAATAAAAGTGTATAAACAATCATAAGTAACTTACCTGACGACGAGTCGGTATCAACATTACGGAGTTTGTTTTCTAACCGTCTTATTTTATTCCGTATGTACGATGCGCTGTTTTTTAGCTTCCTTTTTCCCATATCGTCACTTGCAGGTTCACTTGGGGTAACTGACAATACACGATGTTGCAGGAGAAGCATTTGAAGTTTTTTTTCGTCTTCGATCGAACATAACTTTTTTTTCATTTAACCTTTTTTCACTTTCCTTTTATGGAAATACTTAAAAAACAGTGGAATTAAGGCTGAAATGAAATTATTATTCAAATGTGCCCTACTTTAGGATATACATTTCAGTTACATCAAAATTTTTTGATACTGATGACAGTTACACTAAATTCAGAAATTTTATTTTATAAATAATCTAGGTCAAATTGGTGTAAATATAGTTTTAAATAAAATGTTTTTTATCAATTTGATGTAAGATCGTTGAATTTTTAATTGCACATTATAATTAAATTAGGTAAATATGTAGAGAAGAGTGAAATATAATCCAGTTGTCTTATATACTAACTAGCTGTTGCCCATGACTTAGTCCGCGGTTACTATGTTTTTTTAACTTCAAAGTCTCAGCCCAATCGGTTAAAAAATTGACAAAGTTTCATACAAACTTTCATCCCCTATTTTATCCCCTTGGGGGTAGAATTAATCTCAATCCTTTCTTAGCGGATGCCTACGTCGTAACATCTACTGGCATGCTAAATTTCAGCCCGATCCGTCCAGTGGTTTGGGCTGTTGGTTGATAGATCACTATATCAGTCAGTCATCTTTGAATAATACTATATTATAGATTTTACTTAAAACATAAAATTGAAATAATTCAAATTAATTACCTGCTGCCGGGACATATAACTATTAAAACTAAACATTCGATGCAAACTGATGCGACCACGTATGAAAAAAAAAAGTGAAAATTATTCTCAACCAAAAGGAAAGGATAAAGGAAAAGGGAAAGGAAAAGTTAAGAATAAGGATATTAATGAACCATCAACTTCGAATGACACGTTAGAAACAAGACTAAGAAAGTTTTTTTCCAGAATTGCAACCCCTTTATAAGAAAAGATTGGCTATATCAGAATTAAAGTATAGGAATTTAATTAAATTATGCAATGATGGCGTTATTCCTAGCAAGTAGCATGGAGATTTCACTAATCTATCCCATGCTATGAAGGTACAGGACACGATTAACCAAACGGACGAAGAAGACTCCTCTCTTGACCCTGCCTAGTAAGCTGAGTTACTTACCAATTTTTTTCTCATTAAAGTACACAGTTGATTACTTTTTGTTAATGTTCCTCGATAAAGAAGACACTTAATAATTAATAAATTGTTTTATTTTATCTTAATTTTTATCATACAAACCCTCAGAGTAAAATTACTCTGAGTACAAACCTCACATTTTTATGTTCTATGTAAAATCTATAATATATAACTCAAAGGTGACTGACTGACATAGTGATCTATCAACGCACAGCCCTAACCACTGGATGGATCGGACTGAAATTTGGCATGCAAGTAGATATTATGACGTAGGCATCCGCTAAGAAAGGATTTTGATTAATTCTACCTCCAAGGGGATAAAATAGGGGATGAAAGTTTGTATGAAACTTTGACAATTTTAACCGATCGGGCTGAGATTTTGAGAGAAAATTAAAGGGTTTCCGTGGGATAGTAAAAAAACCATACTAACCGCGGACTAAGTTGCCATTGCCCACCAACAGCTAGTTAGTATATAGGACAACTGGTTTATATTTCATTCTTCTCTTCTTATTTTTTTGTGAATTTGTTTCCTTTAAAGGCAATAAATCGTTTTTGCTTCAACGATCTATACCGCTATTTGAATAAAATTCACAATATTTCCTTTCATTGAGCTTAGCGGTTAGATTATCAACTTTTTCCACAGAAACAATGTTAACTTTGGTTCCTGTTTTAGAAGACTCGAGTATATTACACTTAAAATCACTTTTATTGGAATCATTAAAAATAATTGAGATATTTCTAGACATAGAGTTGAAGTGTTAGGAATACTGCTGTTGTTACTGCTGCTGTTGTTCACGACTACAGACTTTTGTTATTTCTAATGTATCATATGACTGAATTGTTGAATCATCTGCTTCATTGATATCTATATCCGTAACTGAAGAGTCTAAGTTATTAATCATCTTTATGTCGTTTGTCTTCTTCACACTTATTACGCGACACATCGACCGTCGCTGGCGCTGTGATGAGTGCCAGCCGCCATTGGTGTAACTAGGTATATTGATCATATTACATTTTTCCAAAAAGGGTAACTGATAAACTTAGTAACCCGTAAGGTAGTCCCTCACGTGCAAATCAGTGTAACTGTCATTTCTAGTTCAAGTCTATATGGTGTAACATGAGACTATAAAAATTATAGTAACTTTAATTAAGGTAATAGTCACCTCATTGGAAAGTGTGAGAAATATTTTGGTGTATCGGTGGATATTCTCTTTTTTCACCTAAACTAAAAAGTGTAAAAGTAATGCATTTTCAGCACTTTTTCGGTCACATAGATACTTCAATTTTTTTGCATCATTATACAAATACACTAATTTAACTTCCATAAATCAATTAAATGGTCTGTTACCTTAAAATTTGAATGGAATTGTGAAAAGTACATACCCAAAATAAGTAGTGTATCTGCATTTTTTTAAGAGCTAGAGCTTTTCTGAATACATGAGTCGAAAGAGCAGAAAAATCTAAGAAAAACTGTATACTTAACTCATTTTACGTATTTTGTCAGTTACCCCAAATGAACCTGCAAGTAGCGATATTTTGATGCACCCAATAGTTTTTTGAAAATATGCACTATTAAAGTCTAAACTAGTTTTTTACAAAAAAAAAATAGAAATCGATGTTTGCGATACCCGCACAGAAAAACGAATGACTTCAGTACGGCTCGGGCACAGAGAACACAGACGTACAGCCAAGAGAGGGTACATAGGGAATATTTTAATCAATAAAATTTTTTTTTTTAGCTTTTAAATACTGTGCGATACCTAGTACATTGAGAAGTGAACTACATAGTGAATTACTGAATCCGAAGGATGTAACACCGAAGTATAATTCTTTATTACACTTGGAAGTAATACGCTTTGTATAGATCCTGGTGCCACCTTTCAACTGATATGTGTAATAGGTATTTTTTACTGTAGCGCTAAGTTCCAAATCGATTTACTTGAATTTACTCGATATGACAAGGGGATCGAATAAAAAAAATTGGTCCAAGAAATCTCATATAATCTGCAATCTTTTCTGGGTTTAAATTACTTACAGAATGCGGTCCTCATATTTTACACATTCAATCCTAGAGAGTCTGCTCTAACTACTTATATTTGAAAGTTTAAATTAAGCTAGTCGAGCTTTGATTGATGGAGCTTAACCTACTTCTTCTTATGATACGGTAAAAATCTAGCTGGGGTGTACAAATTATAACTCGTTATGGTCAGAAAACGAGACACAATAGAAACATCTATTGTCTGCGAACATCGGTGTTCAGTGACCGCCAAGGGTATAAAATAGTATCTACTCCAAGTAGTTTAATGTACTGACTATTACATAGATACATTAAAAAAATCATGTCGTTTGACATAAAAAAAATATCAAACACGAGAATGCCAGAATGACGATGTAATAAATAAACAGAATCAACGACGGAAGTAGAATCTAATAAATGCCCAATTTTATTTTATACTCGAGTAGAATATTTTGTTTCATTAATAGTGTACCAACTAGAGTACCAGGAGGTCTGGGAAGCTTAGACTACTTTCTAACTGACCACACTGGCAGTGCATACATATTTACGATGGAAAATTACGCGCACTATAACTAGAACAGTAAATTATTGGTAGATTTCTTATTAATACTATTGTATTGCTTTCTGATTTAAAGAGAGCTGGCAGAGGTGTACACCCACTTTTCGCCAGATATGTTAGGTCCACATGTAACAGGTGGCGAGCCTGTTGCCATGCACCGGGCATAATGTGAGGCACGCGAAATTCACAATTAACTGTACATAAGTTTTATTCAAACTCAGTGGTACAGGCGGTGGGATCGAACCCGCGATTCCCGCGGCCTTATCGAACGAGTAGTGCCCCGTCCGGCCCAACTTGGCTACCGCCGGCTAAGTACACTAATAATTCGTCATATTCTTATATTGAACATCTGTGTTCCATAAAAATAGTGTTTCAAGAAAATTCTAGTTAATAGTAGAAAATATTTGAGGAAGTTGTTTGGATATTGAAACCGATGCTAGTTTCGCCATTTGTACTGAGATGAGTGGTGAAGGAGCTCGGTGGCGTAATGGTTAGTGTGCTTTGGCCACTTGGCTTTCAATATCGAAAACAAAACTACCTTTGTCATGGTCAGGCCGTGGATGGGTGACCAAAACTTAGTGATCTCGAACTCCTCCGTGCTTCGAAAGGCACGTTAAGCCGTTGGTCTTGGTTGCTATTGCAACTGTTTTTACGCACCAGCCCGCATTGGGCTAGCGTGATGGTGTTACGGCCCATACTCCTCATGTATTTGTTTCTATGAGGAAAGCCTGTGCCCAGCAGTGGGACGTATATAGGCTTAGGACGAGTGGCCAAAAGTTTGTGTTGTCAAGTTGCTTCTTGCTTCGGAAAGCTTTAAGGGTCCGGCGAACAGTGGGTTTTTCATACAAACGTAATACCAAAATCATTTTCAATTTAAGAATATCTGGACATATCATCGATGTTATTCGGATTAAGAAAGTATTTTTCTATGTTTCTGTTAAAAAAATTTGTTCAAAATATTTATAAACTTATAAATATATGCGATTATATTTCGTAAATTTTTCGACGTTTTCGGACATATTTTCCGCTTATTTGTTTCATATTAAAAACCCAATTAATCATTATGTAATTTTATCAGAAACATAGAAAAATACTTTCTTAATCCGAATAACAGCGATGATATGTCCAGATATTCTCAAATTGAAAATGATTTTGGTATTACGTTTGTATGAAAAACCCACTGTTCGCTGGACCCTTAAGCCGTTGGTGTAGATCGCCGCAATCATTTCTAACCTCCAATCTGCATTAAGTCATCGTGATGGTGTATCAGCTCTTATTCCTTACATGTTTCTCCATGCTGGATAGCCTCAGCCTGTGTAGTGCAGAAGAACTTATGTGGGCTGATGACGAACGGTAACTTCAGTATAATTTTATAACAATGTAATATACTGCTATAAAATACAATATACATTTAGTTCCCACATCTAGTAGTTTGTGGTTTCTACACGGTGATCTAAATCATACGCAAAGATAGCATTTCCTAATAAATAACGTTCAATGCACATTTGAACACTTATAAAATGTTACCTACATTCATTTCATTACTACGTACTACAATAAAATGTTGTAAATGTTGTAGATTAATTCTTTTGATTTATATGAAAATAAGGAAATTTCTTGTCATTAAATAATAATTTTGTCACCTTTATAGAGCTATAATCAACTGGGACCCAGTATTAAAATGAACATCATGATTATCTATTCAATAAAAGCACATCGTAAATATTATTAGATAAATATAATCAAAAATGTAATTAACTCTGAATAACTTAAACAAAACGTGTTCTTTTTTATTTAGACTATATTTCCTTATGTTATATCTAAGATATTTTCGTTATCTCCGTGATCGAATTGCTGTGGAGAATAAATTAACTTGTATGTGTAACCCAGTAATACTTTTGGACCACTTTTGGTCCGTCAAACAAACAATCATACATATTTTTTTAGTCTTTTTACTGACAGTTAATTTTTTCTTTGTCCCATACAAAAATTACTCTGTATTTAATTAACTATAAATCTATATACTTTTTGTTAGTCGTGGACATTTGGACCACGTTTGGTCATTCTCCTTTCTATTAAAAAAAAGTTAAGGCAGTGATAGCTGAGTTGGACGGACGGCACTAGTTACTCGTGCATAAGTCGATTGCTGTGGCCTGTACTACTGAGTTTGAATGAAACTATAGTTTGTTGTAAATATTATTTGCCTTGCTCAGTGCCCGGTGCATTGCAACAGGTTCTCGCCCTGTTACATCGGGAGTTACACCTATCGGGCGAAATGTGCGTGTTTACCTCTACCTACCCCTCCGGATAGAATAGATAGAAGCGTGATGATATTTTATGTAAAAATGTTTAGAACCTTTTTAAGTTTTTTTTACAATATTTAGCAAGACACTAAAGCTTTGTGGTAACAAGTACAGTGGGTTAATTTTAATGATGTATTTCCGAAGGACCGTTAAAGTAAATTATGATTTTAACTCGGTGGAATATTTTAGGTTTAAAGAACGTATTGACAATTAACCTCAAAGATACCGTTATGGTAATTCATTTTTAATTTTTAGGTCGCTTTCAATTTGGGTTGCAATAGCTCTACATTTCAGTACTTAGCACAGAATAACCTTTGACAAATGAATCATTTACTCAATATAATATATAAAATTAATTTACATTAATAAACATATAATTACGCATATATCCTCGAAAAGGTACAAACACCTTCATTATGTATAGCCACGTATTTTGAATAATTAAATACTGGTTAGGAGTTAAGTCAATTGGAATATTATTATTAATAAAAATAATCAGTGTTTGAATTTACATAATCAATAAAAAAAATTGATTTGGATATTTGATTATCTCAAATATTAATAAAATAACATTTTATTAGTTAATTAATGTTGTAAAAATATGATTGTTTTATATCCAAAGCAATGTCATATAGTTGAGTGGGCGCAATTGTTTTTTTCTTTTGTTTACTTTATTATCAATAGAGAATTACAATAAAACTTAACTCAGAGCACATTACATTTCACAAGGATTTAATTTATACGCTAGAGTTAGCCATATTAGTTAATACTCTTTATTGCACACAGAAAAAAAAACACAATACATAAAAGAAACAATAGTTGGCAAAGGCGAACTTATCCCCTAGAGAGATTATTAATATTATAAATATTAATCATGCTCGAATAATATCAAATTACATAACTCATTTTAAATTAAAATAATGATATACTTTTGTTTATATTTGTATCTAAAAAAAATTATTAGCTGTTGTGTTCACACACACAATCATAATAACAATGTTGTGTGTTCCGGCAATCAAAGGTAAGATAGCCAGTTCCTCAGTTGTTGAGGATTACAGGTGAAGCTCGCTTCCACCTTCAGCCTTATCGTCACATACCATCAGGTGTGACGAAGGCCAAGAGTTAATCTGTCATATGTGAAAAAAAATCAATAAAGACCATACATACACCTGTTAAATAACATACCATACATACACCTGTTAAATAACATACCAAAAGTAGATTTTATTGTTTAGTTTTTTTGAGAGGGATACATTTACCAGTGGCACTTAATTCTTTTCATAATATAAATAAATAAATATCTTCAAATATTCACATCTTTCAACCAGCCCCATTTTAAGCAACTAATGCTGCTTTTGTTACGGACACTAGATGACGGATAATAGTTATTTATTATACAAGAGTGGAAAGTTCCTTTTTAACCGCGTGCTCGATTTGGATGACCGAGCAAGCGAAGGATTCTTAAGTTGAATCACGAGCGCAGCGAGTGATTCTAAATTAGAATCCTGAGCGTCAGCGAGGGAAACAAACGAGCACAAGGTGAAAAATCTTTCCACTCGAGTGCAATACGTAACTTTTCATCCCACCTCAGCGAGGAAATGACAAAATGAAAAAGAAAACAATTTATAATGACAAAATATTTTTTCACAATTTAAAAAGTTCTAATCATAAATTTGGCACCATAGAGGTTACATTAAATAGGTTTAATGACGTTTTGAATTTACAATTATATTGAGTACTCATTATATGTGATGTTCTAAATTCAAATCTACTTTGCCGCTCAAGCGAATAAAATAGAATTTTCCAGCCAGATTTCGAAGCGCAAAATTACACTTTCCGAGGTGGTGGGATGAAAATATATTTAATAGTTATATACATATAAATATCCTGAATATATATAAATATGTATAAACATATAAATACATATAAACACCCAAACATTTGCCGCCATCGGGGATCGAACCCAGAACCTCTCGAGTGGGCGACGCGTTGAGACCGGCATACATACCACTCGACCACGGAGGTGGTCAATGATATGATTTACTCGGAACATTCTTGACAAAATATCCTGTAGTGTGCATTGACAAAAATAATAATGAAAATAATATTTTCAACACACTTCCTTATAAAGTGGCTCTTATCCCATGGCAATTAGGCACATAATGACACCTATAATCAAACTGTGACTTTTTCATTACTATTATTCACGAGTGAGTAATAGTTTTTTTTTTAATATTATTGGTTGAGTTACGGTTACATTTGCGCTAAAGAGCTATCCGCGAAAAGCCCAAAAAAAAGAAACCTCATTTTTTAGTCTATGGCCGATGCGCGCGCATAGGAAAACTCATTAATTTTTCCCGCCATTACAAAATTTATTAGTCTATGACCGATGCGCGCGCATAGGAAAACTGATTAATTTTTCCCGCCATTACGAAACATTTTTCACAACTCGTCTCGTTTTCTCTTTTGAAGTTATTTAGTTAGTTATTTTTTTATTTAAGTATTATTTTATTCAGAAGTGTGTTGAAAAACGTTGTATGATACACGTGTGTATTGATGATTACCGTCCTCGGCTCCTTAAGACCCTCGCCTGACGGCTCGGGCCTCAATGCGCCTCAGCGGTAATCACCAACATTACACACTTGTACCATAATGTACTATAATTACTTTTTCAACACACTTCCTTATAAAGTGGCTCTAATCCCATGGCAATTAGGCACATAATGACACCTATAATCAAACTGTGACTTTTTCATTACTATTATTCACGAGTGAGTAATAGTTTTTTTTAAATATTATTGGTTGAGTTACGGTTACATTTGCGCTAAAAAGCTATCCGCGAAAAGCCCAAAAAAAAGAAACCTCATTTTTTAGTCTATGGCCGATGCGCGCGCATAGGAAAATTATTAATTTTTCCCGCCATTACGAAATTTATTAGTCTATGGCCGATGCGCGCGCATAGGAAAACTGATTAATTTTTCCCGCCATTACGAAACATTTTTCACAACTCGTCTCGTTTTCTCTTTTGAAGTTATTTAGTTAGTTATTAATTAAGATGTCTGCAAATACAATTTATGAAGAAAATGATTTATGTTGTACACCGCCCGATATAAGATGTGAAGCCCAGAACGTTATGGAAAGTTTACTACCAGAAAACTCAAAGGAAAAATATCTATTATTCAGAAGTGTGTTGAAAAACGTTGTTTGATACACGTGTGTATTGATAATTACCGTCCTCGGCTCCTTAAGACCCTCGCCTGACGGCTCGGGCCTCAATGCGCCTCAGCGGTAATCACCAACATTACACACTTGTACCATAATGTACTATTATAAATTTCTGCTTAAAAACTTATATAGAATAAAATCATGAAAAGCTCAATATAGCATTAAAATATTTAGCAAAGAATCGACAGACACCGACCGGACGAGCTCTCTCCGGTTTTTGTCTTGATAGATTCTTTGATAATTAACACGAGTTGATGAATTTGCACCTTCGTCATCAAGAACATCAATGCTGGCCAAACTGCTTTAAGATGTATGTGTATCGACTTGTTTGCTAGTAAAAGAAAATATATGAACGATCTAGGTAATTATGTAAGTTGCAAATCCCTTGAGTAAACTGCATCTATAGCTACAGTGTACAGTCCAATTCAAACGACTGTTGTTTAAGAAACGCGATCGATTCTTTAACTCGTATAGACATGTAATAATGTCAACATTGCTGCGTTGGGTGAAGCGGCGGCAGTGTTATCAAATATAAGCTGTGTAAGTTGATAAAGAATTTCCCTTGCGCGCCGGCCGGACTTGATTTTATTGGTTTTTTATCTTGGAAAACATATTGTTGCAAAATGTTTTCAAGAATATGTTCGATTTGGTAAATTGAGAGAGTTTACTACCGACATAAAAACCGAATCAATTTTACGCTATTCTTTCTATTGTTCGTTTAATTACCACTTTAATAGGATCAGATTGTAGTAGCGCGTTATTTTATTAACAAAGCGAATTTATAAAGGCATTAGAAGACAATGTTAATATCGTTTATGACATACTCATTACACTCTCCATGAAATTTTTGTTTGTAGTGGATATGCATCGAATAATTATTATTCGGTCTGTTGACTTCTCATAAATAGCAACGTGACATGTCGTAGTTAGCGGTCTTGTAAATGTAGTATGAGTATGAGTAATTAACGTGTTAAACCTTTACTCACATGATTTTTTATAATTACACGTATGGCGTATGTAGCATGCTGAAATAGGAACTAGAGAGTTGATTAACTTTTAACTACATAACGAGTACTGTAACACGTCAACAACATAAAATTGTTAATATTTTAACAATTTTATGACGGCTAATGATGTTTACTTTATTTGTAACAAACAGAAGTATAAGTCTTACAAATACAGATATTAATATGTATATTTACAGTGGTGATATAGATGCTGCTACAAAAGTCTGTATTAATAGCTACATTAAATTCTACGTAATAATGTAAAGCTAGTTATTAGTCGTTCGTTATGAAAAGTTGGCATTATTACTGGGGAACGATAGTAACATAAAAAAGGGGCGAATGACATAATGTTTATTTATAAAAATAAAACCGGAATTACAATACCGCCATCATAATATCTAAATATATCAAATTTAGATATTACGATGCGGTTCATTCATGTAATTTTGCGTGTAAGCAATTTTAAAATCATATGGAAATATAGGGACCTCTCTAAAACAAGGAAGTTATTCCGGCTATAATTTGCATGTGGGGTAATGTTATACTTAGCTCTATAACCAATTTGTATCGATTGACAGTAGACTATAAACCTTATTCAATGTTACATGGTACGAGGCCACAATATAAAAACGTTCGTGACATTGAAACTACACCATTCCGTATCACAATGAGAGTCATCTCCATGGAATGTACCTGTATAGCGTCCTGAAAACATGTACGAAAGATTAATTTTGTTTGATAAATAAAAACCATGACATCGAACCTAAAAGTTTCCGTATTATATATAATGAGAGCAATTTTCATGGCATATTTACCAGATAACGTATCCGGTGTTCCGTACGCCTCGGGTACGTCCCGGAAGGCAAAGAAAAATGGCTGGTTATAAATAAAAAAAATATTTTCAAACATTCACACCTATCAACCAGCCCCATTTTAAGCAACTAATGATGCTTGTGTTACGGATACTAGATAAATAATAGATAAATTTAAATAAATATCCATAATATATATAAATAAATATAAACATCCAAGACTGGAGAACAAATGCCTAAAAATTCATCACCCAAACATTTGCCCCCACCGGGGATCGAACCCACAACCTCTCGAGATGGCGACGCTTTGAGACCGGCATAGACTACTCGACCACGGAGGTCGTCAAGGTTATGTCTATGAGATGTTAGCTTAGATAAGCATTTATCAGAAGCAGAAATTTAGTAACCTACAAGAAATTACTAGGGTAGTTAACAGACACTCCTAGAATGGGCTAGAATATAATGGTTAGGGATAGTCGCTGTCGCTGTGCTTAAATAAGACTTTAATTAAATAATCAGTTAAGAAGTGGTTTTTATAGAGAAGATAATTACCATCCGAAATATAATTCTTACTTTATTTTCACTAGTGGCTTCCCATGGTTTCACTCTCGTGGTATCCGTTCCTATGGGAATATCGGGATAAAAAGTAGCCTATGTCCTTTCTCAGGCTCTAGACTATCTGTGTACCATATTTCGATTAAATCGGTACAGTAGTTTTGACGTGAAAGCAAGACTGTCAGACAGAGTTACTTTCGCATTTATAATATATGTATAGATGTATGATGGAATGTATGGATGTGTGGATTGTGAACATGTTACAAAAATTCTACATTAATGAATGTACTACAAATAGTAATAAACGAGCCTTATCGTTAAGTGCGATTTCTTCCAGGCGACTACGCAGGCTTGAAATGGTTGAGACTTTGGTAAAATTATTAACAATTGGTGGCGGGTGCCTGGTGTATGGCAACAGACTCTCCCACCATTATATGGATAATTAAACATATCATGTGTGCGTTAACTTATCGCGTAATGATGTTTTACGTGGTAACAATTGAAATAGAAACTAAAACATGTATGTTTATCTTTCCACGTCTTGTCACGTAATAAGTAATTACCCTTTTCATCATGTTCTGAGTTAATACTAAAAATAAATATGTTATAACACTAAGTAGTACAGAACTTCTTGACGTGTATTAAGTTTTTCATGGGTTTTGATTACGATTAAACACGGAAAGGCTGATTCCTATTATTACACCGTCGAGAGCAATTTGACTCGGTCGGACGATCAACATAATGTCACACACTTGCAGTGTCACCGCAACATTGACTCAATATGAAATGGTACTGTTCGATAACTTCTTGCCTTGTATTACTTCTATGATAGAATAACAGACATCTTTATTAACAATATTCGCATTAAAAGTGAGTTGTAATGAAATTAATTAACAAAGTAGGTATTAGTACAAGAGTCCGAAATATACCATATTCATTAAAGATAAATAAGGGATTGTTGTAGAAATTCAATTTAAACATGTTTTATTTTAACTATTTTTTTCATCTGCCAAAAACGCTATCCGCCATGTTCGTGAAATTGGTGAAGTAACGCGTCATGTAAACAAACTACGCATGGTCGAAATTCAACAAACGCCAGTCACAACCAATAAGCGTGTCTGTCGGTTGTGTCAGCCTGTGTCACGCATGCGTATTGAATTGTATATCTAAATGTCCTTATGGTACAGATAATCCATCATGGCCGAAGGCGTTTTTGACTGTCAAGCAAAAACGTAATTTAAAATAAAAAAAATATTGTGTTATAGGCAACAAAAAGATGTTTTGATTCACCGTGCACTAGAAAGAATAAGGTGAAAGAATAATGTACATATTTTGGTTTGAATTTCAGAGTGCTTATGTATATTCGAATATGCGTTTTATTTATATTATGATTTCGAGTGGGAACATAAGTCAGAGGTCTTATTCTAATGAGAACCATTATTATTTCCTTTTAGAGCCTTCATAGCAACACATAAACTTATAACATCACGCCTCTATCCCCGATGGAGAGCAGAAGAGAAGAGAAGAGAAGTTAAGTTAAGTCTCCATATCCTGATATGTTAAGTCTCCATATAACAGGTAGCGACCATGTTGCCAGGCATCGGACATGATGTGAGGCAAGCGTCAGCCTTTCATAGAACTATCAATTAGTAATATAATCTTAACCTTGGAATGTCCGTGTTCTTAAACAAGTTAATTTTTTTTAATCAAGTCTAATCATAGTGCTCCTCTTATTACATAAAAAGTGGAAGCACAAAAAGCATTATGTGATATCATGTCGATTAGGAGTCATTTTTATAAATGAATTAGTTTTTCTTTTATTAGTTTTAGATATGTTAGACACGAATAAGGTTTTCCCAAATAAGAATATTCAATTATTTGTACTCACGATATTCAATTTGATTTTGATAATTTAAATCGGAAGAGTATCCTTACCATGAGTTTTTTCCATTACAGGTAAACGTTTATTTATCAATAAAAATGTATTCCTCATGGAAAACGCTGGCCCAATGCCGGTTGGTGGGTAGAAAAAGTCGCATTAGCGACCGGGACCAACGGCTTATTGTGCCTTCCGAAGCACGGAGGAGCTCGAGATCACAAGGGTTTTGTCACCCATCCACGGCGAAAGCATAGCCAAAGCATACTAGCCACTAAAAATATTACCTTATTCATATTCAACCTCGACTTTTCTACTTAGCTGATTTATTTTCTCTGTGGTGATATAAAAGTGACAATTGCAAAAGTCAGTGAATATCACTCCCTGCCAAACGATTATTTGTTATTATTTTATTAGAAAATGTTTTCGGTTTCAAGTATATTCAGAAAAGCTTTAAAATGATGTGGGGCCTTGATCGAAAGAATACAAGACGACTGGACCTAAGTAATGACATATTTATTGTACATACTTTTATACATAAAAGTTCGGATGCGAATGAGATGCGAGAGAAATAAAATATCAAAGTTCTGAAAAGGCAGAAGTTACTTAAATGTTGTTAAACACGTGTAACGTTCATGTGTGTACGTTCATTAGCTTGTTGTATATAATGTAATAATTTAGACAAGGAATTGGCATTAGGTAAATGTTCCTTTAGTTAAGGTTTAGGTAAAGTATGCTCTATACGAGAGGACTCTTTCTTGCTTACAATTTTACATACTTAAATATCCTCACGCATTTATCTCCGAGTCGGTAGGCAAAGGTGTTAAAAACCACAGTTCGTCTGGTATTTTTAAGTCCTAAAATAACAGAGGACGAGCTTGTTCTCATGGACTAGGGTTTAAGCCGGTTCAATATTTAACTATAAAATAAATAATATAAAATACGACTTTACACCAATAAGATTATCGTATTACTATTCATGTAGCTTATTTCATACCAAAAACTCTTGAAAAATTACTGATTTTAAAAAGTTTAGCTGAACCGACACACATGTTTGTTGGTATTGTTTCGAGAGTAAAAGGATTTTACCTACATTGCTATAAGTATGTCATCCAATAGCAAGGAGGTGAAACGGTTTATGGCTCTATATAAGCTCTATTTCAACATTTAGATATTTTTATATTTGTATGGGTTTAATTTTCATTTCAGCTCCCTCTAGTCCTCTAGATTGGATACATAAAATAATCTAAAAAAATTAAAGTTACAATTCGTGTTAGATTTTTTGAAAATCTTGTTTAGATTAGGGAAATTGGATATAAAAGGGAAAAAGGTTTAATGTCAATAGAACTCAAAAGTAACAAACAAAGAAAAAACAGTAAAAACGTGATTGTGTAATTGTTGTGATTGCGTTGCGATATGTTGGTACCTAGTTAATCGTTTTATTTTAGCTCGTTTGGTTTTTATGTTTTACGGCTTGGAAGGAAATATGTTGGAAAATACGCACATGGTGTTGTGATATTATTTAAGTGTATTTAAATATCCAGATTGAAAAAATATTTGTCGTAAATAAATAACATTACAACTCATTATCGAATATGTAGAGCCCCTCGGAGTTTTATTCAGTCCACTCATTACAGGCGTGTTGGATAGAATGATAGTAGTTTTACCAAATGAAGAGCTTTCAGAAAATAATTGTTGGATTTAACAGTTTCGATCTTTTTTTTATGCGATAAGGGTAGCAAACATTTATACGGATCGCCTGATGGTAAGCGGTTTTCGTAGCCTATAGCAGACGCTTGTAGCACCTTTAGCAATATTGACTACTCACGCATTGCTGATCCTGTCATGACTACAAGGTTTTTTCATCGAGAGTCGAGATCAGTACACCAAGCAGGAACCATTTGACGTATCGTTATCGAAATTATTGTTTGATTTACAAATATAGGAGTTCTGTTATATCTATAATTACTATTATGCATTTTGCCCACTTCATTTCAAACAGAGATATTAACAAACCTTTAAAGTTAAAGAAATAGGTATTAAGTCTTTACTTTAATGTTAATTTTCGATTCAAAAATCACTTACGATAACGACTCGACAAATGGTTCGTGCTAGGGTTACTGTTCCATTATTCTTCTTCTCGGAACTCAGGTCTACCCGTCTCTTTTTATTGCGGCGATTTAGAGTGAGACGAGACGTGACTTTCAGAATCGAATCTCTGCACCGACATTTGAGAATAAGGAGGCTGTCATACCTAATCAGTATTCACAGAAGAAACACTACACTACAAAGTAGTGTTGTTTTTCCATAATCCTTTTTACTAGGATCTTCAATATGGTACGGTCACATGCAAAAAAATGTATAAACTTTTGATAGGCGCATAAAGAATATCACCTGTCAAATGAATGAATGTGTATGTATATATTTGCACGTGAGTGTACCATGGTCGGGGACTCATATTCCAGTAATAAATACAACCTTATTTTATTCCTAGATGCAGTACCAGCGAGGTTTAACCTATGGGTGATGCTGTTTACCAGCTGCTGGGTGGTGTACATGCTAAGGGTCAACATGAGCCTCAACCTGATCGCCATGGTTCCACAGACTAAAAGCAACCATTCGTACGTATCTTTTATGATATGGACAAGTATTATTCTTTATAGTTTTCATGATCAAGAATGAAAAATGTTTTATTATAGTTTTTTAATCTAATTAATGTCTGAAGTGAATTGCTGAGTTACAACTCAGGTTTATCGCAACAAAAATATTTTAGTGTTTTTTTAACTGTACCATTCGTTATTATTGCGTTTGGAAATTCATCTGTTTATTTATTTAACACTGTAATTATTGTTAAACTTCACTAATGATGGAATAAGATTTTAAAAATGATATGCTTTCTTAACTACCAGCTGCATGAGTTCAGTGGTTAATAACTATCAACATAAGTTATCCTGGGTTCGAATTTATATACCTTTAGACCTTTATAAAAATCATTTATTGTTTTTATGTTTTTGCAAATCAAATGATGTATTCGGGAGGCCGTTAAGAAGAGTTGTAATCGTGTCTAATTTAACACAATTAAACTTGCAAAAAATAATCAAAAGAGCTAAAAATAAGGTATATTTTTAGAGAAGGTAAATTTTTTAAGAATATTCTGAAACTTAATAGTTACAGACAAAATACTTAGAGAGAAAAAAAACAGCAATTTCATAGGTAAAGACCTATTATTAAACGCCATTAATGATTTTCTTACAAATACAAATCTTTATTGCAGACCAAGTGTAGATACAGAGATATTATATACAATAGCACTTAATCATTTCGAGCTTCTTTTCTGTAGATCACGAGCACAATGCGAGCCATCAGGTGAAGTTGCGAACGGAACTATTTATCACGCTGACATCACAGATATAAGAGAGGCGCCTAGAGAGGTAAACTAATACATATAAAAACTAAGTACATTATTTCTTTTGAAGTCTTTTAAAAATGTAATTCCTGAAATTCATTTTAATAATCTCTTGAATTCATTACAAGGGAAGCAGTAGAAGATTTAAATAACACCACTCGTCTTCAGCCTATATAAGTCCCACTGCTGGGCAGCCTTCCTCATGGAAAGATATACATGAAGAGTATGGGCCGTATCACCACCACGCTGGCCCAATGCGGGTTGCTGGGTAGAAACGGTTGCAATAGAAACCGGGACCAACGGCTTAACGTGCCTTCCGAAGTACGGAGGAGATTGAGGTCACTAAGTTGAAAATAACGGCATTTCATTAATAAATAATCTCTGTAAGGTTTTAATAAAAACTTAAGTACTAAGTTTATTTTATTATATGTTTAACGTTTGCCTTACTGTTACGTAGCTAAACCAAAAAATAACATGCCAAACATAGGTGCTCATATCTTTTTCCATCCCTTTGGCGATACAGGCAAGGCGTCATTATTTAAGATATCGAAATAAACATAACTAGGTCCAAGACTTCGAAATAAAACAGTTATTAAATATTTTAATGGTTGGTTTGTTAAAATATTATGAATTATATACAAAAACAGTCGTAATCAGGTTTAACGTAGCAAGAATCACAGGAATTTAGAAACTGTTATGGAACTTGAAATTAAATAGTCCTTTGTTAACGTCGAATTGCAATAAAACTCTCAGTAATAGAAATGGCAATGAATTATTCTGAAGAGGTTATATTTCAAGCCAATTGTTATTGTAAACATTCAAGTTATGTTACGACTATTCTGTTGGATATGTGCAGTATTTAATGCCGTAACTATAAGTCGTTGCTATTAAATTTATGACATTGTAACATGGATGGTCCTTTCTATGTAAATTATAATCTACATTAAGGGTCCGGCGAACAGTGAATTTTTCATACAAACGTAATACCAAAATCATTTTTAATTTGAGAATATTTGGACATATCATCGCTGTTATTCGGATTAAGAAAGTATTTTTCCATGTTTCTATTAAAAAAAATTGTTCAAAATATTTATAAACTTATAAATATATGCGATTATATTTCGTATATTTCGTTCGTTTTTCGACGTTTTCGGACATATTATCCGCTTATTTGTTTCATATTAAAAACGCAATTAATCATTATGTAATTTTAACAGAAACATAGAAAAATACTTTCTTAATCCGAATAATAGCGATGATTTCTCCAGATATTCTTAAATTGAAAATGATTTTGGTATTACGTTTGTATGAAAAATTCACTGTTCGCCGGACCCTTAAAAGGTAATTTTATTTTTTTATTGTAATAATAGTTGATAGCCTAAATATCTTGAATATCCCCGAAGGTAGACTTTACAAGACCACATTTGATTATTTTGCTTATCTTAACTACTCGTTGCTGTAAATAATTTATCCAGCATACGTTATGCACTAATACAGAACCAGAATGTTAAATATTTTTACGGTATAATATTTTTGTTTTATAAACATTTATTCAGTAATTAATTGTATAACATTGTCCAGAAATTAAATGACGATAAGATTCTTTAAGTCCATTTAGCTACTTTGTAAAAAGTGATTCTGTTTTCAAATTTGGTTTTTTATTTCAGGTTCCAGGCGGCACTTTTGATTGGACAGGAGATCAGCAAGCGCTGATCCTAGGAGCGTACTTCTGGTGTTACCCTGTGACGTCACTGGTCGGGGGCATGGCCGCCGAGCGCTGGGGTCCCCGATACGTCGTCCTGATCAGCTCTGTGCTTAGTGCCGCCTTATCACTGGCATCTCCTTTTGCTGCCAGGATGAGCTACATAGCCCTCGTTGTTGTAAGGTTCTTCTTAGGATTTGCTGGTGTAAGTTTATATTTGGTCATATAAAAAATTATATGTAACTTAAAAATGGTTTTAATAGGAAGCGTAAGGTGGTCCAAAAAGATCATGTTGTTTTATATCCTTATGACGCATATAGGAATAAAGCAAACTTCACACTATTGTACTTTTGTTTCTATATCAATAAAGTACACTATTGTCACATTAATTTGAGTGAAACCTGATGAAAAATGAGCAACATTTACGAAAATTACTTGATTTTAATTCTATATTTTTTTCCAGGGGTTCATATATCCAGCATTGCACGTATTAGTAGCAAGATGGGCACCACCCGCCGAAAAGGGTAAATTCGTGAGTTCTATGATGGGAGGCACTTTGGGGACGGTAGTAACTTGGTCGCTGACTGGACCATTGATGGAGAAATACGGATGGGCATCAGCTTTCTACGTGCCAGCGGCACTTACCTTAGTCTGGTGCATCTTCTGGTGGTACTTGGTTGCCGATACGCCAGCAGAACATCCTAGAATTTCGGATGCGGAAAGAAAATATATTTTAGAAGCACTAGGCGACAAGGTCAAGAAATCTAAGGTTCGTATTTTAGGAATGAGCTGAAGTTTTGTGGAACACAAGTAAATATTATCTGTGATACTGATGACCTTTTTTTTTTGGATTATTTTAGTAATTTTCATTATGTTTAGTATACCTAATATAATGCCTATTAAAACATTATACATAAATAACAATATTCCAATTAAAATATTATATCTCCCTGACTACAATTTATTTTTGTTTCAGGGATTGCCACCATTCAAAAGCATCATAACATCTCTTCCGTTCCTTGCAATGGTGGTGCTACATTACGGCAACCTTTGGGGCTTATACTTCATTATGACAGTTGGACCAAAATTTGTATCAAGCGTACTAGGATTTGAATTATCGGCCGCCGGAGTGGTCTCAGCCTTACCTTATCTCGCCAGACTGTTCCTTGCCACCATATTTGGGGCCATTGGAGATTGTATACTGGCTAAGCATTTAATGACAACCACTACTATAAGGAAGTTTTTCTGTCTTTTCTCACATATTCTACCTGGACTTTTACTAGTGGCTCTGGTGTATGCGGGATGTTCGACAGTCTTATCTGTTGCGTTGATAACGATGTCGATGGGCTTCAACGGCGCCGCCACGCTCACAAACTTGCAGAACCATCAGGACCTTGCTCCGAATTACGCCGGGACTTTGTACGGCATAGCGAACTTTGCGGGGAGTACAGCTGGATTCTTTACTCCCATGATAACTGCATACTTTACGAAATCCGGGGTACGTTAATCTTTGATACACACAATGAACATATTATTTACTGTTTATTTTTTTTAACTATTTTTTTGGCACAATTTTTTGTTAGTGTTAGACTCGACACAAGATGAATCTTGATTCGTTATTAATTTTTTGTATAGTTGAAGGATGATTTCCTGTCTTTCAATGTAGTTATGCTATTGAAATATTTTTTTACTTGTATTCGAATTGTTTAGACAAGAGAGGTGGCATCATAGTAAAAAAGGAGTAAAAACCTCAGTAAAAACGGAGTGTGTCGTATAACAACAATGGGTTTTAATTAAAAAATAATACTCTCTCTGATAGTTGATAGAATGTTTTTTTGCTAATATCTCAAAACGTATCTCTTCTTCTTACAGAATAGTTTCGAGCAGTGGCGCCCTGTGTTTTTCGTGGGGGCATCAGTTTACATCGTGTCTGCAGTATTTTTCATCCTATTTGGTACTGGTAATCTACAGTCGTGGAACTTCAAAGATGAAGATAAAGGGACTAAGGACGATAAAGAGAAGAATGGGGATCTAAAAGAAATGAATGGAAGCACTGATAGGAAAGTAGAGGTAAAAGATGTTAAGGAGACTTCGTTAAATGTTGCCAGTTAGACAAAAACAGCAGGTTTATTAGAGCAAACCTGCGATAAATTGCGGCTGAAAATTAAAGGCTGGGAAATAATTACACTTACTGATTAAGTTAATTAAATTATTTAGTTTAATTATACTGTCCAATAATACCAAAATGTGTACACGAATAATTAATGATATTAGTATTTGTTTCTATGTAGTGATGTAATGAAACAGACATGTCAGTGAGATTTTAGGTAGTAAAATAGATAATGACTATACTTTTCCCTAGAATCCGCTTTGGTTTAATATGTATAATATAATATTTTATTTGACTAGGATCCGATGCGACTATGTTGGTAACCAAGACTTTTGAGCATTGATCATTAAACTGTGAGATAAATAGATTTTTTACTCACATCATACGTAAATCTTTGTTGCTGATATGCTTTGTTCCTACAATGACATCATATAGGTAATTTCCATTAAACAGTTACAATTACCTTATGTTATTTTATTATGTTTTATTTAAATATAGGTGAATAGAATAAGGACGGAATTAAAGGCTTATGAATTTCAGTTTTTTTGTAACGAAATTACAAGTGGAACTATTTGAAGATTTTATTATCCGTTTTCTTTGACAGACCATAAATTGACTAATGTTTAATACTTTTTTTACCAAAATAATATTAGCGTATGATTTATCTAAAATTATATAATTTGTAATGTAATTTTTTTAAAGTAGTAAGTTAGAATACAATAAGAATTATGCATGTTTATACGCTCAGCATTAAAATTTTTAGCAGTATTGATAGCAAGGATCTTAAAGTTATCATACGTGTATTATCAATTATCTATTTTAATGCTGATTGTACAAATAATGTTTATAATATGTGATATGTTTAAAACTCTCTTGACATTAAACTCTTATAAACAGTTATTTGTTTCTTTATTTTGGTCCAAATAATGTAGGAGATATGCGATGAACAGACCTCAAGTACTATATTCCCCGCAAATCTTTTTGCTGTATGCAATATAGGTGAACTATAAGCTTGTGTGCGTGCGCACCGCAGCGCATGTATGGCGTTGCTGCACTCTCGTTCACTCTAGTTGTGATGTCTAATATGCATTACAATAAAATTCTAAAATTCATAGGCTAAATTGATAAATCGAAAATCCAGATGTCAGTGTTTCTTTTGCTTGTTCATTCTTTTGTTCATTTGCTTATTGTGCTATGATGATATTTGACATTGCAATTTTTTTTTATTTTTAGTATTTCGTGCCTTTTTATTTTTTTCTCTAATATTTATAAACTTTAAGCTTACAAAAAAAATAATTTCATGGATATTTATAAGTCCCATTTTATTAAGTGTTTTTGATTTCGTCAAGCGTAATAATTTTTTTAGGTAAAATCAAATAATCTCAAGATTATATAACTCATATAATTTAAAATTAAATCAAATACCTAATTTTACTATTTACTACATTATACTTCTTAATTTTACAATAGAACTTCTGTTTAGATGTATAATATTTTCTTATAAACTCGGTGCTGTATTAGACGGCCTTTTAGGTCCCATGTCGGTACTAACGTGACAAAAAGTCCAAGTCCGCCGGTGTAAAAATTGCTTCTTAAATTTTGATCTAAAAAAGTTCTATTAATATAATTGTAGTAAATGGGGAGGTTGAGTACCTAATGATAAAAAATTCCTTGTTCCGCATGACCCCGTATTCTCAATAAGTGGGGATGGTAGATTATTTTTCGTTTCAAAAAATTATATTTTTGCTGCTGCTATATTGTCAGTCGTAAAAGGAAAGCAAAATATTCCCTCCCAGATGGAGATAAATAATTTTCGTTGGTGAGAAACGTATCGTCAAGTGACACGGCGTTGAACTATTGATCACGATGGTTATGGATGGAAAAAATTACAGTTTTTTACTACTTATTTTATTTAGTTATGTTTAAAATTAGGATTCGAGCTCTTGTAAGTTGACTACAAATAAAATAAATTTATATAATTATTTAAATTACTCAAACACGACTGTGTTTTCAGGTCGGTATAATGATTTTTTTTGGATATTTCTTGATATATGTGGGCCGGTACAATATAAGCGTTCACATTGTGGAAATGATTCAAATAAGAGAAGAGTTCTTTTTTTTTAACTCGTCGTCAATCATAACAAGAACATCTTCAAAGTCACTGCTTGGTGTAAGCGTTAAAAAATTGAACATATTTACTGCTTTATAAAAAGCTAGCTTCTCTACTAAGGTTTATTTTTTCAGAGCGTTATGAAAATGTTATATTGGGATGATATGAAAATGGCGAGATTATTTTCCGCTTATCACATAGGATACTGCATTTGTTTTCCGATATTTCACAATCTCGGAGACAGGTAATTTATTAGCTTACTACCAAATATGATGAGGCTACTAAGACTGGCTACTTTTCAAGAAAATATTATCTGAATGTTGTATAGAAAATTCCTTCATTCAACAGTAAATCACGACTCTTAATACAAGGCTTAGTAACTTTAGATCTATACTTATCAAGAGAGGTTCCCAGAGTCTGCAAGCGAAAAACTTGCTCTAATTGCAATACGAGGAATTAAGACTTCGTTTAACTGAAGCTGTCCCGGGCTTCCTAAATGAATGCAACACTATATATTATTAAAATGAAAACACTATTACTATACTAGAATTTAACACTCACTCAGTGAATTAATTACAGTAATGTCTGTATTCGTGACACAGCATAAAAGTACATGAAACTTTTTGATTTTTTCATTGAGTTACACGTATAAATTCTTGCAGACTCGGTCCCACTTGGGTGGTGGGCATTGCGGGAATGACGTCGGGAATTCTAAACTGTCTCACCCCTGCTTCAGCGTATTATAACTTCTGGGCAGTCTTTGCAGTTCGAATCATTAAAGGATTTTGTGCTGTTAGTAATAATCACTTTTTAATAGTTAACGTCTTTATATTATTGACATATTCAAATATTGGGAGGCGCAACGATGAGAGGCCTACTCTCACGTGGACCGACGATCTGGCGGAGGTCGTAGGAAGTCGCTGAATGCGGGCAGTGCAGGCTGGTCGTTTTGGAGATGGAGACTAAGGAACGTTTGTTTCTAGCAGTGGGCGTCACTACGTTGATGATTTTTTAACTTTGTTCTGTACTAGACTTAGTAACTACACAAATAGAGCGAATGTCATCGTAGCGTTAATTTGACCTTTTGTTCGACGTAAAACGTTGTAAACCATCAAAGACTTTACAAAACTACGTATACCTACATGATTATTAATATTTTCTCTCTAATATTGAATCTCATAAGAATTCGAACAATGTCGTACAGGGAGCAATGCTACCTAGCATGGTTCAAGTATTGAGGCATTGGGTGCCACCTATGGAAAGAAATTACTTCATGTGGGCGTATTGTGGTAAGTAAATAAAATATTTAAGGTTTTATAGTCATATAGATGCCTTATGTAGTTAGAACACGCGTATGCGAATGGTTGTATGAGACGATCATCTCCATACGGTCGTTAAAATAGAAACTTATAGACATTGTATTATAATGATAAGTGCAGAAAAACCTACATTTGTATATAATTCTTGATTGTAATTTTACGTTAGTGATATTGCACTATTAATATACAGGGTTACTGGGAAGGTCTTCAATATACATTTCATTTCAATATACATGGGATAGTTAAAAAACCAGAAACCGCGGACGATGTCGCGGAAAACAGTTAGTACTGAGTATTAAGGGTGCTATTTTTCAGATCATTTTTGATAAATTTGCTTCTATCATAATTATGGTGTCGTAAGCCTAGTCGTTAAGGAGATAATGAAGTACAAGAAAAAAATTGTAATATAAATAAACTAAGTTCTAGTTTAAGCCCTGTTTCTTATTAGTAGACATACTAATTAATAAAATTGATCACAAAAACTAAACCTACTACTAACAGCTTAAACAATACTGCATAACAAAGATAGGAATTATAGAATTTTCTAATAGTAGTGTAATCTTTTTGAATATTTAGTTATCACAATATAAAAATTCAAACACCTCCAACCATAGTCAAGATATCTTAGGTTTTACAATGAAATAAACACATGTATAAGCCACTACAAAAAGCTTATCATAAATGCGTTGTAAACTTATAGTTTTCTTTATAGGTATAACAACAGGCACCTGTTGCACTTTCCTTATATGTGCAGCTGTCCATTACTATTCCCAGTGGCCTGTTGGATTCTATATCGCGG
Organism: Parapoynx stratiotata; assembly: GCA_910589355.1. NCBI lineage: Eukaryota > Metazoa > Arthropoda > Insecta > Lepidoptera > Crambidae > Parapoynx > Parapoynx stratiotata. Next base: position 7,655,848 of record OU342473.1, read on the forward strand.
GGGCATTGCAAGTCCTGTGGTCTACCCTCTGGGTTCTCATAGTCACAGACTGTCCCAGATACCACCCATACATCTCAAAAGATGAACTCGATTACCTTACAAATACTGTTGGAACTATATTTACTATTAAAGTGAGTAAAAGCAACAAAAAATACTGAAGAACCATTAAAATTACAAAAGGAGCCATTATGAAATATTGTGGCTTATGCGTTTGCCACCCGTTTTAATATTTTAGTGACTAGATGAGTATTTTAATAAGTTATTAAATTATATATCTTTGCAATCTTTGAGTGCTTAGAAGCTCTACCACGAACCAAAACAAACAGATTTTTTTTTGCCAAAATGGGGAGGCGAACAGCGGAGGCTGTTAAAAAAAAAGAAATCTAATGTTACCCGTTGCTGTTCATATATTAGCATGTATAGTATATATTATTATTATAGTATGGACTTGAGCAGGAGTACATATGATTTTATTATTTATTCATCAATAATAATATACAGGTTTCTTGTAAGATGTCAAATCAAAGCAAGCAGGTAGAGGAGCTCTATGCCTATCGATTTAGCCCCCATGTATGTTCTACGATGTTTTGTAGATTTCGATTTTTTTTTTCTCGTTAATTTCTATGATTCATCGGCTTTAAAAAATAAAGGTTTCTATTGTGTCTCGTTTTATGCCCGTTGATTAGGTCGTTGTGTTTCTCTATGTTTCTTGTTTGTTTCATCTCTGTTCTGATGAAACCAACATTTTTAACTTAAGATGAGAATTTTTGTGTTTTAGGGTTTTTTTTCTCTCTTATAAGAGTAACTAATAGGCATTGTATCAAAAAAGGAAAAATCAAGAAAAGTCGACCCAAAAAAAATACAATCATTTATAGCCATCTCGTCGTTGAATCATAGAAAATAGCGAAAATAAATTATAACTCGAAAACTACACAAAATCGTAGAACATACATAGGTTAAGTCGATAGGTATGGAGCTCCTCTACCTGCTCGCTTTGGCTTGACACCTTACATGAAACACCCTGTAAAGATTGCCTAAGCTAAAATCTTTTTCAGCTAATGAACTCTGAAGCTCCCTGGAAAGATATTTTGAAGTCTGTACCTTTCTGGACCTTATGTATTCTGAACTTTGGCTATGCTTGGATGATAATATCTCTATGTATTTACGGCCCTTTTTATTATTCAATGGTCGTGAAATTAAATTTATATGACGTAAGTAAAATATTTCCGTAACATTCACGTTTCCTTTTTTGCAGTTACAAACATAAGATATTTATTTAATCAAACTTCAATGTCCATTAAAAAAATAATATACGAATCGCAGACTTCGCGACATGAATATCATTTTATTAAATTCAACTTAAAGGGTAATAAATGTATAACCTACTTAATTGGTGGCAATATAAATATTTGTTGTATTTGTTGGATTATAATATTTGTTTAGTATGTTTTTTGCTCACCTAGTATTTTTTATGCGCTTTTCTTGCTTTCTTTATTATTAATTTTGATTTTAACAAATAAGCAAAGATGAATTGTTAATAACTAACTAATAACGAATTTTCGTGCGTTGATGTCTTTGGTATCAATCGATACACTGATTGAACATTTATTTGAGTTTTTTATATTTGTTCTCACTGTACGCTTAGATGAATTGTTAAAAGTACTTTTGCCTGCGTAATTGTCTTGTAGTAAAGAAATATGGACATAGTCGAAGTTGCCAACTATCACTTTTTCAATATCCCCTGTATATTTGAATTTTTACGTAGGCATCAGCAATGACCGCCCTGCCGTTTTTCCTGCGTCTGATCCTGGGAACAGCTGTGATGCAGGCATACCATTGGTACAAATATAACGCAAAGCTCAAACGGATTAAGCATATAAGAAAATATTTCGTCTTTGTTTGTAAGATGAATATATCAGTTTTCATTTTGTAATTGTAGTTTATCGTACTGTTTTATATGTGAAAGTGCCAATTCTGACCAAAAACATTCTCTGGCCAGAAAAAGCGGCAAATCTCAGCAGAACTCATTTAAAATTCCTAGCCCGAAACCTTATCGGGCACTGCAAACTCAACAAACACTATCACACTCTGGACTTAGTTCAAAACTATCCGTGTTATTCATAAAAGGCTTAATAAACCTATTTTAGTTAAAAAGTGTCACTTTCTTTCTAATTTAGATTTTTGTTTGAAAGAAGAAAACAAAACACTCTGTAACTAAAATGGGTTTATTAAGACTTTATTATTTTTTATGAATAACACGGTAAGTCTGTAGGTGTATTTTATTTGAATTATATTTTCGGATTTCAATAAAATATTGTAATAATGTACGTACGTTTGTGTCTTACCTAATTGCATCTTTCTGATGTCTTTGTCTCATTGAGGAAGTTGTCGGCGATGTTGTATGAAATAATTTTATTGTAGTGTAAATTCTAATTACAGATTTTGTATGTATCATTTAGCCCACGTGATTCCCGGGATAATAGTGTCCATATGTTGGGTGTTGCCGATCGTTCCAGGCCCCGTGCTCTTGACCACAGCCGTAGCTCTAACGGCAGCTGGAATTGATATTACTTTAGACTTATGTTATGTAAGTATTTACCCACAATCGTACTTTTGCTCGGTGTGGTAGGCAAGGATTACAGAAAATCTAGAAGTGAAGATCTAGAATATCTCGCTTCCTCATCATTCGCTCACTTTACTCACATGTTGCAACTGAAAGAAGGCCATTAGAGTGATTCTTTTAGAGTAATTTTTAAATGCGTTTTAAATTTTATGCTTAGAGTTTGAATGCCCATGATTTTAATTTATACTTTTAATAGATTTTTAAAGCCTTCATAAGCTTATTACATTTTTACAGGAATTAACTCCAACATTTGTTAATTCAGTGTATACTGTTATAAAAATCATAGGAAACGCGTCAGGAATAATTTTATGTTACTGTGTTGGCCTCACAACTACTTCGTATAAGGTTAGTAACATTTATTTTATAGTAAGCTACGAATACGTAGCAATTAATTTATATAAATAATATATGATAATAATTTATACTCTGTCATTACTATATAAATATCGTAAGTACAAGTATCGTTTTACAAAAGTTGGATGATTTTTAGTAACTTAAAGGTTCCTGAAGAACGTGAGACAACTTTATAGGCATGGTCTTTTTTAATCCGTGGCCCAGTTTTTGTGGTCAATTACGATCGTTGTAAAAGGAGATGCGTATGACTGAATTAGTTGGTGATATATATAGACTTATAAAGTCGCGCCTATAGGTGTAGGCTGACGGGTTATCAACATCATAACCCATAAAACGATATAAGAGAAGTTTGGTTAAAATAAACTCAAGTATGCTAGGCCGTGGATGGGTGACCAAAACTTTATGATCTCGAGCTCCTTCGTGCTTCGGAAGGCACGTTAAGGCGTTGGTCCCGGTCGCAGTTGCGACCGTTTCTACCCACTAACTTGCATTTGCCAGCGTGGTAGTGTCACGGCCCATACTCCTCATGTGTTTCTCCATGAGGAAGGCCTGTGCCCAGCAGTGGCACGTATGTAGGCTGAGGACGGACGGATAGGTATCCATTACAGCTAATCAGGTTCCGATATTAATTTTTGTAATATGTAAATATTTTTTTTTTGTTTTAGAATTCACCCTTCGTTTGGAAGCATATATGGTGTTTCCATGCAACCATTTTGTTCTTAAGCGGAATAGTATTTTTGATTTGGGGGGAAACGCACGTTCAGCCATGGAATTCTAGGAGAATAATGTAGGTATTTATATTTAGTTTTGCTGAAACTATATTAACTATTACATAAAATCAAATTTATGGGTTCCTGGATAATGTACTTCAAAACATTTATGATGAAGAAACTCCCAACTTTTACAATAATTTTAGTCATTATATTTGTAGAACACAAAAAAAGCACCGGATTAAGATAATGCCTTCCGTGATGTCCAACATTACAGAAGTGGACGAAGAAGAGGGATTGTAAGTATTTAAATATTTTAATATATTGTTATTTTTTGTCATCTTGGATTATATATTAATCATAGCACAGTCAAGTATTCAAATTAAGTGCAAATTTTAAAAACTCTACATTGCGTTATAATTTTTGTTTTTTGTAACTACGATAAAACTTTATGTCAAATGGCCGGATTCTCTTTTAAAAATAAACGCGATTCACAAATTAATTTCAAAAATTCAAAAAAACAATATAGGCCAGTAGATGTAAAACTAATCTAATAACCTCAAACTGTTATTTGGTCCCCTATTAGTAAAACAAACATTTATAATTAGGCAAATTAAATAGGTCGTGTTTTACTGTGTTGACATTGCATTTTGCTTTTTCAGTTCAAAATTTCCAAGTTACAGCAAAAAGAAATCATTAAATGGTCTATTTAAAAGTTCGCAAACAAGTTGATGATTATTGGTATTTGAAGCTAGAAATAAATTATATGCTTTTGCTTTTGTAACTACTGAAACTTCGTAAGTGTAATTGTTACAGTGTCTAAATATCGGACAACCTTATTAATGTATGCAAAATAATAGAATACAAAGCATTTTGAAATTTAAATCATATTTTCATATTTGAATTACCTACTGTGTTTAATTTGTGCGTAACGAACGCACACATTTTGATACGTTACGGTTGTCTACGTCATTATAATCATAATATCCAGGTTCTCCCTAGGTACCTCTTTTTTTCTTTGCCTTGGTGAGGAGGTAGCTAACATGCATTTGCCTGTGGGGTGGTACTATCAGTCACTGGAGTATGTAGGCCTGGGGTTTCGGTAAGGGCATCCTGTCCTTAAAATTCTCCCCGACTAGAGTCCGGAGTGTTCTGCGTGGGATGGGATATATTAGGTCCTTACATATGAAATTGGCGTTTTGTATGGAGATTTTGGGGAACTCTGCATTTTCCATACTAACATTTTTTCAGTTTTCTTCACAACGACAAATCCAAAGATAATAATATTTGGCATGTATCATTGGACATGCTTTAGCTATATGTGTGATATCACACTTCTTAAAAATTATTTATCTTTTTTATGTGAATGCAAATCAAATTATGTATTCGGAAGGCATTGAAAAGGTGTTGTCTCCGTGTCCAATTTTAACACAATAAAACTTACAACGAATTATCAAAACAAATCAAAAGAGTTCGAAAATATGGTCTATTTTTAAAGGAGGTTTTTATTTTTTAAGAATACTCTGAAACTTAATAGTTACGAACAAAATACTAAGAGAGAAGAAAAACACCAATTTCATAGGTAAGGACCCAATATTTCACCGAGTCACATTCCAGCACCCCCGATCCCGGATGGGGTTTTTGTCTCGTGCAACTGTCAAAGTACTGTGCAAAGATAAAAATCATATCGTGCTGCTCATGCTACTTAGGTTAGTCGGTTCGAATTCCCGTCGGGACAAGTACATACATTATTTTGTTATTGTTAAAGATAAAAGCAGGTACAAGATTTACCTATTTGAAATTAATAATAGGAGGCAGATACTCACGGATGAGGATGTTACCGTTTGAGACGCTGAAATATTGACATTAGATACTACATGATAGTTACATAATATATTATAATTTAATGTAGTAATTTAATGTAGTAATTTAATGTAGTAATATAATGTAGAGCAGTTGAATGAACTTAAATAATTCATTGTAAACGCATATTCGATTTTATACAAATAACTTTAAAAAAAATTACGTTAGTTATAAAAAAAAACTAGAATTTGGCGATAGTTTAAGGATAATTTACAAGAATTTCAAAATGGAAATTCCTAATCTATTTAGCATAAATTGTCTAAAGCTATTAACACTTTAGCGTTTAATATTCAAATAAATTCAAAAACCACATTAAAATTTGTGTAGATTGAATAACCACATGCGCGTGACCTTAACCTTTCCCGTGCTTATAAATTAAGAACACCCGGTGGTGTCCAACCGGGTGTTCTTCCGCATTAACAGGTCCACAGAAAGTAAATTAAATAGGTCGTGTTTTACTGTGTTGACATTGCATTTTTACTTTTTCAGTTCAAAATTTCCAAGTTACAGCAAAAAGAAATCATTAAATGGTCTATTTAAAAGAATTTATAATGTTTCTATGATCTTTTTCATAACATTAGCTGCAATGTGGTCTTCAGCGAAAAAAACACCAAAGGGGGGATAACTAGGTAGGAAACTATCATTTTCGCGGAAAAACTTACGGGTAAACTGATATAGCTAATGATAAGTTTGTATAAAAATTATTTGCTGTTATAAATGTTATCGTAACCAGCTTAAATACATTGACACAAGCCTTTCTATTTGGACTATGGGCTATAATAATAACATCACGAGCGACGCTAGCCGAATCAGTATTATGGTGGGTAGATGCGGTTTCAATATCGACCGTCAAAAATGTAAATAGATTCATATATGTATCGCAATTGTCCTCTCCTGTATCCCCGAAGGGGTAAGCAGAGGTAGTAGCATCAACCAGTACTTCGCCTGCCTTTGTAGCATGAGCAACGCGATATGAAATTCCATATTCCATAGTAATTTGACAGTTGAACTTGATGAAAAACGCTATAGATATCATAATGCAGTGTTTAATATGTATAACCCAACTAGCAAAACTTATCGTAAACAAATCAGGAGCACGTTTCTATTTCAGCTATCGGTGGAGAGACTGATCTTCAAAACGTCGAGTGAGCGATTTCTGCACGTTCACTCGACGCGATTTGGGCGCACTTCTCTCAGTTTTAAATGCTATAAATATTCTAAAATTGTCGTTTGAACAACCAAATAGTGGACAGAATATCGAGTCATGGCAACTCGATAATAAATAAGTGCTATGAATGGATATCAGTATGCTTTCATCCCACACATTAGCTGTATACAAGTTGGTAGAACTCTTTCGTTCGACTTATTTGTAGTAAAATAGTAGTTTTGTTGCTATTACTGGACTGTTTAATCGCGTGAAAGATATCAAGCGACGCTCATAGAACGTTTTATTTAACGTAAAATTAAAGTCCGTGTTGTGCAAATTTGCAAATCATTGCCCCGAGTAGAGCAGGCGCTAAGGGATGTTGAGGTTTGAGCTCAGAAAAGATTTCTTGGTCCTTTTTTTATTCGGACACCTTGGAATATCGAGTACATTGGCAGTAATTCAATTTGGAGCATAGCGCTGTAGTAAGTAAGTAGTAGAAAAGATTAAATCTTTTCAAAGATATTTATTCAAAGATGTGACACATATTGCTATTGGAAGATGGCACTAGGGTCAACAGAACGCGTATAACTTCTGTGTTTAATAAAGATCTAAGGGACTAAGATTTGGAACTAGGCATCATATTTATAATTTTTATTCAGCTCAGAAATACCTTTCCAACGATGTAGCAAAAATCAAAGTCAAATTATTTATTGCATTGTACTTTGTGACTGAAAATTTGACTTTGACTTTGGCTATGTGTGTTATATCGTTGGAAAGGTATTTCTGAGGAGGAGGTGATAGCTGCCAATAGCTGCATGAGATACTTGTCGCCAATTACTTTGATAACAAGTAAAGGACGAATATCTCGAATGAATAATATGTCACGGATAGAATACTGATAAAACTCTTGGCTACTACGGTAAACTTTGTTAACATAATAGAACACTGATTTTGTTCTTCTGCAACTGAATTCTGATACTACATTTCGGGGTTGCCCCCTAGTGGCCTCCAACCTCCCCTATAGCCACCCCAAACCTCTCATCTGGTAACTGATCACAATCATGTCGACGCATCGACATCTGATACACATTGATAACATAATTTCTGGTAAAACTTATGGTAAGCACATGCACTAATGATTTTGTATCTTACTCACCAATGCACTGTTGCTCGCGCGCTGGTCACGGCCCGACAGCCGAGCGGGTTCACCTGCCGCACCTAGCGTTATTTATTTTTCCTACTACCGTCATGTGTGCAATTCGTAATGATTTTACATCGCTTTCGCGACACTCCCCCCAGGAAGGAAATAAAATAAAATAAGAAATAAGCTTTCGTAATTCGTTTTTTTTGTAAATAAATAACAATAACAAAAACATTTCTGTTCATTAAATTGTAATCACCGCATAATTAATTTAATATAGGGACTATTGAAATAATGTGATCATTAACTGGGATGTCCACTCCTTCACTTTCGCTCTACCCTTAATTGCTGATGATCTTGTTGGACGTTTGTTTGTGTCTGCTACTGTTTGGACTGAAACATCGGGATTGCGATTGGGCGTTAAATCAGTGACTTGTGTTTCCCTCAATACTTTATCGCTACCACGTAATAGTTCGGTTTGTTCTTCTACAGAATTTTTATTTCCATCGCTCTTTTCACATAAATTTTTTGTGATGTTCATATCATCAACTTCCAATGGATAAAGATGACCAATAGAGCGTGTCATTGTTTCTCCTGATGTCAATTTCACCCTGGCAACCCGGATTTGCCCATCTGATCCCTTAATTAACTCAGCAATGTTACCAACCCTCCAGTGTGCTCTATTACCGTCTGATTTTAGCTGAACTGTTTCTCCTATCCTTGGTGCTCTATTAACTAATACTCTAGGCTGACGATGTTTGTCAGTTCGCTCGCGCAGACTAGTTAAATATTGATTATTAAACATTTTGGCGAATTCTAATAAAATAATTTGACCTCGCTTCCAGCCATCAACTAAATTAGTCTTAGTTACTGTTCCTGTTTCTAAAAACTCACAATCAGAAGTAAGTGTCGTCACTGGTCCTCCTATACGTAAGAAATCCGAGGGAGTCAAAATATGTTCCATTTCAGATCCTACTGTTGTTAAGGGTCTAGTGTTTATGACAGCTTCGATTTCTTTGATTACTGTACATAATTGATTGATATTTAAAAGATGTTTATCCAAAGTTCTTTTCATACAATGCTTAACTAATCCTATAAGCCGCTCGTAAAATCCTCCGAACCAGGGTGCTAATTCGGGTATGAACTTCCAACGTATGTTATTTTGAATACAAAAATCAGAAGTTAGAACGTTTGCGGTGAGTTTAAATTGTGTAGCATTATCCGATATCATTAACTGAGGTAAACCTCTTGCTGCAACAAATCTTCTAATCGCTAGTAAACATTCTTCAGCGGATAAATCTTTTACAATTTCCATATGTATGGCCCTGATTGTAAGGCAGGTAAAGAGACACACCCAGCGCTTTTCTTTATCATACTCCTGTACTATAAGAGGTCCAAAATAATCTATGCCCGTAAAAGCAAATGGCAGGCAGAGCTTAACTCTTTCTGCTGGTAAGTCAGGCATAGCTGGCAGCTTAAATGGACCACCACCATACTTTGTGCACTTAGGACATTTCCTGATAATTTTCTGGACTGTTGCTCTCCCGTGTGGTACCCAAAATCTTTTTCTTAGCAGGGCGAGAGTATGTGAAACTCCAACGTGATAATTATCTAAATGTAGTTTGGTTATAATTTTGTGTGTAAATTCGGAATTCTTTGGTAGCAATATTGGTTCCTTTTGATCATTAGTTAAATCGGAATGTTTAAATCTGCCTTTGCATCTAAGTATATCTTTCTGATCTTTGTATAACCGAAGTGACCTCGATAAGTTTGTCACGATACCTTCAACTTCCTTTGGAAAATATAACTTTTGAATTTCTATTATAGCTTCAGTCTCATTGTAATCTGATTGGTGAGAATCATTTGAATTCATTGGTTTTGAATTATCTGCTTCAACTTCTATAACGGCATTATCTATAGATATGTTAACGAAAGGATCCTCGCCAAGCGCACGGTTTTGATGTTCAACTACATCGCTATTTGGATACGAAGGCCACTTGTCTGATTCTAACGCCAAAAATTCGGGACCGTTTAGCCATTTATCATACGAGTCTACTTTATTTGACCTTGTTGCAACATCAGCCGGGTTGAGATGTGTCGGCACATATCTCAACTGTAGGACTTTATTTTGTTTAATCTCTGTAATTCTACGCGAAATGAATGGTGGCAATAATTTTTCGGATTTGTGCCAGCTTAAAACTACTTGACTATCAGTCCATAGAAATTGAGTTCTGATTTTTAAACGTAAATATTTAATGACGTATTTTATGAGTCTGCAACCAATAAGTACTCCAAGCAACTCTAATCTTGGAACTTATAAGTTTATCTTGTCCTTTAACGGCACTAATCTAGACTTGCCAATAATGAAATTAACAATATTATTAGTGTGTAAGGAACTGCGTAAATATATTACTGCCGAGTATGCTTCTAAGGAAGAGTCTGTAAAACAATGCAACTCATATTCAATATTGTCACTTGGACTATCTCTGTGTATGTTGCGCGCGTAATACCGATCAACCCGAATATTCTTTATGTATACGAATTTTGTTGTTATTTGCTTCCATTCGATAAGGAGCTTGTCATTCATTTTAACATCCCACTTTACCTTTTCTTTCCACAATTTTTGAAGAAATAATTTTGCTGGTAGTAATACCGGAACTGCAAGACCTAAAGGATCATACACTGAAGCTATAATTTTTAATACATCTCTTTTTGACTGTACCTCTTTTAAATGATTATCATCAAAGTTAGATTTTAAATATAAATTGTCATGTAACGTGTCCCAAAGCAAACCTAGTACTTTTACTTGTATGTTGTCATCGGAACGAACTTCATTTGGTATAAACGAAAGAAGGTCCTTGGAATTGGAATTCCATTGTCTTAAATTCATAGATAAGCAATTAAATGATTGTCTGGTTTCTTTAAATAAGCGTTGCGCTTCTGAAAGAGTTTGTGTACCTGTTACTATATTGTCTACGTATATGTCTTCAGCTATTTGCATCATGAGGCTACAGTTTTGTTTCACTAGATGAAACCTAATTGCAGCATTTAGTAAGAACGGGCTAGAGATGACCCCAAATGGAACTCGACAAAAACGAAAGTGTAAAACATTATCTGCGTGAGCTCCTTGTTGAATGTCCTTAAGCCACAGAAACCTTGTGACATCTCTATCTTGCTCTTGTAGACATAACTGCAGAAAAGCCTTTTCGACATCAGCTATAATGCCTATTGGATGCTCTCTAAATTTTATAAGTAGACCTGTAAGGTCCTCTAGCAGCAATGGTCCTCGATATAAGCATTCATTCAAACTTCGATTATCAGCAACCTTGGCTGACGCATCATAGACAATACGTATTCTTTTAGTATTATCCCGACTACGTACACAATGATGAGGAAGGTAATGAACTGGGTGTGTTTGGGCAATATCAGGACTAAATACAAGTTCTATAACTTTATTCTGTAACTGTTCTTGTATAACCTGATCATAAGCAATTATTTCTGTTTTATTAAGTCTTTTTAATAGGCCATTGAGACGACCCCAAGCTAGACCCAAATTACTAGGAAGGTTTGGTGGTGTTTCAGTCCACGGCCACTGAACATGATATCGATTATCTTTGTACTGAACGGTTTCGTTAAATTGCTTTATTGCCTCCTCATCACATGAGGACATTGGCGAATCTGTTATCCCTATAGATTCAAGGTCCCACAGCCTCTGAACATCGTCAAACTTAAATGGAAGGTCAGGATCATTTAGTTTATTATTAGTTCCCCCTTCTGATTGGAAGTAAGTCAAAACTGATACTTGATCTGTGCAATTAAATTCATCGCTTAGTTTCCCTGACCAAATCCAACCAAAATCTGAATTAACCAGGAAAAGTTCTTGAGTAATTGGTATCTTTTCTTGCGACATAACTGAGTGATAATAGTCGTTACCGATCAAAATATCTACCCTGTCACCGCATGAGCCGTCGTCTGCGAATGTCAATTTTTCTAATCTGATATCTTCCCAAATATTATCTGGTATACTATGTCTTTTAAAAACCGGTGGTCTTATATTGTTCGTAATATGAGGTACCACATTAGCATGAATGGGTTTTGTAACGCCGGTAAGAGTTTTTATATTGAAATGTACGATTGGGCTGATAATTTGATGCGGCGATTTGGATCCGAACGTAAATATTGATAAATTTACTGTTTCAACATTGGGTAAATTAAGAAATTTTGTCGTAGCTTCATTAATATATGTTCGCTGACTACCACAATCAAGTAAAATCCTACATCGTAGTTGTTTGAATTTAGCTTCTGTATTGCTCACATTCGCTATACATGTCTGTAACAAAGTTGTGTTTACTTGAGTTCTTATGTGTAGACTGTCAGTTTGTAAAGATTTTGTAGGTTCTAATTTTACTGGGCATAATGCTCTGTTATGCACGCCAAATCGGTTACAATGTCGACATTTTCGCTTAGAGCGGCATTGATCAGCTCTATGCCCTTCAGTAAAACAATTGTAACAGCGTTGTCCTAATTGAGCTTTTCTGGCTTGTATAGTTGTGTGCACAGCACATTCATCGTTAAAATGCTCCTGCTTACAAAATATACACCGGCGAAATTTCTTTTTGGGTGGCTCCCCAGTCTTATCTACATTTTCATGTTGTCTTTTCCGAGTACAAAGTTGGGGCTTAACAAACTGTCTATGATTATATTTGGTCTTATCTTTCCTATAAGCTGTATACTTTTGTTGATTGATATCCCTACTTGCTTGAGATCTTACGTGTAAAGTGCCTAATGTGAAGTTTTCTCCGATTTGTTTATCTTCTCCTTTGTTAATTTCTATAGTCTTTGTAACTGTAGCCTCTCTTTTCATTCTATTGGATGTCTCTCTAGCTGATATGATGTACTCCAGGTATTTTCTTATACTGTCTATGGACTCATCATCCATGGACAATTTCATTCTTACTTCATAAATCAAATCCTCCGGAAATTTTTCCATTATCATAACCCTAAGATGGTTGTGATTGACATCCTCCCCAAGTGAGCTTAACACCCTAAGATGTCTTTCGATTTCATTGAGAACATGCCTACAATCTTTGACTTCGTTTGTTGTTACAGCTTTGATTCTATACAAGGCTACGTAATGAGCATCAATTATAGCACTAGGCCTGCCATACCTTTCTTTCAAAGAATTAACGGCTATGCAATAGTTAGAGTTTGTTGTTTCTAATCCCTCTATTACTTGCTTAGCATCGCCTTCAAGAACAGACTGTAGATACAGTAACTTATCGACATCACTAATATTTCTGTTATGAACATTTGAGGAAAATTGGTCCCAAAATTGGTACCACTTCAAAATATCACCATCAAACTTGGCCAATTCCATTCTGGGTAACTGATTAGATATATTAATGTTTTCTCCCTTACTTGAAACTTGCGCGCCTTTTCGATTATACTGCTTAATACGAAAATCTATATCTGAAATTATATCTCCTGCCTGTATCTGTGTCGTCGTATATTTAGTAATTTCACTAATATTAGGATCCTTGATAACTTTACAATAATTATGAATTTCTGAGATAAACCTATCAATAGCACCTTTTAACTTAGATCCAATCAGTTCTAACATATTAAAATCGACATCACTATCTTTTAGAGCACACTGAGCAGAGTCAATATGGGACTGGACTGACTCATAAATTAATTTTAATCGTTCTTGGATTACGATTTCCATTTTGAACGCAGTTCATCAAGTGCTTATCTCGTAAATCTAAAACAAAGTAACCTTTGTAAAAAAAAATCTTTTTTGGTAATATTGTAATTATTTACAAGAGAAAAAAAAATCTGTGTTTAAATACTGTATCAAACCAAAAAGCTGTTATAATACACATAGGAAATAAAACGTCATTCAAAGAAAACTTTATCGTATTGATTTATTAGATCTACCATTAACGTAGTATTTTGCAACCCTGATCACATACTACGTCAATAAAAAACATTTCACTTTGATATATGTTGGCTTTATACCACTAAATAACTGATTCATACTATTAATATAACTTTAAAACAGTATGACACGCATTATGTGCGGTCCCTTGTACATGTATTTAATCTAAGAATTAAAAGATACCATTGACCCTTTACTGTTATTCAAACGCATTATGTTTTTGCAAAACTAATCAAAGGAAGGATATCGTCTCACAGTACTTCATTGTAAAATATTTAAACTGCAAATAATAAGTACAACCTAAAAAATAATTTATTTTTTGTCACCTTCACAACTTACATAAAAACCTAAAATGTATCTTGCCTCTTTTATCACTTTCAAATCCAAATTCATATTGTAAATGAAAGTACTGAGAAAATTTTAAAAATACCCTCGATAACTTAGCTGACCTAGATTTCGTGAAAAAATTTAGTACCGATTATTATATAATCTATTTGTATTGTTTCTCACTTTTGTCAAATCCCAGCACCTCCACCATGTCGCCAATTACTTTGATAACAAGTAAAGGACGAATATCTCGAATGAATAATATGTCACGGATAGAATACTGATAAAACTCTTGGCTACTACGGTAAACTTTGTTAACATAATAGAACACTGATTTTGTTCTTCTGCAACTGAATTCTGATACTACATTTCGGGGTTGCCCCCTAGTGGCCTCCAACCTCCCCTATAGCCACCCCAAACCTCTCATCTGGTAACTGATCACAATCATGTCGACGCATCGACATCTGATACACATTGATAACATAATTTCTGGTAAAACTTATGGTAAGCACATGCACTAATGATTTTGTATCTTACTCACCAATGCACTGTTGCTCGCGCGCTGGTCACGGCCCGACAGCCGAGCGGGTTCACCTGCCGCACCTAGCGTTATTTATTTTTCCTACTACCGTCATGTGTGCAATTCGTAATGATTTTACATCGCTTTCGCGACAATACTGACGTGGTACCAAAGAAGAAGATGGAATGCGACTGGAGAGCTAATCGGCGCCGTCGGTTACAGACGTGATGAGATGCTCAGCGCAGATTGATTAACGGTCAGCACCAAAGTGATATTTGTATTAGGTAGCCGCTATTTGTAGTAGGTAGGTACACATGCTCGAATATTTTTGTTAATACATACATACATATAATCACGACTATTATCCCCTAAGGGTTAGAAAAACCGCAAAATCAGTCTACTGCCATAGTCTGCGCTTCACCAAGCAGTGACTGCACTCAGCGTGTCAGGTGGTGAGCCCGTCGTCGCTATAAGCTATTGAATGGTTGCGTAGTTCTAAGTTCATTAGTCGGCTTTTACGACACCCAAGAGAATAGATGGGTTGGTAGTATTCTTTTAATGAGCCGCTACCACACGACTCACGGCTGCAAAAAACTTTTAGTGACCGGGACTTATTTAGGAAATATGTGATATAAAATTCATATAAAATCATCACGCCTCTATCACCGAAGGGGAAGGCAGAAATGCTATAACATCCATATTTTCCACAGGCTGTTAGATCGAACTTTCAACCTCCTGAACTAGTACCGCCACCGTCTTTCCCAACTCGGCTATCGCTATAAGATAACATATCCATACTGAAACTGACCATTTAATCTAAATCTATGATGGAATCATCTGGGGCCTCAGTCTTGGGCCCAATAAAAAAAGGGTCAACTATATAATAATATCCTATTATTGTGACATTGACGAATGTAAATTTTAAACCTCTTTGCCGCCTTCGTCTCCTTGCAGAATTTTATAACAACGAATATGTCAAAGTCAGAATCTTTATTTGTCATATTGTCATATTTGTCACTGTGCCGTATTCTCTCTAATCTGTGCACTGTGCTACTCCTCTACAGCTGAGTTTCAGTTCAGTTCAGCTTTTTGGGTTTTAATTTAATTGTCCAATAAAATAGCTCACCACACTAGTTACGTTCATTGTGAATATTACTGGATAACTGTGTTTTAAAATGATGGACAATATCGTGGAGTACTATTCTGATCAAAGTGGTTATAGATGCGGCTATTGCAGCAGTCCGGATACTAATTTTAGCCATGGTAAGCAATACTTTATTAAATGTATATTGTGTACTGTCTTTTATATTCTTTATTTACCAACGTTGAATATAAAAAGGGTTGTGTGTAATCTGGCTCTCAATCTCATAGTAGGCAGCTATACCAAAACCTTCATTATTTGATTTTATAAAGTACAGAAAAAGAAGAAAATGTTTGATTAGATGATGCATACATTTATTTTATAGGTATGTGGGCTCATTCATTGAGGGTCGGTGAATATCAAGATTTAATAGATCGTGGATGGAGGAGGTCTGGAAAATACTGTTACAAGCCTACTATGGATGTAACTTGTTGCCCTATGTACACTATTAGGTATGTTGTATAATATAATCTCTGGTAACAAAAATATTATTAACTAATATAATAGGTCATATTCACAGTGTTAAAGAATTCCAAAGTGTAAATGCATTTGTAATTATGATAGTGCTTTATCTCTTTCTATCAGAAACTTATGAAGATAACATACTTATGCAATTATGTTTTTACTTATGTACTTGTAGATGTAAAGCCCTTGACTTCAAAGCAACAAAGTCGCAAAAGAAAATATTAAAATATGTAAATAAATACTTAATGGGGGCTGAAGGTACTTTATCGAATAAAAATGCTCGCAAAATGTCCACAAGTAGCAGTGGAATTGAGGGTCAATGCTTAGATGAGGGCAGAGAATTATTTGTTGAGAGCTCAAGAGAACATCACAATATTGATTTCTCAACTGTTGACACTACTGAGATATCTGAACATGACAATGAAGACAACCAAGCATTAAATTCAGGTCTGTACACTGTTACTCCAACAATATTGTTATAAATATTTACACTTTTATTACATATAAAGTCAAAAGACATCATATAAGATTGGATAAGATTTTTACATAACTCAAATTCTATGTAAACACTTAATTTGGCACTAAACACTACAGTAAATGCGCCCCTGTGTATTTTACATGAGTACCAATTTATAACTAAAAATGTACATTCTATGATTATATGCCAAAAATGTAGGTGTTCACTTGTGTAGGTGACTGAGGTTGTGGCAGTTACTCTAGTGTAATAAAACATAGTAAAAAAATATAAAACTTACTGCTTATTTTTGGCTAGTTATTGGTTTTTTTATATGATAGATATTTATAAAAAACAAATAACATAAAATATCTTTCATAGAACAATATTTGTTAAACAAGAAACAAATTGGCATTTTGGAAAAAAAAATGAAAATATTCTTTTTAATATGAAAATATTTGCTTAAATAAATTTTCTGTTTTTTTCTAGGGAACCCACATCAGGATCAACAAGCCAAATTATTAAATTCTACTGAAACCTCAGAATCATCAAATTCAGCAAATGTTCAAAAAGGTAATATTTTTTCTCTTAAAAGATGTATTTGCTACATATCTTATAGTTATATTATCAAGATTTCATTTAAAAATATATAATTTTATTTCTGGAAGAGAAGAGAAATCATATTCTAGCTGTATAACATAGGATCACCAATTGTGACATATAAAGTTACAGTTTATATTCCAATCTGATGTACATAATAAAGATTTATGTAGGTTTCCAAATTATAGAGTAATTTTTAATTCAGATTACATATAGTTGCAGGTCCTGACCCAGCCAGGCCTGCATGCAAAAAGGCGAAGCAATTGAGACGAGAAAGAAAATTAGAAAAACTTAAAGAAAAGGGTATTGAAGTTTCAGTTCTCCCAAATACTAGTCTAAATAAAGAAAAGCACCTTGAGGATTTTATAGGTGAATTACCAGATGAGTTTAAAAATAAATTAGAGGTGAGATAAATGGAGATTGTAAATGCCATTAACTTGTATCTTAATTTTTTGAAGAATATCTTATAAATATTTTTATTTACATAGTAATGAAATTGACAAGTTCTCTATGTTACTGGTTACTGTATATAGTGGCGTTCTTAATTACAACAATTAACATTCCAGATAAAGCTAGTCCGTACAAACCCACCAAGCCCTGAATGGTTGGCAACTGCCAAAGAAACACATGAAGTTTATGTGAAATATCAGACTGTGATACATAATGATACAAAAGAAAAATGTTCTGAAGGAAAATTTAGAGATTTTTTAGTGCAGAGCCCTTTAATAGTAAGTAAAAAAATCATTATTATAATATTTTTGATTATTCTGTACTTGTAATTTGCTTTTAGACACAGACTCAAATGCTCTGTATTTCAAATTATTAATCACAATCTATAGTTATAAATAGGTTCTAATAATTGTTTTTCTGTTAGATTGGTATTTTGTCCCTGTGTGTGACTAATTTTTATTAGTTAATATAACAAATTTTGGATGAGAAGTTGGGTGGCTAGTTAAAATGTTAATAATATTTACAGGAGGAATACAGGGAATCTGGTCCAGCTTGTGGTTATGGCTCATTCCACCAACAGTACTGGTTATATGGAAAAATTATTGCAGTGGGTGTTGTAGATATACTGCCTAAGTGTGTTTCTTCAGTATACTTCTTTTATGACCCTGGGTATATGCACCTAACTCTAGGAACATATGGAGCATTAAGGTATTTACCTCATGGTTTCATTTGAAGTGTTACTTTTTGAATAGAAGATATAAAAGATAACCTCGATAGCTAAATAAATCTAGTTAAATTTAAATCGATATAAAGGAAATGCAGCTGTTTTTTTCCAGTACATAAGTATATACAAAGCATTCTTAGAGTTATTGTTTTTGATATGTGCTATATTTATTGAAATTTATTTTTTTAATGGAAACACTATCTTAATGTTGCCATGCCCAAACCGGGTCCATAATGTTTATTTATCCATTTACCAACTTGTATACTTATGGAGTGCAATAATGAAATAAATAAAAAAATAGTTGAACGCCAGTTTTAAGGTGTCGCCATTTTTGAGGACAGGGGTGCGAGTCCTGGGTTAGGCAGATGTTTGTGATGAGTTCAATTCTATAGTCATAGATCTGTATTTATAAATTAATATCGTGTAAATTTTGGATGATTTTTGCAGAGAAATTGAATTCACAAGGAGATTAAATACATCCTCGCCAGAACTTCAGTATTACTACATGGGTTTCTATATTCATTCATGTAAGAAGATGCGCTACAAAGGAAACTTTCACCCCTCCGACTTACTATGCCCAGAGACATATAAGTGGTTCCCTATTAAAGAATGCATTCCCAAACTTGAATTATCTCCTTACACAAGGTTAGACCCGGATCTCGATAGTGTTGATGGTAACTACCCAAGTGAAAACGATTTAAATTATATACCAGTATGGTACAAAGGGATGGTAATGTTAAATAAGGCGTTTAGAAAAAAAAATAAGAAAAACGAGGATACAGAAGAATTGATGGAGTATGCACAACTTGTTGGAAGAAAAACGCTTAGCAAATTAATCTTATTTCGAAGTTAGATGCTATTGATGGATGATAGATAGCAATTTATACTTAAAAGCTAATAGGATTTTATCGAGTTGGTGCCTATTCTCCTATTCTTTCGGATTTTTTTAATTTTTAGCATTGGTGCAATACCGAAATAGTGTTTATTGGTATTATATTGTTCAATAAACACATCTACCCCTTTTCTTGTTTATTGAGGCATTAGGAGGTTATTCGGAGGGCATTATAATATCCTATTAGCGGTGGAACGTCCACTGCTGGACATAGCCCTTTTGGTTGAAACCTGATTTATTCTAATTCTCAAATTTTGTTTTGTATTTATTACAACATGTCTTATTATATTACAGTATTAAACTTGTCATTACTAACTCTGCTATCTTTTCAAGTATTATTTTTAATTTCATTTCTTAATGAAGATACTGGTTTTATACTTTATTGTTTGAATGTTCTGCCGAACTTGTTTAATAATAGCCATTTGTTGCAATATTAATGTGTATAAACATTTTGAAAATGTTAGGGAATAATTATTATGTAAAATAGTTTTTGATTTACTTAATTTGATTAAGTAGGTGATGCGGTCACTAAATTCTTTTATTAAAACCGTTTTATTTTTATGATATATTATCTTCAAAAAGTATTTTAATGACTTTCTTTTTGACTATGTATTTCTTTTCTCATTTGAGTTCAATTTGCTTAAACAGTTTTTTTATACATACGAGAACACGCAATAATGTGATATATTGAATAGAAAAGATTTTTTTTTTAATGGCTAGCACGGTTTGTGCTACAGCCAAAGCAAACGGTAGGGAAACGAGTTAGGAAAAGGAATATTTGAAAATACGGAAGATCAGGAAAGTAGGTGTATAGGAAGAACAAGGCATGAAGGAAAAATATAAATTATAGTTTTATATTGTTTGCAATAATAAACTTACATAAAATTAAATATATTTGTATATTATTGGTATGTAACAGGACCGGAATGGAAGTAGGGAGAGGAACTCAAGCTGTACAAAGGGAATGGAATAAAGAGGAGGAATCATTAAAGGCACAAGCAAAGAAAATATGGTTGATGTCACCCTCATCATCACCACATTCACAAAATCATTATTTAAAATTTTCAGTCTGGCTAAATGAGCAAGTGTGGCCCAGCCTCATGCGGGATATAATTGAAGAGCATCGTTTACCAAGCTTCATTACTGTAAACCAAGGTTTTACAGGAATAATATTTAACTTTTTAACTTTGACAGCAATTATTTGAAAGTTAACACTATGTTGATTAATAAGTATATGAGAAAGAAATAGAATGACTGATGAGAAGGGCTATCCCACCATATCCGTCAGATCTTTCTTCTCTATAACAAATAAATCCAGGTATTTTGAAATTGCTATTAGGCTTTAACCACGTCTCTTGAAGAGAAATGGCAAAAGGACAAAACTTATTAATTAAATAAAATAATTCTGATTTTCTTATGTTCACACTACGACAATTCCACTGAATGGCTATTGAGAGATCCACTGTGGGGGATTGAGATACTATTATTAATTACCTTATCAAGAGCAACGTTGGACGGTTGTGTTGAAATATTTTTCAATGTGCTTATCAAGGCTGTGATGAGTTCTTTAAGAGAAATATCTTGAAAATGAAAAAAAAAAATGAAAAATGCTTTATTAACAAAAATCCTTAACATTGTGGTAACGGGGTTTCCCGGTAAGAAATCAAAGATACTTGTGATGGGAATGCCTCGCTCTTCATCCACAGGTCTAGGATTTATGGTACCTTATTCATTTAAGTAAAACATCAAATTAAACATTTTTCAATGGCTAAACATAGATATTTAGAATCTTCTTTGTGAGGAGTAGATGATGAGGCATAATTTGAATATACAGGGCCAGAGGTAAGATTCATATATAGTCTTTAGTTAAATTTGCATGTTCTTGTTTATCATACCCAAAGTAGGGCTTAGAAGATATATTTTTGTTTAGTAGTACTGTTTTTTATATGAATTTCTAGCAGAAACAAAAGGAGGCCTACCTTGTGACTGAGATTTTTGAGATCATATGGTTGAAGAAGAGGAAAGAACATCTGCAAAAGATTAAGTAACAGGTGGGTGAAGTTTTAGAGCTTCAGAATAAGATAGCAAACTTTTTTCCAGGGACTCCTTGTATTTTTCTGTCTATTATATTCTGGGCACTTCTTACTAGTTGCCTGATGGGACCCTGAGCAAAGACAACAATTGACGTCTTCATCAACAGAACAAGAGTCACCATTATGACCAAGACCACAACGGAAACATCTAGGGGTAGAACGGCACTGTGCCTTGATGTGAGCAGTTAAAACATTGGATTGTGGGGAATATGTACAAATCAACAGGGAGAGAGTTGTAGCACCAGAATACTCTCTGTGGTAAAACTTGGCCATCAAATATCAGCACCACTGTCTCTATGGGAAGAAATTCAGGCTTATCGTTTACTAATTGTTTGCGCCTTAAACGTCTTATCTTAATAATCTTCCCACACCCAATAGGGACTGAGATTTTATCAAGAACTTCCTCGTCGGTCCAATCAGCTGGAACTCCCCGAACTATGCCCATACGAGTGACGTTAATAGAAGGTACAAATGCTTTGTATTTTGAGACTTTAAGGAGACCACTCTCTACAAAACTATTAGCATCCTCAAATTTTGAAAGGATACAGAAACCCTATTTCTGCCAATTTTTTGAAGGCTGCCATTAACAACATTTTTGAAGCAATTTTTTTGCAAATAAAAACCAAAAGCGACTGGATGCATGGAGCAATTTTAATTTGGAACAGACTGATATTTTTGGATGTGAACTATATATGGAGCTGCATCTGAAGCTTGGTATAAGAGTCTATTAGGAGGAGTATTTGATTTTTGAGAGTGTGGATCTGATAATGGTGGAGGCATAGATGAATTTAAGTTGGGTTGATCCGGAACTAAAGATGTATTATTTTCTGAGTGACACACACAGTCATTAGAGGAATGACCCAGCAATTGAGCTTTATGAGACTTTCTCTTCATGTTGCAATGCTTACAAATTTTGCGAGGAAGAGTCCTTCGAGTTAAGGCCTGTATTTCTACTGTTGTCTGATACATCCGTATCAAAAAGTGAGGCATCTGTATCCATATCCGACCTGTTCGTTATAGTTACAAAGTTAGACACCTGGAGGGCAGAGCCCCCAGGGTATTCGAGGACGCTCTTACAGGAAAGCAATTATCAAAAGAAAAACTTACCAATGCTGCAGAAAAAAATTACAATAATATTAATATAAGTACTAAAATTACTTATATATCACCACTTAACTGATCTTATCTTACTTTAATAATTATGAAAAAGAAATAAAAATCTGAAAACACGTCCGCCACATTTGCCGCTTCGCGCGCTTTTTCTCAGTTTTTCAAGAAAAATATTACTTCTTACCCCCATAGACAAAAGGGCCGATTCCGTTGTCACAAACTAGACTAAACTAAACGTAAACTAAATTGTGTATCTATTCTTCTCTAACTTTAAGGAGAAGAGAAGGATAGATACATAATTTAGTTTAGTTAAGTCTAGTTTGTGTCAATGGAATCAGCCCTAATATTTACACAAACTTAAGCCCGTATTCCAGAATCAAACTCAAGCATAGCTTGAGTATCGTTAGAGAGAAATAGCGTTATTCTTCCCCACATAACGCCATCTCTTTCTAGCTGCGCTCTAGCACAGATCTATGCTTCAAATTGATTGTGGAATACGGGCTCTATAAAATATAGACACTTTGTAAACTATTGAGATTATTATTGTAACAGAATACTGTGTGAAAAATGTTCCTGTATATTTTAAGTCGTCATAAATATATGTATAAGTCTTAATCAATACAGGTTATGTCCACCCTGCCTTTAATTCTGTTAAAACGACTTATGGGGTATAGGTATCACAAAAGTATTTTCTGAATACGTTTCGACAATCCCTTGCTACTAATGCATGTCTTTAATAGGAAATCTCAAAAAAGCGGATAAAAGAAGTAAAAAAAAAAATATATTTGAAGTAAGACTTATTACCGATGTTTGTTAGATAATTATAAAATAAAGAAAGATATTACATGAAAAAATAAGGATTTATGAAATTTTAATATATTTTAATATATGAATAATTATTATAGACCAAATCTTTGTAGGGAGTACAAAGATTTTATGTCTTCAATAGTCCATCACATTACATCTAAATCCTTACAGACTTTGATTGCCTATCTACATACTGCACAAAAGTAATACCAGCAGCGCGAGCATAGACCTTGACAGTCGACAAAGTTGTCGATCGACAAACTCATTTATATTTTACTTTTATTTTTACTAGTTAAAATAGGTATATATTATCACGCCTTTTTCCCCGAAGGGATAGGAAAAGGTGCATTACACACAGCCACACAATTTACCAGTAATTTTGTTAGTTCCACGTAATAGAGGCAAGCCTGCCGTTATTAGGCACTAAAGGAAATCCAGAAACATCTAAGCTGTAGGTAATTCAAACCAAAATTCCAAGAGCCAGGACAGATGTATACGTACCATCCATTAGCCTATAGAAGTCCACTGCTGGACATAGACTTCCCCCAATGAGCTCCACAACGACCGGTCCAGCCACCCGCATCCAGCGACTTCCTGCGGCCTTCGCCAAATCGTCGGTCCATTTTGTTGGGGGCTTTATTACGTGGCACCACTCGAGAACTTTACCACTCCAATGGCCGTCAATTCTGCAGGCGTGTCCTGGCCAATGCCACGCAAGGTTCTCAATTCCGTGGTCTATGTTGCAAAAAATTCGCAGTTCGTGTGAACACTACTTATTTATAAACAAAATGTAAGGACAGAGTATCGCCAAGAGCTATATTAAATTAATTAATGTAATTTTTATGTACAGTTTGGGTTTCTTATGTTACAAAAAGTGTTATCAAGTTCCTGAAAATATGTACCTATCTAATTTTATCATGGGATTAAAATAAACTCTTTAGTTATTGTATATCTAATTACTAGCGAGACCTATGTTTGTCTTGTATATTATCAGTTACTTAAATAAGTATAGTATTTTGTAAATATTTATTGCTATATAAGTGTTTCTAGTTCAATTATTAATTTTGTTTAAGTTTCAGGACGCACAGGTTAATTGAATAAACCTATCCTCTAAGACTTTGTTTCTTAATTGCCTTACAATATTTTACACATAAGATAAGCTAAACCTTTTGCGTTTTCATATAATTTAAACAGTTGGCACAAACGCCACTATTCTCATCAGCCTGTATAAGTCTCATAGCTTGGCACGGGCCTTCGTAAATGTGGAAGCCTGAGAAGTAGGTATGGGCCATAATATCACCACGCTTGACTCAGCTGGGTAGAAACATTTGCAATAGCGACCGGGACCAACAACGGCCTAAACGTATCTATGTTTTGAAGTTGGGATCTCGAGATAACAAAGTTTTGATCACCCTTACAAACTCTGTTTAAAACCAAAGCCCTTGTTCCCAACGAGTCACACGCATACGAATCACATTACGCCAAGAGTAACTTCTTCCTTTTATTCAAATTTCCACCAATATTATTATTAAAAATTATAAGCATAGTTTTGAAATCTATTACAGATGTACTTAATTTATAATTGTGGTTTGAACCTTGATTTTTTTTAATGATATGGACACAATTGAATTGACTTTCTTATAAAAAAAACTCCAAGAACATCGACTTTCGCCTAGAATTACTTATAGAACTATAGAACAGAATTACTAATAGTACTAGGTATATTTAAACCAATAAAATAAAGTCCTGTCCTCAGCCTATATACGTCCCACTGCTGGGCACAGGCCTTCCTCGTGGAGAAACGAGGAGTATGGGCCACCACCACGCTGGCAATGCGAGTTGGTGATTATTGATATTTCGTTCAAGACATCGAATCAATGAAGTAATTATTAATATTTCGTTCATGAAATCATGATAGACACTTCCAAGTGTTTTAAAAAAGTACCTACTGGTCGACCGCAAACTTTCTCGTCTCTATCTACATTTGTTGGAAGTAGGTACCTACTTAATATTTACGTATAAACCGAAGAAGAAGTCTGTCTTAAATAAAACCTGGCTTATAAGAATACCTAGTAATGTCCTTATCTGAACAAGGGCAGTTGTTGGGTATAGAGTTGAATTTTTAAACAGTTATCAGCGACCATGAATTTTCTCACGTAGTATACCGTCAATTATCTCTTGTGTAAAATTATTGTTTCATTGCATCTAGTTAATATACATATTAAGTATATCACCTATACTGGATGATGGGTCAGCGTGGAGAAGTCCGGAACTATAAGAGATAGCAAAATGTGTTCTTAGGAGCCATGGCTTCGAATTAAAATTTGATTTTCCAAATAACGCTTCTTAAAAAGCTACATATTACTTTATGGACCGTGAAGTTCTTCGACTGTACGATAAGACACTACACTGATAAGCTATAGGTTATTTTGTTGAGTGCTTGCTTTTGTTGCTGACGGTATGAGGTTATTGTGATTTTTAGCTAACCAAAAAATTTAATACTTTTGTCACAAAAGGGCACCGTAAATCGGTCAGGCCGTCGCGTCGTCACAATCATTTTATAGAACAGCGCCCCTAGTGAGGAGTT
Organism: Parapoynx stratiotata; assembly: GCA_910589355.1. Classification (NCBI taxonomy): domain Eukaryota; kingdom Metazoa; phylum Arthropoda; class Insecta; order Lepidoptera; family Crambidae; genus Parapoynx; species Parapoynx stratiotata. The sequence continues at coordinate 7,681,794 of OU342473.1, forward strand.
CTAAAACTTATTTCGTATATGATGACGACAAAAAATAACGAGTTAGTCCTCTTTGTAACGACTTGCGGCGACTATTTTTTTACACTATAAAACAAGAATGACCTCACCCGTCGTGTTTAGTGCTGCAATCATTTAACTTATCTAAAGTTCCTTCTCCCTGTTGGAAGTTTAGCAATATAATTTTACTCACATTAGTAGGTAAGTATAATATACAAAGGTAGGAGACAACATAAAATGACATGAAAACCTGGTATTTAAGAAAATAAGTATAACATCAAATTATCTATATGACACATTAAACTAGAAGAGTTCATAAAACGCTGTTACAGTATCAAGAGATCGCTGTTTAAACTCCCGCATGTACAAAGTTTGGATTACTTTTCGGGAGGACTTATTTTTCCTGCCAAAACTACGAGCGAAACCAAAACTGCATTGGGTTGTGATTCGGTTATGTTCGGCGCGTTGAATTCATCCAATCATCAAAGACAAAGACATTTTTGTCGCGTCCACGTTGTAAAATTTCTTAATAAATATCAAAAATTGTTCAATATAACAAACTTTGCCATAGATTTTAGTAGAATCAAGAAAAAATGACGTTTTCCTTATTTTACCCCCCGATGGATAGGCGGTAGGCGTGTTGCTCGTTGAGAAAACCAACTTTTTGGCAACTTGGATTGAGACGTACTATATAAGTATATAAATATTCAGAAAATATACAATACATATTATAAACATCCAAGACTAGAGAACAAATGCCTAAATTCATCACACAAATACCTGTTTGTCCCCACCGGGTGTCGAGCCCAGAATCTCTTGAGACCGGCGGCGTACAGACCACTCGACCACGGAGGTCGTCAAAATTTGGTGACTTAAAACAAAATATTCAAATCAAAACATCTCATGTCGTGATCTCTCGTATTTGGGTTAAAATTTCATAGAATCACATTGAGGAAAGCCTTGCAGTAATGTGCAAGAGGTTACAAGTTTTACTTGATCAATAACATTTTTTAAGTTGTTTTTACCTGGAATGTTCCATGCATTCTCAATGTTTCTACACATATAAGTTTTTTATTGTTAAAGATAATACATACATACGTACAGATCACCACGAATCTATTCTCCAAGGGGTAGCTGACAATACCCTTAATATGTGATATAGAAGTATTAAATAGCTGTGTCTTAAAAGAATTAAAATCGTTGGATACAACCAAAGGGTCAGGGACTGATAATTTACCACCCATTTTTTTCAAAAAAACAGCCCAAAGCATATCTAAAGTCCTACATATGTTATTTAATTTATGTTTAAAGGAAGGAACTTGTCCGAAAATCTGGAAATCGGCCAGGATCACTCCTGTGCACAAAGGTGGTTCTATAACGGATGCTGCCAATTATCGACCTATATCGATTTTGTCCACCCCCGCTAAGATTCTTGAAAGATTGGTGCACGGCGGCGTTTACTCGCTTGCTCACAAAAATATACTACCGCAACAGCATGGATTTGTTTCTAAACGTTCGACAATTACTAATCTTATGGTGTATGCCAATGAGTTATTTCAAAATATAGATGCAAGTGAGCAGACGGATGCCGTGTACACTGATTTCAAGAAAGCTTTTGATCGCGTTGATCATAAGATCTTGCTTCAAAAAATAGCCTACAATGGAATACGAGGAAATCTTTGGAGATGGTTCAAGTCCTACATAACAAACAGAACACAAAAGGTGGCACTCAACGGATATGAATCTGAAAGTATAACTGTAACCTCAGGCGTGCCACAGGGCTCGATACTTGGGCCCTTGCTATTTGTCTTATTCATAAATGACATAAATGTATGCTTTCTTAATTGTTCTTTTCTTTTGTATGCCGATGACCTTAAGATTTATTATAAAATTAAAAGTGTTAACGACCAACATAAACTTCAGGAAGACTTGAATCGGTTAACTAATTACTGTAGTGCAAACAAACTGGAACTTAGTTTAGATAAATGTAAAGTTATTACATTTACTAGGAAGAAGGCATATAGCAAATATAATTACGCACTGTGCGGTTTTGATCTCGTTCGCGTTTATGACATCCGGGATTTAGGAGTAGTTCTAGACACGAAGTTAACGTTGGATTTACATATTGAAACCATCTGCAATAAGGCATACAAAATGTATGGTCTTGTGATTCGTGCCAGTAATGATTTTAAACGACCATCAACATATATACATCTTTATAGATCTTTAATTCGTGCACAACTAGAATATGCCACTTCCATATGGGATCCACTTTATAATAAGTACATTCAACGTCTTGAAAGAGTACAGAAAAAATTCATGCGTTGCATGTATTATAAATGCTATCATAGTCGTTTACCCTATTATGAATTGTTAGAACGGTATAATATGTTAAATTTAAAATCTAGAAGAACTCAGTTGCAAATGTCTCTATTGTACGATCTTTGCCACAACAGATACGACTGTATAGATCTATCAAATAGTATTGGTTTTTGTGTGCCAGTTAGACCGCGCGTGCGAGCTTGTCGGATTCGTAAACTATTTTCGGTAAAAAAATTTAAAACAAATGCTGGCAAACGCTTGCCTTTGTCTCGTCTGACTGACACCTATAACCAATACTTCACAGAAATAGATATATTTAGCTTAAGTAGTAATATGTTTAGAAAAGCTGTATTTAAGCAATTATGTGAAAGCAACACTTAGATACGTTTTTTTTCTTTTCTGTTTTGTTCCTTATTGTCTAGTATCTTATTATCACTTAGTTGCTCATTTCAACTTCACTCTCGACTTTAATTTATTTGTGGATGAATCTGTGGTTTACGGTGTTGGTTTCACAATTAAAATTACATTTAATCTACTATTTACGAAACGAATTGTGAAATTGTTTGTTTACCCAAATAAATGAAAAAAAAAAAAAAAAAAAATACCCGCATATTGCTTGATATGTTTAACTTCTCATGTAATGAGCGAGTCTGTTACCATGTTCCGGGGATGCCATGCATCGAATATAACTAGCAATAGAGCTTCCAATGGAGAAATAGTCTTGTAAGCGACTATTTCTTCTTTTTGTGGGAATTCAGTGTAGCTTGTTGTTGTACAATAGGCTATACCATATGTTTTAACGCTGTTTTAACCAGTCGAAGATATAAAATTAATCATCCAACCATTCAACATAGTTTGTTTTGTAAAGGTCATATTTAATCTTAAATATTCGGCAGGCCGCGAGCTCAAACTAATCTTGACATTTACAATAGATATGTTACACTTCATCTCGCATAAAGGTATCTTTGTCAAACATCAAGAGTATACAAAAATGACAACACGAGAGGACCGTTATCAGATAATGTGTAGAGAAAGGAGTGACTTCTGTATAGAGCTAATTCATTGCGAATCGGATGTCTGAGGCACGCGAACGGCGAACCTTCGCTAAGCCACGCTTTGACGCAGTCTCTGAAAGACAGGCGTGCGCGCGGCCCTGTCGATGCGCGAGTGTATAGCTAGTGACTGCGACACGAAATCAAAATGAAACTGCATATAAAATTATTCGGTAAGAATTTTTCATGGTTTTGAATATAATCATTATATGGCGATTTTAGGGCTATGATAAAGATGTGTTTATCCAGTGTTTAGGTTTCTTTGCGATAAAATTGAGTTAAAATAGATAATATTTTCATATAACTCTTCATAACTGTATTGAGGTATTTCTAATCTATTTTTCTAACATTTAAAAATTATTAACCTATAAGTATGATTTATCTAGATCGATTTTTAATAGTTTTTTTTAAAAGAGTTTATAATCAAAGTAACATAAATTGATTTAATGATCGTTAATGGTCAGTTTGATAGTCTATATAACTTTTTTTGTCCAAGAATTTCATGGTAGGAGCACTCTTGGAACTTAAGGTCGCTGTTTACATAATTAAAATTCTTTAATATAGACGCTACTTGTTTTTGTGTTTAATTGGACACTACTTTTTGTGTAAAAACACAAGCAAATGTATTTTTTTCTTAAATGAGTGAAATGAATTCTATTAATAATACTTAAAGCGGCTGTAGCTTAGCCTATAGTGCACTGCTGGGCACAGGCCGTCCTCATGGAGAACATAAGGGGTATACCCTGTAGGGGCCGTAACACCACGCTGGCCCAATACGGGTTGGTGGGTAGAAACAGTTGCAATAGCGACCAGGACCAACGGCTTAACGTGCCTTCAGAAGCACAAAGAAGTTCGAGATCACATAGTTAGGTAGTTATTTTCTACATCGAAAGCCAAAGCTACTAATAACTACGCCACCAACCTCCCGTCTAACTTTTTAATTAAATATTAATTGCGTGGGTTAATATGTTGTAATTATCTTTTATTGTAAAATAGATTTAGAAATTCGTACAGCATTACTAATCATTACAGTATATTATTTATTTACACATTTTTGAAAATAATTTTGATTTTACGTAAATATTTCATCTGCAAGTTTCTAACTTGTTAGTCAACTATAGTAAAAACTATCTAGAGCATTGTGATTTGTGATACGTTGTGTTCACTTAAGTACGTGTAAGTATTAATGGTAGAATTAATACTCATGACTAGTTACCTTTTCAAACTAAATGAAAGATCTTACTTTTCAATAAAAGGAAAACATTATTTTTTATCTTTTATATCAGAGGTGCGAGGAGGTGCTAATTACAAATGACCTTACTGTTTTTCTGTAGTCCGTAGTTAGAGGCTAAAGCGACTCGTAGTAACGTATTTCATGCCTTTTTACGTTTATCATTCGAGTCTCGGAGGTTTGGTCTAGACTTGACACTATTTTTCAGATTTAATGTCAAATAAATCATTTTTGAGTTACATGTAAGTAAACTTGCGAGTGAAGACGAGACTCAGAAAACGTAGCCAGTGATAAGATTGGATGACGATATTCGTAGGTTGTCTGGCCCTCTTAGAATGAACACCGCGTTATGTTATATATCGGGTTTTTCTCGTTTTTATCACGTTCAACAATCAAATTACTATAGAATTTGACAATTGGGGGTGTTAATAACGTGTTATTTATCATATCGCGCTGCTCATGCTGTTAAGGCTGGAGTGGGCTAGATGAGATCGGCCGAAAATCGAGAGCGTTTGCGTGTTATGGCTATGTCCAGCAGTGGACGAATGCTTGTCCACTTGTTGCTGTATGTTGTTGATGATGACGATGACGAAAACTTGAAGGACCAAATATACCTTACGTTTGATAACGTGTTAGTATGGAGTGTGAATTAATCTGTCAGATTTTTGAAATTGTTGCATTGTGTAGGTAATTTGGAATTTTGCAATTTTCCACGACCAATAAGTTTAGTGATAATTGGATTAAACTTAATGTTTTGATGTGGCTGTAACTTTCTATAACTGTTTAATTTACTTACTTTAAAAAGGTTTAACGATCACACTTTTAATGGAGGTAATAAAAAAGACGAAGGTATTTTTAACTTTATAATTAATAAAAATGATTAATTTTAAACGCGATTATGTAGAAAATATGGTTGTTTTTATTTATTATTATTCTGGAATAGGATTAAGGCTCCAGTCTCCATATTCTCAACTGTCGGTTCACGGATTCGATTCGGAAAGTAATTTCCTGTATAATGTCGCTCTAATTCGCCGTATTAAAAAGTGACAGTTCTTTACCCATAGAGATTCCGTGATTCCTTTGTTTTCAGACATTTCAGAATAAGGGAAGTAGGCTTTCCTTATCTCGCGAGTGTTTTATATTGTAAATAACAAGAATAAATTGAAGAGAGATATTAAGAAGTTATAGTCTGTGAGAAGTAATTAATGAGTTTAATAAAAAGTGTATGGTATGAATAAAATTAAGTTTTTTTAAACATAATGTGCCAAGTTTTCTATCTATTTAAGATTAACACATGTGTAGTGTTAAGTGCATAGTTTTGTTGAGTATGCACGACGCATCAATATTTTATGTAACTAACTATTATTTTAATGTTTAATTACAAACTTTACTCTTTGCATAGCGTGGTCATTTAAATAACCTATAAATAGACCCGGTTTGATACAGACTTTATATAGCCCTATTGATTTTATTTTACTCTTTTTTGCAGAAAATAATAAAATATATTTGAATTTTAAATATGTCGGAGATATAGCATCCCTATCAGCCTAACATCATTTAAATAAAATAAGTAAATGAAAGCTCCAATCCCTCTTCTCATGATGAGTGGCACTATTAATGCCATGCTCTCTCTTTCCAACCAACTAGGAGTGTGCTGCCGACCTCGCTTTGAGAAACAAAAAAAAAGATTTTTTTTTCTATATTTATTAACTTTTGAGGAAGCACTGTATTAATATTTGGCGTATTACTACCGGTTTGTGGCTATGCTATAAACTAATTGTACTCAGGCTTTACGATATGATACCTCATAGTCTTTGATAAGAATAGCTAGGTCATATAATTAAATAAACACAAAATCACGTGATGTGAATTATGGTCACAGTTGTGATTGTAGTTTTTACATTGAATAAGAAAATATACTTATGTACATAGTCCTAAGAAGGGTAGACAGAGTGTGAATTTTCATTGTAAAAAAAAACTTTTTTGGTTGCATTAAAAATGTAAATTTCTATGAGAAACGCGGTTTCAAATACTTTTCGCTAGGGGCGCTTTTCACGTTTCCTATAGAAATTAACATGCTCAACGCAACTAAAAAAGGAGTTTTTTTTACAATGAATAGCATTTTATAAAATTTAGATAATACGCTCCATTGTTCAATTGTTCCAATATAGTCGAATATTACATTTTTGTCTCTTATATAATACTCATTAGATATGGCCATAGTAAATGTGTACTATGAATTGTGAAGCATGACATAATATTGTGAAGTGAACCATCTTGGAAACACTATTTCATGCGGTAAATCGTCTGCAAAACAATTTTTTTACTTTTGTATTACTTCTTTATGAATTGACAATGAAAATAACGGTTGTTAGTGGGATAATTATAAATATATTGCGTTTTTGGTTAAAAACAAAATTGATTTTCTTTTGTTTTTAAAGTAATTATGTCGGTGTTATGTAGGGTGGGATTTAAAATTTATATTTAAACATCCTCGGATATCTATAGCTCGTATTCCTCTAACAAAAGTCTGTCCATATCGGACTCGAACACAGATCATCAGAGATTGCGATACCTGAAACCGCTATGCAAACCACTGTAGCAGAGTGGTTAGCTCTAAAACTATATTACCTAAACCAAAATATTAAAATAGTACGACGAAATAATTTGGCGACCCGTATCCGTGGTCAAGTGGTCTGTACGCCGGTCTCAAGGCATCGCCATCTCGAGAGGTTCTGGGTTTGATCCCCAGTGGAGGCAAGTGTTTGAGTGATGAATTTTCAGACATTTGTTCTCCAGTCTTGGATGTTTATATATATATTTATATATATTCAGGATAATTATATGTATTTATTTATTAAATATATTTGTCCGTCATCTAGTATCAGAAGTAACACAAGCAGCATATAGCTGCTTAAAATGGGACTAGTTGATAGGTGTGAATGTCTGAGGATATTTTTTTTTAATACATAGCAGTGGGTGGTTTGCGATATAGCAAGAATAATCTATAGCTAAATATTTCATAATAATACTGCGAGAGATTCATAGAAATCACATAATTATGACGAGTTATTGCATAGGTACTTGACTGCGGTTTCTGTTGATAAATCTATGATTTATTGTTTACTGCCTCGGTTAACTTACTTTGTATTTCTGTTAGATAGGTACAGTTGAGGAAGACCGCGGTTTAGTTGTACACATTTTTTAAACTGTTATTTAAAAAATATTTTGGTGAAAACCGCATCAAAATTGGTTCAGCCAATCGCGAGATAATTGCGAACAAACTTACATACATACAGGTCAAACTGAGATCCTTCTTTTTTTAAGTCGGTTAAAAAGATAAAGTCCTCCAAAAACTACAGTAGGTATAATAGTACTACTCCAAAGTATTAAATTATGATAACATGCAGTTAAGGGTAAGATATTTTTTTTAGTTTTATCATAAAGACGACACGTGAAAAAAAAACATCTTTTATTTCTTTGGTTTAGCAACAGCAGTTACAAAATAGTTCATACTAGATACTGTGTGTTGTGATGACACCAGAGGTTCCATTGTAGCATGGAGTTTATGCACGCCCAGACTCTATTCAATGACATGAAATTGGAGGCCTTCACAAATACAGCAAACACATAGTTCCGACGTGCTGCGATTCAGTAATTTTCTATAATACCCATAAAAATTGCTATACGTGTTGCGTGATTAAGGAAATTTTTTATTAACGGTGCTTGTGAGGAAATTGAAACGATATCATCATCTTAGCCAGTTTGTCCACTGCTGGACATAGGTTTCCCCTAATACACGACGATTTTTGGCCATTCTATGAATATCATCATCCCAACTTATCACAAGGGGCGCCTACGCTACGCTTATACTCTACGTTTAAACTAACATATGCATCGCCTATATAATTTAAGGTTACTTTAAACAGCTGAAGACGAAATTGCTTCGACTTTGGAATAAAAAATTAGCGTAAAAATGAAATGTTTTTTTTATTAACCTTGCCAGATCTACATCGAAATGGTTTGAACTTGGAATTTCAGTTATTCAGTACCTCTTCTTATTTCTGCCTTTTTTCCCACACTAGGTAGGATTGACAACAACATGTCTTCTATTCCACACTCCCCTGTCACTCTTCTCCTATATCACACCTCTAGCACTCAATCTTCCGCTTTCTTTCTCTTTTCTCTTGTTCTAGGTCCAGTTGTAGAGTTTTATTTATAGCCAAACTTATTGGATTTCATGTGATATAATAGTTATTGTATTCTATAGTCGGTCACTTCGCGAGATTAGTGTTAATGTGATTCCGTTACGTGCATTTGATTGTCGCTAATTGTAAGAATCTGAATGAAGAGCGAATATTGCGTCATTAAGTTAGCATAAGTAGGCTGCGCCGTTATTAAGAAGGTACAGTCAGTAACACCTCAAGTTACACATTTGAACTACGAAAATAGCTTTTAGTACGATAGCAGTACATGTAAACTCAAGGTCAACATGTGTAGTCTGACGTTCTGTCGTTTGTACAAGATAAATACCAAACGTTAGATATGTTCGATTTCTGTCAACCATCGCGAATTGTATTCAAGTATGTGTTCACCAAATAACGAAAAATAGAGGTTACTACGCCTAAGCTTACTTCAAAGATTTACCTCAGTACGGAATCGCTACTGATGATAATTTTTACATCATACATTTTGCAAATGTTGTTTTTAGCATATTAGTTAAGCAGAAATTATATTATGTGAATGATAAATAAAGCTTTCACACGTCTTGCGTATGTAAAGGTTTTTAGCATAATTTTTGAATTAGTAAATATTTCAGATAAAATACATCATCACGCCTATATGTCCAAAGGGTGTCAATGTTCACATTTAAAATATGAAATATGTTTAAGTCCCACATAATTCTATTTTTTCAGCACTTATTGCAGTGTACCACAGATAATGATACTTTTCAGAAAGTTGTGGTGTTATAAATAAAAGCGTTATACCAGTAATAAGTGCTGGGCGTAAAAACCAGGATGGGTGGTCATTTGTATAAGCGCTGGCGCCAGCGAACGGCGGCGCACGCGCCGGACAGGCACCTTCTAGTGATGGATGAAACCGTTCGCGAGGACAATAAAAAAGTGATTTACTTTTAATTTTAAATATGCAACGTCGTTAAAATGTAAGATTGCATGGCAACTGATATGAAATTATTATGCTTTACGCCTGGGGAGATGATTACCTTTTTTTTGTTTCATATTAATTTAACTGGAAATAGTGAAATATCTTTTATTATATAGCAAAGTTAATTTGCTACCTTATATTTTGCTTCAGAGAATGCAAAAATTCTTTGCTCCGTGTGTAAATTGGACTACAGCTTATTTACCAATAATCTAAAGCGTCGATTCATACTGCAAACATTCTTCGTCTTAGAATCTTATTTTGGTGTGTTAACCATACATTTATCCAAGCAATAAACCACCACCAAACATAGAGTTGATAGAGTTATACGCGATTTTATTAAAGTAGCCTTTTTTGCATTGAAATCTTCTTTACGTTATTTAAAGCACTCTACACGTCAGTTATATTATTTAATAAATAATTACTTAAAAAAAATTATAATTATGTAAAGGTAACAAACGCGTCAGGCAATAGAGGCAAAAATAGAAAGAACTAAGACCGTCATGTAGGAAATCTATTAGAGAATTTTTGCAGTATTTTATTGACAGAGCACAAAAACTAAATTCAAAAGCAAACTTGTATTTAGTAAGGTTAGACCACGTGAACAGCACTAGAGAGTAAGTCGCCTAAACAAAATTTGCACATGTATAATTGAGCACGACGACACATCCCTACCGAGCCTGCATTCTTGCACTTTCACCGCCGACGCGGACGTGCGAGGCTCCACTGATCATTATAATTATGTCCAGTATCTATCTGCAAATGAGGTTCAAATTAGCAGACAACGTTACGTAAGATAACGTTGGAGGCTTATTTATTTTTAATACTTAATAATTGTAGTTAATACTATTTATAACTGTTACCACTAAGCCACCACCTGTAGTGGTATCGGTTAGTGTCGGCACGGATACTAGAACAATTTTTTTTACATATTTTTTCTATAAAAAGCGCTGCAATAACTACTTACTGCCTGATGGTAAGCAGCAGATAAAAAATATAAAGTTAATACTATAGATAGAGCATCAGAATGATAAGCTGTCTCGTCCGTGATTCATATAAAATAACGAAAAAAAATTATTACTCGTAAACGACAAATAATCGTAGAACATATATGGGGTTCAATCAATAGGTATTTATTCCTCTAACAGCTCGCACTGGCTCGAAACCTTACATGAAACACTCCGATATTTAAGCATTATTGTTGAATAAACTGGAAAGGTAACTAATTCATTTCAAATAGTCAAGATTCTTGCATCGGATTAAAAATCCGAAAAAAAAATTATAAATCAGTCAATATGGAGATAAGGACCCTTCTTTAATATCTACCACGTTATATTTTTAGATGTAATTTCATATAGAATTTGTCCAATAAAAATAATGATATTAACTGAATGTTTCGTTTACATTAACACAGTTAAGTAAATAAAAAATATGCAGCGTAAATGATTCAATTAAATTGTTGACGTCAAAGATTTTCATGTGTAATTATTATGAAATAACGTATAAAGATTGCAGAGATAGGAGACGAGATGAATCACCAATCGCACTATGATTGGTTATTGGTACAATTAATTGAATTTTATTCATAAGCCAACAGTGTATAGTTATTTTAAAAAAAAAATTGCTTTTGCTGCAATATGGGAGTTATTTGTACAGTCACGTGAAAAAATATGTATATAAATTTGACAGGTGATAGTCTTAAATCCCTATTAATAAGAATCATGAACATTAAACATATTTTGCACGTGACTGTACGACGAATATTTGATATGCTTGTTAGCCTTGTATGTTCACCAGATTACAGTAGGCAATATATTGAATTCTTTATGGAAATATTTTTCCGTACCTACCTAAATGCGAAAATTTATGCAAAATGTGTATGTACATTTTAAGCTATCTCAAGGTTTGACACCAATAGTGCATTATCAGTTTCAGGACATTAAATATTTGTTTACAACAGATAACTTAGTAATAATATTCTTTATTTGGCCATAGGTCATCTAAATATAATTTTGTGTACCAAAATATTTATATTTGGTATACAAACATTTTGAAACATTACTAATTGAGGGTTATGAATCAATTCACGCAGCGCGTTGATGTCGCTTGTTCGTTCAGTACTAGTAGTAAATTTTAGTCAAAATAAATTGGTAGTAGCCAAAACGAAACGTTATTACATTGAATGTCATAAAATTCATCATCAGTATGCCAACAAACTAATTAAAAAATGCTATTGAAGTATAGTGTATATTAAGTCATTCTATATTGGCCGATATAAGAGAGCTTCTGCCGATATGCTGTTGCAGCACGACCACCAAACACTATAAATAAACAGATTAATACCCCAAATAACAGAATTGGGAACAAAGAAACCGTACAAAGAAGAATGATTAATAAAATAATGATTAATAATAGAGTGCAAATGTCTGTACATAGAAAAATATGATTAAAACCAAGTCAGGGGGATGAAAAAAGAAGGAAAAAATCAGTATTTTATTTTATTTTTTGTATCTCTGTTTGTCTGTTTGTACGGACAAATCTCCAAAAGGACCGATTTCAATGAAATTTTGCATGGTGATACCTTATATCCCTGGTCAACATCTTAGATTTTTTATTCCAGAAAATGAAAGGGTTCACGTGGGAAAGTTAAAAAATATAGTAGCCGCGGAAGAAGTCGCGGGAAACTGTTAGTCTAATTAAGTCTAATATAAAATGATGAATCTAACTAGGTTGTTAAAGGACTGTTAAAATACGTCATAACTATTTGATGGTGTAATAATGGCCAATCGTTAATATTGTAGTAGGTATATAAGCGAAATGTTTTCGGGGAAAAACTTTTATAATTACGACAACATGGTTTTTATTAACAATATTATTCAATCGCGTCTTCGGATATGTGTTTGTGTCGTTCATTTACCTATTAAGTCTTAATTTATTTTGTTCTCTATTACACTTTTGCGTCATAAGCCAAGCCCGCGAGCACGTCAGCGGCCTCTTAAAATTACATACCTTCGTATTCTTAAGTATCTATTAGGTCCTTACCTATGAAATTGGTGTTTTGTATGGAGATTTTGGGGAATTCTGCATTTTCCATACTAACATTTTATCAGTTTTCTTTACAACGACAAATCCAGAGATAATAATATTTGGCATGTATCATTAGACAAGCTTTAGTAATATGTGTAATATCACACTTCATAAAAATTATTTATCGTTTTTAAGTGAATGCAAATAAAATGAGGTATTCGGGAGGCACTTAAAAAGAGTTGTCTCCGTGTTCAATTTTAACACAATTAAACTTACAACAAATTATCAAAACAAATCAAAAGAGCTCAAAAATATAGTCTATTTTTAGACGAGGTAATTATTTATTAGGAATACTCTGAATCTTAATAGTTACAGACAAAATACTAAGACAGAATAAAAACACCAATTTCATAGGTAAGGACCCAATATTAATACAAACATCTAATGAATCAGAATGTGTCATATATAGAGACGCAAAAGAAATATTTGCGCATTAACTAGTGCTTTAATTTTGGTATGCCAGAATGAATGGGAAAAATTGTGTTTGGTAAAATATGAACAAATTTGTTTTGTTATATTTTACCAAACACGTCTAGAATTTACTTTTACAATAACATGTTATTAAGTAAATATGACTAACATTTTTAAAATGATTCTATCTAAAGGTTCTTAAGTTTTGGTCCGGGACACTGTCCCATGTTGGTCCGGGACACAAAAAAAATGTACCAACTGCTTTTCTTGCCTAGCATGTCGTAAAAGGCGACTAACGGCGTATTGGGTACTGAGTCTGTGATTGTGTATGCGATGAGCCAGCCACTTATTGCTACTCTTTCACGATTTTTCATCTGATCAAACCCAATTTTTGTATGGCTAAATGTGGTCTTCAGGAACACAGTGCTCCTTGGACTCTGCCTACTCCTTAGGGGATTACAGGCGTGATTGTATGTATGTATATATTAAAAAAAAATCTAATAAAAAAACAACCAGTAACATAATATCATTATAACATCGGTTAATATTAAATTTGAACCACGTTTCAATAAAAAGCTTTAGCAAAAAAGGTGCCATACAATTTAGCTTTACAAATTGACATTAAAAACCTAGTCGACAGTTTAAAGGACTCGTACCTTGAACGTAAAGCTAATACAGTTAATTTTATTTGGTTTTGGCGCCATTTTGTTTGATTTTTGTTTCACACTACTCAAAGTATGTAGTAATGTAACAGAAAATAACTTGATATTAAAATACTCGCGTGGTACTAGGTATAAAAAGCTTACCTTGGTTGGTTTTTATGCACCTTGTTTTATGTTTTATTAGCCACTTTTATCTTACAGTAACATTAGCTATTATTAGATGCTTTTATTATCTGCAAAGATTGTAAAAAGTTGCATTGATTATCTTGATAAATAATTTTATTGCACTGCCTAATTATTAGGGCCAGAAAGTGTATGTGTAAGTATTGAATTGTATGAAGGTCACTGACACGCAAAGCTTTCGGATGTAATTTTTCGATCTTATTTTCGCGCCCAAATTACAAAAAGCCATTGACTTTGTAGATATTTATTACGTATAAGGTCGAACCCACGGTCTTTCGCGAGTAATTCGAGTAATTCGATCTTATCGAGTTCCCCAAACATAAATAACATTCATATTTTCGATGGTCATTCGTTCACCGGACGTAATATCGAAGTATCAATTCAATTTATTTTCACTAGCATCGTACAAAGGCAAATTTTGGATCACAAAACTAGTTCGCGTGAGGCTTTCGCTTTAGCTCTAATTGTCTATTTTTTGCTCAATATTTTTAATACTTAGATACAATTTATAGAGGTGTTTGTTTATTGCCTGATATTGACATTGTATTGGAAAGTAATCTTCCGCGAAGCCGGCAGCGAGGTCATGCATCTTTGCGAACAGCTATGTGTACAGATAGCCGTTTTTGCTTAAATAAATAAACGGATGGAGGTTGTGATTGACAAGGCTTGATACTTGCTAATGCATCTTGATACTTGTTTAGCCTATCAATAAAAAATCGTCTTAAATATCATTGATACTTTTGAAAAATGATAAAAGATTTTGGTGTGTGATCTTAATTAATGATAAACAACATTGTTGTGCGTAATTTATTATATTCAAACCTGTATTTCTGAAGCTACAGACAGAGAAGTTAAGACCCACATTTCGTTTACTGTTATAATATCTGCAGGTTATTTTACTTAAAAAAGAAGATAAACTCAACAAGGCTTTTGTACTACGATATGCTATTTAAATCTAATACTTACGTTCTGATCAATTTCGTTAAAGAGGTTAAAAAATAAAAGGTGTTTTTTATTTTGTGTGAATCTTTAATGCTGCGTCAAAATCTCTAACATCTCAAGATTTTCCTCAGTCTTCTCAATTGGTGATAAAATTTTATCGGATGGATCTTCAAACAAGGATAATTAAGATTAGGTCATTCTGAAGGTAAAACTTGTTTTTCATGTGCACGCATAGGTAATAATGGTTTTACAGTAATAAAGTATATCATTTTATGTAGTTAGCAGGAACTCTATCTAGATGTATTTAATACCTTAATGATATTTTTTTCCTATCTTGTAATCAATCGGATGTTTTTATAAGGGTTCGTAGTATAGGTAACACGTTTCCGATAGCCGCCTTGGCATATGCCATGCATCAGGCATTGTGTAGGGTTTGCGATATGTAAAGTAAACTGTATTTAAAGTAGATAAAACTCGGCGTGACTTCTTGCAAACGGTTATCGGTGCGTAAATTATTAATCATCATCTTTCAAATCAATTAATAATTATGTCCTAAAAAATAACTTTACAGTAATAAATTCTAATAGGCTCAACCTGCAGATTATAGACATTATGTGCTAATTAAGTTAGACCTAGGTACTTAGTAAGCACAATAATATTCACGTGGTTAGGGGCTTGGGGGAGAATAGTTTGGGGGACTAAATCTTTCACCCTAGGGAAACACTGTTTTTCGTTATGAATACGATGAAAGAAAAAAAGGAAGAAAAAAAACATAAAGAATCATATTTTTCTTTATCTCACCAATTGTTGTTGTTTCAGACCCGATCCCAGCGCGGCTGGTGGTCGGCGTCATGATGTTCTTCGCGACGTGGATCAACTACATGATGAGGGTCAACATGAGCGTCAACATCATCGCGATGGTCAACGACGACTCCAATGGAACTTCGTAAGTACTTTTAAGAAAGAAAAGTAAATAATTCAAAAAAGAGCCTTTTAACACTCGTCAGTTCAACATCCACTTCTATTCTTCTTGAGTATTTACACATTAAATTCATCGCTTGTTTGGTTTTCCTCTCATTCAAGGTTCCTTCATATCTATTTATTTTAGGATTGTTTCTAACCCTCAGGGGATAATAATCGTGATATTATGTATGTATGTAGTACATGTCACCTACCCCTTTACGTACGGCAACCCTAACGGCAACCCACTATTTTTTTAGAAATAACGTGAAAATGTACCAACTTAAAGTAATTTTATTTTACTTTCTACACGTCCCAAAAAAAGAAAGATTTTGACTACATAAAATATTCCCGTATAAAATTTTGACTTATAAGCTTCAATCAAAGCTTGTAATGTTAGCTATGACCAGATTTAAGAATGTTTCTCACATAAAAACATGAAGACATAAACTAAAACAAGGAAGAACGTTTTTCTATATGACTACGAAGAAACATTATATATATCGAGTAAGACTATTGTTCATGTGTGTTATTTTTTATTTAATGATAACTGCTTACAAACTAGTTATGGTGATGAGAGCATCGTGTGTATACAAATCATAAAAAAGTACACAAAAAATTATACCAGGTTTTGTTTGCTAAACGTATAAATTCAATAGGTATACATTCCAATCGTGATTAAATTATGGCATATTAAAATTATCCGCCAATTAATTTTACGATCATTTAATAGTTTGTTTAAAACTCTAAAATGTACAAAAATCTTCACTATATTTGTTTCAAGCTTCCATCCTTTTCACTCTTAAGAGTTATCTGTGAAATTTATCGAATTTTTCGATAATTGTCGATCTTAGACGTCAAAGAACAATGGCATGTTTCCATACTAAGAATTGTCTGAATAAAAAAAATTTCGAACACTATCAAAAAAAATTGTTGTACGATTAAGGGACAACTCTAGACTCCACATGTGAAGTGATTTTTAAGAAAAAAGGCCGGGAAAAAACGATATGTTTGATTTTTTTTTTAGGTCAGGTGTGTCATAAATGCATTATTAGCGCAGTTCTTTAGGATCATCGAAAAAACATTAGTGTAGGTACTTGTGAATTGTTTTTAATGTTATCGTAAATCAGTCAGTATAACCGTGGAAACTACATGAAAACTTATTTCTTTTACAAAAGCAACTGAAATATATGTGCTTTATGATCACTTTTCGCTTGATACACTCAATAATTTTAAATAAATATTTGGAATATATAGACATAAATAAACCTTAAATTGCTATACATCCATGACTAGAAAACGAATATTTATATTCATCATCATCACTTATTGGGATTTGAACTATTTTGAACCAGGGTACAAACCACACGGCCACGGTCTTTATAATATCTATAACTTTATTGCCTAACATTTAGTATCTTTTTCAAGAATATGAAAAAAGACAAAAACCCAAAAACAAAAACAATTGTCGAAAACGCTGGAATGTTTACACTGATGTGATCTGTCAAAATAGGGTTGCACGATTTTATTATCGATTGGTAATATTAGGACATTTTAATTTTTTTTAACAAATATTGAGTTACGGATATCCATCAACTTGACAAGAATCGGATTATATAATGTCTAGTAAAATATCTATAATGATCTTTAAATAAATATTTCTTTATCGAAAATCGATTGATGAATATTACATCGATACAATTGAATTATATAAACAACCCTATTGTGATCATGGCCGACGGATTTTCATTTGATATTCTTTTAAATATTATAATTCCGGCCTATAAGGCAATATTTGAATATTGGTAAAATCCACAATAAAATTATAAATTCTTTTTAGGTAAGTGAGATTTGTGTTCGCTTTGAAAACGTCAGACAATTTTCTACCATTGCATTGTTTATTGGGTTATCGAAAGTTCTATGCTCGTATCGCTGAATCGAAAACTTTACGGCCCAGCCACACTCCACGAGGCAACACGTGGGAATGCGAGTACGAATGTATGGAGTGTAACTGGGCCGTAACGTTTTGGACTGAGGTTTGGTTGTGGTATTATTTTTTTAATTAGCGCTATCGGGGCCCTAGTCCTAAATATTTTCAAGATATTGTGCTGCTGCCACGAAAATGTTGTATTAGTGAGGCTATTTTATTTACGAAATATCGCATGAAAGCCGCCAGTATAACAAATCATCTCGCCTGTATCCCTGAAAGTGAGTGAAAAAATGTTCTCCCAAATTCCGAAAATTGTAGAAACGAATCGATAATATAAATTATATACTTTATATGTAGCTGATATATATTTTATATGTAGATGATTAACATAATGTATTTTTTATTTTGTGCAATAAAAGTATCCCATTTAGATAACTTTTAAATTATTTAGTTGTCTATAAGAAAGCTTTAGGCCCCAGCAATATGACAATTTGGTTACTTCCACGACCATCATTAAAATTTTTATTGTTTTAATTTGTTACAGTAATAATTATATTTTTCCTGCACTTTTTTTTCCAACTTCAGTATCGTTTTAATCTTATATATTTGTAATAAATAATAGCTAATCTAATCTGCTTCTGTCATTTTCTAGATAAAGATATTAAATAAGAGACGAAGCTCGTCATTCCTTGGTTTATCCGAGGTTCATTTGACTGACGTTTGAACATTAAAGTATGTATCTATATATTTTACCCACATCGTCATTGCTGGTTACAAGACCTTTGTTATCCAAGGGCGCCTAACCTGTTTATGATAGGACCAATTTTTATTTTCCTAACCTGTGTAGCATCGTTATGTACCACTTTGTGTCTTCTTCTTTTTCCTGCCCTGTTCCCAATTCTATTTGGGGTAGGCGCAACATGTCTTCTACTTCCACTCTCTTCTATCACTCGCCAAGTCAACAGTCACTCCCATCCTCATGATTCACACAATACATCCATCTTTTCTTTAGTCTTCCTCTCCCAAGTTTCCTGGTGACATGATAATTTTCCCTCCTCATTCCATGCTCATACCAAGAAAGTCGTTTCTCTCTCAGTTTATCAGCAATCGGGGCAATTTTCAGACTTCCTCTAATATATTCATTCCACACTCTATTCATTCTCGTCACACCACACATCCACCTCAACATTTGCATTTCAGCTACATGCAATCTTCAGTCCAACATTCCGATCCATACACGACGACAGGTCCTATTTTAGATTTATAAATTTTTCCCTTCAATCTTAGGGAAATATGGGGGTCACAAGCAGTTACCGTTTGTGTATTCCACTAGATTGTACACATTAAAATGTATAAGCTTTGATTTAAGTAAAATTCACAGGAGGAACGCGAAACAATTTTGGTAGAATTTTTGTTAAGTAACAATTATTAATATTAAATAGTCAAGGGGTACAAACCGAGAAACAATAGAAACATCAATTGTTTGCGAACACCAGTGTTCGCGGTGCCCCTAAGGGGTTTAGCTAATAGTACTTTTTGATAATATTCTGGCAGTAAGTACAGAAAAAAACACTGTAGGGTCTTACATTGATCTCTATCACGACCGGGACTGTGGTACTTGCGTTGAAAAAAAATACACACCTTGCAAGTAAAATTAATTTACATAAGTTCAATTCTTCCATAGGGTTACTTTTTTCCACTTTGCTACTCGTATAATCTGTTTCTTTTTTTATTAGGCAGATGTGTTAACGCCCACCCTCTGCTTGATATTTTTTTTACATATGACAAGGAAGCTCTTGGCCTTCATCTCAATTGATGGTGAGGCCAAAGGTGGAAGCGAGCTTCATCAATATTCCTCAACAATTAAGGAACTGGCTATCTTACCTCTCTTTGCTGGAACACAACAGTGCTTATAACATTATTATTATGGCGACAGATTTAGGTAAGACGATGGTAGCTAGCCAGGAGGGCTTAGAGGCCGTACCAACAACCAAACCGAGCAGAAAAATATCTGTCCTCAAGGGGAATCGAACCAAGACCTTCCGATTAACACCCCGTTGTTGTAAACAAATAGACGGTGAAATATATCCAGGTTAATTTAATTATTGTTATGTACCACTTATATGTTACGTCAGTTTAAGACAGGAAATAGGAGTGATCCAACAAATTTTCAACCTATCTCAATTCTACCATCTCTTAGCAAAATATTTGAAAAAAATATGCTTAATCAGCTATTAGCTCACTTTACACTAAACAAATTGTTTCATAATTCACAGTTCGGATTTACTAAAGGTAGAAACACAACAGATGCCGGGATTGCGTTAATGAAGCATGTTTTTGATGCATGGGAGAGTAAAAAAGATGCTGTAGGGATCTTCTGTGACTTGTCCAAAGCTTTTGACTGTGTTGACCATAAAACTTTATTATCTAAATTAAAACATTATGGTGTTTCAGTAAATTCACAAAAATTAATAGAGTCATATCTGAGCGACCGAAGTCAAACAGTTGTTATTAATAAAGCTAAGTCTTCGGGGACCCCGATGTTGATGGGCGTACCTCAAGGTTCAATACTAGGACCCCTGTTATTCTTAATATATATAAATGATTTGGCGTATTATACTAAAGATCTATGTAAAACGGTACTATTTGCAGATGATACATCACTAATATTTGACATTAATAGATATGAAAAAAATTGTGACGATGTTAATAGCACCGTTAGTAAAGTGATCACTTGGTTTAATAATAACAACCTATGTTTAAACGCGAGGAAAACAAAATGCATAAAGTTTTCATTACCAAATGTAAGACAAGTCGATACAATAATAAAAATTAACGAACAAGTGTTAGAGTGTGTTGATTCCACACTATTTTTAGGAATTACGCTAGATTCACGCCTCCAGTGGAATCCGCACATACTAACCTTAGCAGAAAGACTTAGCTCTGCTGCCTTTGCAGTTAAAAAAATCAGACTCTTATCTGATGTTGAAACGGCGAGACTTGTCTATTTTAGCTATTTTCATAGCGTAATGTCATACGGCTTGTTATTGTGGGGGTCAGCAGCTGATATTGAGACTATCTTTATTTTACAAAAAAGAGCTGTACGAGCCATCTACAGACTTAAGCCACGGGACTCACTTAGAGAATTATTCAAGGAAATTAATATATTGACTGTTGCCTCCCAATACATCTATGAAAATATTGTATATGTTTATAAACATAACCACACGTTCATGAAAAATAACGACTATCATAATGTAAATACTAGAAACAGAAATAAACTCGCTGTGCCTGTTTTCAGACTGCGTAAAACAAATCGGTCATTTATGGGGAAATGTATACAGTTTTATAATAAAATCCCACCAAATATAACAAAACTGCCTTTTCATAAATTTAAACCCTATATTAAAAAAACTTTAATGAAAAAAGGCTATTACAAAATTCAAGATTATCTTGAAGATAAAATGGTGTGGAAATAGTTATGTAATATATACTGTTATCTTATGCATGTTATTTTGATGGACTGATAGGAATTAAGACATAATGTAAAAACATATTTAAAAGTGACAAAAAATTTATGATTGGCTATTTAAAAAAGTGGCTCATGAGTTTCTTGCCGGGTTCTTCTCATGAAAAGCCTTACTCTCGGAATCCGGCCGCTTGTATCGATTACAACCACAGTCAACGAAGTACCTGTACTGTCCTGTGGATGTACTTGTTACAAGCGCTCGCGGTAATGAAGTTAAAAACAATAGTATAATTTAATACTGTAATTTAAAATAATAATTTTAATTTAAAATAATTTACAATAAACTATTTATTTGTAAAATACATAATATGTAAAATGTTAAATGTTGACGATTTTAAGTGCCGAACTTGGCCTATGAAATAAAATTATTTTTGATTTTTGATTTGATTTTTTGATTCGTCGTGTCATTATAAGATTACGTCGTGTCGTAGCGGCTCATTAAAAGAAAACTACCAACCCATCTCTTCCCTTGGATGTCGTAAAAGGCGACTAATGGACATAGAACTGCACAACATCCAATACCTTATAGCGGCGACAGGCTTACCACTTATCACGCTGAGCACATGAGCAGTCACTGCTTGGTGAAACGCGGACTGCTTTCGCGGTGCTTTTGCCTAGTCTCTGACTAACTCTTAGGCGATAATAGTCGTGATTATATGTATGTATATGTTACAATTTAATTAATAGTATTGAGAGATGGTGACTTGAATAGCTCGTATGGCCACACGTGAACAAACACGTTCATTCAGTTGAATCACACATTTCGCTATGGCTGCGCCCCTGCCGTGTCTAATCGTATCGGCGATAGAAGAACAATGAACGTGTATACAGACTCGAATGTATAATGTGATAACATTAGGGACGGTCCAAAACTGCTGAATCCTGTGTTCGATGCCTCTCATGGTAGGCTTTTGCCTTTATATATTTTATTAGAACATTTAACATGGTATAGGCAAATTAATAGGTATCTTTATTGTTTAGTTTTGTTGAGATATATAGTATACATACGAGTACATATATACCATGATAATATCACGAACATCACGTCTGCTGTGGGTATCTCTGAAGAAGTTGGCTGTACATACCAAAATCTATATCTATCTATACATATAATAAAACTGTAGAGGTCGAATGTCTGGACATAGAAAAAAATGCTTAAAACCAAGTCACTATGTAAAAAGAGGAAAAATTATTTATTTTGTTATTGTTTATTTTGTTTGTACTGGCTTCTGGATTTCAATGAAATTTTGCATGGTGATACCTTATATCCCTGGTCAACATCTTAGATAATTAAAAAATTAAAGGAAAATTAAAGGGTTCCCGTGGGATAGTTAAAAAACCATAGTAACCTAGGACGAAGTCGCGGACAACAGCTAGTTATTAATAAAGATTTTTATTGTCATGTGAGGTAATTAATACTTACTGATACATTTTTTAAATTATATAATAGGTAGGTACCTACTAACGTTTCTACATAATAATAATAATAAAACTCTTTATTGCGTACACCAGAAAGAAAATTACGAATTCAATCCTTAAAACTAGTCGTCCTTATTGCTAGCCAGCATTATATTCACGCCTTTATCCTGGTAATAGGCAAATATTACAGCCTTTCACTTCTACTTTCATTACCGTTACTAATATAATAAAAGTTAAATAATATATTATTTGCATGTGCCATAGAAACGTGTTATATTGTATTTAAGAATAGAATTAATATCGTTAAATGGTAATACGCACCAAATGTGTGATTGCAGAGTGAAAACGGAGTGCAAGGCCATCGCGACCAACGACAGTGAGTTCTACAACGCCACCACGCTGTTGTTGACGAAGCGGCACTTGCGACAGGTAAGGTTCCTCAAAAGGGCGCTTTACACATCACCGGTAGAAAACAATAACAAAACACATCTTCACGCTTCTATATTCGAAGGGGTAAGCAGAAGTGACTCACAAATATACAAGAGTAATTGTGACGATGATTATTTTGATATATGAAATATACTGTAAAAAATATTTTGAAACATATAATTATTTTATTCCCTTAGGACTAGCACGACCTCAGTAATACGGTATCATTAAACAATACAATAAAGTTCAAGAGAAAGGAATCGGGACCAGTTTGTCTTTTTGCTATCAGAAAATAATTAAATTTAGACTATGAAATAGTTCCGTTATGTTTTGAAACTAATTATGACGAATATTTCTTACCCAGTTACTGTGACGGGCCTTTCGAAAGGCCCGTAAAAAATATTTTAAACACGTTCAATTTTCGAGTTGTTATGATGAAGATATATGCATAATTTACATTATACATTTATATCCGTGTATGTTTTGATGCAGTAAAGTTTACAACTAGACAGTGGTTTATTAAATGTTTTTTAATTCTTTGGAGACGTGGGTGTATTTTTCTCATGATGTCTGGACAACGGTAAGTTTTTATAATTTATGTATGTAGATGTTGCAGCAAATTGATTTTGATAATTAATTTTAGATACATCATCTAAAATATTAGGTTTAAATTTGTCTTGGTGCAACAAAACTCATTCATTTTTCACGTTTCAAATTAATGGCCTTTTAAACGCTCCGTCGTAATATGGGTTACACTATGCTTGTTTTCTTTTTAGCATGCGACCTGTGAGAGCACTCAATCTCAAGGAAATAGTTGATGAATAAGAGTTATGTAAGGATAATGATTTGTTGCCAATTCATATTACAATTTTTCCACCTGAGAACGCTAATGCTGACGTCACCGATAAGGATGATATGTATATGAAAAATTGGTTGCGTTGCATAATCTACCAGGAAAAATAATTGTTGTTGCGTGGATGTAACATACAAACTCATGAGGAGTATGGGCCACAACACCACCACGCTATACCGGGACCATCGGCATAACGTGCTTTCCGAAGCACGGAGGAGTTCGAGATCACAAAGTTTTTGGTTACTCATCGAAGTGACTATGGCGATGGTAGTTTGCTTTTGATATCGAAAGCCAAAGCGTATTAATAAGTGTAATATTTATACTTCTTTACGCTCTCAATTATGAGCTTCTGCCGAGGTCACTTTTTCCAGTTCCGACGAGGAAGACAATGTATCTTTGTCAAGTTTATCGAAGAGGTCTCTTCTTCAGACGATTCAGACTTCTTCAGACGCCGTACCTTTGCGGAACTCGCAGCATTTTCTACTAATTTGGTTGTGGAATAATTTTCATATTCCAAACCATTTCAATCAATGGAATGACGAGCAAGGTCTAAAAAGCTTATTTTAGCTGCAGGTTCACCGACGATGTTATAGAATTGAACAACTTGTATACAGGATAGAAGAATAAAGTGGGCTGTCTATAACTGCCCCAGAAATGAAGTGTATCTTGGGGATTCTTCTATACAAAAGTCAGTGATATTTACCAAATGATGTTGTTTTATTGTGATATCATATCATTTAATTGCTATCTGTTATTTTTTTTTTGTTATTTCTTTTTTGTCAATAATATTGAACGTATAAATTAAAAAAGGAATTATAACAATTTGTTTTATAACTGCCACATACATGTAAACAACCCACATATTGCGACGGGCCTTTTTAAAAGCCCAAAATATTCCGGATTTTCCAGAAGGATGTAATTTTTTTTCTGTTTTTCTCAGTTATTATGAATTGTTTTAACTATCATATCCGAATTTTCCCAAAATTGGAAAGAAAAAATAATTTGAGTAATATCTGGGTTATAAAGAAGGAAAACACTCGCATGAGATGTGCACCGTATTTTTAATACCGGCTCTGCGTATCACGCATTTTACGCAAAAGATCGATTATTCCACACAACACATGTCATGTTGAGAAAGAGGAAAACTATTGGATAATATTATGTACTTGCGATCCGAAACTGTGTAGCTTACTAATAGTAAAAGGGACATATATATATACTTACCTTTCGCTTCATATATATAAGTCTATAAGGAAAAGGAGGCGAGCCTGAGCTATGGTGTGCAGCACCAGTGTAAAGCACTGGGCACAGTAAGCGGCAAGCGATATTCATAACAACTGTTACTGTATATACGTTTTATTTAAATACAGTGGTACCTACAGACGGGGATCCAACCGAGGTGATACCTTTGGACGATTTTTCTGTTTTTCTCGTCTCCGCTACCGCTGGCTTTCGCTGCTTGATGCAATACCTATATCTAAATTATACGAATCACAAAATTATCTCCTGAATAATAAAATATATTTTATTTTTATATTAAGTTCATGCTGTTTAAAAAAATATATGGGATATTAGTTAGTACGAGCTAGTAGATAGCAGGGCTATACTTGTAAACCTCCAATATATAAAGACGCTGCTACCGACTTTGGATTAAAAATAATTGAATTCAAAAAATATTAAGTAAATAGTAGACTATGAGCCTCAAAAGAATGTTATGGATAAATTGTCCCATATAGCCAAACTTAATTTCACCATCTTTATGTGATGCTCATCCTATTAAAATTAGTACATGCACATACATATTATCTATCACACCTTTGTCCTCGAAGGGATAGGCGGAGGTGCATTACACACCCACACCAGTAATTTCGCTGGTTCTACGTAATAGGGGCAAGCCAATTGCCCTTACTGAGTACTATAGAAAATCCATAACCACTATGTAATTGCAATCAAATTTGCGAATCAGGACAAAAAAACTAACTATCAGGACAAATCTCTGCAGTCCGAGTATTAAAATTACATACATACATACTTAAAATCACGCTTGTAATAGGGGTAGGCAAAGTGCAAGGAAGGTGTCTGTTTCTTAAGACCACGTGTAGGCATACAAAAATTGGGTTTGGTCAGATGAAAAATCGTGAAAGAGAAGTAACAAGTTCTAGCTCGTCGCCTACACAATCACAGACCCAGTACACAATACGCCCTTAGTCGCCTTTTACGACATGCTAGGAAAGAAAAGCAGTTGGTACATTATTTTTTTATCCCGGACCAACACGGGACCGGGTATTAAATTAAACAGTAATTAATTTATGCAATTTGCTGAAAAATTAACAGGGTTTGTGAATTACTATTATAATAAATGAACTGTATTTTACCTATCGATTCAGAGGTTACCACAGTCATTAATTTTCTCTGAATTAATAATAAAGCACGAACGTAGTCTTTATTCAAGTGCAGAGCCTGAGTCTGTTCATGTTTCCACGTAATTTGACTAGCTGCAATTCTATTAACGACACAAAAGAAACTGTACGTAACACAATGTGCGAGTGTAATTAATTTACAGTGTATAATTAGATGCCTTCGTTGACGATATGTCGACACGACATGGCTGATTTGATAACTTAAATAAAGTGAGGTTTAATTTATTTTATAATAAAGTATCATTGTCGTATATACTATATACGATAATGATCCCTATATACTATATAGGGATCATTAAATTAAATTTACAAGAAATTTCTTCAGAATCAGCCGCAGATTCATATTTGAAAAATTGTAATGTTGGTTGGTTTTCATGTAATTTTATGTAATTGGTAAGATATAAGAACGGCAGGTGGAGGTAGTCCTTAGCCGAATGGTGGCCGAGTCAGGGGAAAAGGTGACGAGGTCGACCCATCATGCGTTGGGTCGACGATATCAAACGTACTGCGTATATATTTCAAATCTGTCTTTACAAATGCCATGATACAGCTTAAGTTTTCAATAATTCTCATGTGACACTGCATTGTAACGAGGCGCTATATCAGTATTAGCAACTCTTTGCTGTTATTGCGCTCTTCTCTGGTAATTTTCTCTTTGTTTCTGTTTTTAAACTAACCATCTGTCTTCTTTTTCATTGTTTTCGGTCTCCAATTTTATTCCTATCAGAGTCAGCGTCTGGAGCGGTTGTCTCGACGCCAATAAATTATAAAAACATTATAAAAATTAAGTGTTAGTAATAAAATTATAATATATATTATAGTTAATAAGCTATAACTATAAATTTTCAAAAGTTTCAAATAACTTTTCCAAGGCACTATTGTAAGTACCTTTGATAATGTCTTAGTTCAGTGATTTGTGAAATTTGCCTTTTTATAAATTGTTTCAGTATGTCTAATGTTTTTTATAAATATAATATGATAAGTGGCGACATCTCCGGGTTTTTATTTACCTCAGCATCCACTACATCACGGCATTATATAATATCGTCAAAAATATCGGAAAAAGAGATAAATATTACACAATATTGTAACTAATATTTCAGCTTCTCGTATTTAAAACAGATAAGAAGATTATTATCTGATAGTAGATTCGAGCTAAGAAGCTCGAATGACATTCGAGAGATTAACAATACACAAATACAGTAAATACCTTACTGTTTGTCACTTCACTGTATTATAGGCTTAATACATGTTACATTATTATTGTCATCATCATAGTTTAATATTAAAGATAAAAATGTAGGGTGCTTCTTTATTTATTCATAACCTGATTATATAGGAAGGTTTAGTAATTTTTTTCGTAATTATTTCAGGCGGGTGCTATAAATATTATTTTGAAAAATGTTTAATGTTTATAAGACCAGCATAGGTATAGTCATTATTGTTTAATGCTCGAACTAATATATAGATTCAAAAATTTAAAAAAATGTTTTATCCATAATAAAGACACGTTTATTAGTTTTTCCCATGTCTATTTGTACAGACATCGGTTTGTTACTAATTTATTATATTTTTTATTTATTATAATAAAACTGAATGTTTCAATGATACTTCAGTACAGTTTATTGTGAATATCATAATTTCACAGACGAATTATGGTTATTAATATAAGCGAACACCGCCGTTGGCGAACAATATAATTATTATGTTTCTATTATATCTTGTTTTGTGGTCGTTGAGAGGTAATACCTCTGCCTACCCCAGCAGGGATAGATGTGTGAAGATACAATTGTAGTTAGTTTTGTATAAATAATACTGAAACAAATTACTTTAATAATAATATTAACATGTTCACAGCCCGACGGCGTGGTTACTTTCGACTGGACAGAGCAAGAACAGGCTTATGTGCTCTCAGGGTACTTTTGGGGCTACGCCATAACCTGCCTAGTGGGGGGCACTGCTGCGGAGATGTGGGGCCCCCGGAAACTCGTCTTTGTTACCATGGCCATAAGTGCTATTTTAACCGTCTTCTCTCCCCAAGCTGCAAGATGGCATTATCTGGTCTTAGTTGCACTTAGATTCGTCACTGGCTTGGCAGCGGTAAGTTCGTGTCGAATATAAAATATTTACTATATCAACCTATTTATGATTCTAAGGGCGATAATAAATATTGAGTCGTAAAGTTCTTGAGTGGAGACTGTGACTGAAAGGGATGCCTTCATGAATGACGCAGTGTAATAGCAAAACAACCGTCACTTCAATGATTCTTATTTTAATTATCAGAATATCTTTGCGTGTTGATGAATC
Organism: Parapoynx stratiotata; assembly: GCA_910589355.1. NCBI lineage: Eukaryota > Metazoa > Arthropoda > Insecta > Lepidoptera > Crambidae > Parapoynx > Parapoynx stratiotata. The sequence goes on from OU342473.1 coordinate 7,710,691, forward strand.
GAGGTCGAGAGAATAGAAAAAAAAATTAGAAATGTAACATGGTCCGAAGACCGTTTACTATTAATAATAAAGGAATGACATTTAAAATACTAATATTGTATTAATATAACACTTCTGACAGCGTTGTTATTCTGCTATTCGTTGCATAATTACAACTCAACAAGCTCCGAACGCAGCCTCTATACTGCTGCAGCGTTCGGGGCTTCTGGGTGCGTTACACAAAATAATTATTAAATCAAATATTTTGAAGCATTCCTCCGAAGTCATTTAATCATATTATTAAAGACCCACACCTTGCCATTAATTCCATTGGTTTCACGTAAGAGGGAGCAATCCCATTGCAATCCGAGCAAACTAACCGACCTACAGATTACCTCGAAGGATTTAAAAAAAATATAGAAATGTCTTTGTTTTCCAGGGATTTTTGTTCCCGGCATTGCATGCGTTAGTCGCACACTGGTCACCTCCCGCAGAAAAAGGGAAATTTGTGAGTGCTCTGCTGGGAGGAGCCATTGGTACGGTGGTCACGTGGTCCCTCACTGGCCCGCTCATTGAAAACTTTGGATGGGACTACGCTTTTTATATACCTGGTAATACATTTGTTTATTTTAGCACTAACTTTTAAATGTATAAAGGTAGCGATAATCAGGACAAACTGTATTACCGAATCAGGGGCCACTTAGTTCGAATATTGAAGAACAGTAAATATTGTGTCTAACACCGTGCAGGGTTCATGGCAACACGATCATCCCCGTTTTAATGAGGACTACATATCAGGCAATATGTGAGGGTTCACCCCTCGGTTACCCTCAGGAGGACGTCTGCTGATCCCCGAAACTGGCTCGAGCGTCCTGGAGTCTCCCTGGAAGCGGGAAGCCTTAAGGGGATGCCTTCCAGAGAGAAATCCTCCAGTGGTGGAAATGCGCCAATCAGGCTTGAGGATCTACCAAAGATATCGCCTTCTTTTAAATAATCCGGTGACAGCTAAGAAGCCGCCAGAGGCGTCAGTTTAGGTGAATTAAAAATAAAATCACATCTCAAGATAATTATGTTTATTTTAGGCATCGCTAGCCATTTTCATTATAAATGATATATTATATAAATAGGAAACTTATAAAATCTATCTACGTATTTTTCAGGAGTCATAGCTTTATTGTGGAGTTTTCTGTGGCTGTTCCTGGTTTACGACACTCCTGTGCAACATCCCCGAATATCGGAGAGCGAGAAGCAATATATCTTACAAGCTCTGGGCGATAAAGTTCACCAAAGCGAGCATGCCACAAAGGTAAATATCCAAGTCTAGTGGTCCCTGAATTAACATTATTTGCCCGATTGAGTTGAAATTTCGGATATTATCTAAATTGACGTTAAAATTACGTAAAAAATAGTTAATAAAAACATTTAGAGAAAACCATAGAACCGGCGTGTCTTAAACGACACAGTAGGGAGATGTAGTTTGATAATTAATGTTACTTTGTCGAAAGAAAGATAAAAGCGTAATAATATACATAAAATATGATAAAGAACAAAATTTTATTAAATATTAATTATTACGATGTCAAAACGTACCTTTGGGTTCAAGGTAACAGCACATTTCATGTAATAAAAGTTTTTGAGTCCGGTCCGGGGTTAGATTGCCTACGGGGCCCTGGCCCATCTAACAGCCATCTAACCCCGGACCTCCCGATGAAAGCCCATCTAACCGCGGACCTTCCGATCAAAGCCCATCTAACCCCGGACCTCCCGATCAAAGCCCATCTAACCCCGGACCTCACGATCAAAGCCCATCTAACCCCGGACCTCCCGATCAAAGCCCATCTAACCCCGGACCTCACGATCAAAGCCCATCTAACCCCGGACCTCCCGGTCAAAGCCCATCTAACCCCGGACCTGCCGATCAAAGCCCATCTAACCCCGGACCTCCCGATCAAAGCCCATCTAACCCCGGACCTGCCGATCAAAGCCCATCTAACCCCGGACCTGCCGATCAAAGCCCATCTAACCATAATAGTAGTACATGTCGTACATGTAGTAAAAATCGGTATTTTGTAAATTACCCCATCTTTTTCCCACTATCACTTAAACGATTCCATTATTACCATTAACATTATCACTTATCGAATAATATAATAACTAATGTTCTGCGGACATAAAATAACTAAATAAGTAATTAAATATTTTTAAGGAAGAAACTTAGGTACGTACAATAATATAAAAATGTACTGCAACACTGAAGGCAAAACAAACAAAATATTCTTATAGCTTTTATTTATGGTTAAAAAAATGTGGCGGCGTTTTACAGAAAGGTTTTCGATATAATTTCATAAAGATAAGGTGGATCTAACAGTCAAAAATAATCTCTTCGTGAAAAATAATGACAACGATCTTACAAGGGATAACAATACTAAATGCTATAAAGAGGATAAGATCACACACACTAACATTCAAATTTAAAAAGAAAACTAACCAGCCCCCCCTCTGTAAGCTGTCATTGTAAAAAAAAATTTTTTTTTTGCGTAAATTGAGCTTATAACCGCAACTAAAAAAGTCAGATTTTTTACAATGGTAACTTACACTAGGGGTGCATTATTAATACTAGTTTTTACGCCGAAGTATGTCTACGCCGAACTAGAACAATTTTTTGTTTCCTATCAGATCGTGCCACCATTCAGGCGCATTTTCACCTCGCTGCCTTTCTTGGCTATGATCATTCTTCACTACGGCAGCAACTGGGGCCTATACTTCGTTATGACGGCAGCTCCCAAATTCGTATCCAGTGCTCTTGGATTCAACCTTACTTCGACTGGTACACTGTCGTCATTGCCGTATCTCGCAAGGATGATATTCTCACTAATTTTTGGAGCAATTGGTGATAGGTAAGATATAGGACCTAATTGTTTATTTTTATTATTTATCAACCTGTATTTTAATGTTACTAATTTAAATTACAATATTTAATAATCTCAATGTTTTGTTCCAGAATAATAAAACAAAATGTGGTATCAACGACGTTTATGCGGAAATTCTTCTGTTTGTTCTCACATTTGGTTCCTGGATTGCTTCTTATCGCCCTAGGCTACACTGGTTGTGCACCTGTTTTGTCTATAGTCCTTATTACCTTCTCTATGGGCTCAAATGGAGCAGCTACGCTGACCAACCTTGTCAACCACCAAGATTTGGCACCTAACTTTGCTGGAACATTGTATGGAATCGCAAACGGGATTGGAAACACTGCTGGCTTCGTTACTCCTTTAGTAACTGCGCACTTTACGAAGCATGGTGTAAGTATTTTAATTACAATCTATTTTAACCTATTGGGGATAAAGGCCTTATGATTTTGTTTGTTTGTAATTTATTTTGTTATATTGTGATAAAAAACAATGGATTATTTTTATGAACAGGAATTCCTATTATACAGGAAATGGTAAAATTTTGTACTTTGATTTTAGACGAAAAATTTTTTCAGAGTGTAAAATGAATGTTAAAAATTTAATTTCAGAATGGATTTGCCGAGTGGCGACCAGTCTTCATCACTGGAGCTTCGTTATACATAGCGTCTGCTGTGTACTTTATCATATTCGGCACTGCAGAGACACAGGAATGGAACTATGTCGCACCAGTCGAAGAACCTGAAGAAGATAAGCGACCAAGTAATAATTCTACTGACACTACAGTCACTATCCCGAAAACATAGATAGGTTTTTATTCCATAAATATTTTTATTAAAATAAAACGATAGTGTATAACCGAATTAAAATAGTAGTTTACATTGTAAGTTATCGTAAGTCCTTGCCAAATATTTCAGAAGAACTTAACATGTGTGTAAGTAGTTACTTACTAAGCTCAGTTCTTGATAACCTAATTATATCCGAAAAAACATTTGATACCTACGAAATATGTCTTCTGTCTGTGTAATTTTTTTCTTCGGAAGGCATTAGGAAATGCGGTGATAATTTTATTCACACAAACGTACATAAGTGAAGACAGTAAGTAGGTACTAGGATAAAGAAGTTCATTTATTAAATTCAAAAAATACATAAATAATAGGTTGGGGTGAAAGTTTCTTCGCATTTTTTAAGAAAATTCAAAACATTTTTTAATATAGTTTATTTACATTTAACTAAAGTATGTAGGTACCATTTTGTTCGATAACTTTTTGCCATCTTGTAGGTAGGGACATGATCCCATTGCTATAGAAATTTTGGGACTTCTGGTCAAAATAACGCGACAAGTGGTTTTGGCAATCCTCTCGTGATGTTAACCTGACACTGCCTAAAGAATTCTGAAGAGACCGAAACAGGTGGAAATCTGCAGGTGCAAGGTCAGGACTATACGGCGGATGCATTAACACCTCCCAGCCAAACTCTCTTAATTTTTGCTGAGTGGCTAAAGATGTGTGAGGTCTAGCGTTATCATGATGAAAAACCACACCCCTTCTGTTGATTAATTCCGGCCGCTTTCTCTCAACTTCTTGCTTTAATCTCATCAGTTGTTCGCAGTAGAGTTCAGAATCGATGGTCCTGCCTGGTGGTAACAGCTCATAATGAATAATGCCCTTCCAATCCCACCACACACACAGCATCACCTTGTTGCGAGTTAACCCGGGTTTCGCCACAGTCTGTGAAGCGGACCGGCCTTTGACCACGACCTGTTTCGCACGTTCTTGTCGTACGTGATCCACTTTTCATCACCAGTTATCAGCTTCTTCAAAAATGGTTCGGTTTCATTACGTCGTAATAAAGAATCACAAATGAGTACACGGTTCATTAGGTTTCTTTCAGTGAGCTCGTGAGGTACCCAAATGTCGAGCTTTTTTGTGTACCCAGTTTTTTTCAAATGCGCCAAAACTGTTTTGTGGTCAATTCCCAGTTCTTCAGCTACGTCGTAACTACTGACATGCCGATCTTGCTCCACTTTTTCAAAAATGGCATCCATTTTATCTGTAATAGGGCGACCAGAGCGACGTGCATCTTTGACATCAAAATTTCCTGATTGAAAACGCTTAAACCAAATTTGTGCTACTCTCACAGACACTGCACTAGGTCTATAAACATCGCAAATTTTTTTCGCGGCTTGCGTTGCATTTTTACCTTTTTTGTAGTAAAATTTTAAAATGTATCGAATTTCTTCATTAGATTCACTCATCTTGGCGGTACGAAAAACAAATGAAAATCACACATTTTCCTAATTTGATTTTGGAATTATGTTCTTTAAAATTTAAACTTTCAATGATACCAAAACCAGCCAGATACAAATAGTATAGCCGAAGAGATTTTATTACAAGTTTATACATACTATAATGCGAAAAGACTTTTTCCCCAACCTAATATTTATTTTGTCACAAACTAGATTTAATAAATAAGTAATATTTATTATGTTTTCTGATTAGGAACTAGAACGAAGTTATAGAATGCGTAAATATCTATATGGGAAATGTTGCTAATTCTCCTCTGAAATTAAGTAAATTAATTTCAGTTAGTGTTTTATATTTCTATTTATTTACATAAAATTATTATACCAGGGACTATTCAATAGATTTATTTCGAAATAATGACATAATTATTTAACTTACATGAGCATAAGTAGCTTTGAAAGAAAGTAGGGATCAACCTACCATAATAATATAATATTAAGTATTTTTTATTTTCATATATTTTAGACCTGCGTGGTCTGTGATGGATAAATCTTATTGTACATATTTTTGCTCGCCATCTGTTACATGGGGACTTAACATATCAGGCAAAATGGGGGTATTTAACACCTCTGCCTACCCCTTCGGGGATTGAGGCGTGATGATATGTTTTATCTTTTTTAAATTGTAACTCTTTTCAACATGCTCGTCACCTGTTACATGGGGACTTAAAATATTAGGCGAAGTGTTGGTGTTTAGCACCACTGCCTACCCCTTTCGGGATTGAGGCATGACGATATTATGTTTGACATAATATGTCTTATCTTTTTGATACTGTTACTTTTTTCTATTTTGTCATTATTAAGTAAATACTTTACAAATTTTGTAGCAAATTTGAATTATTTTGACTGAAACATTAAAATATTTCAATTGTTCTGAAAATCATTCTTCCAAACATTGTTTGCGTTACTAGGAAACCTGCTTTTTCTCGAACTTGTATTATTGACTTTCCAAAATATGTGATTTTATATTAAACAGCGTCTTGTTTTTTTTGTTATTGTAATTAGTTACATATTATTAGTAATATTTATTTTATAATAATAAAGTTGTACATACGCTAAGATATAAGTATAAAATGTTTTATTGTATAACTGATTTTTAGACACATGATTAATAAAATTGTAAGAGATTTTATTTATAAATGAAAAAGAAAATACAGATATTCTGTAAATTATGACATTAAAGATATCAATAATTTGATTGTTTCTTTTACATGAAACCCTTATTTCATAAATAGTTCTATTTCATAATAAAATCATTTGAAAAAAAACGAGCCTCTAAGCAATGAATCATTTCAAATGTAAATATTGCTTTCTTTGATAATTATAGGTAGTTTAAGTAAAAAATAAAAGTTTTTTTGTTTGTTTTTCTTTAATAAAGTAAAAGCAGATAAATGTTTAGTATCGAGTGTGACCCCCTCTAGCTAAAATCACAGCTTGAATTCGTCTGGGCATGTCAGCGTATATCCCGGATACTTACTTGCGGAATACGTTCCCTCTCCGCAGTAATCACATTCTTCAGCTCTCTGATGGTCTGCGGAGCCGGTTGTACTGATCTCACACGCCGTTTCAGAACGTCCCAGACATGCTCTATGGGATTGAGGTCGGGACTTCAAGCTGGCAAATCCAAACGACGAATGCCGACCTCTTGCACATACGCTTTAACATCGCGAGATCGGTGAGCGCGAGCATTGTCGTCCATAAAAATCGATTTTTCACCTAGAGCGGCCAATGCGGGTTGTGCATGAGGAATTAGAACTTCCGTTATGTATCGATGCCCAGTCAGTGAGCCGTTTTCAATGAAAACTAACTCTGTACGATCCATTGAATTTATTCCTGCCCAAAACATAACAGAGCCCCCACCATAAGGTGTGATTTCTTCGAAACATGCCTCTGCAAAGCGTTCTCCTTGACTTCTTAGCACTCGTCGACGTCGATCTTCACCGAACAGAGATTTCCTGGCTTCATCAGAGATCAAAACCCTATTCCAATCTTCTTGAGTCCATGATTCTATGAATTTCTAGCGAACCTAAGCCTGTGAACTCGGTGCTCACGGAGTAATTTGGGGCCGCGGGTCGGGCGGTGACTGCGTATATTGGCAGCGAGAAGCCTCCTCCTGACCGTCCATAGACTAATATGCACATTTCTTACTTCTTGGAGATTGTTCTTCAGATCCACATTCGAAGATTTGCGATTTCTTAATGCGCGACTCACAAGAAAACGATCATCCCGTGGTTGGGTACATGATTTTCTTCCAGAACCAGGCCTTCTCTCGATGGAACCAGTCTCCTGATATCGATGCCAGGTCCTTTGGACCGCCGAGCGACTAACATTTAGCCTCCTAGCCACGAAGCATTGGCTGCAACCATCTTCAAGCAGCGCGATAATTTTGGTAGCTTTTACCACTTTATCTACCATTTTTGATACAGCCAAACAGCAATAAATAAAGCTTTGACAGTCAAGGATATGAAATTAATCGATAAAAATTGAATAAAAGTTATGAAAGTGGATGTTAACTTCTGGAATTTCGCTGCAAAAAAGTAGGATAAAAAGGGGTTTTCTGTAAAAATGAGCATCAAATGAAAATTTGAATTTAGAACGTACTTTTGTAAATACCACGGCATTTTAAAAACCGGCCATTAACGTGTACAAACGATTGAAACCTTTTTTGTATTGTGTCTTTTTAAAAATAATTTCATGTCAACTTGAGACAGACTTAGTAAATGCAAGTTTTGGGTCCTTACCTATGAAATTGGTGTTTTTCTTCTCTCTTAGTATTTTGCCTGTAACTATTAAGATTCAGAGTATTCCTAAAAAATAATTACCTCATCTAAAAATAGACTATATTTTTGAGCTCTTTTGATTTGTTTTGATAATTTGTTGTAAGTTTAATTGTGTTAAAATTGGATATGGAGACAACTCTTTTTAAGTGCCTCCCGAATACATCATTTTATTTCCATTAACATAAAAACGATGAATAATTTTTATCAAGCGTGTTCACACACATATTGCTAAAGCTTGTCTAATGATACATGCCAAATATTATTGGAATTGTCGTTGTGAAGAAAACTGAAAAAATGTTAGTATGTAAAATGCAGACATCCACAAAATCTCCATACAAAACACCAATTTCATAGGTAAGGACCTAATATATGGCGACGAAAATAATCGGATAAGCCTACACTTTTTATTGTAGAGCATTCTATCAATTTGAATTTCGAACACAGGTTGAAAAAGTTTCTCATGAGTTAAATTTATTTTTCTCAAGTGTTGTTCTCTAATCGACGAAATGTTTTCAGTTGCTTTTTTTAAACTGCACTACTGCGACAAATTCAAAAACTTTATTGAGTTTACATGCATCTCAGCGCATGCTTATGAATGTTAGGAAAAACAAGAAAATATTTATATAATATTCCGCAATTTACCACATTTTCCATTACAAATATAGTCTAAAGTATCAGTGGTATAATGAAATAAAGCAGTACACACATTACACAAACATTACATTAAATATGTAAATAATTTAATTATGAAATGTATTTTTTTATAGTTTATTTATACCTATATTTTATACCAATGTTTACCCCTTTAATCATAACATCTTGGCCATATTATTATTAGATCTTCAAATAATCCCCGACTTAATCTATAATTCGTACTAACTCCAAGTCGGGATTGACCTTATATTTAATAGGTTGCGCAGACGACGACGATTCCTTCTGCGCTCTAAACGTTCCTCGCGCAAAGCAGCCTCAAATAAAGTTATTCTTGCTGACATTTTTATTTGAAAGTTAGTAAAAAGTGGCTTCACGAACTCCAAACGGTAACACTTTTGGTTTCGTCGAGTAGGTTTAGAGAATTTGAACGTCAAAAATTTTTCGGACGAACAAATATTCGAAACGAACGTAACCGTGGTAGGAAGAGTGCGAAGTTTCGAATTTCGTTGAAATAGAGTAGACTCCCAGGTCCCTTAGAAGTTAGAAATTCGATTATATACTCCTAAAGTGTGCAAGATACAGATTTGAAATACAAATTATTTTGAAAGGATTTTAGATACAATAGAGTTCTATTTACCACATTTCAATTCTCTTTCACGTAAAAAAGGCTTTAATTAATATTTCGAAGTAATTTTTTTTAATCGATTTGCAGAGTTCGGTATTCAATGCAATAATTAATGTTTCAAATTCGTCCGGTTTGCTATTGTATAGGCATTGTATAGGCTATGCAGATTAGTACAAAAACATTTTCTATATTTGGTAGTCTTCTACCTGTTTTGTCTATAGTCCTTATTACCTTCTCTATGGGCTCAAATGGAGCAGCTACGCTGACCAATCTTGTCAACAACCAAGATTTGGCACCTAACTTTGCTGGAACATTGTATGGAATCGCAAACGGGATTGGAAATACTGCTGGCTTCGTTACTCCTTAAGTTACTGCGCATTTTACAAAGCATGGTGTAAGTATTTTAATTAGTCTGTTTTTAAAATTTTACAAGTAAAATGTGGGTGATACTCCTTTATTGGGGATAAATGAAAAATAATGGACTGTTTTTAAAAACAGGAATTCCTATTGTACAGGAAATAGTAAAATGTTGTACATTTGATTTTAGACGAAAAAGTTTTCATAGTGTAAAATGAATCTTAAAAATTTAATTTCAGAATGGATTTGCCGAGTGGCGACCCGTCTTCATTACTGGAGCTTCGTTATACATAGCGTCTGCTGTGTACTTTATCATATTCGGCACTGCAGAGACACAGGAATGGAACTATGTCGCACCAGTCGAAGAACCTGAAGAAGATAAGCGACCAAGTAATAATTCTACTGGCACTACAGTCACTATCCCGAAAACATAGATAGGTTTTTATTCCATAACCATTTTTATTAGAATATAACGATATATTATAACCGAATTACAATAGTAGTTAACATTGTAAATTATTGTAAGTCCTTGCCAAATATTTCAGAAGAACCTAACATGTGTGACTCTACTTTATAATCCCTCCTACGCTCGGGATTTTATTCTGGAATACTTCGTATCGCTCGTGCTTTAAACTAGGGCCCTCGCCGTAAAAATACTACTTTGCTCCCTTGTTGTACAATCTACTATTAACAGGCTTCCTCCATGTTACATGGGGACTTAAACCAATCATGCAAAATAGGGTTGTTAACATAACACTGCCTACCCCTTCATTGATAGCGATAAATGGTGTGATATATATTTTTCTGGCTAATCATGAAGCAAACAGATTACATCGATTACATTCTCCTAAAGTGTGCAAGATACAGATTTGAAATTCAAATTATTTTGAATGGATTTTAGATACAATAGGGTTCTATTTACTACACTTCAATTGTTTTTCACGTAAAAAAGGCTTTAATTAATTTTTTGGAAGATTTCGAGGTTCAAATTTTTTCAATTAGTTCGGTGTTCAATGCAATAATTAAAAATTCGGCTTGCTGTTTTATAAAAGATATTCCCCTCCATTGGCAACTACAACGTCAACAACAAGACAAACATGATGATTTTTGTTCCTATGCTATCTTCAAATGGAAAATGACTAAACGTTCGCTATCTTATCGAACGTAAAATATCAAATATTTTAATCATTTATTTTGCATTAAGCTAAGCATGATGGATTTTTCTAATTAGTATTGTTTTATTACCTAATTACTAATTAGTAATTAATTAATAATTTATTAATAAATAATACCAGCGGTAAAACATAATGAAGTAAATAAAATTTATGTAAAATTTTAAATGATAAATTAATAATTACATGTAGGTGTAGCTGTGCTATCCTATGTATTTAATGTACATAGTTAATTTCTCCAAATACTATTTATTTAGACACTATAAAACATCGTTCTAAATATCGTCGACCCATCATCGACTAACTATAAACAAAGTTGTGGCTTAGTGTGCATACGAGTATGATATTCTTAAAGATACCTTTGCATTTTATTCCGAAGTTCGGTTCTTGTTTGTTGATGTCGAAACTACTACGCAGAATTTTCTAACGAAACGCATTAGGCCAAGGTCGAACATAAAATTTGTTTATCACGCTATGGGATATTTCACTTTGAATGTTTAGTAAATTTTTTGATTTAAATTTTATAAAATCGTTAATATGTAAGTACTTTTTTAAATAAGTTAGGTACTACTACGGTTTTTAGTCTATTGTTTATTAAAAAGACTTAAAATTATCAAATTTTATTTTCTCACAATGCTGAAAAAAATATTCTATTCACAACAGAAGGGTGGAAGTCTTTCAGTCTGTTCTCCCATTGCATACCTAGCATGTTCCTCTCTTTATCGTCCTTATTGCATGCTCTGTGGGCTCAAACGGAGCAGCCAGCAGCGATAACCAACCTGGTGAACCCCTTCGACCTGGCACCTAACTACGCTGGAACTTTGAACGGCATCGGCAATATCGCTGGCTGCATAACCCGTAACTGCGTATTTTACGAAAAACCGGGTATGTATAAAGGTTTAGTATCTTGAATGAGCAAATAATTATACGTTAATAATCTAACTGCCGTACTCAGTCATTCATTAACTTTAATGGTTACTTAGAACAAAAATTAAACACTTAATCCAATATACATAAAGACCATTTTTAAATTTGATAATAAACATTAGAGTAAATTACGTCTGAGTGCGGCCGTTTGTGTATCTGTAGAATTACAGAGCAAAAACTTTTTTCAAATGCGAAAATAAACATTTTTCACCATACCAGTGAAGTAATAGATTTATGTTAGAATAACTATTCGTTCTAAATAAAAATAAAAATAGTTTTACTGCCTCTTATTTTTTTTGTTGAAATGTTATAACAACTGCATAGGGAAGACATAGGTGCTCTGTTTATATGGAATATTTTTCTTGCTTCTTGGTTTTATTTAAAAAAAAAAAACGGCCTAATTATATCAAATACTAACACAGATGATTTATTTCACTTTTTGTAATAATAATATGAATAGGGAATTTTGCAATAAAAGATTTTTATCATCATTAAAAATTGTTTAATATATTTTAGTATATTTAGGTACATTATGATACATTATATACACAGGCATAATTTTCTCTTCTACTTTAATATAATATTTGAATCTTATAACAAATAAATGACACATAAAAGTCTATTTCTGAATACACAAGTATCAATAATAATTACGTTAATCGATAATTAATTTTTAATAACGATTGGCGACATTAACAATTCTCAATTCATTCAACATTCAACATTATCAATTCAAAAAACATAATCTCTAGCAATCATACTTGTCGAAATATCAATCTATAAAATATCATTAAGTTTGAAACTACTCTTACCTCTTTGGAATTACATCACCAAAACAACTCTGGTTATGGTCACACATTTTAAACTTTTCAGGCGGGATTCACAAAACAATATAAAATACAATAGTTAACGCACACAAAGCGTTCTTAATCAAATGAAGACTTAAGCCGAATGAACATTACAAGTATTTCAATTGAGATTGCTACCTGGATGTGATGATTTACGTAACTACTCTCGTGGGTAGCGCTACTTAAAGATCTCATCTTTAGATTTAAATAACATCAATTGTGCTTTCAAACATACGATTCCGATTCTGTGTCAGAGTCTGAGCCATTTAAAGCTACACCGTTTTGAGTTTTGTCAGCACCATTAGTAGGGTAAAGCCGCGGTACGGACTTAGAGCGGGACGCTTTATCGTCCTTGTTTACGTGGACTGGCTGGAACTTCTTCAGGACCCGCTGGTACACCACCTTCCTCGGCGGCACGGGCGGCGGCATATGCGGCGGCTTCTTATTGTTATTCTGCTCCTCTGCATTATGGTACTCCGGCTGTACGGCTGTCGGAGTTGCTTTATATATGTCTGAAGAAAACATATTATATTTATCTTCGTGGAATATATCCCTAGTGCGGTTGTAAACAGAAGTGTAAAGAGGCTCGATATACTGCGTTGTGTAACAATTTTCGAACGAGTTTTCGCTTGCCGGTGACTCCGTTGATCTGCTGTTAAACGAATTCTGAGGCTGATAAAGCGTGTCATTGCTGCTTGAGTCGGTATGCATCATAATATTTGCCAAAGATTTCGACTGATTCAATTTGTTGTTGTTGTAGTTTCTCAGCCTACATTTTTTGTTTTCATCAGAATTATTACTAAGGCGGTCGTCAACGTATTGGTAAGTATTTTGATGTGGATGAATGTGCTTGTCCTGTTCTCTTGGTTTTGACTGAACACCAGTACAACTCTTAGAGCACAAGTGCGCTGGATCGAAGCGCCTCTTTCGACAGCAATTTACGATGTTCACTTCATAGTTTCCGTTGCGATTCGCTTCTGTGTTGGTTTGCGTTTCTTCGTTCACTTCTAAACTTTTAGTTCTTGCTGCTTGACGAGACCAGTCATTTCTTGTAAAAATGGTGGCTGCCGGTGTTACTTTACCATCCGATTTGTTCTGCGATGATTCGCCTGGTTTTTTGCTCATTTGTCCGTATATATTTTCTGACGAACAATTACTCGTCTTGCTGTTATAGTTAGATCCACGTTTCTCCCACCCAGTGTAGACTCGAGAGTAGGTCAAATTCGGGTTTCCAGTAACTTCGGCGCGGGATTGGTATTGGTTCTGCCGTTGAATATTTTCTGTAAACATTGCGAGATCGTGTATATTGCTGTACACAATATTTTCTTGACTAGACACCAGGTCACGTTTATTTTCAATGGATTCTTGTTTGGATTCTAACAAGTTGTCTGAACTCTTTGCTCGATTAAAATTTTTCGTCGGTACTTTCTTTTCTACGTCTTGGGTTTCTGCAAACATGCTATAAACTTTTGAAGTTCTAGCTGCCTTTGAAATACTTCTTGGTGGTTTTTGTGGTTCTAAGCCAGTAATGTATTTCGCTGGGCATTGTCCATATATATCTGCGGTCGATCGTTGTAGAGCTGTTTTTGAAACATAATTTCTATCATCAATACCATTTGATAGTCCAATGTTAATAGAATTATGCACATAACGGTCACCAGTGTACGGGGTTGTATATAACTCTTCATTAACAGTGCTGTACATTTCTGCTTTATTTGAATAAATATTTTGTCTTTGGGCTACTTGAGGCAAGCCGTTGACATTATGATTTTCTGTACTATATCGTGATACTAATTTTGAATCTTGCATATTGCAAGTGGTTGCGGAGAGACTATGCAAGATGTTCCTCGGCGCGGGGCTATTCCCACCGTTGCTATTGGAATCGTCTTCTGATAATGTCAGTCCTGAATCTCGGCTTAAAGATAACTTCTCTTTACGTGGAGTTGATAGTTCCATGGAATCTAGTGAGATACCGACGGAATGTAGGCTGTCACTTTCTTCAGCGCCAGAATCAAGTAAAGCGTTCGAGGATTCTGGGCTGCCATTTCCTAGAAGACCGGTGATTTGCGGTCCAAATAAAGCTTCCGCTTTTACTATAAGTAGTTCTACAATCATTGGCACTGCTTTGGGAGCTTTATCACAGGGTGTGTTGGGCCACAAGATGCTGGGGCCAACACATACACCGAGGTTCATGGGGCACATGAGGTTTATATTCGATTTCTTCGCGATGGCTTGCAGGAGACATATGAAATAAGTTAGCATTGTGTAATGGGCTTTGGGCAGTTTCAGCAATAGTGATCGTACTGCTGACACTTTTTCAGCTTGTGGTAGCACTGAAACAAAGGAAAAAAACAATCTAGTATAAAATTGTAAATCTACCAAGAATGTAAGGATGGCGTAGACCCCTAAGGGCCTTCACGTCACGTGCGTCCGCTCCGAGTGCTTGTTTCATGTCATTTCATAGAACAGCGCTGCGAAGACTATCTGCCTCACGTGGACACGGACGCACGCGCCGTGCGCGAGCATAACGCAGCGAAAGCCCTTAGAGTATCATTAACACAACACCTTACTTATTTTTTTTATTCTATTGACACAAAATTTACTTATAATTCAAAAATAGTTTCGTCCTATAATAATTGTGTGTGTAGTTGGGTATGAATCGGTGTCAAATTATGTTCAGATTGTTCAGATTAGGGAATTTGACAAGAGATCTCTGTAAAGGATAAGTTCCACTTTGCCAACTGGTATGTATTCAAGCTTGTTCAAATGTTTATTTTTTTTCTGTGGTGCAAAAAAGTATAGTAAACAACAACACCTACCAAGCACTTGAAGCCAGGCGGGGTAGAGGTCGGCGGAGAGCAGCGGCTGCGGCAGCGCGCGGAAGAACTCTTTGACGAGCGCCGCGAGCAGCAAAACGGGGGCTCGCTCCAGCTCCGGGCCTCCCGTGCCCCACGGACCCAGCGTGTCCAGCTGTAAGGATAATAAAACGTGTCATATTATGTCTGCATTGTTATAGCTTTGCTTATATCCTCTAAAGGTTGTAATCCTCAGAGGTGTTTAGACCTACGTTTCGTCTATTTTGTTTAAGTCTATATTAATAATATTTTTGTACAAAACCATAATGTACAATTGTTTGATGTCCCAATAAATAGAAAAAAAGTCAACGCCCTACATGAATGGACGCCTGTTGACAGCGTAAAGCAAACAAAATTCATATTTAAGTGTACTGCGGTAAAACATTCATATTGAACTAGCAACACTAGCGAAAAATTTACTGATTTCATGAATATTGAAGATAGGTCGAGGCGCTACGCCGAACAAGCTTGCGGCACGCCGGAGTCATTTCATTTGACTAACTCACCTTATCTCTAAGCAGTCTTAGCGCTTTAGCGTTAGCGCTGCGTCGGAACACGCCGTGCGTGAGCGGTGCTACTACCCGCAAGCGGCGCAGCGCTTGCAGCAGCGCGGGCGGTGGCGTGCCGTTGCACAGCCTGGTGAGCGCCACGCCGAACAAGCGCCCACCGCGCCGGAGTAAACGCAGCCCGCGCCCGGGCGTAGCGTTGCCGCTAGAAAAATCGAAAAAATAATTATTTACATCAACTTCAGCAAGATTAATCTGCCCTTAACATTGTTATTAGTTATCAATTCAATTAGAGATAATTATATCCTACAATGCAACCTTAAGGTACGTTTATAATCACTTAAAAACCGAGAGTAAAATAAATCGAGTGTCCTTTAAAACTTACTTTTTTAAACCTTGATTTTTCTTCCTCAGCTCGAAGACTAATCCACATGGATTGTTTTTCGCATTTACGTGTTCCAGATCAAAACCATCCTCGTTTGATAATGTCTGTCTTATTCTGGACATCTGCGAAAAAAAAATCATTACAAATGCCTCGAATAAAAATGTATACTTATAAGACAAAAAATCCGTAATCATGATTAAGAGCTTATGTTTACATATTTTAAGTGTCAAATATTTCCAGGAAATTACTTGTATTGAATGAGGTCGTTCAACTCCTTGCAAGGGTGTCGGTGGGGTATCCCTGGTGGGCCTGACCAACAGTGTGAATTCGGCGGCGTTGCCCCAACGTCCTTCGCCCTCATGGTCCACATCTCCGTCGCCGTCACCATCCGGTTCGTTGCCGCCATTTTGAAGCACATGAAGCGCTTGCCGAACAACGCACCGAGCGCTCATCTCTGGGCCCACCGAAACTGTTTTACACTGAAATAAAAATGAAAACAGATATTTATTAATAATATTTTGTATAATGCCAACGATAAAACAAATTATACATGCTTGGTAGACGATTTTTTTTAATAACTTAACGTTTAGTGATTTTATAAAAAAGTTGAAAGCATTAAAATATTAAATAAACATTATCACAAGAAATTTGAAATAAATATGCAAATTATATGACTTTTTATTAGGAATGCTAATAGGTAACGATAGTTAACTTACGAATTCTATTGAACTGGTTATATCTTTGTAGAAAATCTGAATGTTTGTTGATTTTGGTTCCGTTGCCAACTGAGCTGTTAAAGCGTTTTGAATTTTCCTGCAAAAAAAAGAGAAACTTATATTATCTTAAAACTCTTTTCATTTGTCTAAAAAGGTTTACCTCGAAGATATAGCTTTCTTATCTTACCTGTACCAAGTATCTCTAGCAGCTTGAGTTGGGTACGTCGCGAGGTAATTCGCAACTCCAGAGGTCGTGGGCCATCCAATCAGGAAGCCCGTATCGTCTCCTTCTGGCAATGACAGCCATACTTCAGCCAGTCTCACGCTCTCCTTCAACTTAAAGCAGTTCGTTCCTCGCGATTTGCCAATGAGGACGAGATCGCTGAATAAGAACAAATGCCGATCTAGCGGTGGGGAGGTGGTCCCTAGAGGACAGAGTTGGACTGGAGCCTCCATGATGAAGGTCCGTGGAGACAGGGAACTGCTACTGGCACTGACTGTCCCAATAATGTCCAAGCTAGGCCGCTTGCGCAGGCTCTTCGATTTCTGTAAAAGGTAAAAATTATCATGAGACTTGGTGAACAAAATTTTCATAATTAAACAAATTTTCAATCCTATTATATTAGACAAAACTTGCATAAATTGTGAGTACTAATTAGTATTGTGATTGGAAAAAGTAGATTCGTTAGAATTCTTCATAAACTTTTTAGTAATGGTAACTAACTTTTCATTAAATTTTAAATGACACTCAACAAAATGATGTGTCTGGGTCTGGTCTGACGTGGTATTGCATTTCACATGTGTTTGGTGTTGTAACATACATATAACGAAATAAGAACTTCAAATTAACGTTTACGTCTATTTTTACGTTAATTGCCCTAATACGCTAATGACGACAAGACTACAAGAATTCAATCAAGAAAAGATTTGCTAAAATTAAATAGTATCAGGTACCTATTTACGTCAAATTATATAATGTAACTTAAAATATATTTAGAAAAACTGGTTATACGAATTGCTCAAAAGTGCTTTTGGTATGTTGTCAATATGTTATGTAAACGATTTGTTTAAGAAATATCTACAAAACGTAGTTCAAGATTTATTGGATTTTGGATGTTTCGCGCAACTTTAAGCCACAGCAAATTTTTAAGAGAAATAATTAATTGGGCAGCCTTTTAATTATTTGGTCAGCAAAAAAAGGAAGCTTGAAATCATTTTGCTCGCAATATAATTATTTGGGCAGTGATATAATTATTTGATCTGCCAAATAAAAAATTGGGTAGCAATATTATGTTACTGGAAATGCATAAAATCTAGGGAAAAGATCAATGAAGGGTCAAGTATACCTGAGCATGGTGCGAGGCAAGAGCTGCGGGGGCGTCTGCGTCATGCAGCGCGAGGTAGTCGTGCGGGAAGAGGTCCTGGATGCGCTCCAGGTCAGACAGCCGCGCCGCGCGCCGCCGCCCGCACCCCCCGCCCACCAGCTGCTCATACTGCGCCAGACGTTCAATCTGGAAAAGAAGACACCCTTTTACAATCTCTTAACATTTTAGTAATTTAAGGTACAAAAATCCATTCGGTTAGGCGTTCAATCTAACAAAACGTAACAAAACCTGGTCATGTTACTATAAGAATGAAATGAAATGAAATTCTTCGTTTAATTATTTAGGTAACAAGTAGTTACACTTATGAAATACTAATGAAATACATACAGTCATGCCTTTTCTCGATGGAGTTGGCAGAGATTGACAGATCTGCATTTCAACCAGGTACATATTTTTCGCTACCAAAATGATAAATACTACTACTAAATACTAATAATATTTATTTAAAAAAACGAACTGCGACACATACATATAGTTTACATATTTCTTGTAAATATCATTGTAAAAAATATTGAATTTAATACGTCTCAGTTATTTCAAAAGTGTATTAATACTAGTCAAGTAAGCCAATCAATTCAATCATTCATGTTTCATTAATTTTTTGAATGAATTTTCCTGTGTTTACTACAGCAGTAGGTACTGGGAAATTCTTGCGAGTAAAACGTGGACAAACAGGTTTTGTGTTGACGTCATAAAAACATCAATTTATCTTTATATAATCTGTATATGTATTGCCTGTGTGCTTATGATTATATACTCTGGGCATATAGTTGCGTCAAAAGGAAACTGAGTATTGTTATATAAAGTGGTATCGTTATTACTATATTTTTTCTTTGATTATTTTTAGTAAAAAACCACTATTAGTAGTAATATAAAAACCTGTCCATGCAATACAAATACCTCCTCATACTTAGAAGATGAAATCCGATATAACTAGTATTGAAGGCACACATGTTAGTTATTTACATAATATTGCATTTAAGTCATGATGGTTTAACTTAAGGATATTGTAATAAGATAAATGACTATAAATATGAGTAACCCGTATCCGCTCACAGAAGCATTATGCTTTATTACGAGAATATCTATTGGTACGTAACGATTGTAATCTAAATTCTCATCGCATCGTGCGTGTGCGCGTCCTCGGGGTGACTTCCCGAGCGCCTCACGTCTGCTCCCTCAAGCGTGTCCACGACAATAATACCTTATTATGAAAGGACAAAAGACCGTGAGAAGAAGCCGTTGCATGCAATCTACACCTTAAAGTTATTACCCGCTAATGCTGTAAACATATGTACACTGTATTAACACATAATATACTCAGTTTTTTGTTTGAAAGGACATAGGTACTTATAAGAATACAGAAAAGCATGCACCAATGTTTTGGTCATGTGGAAAGGGTTCGGGAGCGTGTAGAGATATGGGGCGAGGGACATTTCTCGATCAAATTAAGGACGCACTTGAAAAGATTCAGCTCAAAAATAAACGAAATCGACGAGAAAGTATGAAGACTGTAAAATAAACTGTAATGAGAGTAATGAGCGTCGATGAGTGAAACAAAAAAAGTTTGAATCGTATCCAGATCAGAGAGGTAATCTACTCGTATGAAGTTTATGTAGGTATGTAATTATACTTGTATTTGTACTCATATTATTATTTGAGAATGTTATAAGACAAGTCCTTCATGAATAATACTGAGGAGTCACGTATGCATCCTCGCCCAACTGTGCGGGCGAATTACGAAGACGCATGCGAATGGAATTTCAATACCTCGATTTGCGAAGATGTGACAAATTGAATTAATACCTAATAATATGATCAAAGAATCTTAACATTATACTTTATTATGTACACATGGGCTGTTCGCGGGGTCATGTAGATAGATAGAGTTGAGTATTTTCTATTTATTTTATGAACGATTTAGTATGTTTATTGTTTCACTGAGTTAGTGTAATTATACAACGTTTGTAGATTTCTACCAGGCTTTATTTACGATTCAGTAGAAAAAAAATATTACGTAGTTACACTGATATTTAGCATGTAATAATACTTATTTTCATATCAAGTCTATTACAAATAAGTAAAGTAACGGACTTAATAAAGAGAATGTACACATAACAAAACATGACACGGTGGATTTTTTAATCATAGCTTATAGTTGTGATTGTTCGACACGATTGACAGTTCGGCGCGCAAAAAATATAGGACTTTAATAATGTAGCGATTAAGGATATTATTCATCATAAGTACATGGCACGAAGTTATTGTGCTGTAAATAATTATACATCAAAGCCTGTAACCGCGACCCAGAGCATTGAAATTGATTTTTATATGAACGGACGGGTAGCGGCACCGTTACACGAACAAAACTAGTGTATTGATTACACCAATTGAGCGATAAATAATTGCATTAATTACAGACAAGTTAGAAGCTTAAAATCAAATAAACTCATTTCAAGACCAGGAACGAATTGCTCGACGTGTAAATTATAGTATAACCGGTATAAATTTTAATTACAGCGTTATTAAAATTACAAGGATTATCTATGTGTCAATAAGTTTACTCGCTCCAATAATTGCGGTATGTGAGGCAATCTGCGTCGAGACGATGCGATGTGGGTTGGTGGGTGAGTATTAACATTGGGTGTTTAAAAAGGAACAAAATTAGTACCTCTTGTTACAAGTTAATATTTATTTTCCCAGTACACCCAAACTCATTGACAGTCGAAACGTGTTTGGAACAAACTATTCGTATTCATTATCTGGTCATAAAAATATAAAAAAAAATGGAATTCCCCAAACCTGTTTTAGTTTTTATAGAGACGAAAAATTTTTTTTTGCCGCATTAGGTACACAAACACAGAAGATTATCGAGACAACTTTTAAAAACGGATTAGTGAACCGTGTCTACAGGGTATGCGCCGAAATATTTTTATTATTTACCTCTCAATCAACACCTGTGCGCTTTATTTTATCAAGTACTATGAATTCTACGTACAAACAGACACGAGAAGGTTATTTTCGAGCACGTTACATGGAAGTGCACTTTCTTCGTCAAATATTTACGTTGGAGTAAGTTAACACGGAGACGACGTAAATTTTCAGATAACGACTGCATTGCCCTAAGCTCCGATAAAGCGGCGTCCACACCGACTTGCGCTTTTTACAAATTATCTTTATCTATCTCCCCATTTCCTGTTAGCATAGTTAGACTTCAAGCTGCTTTGTAAAGAGAAACACATTCATTCCACTAATGCACGTTACATGTATCCAGCCTATCTTTAGCTCGGAGACGGCTAGATTGGCGAATTGTATCGATGTCTTTATATAGATGCACATAGAGGTTAAAATTACGTACGTAACTAGCGTTTATCAATAGGTTTGCAATGAATTAAATAAAAGCACTTGAATTAAATAATAGCATAGTTCAATGTTGCAATTAAAGCTGTTGATGACAGCACAGCCTAGCGTTAAGGAGAAATATATTTCTGTCTCTATCTTACATTCACTATGTTTGAGCAGTAATTTATTAACTAAGGACGTCTTGCAGGAAATTTTAAACCTAGTTTAACTCTCGATTTTGTAAATTTTTGACAAAAGAGTCATAGCAAAAGTGTCAAAAAATGACAAAACCGAGTTTTAAATCGCGATTTAAAACTAGATTTAGTAATTTTTTGACAATTCTAATATGACTGAAATGTCTAAAAATGACAAAATCGAGAGTTAAACTAGGTTTAAATTTTCCTGCAAGACGCCAATTTTTCTGCAAGACGGTAAGCGAAGTCGTTTTAATTGTTTTAAATATGTCACTTAAATAAGTAATATTGTAGCAAGCAATTATTCACCGGTCAATAATAATAAAGTATTTTTAATTCAACGCTGAAAATTTATTTAACAAATAAGTAAAAATTTTTATTTGGCTGTTTTACGCTCAGTAGTTAGTAAGATTCAGGTTACTTCAAAGAAAGCCAACATTATAATCACGCGCTAGATATCTTTTGTACTACTTATTTGGCAATGTTAAGTAATAGTTTGCTATGTCATCGCGATTAATCAATCAATCATTGTAGAATCAGTTTTGATTGATATAATAGTAATGATGATTTGCGCACGAGTTATTTGCACGGTAATAATTATGGTCACCCAATATCACATTATTTATCTAACTTGTAATAAGATAACTGTAGTTATTAATTACCTTGGTACACATTGTGTTTTAATTATAAGACAACCAAAGTATTCATTAATAGTGAACAACTTTAACATGAAATATGTAGTTTAAGTTATATAATATTTGCATGATTTTGAATGAAATACATGTATAAATATTTAATAAACATGTAAAACGCTGCATACGTTTTATATTATAAACATAAATAATAAAAAAAACTCTTTTCTTTTAAGTTTATTGAACAATACAATATTGAGGTGGAGAGAGTATGAAATTGTTAAATCACAAAATAATCTAAAAGAAAAATTATTGTCTTGGCATATGGGAATCCAGATATCCTCAAAATAATGGTGTATATAATCGAGTTTTTGTTCATACACTCGAGTGCCACTTATTGCATCAATTAGGCACACAAATTGTTTGCCTCCGGGCGAGTAAACGTAAATTTGTTTTTAATTGCTTCTATAGATGAGACACTTATGAAGCCAGTCTTGCAAAAATGACATAACTAACTCTTGATTTGTTTAATTATAAGACATTTTCTTTGTTTACAGTTTGCCATTGTTTTAGTTATTTAAATAAGGTTATACTTATATTAATGGTACACTTACAAATCGTCAGGTTTTAAAAACTAACTGTCCGAATTATTCAAATAATTTAGCGATAAACGCGTAGCATGGCTTAAAAAAACTACAAAATTCCAATTTCATTTTATCTTATTATTATCGTGTCAGGCGGAATTTGGAAGCTCCCCCGAAGGCTCGTTAAATGTTTTGTTGTTTTTTGCCGAACTGCCACTTCACTTTTTCTGTTTAGCTCATGGTTAGTGAGAGAGAAAGATGCTACAGTCTTAATAATTTAATACGTGAATTTTGACAGTTGTTTGCAGTGAGATTAATCAATTCCCATAACAATGTAAATGGTCCATAAAGCTCTATCAAAATGCACCTATTCAATTCTTCAGACTGTAATAATAAACGAAAACAATAGTCAAAAGCAAACATACAAAATCATCACCGAAAAGTGCCTACATCTCTGACGGTTTATGATTTCATTAAGAAGACAATGAGGCCTTAAACAATCAAATTTGTATATGTTTTGCTTTCTGCAGATGAAGATCACACGAATCGATTGTTTTAAAATTGGTTATTAAATTTTTTACTAATAATAAGACTTAATACGGATAATACACTTGTCTTAGATAATATACGTGTGATATTATTGTGTGTGAAAAATCTTGTAAATATTGTTGGGATAGAAAGCATTTCAAAACAAAACCAATACTAATTTAATGAAAATAAATAAAATAAATTGAACTCAAAAAATGAAAAGAAAAACCTTCATACATATCTCCACGCTATATTCTCGAAAGGGTAGGCTGTGGTATTCGTCTGATATGTCTAAGTACCCATGGAAATGGGCGAACTAGAGGATCTTCTTCTTCTTGCCCTTTTATTGCTCTAGATGGGGTCGGCACAACATGTCTTCTTCTTCCATTCTCCTCTGTCACTCGTCAGCTCAGCATCCACCGCTTTTATTCTCATACCATTCTTCACGCATTCAATCCATCGCTTCTTTGGTATTCCTCTCGCTCTAGGTCCACATCCACATCCTTGCTCAGCATCCTTCTTGTAATGTGTGTCAGGATATTGTAAGGTAAGCGATAGTCGTGCTTATGTTTTAACTTAAAAAATTTCTTAATCGAACACAGACGAAAGCAATCATCAAAGAAACGCAACGCTCGCGATAAAGTCACCTTGGCGCCATAATCACGTAAAATTAATTCTTGACATTGGTTTTAAAGTCAAATTTACGGTGCCCGTGGGTTATTAACGGTACGTAATGTGGTGTGGTATTCGGTACACTTACAAGTTCGCGGAATGCTGCGATAGCATGATTCATCACGAAGCTCCGAGAATGCCGAGATCAGAAAGACCTCTTACTATGATAAATATTAAAATCTCTTTAGGTTTACCCAAGCACTTAATACACTCATTTTTGGTTTAGTTGTAGTTTGTACTCAAATGTTTGTGTTTAGTATAGATAGACAACACCCAGTTGACCAGTAATTTTTAGGATGATTTGTTCAAAACTTAAGAAAGTAAAGTAAAATGTTAAGTCTTGAAGATATTTTATTTTGCGTATTGTAAATAAAGATTATATAAACTGCTCACCTTTTCTATGTTTTTATATAAAGCTTGCAGGGAAACTCTACTAGTCGACTGCGGACTTCCTCAACTGTAGGTTGAGAAATATTCAGGTCAAGAAATGATTATCTTATGCATCACCTAGAAACGTGTAAAATATATATACTGTATTTTGCTGCTTTGTAAGAAGACTCCGCTGATTACAATAACGGTCGCCCGAGCACATAATAATAAATACGACACTTAATAGGTTAGCGGAACTATAGTCCGCGTGGTATGCGGGGCATAACCCTCTGGTTTATCACGATAGTGTAGTGACATCTAGTGACATCTGCTTAAAGGTCAGACCACAGCGGGAGACCAACGCCATGATTGTAATATCATTGTAAGTCGATACTCTGAACCGGCGACTCATCCCTGGTGAAAACAAGCCGATCGACAACACTGATAACCATTTCACTTTTGGAACGTTTAGTAAAAGTGTTTTGTTGTTTACACGAATAAAGGTCAATGAAGCGACCTTTAACTGACTTTATTATATTAATATCCTGCGATTTGGAGATGAAATAAATAATAAATATTTTTACACCTACACCATTTAGCCTAGCACAAATTACAATCGACCATAGAGTCCTCGATATAACCAATCAATTTGATATGAGTTAGGCATATTTATTCATCACTGAATATAACATGGGGTCTGCGAAATTTTATTATTGTTGGTCTATTAAATATTTTCCCGTGCGTTACCATGGTAGAATTAACTGACGTAAAACAAAGCGTCATTATTTTACCTATCTCTGTTGAAAGTTGCTAATAATGGTTGCTCCGTCAAATTTGCATTATCTAACAGAGGCACCAAGGTTCAATACATATGAGCAAGAAGGTAAATCAACCAAGGAAGGCCCATCCAGACAAGCATTTTTTGTTTTCAAAGATTTATTGTATTTTTACGCCTTATATTATAAAATGCAATTTATTGGTTAGCATAAATCAACGATTGTTTAAATGCACATCGCGACGTATGAAATGGGTTCCAATTATCGAATTCACTTAGCTCGGCCCACAATAAAATGCGCGGGCATAAAATCTGCCCAGTAATTACGAGCAAGCGTACAACTCGTAAATCATAAAGAAAGCAGTGCTTGCCGAAGAAGACATCACCTATGGAATTTCCGATTGGGATTGATGCAGCGCGTTGTATCAGAATAAATGCATTCTGGGCCGAATCACGAAACAGATTGCGGTCAGCGACCTTCTTACGAACCCCTGCTCACTTAAATAATGACCAAAACACATGAACAATGTTACAAATGAGCTGCCAAGCTGTAACGTGTTTAATGGCTAATATTTAGAGGAAACAATGGACAAAATTTGCAGCATCTTGGTTATTGAAAGAATTTTTAGAAAAATATGTTTTGTATCATTTTACCTTGAAACATGAGAGTTAACTATTGATAATAATGAGTGTGCAATCTTAAAGGTAAACCTTTGATTACACAAAAAAATATTTGGCTTTTATCAGCTAGTTTTAATACCTATTGATGGTTAATCAAAGTGTGAACTTCGTAAGTTTTTCGCAATTGAGTTGTACTGAAGGATTGACAGCCACAATAATATTAACACTACCAATGAACCGTATAATCCGACGTCTTTAGTAATCATTGGTACATCCATAGTACAGACGGACATATCGATTGCCTAACAATTAAATGGCAAGCACAAAGAATATGCATCATTACACATTAACAAAACCTACTCTTTTGGAATATGTGTTTGAGTGACGGCGCATCCAATCGGTTACGTAATTCTAAGGTAATACAACAATGGTGAGGCGTCAATCATGCGTTGGAGACGTTTTTAAATAAGTCCATAGAGAAAGTGTAGGGCCTGAGGCAAGTCTGTGGGCTCGTGGGCCGGTACCGTCGCGACCATAAAGTTACAATTTTAGTAATTTTGACATCAATAGTGTGAAGTGGCTTAACACGTATTTTATTAAAGGTTTAGCAGGACAAGGTACTTAAAATGGGTGCATATTTATGCTGGTGAGTGTACAGACCGGGTTCAGAGGCGGGTCAACCGTGACCGCGCAGACGCCCTGCACCCTCATGTCTGTCATGTCACGAACGGACCACTTCACGATCGCGCATGATGGTGATGAAAGACCAATGTAAAGTATTGTAATACTATTGCGTGCTTAGGTAATATCTATTTTTAATTTGAAAATATGATATTCACATTCAATAAAAAATATAGATATACATTTATTGTTAAAACTAGTGGTCCACTCCGGCTTCTCACGGGTATAGGTAGGTTTAAAAAACGGATATATATTGTATGATATTTACATTCAATAAAAAAAATATATATTTAATGTTAAAACTAGTGGTCCACTCCGGCTGCTCACGGGTAGATAGGTTTAAAAAACGGATATATACATATATTAGTTTTCAATGCGGTTCCCTAGCGGTAGAGGGATAAAAGTAGAGACTGGTCTGGGAAGTATTCAAATGACAAATACTTTTTGAGTTTATTCGTTACAATGCTTTCCTCTTAATATTTTGTACCATACTTAGACTTACATATTCGAGCCTATTCGAAACAAACAAACAATCAAATCTTTCCTCTTTATGATATTAGTATAGATTTCCTAAAAACTAAATAATAATTAGAATGTTCAAATTTTTACAAATTGTTCACAAACCCGAGACAAAAAAACTATTCTTAACACAAGGTTAATATTTAACGTTTGCTTATTTGCTGTTATATGAAAAATACATTTCAAGGGTGTGTTAACATTTGGGGCGCAAACAGGTCTTCTAATGTACTTTTTTTAAAATAAAAGGCTTGCTAATGGCAGAAAATAAGATTCAACATTCGCCGCCATCATTTAGACGCCAGTCGAAAAAAGGTGCGAAAAGAGGTTATAATGTGTCTCGGTGCCTGTTAGCTTGCCTATGTCATAAGAAAGACAAAAATGCAAGTATTTCCGAATCATTATAGAAAACTGCAGCTTATTCTGAAATAGACAAGAGCTAAGAAATTAAAAAAGTGTCGGTAATAAAAAATGCAAGCTCATAAACTATCTAGATTTTGACACTTAACAGTGACACACAAAGAATCACATTAGATTTGGTTTAATTTATTTTTATTTATTTATAATAATACAAAAATCTTATACTAATCTTACAAATCAATTCAGTGCAACAAAAACCAATTTAGGTTTGACTGGATAATAATCTTATTCTAACGCTCTCACCAAACCATTACATATATTACCAATGCCTCGCATATATAAAATTATAGACAACCCTGTCACGGGTTTACGTTGTTAGAGATAAGCCATTGGTAGAATGTCGCATTCCAGTTTTTTATATATCTACATATTTTTTAGATTTATGATGACCCAGTTCATAAAACCTAATGCAGTAATCGTATTATGAAGTCGTGATTATAATTTATTTTCCTAAAAGATCTGGTGCGA
Source organism: Parapoynx stratiotata (assembly GCA_910589355.1). NCBI lineage: Eukaryota > Metazoa > Arthropoda > Insecta > Lepidoptera > Crambidae > Parapoynx > Parapoynx stratiotata. The sequence goes on from OU342473.1 coordinate 7,738,896, forward strand.
AGAATGAAACCCGAAGACCGTTAAATCTTTGATCAGATTTGTGTCAATTTATGATGCATCGGAGTGTATGAGAGCTCAGGTAACCGGCTACCTGCTACCAGACATTTTGAGATAAACTGATTATATTTTTTACAGGACACGTCGCGTCGTCAATTTACGTAGTTACGTTTTGTTTTTGGACAGTTACGTGGAAACAAAAGCAGTCGGGTGCTTGTAAAAAGCAGTGAAATACCGACAGCTCACTGGTTTCCCGCTTTCGCCTTGCGTAATTTACAACTGTTTTTTTACGTCACCGACAGCAACACATCAACGATGATCTCGATTGATTCAATTTATCGGATGACCCAGTTCTCCTTTTAAGTATATACCTGTTATAGTTTTGATAAAGAGCGTGTAGAACATAATTAGACACATGCAATTTTATCGTTAACCTATATAATCATTTATCTGATTCTACTAAGTGAATAGTTATTATTACAAATATGTTTACGATATAAGAATGTTACTCACACACCTTCTGTTAGCCTTGATAATTAGTGAAATAAATTCTTCATACGAAGCTTTTGAACAATACCTGTCAATGTTTAGATCTTCATTGCATACCTGTTGTTATAATTGGTTATTGTTTCATACTTGTGTGGATGATCTTGTGTTAATGCGATAATAATTACAGATTGAGTACGGTTCTAACACTTATATTCAATTATGAGGCATGTAAAGGACACGTCTGTGCCTTGGGCCTTTAATACCTATCATTATATCAATTACAGCTCTCTAAGGTTAGGCAAAAGCACGTTAGAAAACCAAGTAAATTCTTCCTACAATAAATATAATATTTCAAGTTTATTACTTCTTAAATATTTTGCTTTCCAAAGTGGATCCCCAGAGGGCCAGCCGAGCGAAGCATGAGAACAAAGCGTAGTTCCCGGAATAATTTAAAAAACCCTATGTGCAGTCCGAACTCGGAAAGTAATCCCATTATTAACCCTATAATTATCTTAGAATACCCAAAGCATAGCCAGAATGTTATAATTTTGTATGAAATTCAACTAGTTCTATAACAGAGGATAAACTTGAGAAAAGTACTAAAAAAAAAACCATGTAAAATAGTAAATTGATGTGCTTTTAAAAAAACCTTCAATGTATTCTATGTACCTACCAGAAATATTTCTATCGATGCAGTTTTATTATTAAAATACTAATGTTACTCTTGAGATAACTATCGCAAAAGAATACTGCGTGTATTCGCCGGTACATGTTATTTCTTACTCTATAAACTTAGTTTATTCCCAATAAACATGTTTCAACGAAAACGCTATTCAAAATGGTCTTAATACAATTTTTATAAAAAAGGCAATATATTTTCATTTACGTGTTATTACAGGTTACTTTTCTACTTTGTTCATTTGCCATGAATCATTTGTTTCTTTGAAAAGTGTAAGCCTTTGAATTATTAGGGTGGTTGAACAGGGAAGATACGTAAGTCCGGTGCCGTGCGGACGTGCCGCGGCCGGCCGGTGTGGCCTTTCCTAGCTCGCATCTTTCAATCTGTCACGTCTTACACACTGTCTAAAAGGAAGCTCAAAACAATTAGCTTTTGACAGTCGACAAAAGGCGCATAGAAACTGTCGCGTGATACGAACTGACGTGTAATATTTCACCTTACATTCCTATTATTGTCCAGCGGACTAGTAAAAGTTGGATCTTTATTGTAGAACAAAATAAATGTTTTACACTATACACGGTCCTGAATTAAGATACCACTTTTGTCGACCAGTACCTAACCCGAACACTAGACAATTATTGGAAACAATCAGTTGAGAATTTGCGTCACATTTTGGCGATAACAATAGTATGAGAACATAGCTGTACTCTCAATACAAGTCTCGTTACAAAGTAATCAAATCACAGACAATGTCAGTACGCAGTAGGCTCCGAAAGAATAGTTCGTATCGCTGCAGGACGCCGACTAATGACTGAAAGACAACTTAGAGCGGGGTCAGTAAACTGTCCCTACACGTGTTATGACAATAAGTTACAAACGGCGCACAGATTGCGGGGAAACTTTTTTTATCTTCCGTTAAAGGGCCTTTTGCGAGCCGCAAGACAGGAACATAGCGACAGTATAAATTAAGTCAAAAATTGAGTTTCTTATGCTATTGTATGCTTGTAAGGTCTTACACTTCCAGGTTCCATTTTATTTGCAGTTTGTGGGAACCGGTGGAGATGCACAATGATGCGAGCCCTATTAGAAGCCGTCGATGGAGCGGGCGCACCAAGAAATGTTGTTCCGCGAACACAGAACAATGGTGGGTAATTTTGTAATGTCTTCTTATTACCATGCATGACGCAAGGCGTTTTGTATAGGTACATGGTCCCATGTATTCCTATGATTATTATTCATACGGCACTAAGCCTTTTTTTAATTCCTTAACTCACTAATTATTATTATACCAGGGGAAGGTAGCAAATTCTATAAACTGAACAGGTTCATTTGACTGCAATTTCATATTCGTTAAACAATAATAGATTACAAACTAGTTTCCAATATGCAATGATAAATTGCACTGTAAAGAAATAAGCACATTGCAGCCACAATTCCATTGGCGACTGAAAGTGTTCGGGCCACAACCTGTCGCCAGGTGTCTGCCCGGTTTAGGAGGCGCACCGGCCTACTTAATGGCACATGCGATATCCAATTTAATTGAACTTTGTTACATGTGCAGCGAGCACGCGCTACCACAAAAAATCATGGCGGCCAAGTTTTTATACTCTTTAAGACGAAAACGACCATGTCAAATCATTTAAAACAGACAATTAAATAAATATATTATGTAGTTACAAGCGAAGCGCTTTTGTTACTGTACTCAACTGATCTTGTTATTTCAGTTTTGTTACAAAAATAACAGTTTAATTTATATAACTGCTCAATTAATTTCTTTTGAGAAATAAAACTTAAGACTTGTTATTAAAGGAACTATAATAAATATACTATAAACTCTGGACAATTAAAAATAATATTAGGCATTGAATTAGACAGGCTTAACTATCCATAGGCAATTAAAGTAATTTTAATTAAAAAGAATACCCAGTTGTCGGTGCGCCGTCTACGGATTTTTATTAGGTCTAAGTTAGTTTATCATTGTCAACGGAGGGTAAATAAAGGCAATAGATTATAATTTACGAGGCAGTAGCCATTAAAAGTAATTGGAGGACCTTTAAGTGTTTCATGTTTGATCCCTTTAATAACTGAACATGTATACAACCTTCTCTAGGCCACCATTAGATGCGCTTTCGTTTTAGAATTAAAAACCAGTTTATAGGGGACAATAAGAATGAATTATTCATAAATCTTGTTTATATCGGTCCAACATTAAAAGGCCCTACAAGTTCACTCAGTGAATATTGTAAGCAGAATGTGTACCCTAAATACTACCTCAATTGAAAGGTAGGTATTAGGGTCAGAGTAAACGATAGTTTTCATTGAATGGAAAGCGTACCTGACAATGTGTATAAACGAGCTAACAAAACACTGGTACAGTTCCAGCTTCATTAACATTTGGACGTGGGCGAGTTTAAAGCAAATGAGCAAGAAAAATTTATGTCAATCTTTTGCATAAACATTTTGTATTAGCAATATTTAAACGCGGTATATTACAAAAGTCTACATTCGGGTGTTGACGCAAAACTAGAACTCCAAATGAAGCTTGATCATTCTTTTTGTCTAATTTCACAAGATATTTATGTAACTAGCATTTCACAAATTGTGATTTAAGTGAGACGCGATTAATTTATGACCTGCAGTAAAACTGGTTTGGGCTTTAATGGCTTATTATATTATTGAATGTTACGGTTGCAGACATACGAAACTAGAACATAAATATTAGGTCCTTACCTATGAAATTGGTGTTTTAATTCTGTCATAGCAATTTGTCCGTAACTATTAAGTTTCAGAACATTCTTATAAAATAATTGCCTCTTCTAAAAATAGACCATATATTTGAGCTCGTATTATTTAATTTGATAATTTTTTTAAGTTTAATTGAGTTAAAATTAGACACAAAGACAATTATTTTTAACTGCCTCCCGAATACATCATTTGATTTGCATTAACATAAAAACGATGAATAATTTTTATCAAGCGTGTTCACACACATATTGCTAAAGCTTGTCTAATGAAACATGCCAAATATTATTATCTGGATTTGTCGTTGTGAAGAAAACTGATAAAATGTTAGTATGTAAAATGCAGACATCCTCAAAATCTCCATACAAAACACCAATTTCATAGGTAAGGACCTAATATAAGTGAAATATTGTTCAATCGATCGCTCATTCGCACCTTAAACGCGTCATTCCAATTAACTTATGTAAGCGGTAGATCAACAGGCATCGTCAGGCACATCGCACGCAACTATTAACTTGCCCCAACATAAACTGGGGTCTACAAAATTAGGCATTATGTTATTTTTGAAACCAGGTAAAAATTATGTTTTTGTTAATCTTTCAATGGGCGTTGTTTGTAGTAAACTACGTCGCTTGTATCAATGACTTTTGTCTTTTGTTATCGCTATTGTGTATTGGTACTAAACTAAGATTAACTTGGCAGTTCTTATGGCCACCGACCCAGGGTTTGAAATTGACATAAACAACAAATCTGTTAATTATTATTGTTATGGAAAACTTTAAAGGAAGCTTAACAGTTATTACTATTTTTGTATTAACTTCCTATGGAAACTTCTCAAACTTATTATTATATCATCGTTATTTTAAATAGCAAAATTGCAGTTTTTAAAGTACAAAAACTTTCAAACAAGATCAAAATGTCAAACGACTAATTTCGACTTGCAGTATGTAGATACTGATATTGTTGATCTTCCTATAAAATAAGTATCTAGTATTGTGTTTCATGAATGAATTATGAGTCGGTCGTATGAAAGGAACGCTTAGTAGGTACAGTCAGGGTACCTACATATACTTCTAGTATGTAATACAATCCTTGCAGCAGTAACATCACAATGACGGTACAAATGACCGGTGTCACGTGCAACAGCATTAGCGATGTTGATAAATTTCACACGGAGCCGAGCGAGTAACATAATACTGGACTACCCTCATCTTTACATACTTATATGCATAATATCAGACACTACGAAGAGAACCATATTACTTCAATTTTTAAACATATCATGGCATTTTGTTTAATGAATACTCAAGTATACAAATTTTCTTAATATGCCTACAATTATTGCACTAATTTGTATATTAGCGATGATTTTCTTTTAATTTGATGTAACGAAAATATAAAAAAATCATCATGGACTAGAAAATAAAATTTAGAATAATTTATACATAATCGTAAAATGTTAAATTTCTAACAAACTATACGTATCAAATTCACTGACAGCTAATTGGTGTTTATTACTAAATATTTCGACAGAGCAATACTTACTCGCATCATAAGATGAAAATAATAATCCTCGGTCAAAACAGGAAGCACTAAGCATCATAAGTCCTTTGTCTGTATGTAAGTTAGCGGTGGTCACTAACACGAGAACATCACTAGTTAGGGTTACGTCCGAGGTTTGTTTACACGCGATGCTGCAGTGGTGCAGTCGTGTGAGCGAACGCGCTGCGCGGCAAAGACTGCCGTGGCGGCGCGCGCGCTCCCGGCCGCCACGCGCGGCAAACAGCTTCGGGTCGCCTCACACATAGCCGAAACCGAGTTAAATAAAAGTCCGACGGAATCCTTCGTCGTATTTTGTTTTTTTTTAAGGATTATTTTGATAGAATAAAAAATAAATTAAAAAGAATTATTTGGAACTACACAACTTTCGTTTATAATGCAGTAAATAGCGAGTGAGATTTGAAAAAAACAATCTATTTCGTGAACCATAAGTTCACAATCACAATTTAATCTCAATGAATGTTTCTTCTGCTTTACTGACAAGTTAGCATACATAACTAGTAGGTACCAGCTTACATAAAACCTTTAAGCTTCCTTTTAAATTTAGAACAAATTACTTGCTTAAGCATGTAAAAAGCTACAGCACTTATTTCGAAGAAAAATAGATGAGTAGTATGCAAAATGGATATAAAGATACAGCGGTATTCCATCGTTGCGTCCTCCGATGCTACCGCGTGTTTCTGACGCACACTCAACCAATAAATAAAAAAACTTCTAACAACATACCTTATGCGTAGTAGACAAATATAATAAAATTTACATTTACAACTCATGGTCTCAGCGGAAACACATCTTTATGTAAGGACTGGACTATAAAATAATAATATCGAGGTTTTGTAACCAATCCTCATCAATGATGCTTTTGTATTTAAGCATATAACATTGATGCATAAACATAATACTATGTCAATACGTCGATGATATCACATTTATTAATAGTAAGCTATTTTGTTAAAAAATAGGAAATAATTCAATGAAGTGACAGTACCATCTAATAGATCTAGCCTAATAAGGAGTTAAGAACCTTATTTTTATTTTATTCAAGGAATAAAAAAAATGTTTTGAATAAATAAATGCGTTTGTAACTTAATATTAGGTCCTTACCTATGAAATTGGTGTTTTTTATGGAGATTTTGGGGAATTCTGCATTTTCCATACTAAATTTTTTTCAGTTTTCTTCACAACGACAAATCCAAAGATAATAATATTTGGCATCTATCATTAGACAAATTTTAGTAATATGTGTAATATCACACTTCATAAAAATTATTTATCGTTTTTTAGTGAATGCAAATAAAATGATGTATACGGGAGGCACTTAAAAAGAGTTGTCTCCGTGTCCAATTTTAACACAATTAAACTTACAACAAATTATCAAAACAAATCAAAAGAGCTCAAAATTATAGTCTAATTTTAGACAAGTTAATTATTTTTTAGGAATTCTCTGAATCTTAATAGTTACAGACAAAATACTAAGACAGAATATAAACACCAATTTCATAGGTAAGGACCCAATATTACAAAAAAATATGTCGCAAAAATGATACTGTGTAAGAATAGAAAATCCTTATATGTGTTTGTATCGAGCACCACGATGTTTATCGTCATTGATCTGAAATGTACTGCAGTACAAAACGCTACATGCAGTAGGTCAGGATCGTTAGCAAATAACGAAACAATATAAATCATCTGTGCAACATTCAATAGAGTAATAAATAAGAGTTCTGGTTGGTTATAATAAAAGAGTTTCGTGATCGCGGTGGGCTGGGTGGCACGCGCGGTCACCAACATAATAATACAACGCCCGCGGCGACTCGCACTGGGAAGTGGAGTATGTCACACAACTTATCAATCATAGCAGCACGTAAAGTCACGTTAAGTCATCCTAACTTGTCCTATTTGTGAAAAATCTAGGCACTACTTTTTATTGCAATAGCACAATATAAAATCAACTGAAAAGTTCAAAAGGTAAGGTAAGTTCTTCTAGTTTAGTCTGTAATAACCATTTATTCTTGTAGATTTTTGTCCTTGTTATTATTTAATTTTTAAATGAGTTTAATAGGATAAGTAACGATGAACAGACCTTACAAATAAATGAACATCACGGCTCACGCTGGCCGTCGATCTACCTTTAGTTTACACAAAAATTGGCCAACCAGACTAGCTCTTTTTTATCTACCTAATTTACAACACTGAAAATGTGTCGTAGTATCAAAATAGTTACATAAAGTCTGTTCACTAACTTGTCCTATTTGGTAAATAATTCCAAAACAACTTTTTTCGAAATCACTCATTTAAAAATAATATAATAACAAAGTCAACAATCTTTATTAAAAAATCGTTATTACAGACCTTTTGAATCTAGTTATCAGTTGATTTTAAATTATACTATTTCAATAAAAAGTAGTGCCAAGATTGTTTACCAATAACGACTAGTTAGGATGAACAGAAGGAGTGCAAAGGTGACACATTTCCTATTTGAAATGTAAATTGTAAAGTCCTCATTTAACAGGTGACGAGCCGGCTACAATGTGAGCCAAGCAATATTCACAACAAACTGTACAATCAAATTAGTTTCTGATCTCAATCACGCGACAAAAGTGGGGGATTAAAAACCCACTAATAAGCATGGTGACGAAACTTCCGACTTGCAACAGACGCCCATTAAGGAATGTATCAGTTGCTGTTTGGTTGTCAACGAGTTAGTTGAATAACGTCTATTAGCTAATACTGGTAATAGAACCTAATTTACACACACAATGCATTTGTTGTGTATACCTACCACATGGTTACATTGACAGCTTAATCTTCGTGTAAATGTGTACATATAAAAATATTGCAACAAGTATTGATTTATGCAGTTATTTCTGGTTTTGTTTGCTGTATAAATAAACAATGGACATAGTATTTCTTTAACAAAGTAACCTGAATCCATCGACCCCGACTGTGTCCGATTGAATTAAACCAGTTAAATTATATCACTGGCCGTCTGTCGTCGATTAATTCGATTAAATGCTCACGCCACGCTCCGAGGAATGCCACGAAATCCATTTTCCTTCAGGGTCCTTTGCTCTACTATACTTTCCAAGTTTTATAGGATATTTTACGATACCGGCGCTTTCGTTTCTTAAGTGTCAGCTTTCATTTCCTTATCACGAACACATCAAGTCATTTCATGCAGTATTTGAGAGTTAACGATAATTTTATAGTGTATGTAGAAATTAAGTATCTTACTTCGATCCTAGTTAAACTTAAGAAAAGAATAATGAAGTCCAATATTCAAGTCCTCAGTTAAGTCCAGTTTTACCAACATACTTATTATTTATATGAGTTGCGATTCAGTGCACGTCTTTATCGGGCCGCAATCGAGCACTTGTACATGTGTCATATCCAAATTTGTCAACAGGAGTGCTTGTCGACCGACGCGCAGAATGCCCAATCGGCAATTAATGCAAATATGCTAAATTAACATTAGTTACTAACTTCTTGTTATGGCTGCCTGCTGTTCGCGAAAACGCTTACTACGCTCAACGTAAACGATTTTTCTATTTTTGGGTCACGGCTTTAGCACGTGTAGGCTTGAGTGTATATTGATTTAGTAATAACTGTATTAAAATTATTCTTCGGTTTTGTAATTGTACGCTCTGATTTTACCACGTTTTTATTACTTATTCTTGTTTTGGCTAGAATTTTAAGAAACATTATTGGTGACACAAAAAATTCGAAGCTAAAATATTATTGCCAATATTACAAAATTTTGCAGGCAATTACTATGAATAAATATTAGCAAACGAACAAAATTTTGTGCAATTCACGACAAACGAAACGACCACTGTGGTTATAGATCTTAGCTAACAATTTTACGACATTACCTATTATTTATCTACCTATATTACCTTTACATTTAATGTATTTAAATTAGTGGCGATTTCATAAAATAGGTCGGTAAATTTAATGACTGATATAGAGCAGTTATTTGAAAAGCATTATCCAATTTTCCATTCTAGATCTATTATGTGAACGAGTCCCGGCGATCGTGCGTGAACCGCGCCTGCGCGCACGCGATACATTCAAATATATTACAAATGTTCCTATTTGATTTCCAATCTTTTATAAATTTTGCAAGAATTAAAATGGAAATAAATCACAACTCCAACATAAAACATATTTTAAAGAGCAAGAATACAAAATTCATGTAAACATATTATAAGCAATAAAAGTAACACATATTCACTATATGCAAAAAAATATATATTGAAATTGGTTTATCTTGAGAAGAACTGCCTTGAGAAGAAGGCAGTGGAAGCAGTGTTGGGACGGACGGGTCACTACTCGTTCGAGAGGCCGCGGGAAACGCGGGTTCGATCCCACTGCTGTACCAATGAGTTTGAATAAAACTTTTGTACAGTTCCTTGTGAATATCGCTTACCTTACAATGTGCCTGGTACATGGCAACCGGCTCGCCACCTGCTACATGGGGACTTAACATATCTGTCGAAATATGGGTGTTGACAGCTCTACCTAGCCCTTCGGGGAAAAGGCGTGATGATATGTTATATTTTTTTTTGACAAGAATCTAACAAGGATCGCAGCAAGGGCCCCTTCCTCCCTTTACATAACTTTAAAATATGTACCTCAAAGAGGTTCATACATGATTCATGATCATGACATTGAGGTTATCATCAATATCTCCTTTCGATTTGTCCCAGTGACCCAATCATCCCTTGCAGTTTTCGATTCATAACAATGCCTCTATTTCAACGTCACGTCAACTTTTTAGAATATCTGAAGCCATAAATGGATTCATCTCGAGCCTCAATATCGCAAAGTAATTAATGACAGCTACCTTTTGTTTATGGTTACCGTTACATCGTCCCACTGTCCTCAACAATGGCTCTGCTTTACTCTTTGTTTAATAAAGCCACCTCTTCGTTCAGTACAGCGACGAATATATAGATAAAGAATTGATTTGAGCGAAATCGTGAACGATTGTTTTTGTTAAGGATTTTTTACTTCTGGGTTTCCCTTCGTTTTTGTAATGAATGATTTTTTAAATCAATATAACAATGGATAATTATTAATAATGTATCTATTTTACAATAAAAACATAAAAACGTCCTAAACAATTTTTTGTAATGTTTTCGATGGTTAAGCTTAACACGCACGTAGAGTTATAAAGTAAGCAAGAAGCGTGCGTATCAATTTTATGATTTCTATTTCTTTATTATCAGTGGCCGGCATGGATTACGGAGCATAGAATACAAATAAGGCTAAAAATATGTTGTATATTAAAATTTGATGGATACACCTAATAGATTTTAAGGTTCGCTTCGTTGTGATGCAGCGTGGTTGCGCGCGCGCATTACACATGCACGGTGGGTCTGTCGGCCGTGGCGGCACTATCGATTGTTTACAGCCGTACATGCATACATTTAAGGCCAGGATCTTTAAGTGAGACAATACCTGGCGCAAATGGCAGAAGCGGGCGCGTCGTATACTATAGTGAGAAAATAATAAAAGCCAAATAAAAAAAAACTAGGGGCACAATAATTTTGATAGTGTATTTTCCAAATTTCCAAGTGTTTTATTTATTTATTGTGTTTACCTTTAAGTAGAACTTAATCAAAAGACAGAAACATACCTATCATTAAATTTTTATGAGCCATGGATCAACCAACAACTTCATGAATAACAATATATATTTTCCTGAATTAAAAAACAATTATTAGATGGCTTAAAACTCAACCAAAATCAGGATGATTTGAATGAACCTGACCTTAACTTATCAAGCAACGATTAAGCGAATGTACACCATATTACTTATGTATTAAAGCTCTATGAGTTGCTCATAACACGGTGACCACACGGACCGACATCGATATGCCCATTTGAGGAGTTTAGTCACGACCATACGCACTCCAGCACGCCACTTTAGAAGGGATATATCCACATTGACCGATTCTTATGACGTTAGAATAACTTTGAATACAGTAATTAGCTTATGAATACAAAAGCCAATACGTGCATATTGAAAATACTAAAATAATTATGATTATTTCGTCTAGGAATGCTTACTGTTTATTGTATTTTAATGTTGACTAAGGCTTGATACTTAAATCGTTTTGTAACGTGAGGTATTGTGTCCAGGAATTTTTATTGTGTTATAAATTTTGTTATAAATAAAATAGACTGTTATGTAAGTAGCGAAGCTGTCATGCCATTGATCGCATCGCGATAACTTTAGCGTTTTTGGGGAACTTTTATTAATAAAATCGGGTTGAGATATCGATCTGTGTTGTGAGAAGACGTGAGATTAAATCCGATAAGTTATAGTTTCTAGTTATGTAATGGAGAATTAAATAAAAATACAAATGAAAGTAAAGTGGACTACCTGAATTTAATAATTATGTTAGATGTATTAAAAGTTTTAATGTTTTTAATTTGTGGTATAAGTACCTATTAGTGTCCCTAATGGGTCGTCACAAGTGTCATAAGCTGACTTTCTAGACACGAGTACGTTATCCTGCCATCTCGATGGTTTGCAACTGTCTAACTAATGCTGACCGCATTACTAAGACAGTTTGCAATTCTCTAATTGACTTCCTTAACATAGAAAGTAGGTTTTATTAGATTTTCTTGATTTATGATGCCTAACAATTAACATGTATTTTACATACACATAATAAAATTGAAACTTTTACATTATTAGAGTTTTTGGCTATCTATATGTTTATACAACTACAGCATTTATTGAATGTAGTTTTCACCGATTTATTGTTTAATATTTAAATTCAATTATACAAAATTTGAGCCTATAGTATTCAATCTCTTTTTTGTAATAAAATAATCTATATTACTATTTTGTATGCCCTGATTCTACTCGTGTAAAGCAGCCAATTTTATAACTTATGCCATTATAAATTAAACTTGCGTGATTCCAAGTCAAAATTCGTAGAATCCATAGTTTTTGTTAGTCAGACATTAATTATCGTTATCATTATTCTCAAAGTTTAAAGGACAATCAAAAACGACCATTAGATCCGCGGGCATCTCAGGTTACGTAACGAAAATAAAACGTAACGAAGTTATCATAAAAAAGACATCAACGCGTTACTCTTAGTGCGACGATAATATTACTATTTGTAAGATGTTTTTTTGTCTTTTTACCAGAAAAAATTTACACAGTAAATTGCTTATTAACTAGATGCTACAATTGGCTCTCTTATTGTTATGTTTTTGTAGTAATTAAGTATAAAATCACCGCCAATCAACTGGAAAAAAAAAGAAAAATGATCACATGGGCATCTACATTTTTATATTGTTTATATACTAGTAGTTTAACTACCTAAATACTGAAAGTAGGATATGTCTACATTTCCCGATCAATAAAAAAAAAACAAATATTGTATGACGAGATAAAAATAAAAACTATTCTCGGACGAACCAAAACACATTAGTTTCTAAATGGGCAGCGACTCTAAAAACTACAATAATTCATCCATAATCAGAGAGATACACGTCGTTGCGGTCAATGCTGTAATTTATAATCCAAATATTGTAATACGCTTGCGTCACTGGTTATTCTGGAAATAGACGCAGTTGAAGGTTTGTTAGGGACCTCACGGTGGTTATGAGGAGAGAATGTAATATTATGTGTACTTACTGTAATTTATAATAATCCATCCCACTATTATTCTACCTACAAAAGGCACTAACTCCATTAAGTTTTTGATTTGACAATTCATTTTTTATTTTTTCCAGTAAAAAACACTGTAAACTTTATCCTAAATTATTTGTTTTATGAGCAACAAACAAATATTTTTTCTGTACGAGTTTAATAATTTCGCATTTGTCAAATTAGTTAAAGTTTTTAATTTTTAATCCAGCCATCGACAACGTTAGGCTTTTTTTATGTAATGCTTTTATAAATTCGCAAAACAACACAAAATCCTTAACAAGAAGAACTTAGGCATAATGCCACAATTACCAGAACATCTTTGTTTTTATATTCGATGCCTTAGTCTGACGTCATTCGTTCCGGCCCATCTCCCGATATGAATGATCTCTTGTCAGTAACGGCGCATAAATCTCCCCCAAGGGATCACTTTCATTTCGAAATGAGTTCGGAATGAAAAAAGGCCACCTCATTTGAATACATACCTATTTACTGACGCAGACCTATTTATTGTATATTTATAATAGGTTATTATCAGTAATATTTAATAACATCCTTTTATTGTGAAAAATCGAGAGTAATTACGAGATCGCAATATGTTTGCTACAAATTGTTAACACTTTTGAACAGTAAACGTCTTTATTCTTGTTATAGAGGTCAGGACTGTACAGTCTGTTCATCCTAGCTTGTCCTATTTGGTAAACCATCTTACCACGTCTTTTTATTGAAATAGAAGCATATAAATCGATTGATAACTACCCTCAAAAGGTTTCGGTCCGTAAAAACTATCTATTGTTAATGCTTCTTGACATTGTTATTTTATTTTAGAATGAGTACCTACTTTCATTAAAAAGTCATTAGGAAAAACAGATTAACGCATTATTTAGTTACACTTCTTGTCTCAATACCAGTTTGAGTTATTACTGGGAGTGCACAATGTGCTTGTATTTTGAGCACAACACAAAAACGGACCCATATGAACCATGTACGTCTGTCGCAATATATCGGTATACAAATATGTTCTTATTACTTAAAAGTTTTCTAAACTGTTAATGTCTTGCTTATATTATGCGATTGAATCTTTTGTTACGCATTTTTTCTAGTTTCTTATTGACATCTATAAACTAGCATACATTATGCAATATAATGTAAAAGAGTTATAATAATAGAAGTGATGTTCTTTATATTAGAAATATAATAAATAAACATAAACATCCATAACTGGAGAATAAATAGAATTCATCCCACCAACATCGGCGATCGGCAGGATTCGAACGAAAACCCCTGCGTTGACTATCAGGTCATTGACCGCTCTACCCGACAGGCTGAAATTGTGTCAGATCAAATATTACAAATGGAATTCGTAACGGTTCATTTAACCCTTTCAAAAAAATTAACTTAACTTTAACCTAAGTTACGCAAGCTCTTCATACTATTTAATAAATGTAATTATTACGCATTGTCCAGATATAACGTAATAGGACACTTATTACCGGCAACAATAGCGACCCGATGGAATCTCCAAACATTCATGGAATCTATGAAGATTGAATCTCGGAAGCAATCTATTACTTTCATTATGTAATCTAAAAGAAAAAGACAATTAATAATAAGTGCCATTTAGGCAATGCTATTGTATTTTATAGCATGTCAATACATAACAATAGCATGTGAGTTACCAACAGTTAATTATTAATTGTTACTGAAGCGTGGAAGCCATCGCTTTACGCCGTTTGATTGCATAAAGCTTCGGAAACAAGAAGAGACGAAAGCGTATACTTTCCATATATCTATGATAAAAATAATATATAAAATATCTTCAGACAATCATCAACACATAAAAAGTGAGCAGTTTAATAGCCTGTCTAAACAACGACAACTAAATGATGGATCAATGTACATAATAACTGTATACAAATAAATTATTATGTACCAACTCGGATTGGCCAGCGAAGTGTTGTTACGGCTCATACTCCTCAGGTGTTTCTTCATGAGGAAGGTCTGTGCCCAGCAGTGGGACGTATATAGGCATAGGACGATATTATTATATCCATCCATCTATCAGCCTCTAATAGACGTCCACAGCTGGACATAGGCCTCCCCCAATGAACTCCACAATGACCGGTTCTGCGCCGCCCGCATCCAGCGACTTCCTGCGGCCTTCGCCAGATCGTCGGTCCACCTCGTTGGGGGCCTACCCACGTTACGCCTCCCAGTACGTGGTCGCCACTCGAGAACCTTTCCGCCCCAACGGCCGTCACTTCTACGAGCAATGTGCCCTGCCCACCGCCACTTAAGGTTCGCAATTCTTTGAGCTGTCGCTGACCTTAGTTCAGATATTATTACAGAATATACTCCATAC
The DNA here is from genome assembly GCA_910589355.1 of Parapoynx stratiotata. NCBI lineage: Eukaryota > Metazoa > Arthropoda > Insecta > Lepidoptera > Crambidae > Parapoynx > Parapoynx stratiotata. The sequence goes on from OU342473.1 coordinate 7,754,400, forward strand.
ATAAAACTTCGAAGACTGAAAACAAATGCCTGTATTCATCACACAAACATTTTTTCCCCACCGGAAATCGATACCAGAACTTCTAGACATGTCGACGCTTTGAAATCGGTGTACAAACCACTCGGCCACGGAGGTCGTCAAATGTTTCTTATATTATAGCTAGATAAAATTGTTGAAGAAAATATTTAAATATTATTATATTAGAGAAGCAAGCAGTAGCTATGCTGACCGCAATGATGCCATGTTTAGACTTTAACTTGAAGTAAAACTTTCAGTACCTTGAGCGGTTAACATTAAATATATTAACTTTCAAACCGTGCCTACTCAAACACTTTTAATTAAGTTTAATGGTCACTTTCCCGGTTTCCTTTACTACACTGAATTTATTGAGAGTCAGTCACATGTATAGTCTGTAGGATTTGTAGATATGCTATATAATCGGTCTGGTAAAATGAGAATGGAAAACTTAGGTGATGATGTGGGTACATTGGTGCTCCTGCGGATGCAACTACCTTGCGCTGAAAAAGACACTATAAATCATAATCCAAATATAAATTAGATGTCTCTATATTACAATACGTATTACCTATGAGTGTGTTTTCTTATGCAAATAAATAGGGATGTTAGTATTTAAATAAAAATATTATTTTGATACAACATTGTAGTTTCGACAGAATAAAAAAAAAACTTTTAACTTAATTGAATTAAAAAAAATATTCATGAAACAAAATGAACCAAAATCACTCTAAAGTCACGCGATCACTAACACCTACGTCAGTATATGTATATCTATGCTAACACCAATCAGAGAAAATGACGTCACTTGTTAAAAAAAATATTAAGAATTTTTTGCCTATTCATGTACAGCAAGGGGAATATGCCTATAAAACCATATCTTTAGTGATTACTATAAAAAATTTTACAAAAGGTAGAGTGTACCTACGTTGCAGCAACCCGTGATATAATAAGTCTCCTTTCCCAGCCATTTTACTGTAAAAATGGGTGACTGCGTAAGATTAAATAATTGAACCGCTTATGTATTCCTCTAGTGCTAGTAACAGTGTCCAAATACGGTAGTGGCATCGACTATATACTTATTTCAATAGCTCTCATGCTCTGAGTAATCGACTCCTCGCATGCCTAGAAGACAACGTTCTGCTCAGAAGCCGCCAGTAGAGATTCCTTCGCGGTCGACTCGCTGGGAGTTATATGAACCACCCAGTAGGGCCATCAATAACACCTAGTCACTTGTGAGAACCAAAATAATACCTATGAAATTGCCGTTTCTTTTCTCTCTTAGTATTTTCTGTAACTATTAAGTTTCAGAGTATTCATAAAAAATAATTACCTCCTCTAAAAGAAGACCATATTTTTAAGCTCTTTTGATTGATTTTGATAATTTTTTGTAAGTTTAATTGTGTTAACATTGGACACGGAGACAACTCTCTTTAAGTGCCTCCCGAATACATCATTTGATTGGCATTCACTTAAAAACTATAAATAATTTTTATGAAGAGTGATATCACACATATTGCTAAAGCTCGAAGAAGAAAAGCTCGAGCTTGAAGCTCGTTGTGAAGAAAACTGAAAAAAATTTAGTATGGAAAATGCAGAGTGCCCCAAAATCTCCATACAAAACGGCAATTTCATAGGTAAAGCCTATGAAATTGCCGTTTTGACCTATTATTAAGAATCTTACATGAAATTAATGTTTTGACAAATCCCTATGCCATATTAATTATTACCTCACTATGTTTTATGGGTTGTCTGGAAGAGATCTTTATTAAGTCCGCTCATTGCTTACTATGTGTTGTTTTTATATTCATGTGTTACTTTTTGTATTCATGCAATAAAGAGTATAATAAAATAAAATTACAAAAGTAAACATAATTAAAAAAGACAAAAATACAACATACAAGTATTTGTGATTGAACACAATGTATTAACGCTTCATTAGTTGAATAAATATGGTTTATTATATGTCCGGAAGTAAATAGGTATAATACTTCCATCGTAAGTACGTTAACTTGCATCGTATGCCGTAAGTGATGGCTGCAGGGCACCATCGGTCTTCTCATGGGTTATGTAATCTCCGTAATAGATAATGCATAATACTAATGACAAGTGATATTTAAAATATATTAGATGCTCTCTATCTCAGCTCAGTGTTGCGTGCGTGGCACTATGATCGAGTGGGACAAATTAGATAAGCGCATTATGACTTGTAACTAACTTTCACTTTTAAGGGCCCAATTACTCGGTAGTATAACTAAGGACGTCAGTAATTACAATAATAAGTTACGCGATTTTTCTCTTGACTAGTTCAATTGCCGGGTTTGTAGTAGTTAGGCAATTGTAACTCCATTGCACGCACTTTACAAAGATCTATACGAGTACATACAATTTCAACCGTCTTTTAAAAAGGTAGTTCTCAGTTTGACCTGTATGTATGTATGCTTGTTCACGATTATTCTACCAGATGGGGTAGGCAGAGATTACTTGTTAAAAGCTTGATTTTTTTTTATTACAAGGATCGTTCAAATTATAACGAAGGTTGGAGAAAACTATAACTACTGTGTTCTATTTCACGCACTTAACGTACAGTACCTCCACTTCACTATAGATATAGCACTAACGCCTGTATAGATAGGCGTAAGTACATCAATTACAGAGACAATGTTAAAAAAGTGAAGTTAAACGCCACCGTAAAGAAGTTTTAGCTCCGCGTTATGTAATTTTTTTCAGCACATTTCATCACTCGCGAAGTCAGTTGGTTGATAATTCGCGTAATTAACAGCATATCTGTTAGTAAAGCTCTGCGCCCGCGCATGTCACCCGCGAGCAGGGTTGCCACATGCGTTATACAATCATTTTCATTACGACCAATTATTCTTGCATTAAGGAAGGAATTCAGGGACTAATTATATATCATGAAAATTAACAATAGACATGCGGTAAGAAATTAATGAAGTTGGTAATAAGTGTAACTTATAAAATAAACTATATCCGCGTAATGCGTTCAAGATTATATCAGTGCAGTTACTTACAGAAAGTAAGTATGTAATTTACATACAATACCTTACAAATTTTATCTAGTGTGTTTATTGTTTTTACAATTATAACAAGAAACATGTAATTTTCCGTAGTTTGTGTTCTATTTCAATCATTTTTATTTGTTGAACAAAATGAATTACATAAAAATGTTAAGCTGAAAATTTGAATGTTATTTTTTATTGGGGAACCTAAAATTTTAAACACTTATAAAGGATATTATACTTATAATAAATATATTTTAAATCACGATTAGTTTCAACCCTAGCCGGTCATGTTTGGCGCGCGCACTCATGGCATCGCAAAAACTATGAGCACGTTTCCAGCAATTTCGTAACTCCGTTTGTAATTAAACGCATTTAATTCGAGCAAAATGTTAAAGAATTTATTTATTTTTTCCTCTCTTTGTAAAAATTTATTGTTCACTCTACACAATCTCACAATGAATGCAGCCACCTGTTCGCAGTGAATATAGAGTTTTGCAATGTCCGATAATAATAATTATTACCTACAGTCTAATAACAATAAAATGGTAATGTACACGTACTTTTAGATTTTAAATATTTAACATACAGTTACATTTTTAAGTTAAGTAAAAACATTAAAGCACTCAGATGGTCAATTATGAAAGAGAAATTTAGATATGACTGACATAACACTAAAGTTAAATAACCTTCCCATGCCTTATTTCGTTCAAGGGCAATTTCTCTGATAATACTTTGAAATAGGAGGCGTATCTGCATTCGTCTCGGTGCTCGATATCGAGTAATAACCTCTCTCCATATTAATTGCGTAGGACTTTCTACTGAGATAAATAGTCGACTCTTCGTAATAGGACACATAATGAGCCTGGGCATTTTCTCAGATGGATGAAGCTTTGTCATTAAGGCACACAGATTTAAGGCAATGTCCACATTTATACTGCTGTAGAATAAATAAGTATAACTATAGCTTTGCTTTTTAAAAATATTTAAATGGAATATTATGTTGTTTTATCTTAGTGGGTTTCCTTATAAACTTCGCTTAGATTTTAAGTTTATTTGTTTACTTTTTAAAGCTAAGTATAAAAGTATTTGCAAATTATCTAACAGCCTATAGAGAGAAAAATAGAATAAGATTATCATCGACAAATATCCATACATCGTACATACATTTGTTCAATTTTTGACACATACTATAACTTCTTATCATGACTTATTTATAACTTCTTGATTGAAAGTCAGTGACCCTAACTATTAAATCAAGAGGTCCTGGGTTCGATTTAATTAAGACCAGGTTTAAATTAGGTCCAGCGGGAGCGGATCTTTATTTGATTAACATGTATTTGTTTCGTAGTCATGGAATTCAACAGGTATATTTGTTCAGTAGACCTTTCAATCTGAGTTTATATAACATATAAGTATCCATTACACATTTAGACAAAAATATCTTTATATGGGATAAGTTCGTCTTTGTTACTTTAATATTGGGTCCTTACCTATGAAATTGGTGTTTTTATTCTGTCTTAGAATTTTGTCTGTAACTATTAAGATTCAGAGTATTCCTAAAAAATAATTACCTCGTCTAAAAATAGACTATATTTTTGAGCTCTTTTGATTTGTTTTGATAATTTGTTGTAAGTTTAATTGTGTTAAAATTGGACACGGAGACAACTCTTTTAAGTGCCTCCCGAATACATCATTTTATTTGCATTCACTTAAAAACGATAAATAATTTTTATGTAGTGTGATATTAAACATATTACTAAAGCTTGTCTAATGATACATGCCAAATATTATTATCTCTGGATTTGTCGTTGTGAAGAAAACTGATAAAATGTTAGTATGGAGAATGAAGAATTCCCCAAAATCTCCATACAAAACACCAATTTCATAGGTAAGGACCTAATATATTGTTTTTTTCTGCGTTTGGCAATAAAGAGTATTCTGAGGTCCTGGTGTGTGTATGTAAGGAATTATGCCTACAACTCAAAGACATTATCTAGCAACTGGTTGCCAACTTTTAAACTCCTAAGATATTCCCAAGGGCTAAGTCGTAATTGATGCAGACCATCCCATGCTCTTTTATAATGTCAAATGTTCAACGACATTGCTTTGAATCGGGCTGCAACTTTGTAGCGCAGAACTAAACGACGCAGGTTAAACGAGTAATTTGTTCTTCGCAGATTCCACATTTGCAAATGCTGATAAAAAGTGTTAAGCGGTTTTTGTTTTGGTCAAGTATAATTTATTGCCTTTTATGCACTCATATTGAAACTAACAATATCTTTTTACACTAATACAATAAAAAACCTAATTTAGGCCGCTTGCATGCGGCTTAGCTTGTGTTCAGAATTTGTTAACTCGGTTTATACAATGATATAAGCTCGCCCTTGCAAAAATGTTATTAACTTCATGTTTGTACACTTTTTTAATTGCAAAAAAAATATTGTCAATAGGCTTGGTGACATTTGGGACTTCGACGCGATCCGCTGAATAAGTAGACGAATATGCGAATAGTCTTGTTTATTGTGAATCGAAATATCACTAAATACATTTGTGAGCCGGACCCAAAATGTATCGCGAGCGTGAGAGCAAATTAAATTAGGTGCCGACTGACTACTAAAAGGATGGATCAAAGAAGAAACAATAGCTTGCTTGCTTCCTAAGTGCGCTACCTGTCAGAAGACAATTAGTACAATATCGGTCTACGTTACGTAACGTTAGCGCGCTGCAGCATACTGGTGGCGCCATCTCTTGGCGGCATTCGAAACTACTGCAGGAACGAATGTATGAGGTTTTTTGAGTTGCCGTGTTACAGTATTTATTTATGTACTACAAGCTACGAGAAACACCTCCCGGTCTCTTAAAAATGAAAATTACTCCATAAGTGAAAAATTGTATAGATTTGAATCATAAAGTTTATTATAAGGCTTTTATCTAAAGAAAATCAGTTTAGGTTTCTTGCATATACATTTTGATTCATTGGTCTGCTTGTGGAAGATATAGTATTTTGTAAATGACTTGAACTTCTGCTATAATAGGCTGGAGAATAAACCCAAATTACTTATGATAACTAGCTCTTGACCCGTCCAAATCAATATTTTCAGGTAGACTGAATAAATTTTAGAGAGGAATATTAGAGATCGGATATTCGGATGCATATTTACCTAAAGTAAAGATGTTAGCTATTGTGGAAAGCACTTTTGATCGAAAATTTATAATAATAAATTTTGTAATGGCTAAACAAGAAGCACCGAGTTTAATATTATTTTTTATATTTTAAATATTAAATTTATTTTTTTATAACATAATCTTTTCTCTTACACCCTTTATCACATTATAACCCACAGTTCAAGTGTATATTTTAAATACTTGAATGGAAGGTTAAAATTCACAGTTCAAGTGTATATTTTAAATACTTGAATGGAAGGTTAAAATTTAACGTTAACTAAATAAAGATTAGTTGTGCAATCCCAATATCCCGGGATATTTTTTTAATAAAAATATTTTAAGAAGCCGCTTCTATAATACGTTATCCAAAAAAATTATTGAGCTTACTGTGTACGAAACAAGCTACGCTTATATAGTTACTATGAGTAATGTCACATAGAACAGTCGGCACATATAAGACAAAACAAAAAATCTAAAATTTAAGAATATGTAGGTGTAATAAATTATTCCAACCCGTAATGTTTCACAAGAGCTTTGAGAACGAATACTTTTCGTGTAATGGAAGCCGATTGCCTTCTTCAAACAGACCTCTAGAAAAATTCTCACTTAATCATTGTGTGACGTAACACTATCAGTTACTTAATGCACTTCGATGTCGTCGCTCGGTTATATGCTATTATGTAAACTTTTGAATGTAATTTATTAGCACAGAGTTCTATGACCTTAAACCCATGCGTATGTACTTTTGTATTAGAATAATAGGCTGACTAAATGTCGTTGTAACCTTATCATGTTAACGCTTACTAATATTGTGATTAGAATCACGATAAATCTTTGTGTTAGATCTTCGATGGAAAGTACATTTTGAAATAATAGAAGTGAGCCTATAATGAAATACTTAGCTGTTGTTTTTGTTTATTCTGGTTATAGCCTTCTGTAAAATATTTCGATACATACCTGGAAAGAAAATAAAAAAATCGTTAGTACATTGAAAACAAACAAAGCAGAAAGTATCAAAGACAAACCAGAGATTAGAATAAATATTAGATTTTGTTCGCTTCGATTTTGGAATCAAGCAAAAGATGGAGCAGATTGAAATATTGAGATATAAACTATACACGATAAATATTTATTTGTCCCTAAAGACAGATTCTATACAGAGTTGATAGTCTCAAGCCACGTGCGCACAAAAGGTTATTTTTAACTCATTTTTTTAATTAACCCTGCTCCAAGACTGGACAGTCCACTTGTTCACAATTATAGAATTGCATCTGCTTGTATGTAACTACTACAGAAGTCACAGCGTACGCTGCTAGCTGGTAAAACTTCTTCTAGTGCTAAACTAATGATATTTGATAACATTTCAATAGAACACCAATCACAACATGACCGTGTTTCTATCTTTATTTAAGCTTGGCGTCTTTAACATTTTTAGGCGCAGTGTGGGTGATAACAGCTCCGCCTACCCCTTTTATATTATGTTATGTTATTCTGGGCGTATAGTATAATCTACACTAAGCATTACAAAAGTATAATGAAACATTTCTGAAAAAGTATCTAATATCTTATTTTAGCTACCAAACGTAATATGATTCCAGTACTTTACATTCTTGTAAGACATCAGTAGTATAAGCCAGAACTATAGAAACTGCTTGAATCATTCGTCACATTCACGAAGCACCAAATAAGCAACATACCGTCGTACGCCACGTGATAACACATACCGTCAACCGGTACTCGGTAATTACCGTCTACACATTGCCATGTGTCACAACTACTCTATAATTAATTTAACTAGCTTTTACTACAGATTTCCTCGTGAGATTGCGGCAACACCTTCCTGTTAGCGGGAGTTTGCCGACATGAAGATCTTAACTGAGACTTATATTGCACAATTTACCGTCGCGAATTTTATTATGAACTCGGGTGTACCCTTATTCATACACGTTATTTAGAATTTAAACAAGACTTGACTTTGGTTAAATATTTGATTAAAACTTAAATAACATTAATGAATAAACAATACTGTTTAATACGCAAAACAATATGATTTTTTTAACAAAACAATCTGTCACATGGGTAGCATAGCAGCACATAAACAATGTTCAATTTTATTCATTATAATATTATATTTCAATATTTACTTCAAAAATTTTATCTAGCTATATTATACGAAACATTTGACGACCTCCGTGGTCGAGTGATCAGTACGTTGGTCTCAAGGCATCACCGTCTCGAGAGGTTCTGGTTTCGATCCCCGGTGGGTGTGTGTGTGATGAATACAGGTGTTTGTTCTCCAGTACTTCCAGATTATACTTTCTGAACATAATTAGATTTATTTATCTATTAATAAATATTTTAACCCTCATCTAGTATCTATAACAAAAGCAGCATTAGTTGCTTAAAATGGGGCTAGTTGATAGGTGTGAATACGCGTAGATATTTATTTTCCAAAACATTGCTAATAATAAATCTTTATTACTACGAAGACTGACCAATGAAGACGGTTGGTGATGTTTCGTGTAATGTGTAATATTTTACCAGTAGATTGAAGAGCTTCGAATAAGCAATCGCCAATAACCCTTAGTATCCGTAATACTTTGAATTATAAAAAGAATCGTTAAAAACAACGCAATAAAATTAAGTTTCATGTATGAACAATTATTTCCAAAACAGTTATAACGCAACAACTGATCATTCTGAATAAAGCGCAGACTGTCGTAAAATCTTGTTAAATATTTCACCGTCAATAATATTTTAAAAACATTACGATAAACTTTCACTAAGTAAAGTAAGTAATTGCGTACGTTATGATTCTGTTTTATAATAGTTCCGTAGTATAAACGTGTATAACAAGGCGGTTTACTTTTGTTTTCATATCTTGTTACTCTATCACACATTAAATCAGTGTGAGTTACTACGAAACCTATCTGAGAACAGTCATCTACAAAAAAGCCGACAAACTTGCATAATAGATTCTTAAAACCACAAGTTACATAGTTTTATGGACTCTTGACGTATCCAAACATAGTAAAAAGAAACTTGAGAGGTCGTATCAACGCCTTAACTAGTAAATAGAAAACTAATTTATAGCGGGTCCGACCAGTGATATTATTTTAGCGGGCACACGTGATTTTCTTTTAGCTAATACAAGAAGCTCACTCTCACTAAACGAGCGAAAGTAAACGAACTAGTGTGAACATGTGTTATTTGATGGCTTCTATGAAGCAAGTAGTCGTTAGAAGTTCAAAGACTGCAATTATGGACACCTAGCTGAGCGTTACTACTGCTGATAGATGTTAAGTTATATCTGTTTATATTAAAAACACTAAAAATGTTTTTAAGTAAGGAGGATCACAATTTTTAAGTAATTTATCTCTGCCTACCCTATCGAGAGATTAAGGAAGGGCTCGGTGGCGTAGTGATTAAGCGCTTTGGCTTTCGATATCGAAAACAAAGCAACCTTCGCCATGGTCAGGCCTTGGATGGGTGACCAAAACATTGTGATCTCGAGCTCCTTCGCGCGTTGGAAGTACGACGTCCTATCGGGATATCCTATCCTATCGGAAGATCCTATCGGGATATCCGCGTGATGAAAGTAAATTGTTATAATGGAAATCCTCATGAGACTCTCTCCTCGTCTGATATGGTGATATTTGGGTTAAAAGATTAGTAATTAATACAAATAAATTACTCACCTATAGAAACCTATCAACATCACTTTTTCGGCAAATTTATATTTCCTTAATTAAGACTCTTATTTCATTTCATAATTAGTTATTGTTTTACAACCATAAATAATATTTACTCAATCAACATGCGATAGAAATACGGAGAACAGCGCAATAACGTTAAGTTAGCAAGCTGATTGTTACAATACATTGTACTGTGCGCTATGAACCAGAACAGTGGTTTCTTAATACAATTCCAATTGAAGAAAATAATGAGTGGTGGAGCTCACGCTGCCTCACCTTTCCGTTGCAAAATTGCAACACCTACTTCTGTTTTGAGTTACAACTGTTTATTACAGTTGCTAGTGAGATAATCAATGAGTGTGCTATCACGACACTCGATACCGACTCCCTAATAACTCGCTAGAGGATTTAACGAAATAATTTTGAAACTGTATAGCTATAACTGTTACGGTACGCTCATACGAGTAAAACTATTACATAAATTTCATGTGACCGTTTTTAAATTACATTTCAAAGCATAAAATGCGTCAGAAAGAAAGCTTAAGTTTCATAACGTAAAATTGGATGGTTTTTGTGACTACGTATATTTTTTAAAGGTAGGCGTGGTAGTAATAATTTATCTGTTTCGAATATGCGTCGCCTTTAAAGTAGTAAATTTTAATATAAATTGCAATGAAGCTTAGGACATAAATCTTAAATATCTCAATTAGTGCGAGACACATGGTTTAAGGGAAGTGCTCACAGGCAGTGTATGCAAACCGGACGCAACTAATGCAGTCCTGCAGTTTCTCTCGGTAGCAGCCCGGTCACTTACACCGTGGGCTAAAGATAGAGAAATTAGCCGCGCTCCCGACAGAGTGAATGTACTCTAGGGTAGCCATGTAAACATTTCACCAACGACGGACATAACGCGGCTATTTTTGACAACGATGAGTGCAGTGTTTGGCTCGGTGTGCGTGTTAATCTTTTAGGAATGCACATGCACTTAAAAATACTCTTCACTTTTTACGATAAAGAATAGCAATAATAGGAAAAAAACAAATTCATCTTAACCACATTTAACTATTTGTCTAATACGAATAATTATATTGTCAAGGATCCATTGAATTATTCTAAAGCTTTAATATAAAATAGTAGATTGTAGTGAAGATACCCTTCGATAATTGCAATCGTTATCGACAACCGGACCATGGAAGAAACATTAAAAGCGAAGAAATGGCAATTACATTGTAATGATACACATCCCAATTGTTGCCAGAGGTTATGCGAGACATCTCTAGATAGAGACAACATTTGGTTACACTAAGGATCTGGCCGCTGCGCCTGCGTCGACCCCGCCCATACCATATACGAACGGGCGTAAACTGTGAGATCGATTACCACTAATTGCTACCCTTTATACGAACCACCGCAGAATTATCGCGAGGAGATGGTACATCCCTAATATCTGGTAAAAGGAGCTCAGTGTAATTACCGTAAAACATGTAAAAACTACATCGTTGTTTACATACAAGTTACAAAATATTTAACGTCTAGAGTAAACTTTACCTCTAAATATGAGTTTAAAATCTCTACGTACATTACCAAGCAAATATCGTATGAAATTTATATTTCCATTACGTAATTTAAGAATACATTGATGAACTTTTACTTTATAATTAAATGGTACTAGTACCATAAAATCTTGTAGGTATGTTCATTAACATTTGCATAATTTTGCAGTAAATCAAGACCAATAAGAATACGTTTTGCTACAATAAAATATTAATTAATAGTGTTGAAATATCACCGGTGTCAGATTAAAAGTGAGACCTTGCTAACTATAGGGAAAATGATAACTTTTAGCACTTTATTTACTTAAACCTCTTGTGACCATTACAAGCACAAACATATATGAAATTTTTGACAATAAATGACTTTTATTGCAAGGAACCATACTCACATATGTGTATACATGCTCATGTTACTAATTGTACACACAATACCAAACGGCGGACTTAACGACTATTGTCGTTCGCTTTATTTCAGATTGAAAATGCTTGTATGATGGAATTGGACATAGACACAGGTGTTATCTAGAAGAAACCTTTTCAAAGAGTAATCCGTTGGATAAACTACATGTACGGCTCGTGAATCAATGTTCAGAGATACGAGAAAGCGGCGCCATCACACGAACACACAACACCTTCTTATCCTTCACGTATTCAATTGTGACTCGATCGCTTTCTCGTATTTACTTGACATAATAATACGTATTCGAAAGTTAGATGCTCGAGTGAACAATACGAATTTGTTTTTTTACGGAAAACGGCTTAGCAAGCAACACGTAATTTCAGTGGTTCGACATTGCTTATTTGATGATATTAATGCATGATTACAATATTTTTTGTGGACTAAAGCGGGAAACAATTGCTTAATTGCTATAAATTAGCTATTACGAGTACTAATGTAAACGAATAGAGACATTGTCTAGAATTGTATTGTAACTTGATTCTTTTTAACAAGCAATGTAATATAAGAATGTAATGCATGTCTGATACGGAAAAATGTACAAAGTTATACCTGTTTTTTTATTTAAAGACTAGACAAAAAAAACAGTTTGTATTTTATAAATGAATAAAGCTGAATTCAATACAGTTCTAATATTTATTACATGCATGCTTACTAATTATTACATTACATTAGGAAAGGTGTGAAGTAGTGAGAACGTAGAGTTTATCTTTATTATTTTTAATTTATATTAGCAGGAACGTAATTATATGATTATTATGATAAAATCTGTTCAGAAAATGAGACAAATTTATCAGATAAATAAATCTAAGTAGCTTTAAAGCTCCAAGAACAGTAATTACTTCAGTTAACAAGGTAAATGTTTATATCTGAGATAAGGACAAGCGCCTTAGAGCAGGAAGCTCGGTTGGTTCTCATCAAGTTTTACTGATTACTGACACACGAGAGGCTTGAAGAAAACAATGTCCCTCTGTAATGTTATGGGCCACCTTCCCATGACCACAGATGTAAGTACTTTGCTAGAAAAGGAAGCTTTTGAATGAAGAAATTAATATAACAAGTTGGCAGCATAAAAATAAATAATAATATTTTACATAATGTGTGTAGTCTGTGGTTTGTACACTACTAGTTAAAATAGATTTAATTGAATGTAAAAACTATAATTATGTATTGCATAAGCGACTTGCTTATTCTCGGCACCGTTTGGGTATGCAGACGACAGCACAGTATCAACCAGATATTTCTCCAGTGCAAAGGCCGACAGAGTAGAAGTGCAGTCCTGTCGGGAGGCCATGATTGATAGCATGAATGTGGCTCTCCGTTGACAGATCCAAAACTTGTCCAGGAGCAGTTGCAAGACCTGGAACATCGCCGAAGTGTTGCTTGTTCGACCGAGCTGCACGATTTGTTTCCACCTGCCCCTTTCCATCTTCGAAAATCCAGGCGTCGATTGGCGCATCATCCTTTCGTTGTTGATGTTCCATTTATTCGCACAAAACGCTTCGCCAACACTTTTATAATTCGAACAGCAAAGGAGTGAAATTCCCTTCCTCCAGATATTTTCCACGAGGGATACAACTTGGAGCTGTTCAAGGCTAGAGTGAATAGGAACCGTCGACCACATCGGCACTTAACATCAAGTGAGATTATGGTCAAGTGCCTACCTATACGTGTATAATATAAAGAAACATGATTTTTGTACACATACTTCGTAAACTAATTTAAGCATCAAGAGCTTTGAATCTTATTTCAACATTCTAAGCTCTTCTTGTATGCTTTTGTATGTCTTCTTATACAGAAGCGCGATTGCGTCTGACAAAAAAGGGTATCAGATGAATAAATAAATAGCTTCCACAGCGCGGAACGAACATTCACACAATCTTTAGAAACATAAGTGTGATTCTCACTAGAGTTGCAAGAGAAAAACTTGTGAAACTAAGTTAATATTGCATGCTCTTAATTTCAAAGTCGAGGAAGACTATTTGACGATCTTCGGAGTAGTTTGTGTCCCCATTTCAGAACACCCGGGAGCAAGACTCGGTCGGAACATGTTTTTTACGAATACGATATATTTTCAATAAAAATATTCTATAAATAGTCTATCTATACTAGATGGCAATAAATAGACAATCCTGACATTGTTGATTCAAATCTAGTTTTATTGAACAAAACAGAGGAATACTTTTTTGGTTATTTTGTATATTAATATTCGTTCGAAATTGCAGTTCTATCCTTTACGCTCAATTACAAAATAACGCGAGAAGGTGAGTAAGCAATAGATTCATTAAAAGTTAATCTTTATTTTTCCCTGTCTGCGTTTATCTAGGTAATAGCTATATTGTCTTATTACGTTTAAATCCAAAGCAATTACCTACTTTGCTGTAAGATTACGGCGTGCACCGACTAACGCATTGACATCGATCGGATCTCCGTTAAGCACCACGCTAAGCACGGTAAATTGATGCAAGGTACAATCAACGAGAAAGCTGAAGTATGATGCCGAACTAATAATTTGCTCAGTGCATATCCCGCTAGGTTTCCCGCATTTGCGCGTGACAATATTCCGCGTTGTACCTCAGAAACGCCTAGTAATGACAGAATGGCATTAATGAAACAACAGTCATAAGTAATAACAAACTTCCTATGTAATAAGAAACTGTGTGCACGAGCAGTTGCCGACGCAATGAATGGTGAGTCGGGGTGAAACCGCAACGTTGGGTAATACTTAATGAGGAGGTAGATACTCTTTGCTTGGAAGGAATAAGATGTAAGGTATTGAATTTTATGTTAGGTATCTGCTTCTCTTGTGAAGTTATTTTTATACATTATATCAACCAGCTATATACCTAAACGAAGGGAGAGACTGAAATGTAAAATCCGTCTTTCAATAACATAAAATGGATGTAGTAGGGTGCGAGCCGTTCCCCAAGCACTAGCCACAGAATAAAGCAAACAATTTTTAGAGTAAACTGATGTAAAGTTTCATAAATTGTACCTATTCAAACTCTGCGGCATAGTTACCTGGTACTTTTAAGTAAATAATCACCTTTTTAATATCTTGTGTAATGATCACCCATATAATCAGGGTACCTATTATTTCAATTGAAATCCTACCAAATAAACCCAAAGAATATTACCATTATGGGTTTTTGAAAGCGAGCCTAATCAAAATTATGAGAAAGAGTGTGAAATCAACCTACAGCCTTTAATAATAGAGAGTGGTCAGTACATTAATGAAGCAGAAAAGCAGATTACCAGTAACCATTGATGACCCAGAAAAGGGTGTTGTGTAAATTGCACTTACGAGACAGACAATCTTGCAAACATTGGTTATTTGTGGCTCGAATGGCGGACACTGGGACACTGGTAATGAGTGTCATTACATTAGAACACAAAAATTATAGCACGGATTGCATTATAGCTTCGAATTACGGAGCAAAGCGAAACTATTAAGGTTATATTGGCACCTTTTCATATTTGTATGTCGTATGTGTAAAAGCGGAAATTTTTGAACTTATGGTTGAGGTTAAATGGATTCAGTCTAAGATACACTTTCTACGAACAGCGTAAGTAATCAATGAAGATAATAGAGATTATTAAAATTAATACTACCATTGAATTTGTTAACTGTTAGAAAGAAACAAATATCATTGTCACTGATATTTGTTTCTTTCTATAACAGTCCATTTCGTCCCGCAGATGGGTATACTATAGGACCTGTGTTACCACACTGTCTTATCATCTTTGCAAAAATCTTGTAATTGATACTAATGTCGTATCTAATTCATCAAACATATCAATGTTCTTAAAAATTGGCCATGAAAATCTTAAGATCTATCCAATTTAATGAGTTAGAATTTGATTCTTCGCAAATGAAATCTGAGAATTACAGTAATTTATAACATTCGCCTCAAATGGTAATGATGATTACGTTAATAAATAAGCAATAAACGGTGGTTGCTTGTAAATTGTATTGATATAATAAATTTACGTTTTGAATTGTAATGGCCGGTTCGAGTATTGCCTAAGCAATGCGATGCACCTGCATCTAAGAAGATGCGCCTTTCACTGTGCGCATCGAAAGTGCAGTTGATGTAATGTGACCTGCGACCTCGCTGGGTAGTTCAGGGTTGACAAACGCGGCTCTGAAGGGCAATTCCGAAAATTTCAATTCGGTACACGCAATTGTGTCCATTCTTCGTTTTTTCCTTACATGTAAGCAGTTTCATCACGACAACAGATCGAAACAGTTTCATCTATCTCTGAGATTTTAATAGAGGTGAAATAAAGCTAAGGTGAGGTAAAGCTAAAGAAAGATTATCCGTTTTATTTTATAAAAATAAGACAAAAATCTTTTTTTACGTTTCCAGGGGTTGTTAAGTAATAACAATATCGGAAATATTAAAACACGTTTTGTTTTATATTCGTGGCTTTACTTTTTTGAGAAATGAATGGTGCATAATAATTAATAATGCTTTAGAAGTCAAGTTTAATTTAGGAAGTCAAAATAAAAAAGAGTTTTAGACTGACAACCCTATAGTTTACTGCGCAATGGTCCTTAGAGGTGGAGGTGCACAGTGCAAGTTGGTTTCATTGTCGGTAATTTCGAAGAACTTAAATCACTAGGGACGATTCTTGCGAATTTGTCATACTTCACCATCCCATTCTAAACATTATTGTTTCTTATTAGAAATGAAATAACAGTATTACATTAAAAAGGTTTCTTTATGAGAGCAGAAGAAGCTAAGGATGTGTGGCAGGATCGTAACAAGTAACAGAGCAAAAGCTTCATACAACCGCGCTGGTGTAGGTACATTACAACAAGTGTACGGCTATGTGTGAGTTTCAACCAGCCGCTGTGTCACATACACGCTGAAACTGGATAGAATCGGTTTCCGTTCGCTCGCGTGTCGCATAAACTAGGGTTTTCACAACGCTCTCTAGTCTCGTTCATTAGAGATCGCTCGTTATTTATCTCACGTAAAGTCTAAATATCATAGTTCTTCAACAACTGGTTTACTGTACAGTGTGTATGAATAATACAAGTAAAAAAAATATATTCACGTTTGTCAAGTGCCAACCCTATTAAAATAGGCATGAATTTCGCACGCACGCATAAATCTTTTGCTATGTTCCTTTAATCTGTGCCTCATCTATTTCTACAGCCGCGAAAAACGCGTGATTGTATGTTATGCAATACAATTATAGAAAGCCTTGGAGTAAAAGAATTCCTCTCTCAATTAATGAAATAAATCTTTCTAAAATAAATTTAAATCTACAACTCTTCTTCTCAATATACTGCACACACTATGCGTCACGTACCATGCGCCATGTGCTAGGTTTGCTACCTGTTATAAGGATCTAAACGTATCAGACGAAACGTTGATGTTTTCTGGCTTAACTTTTCGGGGATATTTATAAAATTTTATATGCTGTGCTGTTATTAATAATTGTGATTGATTTTTTTTTCGTTTTATTTATGAAGAAACGAAGAAAATTTTATGAATTGCTAAGCATGACAAGTCGTAACAATTCACAATAAAAAAATACAGTGCATACACGCTTATTTGAAAAACACAAGTTATTTATTACACCAGCGCAACAGTGACAGCCAGAATTAGGAAACCAGCTGTCAAGTGTTCACAATTTCGCGGACACGTGGACCACCCACCGCGCAATCGTAAACATGTAAATTCATAGATCAGGACTGCATGGTTAGCAGAGTCCGATTACTCTTCCGACTCAAATAAACTTTAGTTTTGACTCATTGACATTGCAACGACCGCTGATACATTAGTTTCAAAAAACTTTAAGAGTTATATTTTATTTGAATACCAAACATTATGTATTATTCTCATTATATGAATTAATCCAAAACAACAACAATTCATACAATTTACACTATAACGTAACGTCTAAACGTATATTAAACGCAAACATATATTTTGTAGATCACTGATATAGGTGAAACATGCTGCGTTAGTATAACATAACTACTGCAGTTAAAATATTACCTAAACAAATTCTTGTAGAAAACTTTCCATTTATTAAAATGGAAAATACATTACATATAATTAAATAGGCAGTGATTCTAAATGGTAATCTTGGTTATAGCGCGCCATAGAGAAGTCGTAAATGGCTAATGGTCTAAAGGTAGGCGCAGATATGATAAGTTGCGGAATGTTGGTCCCGTTGGGGAGAACTGGCCAGCTTGGGCAAGGATCTAGTAAAAAGTTATCATAAAATAGATCTGTACCTGAAAAAAGCTCATTTGTATTTCTATGTCCAGATTACCACTACATAAGAAAACAATTAGCTTACCGTTGTCTATTTCTATGCATGCTTAGATCTCTAGAATTATGCAACGGATATTAATACAGTTTTCTTATTAGATATAATTCAAGAGTAAATTTTAAAAATATTATGTATATTAATATAATACATATGTGCGGTAGCGGCTCATTAAAAGAATACTACAAACCCATCTCTTCCCTTGGGTGTCGTAAAAGGCAACTAATAGACTTAGAACTGCGCAACCATCCAATAGCTTATAGCGACGACGGGCTCACCACCTGTCACACTTACTATACAGTCACTGATTGGTGAGGCGCGAACTATGGCAATGGACTGCTTTTGCGGTGCATTTGCCTAGTCTCTGACTAACCCTTAGGTGATAATAGTCGTGATCATATATGTGTGTACTTATGTAAAATAATACATGCATAATGTATTAAACACATGCAGCTAAGGCTGATCGCTCGTTTTTCATAAAGGACCGGACAAATGGTACCGTCCTATGTTAAGGAGGGATGCTCCATAGGAAATGGTTCCATCTTACACGCCGCTTAGTGAGAATGAAGTCGAGATTCATGCTTACTTTTTAATTTTAATTTGAGCGAAGCGGTTACTTTGTCGAGGTCAGAGATAGATTACATGTCAGATGCATTCACTAATACTTAATACGAGTAATTATGTAGTCCAAATCACGATTGAATCACGCAAGCGGCAATCACTTACATGAACTTATTTGAGATTAAAAATAATACTAATGTTAAGGTTTATCCAAGCCAGTACAAGCTGGTAGTGTGCTTATGTAAATATAAGAACGTGTAACGTTCAATATTTACGCACACTGTTATATTATTACTGCCCTCATAGTTAACTTTTGCTATAAATGAATCGTCCAAGGAATCTAGTATAATATCTAGTAATCAATTTAATATAATACAATAAGGAAAAATGGAGGCAGATGAAAATGATGAGTTAACGGTATCGCCGTCTCATCGTTCCGCCTACTGGCGTAATTTCCCGACCGGCCCGGCAAAAACCGGGATGGGTTCGTCCGGTGGTACATGAGGCGGAAAATGGAATCTATTTTCGCTATAGTCTTGTGTACGAGTATAGTAACTATAAAAGATCATTGTGTTTATTGTGGTTGAAATTCCAAAAGCTTTGGGTTTCAATAATTTGATGTTATTCGGACACAATTTTTTTTATTTACACATAGCACCTACACATATAGTTTAATTTTGAGGTAATAAATAAGTGACGAAAAAGATTATCGAATTATGAATAAAATTCATAATATAGGGTTTTTCAGAATTTTTGTCTGTTACCTCTGATTTCACTTAATAGGCTTGTTGATCCTTTTTTTATTGGGCCCCAAATGATTAATTACTGATAGCCATCACAATAAAAAATAATACAATATTTTTCTGAAGCCTATAATACAATAAATTTTCAATTATAAATTACGTTTTCGCTTAAATGTCAAAAACGCCTTCGGTCCTGATGGTGTATGAATTATCTGTGCCGTAGCGTCACGATTATTGTAAACAATTCAATACTCATGCGTGACATAACCGACAGTTATGCTTGATTGGTTGCGATTGGCATTTGACGGATTTTGAACATGCGTAGTAATTGTTTACATAAAGCGCTACTCAACTAATTTCACGAACATCGAGGATACGTTTTTGGCAGATGAAAATAAAATAAAAAAAACATATTAAAATTGAATTTCTACAGCTATCCCTTATTTATATTTATCGATCTTGGTATATTTCGAATCCTTGTACTATGTGAATGAAACATTATTTTCATTACTTTTGATATGAGTCAACTATCCTATTAAGTACGTCTTACGTCCATTTAATAAACTATTTATTAATAAAAAAATACAAACATCGACTCTTCTTGCTGGTATAGTGCCAACTTGATTTACCGCTCGTTGCCACTGTCACCGGCAAGTCTTTGCGACTCTATAAGCAATGTCTAGAAACTAAAACTGTATTAGATAAGAACATCGACGTAATAAGGCCTCAGGTTGTACGAGGGCTAGTTTTAGTCAAGCTAAAACATTCTGTAATGATTGTAATCATAGGTTGTGACAACGGGGCCTTATTTAGGTACAGTAACAATCATGATCGCTTTTCATGATAAGTGTATCGCTTTCGTAAGCTAGCGACAGATAATATCGCTCGCCTGATACCAATGTGATATTGTAGCATCAATGTCACTCAATGTATTTTTAAATCCATTGTGAAAGCTCTGAAATAAGGTGACACGTTCAGTGGAATGATAACAAAGATGTTACTAATTCGCTGGTAAAAATAAAAGCTGAAAGAAAACAGCTCATTCTGATATAGTAACCCAAATACATTTAAACATGCAAACTCTTACAATCTAGACGCACCATATAATCATATTAAAATGATCTGTTCATTATATTACAATTAGCGGCCTTTCAGAAGAAAAATACTTATTACTACGAATTACATTAAATAACCGTTTACACGCGAATGCATCACACCAAAGAACACTAATAGTCCTGAGAGTATGGCCGCTCGTAATCGAACCACAAATTAAACTGGATTGCAGTCGATATGAGCTAAGTAATTCGAATTAATCATTATAATACGGTTTCGTTAGGATTATGATGCTGTTAACATCGGTATGCAGGGAGGCATGAACGTCAAGATGGCTGGACCAGACAGGATTTTGAAAAATCATGTAAATATGATTTATTTACAATATTTCTACAATTTCATTCTTCATAGTAAAACTATTTCTACAATTTCATAGTAAAATTGTACGTCTTGGAAAGTTATTAAATTACAACTTCAAAAGTATAATTACAATTGATACGTAGTCATAGCAAATCGTGATTAAAATAAATGACTACAGTTTAAGATCATGCTATGTGTTTTTCATTAAACGAATATTCCTTCATTTTGTTATCGAATTTGCAAGACTGCTTTCTTTGTAGAATAATATGTAGCTTAGAATTTTGTTATTAAAGAGTGATCATAGAAATATTGTATAGAATCTTCATAAGATCTTTGAAAAACGTGGTGAGGTCCACTCATCTTGACGGTCATAGGGACGCTCTATTAATGCTCGATAGTAAATTGAATGAACAACGCTCATCGAGGCGATCTCGCAAAATGCTAGGTACAAACTTGTTTATGTCCCGAGGGTTCGTAATAGCATCCCGGTCTAGAACATCTCAGCAGAAACTAAGAACATTAAAACCGGCTTCCGGCAGCAACTTACAACAAACATAATTCTGAAATAAAAACATCTTGTTTTCCTACTCTTATTATTGAACATTACGATAATTATTATTTCAAGTTCAGATGACATTACAGAAAAACAGTCGTGTAAGTTCCAACAATTCCTTTGCTGATTTGAAAAGCTCTTACTTCATAAACGCTAGAATAATGGGGATCCATTCCTTAAAAAACATACATAGCACTTTACAAAATTGTACACAAAAAACAATATTTGACTAATAAGTATTAAAAAATCCCATAAAAGTTTCGAAAATTTTAACAATTGCCTACTTGTTAGGTACCTACTCTAAAACAACAACAACTTGTAAAACAACTTTTCGGGCGTTAATATTTTTCTTTGGAAATCACTTGCATTCAAAGGCAGCCATGATGGAAAACAAATACAGTTACTAAGCCGGAGAGATAGTCTGTGGGAACAAAGCGATCACAAAACATTCGATGCTTGTCACATTTCACGCTATTGTTGACAGAAGAAACTGTAAGCTTTAATCAGTGTTACATGTATTCTGAACGTTACACATAACGTAATTGGAAAACGTAACGGTCGGTGCGTATAATAATTCAATATGGAATATGAAAATTTCCGGGAAAAATAAGTGTGCTGCACATAATCACTCTGCGTATGAAAAGTTCAATTAATTTTATGTAGCTGATGTATTGTTGATAAATTCTGACTAACGGAACGTCCATTCTATAACGGTTCAGTGAAATAAACTAAATATTTACTCTCAACATATATCAAAATGCATGTAAAATATAAATATGAACATAGAACAACTTAATCTATTCAGTTTTAATTTTGTAGCAATTCTGGAGAAGATTTAGAAGTTTGAGTTCAGAGTGCGTAAAAATTACGAGTGATAAATTGAATGGAAGGAAAAATATATGCGACCTCAACGTAGACTAAGGACAAATAAATGATGTATATAGTCATATCGAATAAAAAAAAATAAGCCAAGAACATGATAAACGTGGAGAAATAAGGCCGACCGGCCGCTCCGTCCCGCCCGTGAGAATATAATCACCACATAAGTTTGCAATCATCACGCTACCATATTACTTGTAATGTACTACTACGATAAAATGCATTACACATCGATGTGAACCGTACTTTAAGTACGTAGGTGCGATTTTAGAACATCGTTTCAAATGTCTATCGTAATTCTTCCAGTGAATGTTACTTAAATATTTTATTTTAATTCTAGGAATGTAAACCTGTTGTTAGTACGTTAACACTTCCTGGATGTTTTGTTATATATATTTACAAGTATAGAGATGCTGGTGATAGTGGAATCCGTTTTTATGCTCACTTATGTCCTGGGCAGTAAAACTACTAGTTTTAACATTAGATAGACAGTTCTACGCATTTTATTTCAAGTATCAAGAAAACACACGAGATACCAAATTCGTTTTTGAAATCTTATTTAAAAAAACAATTTGAAGTGTTTTCTTACTCAATCTCAAATCATTGTAATACCTAATAAAACATTATCAATTCAAAATAATAAAATAATATATAATAAATAAAATATATCTTCTAACATTCACACCTATCAACTAGCCCCATTTTAAGCAACTAATGCTGCATGTGTTACGGACTTTAGGTGACGGATAAAGATATTAAATAGACAAAAACATACATACAAATACATACACACATAAAAAACATACACATAAAATACATATAAATACCCTAAATATATATAAATGTAATGAAACATCCAAGACTGGAGAAAAAATGCCTGAAAATTCATCACCCAAACATTTGCCCCCACCGGGGATCGAACCCAGAAGATCTCTCTCGATCTCGAGATTCCTTGAGACCGGCATATAGACCACTCAACCACGGAGGTCGTCATATATTATTTGATTTACTTATACCTGTTAGATTTTACGTTTATTTTGGTTTGCAAAAATTAATCATTAAATATAAATAGTGTTTTTATTGTAATAAAACAGTGTTAAATGATTAAAGAATAATGAAGTAATTCAATTGATTATTCTTAATCATAAATTCAATCGATTGCCAATCATTCGTTCGTTCTCACGTTTCACCCAATTCAAATCACTTCCAAGTTATTATCGATTCTGCTGTGCTAGGAGTCAGTCGTATTAGCTTCCTAGTGAAAGTATTGAGAATATACTTTATGTCGTCATAATTGCGTATTTTAATTTAGCCCCTCTGACCTATAAAAACCTATAATACCAATACGAGTTCAAAAAACGAATCATCTTTGCAAGTGTAATAATTTAAGATTATCATAGCGAGATATTCATCATAGTGGTTTTGGAAGATCACAAAAGGAAATAAAATAATAATAAGATTAGTAGTTTTCTGTTTAGACACAGGACACGCGGGATATCAGAAGCTCACGGGGGTTACTTCACAGTGTAAGGCATTGGCCTAGGTGGGCGTGTTTAATTGTTGACATAGCCTGCTTCCGAGCCTGTCGCAACTCGCAGTGGCAGAGCACAAAGATGTCTAAAGACCACGTGTTGCGCCCACGCATTGTCTGCCCACAAGTTACTACATCTTGACCCTCACAATTTAAAACTCTACCTCTAAATTAAAAAATGGTTAATTTGACTATCAAAAAACTAGCCCTTAATTATAAAGGTTTCTAAGATTTTAAATTTTAAATTCGAAACGAATACTAATGAACGTAAAGTTCACGCAAGCGTTCGTAGTTATGAATAAACTTACGAAAGTGTAAAAATATAGTAAGGCATTGTTTACACAAGCGGGTGTCGCAAGTGCTTCGTGTCACGTGCGCCGCGCCCACGGGACGCAGCCACCGCACAACGTGATCGCAGCTTTGATAATTACCTCCATGACGTGTCAATGCTTTATCCACAGCTTTCACGTGACAACAATGTTTATAAACTATTTTAAACATGTGCTTGTGGCGCCACGATCTAGATATTGTAGTGTTTTCTTAATAGGACTAGAATTTTAAATAGAGTGACTCGTTGCTACTGCTGACGCATCTTTTATACTACTGACCCTTTTGTTTTATTACTATTTTTTAAACTACGTGGTGCTATTCGTATCATATCGACGTTGTTAAAGATAACTCGACACTGTAAATAGAAGACTTTACATTTTTCTTTTGAAGCCATAACATGACATTGTTGGCAACAACTTTTTAAAATTATCCTATTACAACTCATACAAACAACACTTTACATTTGTTTTATATTAGTATGTATAATAATATTTATACTTAATACATACTTTCACAATGTTTAATAACATCAACATTCTTATGAAATTCATCATTAATCAAGAACATGACAGTCATGACCTCGTATTACAGCTACTGACAGGCAAACATAATTATGGCTTATTGATTTGATAAAAAACAGAAAAAGTACAAAACGTAAAACTGTGACGTCACGAGCCGCGCTTACGCAACAAGAGAAAATGGTAGCTTTTCTCGTCATAGGTGTAATTACGTAACGGAAAAGTTGAGAAACTGTGGACATTGAGCAGTCGTCCAACTCGGTCCAAACAGGAAAGGTTCGAGATTCTCGGAAAGCCAATTAAACGTAACCAAAGCTGTTTATAAAGTTTATGTGCGTAAAAAATCGGCCGGACTGAATCGCCATCGTGATATCCCACCATATTTGTAAGAATTGAAATAATAAATTATGTTAACGATCGTGCCATCGGGAGAATGTTCAAATTATTTACATGTTCGGGCGATGGGAGTGATTTCTAATTGATTGGATACATTTCAACGTGAATTTAATTATAATGATATTTCTTGTTTTTCTGTGCAGGTCGTTGTCTCTAATGTTTCAAAATAGGTTAGCGTTCCTTAACTGACTTTTGGGCTTTCTGCAACGAATAGGAGGTTTACAAACAATAAAATGAGAAAAAAGAAATTAATTGCGCTAAAGGTTACCAATTAACCAAATAAAAAACATTATGTGTACTTGCCAGTCTCCTTTACAAAATCAGAAAAAAAAAATGAATTCTGATGGGAACAGTACAAGCAAGATACAAAGTTAACAATCTTGGTATGAGAACTGAAGGCGTAATGACATGTAAATGATCCATATAACGACGGAAGCCCTTGCAATTACATATTTCAAGTTTTCAACCGGTCCAGTGAAGCTACGACAAATCTTCGTACCTTAGCTTCTTGAAGTTCTTATTTCAATAAGAACCGACATTATAGTCAGTTATTGGGACTTGCGTGGCTGTTTATCTTACTTAAAAATTTGTAATATCAATTAGATTATCATACTACATTGTATATTGTATGTAGTTCTTGAATTTTATATGAACCATTTTAACTATTGGAATAAGCCAGGAGAAGATTTTGTATAATATAGGCTTTTTAATGGATCTGACCGTCCAGCTTTTTTGTCCAGTTTTCAGTCGTGTAGTGCTTATTTTAGGTGTATTTTATTGAAATTGAACTATTTTCTTCTCAAAGCCTTTCTGTCTCTCAAGCGACGGAAAACAGAGGAATTAATGAATCTTTATACCTGTCACTTTCACCAAGGACGACTCTGAGCAGGATGGAGTTTTCCGAATGAATCTTTGTAATCCTATTCAGAATTTCGGTTGATATCGAAAGTCTTATCCGTTAAGCTACTCTATATCTCTACTCTAGGAGGTAATGTTTTTTTTTAATCTGTGGTCCATTCCCCGACTTATGCGGCTCGCCCATTTCCACTTTCTTATAGACTCATAATCAGTAAGTCGCATTTCCTTATTTCTCTTAAGTCTCGAAGTGATACACCTACATAACATAGGTCACTGCATTGCATTTATTATTTACAGTGTAAACGTACACAAGTAAAAACGTGTTCCGTGAGATGTTACGTATAGCAATGATTGAATAATGAAATGTACCATTTAATAATTTCACGAATAATTTTGGGTTCAAAATTAAATCACATTATGATAGTAAAATACAAAATGTATCTCAGCATCAAAATTACAACACGTATTACACAACGAGAAGTCTCAATCGAATCCTGCGCAATGAATTACGGTTGAACCAGTCATTTTAAATTTGCTGTAAGAGAGGTTGGCACTTTGGCTGTGTTGGCACACCTGCTCTATGGGCGGGTCTAGAGACACAGCCAAGATGGACTCTTTGTTGCATCATCCATTCACTGGCTTTATCTCAGTACGTCCATTACGCCAACTGTTATTACTTTACTTATTATTTAATTACATATCGCATGGCGATTATTTAACCGTTCGTTCGTGAAAATGCTAAATGCTTGTGAAAGTGGTCACACTGCCCATAGCTCACAGTGTTTATTGGTTTTTGTTGTGGCTTGCTTGACAGCAAGTTGTCATTGGATCTGTGGTGTTGCCGTGAAAGTTTCGTTTTAAGTTTCTTTCCGGTGACAAATTTACAAATGTTTAATAATTGCCACTAGGTACCCTATGGATAGTAGAAAGTGTTTATTCTACACCACTTAATTTCCTGAACCATAGTGGGTGAAGAAAAAAGGTTAGGTTAGAGCAAGAACAACAGTTAATTAAACATTGATGGGTGACCTTCTTAAATGTATGCAGAAATGGTTTGAAAAAAGTACAAATTAAAAGATCAATGCACCAATACATTAACATTTCGAGCAGAAAACTCATGGGAGTATTTTTTTATTACATACGGAGCAAACGAGCAGACGGGTCACCTTATGGTAAGCATCGACCGCCGCCCATTGACACTCGCAAAAGAGTCACAAGTGCTTTTCCTGCCTTTTAAGTACAAACGCTCTATTCTTGAAGGTTTTCATATCGTACTGGTCCGGAAATATCGTAGGCGAAAATTCATTCCATAGTTTATTTTGTATGTATCTCTAATCGTCTGAAATTCTATATCAAACATCATAATGATATGTTATGAATTAATCGTGCAAGCAGTCGAGGAACATCATATTTATGACCGTAGTGCGTAACGCATGTCAAGTGTAATTTTACGATTATGTGTGAAGTGTAAATTGCTAAAATTTCGGGTTCTTACAACACAATTCTTGGATTGGCAAATCGGGTTGTAGTTCTCTGTGGGTGTTTCACATAATAATATAAGATATTAAAATTTTACGCTCATAGATTATATTATGAGATAATCTGACCTATGTAGTGGGCGTCTCTCGTCAGAATATGGCAATGACGTATAAAAATAAAATAAGGATTTTTAAATAAAAACAACTCGCAGTGCTTGGAAACCAATTTACCAGTTTTTATTTGGCAAATTCATTATAATATTTCAGGGAATAAGAAACTCTACATAGAGTTTGAAAAATCATATTTGTCAGACTTGCTTCATAATGACACAAAGGCAACAGAGTACCCTACCAAAATAAGTATTAGTTATTTCCTAAGCAATTTTAAATTATAAATGGCCCCAATCAATTGTAATGCCGCGTACATGCAAGTTGGGCAGATTATCGCGAAATTATCATGCGGTTCTCGTCCTTAACTCTAATGGAATTAAAACCTTAATTGCATAGCAAATCAGTTGCATAAAGTAGGACAGTGTTAGATATTAATTGAATATCGACACACAACGGGCTAGTTTTTGTTACAAATGAAGACGATGTTGTAGCGTTTGTCTATAGGAAAATGAAGGTAGAAACAAGTTTTCAATTAGCAGTGTTTAGAGAACAAAAAATAATGTTTCTTAAAACATCTAAACGATGACTCAGTAAAAATACTAGCATTAGTTTTGTAGGTCTGTCCGTTATTATGTTATATATCCGGCTGGTATAATTGATAACATTAAAAAATATATAATAGTATTGTGTTTAACTAGTTATTTTATAATATTGTACAGATAATATACAGTGTAGTTTAAAATTCTTAACGATTTAAAAACTTCTGTCTCTCTACTTTGTCATCATTGAAGTGCTGTACAGAATAGATAATTTGTAATGTAACAATGTGATTGTATGCGGAAAATCGCGAATAACAACTTATCGATACATCGGCCGTCCCTGTCAACTTGCCTGGGTCCATTTATGGGCATAGAATGAATAGAATGAATCCGTCATCTGGCCATCTTGGTGCCAATCTAATATAATCGGTTAATTGATCTCTGACATGGTGACGAGTGTACAAGCCGTTGCTTTTCACTGTAGATCATTTGGACGCAAAACTGACTTGCAGAAAAGTATACCGTACCCTCCAATAGCAAAATATTACAAATATAAAAGTACTAGAGAAACATAAAAGACTAGAGAGATTAAGCACTTAGAACACATCTTTCTTAAACTGCTTTGTGTTAATAGTAATGGCGCGTTTAAAAAGATATTAGTTTAATTACAGACAAAACAATTTGCATGTTACTAGCATAATACGCGTTTCGAAAATATTCTGTTCAAAATGAACAAGTCATATTGAAAATAATACTTGAAAACATTTATTTTATCAAGCATTATTTCTTTTTTATTTAATAAGTAGGTATAGAAAAGGCTAAAACAAGTTTAATCCCAATTCATAGTAGTTTTTATGAAACATTTTATTACATTCATTTAGTTTTTATAATATTGCCACCTACATAAGAAAAAACTTACACACGAGGGAACAATATGACACAATACATAAACGCATTGTTTATTGTATGAATTTATATCTTATGTAATATCAACATAATTTCATTGCCCTATTCCCAATTTTATATGTGGTCAGCGTAATATGGCACTTTTTTACATTCACTTTTATCTCTCGTCATTATCACAACACTCCCTACTCACTCCCAAGCGATATCCTCGTATACACAACCTATCCACCTTTGCAATACTAATCCAATATCAGTAACATAACAGAAAATTGCTGTTCCAACTTTAATGTTCCATAAGGTATTTAGTCCACAGCAATACTCTCGAACGAGTACTATAATTATCTTGAATACTTGTTTTTAAATCGCGACGTGTCGTGATATTCTATATAGCCTTAATAAAAGAAAACTGAAAAATAATAGCATCACCATTATTTAAGTCACAATATACCTTCACGACCATCATTAGACGACGCACGATATTCATCATAACAAAAACAAAGCTATCAAAAGCATCTAGCGTGGTCCACGTTTAGTATACGGGAGTTGTTCGTTTCAGGTACACGAACAAAATTTAATAACAGCCTTTTTTAATGACGCAGATGTTCCCATTCGGGAGACAGACAAAAGGCGTTAACATGATAGAGATGCCTTTACAAAACGAACAGATGCGCGAGTCGACGTGGCATTTGTCTGTAAATCACATGGACAAACAGCGCGCACACATCGTGATTCTGGTGCCAGAGACGCAGCGCGCTTGTGTGCGTGCGCATGAGCCTGCTTCGAGAGTACCTGCCGGTACCTGATTATCGAGCATTCTTGCACCTATCTGCAAAATATTGGAAGGTTCCTCGACTATGTCGTAACGGTGCCTACATGTTTGTATCCCTAAAAGAAATCTGCTGACAGCCGTGGACCTCGGCTACAACTTGCACTGAAGCAGTTGTCGATATTGATTGACACATAATTATGCTTATCTGTATAGCTCTCATTGAACCTTCAATATATCAAACACTTGATGTGCTGCACTAAACTAGTTCTAAAAATAATACAATTTTAGTACGCCTGCGGTTAAAGCAACAATGAATTACGGTAAACAGACGCTACGGGCTGCAAACCACAGCTTCGTTTTAAAGAAAATCTAAGGTTTATAGAATAGCTGTACTGTACTTGCCTCATGAGTGAAATATTTTGGGAAAATAACATAAAATCTATCGACTATCTAAAACAAACAACCGCTATTTTGAATTGAACGGAGTAATAAAATACAAGAATAGCTTTGGCGGCCAGAAATAACGCTCGTCTCAATGTTGCTGACAAAAAGAACAGTAAACCATGTCTAAGAGGAAAGTGTAAAATTGAGAAATTAAAGAGAAAATATTTGTTAGTCATTATTTGAACGTTGTTTGCGATTGATAATTATCAAAATACCTCAAACATTTTTATTGTATTGTTTAAGAATACCGCGGGATTTTAATTCGCAAGATATAAATAAATACTTTCAACTATAGTGATTGTTGTTGTTGAATTCTTTAGAAATCTAGCATTAAATTGATTATGTCCTCAATTTTGTTCATGAGGCCCGCAGCCCGTCGGCCTCAAAACCTTTCAAACTTTAAAGGAAATGCAGATTAGGCGGACATTCAAATTAGAATTGCAAAATGTGTCCGTATCTGGTTTAATCCTTCCAATTTTAGTAAATAAAACGTGTTATGTCAACTATAATGAATGTCGATACTTCTTCTATTCTGATGAATTCTAATATATTTTCCTTTATATAAAAGCACTCCACTATCTCCTACAGCTTTTATAAGGGAATTACAAACCATTTTGGTTCCGACAAAATTGCGGGTTTTAACCGACTTCATTTATAATGTTAATTATGCCTACATATTAAATTTATGGAACATCGATATCACCATTTGATAGATATCAAGCACCATATTGATTTAGGTATGTCTGCAAAGTTTGACCAAAATGGTTGGTTTATTGTTATGTGTTGTGAACTTATATAATAACAATGACTTAATTTTGAGCATTTTCCAAACCGAGAACAAAGCTAGAACAACTCTTTCAAGTAAATACATAGACGTACAATCGGAGATCGAAGTTCACCAGTAGAGGTTATTAGGAAGCGATATTTATAAAAGAAATGACAATAGTTTATATCATAACATAAACTATATATAATTTTAAAACACCGCTTATTACTTCTTTTTAAAAAACGTTTCCT
The DNA here is from genome assembly GCA_910589355.1 of Parapoynx stratiotata. NCBI lineage: Eukaryota > Metazoa > Arthropoda > Insecta > Lepidoptera > Crambidae > Parapoynx > Parapoynx stratiotata. The sequence continues at coordinate 7,785,645 of OU342473.1, forward strand.
GGAAAATCTACTGGTCTACCGCGAACTTCCTGGACTGAACCCGTGTTTTGTTCTTAACAAATGACTCATCTAATATCCTATTTAAAAAATTAATAACTCCTAATCATAATAAGCATAAAAACAGTTTTAGATAAATATCAGTTAAGTGCTATATAACTCAACGTACTTGATACCGTGCACCTTGTATCTTATATTGCATTATGTGATTCATGTCGGATATTCGGCGAGTCATTCCATCAAATGTCGATTCCCTTGTATTGTTTGCATTGTCTTAACCATTATGATGTCATAGTTCAGCGGAAAGGTATTTAGTTTCGCAATTCAAAGATATTTTGATGGGTGCGTTCGACAGTGCTAATGTTTGACAGGTTGGTCAAGAAATTTAAGTGTTGGTGGTAAGGTGGACATACACTTGAACATTTTCTCGAGCATGTAATGTAACGTTTTTCGGCATGGTACAATACAGATAAAAACTCAGTTTCTAAAGCATATCCATGTACCGTTCCTGCGAATGTTCGATATTCTGTTCGGCGTAATGGTCACAGCGAGTGTGCATTCACCTGTAACATTTACCTTGGGTTCACCCTTTCATGAAAATGTCGGCGTATCGCCCGCGTCCACGCTCGTGCAAATGTTACACCAATTCGCTTGTTGATTTGTAAAATTAGTTGTAACGTAACGGCGAGCGTGATCGATTGGATTGTGAAATGGTGATACACTAGAGCATATAATCGAACATATGAGCGGCTCGTTGTTCTGTTACAAGTAAATGCTCTAGTCTATATCCACCTTAAGCAAGACAGAGCAGAGACGAGACGAAGAGGGGGGTCGCAACAGGTGTGCGAGGCGCGAGGCCGCGCGCATGGGAGCGACGCGAAGGCCGCGCCGGCGCAGCGCGTGGCGTTCTAATGTCGCAAGTACCTTTCCGTAACCCCCATCAGATCTCTCGAGGTGACGGTATCAAGTTCGTGAAATTACATTAGGAATAGGAAACAACTTTTTATTATATGCCTAGATTTTGTCGTTAGATGTTTTTATCACAGTTAGGTTTTGTGAATTTTGCATCAAATTAAACATAATTTGCCCTATGTGCAATTGTTAACTTTGTTACTGATATCCTTTAAAATATTATTTTCATGATAAAATCAATACAAGCCTAAAAACTAAAGATTGCAAATAAAAACTCACCTCTTTAAGACCGTCGAGTCTACCAAGAGACTTAGACTGGCGTAGTGGCAAGAATGCTTTTAGCGCGTCCATGCGCGAGGAGCGCTCTGGCTCCGCATTGGTTGCCGCTGTCAGGTCTGCGCATGACAGACGTGCCTTGCGGCGTTTATCCAGCAGTTGCTTCGCGGTGCGGGAACGGCGTTGCACCGGCGCGGCATCTTCTTCAGGCTCACTACACACCTCTCTGGACGTGTGCACCGTATGCCGTCTCCGCGACACCGGAGGCGACGTCAGCCGCGATACCAGAGACTCAAACATCGTCAATCAGCTGTACTCCTTTAAACGATCCCACGCGATCAATCCACACTCATACGTATCCATATCGAGGAGTCCCTCGGTTTATTTCTTGAAGACGAGCGCCTATAACCAAATATTTCTATTCAATTACTGAGCCTTCAACTCAGCGGGTGTCACTCTAATGGCCTTTGATAATTGTTCCTATATATGTATTATGACTATAGTCGAATTTAGTTATACATGCGTAATTTGGACCGTTGACCTATGTACTGGTATTGTCACTTCGGACACTCAAAATGGCTTTGTTTATAATCCATTCACACAGTGTGCCGACCGTGTCGGAAGCGACGGAAGCAGCGAAACGTTCACATCATCATACTATCGTTCTAATACAGAAAAACGTAGTGCACATTCAAATAATGAAATTGTTACTCAAATACCAAACAATGGATGTTGAAAGGACTAGTGTTCTTCTTCACACGTTTCGTTTCGATTATTAAATGAGTTCATTAACCTAGTTAACGAATTAAAGTTATCATTAACGCAGTTTAATTTAATCTAGCGGGCGGTCAAAGTTACCGAAAGTGTGCCACAACCGTGGCCCGTCACCGTACACTAGCACTGTCATGGCAACGTGCCACCGACACGTCGAAATAGACTCAAGCAAGGCCAATAACTGATAGCGAAAATAGATACAATCCCCAAAGAAATACCTACAAAACATTCATAAATCATCAGCGTTTAGATGTTTATTTATTTAAGCGCCTTGCTCTTTCAAATTGAGTGGTACAAAGAGCTTCCAATTACCTAGACGCGTGAACTCGTTCGAATAAACGCGAAAACATAAGCAAATGTCTTTAGATGGTATTTTTGTTTTTATTTTAATTTAATTTCTGATTGTGCAATAAAGTATATTCTATTCTATTATTATGACTGGTCCTTTGATAATATTTTGGTTCTCAGACTGAAGCACCCAACCCAAGAATATTCAATGATAGATGTGATTAACCAGAAAACGAACGGTGTCGTCACCTGATTGCTCTCATAGTACAAATGTCCCATCGCTATCTGGGTTAAAGCCATAAACACTAACGACACATGACTCTACTCGTGTGACAATATTAATCTTAAAAGGGCCTCGATTGTTGTAAACAAACCCATAAAACAGTTGTACTCGGCCGACTTATAGACTAAATATGGTTTATTTTCACTTTTACACCTGTGTCAAGCTTGTGTTTACCTCGCTTTAGACAATGGCACGTTAACCGTGAAACGTTATTGAAAACCAGACCATATGAATGAGATTATTTAGGTAGAAAAAGTATGTTTTACTGTAAAAAGTAGTGCAATGGTTTGACGTCTCAGGAAAACCTTATTAAAATAACAGTGATTGAACTAATAGCAGGCTAGCAAGAATTTTATCTAGGAACCAGGATCAGAGGCAGATAAATGTCTCATAATTGGCTATAAGGTGTATGTTTAGATAATTGCGGCTCCCTGGACCAGAACGAGGTGTTGTTTGTGGGCGCGGCGCCCGAGGGTCCGGCCAGCAGTGGCCGTCGTTTGTGGAGCATAGCTTAGCTAATAAAACGGTTAGTCCTAAGCCAGCGACGTCGACGCAAACCGGTACGAATGCGACCGGTCCGTCACCCCGCACCGCGCCCAACCCCGCACACTTCTAAAATACACATTCACATCACCTTATCAACCACTGCGGATTAGCTCCTTGACAGCCTGCTCTCCTATTTCATAGTTGGAGATAGCTGGGATCGTATTAATCGTTGGGAGCAATCTCCGGATAAACTCGCAACATAATCTGGGCAGTGGTCTGTCTAACCGCAGTTTAGAATCGATTTTTTGTAGTATCGCTTCCAGATCTCGGTCGTAACGAATTTTTTTAACGATTTGTGACGTAATATACATAACCGATAACTATGCAATATGTAATCTATAAATAGATATTTTGAGGCAATATGCGCGTGAAGAAAACTAATGTACCGTGAAAACAATTGGCGAAAGTCTGGCTGAACGTCAAGTTAACTTATAGCAGCGTTGTCACAAAAGCATAGATTAGAAAGTGTGTTGTATATCAGAAAGTCCGTGATACGCAGCGCGCACGCTCTGATTGGCGCCCTATCTACGAATCTGTCGCAGGCGCACGAACGCGGCGTCCAGCACGCGTATAATCTCATAATTACCTGCGTTACAGCATGACTGATTTAAATCTGTGATCAAATCCACATACCCTGGAAGCTGAGGCTTATTATAAATAAAAAGTTTTATCCTGCCGGCAGTACCAAACGCCCCTAAAAAGATCATAGGCATATGTATAAGAATAAATATGTCGAAAAATTATTATGTAGTTAAGTTTATAGCTCTAAATAAAAATGTCATGTTTGAGGAAATACATACTTTGTTTAAAGTCAATAATAGATTACATTCTTTATTTAAAACTGATCTTATTTTTACTTTATATATTTGGATATTAGTTTATATCAAAATGCACCGATTGAATATTTGTCCGGGAATGTTCCAGATTAGGAGGTCGTGCAGTGACCTTGGGTAGTAAGTGGGTCGCTCGTGAGATGGGCTTGGGCGGCAGACGTCACGCTCGGGCCCCGACCACCACGAACTACCATCGCAGTTATCAGTACATCTCGTTATTAGTTCATCTTTAGCTTCTGCTCTATCCATCCATCTAAACGAGAAAGTATGTGTTTAAGGATATCGTGAGATGGAATCTTGAACATCAAAGTGTAAAGAGAGCAGTGAAAGATAGATGTGTGTGCCAGGGTGTGTGCTCAGCAAGTGGAGATTTTTAATTTTTGCCTACCCCACTGGGAAAAAGGTATGTATCAAAGACAGAAATTATTTCAATTTAAACATACTTTAAAGACATTATTCGGATTAATTATTTTTGACTTTTTACTCATATTGCTTAGAATGTTAAAACAAAAACTCAATTTGCTACTTCCTACCGCATACTTTAAACAGAAGTTATTACACTACATACTAATTAGAACACTAACAGTTTATAGCGAGTCTCATTAAAATACTTTAAATGTTTTTGAACTGATGTCCTTGATAATAATTTTATATTTTTCTCGCATCTAATTTTCTGTTTAAAGTAAGATTAAAAAGTTGGAGACTGACAACCAACCATGAAATCGTTTACTCTAATGACGAGACGTGAGTGAAAGCCAGCTCCGCCGTTCATTTAAACTCACTTTGTATTAAAATATTCTAGATAAAGTCAATATGCAATTTACAATAACTAATAACACGCCCACATGAGACTTATACTATTTATGTGCGAGTTATCTTCGAAGAATTACCAAATATCAAACTTTCATATCAATTATTTTAAAGCTATTTTGATAAAGCGATTTGAATATATTCCATGGAGCCTTTTAATAGTAATAATTTTTATTTTTTATTTGAAAGTGTGCACTTTAAAACATTTCCTTTTTCTCTATACGAGTTTTATAGCTTAGTAGCTATAATAAAAATTTTCTTTGTAATTTTAACTAGTGCTCCATGTTGAGGCTTTGTCTTAATATAAAACACTATCGTTCACAGTGTATGTGGATGCTCAAGATAGCGTGATAATATAAGCGTTTGTCAATATAAAGAGAAAAAATTGTGATACATGTTGCATACTACGACGCTCGTAGTTGGAGTATTTTAAGAAATAGTGCAATATTTGGCTAGGATTTAATGTAGCGTTAACTTTTATATAACCTCCACACACGTCATTACTTCATTTTGATAAAACATTGAGTGATACAAAACCGTAAGTGCGACGATTAGATGTTGCAGTAGGAGGTATAATAATGAAAGTAATAATGACAACTTCTTTAGTGCTTTATGGTCTATCACGAGCACGCAGAACTCTTTGATTAATAACGAAATTACACAGAGAACAGAGTGCCTTTGTAGCATATCAGAGGGCGGAGGCCCGTTAGTTCTCGCATTTATTTATACATTACGTGTGGCGTGACAGTTTCATTTGAATGTTTCTAACTGTTACTGCTGTCGCTGTGAGACACGTTTCTACAAGTACATCAAGTTACAAAATTATATTTTCTTGTATGAATCTAGTATTGAAAGATGAAGAAGCGAAGGATCGTAGCAAGTTCAAATATACAATCTCTGCCACCCATTTTGAGAAGGCGTGATTGAATAATTGTATTTTCTTGAATTGCAGTTATTTTTTAGACAACTAAAAGTGGAAATCAAGCATACGGCCCAATGGACGCTAGCAACCAAAGCGTTAAGACGCTCATTTTGTTCACATATATGTATAAAAAACTCACGTTGTTAGAATTTCGGTCAGGGTAAAGAATGTCTAGGTATTGAGAAGGGGTAGGCAAAAAGACATAAATGCACTTGTGAATTATATTATGAATATAGACTTTCTTCTTTACTAGACAAGTCAAGTGAAAATTTAAAATAATTGAGAGCTAATTTCAGTAATATACTACTATTCAAATTATACTTTGCAAGACATGAATTTATGGGCACTCAAGAAGAATAAACAGACCATTACGGCACTGAGTCACTTGAAGTACTTTGTAACGGTAGGGCTGCAGTTTGTGTAGGTCATGTCAACAATGTTGTATTGTACGTACGCACTCCAGATTAACATGCTTAGTCTCAATACCGTTTAGTTCATAACATTTGCATTATGTTAATACTACAAGTACAAGTAAGAATGATACAAATTAACAGAAACCTAAATGTATATTTCATTCTTCAACATTTTAACTGTCTGCGTTTCGAATCAAGATCATTAATTATCCCGTTTTGTTTTAAAAAAATAAAATTTTATGTTCGCCTTTGGAAGGTTATAAAAATTCTTTCTTACGATTTAACTACATTCTCATACAATCAACAACGTTGTGTGATGTGGACTGTGCTACCAAAACACCATAAACATTGTTCCCTTTATGATTGCTCAGTGTTTGAAATTGGTGTTTAATCTTTTCATTCACATATACTGTTGTTAAACAAAGACATAGGATAGGTGTTACGAAACACCCCGTTTATAAAATAGGCTAACCATATTTACGTTTAGATAACTGGTACAACACAGGTAATTGCTTACAATTATCTTATCTTACTTTCATAGCTGTTTATAACCGCAGTGGTTACCAAGGGCGTCAATGAACTTATTTTTGAATGGCGACAAGATCTTAATACTGTTACCCGATTTAAAGAGAACGATAAAAACTCTGCGGCGTTACTGTGAAGTAAAAAGCTTCCTCGGTAATTAGACAGTACTTCACGCGCCAGACATAATTTATGCAAAATTTTTAGCATAAGTTTTGACACATTTGCAAAAATAAAACTTGTAATAACCTTGTTATCAAGTTTAAACAACATTACTAGTGAACTTAGTTCTTTTCAAAAAATATGGTTTTGTTTTATCTTCAGAATTAAATGATACCATCAAAAACCACCCCATCTTCATTCACTACATATAAGCAAAATTTTGTTCTTGTTGAATTGGCCCTTAAATGAGAACGAATGAAAGAACTTCACAATTCAATAAAAGCAATAACCATAAATTTTAAAGTGCTGCATTCGAAGGCATTTGATAGCTGATTCACAGTTTTTCGATCAGAAGATCAGTTAAAAACAATTTAAAAGGCTCTCAACTCTCAATTGAGTAATTGTGGCATTAAACGACCTACCTACTACCACTTTAATTTTCTTAAGCTGATTATTTTACGAAGCAACTTCTTATCTGGTAAATCGGATTAAATTATATCATCGAATATGGACAACATTCAAAATCAATAGTTGTGTTCATGTAAATAAGTAACAAGTTGAAATATCCATTCAGAAGTTTTAGCTGGTTAATTAGAATAACCTCGGAATTAATTACTTCAGAGAAACTCCAGTAGGTCAATGACGAGAATAGATCAAAACAATGACAACTGAATCTTTTGATCGAGAGGACAAAAAATTTGACAATCTGATTACTATTCAAAACTATTGCTTTTATAGATAAAGTGATTTCCCCATGGTGGTTCGTCCTTCATGGAGGGGCAGTTTAGGGCATAGCTGAAATAATAATGCGTCACAAATAGACAGAAAAATCTCTATAAAATACGAAATGTAACGCTACAATTAAAATGTCAGTAGTAAAAATTTTATATGATAGTGCGGCCCGTTCAGAGATGAATCGTTTCATGTGAATTACTTTAAAACAGAATTTCAAAATTTTTCGAATGCAGACTCTTCTTAATAGAATGACGAACAATAAGTTTACAAACAGAATAGTGGTGAAGGTGATAGAAATAGAAGATTTAATCCATCAATAGTAACATTCACGCGTGAGTAAGCATGCCAGGGCATCCAGACGTCAAGGCATCCGCATCCACACGTGTAATTGTGAAGCCCTATCTGAGTAACCCTATTTGCTAGACCAATACTACTAGAGACACACGACATACATTTATTTTATTCTCATTGACAACAAAATTATCGCACACTTGTAGTTGGAATAGACTTGTGCAAATATTATGCCGATATCTTACGTCTTACGTTAAAGACGAGAACACTCTAAGAGCAGATATGCATTTTTGTAAACTTGACCAACAAATTAAGTAACATTTGGACGAAAACAAACTTTGAATGAATAATTAAATTGACTAGATTGAATTTTAGAAACTGAAAGTAACTGTTTTGAAACGTTGTCTTGTAATGAGGTTATAATACAATCTTCCGGTGCAGTATCCGGCGATTGGTCCGGGAGTAGAAAGCGGCTACTTGCAAAGCCCTGTTCTTCGTCACGGATGTTTACGCTAGGGATAGAAATCAGAAGTAACGACTGGTTATAAACAAGTAACTATTAACGCTAACAACGTTCTCAATGATCTCATCTTCAATACAGGTCTTCCCAGAAAGGAACACGTAATTAGAGCCGGGACAGCTAGGGGTACCAACTTTATAATGACAGTGATTCCGCGTTATTATAGCGCTAACAACGATATCAAACCATAATTTTGGATAATGAATTAAAATTTTCAGCTCAACGATTTGAGGTTGTGTCGTTGCATTGGTATTTGCCAACTAACCTTTATGCTCGTACCGGTTTCATCTCAAGCCTGAACTTGTGTGATGGGATCGAATATTTCCGTTGGAGCTTTTTTATTTTAATGCTTGGCAAGCTAAAACCTGTCTGATGTGTCTGAATAAATTATCGCTCTGATGACGTTATTGTTCCAGGAATACTTTAAACCACAATATACTTAAAAGTATAAATATTAGCAAAGATTTACTTATAGTAATGAATATGAAAAGGGGTTGTGACATTAAGAATTCTGAGTACAGTGCTTATTAAAATTCTGAATTGGTTATTTATAATGAATCACCGCATTGAATTGAAACTTTGTTGAGGTAACCGGTACGCATTCTATTGTTCATCCTATTGTTATTGGAGCAGCAATACTTATACCTGCGCTTCTCTATGAGATATTAAAACACGTTGTACATAGACGATGCCATATAAATATTCTAGTTGTTCAAGGAAAACTGTGCGTACTTGCCAGTGTTAAACTAGATTTTCTATGCAGAAACAGTAATATCGATAGGCAGGTGTACAGGTAAATTGGTGATTCTGGAATCAAATTGTATACCTGCATAGTATTTGATGCAATTTGAATTGGCATACATCATAATGGTTTTAATTCAATTAATTTTCATAGGATCTACGACATAGATAATGTAAAAATAGGCTAGAACTATCTTGATAAAACGGACCTATTTTACCGTAAATATGTAGCTCACAAAAATGAAATAATAACCAATTTATATTATAAACAATAATTTAGTGTTTACGTTTGTTGTAGGTACTAATTTCTTTGGATTATTCGATTAGGTCAGAGGTCGTCTTAATCGAATAAGATAAAACGGGGGGGTGGTCGGTTCGATTTTTGTGTCTTTTTTAAGGCTACACTCTAACCTTCGATTATAGTCATAAAACACGTGATTGTATGTTCACTACAAGTAAATATCAATCCAATAAGCACCTTTAGTGAAGTTAAGACCAATAAGCTTATGCAGTATTTAAATTTTTCAAATGTTTAAGTATACTTTAAATTATGAATAAATTATAATGAAATTATCAGAACATATTTAGACGAGGGATATTGAGGCCATAGAGTCACTACCCGCTACTAACCACAAAATAATGCTCTTACAAAGATTAATTCAATTTACCGTGAATTGTGCGACATTACCAAAGCCGGCGGATGAGATTGGTGTACCTATATACCAGCTTCATCAAGGGCTACTTTCCATGTAGGTAGACGAAACAGTCACTCACACACGTCCGCGGCATTTACTCCGAGACTCGCACGCGAACCAAAACAAAAAATAACACGGTTTCTTCACTAAGTCAGTTTCAACTGATATTTTGAGTTCTCTTCAGAGATCTCACACTTCACTATAAACCAGTCGATATTGGAAAGGATCACTAGAATGGCAAGCCGTAAGCTATTTTCGAACGCGGAGAAGTTTGTTGACAGATAGCGTGTGCAGACGAGACGTTCTCGCCGCGCTCGCGCATACACCAGTGTGAAGTCTGCTGCGGGCAAGGCGTCGCTCGTCAGGCTTCGGCACTGCTCGGGCGCGCTCGGATGGAATGCGCGGCACGCGGGCCCTACGGGGAATGCTTATACCGCTCGAGCCTTCGCTCAGCAAATCTTAGCTACGGCGACGCCTGCTTCACTTCGCATCCACTAAATATAATTAAATAACAACAACCGATCGCCATCTCAGCACTATATTGTACACTTGCCTAAGATCAGGTTCTGTCCAAAGTCGGTATTAAGTCAACGGGAAAGTACAGTTAGGTGCAGGCGCGGGAATGCGTGAGCGAGGTCACGGAACTAGTTGTAAATGACAAGCCTTCCAACGAGGAACCCCTCTACTTCAATTAATAATTCAATTTAAAGGAGACCTGCTATTCCGGAGAAAAGACTAGCCAACTTCCCACTATAATTGGTGCCAAGCCAAGACCGCCTAGTGGCAAGATGGAAACCTTCCATTTATCATTAATCTCTTTACATGCAAAACATAATTAGCTTCAAATGGAATGTAATATAATATTCGGCAATGTATTGTAAAGTCAAGTGTAAACGACATTGTACCTGCTGAATGTGGATCCGCGAGTTTTGCGGGTCATTGACGCATCAAACGCCTACGCTGAAATTGAACGTTCAAAATCTGCTTCTAACATTTTTTAAAGGTTTCGGTCTTTTTCTACAGAAATAAGCTAACAATTCAATACATTAAAGGGTTAAACATAATGAAGAGCACAAATAACTAACAAAACCTAAAAGATACACACATAAAGAGCTTAGTTTTGTACAAACAAAGCCCAAAAATGTTTGCGGATACGTGTGTTGGCCGTCCTTCGTTTGTTTATAGATTGTTTAGGTCACTTTGAAGACACCCGCTACATGCACAAGAAGTGTTTATCAATCCACAGTGTTTTTACAAATAACAATTATTTACTGGTTAACTTTGATAAACAAAAACATTTCAAAGTCTCGAGCACGAGCAAGAGTTACAAAACATAGGAATATTAAAATTTTATGATTTATTTTGTTACTGTGATGTGTGATCATCATTTGAGCTCAAGGTTTGGGTGAGACAGAAAATCTTATCTCTACATAGATTTCAAATGATTTAGTACTCATTTCAATAATTCCTATGTATAGGTTAATGCGCTGCGCAATGCAATTCAACAGATAGTTACAATGGATCGCAGCGGATGTTGCACGAACAAAATCGAACACAATTGAAAGAGGCACACTTCCGCCGCTCTGATAAATATGTGAATTCCTATCTGATACACGAGTTCGCTAAAAACTAAAAATCACAAAAAATCTCTTACCAATATACCGTCAGCTGTTGCTGTGTTAGTGTTAGTGTTAAGTTATTAATGAGCACAATGAAAAGGTTATAGAGATGTAGACGTGGTGATTTTCTGACTGAAAATGACAAGATTATGTTTTTAACTTTTTTAAATATGAAAATGTCACTAGTATTTATAGGTTTTAACCAAGAGAAAGAGGCCGTAGTTATGCTTGTCGCAAATTTATTTCTGTGGAAAAGGATGGAACAAAATTGAGAATACTTTAATGATTTTCATATGGGTTCCTCGACTAGTTGTAAGATTTAGAAGTATATGAATTTTGTACTTCTAGGGGTAAAAACAATGAATCAAAGCATAGATATATGTTAATTTATGATTCAAACAGCCAGATAGATTGATGACAAAATTGATGATGTTAAAATGTAGCACACTCCCTTTTTTATAAGCTAATCGAAACTAATCTTTCATCTCCATCCATCCCGAATAAACCATGATTTTCATGTTTATTATTTCGAAATTTTATTTCGTACTAAAATAATATTTTAAGTAAACGTGTCATTCATTACAATGTTGTTAATTTTGCTTATTATATTCTCCAGAGAGTTCTGTATCAAACTCAACTATAGTAATTCAATAGTTAAGAAAAACATTGCCTATAATTATATTATTTAGAAAACAACGACTATTTAGAGAAAGATATTAAGGACGAAATAGTAAAAAACTCGATTCTGATACTGATTACCTAGTTTTTTCAAAACGCCCCGCCTGTCGTCGTGGACGCATCGAAGCTGCGAGCGTCGCCATGCTAAGCGAACAACGCAATTTGACCACGATTCTCGTGACGTGACTCATTGGCCGCAACCTGTTTCGAGACCTTCGAGCTAGCCATTCGCTAGTCTATGGGAATGTTTTTTCCCCTTATAATAAAAATACTTAATCTTCTGCATTCTAATTCTTAAAAGTTTCACCTGCTTGACTTATACTTAAAAATTTTTGAGATTACAAATTTGATCACCCGAAATGTAATGCCGGTTGAGTCAGCAAAAGAACTACCTAAAATTGACACTTACAATGTTTCTCATATCTGACTCAGTAGCGTGAGTCACACCGGCGAAGAAAGCTTCGACAAGAGCCTGATCTCCGATAGTACAAGCGTGCCTATAATACCCAAAGAATCCTATTGTAAATGCCGCACAATTTATCTTATCTAGTACATTCAGACCACTAGTTGCAAGATAAAACGTGTTCGCCCGAGGAATAATTGATACTCAGCAATGGAATGCAAAATGTTACGCTGCAGAATTATCAGTCTTGCGTATGTTTGCTTCCGTAATGGCTACTGGTTGGTACAAAAAATGTCATGGTAGCAACTGTAATGCATTGACAGATGCTAAGACAGCATGTATTCGTGAAACATCGCGTGCATCGGTATAAAAAGCGACGCGAGCGCTGCCGTAGTCAGTGAAATCGCGCGTGTAGAAAGCAGAACTGGGAGGGGCAGTGCCGCCGCGGCCCCTGGTCGCACACGCACCACGGCGAATGCAGTGGCAAAAATTAATACTGCTTTATCATTGACGCAGCTACAATAACACTATATAGACCTATCTCTAGCAATTTGAAAACATGTCTCTGAAACTTTACTTTTAAACTACTCTGAACTTTTGATGGCTTAAAACTTTATTGTAACAATCAAGTCTGGCATCAATAAAACTTTAATTAACCGACCTTTCTACGTTGATTTTAAGTTTTTATGAAGCAATCTCCCGAGCTTATCTCAAATTAAGTTTATCCCGGTAAAACGTGTTGTAGTAGAGCGGTAAAACGCACACGGTAATATGCACTTGCATATGCTCTTTTAGGTATGAGTACACTAAAACATTTTATGGTACACGTTGACCGTTATGGCCCTTGACTAGAAGAAAAAATACAAGTTCAATAAGTACTCTGTATGATATGAACTCTTTTATGATAAAATGAAACGCAATGAATTCTTTACTTATCATAAAACATTTAGACTGTATTTGTAACCGTTTCAAAATTTCCATACATGCAAACACGAGTACTACTTATAGATTGAAACAGTTGCTTTGATTAAAACCAACCATAAGAGGAAAGATGTGACTTGTTTTGGTACGGAGCTGCCATAGCCATGTAAAGAGCTTTCAATTTGGAAGTGACTCAAAATTAATTTATGCATAACGACAAAACGAACTCTATCGGTGATATCATACTGAGTAGTAGCAATAAAGATAAACACTGTTATACTAATTTATGTTCATATAAAGACAAAGGTAATAATCCAATTTGGTAGTGTTTGCGTAGAATAAAATTATTACTTAAGGTATAAACATAAAACGCGAGAGTATGAATAAAAATGTATGTAGGTAGAGTTTCTTGTGAATATCGCTTGCCTCGCATTGTGCCCGGTGCATGGCATGAGGCTTGCCACCTGTTACATGGGGACTTAACATATCTGGTGAAACGCGCTTGCAGCCCCGAAAATGGTGTGATTAGAAGTAACAAAAACATACTACAAAATTTATATTACTTACAGTTGAGTAAGTTCCCGGTCGACCAGTAGTTTTTAAGAAGCATTATAAAAAAATACATTAATGTTAGTTCAACTAACGGCTTAATTTTTTAAATACGTCATTGTAAAATTATTTACTACCGCGGACTTCCTCGCCAGTGCCTATTACTGTTCCTTTATAAAATAGCTATAACAATAAGTATTGGAACTTAAAGGCCCTTGCAACACGAGGGAAATCATTTTAGGAAAAGCCATTCACTCAGTCTCAGCTTACGCGGAAGAGAATTCCATTTAAGGTGCGCATAAAATACAACAAATAAAATACGTACTTCATTGCAAATGATAGACATAAACGTTTTATTCGTGCTTTAATTTGATTTTGTTTTCTAAAATCTTGTCTCTGATAGAAAATTCAAAAGCCGTAGTAATACTTATCAGTCGATATAAAAGAGATATTTAAAAACCACTTCAAGTCAAAGTAGATGACTAGTTCGAAAAGTATTGATATATTTCGTACACTTGCGAAATGCCTGTCATTGTAATCAATATGTTAATTTATTATAAACTCTGTTTCAATGCCAACCTGTAAAGATTAACTTCTATTTTATTTTAAGGCTTAACAGGTATGCTGTTAAATAAGATATAATATTCTATGCTACATAATATATAGAGCTTCTAAATCTTACAACTAGCTTTTTTAAATTTATATGGAAATTTTACTTGTTTTTAGAAAGATCTACAAGTTAAAAATACTTAAGTATTATTTTAATTGTATGTATAACAAATAAAGTTAATGCGGGTGTAAACACTTCTGCACACACATACATTGAAACATGCGTGTGTTCTTTATAGTATAATCATCACTATAGTAAATTAATTCTAGTAACGAACCGTTTGGCAATACAAGTTTTAACACATCTAAATTCGAAAATCACACTAAAACATTCCTTTTACAATTTTGAGTTTACAACAAAATAATGTCGTCGTCAGAGAGTCACCAGAATCGATTATTTATGCTAAAAGCATTTCGTCAACTGGTGAGCACTTTTGTTTTTGTTCTGGGTTTAAATAAACATAGGTGTGTGGTTAATGTAAAAATATTATACATAATAAAATCATATAGTTATACTAGGTGAGTATAGTGAGTATGCGTGTCCACTCCAACCTACAGCAGATCTCTTCAAAATAAGCATGAAATTTCATGAAAAGACGTCAGGGAAGTATTTGAATTCTGTAATTAAATATATGGTTTATTCTAATACGAGTAACATCAGGTAAATTTAAGCAATTTCCGGAGCTTTTTAAATAAAGTCATTTGCCTACATTTGTCTACACATATTACATTGATGGAGTCAATTGTCACTAGTAGTCATTCTGCACCAATACTATCTACAGCTTTTCACGAAAGGGAGCATGTTGTATCGACAAAAAATATAGAAGGAACTGCAAATTCGCTTCAAGCACGGCTCACCTGGTGAAAAGAGATCACCGCCACACATTAGATTGTGTAGCGGTGATTGCCGTACATCAGGTGAGCTCTCTGTCCGTTTGACTGCTCCTCTATAAAATATCACATTACAAACATCAAAGAAATGCACAACTTTATTTATTAATAATAGTGACGTCGCATTCTGTAATGCTCGGAGTGTCCGGCCCGGATGCTGCGAGCGGTGCCAATGCGAATTCATCAAATTTATCGGTCAAACCGAAAAGCTACAGCTTACATAACTTTCGTGGATTGTTATGGTGACTCACCTAAATCTCGAACACATTACACAACACTAGTTAACATTTAGCACGCACGGCGAAGAAAACAGTTTTAAGCATATTCGATCATACAAATCTGGTTCCCAAAACCTTTAAGTAATATTGAAATTATAATAAGGAATTAACTACTAAACATTGAAAAGGTTATAAATATTTAATGAAGACTGTTGCAAGAGGCAAACACTAAAGCTTTAACTACATAATTCAAACCTGGATGATTTATTATTTATTGAAGAAGGCGTGTATTTTTGCACGCATCGTAAAATCTAAATTTACACGTAAACAATGCATCATCTCCATTAGTTTGGGCCAAAAATACGAGTACAATTGGCTTAAGGAGCAAAGAGCGGCGTTCACACTATCGTATTTACTCAGATATTTATTGTAATTGCGTCATCAATGTAGCGAAAGATGCTTAGAATGCCAGCGCAGTCGTGTTCTTATCCTAATGTCCCCAATAAGACTAGTTCTTGGCAGCAATCAGCGCGATCTAAAAAGGTGTTTATAGTTGGTACGTAGACCTAAGCCTAGTTTACACGGTAAAGCTTAGCGGCCAATGACCGAGTTAAAACCTAGTTTAGACGGATGATTGGCGCCAGGTAAATATGTGTCTATTAACATAATTTCTAATTCACGCGGTAGTGGCGAGTTACGTATTGACTAATTGACTAAGTCCGTAAATAAAAAAGCATCATAAAGTCATTCGCTTCTAGGTACTGTGTTAGTCATAGACTTATGCAATTAACGGATACTATGATCAATTAACCACACCTATTGTTGTCTTGTGAATCGTTGATGTGTTTGTTTTTATCAAGCCATTACATCAAAAATTGGTATGTCTATTAGAATTAAGCAGTTTCAAATATTTGCTATTTAACATGTTATGGGTGGGTAAATAAAATATCTATTATAATATTATACAAGAAAAGGTTTATTAGTAATGATCAAACAACACAGATGTTTTGTTCAATAGAATTAACAATAGTGTTTCAATTCATTTAATTATACCTAATATAGAATTTGCTACAGATATTCGAGTCAAAATTATGATTTCGGACGCTTGCTAAATTAAAAGTTATTAAGAATTCAAACAATTCATAGCGCTATTGGAAAGAAGGCCACCCTAATAAGATGACAAGTTTTGACGTTTCCACATTGAGATCAACTAGCTCGAAGGCCAGTACGGTCAGTGGCCTCCTACCTCTTAAACTAGGCTTTAAATATATTGCATGAAGAATGCCGGAGTCGGCAACTTCAGTACTAGTATCTCATACACTGGACAGATCATTTAGCATTCCGACCACGACGCTGGCTCTGCGATATATTCACACTCCCAACCAGAGATTACTATTCCCTTTGAGATTATTTTCCACCGTCGATACTGCGATGTGGTACGAGGCAAATGTTGCGACACGGTCCTGTTTATATCGACAGGCTTATTTAGTAGACACAGTAAACAAGTATACTTTAAAAGAAAACTTTTTACTTTTGCGGACTTACCATGAATGTAGATGTTTATATTAGTATTATAATTTGGAGCAATACCACGAAGTGCTGACAGTGCATAGCTCAACTATGTACGTGACAATTTTCGGCAAAAGAAGCTTGACATTGTGTGTATGAAGCACCATGAACAAAATAAAAAGTTACACATAGTTACAGTTAGTTATATTACACCTGATTTCTTTATGGCGATCCTTTCAACTGAACATTTTTGACTTAATTAAGTTTTATCACGGTGTAGTAACTTGGTGGGTGGTAGGGCACAAGAGTAACAAATAAAAATATCTTTACAATGCTCTCTCATTCGCACCTTTATAGCATTCACAGTAAAAATGTACCTAAGAAAAGGTTCAGTTTAAAGATTCTGTGTTCACAGTAATAATGTTGCAAAGATATCGTAAATTATGTTAGCAATAACTTTTTTCTTCCCTTTAAACCTTCATTTATAAGATACTTGCAAAAATATCTTAAGTAAAAATAACTTTAGGGGTAAAAAGTATTAAAATTTCATCCACTCAACTCTACTATCCTGCCACAAAAGAAATTATTAAGCTAGCTTTTGCCCACGACTTTGTCCGCGTAGATTAGTTACTTTGAGATAGTGTGATTGTATGTAGCCTTTAGCTTTCCTCAGTAATATGCTATTCAGCATTGAAAGATTTTTTCAAATTGGAACAGTGGCCTCAATTGGTGGAATTGAAAATTTACTCCTACTCTATTATTAGAAGCAAAGTTCATAGTGGAGTAAATTTGTCCTTCATTTTTCTGGAACACATTATTTACATTTTTTAACATTACACTTACATGACACCCGTTCTTTCTCAGGCTTCAGACTATCAGTGTACCAAATTTCGGTTAAATTGGTTCAGAAGTTATGACGTGAAAGCGAGACAGAGTTAGTTTCGCATTTATAATATTAGTATGGATATGCAATTTTTCGTAAAGCTTTCGTTCTCAAAAAGCTTTCAATTATCGCTTTCTAATTAAAAATGTCATTAGATAATTTTCCTATGTTTACGCTCGTATTTAGTACTCTCATAGAATACCAATTTAGATTTGTAATTACGACAGCATTAGAACTAGATAATTTAGAGATTTCCCTAAAGGTTCTCTACATTTATGTAAGCCTTATCAGCCACTCAGTCACCAAGTGTAGTTACTAAACGTAAAAAGCTTTTTACATTAATGCTTTTAAACACACGAAGAACATAAATGGAATTTAGGACACACGCCTTTTGACCTACAATATATTTATTTTACTTCACTCTGAACGGTAATTTTGAAGATACACGTCAAGTATACCACAGAGAGATACGCTCTCTGACGCGAGCATTCCACGTAAGACGTTTTATTTAAGTTACTATTTACCATCTGTCGTTAATTTATACGATGATATTTAAATGTACGAGTATCTAATGTAGGATATATTTTCGTTTGGAATCCGACTGACTTTAACCTTGCGTTAACTAAACATGAACCTTATCTTTTATCCATGTTTTATTTCAAAATCCTAAGTACATAGTCATAATTATGTTTTCAATGTTATTTAATTTTAGTGATCTTAAATAATAATCATTACGTCCTACACATTTAAATAGAGTCTCCATTAATGGTCTTGAATATTACAAATAAACGATGATGAAAATACGGTCACCTTCACATTCATAATGCAATTTAAAAAATAAAAAATATTTTTAATAAATAAGCTTTTATTTCTTTTCTAAATAAAAGCGTGTTACATTGTGATTGCTTGTTCAATGTTCTATCTAATTGTGACACCCTTTTATTTTATATAAAAAAAAAACAAAGTAATTAAAGCTTGTGTTTTAAAAAAAATAATTTTAAATTTTTTAGTGTTTAAAAGTACTCGTTATGGCGATTCAAACGAGCCCAAACTTGATGGCATTGTATCATTTCATTACTGAGTTCCTATGGCCACCTTCCAGGTCCATCATCATATCAGCTCCAAGTCATAATAATTTTGCATTGTCATCCGATTTACACACATATACACAATTTCAGCTGAATCAGTTATAGATATGTGCTTCAAAATTGAGTTGCGAGATTTCACCAGAACATACATATAAAACTAGATACAATGTACGTTAAAAAATGCTTGTAAAATAAAAAGATATAAATATATCTACCTACATGTAATTGGGGTCACAATGCAATTATTGTGACAAAAACTTTAAATATCCATATAGGTAAATGTATAGGTATAATTGCTTTGACGACCTCTGTGACCTAGTCGCTTGTACGGTGGTTTCAAGGTGTTCTATTTCTGAGGTTTTGAGTTCTACGCAGATTCTTAAGGAGATGTTTGAGTGATGAATACCAGCATTTAGATCAATGTTATAGTTGTTATACATATTTTTAAAAAGTGTCGATTTGAGACAGGTAGAGGTTGCTTTTTAGTACGATAAAAAGCCTTATAAATGATAAGTTTCTGATTTCCGTGATACAAGCCTTGCCTTACTTGGGAATTTCTGCAGACTAATGTTATAAACTTTTTACGGAGTTACACTAGTGAAATGTTTAACTTATACTTCATGTACTGTTTTATATGTGTGTAACATTATTATTATTTTAGTTGTTGTTGCTTTATGATAGAGTCTAAAGTGGAATGATTTAATCGCCTTCGTAAATTGCAATATATTATACCCTAGATCCCATAACACAATTCTTTACAGTGCTGACCTTTTGCTAAGCTTATAGTTATAAAAATCTGAAATATTTAAATTAAAATAAATATTTAAATTAGAATAAAGTACAATTATCAAATGCTTATCAAATCACACAAAGGATTTATTGTGTGTTTAGATTCGTAAAATCTGAAAGGGATAACAAGTTCATAAAAGCAATTTAGAGTATAGTAACTTGCAATAGCACTTATCTCCTGAGAATAGTCGGTAAAGTCACAAGCATTAACATGTATACAGTTTCAAACAATAAGAGTCTTTATTCCATTGTAAATTAAGTCATTTACTATTAAAGTCTATGTCCGTGACTGTACTTGGGCCATGTAAACTAGCACGAAACCGCCCACAATTTAAGACGACTTTGATTGTAATAGAACTCTAAGGTTTGAGTACTGTTAGAATCAATTAAATGTCTATTTACTTTGTAGAATTAAATCTTCCCTTTATACAACGGTGTAACACCTCTTCCAATGTATTCCGTTAAAACAAAATCAAATACAAAGTAGGTGTAATTGATTTACACACTGCTAATCTTCTTTAGTGTCTAATATGTGTGTTAATTTCATTATCCTAAGTTTGTTATGGGAAAATTCAAGGTTGACATTGGTTTTGTTTAGACATGTGTGTGTGTGTATACCTACTTTCTAACGTCATACGTTTTACTTCTTCACTCATCACATAGCGGAGTGATAGGCAGGGGTCTACCCACCCCTTTGGGGATAGGGGAGTGACGTTATCTTATGTTATGATTGACACTCGTCACCCAGCCTATATATTAACTACTTCATGGCGTGGGTATACAGTTGTAATATAGACTAAGATCCCCCGATCTTTTTATAAAGGTAGAGTAATACGAGTATAAGAGGATAGTTAATATTATGTATAAAAAAAAATATATGTATACTATCAACTCCCGTGCGAAGTCGAGGGGGGTTGCTAGTTAATTTCTGAATGATAAAAGTGCTAGAACTCCTTGTATTCGAATTGTCGAGGTGGATGTACTTTAGTTATGCTAAAGCGGTAGAGCATTAGTGTGCGCTATCTGATCCTTATGGTGCGAACACTTGCACTCCCCCTTTAGGGCTGCAAACCACTCATGATAATATGAAAAATTGTTTAATCTTTATGGTTCACAGTGGCAGATCAACATAAGTGGGTCGGTCTCGACTCGACCTCTATTACGTAGGGACCAAAATATAACAAACGAAGTGTGGGTGTCAACACTTCTGGCTACTCCTTCGGGGATAGAGACGAGATGATATTTTATGTCGTTTTATATAAACGTGGTAGTTTATAAATATTTCACTGATTTTATGCACATATTATATCATATATATCGCTCATAAAGCGAAATAATAAAGGTATATAAGTTTCGTCGGTATAAACTTTCACTACAGACAACCCTTCAGGCATTTACGACGTATCATTGAACGCGAGAGCTTCGTCGATAGAATCAAAATCACGAATACATTTCACACATACTCGTTTGTAACTTCAAAAGGATTTCTAAAAGATTATCGTTCAGCTACGTAAACGACTTATTTGTTTCTTACATCATGATCACACAACACGTTGATATGCATCCGTTCTGCTCGATTGAAGATTTGAATGTATACCTATTATTACATATCTCATTCGATCTTGAGTATAATAATGTTTCTTATGACAGGAAAGACTTGTTTTCATTACAATCCAGATGATAAGTATTCCAAAAGGAAAACAGAACAAGGGCGTTGAAATCTGAGCTGGGCACGGCAGTGCTCAGGGAGACAATGCCTGTAATCACCGCAAGAGCTCCACGTGCACTCTTCCGGCCCATTAGCATTGAATAGTCCGCGCGGCGCGTGCGCATGTCGCGCGCATCATTGTCGCGCGGCCGCGATTAAACTGCCTCCAGAGCCCGATCTAAATCAATCTCCAGCGACACCACAGCGACACTCATCGCCGCATTGTTCTCATTTTCTTGCCGATTAAAAGTAATAGCCACACGTTTATTACACTCGACACGGCACATCTATCCAACTCTTGCATAAGGTCAAGTGCAGTAATAGACAATTAAAGCCTCCATGCCATTCGTAACGGTATACGTCTCTGCTATTATACAATCCTAGGCCTACAATTGTACCAGTGCGTTAGATATATGAATAGAATAAAAATACTCACCGGCAATTCGAGGCATTCGGCGATGGTGTACTTGGCAGCTCCTCGGCGTATATCAGCAAGGGCAGTGAAGTGCTCGTCCCTCCTCGCTTTTCGCCTCAGCAACGCACGTGCGTATGGGTACGCAGACAGGAACTCTCCATAAGCATCCATCAGCTCTCCCATGAATAATTGCTTCATCAAAATAGCGCTCTCGCCTTCAGCCGGCATGGGCGGCGGCGGAAGTTCCCGACATTTTAGCGACTCCGGAATGCTTTTCGTAGCGAAAGTACTGATCCCGCTAGTCGACTCACACGACGTAAATGCACCCGTCGAATCGCTCGAACCACATTTCGAAAATGGAAACGCGGATGAGGCACCACTTTTTTCGCTGCTAGCGGAACTCTGACGAGTAGTGCTCGACTTTTCGTAATAATCAGGATATTGTGGCTCAGATTGGCTTTCCGTTGAAGGTGACGATTCCTCAGCGGCAGCGCTAGCGTACTGCGAGTTTTTGATACAATCATAAAGGTCTTCAATGGATTCATAAGGAGTTATACTTCCACAAGATTCACCTTCTGCATGAGGTAACGTTTCGTAAATATCTTCATTTTTTCGTCTGACTGTGGGTGTTAATGCTGAGTCAGATCGACTTCGTTTGACGCTAGGAACTTGATCATAGCCATAATCGTTTGGATTTAAAAAGTCCCATCTCATATTAGCCCAAACATTTTCTGTAACGTCAGCTGATATTCTGTGGTCTGCACAACACTGTCCACTACCTCTAATCGTTACAGTTGTCACATTATCGTTAGATTCTATAATGGAACTATCAGCTACAGATTCATTACAATCTATTGGTATGTCGACGATTACTTTGCGAAGAGCAGCGCTAATAGATGAGATACTGGAAGCATTATCGTCATCAGATTTACGGCTATCACAAATTTGTTCATTAAACTCTGAGCTTGTAATTTCGGAAACGGCATCTATATCATGTTGAGATAACACACCTTCTTCAATTAGTTCGTTTAAAATACTTTTTGATTCATTTTCTATCAAAGACCTTTTTGATGTTATAGATTCTACGTCGTCATCCTGTCGTTTTGATTCGTTGATGAGCAAGCCGGATTCTATGTATTTTCTCATTCGCTCTGTTAAGGCACCGCTAGACGTAGAGACTGATTCCAAATAATAGAATAGTAAATGATATTCTTCTTTAGTAATAACAGCAGCGCGCAGTAATGGCTTTCCATACAGCTCCACCGCAGAAAACAATGTTGCAGCTGCAATGAAAGAGAAAGTATTTGTCACGACTTATTTAAACAACAAGTTTAAGACAATAGACTTAGTAATACTGCTAATAAGACGTAATATGTTGATTGAGATATATTATATAACAAGGAACCATAAGTGATTATCTGATTACAGATGTTATGTTTGGTTATGTAAAATAGTATTTGTAGAGAGTATAAAATCATATTTGGAGAGTTAACACGATTATAAAGATTAAGATCAGTTTTAGAATTTAGGACAACATAATTTCAGTGTCTATGTAACACTTAAACTCTAGTGGGTGTCAGAAAGGTCAGATTACGAATCAATTGTATTGCTAACCTTGCAATTCAGTTCATCTGCGAACGGCCCAGACCTTTTCAACTCCTTGAACTAATAATTGTAACATATTAATCAATAGTGCAGTAGAAAATTTTGATGTTAAATATACGTGTCCAATTTTAAATTTGCTTTGACTATATAAATATTTAGCAGTTAAAATAAAATTTGCATAATGGGCATTTAGTACCTAGTCAATAGGATTCGTTTGAGCCTATTGCAAAAATGTTCACGTCACTTATTTTTGAATTGAGATAATGTCAAATATCATTATGACAATCACGGCGCTTGCAAGCCTAATGCATACAAGGCACTTCTACGAAAGATTACCGGACAATGGCTCGCTTCTCATTATTGCCAAGCCGCTTTCTACTGACATCGCTTGTCTGCACGCGGAATACTGAATACCAAATACCTAAGCGCCTGTTCAACTTGAAAAAATACGGAATCGTGTCGTAGAATTAGATAACAGTACTGATGTTTCTACTATAAGCAAAAAATTTGCAGAATTTGGTAATGTGAGAGTGTATTGAAAGTTTAATGAAAAATACTAACCATATATTTTTTCCCAAGCGATGAATGTTTCTAGGTCTCTGCCATCCCACTGAGGTGGCTGGTATTCCACCACCAGGACTTCGCCTTCAAGAGATGCTGCCAATGCTCTGGGTTCTACTGGGGCCTTGGAACCTCCCAGGAACAGGAGAGCGGCTGGAGGAGCTGGCGGAGCTGCCAAGGCCGGCAGAGGCAAGGGGCCAGACAGTGGGACCACCTGTGGGGCAGATAGCGGCCCAGTGGGGACTCCGGCTAGCACTGTTCCTGCTTCTTGAAGAGGCTCGCACACTATCTCTGCTACTGTGCTGTTGCCAACTACCATCACCTGAAAAAGACAAGGAAATCTATATAAAAATTATCTTTTACAACCATAAGGGTTTCATAGCCACGCCTGCGACCGGCCGGCGCCTGCCATTCGCGCGCGTTAACACGTCAAAGTGTATGGAATTCATGGTCAGAGAAAAAGAGCAACAGAAGCTAGAACTTTAGCAACTGTCTACGAATTTTTATCTCCTTATCATCCGAAAAAACCTTTTTTTAAAAGGAAACGAGCCCATATGCAAACATTCGAACCTACAAAAAAATAACACCTTTATCTCGGTACGCTTTCAAAAGTTAGTTTAAGAAATAGTTTTTATATTTACAAATTGGCACATTTAGATTTTATAGTTATGTATAAATTATTCGCAATTAGGATAAATAATGAATTTAAAATTATATATACTCGTATTAACGGTATCTACCTTTTTCACTGTATACGCATAGTACTTGTGCTTGATCTTAGATCTTTTAACGAATGCAGAGTGGGTAGGTATGTCACTTGTGAATAAATCGCTTAATTTAAAATCTGATACGAATCTACGTTATGAGTAGTATACTGTTAACTGTAGTGACACGATAGAGCGATTTCGTGCCTAACACGAGATTCATGTTTTCTTTTCAAATTACCGTTAAAAGTTTCTAACTCTGTATGTATTATATCATGCGATGCTATGCAAATGGGTTAAACGGTGATTAAACTTTAACCGTTTACCTAAAGGATTGATTTTACTGTTTACATTGTACCGTCTTGAAAGATTTTGAAAATAGGACTGATTTCGCCTGCAAGCGGTTTCATTAAAAATAATAATATGCAGGAATGAAAATTCCTTAAAAATTGTGCGAGCTTTACCACCAAGCAATAATCGTGTGCCTAATGCATAGGTATATAATAAAAGACAAATCCAGGAGGCTCAGGAACCTTGACTGCGCGGGTTCATGGTTTTTTTCCGGTCCCTGGTGACGTCACGACTGAGTTATGCGCACGCGTCGCCCCACCGCCCCTCCCGGCCCGCGCCTAAAACGAAGCCTGCAGGATAATGCGTCTGATACATCTTCAACGAGGAAAAAAAATTTAAACAAGAACCATCGGACAAGGGGCAGTCAATTTTACACGGCCAACGCGTTTGGGCTTACAGAACCAGAAAGATGAGATTTGGTTATGTTATAAATGCAGCTTCACAGCTACGAACCTTTTTTGCGCGTTATTGCTACCAAAAGATATAAAAAAAATTACTTTTTTAAACCTTTATGTTTAGATAATTTTGCAATAGTTACGATTTTCCTAAAATTAATTTTTAGTAAATGAATAATACAGTCATAGTCAGTCAAAAAATACATTTTATCTGTATGTGATACTACTAATTTTAATTAAAACGAAAAATATATGAGATAGAGCAATGTACCTAGTATTCATCAGTCGAATCTTG
The DNA here is from genome assembly GCA_910589355.1 of Parapoynx stratiotata. Taxonomy (NCBI): domain Eukaryota; kingdom Metazoa; phylum Arthropoda; class Insecta; order Lepidoptera; family Crambidae; genus Parapoynx; species Parapoynx stratiotata. The sequence goes on from OU342473.1 coordinate 7,811,556, forward strand.
AGCTCAACTGAGATAGCTACATACGGAAACATCATAACATAAGGCCTGCATCCCCGAAGGGGTACAATGAAGTGTTTAAGTCCCCATGTAACAGGGGGCGAGATCGTAGCTCGTATCTTTATTTCATTTTTTTTTATTAATTACCAGTATAATTATGTGTGTATACCTTTAGTCACATGCTATTAGAATATGAATCACACGCTCATGCTGTATATTAGTATAGTACATCATACATTATCAAAAATGTTTTTTTAAATGTGGAATCAAATATAAACCGTGCAACAAAAACATGCCTCAAAATATTCTCCTTTTTACTTAGGACCCAACGAATTGTTTAGTTTTTATGAACTCAGTTCAACTTCAATATAAAATTGAAAACTTCAATCGTGACTGACGGATCGTTTTGATTGAGCCGACAGGTGCTCGCTCATAACTAAAAAATAATTTTAAATTACAAAATCAGATACACAGCGTTTTCTTGAAAGCTGACGATAAACATAACTAATACACAACGTTAAAACTTATTATGACTAGTAGAGTTTCTAAGGAGTGTTACTACGAATTTATGTTTATTATTGTTTTTTAGCCTATATCTCACTATTTTAAACAACGCCCTAAACGCACCCAAAAACTACCATCTCTACCTGTGGTGAAGTAATTGAAGTGAGGTAAACTTTCTATCATCTTATTTTTATTAAATAACATAACAAAATTTCCCTCTCATTTGGGAACCAAAGCTGAATAAAAGCACATGACAAAGTATAAAAGACAATAATTAGATAGCTTATAAGTAAATAGAGTAGAATCACACTCTATTTCTAGAATTAAATATTGATTCCACTTCATTTGCATAGTAAAGTACATTTAATTGCTAATGTAAATTTTCATAACGGACCTTTTTATTGTTATTGTGATTTGTAAATAAGTTCAATATTGCTGTAAGAAATTTAACAACTTACTCTAGCGCCATCTGTACCAGTAGAGATACACTAAAATGTAAGTAAGAGTGGCGCCATCTAGCCAAGTATTACAACAACAGCATGATACGTAAGAAATAGAGAAATTTACAAGCAGGTTTTCTGTATGTGCTGTAGATGGCGCACGATGTGCTTATAATTTTTTTTTATGTTGTTTAATGATATTCTTTAATCTTACTGCTGATGTTCATAATTAAATGCGGAGACATTTTTTATGTTACATTATTTATGATAACTACCTATAATAGCCTCTATATTTTTTAAATAAGCTATTCCTTATTTTTTTAGTTTATTCGGGTATCAATGAAGCTGCACCACTGAGTGCCAGTCAAAAAAACATAATAAATTTCACTAAACTATGAGAATAAAAGATATGTTGTAGATTTATATAATAATATTACATATTTTACCTAATTAAAAATCGATTGATGACCTTTACGATTATAAAATTTGATATCTTTAAAAAAAAGGCAAAACAATACCTAGTCTTGCAATACAAAAAATATATTTAGCCTTCGTCTTTGGTACTTCTTTTCATTCTAATGTACCTACTAGTTCAGGAATAAGTTAGTCTGTTTCAGTGGTTTTGTTAATATTTTTTTATGCAAATATTTTCTACTCCTATATAATTATATACATCTACATAAATAATAATACGTATATCCGATACATTACTTACAGTACTGTTACCGCAATTAGTTATAAGCTCTCTATTTAGAGTTTCTTTGAAAGTTGACGGCCTCCAAATCTAGCACAGATGATCTATATACATATACCCCAATTTGCATTTGTCTTGTCTAATGGCATTAGTATTTCTGATGGCTTGTAAAACGACTCTATCATTCAAGTTATTGTTATTTGTTACAGCTATATTTAATGAATATTAGAGGTCAACTATGAATGGTTGGTTAGTTTGAGCAAGTTGTTGAATGAGGGCCCTTTTGTAAATCGTGGACTAAAGTTATATTTGACTGAAGTTTTGAATTATACCTCTAATGGCGGTACTTTACTTGGCTTAGCGTATTCGCGTAGCGTTATCGATGTTTTTGTCCGACTTTGCCCAAATAATAAAATCTTTCCCATCACATCCTTTAATGTGTGATCAACTGATCAAAAACCGACAAATGGATGGAAACAACAATGGATTTTTGCATCATTCGTGCAAATACTCAAATATAACGTCCATACATTGTTGACGACCTCCGTGGTCGAGTGGTCTGTACGCCGGTCTCAAGGCGTCGCCATCTCGAGAGGTCCTGGGTTCAATCCCCGGTGGGGGCAAATGTTTGGGTGACGAATTTTCAAGCATTTGTTCTCCAGTCTTGGATGTTTATATAAATTTATAGATATATATTCAGGATATTTATATGTATATCTATTAAATATATTTATCCGTCGATTTAGTGTCCGTAACACAAGCAGCATTATTTGCTTAAAATAGGGCTAGTTGATAGGTGTGAATGTTTGAAGATACATGTCGTTTTCGGACAAACATAGCAAATATTTGAACACGATACGCCAAGTGAAGTGCCGGCATAAGTAAGGTATACCCAACAAGTGAGGTGCGCCCCTTTAGAAGAGCCCCCGGAGATTTCTCTTTATTTTTTTTCAATGTCAAAGTTCTTTATTACATTCATGAGTAAAAATAGGTGTTACAATGTAATAGAATCATCATGAAACCCAGTTGGGTGTAGCAAATTGAAAATACAGTAAATATCAAATTATTATTAGAATTGACATTAAATTATTATACAATTATTAAATGTCATTTTTAAATAGGATTGAACGAGTAAGATCTGTCAATAATATGTAATAGCTTACAATAATTCTAAGGGCCAAGTAAAGAAAAAAAAAAAAAAAAAAAAAATATATTCCTAAAATATCAGAAGATTCAATTAGGTATTTCATTTGTTTTACGTTTTATAATTGAGTTGTATATTCATGTCATTTGTATAAAAATAAACACGTTGATTTTTATTTTCATTGATTGCTTAATTTTCTTAGATAAACTTCATTTTGGAGAGAGAGAGAGAGAGAGAGGCCTAGTATTTTAGGCTGGAGATGCTCTATGCATAATGAAAATGATAATCACTTTAAATAAGCTGCCTACTATAGTGGTGGTGAAAGTATTAAATGTTTTAATCACTGACAATTTATAATAACATAGACTGATGTAAAGACAAGATGAAGATTATTACTGATAATGAGCTGAACTTTCCTGCAGACGTCATGAAGGTTAATCTGTTTAGACGTAATAAACAGTAAAATATGTCTATTTAGAGATAAAATATGTTGTTTGCATAAGAAAAACAAATCATATTATTATTTGGTTTTCATAGCGCATACCGATCGCAAAATTTTAGTTTTATGTTCACATTAAAATATGCAAACGTTTCTTTTCAACGCAGTTTTATTTTTATTATAGGTAATATCTTATTCTCAAATCTGGTATTCTTGTGGAATCTTGTATTGGTAGTACAGTTATTTAGTTAAAACTTTTATCAGTTTTATCATTGTAAATGTTTCATGGAGATTTAAATAAGCTAAAGGTGGGTGTTTACACCTCTGTCTTACCCTTCGGAGATTCAGGCATGATGATATGTTATGTTAAAGATTATTTTCTAATGGCGGTTTTAAGTAGTCATTATTTTGACCATCTCTGAGATTCCGGGTTCGAGTAGCAGATTCTTATTGATAAATTCGTTCAATTTTACTTAAGTAATTCTTGATTAAATCCACATAGATCTCATAACACAAGTCTTTCACATGAGGAGCTCGGTGACGTAGTGGTCAGTGCGCTTTGGCTTCGGTCGAAAACAAAGCTACCTTCGCCATGGTCAAGCCGTGGATGGGTGACCAAGACTTTGTGATCTCGAGCTTAGTTTCCAATATGGAAACTCAAAGTAATGAACCACCACGCTACCGTACTTCTCGAGAAAGAAAATAATTATTTATTAATTTATTATTATGTATAATATAACAGGACAAAATGATTTATAACTCTGACCGATTGTTGGCTAGGAAATCATGTCAGTGGGTTTGCAGGCATACTTTTTCTTTCTCTTCCTATTGTGTTTGAAGGTAGGGCTGTCACGGTATTGGCTGTCTGTCACGATCCGATACTCTTGAATGGTCACTAGGTAGCAGAATTGTATTATTCTGTACCTAGATCAAAGTGGAATATGTACGATGGTACAGAATACAAATCAAAACAAAATAATTATTTGAAATGAAAAATAATGAAATAAAATAATAAATAAAACTATTATTATTTATGAACTATTTAGATAATGGATTGCTGGTTTCAATCCTCACTTATTGTATATAAACAATAATCTTAAATATACATAAAACCGTTCAACCTTAATTAATGATGGTTAATTCTACATTATTTGGATAGAAAATTTTCCTACTCCGTATTTTTTTCTACGTTAATAAAGCACATAAAAATCTTGTAATCCTGAAGTCTTATGAGTTAATTAACAGTAGGGGATCGTATGACATTGGAGAAAGTCTTCAATGTTTAGTTCTTAATAATGTTCACACCATTAAATAAGTTTAATCAACATGTTAATAAAGGTTACAGTCCTGATATTCAAAACGTATTTATCTACCTAAGTAGCATGATTAACGCGATATGATATTTATCACGTTTTTATTTCGCTTAATTGTCAAATTCTGTAATACAAACTTTTGACAGATGAAAGTGATAAAAACGTGATAAATATCATAATCCAGTGTTCATGCTAAGAGGGCTGGAAAATTACTACAAATTCAAAAGTTATGCAAGTAAGTATAAGTTCTGTTATGAAAATATTTTTTCTTCTTTCTTCTTTCGTTTTTTTATTATCTAACATTATAAAGGAACAAGACCTCAATGCCCGATTTTTTTTCCACTGATACCTACCATTTCTGAATGAAGCAGCAAATTGAGCGTTACAGCCTTGATATACATTATTGGCAACTATTAAACACGTACGCATCAGCATTGGAACGCAACGCAACATCGATGCGCCCGCGCCGCACGTAACCACGGAATCAAAATCGGAAGCTTGTCTGTTGTCCGCTAACACCTGGTTAAGCTTCACTGCACAAGTAGTTATCACTACACATACAATTATTAGACCGGTAAATTTTAACAGCTATATACACGATATCACAATTAATGTTTAATATCCGCACGCAATTTTGTGATAAATAGTCTTTAAAATATAAGTTGGTATGATACTGTGCATGATTAGGAAATTATTTCGCCGAAAAATATTGCACGAGTAAAAATATCACTTTCCTTTTTGGTACTGAATTACGAATTATTATGGAGCTTTGGTTGATTATTATACACTACCGCAAAATTAAAATGTATTAACAGTTTAGGCATAACATATGCCCAATTATTCAAGCGAAATTATTTCCTTATTAATAATTATCGTTATTACGTTGATGCTATTCGGTAGGCAGCTCTCAATACATTAATAGGAAACGTAATTATTTACAAAAAATTACGTTGTCAAAGGTGAGGGCATTATTTAATTCCACATGTCTTGCGTAAAGCATGTTGTTGAAGTTGGAAACGACACAAAACGCAAATGAATGTCGTCGGGTCGCACGCTGACACACTTTCGGCTCGCGGTGTTATAATTACATTTTATCAATACCAGAACATATGCGAGGCGGAACACAAATTTCATATGACACCGGCCAATCTTTATTTTCACTTTTTTCCGTTGATACAATTGTCTTGGAGCTAGTCTTTGTTCTTTAAAAGTGAAACGGTGGTTTTCTGATTATATGATTATATTTATCCCATAATCTCTCTTTTTGTTCAACTTTGTGATATCATCATCGTGGAAATACATAGATCTACTCATGGTAAAACAATAATACAGTGCGTAGTTTATATGTATATGCTTACTTACATAATAAAATAGTTAGACCTATAAAAATATATCAAAGATAAAAGTAAACCAATTACGAAAAATCCTGTGTTACGTAACCAGGTCAGTATAGTATAATATTAAAATTGTAAAATATAACAATAGTTGAAGCCATAATTCGGTCTCTAGAGTACCAACTTCGCGCATGATTCACGCACGCGCCTTATAAATGTCGATTGAAGGCCAATTATACTCCGATTTGGATGCAGTGAAAACCTTAAATGGTATGAGGCTCATGTTTTGTGCAATACATACTGTATACTATTTTGCGGCGACGGGAGACCTCGCAGAATTTTTTCAGAACTTACTTTAGAAGAAGAAAAGAAGAGTAGAATACAATTGTCACCTCCCCAAATCTCTCCCGTGGGTGTCGTACAAGGCGACTAAGGAATCAGTGATTAGGAATGGGCAGCAGCGTTCCTCTTATACCAACCACCAAGGCTAGCAATGTATTGAGACTTTTGTGCCCGATACATGGCAATGGGCTCGCCACCTATTACATGGGACTTAACTTTGTTGGCGAAACGTGTGTGCTAGTTCACCTCTGCCTACCCCTTCGGGGATATAGGCGTGATTTATATATGTATGTATGTACATTTTGCTTAGTTTGCTTTTTTCAGTACCAATTATCTCTCTCCTCCCACTTATAATTTTCTTACTCTGAATTTTATCAAAGGCTTCTCAATTCAGTTTTCATTTCACCCATGTATTACTAAAAATGTTGTGTTTATTTGTTTTTACTAAGAAGTATATTCTAATCAATATTACACTAAGAAAGCAAGTTTTTAAATGGACTTCGTTCGTTTTTGAGTAGACCATTTAAAAAAATGAATTACGAAATAAACATCAGAAATTGTCTTAGGATGTTACAGAAATTAGAAATCGGTCATTGCGAATTCGCGTCTCCGTTCCGCCCGGCAAGGGTCGTTACACGTCAAACACTTCCGACCTTTGTCGTCAGCCGTCACGTCACTTTCTACGGGCCTCTAACCCAAATGGTCAAAGTTGCATTACATTTTGTTCAACTTACAGTCACAAACAGAAGCAGTTGATAAATTAGTATTGTTGGCCAAATGTGGTTTCACAACAATCTCATATCCCAATTCGATGCAGTAAATACTTCGGATCTACATTACAATAGTAGTTGCGGCTAACGAACCTTGTTTGTGGTGATGTAGCTTATAATGTGCCAACCTTTTTAAATGGATGGTAGAAGAAAAGCAATGATCGTACAAAGGAACTTATCAGTCTATATACGTACAAGCATATCATTAGATTAGCAAGGCATGATAATTTTCGTCTTTTAAATCTGATAAAATTGTAATGTGAGTGTTAAACACCTCTGCCTACCCCTTCAGGTATAGAAGCAAAATGATACCTTATGTTACGTTATTAAATTACTCTCTCTCTCTTCGTTTTGATAAAAATCGAGGGCTTTTGTGCATGGTTCGCGGCTGCTTTTGCTTTGTTGAGTTGCGTAGTAATATTTCCGCATTCATTTACATGGGCAGTCATGTTATTTATTCAATTTAAGTATGTAAATAATCTTACGAGATGAGTCAAAAGTTATGCCGTTGACTCTAGGAGGCCTCGTTCTGAGAAGAACTAGCATAAAAGCTGAGCATGTTTCCTTTCTATATTTCCCATTTTATAATGTAAGAGAGGTCTAACGCATAGATAAATTATTTAACTATTTGTAAAATTCAATTAACATAAATATTTGCATCGACTCCACATTTACTTATCGAATAAAGATACCACTCGTAAAATTCATTACTGTATTTTGCAAACATTTTATTCCTTACTGAATGTTACATAATTTTTTTTGGTATTCTTTATTACAATATTAGTATATATTAATAGTATAAACAAAGTAGCTTTTCACCGTCTGTCCTTTGGACGTCGATAGTTTCTTATAATTACATTTACCCTAAATTGATGGTTGCTAATGGAACTGACAGCATTCTCTGCTGTCGTTAACCAGAGAATGTTGCTGAAGATTAATGTAATAAAAATCCTTCAGGAACTTGTAACTTGTATTAAAATATGGTTTTCAATTCCAAAACTAATTTTGAAGGATTATTAATATTAAACGATAATCATATAAGTATAACCCAAGGAAGCATTTTCACGAACGAAAAATAAGATAATTTTATTATGATCACACTTCATACTCATTATGTAATTATATACATAGTATTCTAAAAGATCACTGTTGTAAATATAAAAATACTCAAATGCCCAAAATGAGGAAAGATTTAATGTTTCAAACACCAATTGCCTCAACCAAACATACACATTTTCATCAACATATTTAAAAGGAAAAATACACTTGTTTAAATCTTTGCACTTCATTGTTTGAATTGGCACGTTTTTACACTAAGAGTGTTTTTTGATCCGTAGTCAGTAACCCAGTAGTAACCACAATAGTTAAATTCTAGACAAATAGCGTCAATGGAAACACCAAAATGTATGACGTTAGCTTGACAAATTGTTAAGTTTGCGATGAAAATTCGAAGCAATATACATCAGCCGCCATCTTACTAATCCCAGCATCGTATTGTGGTTAAATTGTCTATAATTATTTAACATTAGATAAATTTCACAATTCGACTATAGGACAAGCTGTCATATAACAACATTATACTTTTTCACCATTGGTTCATATTTTAACCTACTGGTCAACCTGAACACGGATCAAAACAACTGATCTTAAGTAATTCTATAAATTTGACGAACAATCATAATAATATTGTTCACTAATCATAACAATCTAATAATCGAGGACACACATACACAAAACAAGAAGGTGTATTACACATCCTTGTTTTTTATGAGTTACACAATTTCATACACATACATACATATAATCACGCCTGCAATCCCTGCAGAGTCCAAGGAGCACTGTGTTCCTTAAGACCACATTTAGCCATACAAAAATTGGGTTTGGTCAGATGAAGAATCGTGAAAGAGTAGTAACAAGTGGCTAGCTCATCGCCTACACAATCACAGACCAGTACCCAATACGCCCTTAGTCGCCTTTTACGACATGCTAGGCAAGAAAAGCAGTTGGTACATTCTTTTTGTGTCCCGGACCAACACGGGACCACAACGGGGGTCGAGGGTCGGGGTTACACAATTAATCGAATGTAAATAAAAATACTTAGTAAGTTGACGCAATGCGCGTTTGAAAATCATAATTAATTTGATATTCAATTAAGTGACTAATATCTTCAAAGAAATATTAAACATTAAGCGTGTGTTGAAAAGATTTAAGTTATATAAACGATTAATGACTCATAGTTTTTAAACGGAGGCTCGTATGTTGATGCAGAACTACACCTAAACGTGATTCACGTGTATGTTACTTGCTTACTGGGCTTACAAGGTTTTTCTTGCAATGTGTCTCACACGTTTTGTATGCAGTTTCAATTTGCTCACTACATCAACATTTTATTTTGCTTTATGATCTCTAAATCTTAGAGATACTCTCCATCGCACTCGCTCTTATAAAAACCTAAATCACAAAGATTCCGTTTGAGGAATTCTTTTTAAAAACAACATTTTTCAGACATGATTAAACAGTCCTTATATACACTTATTGTTAGTGTAGCGAAATCTCTACTTACACTGAATTATTCTTTTACCTTTTACCTAATTTAAAAATAGCACTTAATATAAAGTGGGAATTTATACATTGATTTCTTTTCTAACGATATAAACTATTTGATTTTACTTTTTCTACAACGTTTTACTAGAACTATGCGACCGCGAACTTTCTTGACTGTACTACTGAGTCTGTATTATGTTTAATTTCCAATTATCTATACTTATAATAAAACTGTAGATGTCGAATGTCTGTACATAGAAAAAACATGGTTAAAACGGTAAGTACGGGCTGATCTCCGAAATGGCTGGACCGATTTCAATGAATAAACCTGGTCAACACCTTAGATACTTTTTATTTAGGAAAATTTAAGGGTAGGCTAGTTTGATAGTTAAAAAAGCAGTAACCGCGGTCGAAGTTGCGGGCAACAGCTAGTTCTATATATTACTTTTCTTACACTGTGCACAGTGAGCAACAGGCTGTTACGTAGGGACGTAAACATATTGGGAAAAACATGGGCGTGTTAATACGTTTACCCCTGAGGGAGAATACAGACGATGTTTACGTAGCAGAAAAGAATCTAGGTATATTTTAAACTTAGACTCCGAGCTACAGTGTTACCAGTGTTATAGAAAAATCCCATTGTTTCAGCTCTTGTTTTTGAATAATAATAATGTTTTCTGTTAAAACTAATCCCGGTGTAATCATTAACAAATATTATATGTGACTAGGAGTTTTTGTTTCTTTTAAATGCATTCTATAAAAATAAAAAACATTACACGCGTTTACAATGCAATGCACACCTTTTACTTTACGTAACAACAATCTTTCAAAGTAATATTTCAATAACAATAGATATAATATTTAAAATATATAAATAATTATAGTTGCTTTGATTCAAAATTGTTTTTATGTATGTACTAAATTTATTGTTTCGTAGTTAAGGAGTAATCAACACTTGCATTAAACTAAATAACCATTCGATATTAAGCACCTATACGAGTATAAGTAATAGATTGTAAAATCTTTTTCATTGATACATTTTAAATAGTACTATGCGTAATTGTAGTTACTAAAAATGACTCAAAGTGAAGGACATCGAATATGAATTAGCTACTGTGAAATTCATGAATCATAGGTCAACGGTTAGAATCAATTACGAGAGGCCTGTCACTACTCTTACAAAATTTCTTAAAAATCTGTGTAAATTATTTTCATAAAAGAAATAGATAGGGTAACAAAATATTATATCTGAAGTTTCGGTGAGACCAAATTTGGAACCAAACCTTGAGTTCAGAGGATCTGTTGCAAAAACAAATCAATTAATCGGTCACTACGTGATTTATTTTGCTCTAAATTATCCTCGTTCTGCCTCTCTCTTAAATATTATAGACCCGAATGAGATTCTTAGTAAGACATTTTGTAATGGCGGCATCCATTCATACCATCCAGTTATAGGAAAGGTATTACTTTTTCTTGTAATGTGAAATTAAGATTTCCAAGATTTAATGTCTTTAATTAATACACAAAGGTAGTTACATAATTTTGTATTTCCTATGACAACATCCATTGTTATAGCTATAATAAAGGTTATTATCAATTTAGAATACATACATTCGTTATTAAATATCTCATGGTAGTAAAACACAGTAATAAAGGTATTGCATCATCATCAGATGCATCGCCGCACCAATTTTTCTTAAATTTTAAACCATAAATGCAAAGGCATATGGTATTATGTACACATATGCAATTATTAGGCCTGCATCTCTATAGGGGTTGGCAGAGCAACTTCCAGATTCGTCATCATCAGCCTATACACGTCCCAATGCTGGGACAGGCTTTCCTCATGGAGACCCACATGAGTATGGGCCGTAACATCACCACGTCACAAATGCGACCGGGTCCAACGGTTTAACTTACCTTCCGAAGCACGGAGGAGCTCGAGATCACAAAGTCTTGGTCACCATCCACGTAGCTTTGTTTTCGATCGAAGCCAAAGCGCACTGACCACAACGCCACCGAGCTCCTGTCCGATGTAATAGTGGATAAGCCTATTGCCGTTACCGGGCACTCAAGAAATTCCTTAACCACTCTATAATTCAAACCAAAAATCCAAACACACAAGACAGGTATTCACACATATCTACCACCAAAAGGAATCTCTGAAGTTTGAGCGTAAGCATAATTATACCATTACAAATATTTTCAAGAACCGTAGAGGAATGGCGTGTAAACTTTTATCCTTATTATATAAACCTGGTTCGTTTTCGCAGAAACAATCAGTGTCTCAAATCTGCCAAGGAGTTCCTATAAAGAGTATCTGCCTAAATCACTCATCATGATGGCATACGAGGGTTTATTTATAAAAAATCTTCCCCATTTATGGATTTACGATGTGACAAAGCAAAATCTATCAACATGCAAGGCACACCTCACCTTCAATAGAATTCAGCCAAAAGTTGACTAACACATTATTGCTCTACCATTCCGGTGCTAACATGACGAATTTGAAGGTCCAAGAATAAATGATATTATAAGTACCTCATGTTATATAGCAATTTTATTGTCTTTTTCGCAAAAAAAATGCATAAGACCGTGATACGGTCATTGCCTTTAATGAAATTAATTTTGATGCAACTTTCTGCCTGGTTGAAATAATTGAGAATATGACAACGCATTTTTTTGGTATGCTTGAAATGTGTGTGTCAAGCTCTTTACTTAACACGTGTACCTATTGGTAGATATAAAAAAAAATTACATACGAATAATTTTTAACCGCCATCGCCAATGAAAATTACCTGAAACAAAAAATAATCTAATTAGTTCATGCGCAGGTATTCTAATTATAGCAAATTATTATTAACGTTTAGTATAATTAATGTGCTAATTGTGTAGGTATTACGTTCCGAAAGAATTTATTGAATTTAGGAACTTGCGAACTGCGGAATCGGAACCACAGCTCTAACGACTCATCGGACGATGAAACCGATTTAATGAGTTCTTTGTTTCTTAAAAAAATTGCGTGAAGCATCGATCCGACACCATCATGTGTAACGGTCAAATATTACGGTAATTCGTGGTAGCTCGCGTGATCCAAATTGTCCAAATCGCTTAAACGCATCATCGTCATAAAATCTAAGATATAAACCGAGTTGATACAGTTTCCGTGTTGCACAATCACTTTCGGTATGTTACAAAATTTATTTTTTTGTAAATCAATGACTCACACCTATAGAATTGAAAGCAAGTTGTCTCATGAGTACCGTTTCTCACTGAGATCTTTATGTATATATCAATTAAGATAACTTCCCTTGAATGTTATCAAAATAATTAAGGTAAAATATCCCTTCAATGTTTGAAATTTTATTTCATATCATAATATAAATATATATTTAAATTCTATATTCAGCTCATTGTACAGTTTAGAATGGAGCTACTAATTGATTTCTACCTACTTGTCGTATATTTTTTTTCATTACTGTTTTAGTTTCGTTGACAATTTCACGCAGACGTTTTTTAAATATTTTAAACGTATGTATTTATTCCAATCAGAAGCGCTAATATACTCTTCATTTCACATGTTGATTTGTTTGCCAAAAAGATTTTTAGTGCCAAACATTACTTTCAAAAGACAAGTCGGAAGTGTTATTTAAAAGTTCTTTTAAAATTAAGAGTTCTTAATAAGAAATTCTTTTAAAATTCACAATGGCAGGGGCCAAAATAATTGAAAGAAAATGTCAATAATTTTGTTGCTGTGAAAGAAAAATGTTAGGATCATAGCCAGTGAAAAGAATTAATCTCTGCCTCACGGGAAAAGGCGTAACCTTGTGTATGTTTGTAATAAACCTGGAGTTAAAACTTAAAAGCTTTTTTATCTTTTATCTATCTCTTTCATTAGAATGTTCTCGGATCTGTAAATTGAAACCTATTACAGAACCATTGCCACTAACTCTCCACCTACGATACCTAAGTCCGCCGCCGCACCAAACTCAGTACAATTAATCTCGCTGGATTCACATTCCGATACCATCTTATATGGTGGACTAATTACAATCCATTGCTTACGAAGTTAATTACCATAATCACCGTGATACAAGACGGGAAAATAGTAATTAAATTTATGTTTGTAAATAATTATATCTATTTCTCAATTTATTGAGTTCATTGAGTTGATTTGAAACTGAGGGAAAAATCATTTCTGTTGACAAATATGACATTTTCCTATTTATTGGTGGGGTAATAACGGAATATAATATATGTAAATCAATTGAGCCATGTGGTAGCGGCTCATTTAAAGAATACTACCAACCCATCTCTTCCCTTAGGTATCGTAAAAGGCAACTTAGACTTAGAACTGCGCAACATCCAATAGCTTATAGCGGCAAGGGGCTCACCACCTGTCACGCTGAATGCAGTCACTGCTTGGTGAAGTTCGGACTATGTCAATGGACTGCTTTTGCGGTGCTTTTGCCTAGTCTCTGACTAACCCTTAGGGGATAATATTCGTGATTATATGTATGTATATAAATTAATTATAGACAAAAATTTTCTATACATAAGAATATTAAATGCTTTTATGTTGACTAATTAACCAAAGACCCTACATTTAAATTTATCAAAGGTTTTTCTTAAATTTCCATAACTAGTAAGATCAAAGCGTATTTAACGTGAACCTACGTCGCACGATGTGCCTACATCGAATCCTTTTCTATGTAACGGTAACAAGTCTCGATACGTGCACAGAAATCGACCATGTGTGCGCATGACATGATATTCTGCGATTGATTTACATTCAGGTCCACTTGTAATGCCAACGATCTTGTTAGATGCAATCAAGCCATAATAAATATTTGGGCAATTAACCTGCACACTCCCAAATAATTTACCTTCCCAAAACTGTCACCTTACCCATTTGTGGTCGTGATTGTATCAATCTGATCAAGTGTCACCTCTCTATTATAAATATCTGTTATTGAGATGGTATAATCCGAGGTCATTCCAGCGTCTGAAAATCCTTCCCCTGGGCACGAGTGGCCACAGTTGACTTGCTCTTTAAATAGTTTTCGAAAATATTGTTGATTGATTCTCATTCGAAAAGCAATTGTAGTGCGGTGTCGATTCAGTAGTCGATAAAGCACATAAAAATAAAGCACTGCGTGAAGCTGGAAATGATCTTTAAGCTCAAGCATAAAGATCATTTCCAGCTTCACGCAGGAGTTGGTGCTTTTCCACCAACATTGCAATTTTCGTGGATGAGTTCTCGACTTCCGGGCAGACACATTTCGTCTTCTCAAACTGACTCAAAGAGAAAGGATTAAAATTTTAATAAAATAATGGATTTTTTTGAATCCGAGAATGATCTCCTTGATCTTTGTCTTTTGTTATCTATTGAAGAATAAATTAGATCGAATTAAATAATGCGTTTAAAAATGTCGTAGAGTTAAATAACGCCTAATAGTTAAATCGTATGTGAATGTTTCCACTTAAAATTAAAATTTAACATTTGAAGTGAAACTAAAACTATTTAAATTTCCTTTAATGACGTGCGTGATTAATGATATAAATAAATCGTTCCACAGATTTCGTTTAGGAGTTCCGCTTCATAAACTAGCCTGAAAGTGGTACATATGTAAATTATTTTAAAAGTGAATCTTGGGTAGAAAATAAATCAAAAACTAGTATAGTTTGTTTACTCTATCTGTTTCTTAACATCTACAAATAATAAAGTATGTAGATGAATACGTTGTACAACTTAACACTTATCTAAAACCCCTTTTTTTCCGAACATACATTTAGAATTTTTTGAATGAAATTACAAGTTATTAAAAAAGAAATTTTATTAAAATAAGCCGTCAAAAATCCTTACAATGTATGCGAACACATGTTGAATATGTAAACAATTATATCTTGAATTAGATTTTCTTAAACAAACCCAAATATAAATAAAGATCGAACAGAAATCCCAGATAATTTATAAATGCATGTGATAGCTAATCTTAATTTACATCTCTCATGTTCGGTAAGTAGGTCCTTAATACCCCCAGATGCGGGTTGTAAGTGATCAATTACCGCCCTAGGTTAATAATGTAGCTAGAAACGCCCTAGGGCGATAAGTAATTAAAAAAAAAACTCTTTCAATAAGTTCGCGTACATCTAACCATCTTACTGACACTAGACATCATGCATTCAGCCCAATGACAAAAGAGGTCGCTTCGCTATTTTCATCAATTTTAAATATCGAACGGCGAAGCTAAATTTAGTTCTTGAAAATAAATTTATTTATTCTTGTAATGCCTTTTTTTCCACTTACCTCACAATCGAGATGTAAAGCAGAGTAGTTAGCTCAGGTGTAAGCATCAATTGCACCCTCGAACTATAAGCGCCCTCGCTGCGCTCGTGCGCCTAAATATCTCGGGCTGCAATTGATGCCTTACAGCCCTTGGGTACTAATCTACTATTAAACTACCTACGTGACGTTATAATACTACCAATATTACATTACCCAATCAAACAGATACACGGGGAGTTATCATATCTGGTGAAATGGTGGTAACATTTCTGCCTATTCTTTCGGGGGAAAAGGCGTGATGATAATATGTGTGTCAAACATATCATCACGAACTGAAATCGTTTTGACTTATCTGTAAGTTAGTTTATTAGGAGCTTGTTTGGAGATGGTGACAGGCAGCTTACTTTATACTAGTTGTATTTCTTTATTTATTTGGGTAGTGTTTAATTTTCATTCATTAATTCTTTTTAAAGGTAAAGCTTGATTTCCTTCTCTCTTCTCTTCTCTTCCTAACGAAAGTTCGCCAGCAATGAGATTTGAGAAGCTTACCAACGAATACTTATTTCTTAATACTTAATTCTTAAACTACTCCTTAAATTTCTACTAGGTGGTGAAACCCATCCACTAGGTGGACGACGACGATCTAAGGAAACCGCTGGATGTTGGCAGCGCAGGACCGATTGTTATGAAAATCTTGGGGAAGGTCTATGTCTAGCAGTGGACGTCATACGGGTGATGATCATACATACATACAGTGGTGGTCATATAATTAAGAATTATTATATATGACACAGGATTTTTTCAAACACTTTAATATATTTTATTACACAATTGTTTTAAATTCATTTTTGCCATTGCAAAATGTTTTTGTACTTACGATACACTCATTTACACGCGTAAAGAATAAAAAAAACAAAATATATAAATTCTATTCATAAAAAAACCTTACACTGATTGTACCATGTCTACCACTTGGCTGGTCACATAATTAAGAACGCTGAATAGTTTTTCTTTTTATTGAAATTAAAAAATCCAATAGTATGTCTATGTTACTTCTAATCATCTTTATATAATAATGGCGTCATTCAGCCAAATTATAATATTGAAGCGGTATTTTTTCGTAAAATAGCAAAAGTTGTGACAAATCTACTAGGGATGTTATAATAAATCTTCGTGAAGAGAATTGGTCGTATAAAAAGATAGCTGATCATCTGCATTGTTCGAAAACGATGGTTTTCCATGCTGTGAAGCATTTTATACGTATTCAAATATTCCGCGCGCACCTAAACAGAGATTGACACCGCGGCGAGATGATGGAAATATTGTTCGTTTGGCAAAACAAGATCCTTTTAGGGGGTCTAACGAAATAATAATGGAATATTTTGGGGAAAACAATCCTTCGGCAATCTCATCACGCACTATTCGGAGACGTTTGGTAGAAGAAAAGTTGTACGGACGTATAGCAAGAAAGGTACCCATGTTGAAAAGGTGCCATAGGCAAGCTCGCCTTGCATTAGCAAGAAAGTATGAAAACTGGTCAGCTCTACAGAGGAAAAATGTCCTTTTTTCTGATGAAACCAAAATAAATAGAGTGTATTCTGATGGAAAACGTTACTTGCGGCGTCCTTCGAATAAAGCATTTGATCCCAAATTCACGAAAGTGACCTTAAAGCATGGCGGTGGAAATGTGAAGATTTGGGGGTGCTTTTCAGGTCACGGAGTCGGACCTGTTAGGCTCATAGAAGGTAACATAGATCAATTTCAATACAAAAATATATTGGAAACAACAATGTTACCGTATGCTCAAGATGTTCTTCCGGTAGTTTGGATATATCAACACGACAATGATCCCAAACATACGGCACGCTCAGAAAAGGTATTTCTCGAATCACAGTCAGTTTCTGTCTTAGACTGGAAAGCTAACAGCCCAGAGTTAAACTCTATAGAACACCTTTGGTGTGAAATTAAGAAAATGGTACAAAATCGAAAATGCGGCAATTTGAGAGAACTTTATGATGTTTTTTAGAAGAGTGGAATTCTATTTCTTTTGAAAAATGTGAAAAATTAATTGAATCCATGCCTCGTCGTTGCAAAGCAGTTACAAAGAGCCGTGGACATGCTACCTATTAATTATAGTTTAAATTAAATTATATTATATTTATTAAAGAAATTTCATACAAATAATATATTTTTACTTAGCCTGTGTTTCATCGAAACCAATTCTAGAACAATTCAATGTTCGTTCTTAATTATTTGTCCAGCATTATTTATATAAAAATTTGTTACTCTTCAGAAAAAAGTTATTTTTGTGAAAAATCCGTTATTATTTTATACATTTTATGTATAATTATTTTCGTTTTGGCCATTTGAATGTTTCATAATACAAAAAAATAATATCTAAGAAAAACAAAAAAAAAATTGATAATTAGTTTGAAAATTTCTGTTTTTAAAAATCGTTCTTAATCATACCACCACTGTATATATAATCACGACTATTATCCCCTTATAGTTAGTCAAAGACTAGGCAAAAGCACCGCAAAAACATTTTATTGTCATAGTCCGCGCTTCACCAAACAGTGACTGCACTCAGCGTGACAGGTGGTGAGCCCTAAAAATTTACAATAATAAAAAAATAATAATCTAATAATGAAGACAATAAACTACAAATGATTAGGTGGGTGTAGATATATTATAGATACTGTGGCAAGCTCTTTGCTACACGCGCATAGATTTAGGGTTGGGAAAAAATAATAATGTAAATTTAAATATATCGAGGAACAAGAGAGCTTAGGAAAAATACCAATGCATGTTAGAAAAGGCCGCCGAGTGATTGTATTTTGAATATACGAGTTGAGGGTACACGTGTCTTTAATTGAGTAGAAGAAGCACGCCCCCGCACGATCCTAAGTGTATCCTAAGTGTATGCAATAAGATATAGTATGTAGGTACATACTATATCTTATTGCATGACTTACATAATATATATGTCTTAGAATTTACATATGCCCAATTTAATCACAATACAATTCTGCTATTATTTTATTTTTACAGCGGTGGGAAAAAATTCCTATATTTATTTATTTAAGCTTTTGTCCATTACAGAAAATGTACACATGGTAGACTTAACGACTGATGTCGCTCTCTAACAGTCAAGATCTGATATATCAATTTTACTTTGGAGTGGAATACCTATTCAATAGTAGTAGTAGAGTAGTTTGTTTACCTTTTTTTAGACTCTAATCTAAAAGACATACTAGTACTCGTAATAAGTCTTATACAGAGCGTCCCACGGCCATGCCACATGGAGGGAAAGTATATTAAATATTGAAGATATGATGTTTTACTTAAAGAGGACATCATTTTATTATTTATTTTATGTGGAACTGCATTCATAGATTTATTTAAAGTCGCCTGCATCTACCGGGATTTGAACTTGCGAAATGTGAAAAAAAAACTCCATGTATTTTATGATAGCCGTCGAAAGGGTTAATCACAAGGATTATTTTTTCTTAAGGAACATAGCATCTTCAATGAAAGGAAAAAAATTTTTCGTCAGGAACATTTCGTCTGACTCTGCCGTGTTTCTTATAACTAACATGATCATTTCAAAGTATTTACTACATACTCACTTAAGAATACAAGATTTCCTTGTTATAAGTATGTCATAAAAATAACAAAACGATACACATACCGTTTGTAATATTTGAATACTTTTTTTTTACTAATTTCAGCCAGAGCCACATTGTAATTACGTGCTCATAATGTTATAGGAAACACGGCAAAGTCAGACGAAATTTTCCTAACGAAAATTTTAATAAAATTTTAAAGTTCATGATCTTCCTTTCATTGAAGATGCTATGTTCCTTAGGAAAAAATAATCCATATGATTAACCCATTCGACGGTTATCATAAAATGCATGGTGATTTTTTTTTTCACATTTTGCGAGGTCGATTCCCGGTAGAGGCAGGCGATTTTGAATAAATCTATGAATGCAGTTCCACTTCTTATAAAAAATAAAATGATGTCTTCTTTCAGTAAAATATCCTACCTTCAATATTTAATATACTTTCCCTCCATGTGGCATGGCCGTGGGACACACTGTATATTTTTATATATTAATATTTTATTAAATAAAATGAGATATAAATGTTTTATTAATAAAATTTTAGAGGTGTTTTTAGAACATTTACATAAAAGATAATATCGTGAATTGCAATTCAACGGAAAGGTATTTGTCAAGGTTTCTTTCAGTTCAGTGCAAATTTAGTATCAAGCTAGTTTTTCGCAATTTATTTTTTGTCCGAATTAAGGTCAATGGAAATGAATGTTATCAGTTTTAATTTAAAGTTTGAAGTATTTGATTTACGTATATTTTTTTATTCATTTCTATTTTTTTATTTGTGGTTAAACAGGCATATAAAAGAAAATGTATACAATATCATTACTTTTCTATGTGGGTCATCAATAAATAATCTAATAACGCTACAAAGATACGAATCGCACCGGGGCGGGGCGGCGGGCGCTAAAGATGACCTTATCACCGGCGACATTTCATTAAATATCTAATAAAGATGAAGTGACCTAAATTTTTATGTCATAAGGGCGTTCTACATTTCAGCTGTCACTGTGTTCTATGTATGTCTTAGTACACTACTACGATATTACAAGACATAACAAAAACAATTGAATAAAAATAAAATAAACCTTCTCTTAGCACTGACTTACTTATACGCATCTTAGATATTTCTAATTTTGTGTGGAATCATAAAATTTGAGGACTATAAAAACTAAAAATAATATATTATTATAACAATAACTAATAAACCTATAAAGCGTATAAATATATATCTAATTACGTATTAATCTGAACGACATTATATCAGCGCCTTGAATAACACCATTTTCTTAATAACCTCCATCACAAGTAATTAAATACTGAATTATAGAAATTCATTCCTTAATGTTGTCGCCGTATTAACTTTCCGACCATTCAAATACATAGAAGGTGCTGAACATTTGCATTTAGGTGACCAACATGAAAGGCTGCGTGGGAGTCAAATAAATGTTACTATCGTTGTTTAAATAGAATTGAATACAATAAATTAGTCGTAACTCCTTATTGGTAGCTTCTGTGAACTGCTTTGTAAACAAATCGGGTTTATTATTGTAAATGGTAGTAGTCATCAGCTACAGTAAGTGACCTAGAATGTTTTTAAAAACAATGAACAACTGTAATTATCAGCTTTGCACATATTACCTCTATATGCCTACTTTTTTGAAATCTCCGGAGACGCCCAGTTTCAGTATAGGACTGATTTAAGTCGTATATTTATTTAACACACATATCATCACGCCTCTTTCCCCGGAGGTGTAGGTGTTAAATATAGTTCGTACAATCAAATTGGTTCGTTTTGTCACTTATGACAGATTGACGCATAGAGACGTACGACGATTGTAACGATATACGATTCATATGAGATGTCGATTTAATACCACAGAACTGTATTACACTTACTTGATTTTAGCACACTGACACTGTAATTTGAAGTCAGAAAACGCAGCAGAAGTTACTGTAAGCTGAAAAATACTTCTTAAATATTATGAAATAAATAATTTGAACTTAACAAGGAGCTTGTTTTGAAAACCAGTTATGAATACGATTGATTATTCGGATTTATTCGTTATATAAGTGAAATCGAAGGGTAACAACTACAACAATGGACTATAATAAGTGACTTTGAAACGAAGACAAGAATAAAAACTATTTAATATATTTATTATAAAATTATATTGTTATATTAATTATTTCGCTTGTTTTGTAGACATAAATTTCAATTTAGTAAAGAAGAATTCTGCAGCTTGTGATTAATTAAAACTAGCTCCATAATTCCTTCAGAATTACAGTAAAGGTATTTGAAACTGTGCGAGTTACGCCTGTACAAAGTTAATACGGCTTGAATACCATGAAACGTAAAAACGTACTTCTTAGATTGTACGAACTATAACCCACATTTCGATATGATAGTCCTCGTGTAACAGGTGATGAGCCTATTGCCATGCACCGGGCACAATGTGAGGCAAGCGATATTCAACATAACTTATATAATATTAAGTTTTTATTCTGGTACTTAACTCTGTGGTTTAGGCGCTGGAATAGAACTCGCGAGTTTTGCGAGCGATATTTTTTTAAAGAGATTGGTAATTTGTTCACAATAAATAGTTAACTACGTTTTTAGGTTTTTTATCTTCACTGTAATCGGTATGTTTATCCACGGTCCCGGGGTAGAATTTCCAGTGTGGATGCAGATATTTGTGGACGAATGCAATTCTTTCCGGTTTATGATGTTTCTAATATTATTTCTTATAATTGTTTAAACTCTATTTTTATAATATTATATAAAAATTTAAGCTTTTTCCTTTGGCCAGTTGATAGGTGTGAATGTCAGGATTTATTTATTTATTATTTATAGCATCGTAATAAGATTAGACGACAGATTGTTTTCCCTGACTCGTAACTGCTTCTTTGCTTTCGCTTTTAAATTTATTTTTTCTGTGACAAATTTACTTTCATACAAAACATACATGATATTTCACGTTACTTTCGTTACATTCTTAAGCATGCAAGCCACCTTCATTATTACATAAAAAAAAATTTAGAATGCATTTTTTATTTCACTGCATTACACCTTTCATTTCAAGATACGTTTTAATTGGTTTTGATTAAATTCACAACGAATATTACTTAAATTTGTGGTAAAAAGGCAATACCAACATTTTACTGAATTGTGAAAGTTTGGTAAAAGTACAAGTGTCAATTAGTAAAAGTAATGTGGTCTATAGTTAAGCATTATCGAGTAAAAAAAGGTTTTTATAGTATAGCAGCTATCTTTTTGGCATCCAAGATTCAAAGACATAGAGTCTCATACGAATATCATTGACGAGCAATAAAAAACCGAAAAAATTAAAACCGTTTACCCTTGAAAAGGCGCCATATCTTGACTATACTTTTTAAATACGTTTCATTACTCGCACTGTGTTAATTACGTGGTGTTACATCCTCAATTTACCGTATTCACCGACCGATATTGACCTCGTTTACGTAATTTAGAGCATGACGAAAATATGCGTGCTTCTTATAAATGAACTAAGACAAATACCCATATGTAAACATGAGCGGTCAATGAACTAAAAAGTGACAAACGTCCAAGCTTAATTCATAGTTTTGTAATTAAAATATTCCTTAAAATTTACTCGCTTATTCATAAAACACGTTAATCAACTACTTGAATGCATAAGATTTCCTTATCCACAAAACCGATTTATTTAATGCTAGCTTTTGCCCAAGACTTCGTCCGCGTAGAATAGTTACTTTGAGATAGTGTGATGGTATATAGCCTTCCTCAATAAGTAGATTATTCAACACTGAAAGATTTTTTAAATTGGAACAGTAGCCTCAATTGGTGGGATTGAAAATTTACTCCTACTCTATTATATTATTATTAGGAGCTATTATTATTAGGAGCAAAGATCATAGTTTCTGGAAGGCGTTATATGTAATTTTTTTAACATTCACCCGCATGGCACCCGTTCTCATAAGAATATCGGGAAAAAAGGTAGCCTATGTCCTTTCCCTGGCTCTAGACTATCTGTGTACCAAATTTCGGTTACATTAGAACAGTAGTTTTGACGTGAAAGTGAGACAGACAGACAGAGTTACTTTCGCATTTAAAATATTAGTATGGGTTTATCTGTCACTTTGACAGCCCGTTTGGTAATTGCGTCAAAAAATAACAGCTGTTTATCGTCCCCCATTTTGTCATACACTTTTCCAAAGGATGACTTATTTGACAGATATGTCACATTTCAAACATAGAATAATTATGGTTTTTTGAAGTCATATTTCCAGTCTTGCTTATACTTTTATAGCTTTTATGAATGGGGGTTAAAGTAAAAAAAAGGTTAACAAAGTCTATTCAAACAAATACAATCTCGACTTTACTGTGAACATACAGAAGAGAGATTTGCGAAATATAAAACATTTCATATTGTTTGCGAGTATATGTAAATAATTATTATTCATTGTAAATATGTAGTCCTCAGCCTATATACGTCCCACTGCTGGGCACAGGCCTTCTTCACGGAGAAACACAGGAGGAGTATGGACCGTTACACCACCACGCTGGCCCAATAATGATTGGAGTTGATGGGTACATATTAAATGTTAATATAGGGAATGCCAGTAAGTTTACGGATATTTAACAAAAGAAAGTTAAATAAATGGCAAACAAAAATTCTCACACAAAAAAAAATCTCAAATTGTAATTTATAAAATCATAACACATAAAATCACGCCTGTAATCCCCGAAGGGGTAGGCAGAGTCCAAGAAGCACTGTGTTCCTTAAGACCACATTAAGCCATACAAAAATTGGGTTTCGTCAGTTGAAAAATCGTGAAAGAGTAGTAACAAGTGGCTAGCTCATCGCCTACACAATCACAGACCCAGTACCCAATACGCCCTTAGTACCCTTAGTACATTATTTTTGTGTCCCGGACAAGCACACGGGATATACTATGTTATAAAAGCATAAAAATTATAACTTGAGATACATTTATTGACTATTTAAAATATTTTTGATAGTGTGCCTGAAGCTGCGATGCTCAGATATGTAGCTAAATTGCCAAGTTTGTCGTAAGTCACCAGAAAAATATTAAGTACTATCATCTACTATCACTTCATATCAATCCTGATAAATATACCATTAAAATTATATCGGGGTTGTAACGAACTAACCACTAACCGCACGCGATCTAGCAACTCAAATACTTATTATCACCGTTGCGGTATAATAAAACTATTAAATAAAACGAGAGCATTAACCTATTTTAATATGTTCTTGTATTTGTCAGGCTGTCTTATTATTTTTATAAATGACATATGGCATTGGAATGTTTTCACGGAATACTGGTAACAGAAATATTAAACTGCAGATGTACAATCGGCCAGAGAAGTAGGTTAACACTTCACTCTCATTCAAAAATACACTTGTGCGTAAGTCTATAGGTTTCCACGTCTATATGTCAGTAAATAAAAAAAATTGTGGAGGTTTCCTGTAGCTAAAGGGGTGTACTCTCATAAATCAGAAGCAATATCAGTACAATACCAAAGCAGTGTTGGGGAGCGGCCCAAAACTGCCTCCTAGATCGCCTAGTGTGTAAACAAATTACGTTTTTAGGGTGTAGAGTAGTAGCCTATTTTAGGGCCGATTTATTCCCACCACTACAGACCCGATATTGCCCCTGATTTAAGGGACGAGTCCAGACCCGATAACGCGTGTTTTTGTTTGTATTCTGTTATAAGTAGGTAATTCTAAATAGTTATCTAATTTCATACCATTTACTTCTGGCGCATAATACTTCGATAAAATTTATTTTAATGATAGGCAAAAAAACAGAAGAGCTGAAACTTGCAAAACTCATAATACATTTGTAAAACCACAATGGTTTCTTAGAAAATCGAAATGCGAAATATAATTCCTGTTTTGCGGGCACAAAACATTCAAGAAGTTTTTACACACCTACTTGGGAAAACTTAACGTGTAATTGTAGTTTTCAATACTGAAAGATGAAATACACTTGTTGGACGACTAATATCATGCAATACAACACCTAGGAATATGATATTTTTGATATAATTATGTAGGGGTCCCCCACACTATAAAACAGACTAAATAAATATCCACATCAATATTGAAACAATGCTTTTAATGTTCTGTAATTTTCGTTGTATATAGATCATATGCGCTACATGTATTATAAAAAATAATGTAAGCGATCTAGACCACAAATGCTTCAGAACATTATGATTATATTACCCATAATTATCTTTGTTGATACACGCAATAAATCATGCACAACTGATGCAACAGTAAATCAATAATAACTGTAGAGGTCGAATGTCTGTACATAGAAAAAAAATGCGCAAAACGAAGTCCAACACCAACCAAATTTTTAATTTTTTTTTGTGTCTCTGTCTGTTTGTGTGTTTGTACAGGCTAATCTCTGAAATGGCCTGACTGATTTCAATGAAATTTTGCATGATGATACCTTATATCCCTGGTCAACATCTTAGATACTTTTTATTCCGGATAATTAAAGGGTCCCCGTGGGATAGTCAAAAAACCATAGTATCCGCGGACGAAGTCGCGAGCAAGGACAGCTAGTCACATATAACATCAGAAGTAGCTCACCACTTTAGTACTGTGTCAAATTTTCCATATACTTACGACGTTTTTCTGAACACAACATTGTGTCACTTGCTTCGACACTTAATGTGACAAGGTACTTAAATGGTCATCTACTTTTTATCTACGTCAAATTAGGTTAAAATTTCTCTAATAGGTTATACAAAGAGTTTAGAAAAAACCCGATGACAAGCAATAATGGTCATTTGTTTTGTTTCATAGGTGTACGAGTAATTGTAATGGAATCTTGCGCCTGCGAAGTAGGACATCCTACGTCGTTTATGACGTGAGCTAAACAAGCTTTGCGGCTAAATCGTTGATTTCCAACGACACCGATACACGTACACAATGTAATGCGTACAATCTAACATCAAATCGTCAAACGACGTCGACGTCGTCGTCGTCGTCGTATTCGTCATCAATCGTCAATCTACATCTAATTCCTACAGATTTTTTCATAAAATAAGTTATGTCGACGTCGTCGTCGTCGTCGTATTCGTCATCAATCGTCAATCTACATCTAATTTCTACAGATTTTTACATAAAATAAGTTATGATTTTCTAAATTAAGGATTAACAGTTTTTGTATCTTTTGTAATTTATTTATTTTTATTCTTTAAAAAATAATAGTCACAAAATAATCTTGGACTAACTTACATTATAGCGAGGCACGGAAGCAACGAGTAAAAAATATAAAAAATAATTTTACGATAACTTAACAGGAAATAGATTATGGTCTTCTATAAATTGAAGGGACAGCCGAGGAATTTTTGGAAGTTAGAATAGTAATTTATAATTCAGATAAAAAAGACTAACTAACAAACTTACCACTCCCTCTCGCCCAAATTCGAGCTGCTAGTTCGCTTTGTCCCCATTTGTACAACGATTAGATTTTTGTTTCAAGATAACTATATGTATTAAAGCAAATTTCGCTTTAGATTTTTTTTATTTTACTACGATTAGAATCGCCATAGTGGATAATGGTATAATACAGAATGGTCAAGTAAATAATTGGCCTCGTTCATCGTATGGCTATTGACTTTAACCTTGTAGAAAATTGCTTATATTTGCAGCCTCCGAACTAGTTGTTAGCTATCGTACCTACCCCATATGTTAGGTATAATTCAAGTTTTTTAAAATAATATCATAAAAGTGTCAACTTACCCATTTAAGTTAATTTTGTTCTCCATGAAATCTTCTAATAGAAATGAATTAAATGCCTTGATCCTCTTTAACATTATTTTGATGTGATATAATTGCTTGTTTATTATTTTTGTTTTGTACTGTGGACAAAATAGTTTCAATGAAATTCAGTCTAACACTGGAAATATTTAAAAAAAAAAAACAATATTTTCAAGGAAAGCCTGCTGCATGATCTAAATAAATATCGCTACTGTATTATTCCTTAACTACACCATCAAATTCTGTGATTGTCTTGATACCTAACTATACAGATCTACATAGAAAAACACATGAAGTATAAACATAACACCAACTTATGCACAACAAAAATTATTAGGTTGTGTATAATTACGGGCGTCGTTCACGATCGTCCTGCTGAATCGCTCACTTGCAATAAACACTGTGCATGTTGCAAGGCAACACTTGTTACATTTAGGAATATAGAAGTCACGTTATACTTATAGAAAGTATGAAATAATAGTAATACTATAAAGAGGTAAAATTTGTGAGTTTGTGACGTAGTGGGGTGTAACCTCTGGATCTACTGAACCGATTTGAAAAATTCTTTCCCTCTTGGGAAGCTGCGCTATCCCCGAGTGACGTAGACTTTATAAAATTTCCGAAAAATATAGGGATCTTTACAAAAACTTCTACCCGTGCAGATGGGGCAGCACTTTAGTTATTAATAAACTACTAAGAATACATACTGAATAAACGAAGATCGTGGGAATCGCGGGGGCTCGCGTTCACAAATGCTGAAAATTTCTCTACTGCCTAAATGAAGTCTGATTTGCTAACTTTCACTCAGCTAGATATGGATCTATCCAAAATCGTCCGTTCCACTTTCGTTAATTCTTTGCCTTCACAAATTAATTAGACACACACATCCTTTTATAAACTCTTGCGCATACATTGCATTTTCAATTTGGCTTTAACTATATTCAGTTCTATTTTAGAACTTTGATTGACTTTTTGCTTTTCTATTTTAATAGAATTGATAAATAAAAACCGATAAATTAATTTTTTTATTTGACTGTGCGATTTAGACCAAAATAAACATCCGATTTCACTTTTTCATCAAATTATTTCAAAAAGGAAAGTCTTCAGCATGAATCGGTACGTGCGGCGCCATTGTTCACACCCAGTGAACATGTAACCTACCATGTCATTGTAGCTCATACCGCCTATGTAAAAACTAAACAATGTGGCAATTTAGCAATGCTGTAAGATGAAGTTTACGGTGAGAACAGCCGCCACAATAGGGCTTAGGAAACAAAGTGTGCGAAGTCATCTATCAATGTGTGCAAGCATTAGTCTAAGCAATAATAGCGTTATTGAACTATATACGCTATGATTCAATTAATAATCTGTAATGTTAAAATTTAATGACTTGTTAGTCTTACTAAGGCCCCAGAACGACTGAACAGAATTGACTAAAATAAAAAGTAAAAAGAAGAAGTCTGTCCCATGTATGCGTAGATCTATAAAACTACCCAACGCATTTTAATACAGTTTCATAATAAAGTAATGCAAGGGTAAGGCTTTTATACGTACTTAAAATAGGGTACATAGCATTGCACTCGTGCGAAGCCGGGTCGAGTCGCTAATAACTAATAGTATCGGTTTAACAAAAATTCAGATTTCGAAACTTGGTTAAGGCGAAGGGATAGGCAAATGTTCATAATGAGGTGTTTTTGGTACAGTCGTCTGGCAAAAATACAGCACATGGGATGATCAGATTATTTGATGTTATGACATATATCATAAACTTGTTCGTGACGGTCCAAAATACTAGTAATTATTTATAGCAACATATGGAGAACATTCAATTTATCATAATTTATTGAAATTTCTTTTACACTTTTTTCTTTTAACGACTTTTTTGTTTATTATCAAACTCAGTTTACATATCCGTTACATTAATACCTAGTCTCCGACGGTGAGTTTTTTTAGAAATGACCACGAATTTATTAATTGCAATGATTTTCCTAGTAGCGCCTACTAAAATATTATAGTTGCATAATTGTACATTTGCTGGCAAAATTTCGTAGGCGCTTTTGCAAAGAAATGACATCGTTGCTAAGCAACGGTTAATTATTAAACATTCTACATAATTATTATTTGTCTAGAGCAAAATATTGATAATACACTAGAGTAAGTACCACCCTCTTTAATTACCTTGCCTATCCTCGTCATAATGTAGATAATTGTACCTACAGATCTGTGTGCAACAACAATCGGGCTACCAAAAATTACTTCTCACTACTAAAATGCACAGAGTAGTGGCCGATACAGAGTCTACGTAGGGAAGATTGTATTGTTAATAGAAATTGGTTTCTCTAATGTTTTCTTTAGACGTATGCTCTCTAATCACTGGCTGATAGTGAAATTGTCACATAATTTAGTGTTTATAACAAACGAAGAATTATGATACACTTTTACTACGTTTTACTTAGCTTGCCTTCTTGTCTGTGGAGATCATATCTGGCGATCTATTTTCGACCACTTCCCGACATCCGATTGAGTTGAATTTTTACATACAGGCTTGCTCCCAGTGATAATACAATATTAAATAAAAATATATAAAAATAAAAAAAGGGTTACATAAATACTGTATTAAACGTTTTACTAATGGCCTAAAAAGGGGAAAATAAATATTTTGGTTAATTTTATTTTATTAAATAATCGCTCCGAAAGTAAAAAAAAAGTTCCATCCCCCCCCCCCCCCTTTAACTTTTGAACCATAAGTTCAAAAAATAAAAAAAAGTTCTAAAAGGTAAAACTTTATAAGTACTTTCTATGAAAATTATTTTGAACTTTATAGGTTGAACAGTTTTTGATAAATTTTACAAAATAATTTTTTAACTACATTTGTGACTTACGATATATGCAAGCTTTTTTTATATCTCATTTTACATATTTTATGATAAAGAACATATCGTCTTTCAAATAAAAAAAGAATTATTAAAATTGGTTCACGCAATCAAAATTGTGACGGATGGAAAAATACGGAACCCTATATTGAGCGTGGCCCAACGTTTGGTGGGATTTTATTATAAAATTGTTAACATTCTCCCATAAATGCACAGCAAGTTCATTTTTGCTTCTAGTATTTTATTTATGGCATTCATTGTTTATCTTAAATGTGTGGTTATGTTTATAAACATATAAAATATTTTCACAGATGTATTCGGCTACAGTTAATATATCAATTTCCCTGAATAACTCTCTGAGTGAGTCTCGTGGTTTAAGCTTGTAAATGGCTCATACAGCTTGTTTTTGTAAAATAAAAATATTCCCAATATCAGCTGCTGACTCCCATAGCAACAAGCCATACGACATCACACTATGAAAATAACTAAAGTAGACAAGTCTTGCCATTTCAACGTGAGATAATAGTCTGATTTTCTTTATTGCAAAGGCAGTAGAGCTATGAATTTTTTTTTTTGCAATAAGATTTACATGAAATACTTGCACGTCAATATTTTTTTCCTACTAGCACTTCGACGTGAATGGCCTGTTGAGAAGAAGTGCCGCAAGAAACTCAACAGTTAGCCTTTTTTATACAGCCATAATATCAAAAGGAATTTAGAACATTTCAAATATTGAGCCGCCACAGTTAATATATCAATTTCCTTAAATAATTCCTTGAGCGAGTCACGTGGTCTAAGATTGAAAATGGCACGAATGGCTCTCGTTTGCAGTACAAAGATAGTCTGAATGTCAGCAGCGGAGCCCCACAACAGTAGACTATACGACATTACGCTGTGAAAATAGCAAAATGAAACAAATTTCGCCGTTTCAACATCAGTGGGTCGCCATATTAGATCGATAAAGTCATCCGTTCTTTTCACTCTTAAGAGTTATCTGTCAAATTTACCGAATTTTTCGACAATATTGTCAATCATAGTCGTCAAATTTGGCTTATCAAAAGTTTTATGCTCGTAGCGAAGGTCAATATGTGTGGATTCCACTGTAGGCGTGAATATATCGTAATGCCTAGAAATAATAATCATTTACATTAATTAGTTTAGCCACAGTGACTGTTATTCAATTTAATTAAAATTTCGTTACAAAATGCTCTTTATTTCCTTATTGGTATTAATCCTTATCAAAATAAATAACTTTATGTTCAAGACTGGTTCGATACCTTTATATTACTTTTGAATCATTTAATGACAGTCCGTTCGATAGTTCTCGCGATTTTAAAAATGTATACCTACGTCCCAACCGGCCTGCGTGTATATGATGACGTCATACGATGTTTCATGCTTGGAAGCGGAACTAAGACTTTTAGATAAGTCTAAAATCAAAAATACTGATTCGTTTTGAATGAAACAAAAACTAGTATAGGCTTGTATTCATACAACCTATACTGTAAAAAAATTGAATCGTAACATTTTCCATTATTAAATGTATTTACTTGAGACGTCATATTATTTTACGATTTTTATCAGTAAATATTATGTTTCTATTGACAAAAAATAAAAAAAATCGGACAAAACTATATAATGTAATTTTTTCAGTTCTGATCCTAGTTGCACAAACAATTACAGTAATGATGATACAAAAAAAGAGACACTAAAATTCTTTAAAAAGAAAACACATTTCAGAGACAGATCAGCAAGATACAGTACCTAAAAGACAAAAAAGAATTGTACATGTTCTTCTGGTTCTGGCTGTATAATAAAATTTTTGTGCGGATAAGAGCACATCAGACTACCCCAAAATAATTTATCGATAGATAATGAACTCAATTCTTACACAAAACATTGAGTTGGAAATCAATTGAGAAAACTTGATTTAATTTTGGATCGTCTGACATGCTGGAAACTGGATACATGAACTGAGGCGATCTCATCACTATCAGGTTATTTCATTTACGAACTATCAATTGTACATTTTAATTTTTTTAGAAACCCTTAGTTTTCTCTGTCGATGAAATTACTCTGTGATAAACACTAGCCGTCATAGCTATCAAAACATGGCGCTACGGTGCAATGTGCTTTGTGACGCACTTCAAGTTTTCAATAGATGTCGCTGTCGCTCAATTTCGATTACGCCAAACGCTGAAAGTCATTTGCCTTACCTTTCGCCTTAATGCATTCCATATCTAATCAGCTACCTCTTCCGATTCAAAATTACAGTGATTGTAAAAACACAATTTGCTTTAAATTAATTCAAAATTGGATTCGTCGAATGGTATTTTTTATTATTTGATTGCATTTTACAATTCCTTTTTTTATAGGGCAATTAATACATCATTCAGTTGAATTGTAACAAGATTTTAAATTTCTGGAAATATTGTGTCATCTTATTAAATCTGTCCCTTCGTGGGGATAGAGGCGTGATAATAATAGGTTGGGGAAAAAGTTTCTTCGCATTTTTTAAGAAAATTCAATACATTTTTTTAAAAAGTTTATTTACATTTAACTAAAGTATGTAGGTACCATTTTGTTCGATAACTTTTTGCCATCTTGTAGGTAGGGACATGATCCCATTGCTATTGAAATTTTGGGACTTCTGGTCAAAATACCGCGACAAGTGGTTTTGGCAGTCCTCTCGTGATGTTAACCTGACACTGCCTAAAGAATTCTGAAGAGACCGAAACAGGTGGAAATCTGAAGGTGCAAGGTCAGGACTATACGGCGGATGCATTAACACCTCCCAGCCAAACTCTCTTAAGATTTGCTGAATGGCTAAAGATGTGTGAGATCTAGCGTTATCATGATGAAAAACCACACCCCTTCTGTTGATTAATTCCGGCCGCTTTCTCTCAACTTCTTGCTTTAATCTCATCAGTTGTTCGCAGTAGAGTTCAGAATCGATGGTCCTACCTGGTGGTAACAGCTCATAATGAATAATGCCCTTCCAATCCCACCACACACACAGCATCACCTTGTTGC
Organism: Parapoynx stratiotata; assembly: GCA_910589355.1. Lineage (NCBI taxonomy): Eukaryota > Metazoa > Arthropoda > Insecta > Lepidoptera > Crambidae > Parapoynx > Parapoynx stratiotata. Next base: position 7,844,697 of record OU342473.1, read on the forward strand.
GAGTTAACCCGGGTTTCGCCACAGTCTGTGAAGCCTGACCGGCCTTTGACCACGACTTTTTTCGCACGTTCTTGTCGTACGTGATCCACTTTTCGGTTCGGTTCGGTTTCATTACGTCGTAATAAAGAATCACAAATGAGTACACGGTTCATTAGGTTTCTTTCAGTGAGCTCGTGAGGTACCCAAATGTCGAGCTTTTTTGTGTACCCAGTTTTTTTCAAATGCGCCAAAACTGTTTTGTGGTCAATTCCCAGTTCTTCAGCTACGTCGTAACTACTGACATGCCGATCTTGCTCCACTTTTTCAAAAATGGCATCCATTTTATCTGTAATAGGGCGACCTGAGCGACGTGCAGCTTTGACATCAAAATTTCCGGATTGAAAACGCTTAAACCAAATTTGTGCTACTCTCACAGACACTGCACTAGGTCCATAAACATCGCAAATTTTTTTCGCGGCTTGCGTTGCATTTTTACCTTTTTTGTAGTAAAATTTTAAAATGTATCGAATTTCTTCATTAGATTCACTCATCTTGGCGGTACGAAAAACAAATGAAAATCATACATTTTCCTTATTAGAATTTGGAATTATGTTCTTTAAAATTTAAACTTTCAATGATACCAAAACCAGCCAGATACAAATAGTATAGCCAAAGAGATTTAATTACAAGTTTATACATCCTACAATGCGAAAAGACTTTTTCCCCAACCTAATATGTTGAATAAATAAATTATATGATTTTTATTAATTAAATTTATTATTGTGCAATAAAGTCTATTCTATTCCATTTATATGATTCTCTACCATGCTTGTAATTACTGCTACGAGATGCAAAGTTTCACCTTTAAAAACTGGTTAGATATCTTTATATCTTGTATAAACTACCTGTGCTATAACTTTGATTAATTATCGTTTAAAATATCATTTAGCTACGTGAAAATTAATAATTATCGACTATCGATTTATCGAGTTTTAAAGCTTATTAATTTGGCCTAGATAAAGTGTAAGATTGTAAATGCTATTAAGTAACTTAATCTAGTATTATTAAGTATAGGTTAGAAAACTTAACCAGTAAAGAATAACAATATCAAATGTCTATTTCAAACCATGACTAAAAATATTGTACATTAACGAAAAGTGGTTAATAATTTAAAATCATAAAAAGGTTCCGTATCTTATCGAAATAATCTATTGTAAGCGGATGAAAGTGGAAGTATGAGAATTGAGAACTGTGTAAGCAATGACGTCTTTGTTATGTTAATTGGGTTACCTTGCTAGACAATGCGATCTAGCATAACTATTATAGCAGAGCATATGTAGACACCGACAACCAGTGTAAAGATATCAAGTATAGCACTTTTCACAAACATTCAACACTTCCTTGCTATTTATAATACCCTTATTTGAGTGTGACCGAACCGTGCTACTGTACTGTTAGTTCAGGACTTTAACCACCACCCTACGATGACCATCAATCGTCACAGTACAATAGATTTTGACAGTTAAATTATAATAAAAACCTCATGCACCTTATTCAGGTATCATACACGTGATAATTCTAGGCTTCTTGGGGATCCTCAGAGCGTACTGAATAGCATATTGTCTTCTCGCAATTAGTATGGTAAATGTTTAAATGTAGTTCTTCAATAATATAAAAATTTTACGTATCCTAAAATAAAACATGAATTGAATATCGCTTATCATGTAGAACAATGTATTGATAATGTGATAAAAATTGGATATGTAAGTTTATCTAGTAAATTGACTGTTGGACTTAATTTATTATCATTTATTATAATTTCTTCGTATAATGATGGCCATTAATAGTAGTAAAATAAACATATTTTTTTAATTATTTATAAAGGATAAAAACGAAGTATTTTTTAGATGGCATGACTAGTACAATAAAGCAATCAACAGCGAAGGTTGCGATCCACTTTGAAACAAGCTTTGAATTAGATTCTGCCACTGTGGACGACCCGTTCGGTAGTAGTTAGCTTCCAAATTAATAAAATGGAGAGTACACTAATGAGTAACCTATTTTCAGGTCAATTTAGGTAAATTAAACACAAATGTTAATTTTCAGGCATGTTTCATGATAAAGTACAGTTTAATTTGAATATCGCGTCCCAGTGCATGTCAACAGGCCCGCACCCTGCTACACCCAAATATATCATGCTAAATATGGGTGTTCTCTTCTACCTGCTGTTTCGGGAATAGTATAAATATTTAGCGTGATGCTATGTGTTATGTGTAAGTTATTTGCAAATACAACATTTGAGTTGAATTATATTGACAATAAACAATACATTACACATAATTGTGTTTTGTCATTTTGTAATTATTATTGTTTGAATTGCTACCGGACTTAAATACTGTTAGTGTTGTGCATTATACTGCATTGTATTAAATGGAAACATGTAAAAATTGGAAAATTGTGTTTATTTTCATAACGAAAATATACTACAACAATGAAATACAATGGAAAAGAATTAATAAAAATTGACAGTGTCAGAATATTAAGAAAAATATAAAGTTGAACTAAAAAGAGGAAAGAAGCACAATTTTAACGGATTCAAGAAAAGATATTGGTACTGAGCTAATTAATTGCTATGTTCACATACGCATACAATATAGAAACTAATAGATAACACAATAATTTACCATGCATACCATGTCACACGTATCTTTGTTGGCATGAAATAGCAATTCATAGTTTTAATTATGATCGATATGCAGAGCTGACATAACGATGTAATAAAAACTAGATCTCACGGCGTCTGCGACGGTCGTCTGCATTGCATGACCGCTGGCATAGATAATGTCCATAACCTAAGCACTAAGTGTGACGCGACCTCGAGTTCTGAGCTAAAAGACACTGGCATAAAATTCTTTAGTTTTTCTCTTTATTTCAATCACAGGAAAATATTCTGTTAATGCAGATCTATTAGGTCGGGGACAGTCGGGGTTTGTTTGCTATTGGGGAAAATATTTTATTTGTAATTAAAAAGTAGAATTTGAAGCATGTGATTGTATACTTTAAAGCTCTATCATCGCGATAACTTAGATATGCAATAATTTTGCTTTTGATAACTAACTAAGAGAATACTTATATTATATTAGGTCCTTACCTATGAAATTGGTGTTTTGTATGGAGATTTTGGGGATGTCTGCATTTTACATACTAACATTTTATTAGTTTTCTTCAGAACGACAAATCCAGAGATAATAATATTTGGCATGTATCATTAGACAAGCTTTATCAATATGTGTGTGAACACGCTAGATAAAAATTATTCATCGTTTTTATGTTAATGCAAATCAAATGATGTATTCGGGAGGCAGTTAAAAATAAATGTCATTGTGTCTAATTTTAACACAATTAAACTTACAAAAAATTATCAAATTAAATAATACGAGCTCAAATATATGGTCTATTTTTAGAAGAGGCAATTATTTTATAAGAATGTTCTGAAACTTAATAGTTACGGACAAATTGCTAAGACAGAATAAAAACACCAATTTCATAGGTAAGGACCCAATATATAAATATTTCAGCTACTGTGGATATTTAATACCCAATAAAAATCAACTATTTATAATATGGCAACAGAAGACAAGACAGTATTTAAAATTCTTGTCTGACTTTATTTGAATATTTGAACATAGTTCAATAATGTTTTGTTTGAGGTCTAACTTAAAATATAGTTAGCTACCATTTTGCTTCTTTACTATTTAACCTAAGTTCTAAGCATACGAAATTGGGGACAAAAGGTAGCGTGACCAAAAATAACTCCAATTACTTTAATTTACATTTCTCTTCTATAGATAATACTAATCTTACAGTCCATGTTTTATATATTGTGAAAATCAATCCTCAAAAAGAAACAAATATATCTAATAGTTTTCACAAGATATGGACAGTGAAATAGAACCATAATACCAATCGAGGCATAGTTTAGAATAATTCTAGATAGGGCAAGACTTTAATAGAATGTTATCACTGAGACTCGCCCATTTCCGTTGCGGAAGATAAACGACCATTTGCGACGCACGCGCCTTCGTACAATATTAACTTCCAAGAAGGTAACAAAAGAATGCCAACGCTTGAAGAATTTGATATTGACCATAATTAAAAAAAATAAGTAAACGTCAAACCTCATGAAAATTTAAAAAAGTTGCAGTATAATGCAACTGCCCCCTAATGCCCCCTCATTTTTTAACAGGATGGCAGCAAAAGAAGACAAAAATTAAGTACAAAATAACGCAATATAGTTTACGTAAAATATAGGCATTAAAATGTAACCAAAAAATAACAAATTAGCAAATCATACATTGTATAACATCAAAGAATTTTTTTCAACCACAAATTAGTAATCTCATAATTATGACATAATAAGATGGGTATTAGATCTTTTTGCGTTTTCGTCTAAAATAACGGCCTTCGCTTGGCCGGCCAGTAATTAGATAGAATCAATCGCGCTGGCAATAATAGGAACACCAACGGTGGGAAAGATCTCGAGTTCGCTACCGCACGTTTCACTTTCATGTAATTAAATCGTCTATCAGAGTAATCGTCGCGATCTCTTCTTACGAGGCTTATGTAATTTGCAGCCAATATCATCATAGCAGTTTATAAAATGTCTTTAGCTCTTTATTCTCGGAATAAAACAAAACTACGTCTAGAATTATTCAATTTTTCAAATGGGTCTGTTATGCAAGCAATCATGTATATTTCAACAAGAATTTAAGTATATAATAAATAGATAATTATAGTTTTACATTTACGTTACAAAATATACCTACTTACGAGCTTTTTATCAATTTGGTAAATTTTATACGTAACCCATCATTTGGTAACTGCATTTAGTTATAGGCGTTGGCGCACCTGTATGATGATGTTGAATTTATATATCCAATTCATCGCTTCTTTGGTCTTGCTCTCATTCAGGTCCATCTACATCCATACGTTACATTCTTCTGGGTTATTGATGTAGTTAGAACGATCCACTGACAGACCACCAAAATCAGAATTTTGAATTATGAGAGCTCGTTGACAGGATTCGACAACTAATTATGTCTTGTGTCGTTAAAACATTTAATAAATTATTTACGCTATAAGCTGCATTAAAAACGCAGCTATTAATAACTACATGATTAATGTCGATTTGGTTTTAATTGACTGACGAATATTCTCAATTGTCCCACGATACGATATCTTTATTGCGTAATTTATCGATGTGTATCCAATAAAAACAATACTAGGCAATGGTTTTTGTAAAATCACTACAGCATGCTACTTATTACTTAATTTTACTTAAACTATCCGTCATCTAGTCACAAGGGTTTACGCTGCTTAATTTGGACTAGATTATAAGTATGACATTGGGTCATTATTTGTTATTATATGGCTTAAACATGTCCAAATATAATATCTGTTGGTTGATTTGATACCTGCGATTGACCAGGACCTTAACACCTTAAAATCGAAACTGAATTCAAATGAATAAAGCGCACTCGTGCTTTGCAAAATTTGTAACATTATAGATCCCGATACTTCCGATGTACTGAGCAAAGACCGTTTATTACGTCGATGTCTCTTCATGACTCATGAAATTGCTCATGCAGAAAATAAAGAATGAAAACAATGACTTCCTATTTCCCACGAAGGCCATATATTGCTATAATAATTAATTATATCATAAAACAAAAACATTGCAAAGTATGATAACATTTACATTTAATTTAATGATAATCACCTATATTTTTCTAACGCAAGATGTTTCGTTTAATGAAATTGGAAACATAGGGATATATAAATGAAATTAATATGATAGGAAGTAAAAGATGTGCCAGAATCGTAGCAAGTGGAGATTGTTAATCTCTGCCTATCCCATTACAAAAAGGTGTGATAAGGAAAATACGTAGATATGACGTTGGCGTGTTTTATTGTTTTGAAGTGTAATATTAGTAATATTATTTAATCATTGAATACATAAACAAAGATTTGAAGAAATTACTGAGTTTATTTGATTTTGGGTAAATTGAACGTTGCATCTGCAGCAGATCGCTACTGTCTATTTTATTAGTGAATGCAGAATAAATAAAACGATGAAATATTCGTCAGAAATGTCAGTCCTCAGGCTATATACGTCCTACTGCTGAGTACAGGCCTTACCCATAGAGAAATACATTAAGAGTATGGGCCGTATAGCGACCAGACCAACAGCTTAACGTGCCGAAGCACGGAGGAGCTCGAGTTCACAAAGTTTTGGTCACCCATCTACAGCCTGACCATGGCGAAAGTAGCTTTGTTTTCGAAAACCAAAGCGTACTAACCACAACACCACCGAGCTCCTCCAGAATGACAACTCAAAGCTAATTCGCTCCAAGTAAATACAATATAACAACAATCTCTTTTTACATCTGAATTAGAACCACAAACTAACATTTCAGAATTACAAAGTAAATAAAAGTGACTTGGTTATTAGAGCTTCGAAATCAGAATACTAGAAGAGACATTACGATATACGGTGTCCACCTTTAGTTTCATCATTTCTCCAAAAAGGGCAAGAGATAAGCAACTCTATTTTAAACTCAGAGGACATAAGATGCAATAACTGCCCAAATGACCGATTTACGCTCACAGCCTTGTAAAACTTCTCCACAATATTCGACATTTATGCTAATAAAGTGTAAGTATTACAAAAAACCGTTACACGAGGACACTGTTAAACTTCACTTGCTCAATAATTACTTTACTGTACATCCTTCTCGCGACTAGAGTAAAAATAAAAACGTTTTTCATTGTCTGCATTATAGAATAAAATAATTTTAACAAAATTAAACAGATTAGGTAAACCGTGTTATTTACATTTCACTTTGATTTATACAAACATGAAGGTATCGCCTCTGATATGCCTATTCTGTGTAATGACAAATGATAAACAGCGTTTTCAAATTTTCTGGTAGGTATATGGTACAGTCGAGTTCAAACAAATGTATACACGATTGACAGTAAATAACTCTTATTGGAAGGGAATAAAGACCGTCACCTGTGTATATAAATGTGCATATATATATTTGAACTCGACTGTACTATAATTCTTCGCCTTATATATTTTAATATAAAGCGAAGAATTATAGAACCATATTTTTTTATACCTATTTGACATGCAATAATGCTAACATATCTTATCTTATCTTTTATGTTATGATTTGGAACATCTATTTGCTATTACACTTGTCGGTGATATTTTTCTTCTGAAAACAGGAGAGAGGAGGAGAAATTTTTATTTATAAAAATAAATAATGTTTAATGGCAGCTCGCTTATGCTATGCAACTGGAAACTGAAAAGTAAACATGTTCACATCTATCAAAAATTGTGTATAATAAATCATTTGCTAATGCTTAAAGCGTAAAGAAGTCTTTTATAATCTGTTGTATTTATAAATTATATTACCAACTTATTTTTTTATGTGGGATTATCGACATGGCTTCTTCTCACGCGTTATATAGTATGAGTGGAGATGCATTGGCTCAAATGTTCTATTCTACATGTATGTAATAACTATAATGTCTACTTATATTCTTATATACCTACAATATTCAGAATATTTTCGTCGGTATTAGACTTTTTATCACCTATGTAGGGGTAATCTACAAAGATTACGAAAGCAGCATTATACGTTTTTCACAATTACCCTTGTAAGTTTTCACCATATATTGGGTCCTTACCTATGAAATTGGTGTTTTTTTCTCTCTTAGTATTTTGTCTGTAACTATTAAGATTCAGAGTATTCCTAAAAAATAATTACCTCGTCTAAAAATAGACTATATTTGTTTTGATCACAAATCACTGACAGCCGCTTCGATGGTTTTGATAATTTGTTGTAAGTTCAATTGTGTTAAAATTGGACACGGCTCCCGAATACATCATTTTATTTGCATTCACTGAAAAACGATAAATAATTTTTATGAAGTGTGATATTACACATATTACTAAAGCTTGTCTAATGATAGATGCCAAATATTATTATCTTTGGATTTGTCGTTGTGAAGAAAACTGAAAAAATTTTAGTATGGAAAATGCAGAATTCCCCAAAATCCTTTCTTTTGGCAAATAATTAGTTACAAATTTAACTAACATTTGGCCGCGTAGAATAGTTACTTTGAGATGATTTGATGGTATGTAGCCTTCCTCAGTAAATAGGCTATTCAACAGTGAATGATTTTTCAAATTGGAACAGTAGCAATGTGTGGAATTGAAAATTTACTCCTACTCTATTCCTTCCTTTTTCTGGAAGGCGTTATATTTAATTTTTTTAACATTCACCCGCATGACACCCGTTCCCATGGTGATATCGGGATAAAAGGTAGCCTATGTCCTTTCTCAGACTCTAGACTATATGTGTACCAAATTTCGGTTAAATTGGTTCAGTACTGTTGACGTGAAAGCGAGATAGACAGACAGATTTACTTTCGCGTTTATAATATTAGTATGGATTCCAAATAAAGTATTACCTGATAATTATGTAAATTAGTCTCGATCCTCGTATTGATAAAAAGTGAAAATACACTCAATATTCAAACAACAAAGTTTCTATCACAGACGACTACAAATATAAATAAAACACTTAATTATTTGTGAAACATTTTGGTTTATGTTGAATAATTATCACCCTACTCTCTAAATTCCTCGCACGTAACAGTGGTTAGCATGATGTATCGTTGGCATTCGGGAATATTACATGGTTGACCTAAAACTGCCTCGGAGTTGACACCAGCTAACAGAACGTTACTTTCACAGAGTGTTCTATTTCGGGATGACATAATTTTTTAATCATCTCAGCTATGTGTAACAGACAGCTGGAACAAAGCTGGCATCGCTCGACAATTGTAAGATGAAAAAAACATTTTAGCTCCGTCCTACCTCGCTTTTTTCGGAACTACATAATATTAAACGTCTCAAAATATTAAGTCGAGGAGCTCGGTGGCGTAGTGGTCAGTGCGCTTAGGCTTCGATCGAAAACAAAGCTACCTTCGCCATGGTCAGGCCGTGGATGGGTGACCAAGACTTTGTGATCTCGAGCTCCTCCGTGCTTCGGAAGGCACGTTAAGCCGTTGGTCCCGGACGTATTTGTGACCGTTTCTACCCACCAACCCGCATTGGGCCAGCGTGGTGGTGTTACGGCCCATACTCCTCATGTGTTTCTCCATGAGGAAGGCCTGTCCCAGCAGTGGGAGGTATATAGGCTGATGACGAATATTATGTCTGATAGGCAAGCCACGTAACACGAATCAGGTGCGACCGATGGGCAGAAAAAGGACTCATCTGGTTTCCGAGAGGCGGAAGCAGACCTTTAGCACGCCCGAGGCGACGCTAGGCAGACTACATCATGGATGTGACAGGCAGGACACCTGTACCAGACTAGCGAAAGACCGAACAAAATGGAGACAGCTGGAGGACAATGGGTTTCCAAATAAATAAGACAATCTTCAGACATGCACACCTATCAACTAGCCCCATTTTAAGCAACTAATGCTGCTTGTGTTACGGATACTAGATGACGGATAAATATATTTAATAGATAAACACATATAAATATTCTGAATATATATAAACATCCAAGACTGGAGAACAAATGCCTGAAAATTCATCACCTAAACATTTGCCCCCATCGGGGATCGAACCCAGAACCTCTCGAGATGGCGACGCCTTGAGACCGGCGTACAGACCACTAGACCACGGAGGTCGTCAAATGACATATAACATCGCTCCAACATCGTATAATTAATTATATTTCTATTATAAAGTTATTCTATTATGACACCTATTTGATATTATTTTTATTTACTGACATTTTTGTGTGTACGCTATTTAGAATTAAATTTTTTATGTACACTTGCTTGACGATTAATTTTTAATGAAATTCTGAGAAAATGTATAAAGAATTGAAATGTAATATTGTGATTTGGAAATAAACGGCTTATTATTATTATAATATTAAGTCTGTATATTTTTACATATAGGCGCAGGCTTTCCTAGATAGAAAATCACACGAGGACTGCAATACGAGCCAAAAACACCACCACGATGGCTGGTGGGTAGAAATTGATGCAATAGCGACCATAGCCGGCTCAATGTGTCTCCCAAAGCACGGGGGAACTCTGAATCACAAAAATATTAACAAGCTTGTAGACTAAATTAATCACATTTTTTTAATTCGCCGGTAGACAGTACCAATAGAGCGTATGCCCGCCGTAAAGTGATCGCCTCGTTGACAATATCGATTACTCGCTTCGATAAACATTCAAGTTTCCTCTCGAATAGAGGCGTAATCAATTAAAAACATGACATAATAATATAGGCTTATGTCAGCTTTATTTGCGTTTTTTTCACTCACACAAACTGCTTCTAAAGAAGATTGGACTAACCAGCAAACTGAGAATCATAACAACTTATAAGGAATGAGACGGCGCTCTGTAGCGTCTACTTATATGTTAAATTAATGCTAAAATCAATAAAAACTTTTATTTATTATAGGTAGTGGAACCTTTGCCTTCAAAATATCCAATTTCTTTATTTTGACAAATCAAGTGTACAAGGAATATTAAAAATCACCAGCACAATTATAAAAATCACGCCATCCAAAATGTGTTATAGAAAGAAGAATGTTAAATTCCTCATCTGTGTTGTTTAAATTTAAATCACAAAGGCTAAAGTTAAAATGATGTTACTAAGTCTTCAATCTAAAAATGTTTTACATTGTGTACAAGTATATCTCCTTATTTTCTTTCGTTTACATAGTAGCTATGTATTGGTGAATGGATTCTAAAAATACCGATCAAGTGCTTTTCTGTCTAACCTGTTTCTGTAGAAGGTAAAAATATAAATTAATTTTGTCCAATCGCTCATAAATAAAATCGAAGCCATCAAGAGAGTTTGAAATAAAACGTATACAATGCTAATTTTTGTTTAATTCTATAGAACTGTAGTTATATCGAGTTGTTTACATGTCGAGATTAGAAGTAGTGCTTAATTTAATAACTTATTTATTGGTCCTCACTTTGGACCACAGCCAACTTCGTCAAAGTGCAAAATAAATTGGGTTTAGTGCACAGGGAGGCGATTCTCGCGTATAGACACAATTATGTCGACCTCAAAAAGAAGGGTTGTTAATAATAATAATGTAAGCAAAATACAGTGTTTAGTCTTTAATTTAATAAGGTTAAGGTTAAGAAAAAAAATTCTAGTCCAAATTTGTCGCAAATTTTGAGCTCTACAATTCTTCCATAAACATTAACAATATTGGAATTATAGAAAACTAGATAATCACCGAATACTGGTTGTCTGACATTTGACCCTGAATAATTCAAGACGGACACACTAAGATTTTATTAGAATTTTGAGGCAACTTTTAGAACACCAAAATGAATGTGTACACAAGTTTCCAACTTATTATATCTCATTCCTCGGTCGACAATATCTTTGACTAATTTGACTAGGATAAAAACTTTGTATGACCAATTTTTGTATTCTCAGCCAATTAGTCAATGCAGTAAAAATGTTAACTAGGCTATTCTTGAAAATACGAACTTGGTGTTTCAATCGATATCCGTCATTTTTTATGCCGAATTCGATATAATCTCTACTGTACAAGAATCGCCCCCCAGGCCAGTGATGGTATACGCTTATTATAGATAGACTTATTTATAGAACAAGTGCATAGCACTCGCATCTTCATAAAGACACTCATGATTTATTATATTTTGTAAGCTGAGATACAGACAATCATAACAAACAATACAATTGAATGATTTTTGCGATTGGATAATCACGGTGTTGCTTACAATCGTTTGTAATGTTTTGCAGCAAACAACGTCATGTGTACCCGTACAAATTCCACAGCTTATAATTACCTAATAGATATTAATCTGCACTTAGTTTCCGCATAAAAATAGCTGGAATAAATAATGATTTCAGATCGGACGATCAGAAGCAAATGCGAGCAAAAAGTATTCACTTTTTGCACGAAGTGGCTTTGCTATGTGATATTAATATTTGGGGCTAGTTAAGAAAAGGAGCTTGGTGACGTAGTGGTTAGTACACTTTGGTTTCGATACCGAAAACAAAACTACCTTCGTCACGATCAGGCCTTGGATGGGTGACCAAAAAGTTTAAGATTTCCAACTCCGTGTTTCCAAAGGCACGTTAAGCCGTTGTCCCCGTTGCAATTGCAACCGTTCCTACACACCAACCCGCATTGGGCCAGAGTGGTGGTGTTATTGCCCATACTCCTTATGTGTTTCTCAATGAGAAAGCCCTCTGCCTAGCAGTGGGACGTATGTAGGTTGAGAACAAGTATAGGTGAGGTGGTGAGGTCGCCGGATCATTCTCCACCACCTGTACCACTTTTAAATGAAATTTCCCAGTTGTTGTGCATATCGCTAGCCTGGCGCTCTGCCTGGCGCATGGTAACAGGCTCACCCCCTACTACATGGCATCTCAAACAACATCAGGTGAAATATATGTGTAAACACCTCTGCGTACCGTTTCGAGAATAGAGATAGATTCTTTTTAAAGCACTTGTACATTCCTAGCTTCCTTCCAAGTAATGAGGATGCTACATCGCGCTGGCAACATTTCAAATTGTTTTGCCAATAGTAATTAATTTCGTGCCAAACAATATTGTTTGTTTACAAAGAAGCGTCATTGATAAGTTTCTAAATATTCAGCACCTATTATCTCTTTAAAACACAGCTTACAACGACTTTAAGAAATGGTATACCTACACTTAAATATCTATACATTTAATAAAACTGTAGAGGTCGAATGTCTGTACATAGAAACAAATGCTTAAAATCAAGTTAGGGATGCAAAATTTTTTTTAAACATTTTGTTCTCTCTCTGTTCGTCTGTTTGTACGGGTTAATCTCCGAAATGGCTGGACCAATTTCAATGAAATTTTGTATGGTGATATATATCATATATCCCTGGTCAACATCTTAGATTCTTTTATTCCGGAAAATAAAGGGTTACCGTGGGATAGTAAAAAAAAACCAGTAACCGCGGACGAAGTCGCGGGCAACAGCTAGTTGGTATATAAAATCTGTACTTTTAGATAAGCGACAATAACAATTATCACGTGAAAGTGATAAGTTCACATTGTAATTTCGCATTATCTACTACTAGCATAATGAATATTGAAAATATGGTAAGTTAATTATCCGGCGGATTTTTAACCTACTAGTCTTCATAGACTGTTTTAATTGCAAAAGATTTATCCTGACGCATTAAGATGTATCTTCCAACAACGTGGACCTTTATCTATAAAATTGCAAGTCCTTAGCCCTCAGCCTATAATACCTACGTCCCACAGCTGAGCACAGGCCTTCCTTACGGAGAAACAAATGAGGAGTATGGGCCGTAACACCACCACGCTGGCCCAATGCAGGTTGGTGGGTAGAAAGGTCGCAATAGCGATCGGGACCAACGGCTTGACGTGCCTTTCGAAGCACGCATGAGATCGAGACCACAAAGTTTTGGTCACCAATCCACGGCCGGACCATGGCGAAGGTAACTTTGTTTTCGATCGAAAGCCAAAGCGTACTAACCACTACGCCACCGAGCTCCTCAAAATTGCAAGTGGTGTCATCCTTTCACTGCATTTGCATAACTGAGGCAGCCGTATATCGTGTATGTTCAGTTTTTGCCGACTCTGCCTATGACAAGATGCAAATGAGTCGTAATGAAAACGGTTTTCTAACGACTTACCAGTAATAGTCAATGACGGCCAAGTATTTATAGGCACGAGAATCTTATGGTGTTAAAGTAACATCTTCGATTTCTATCACAATAAATGAAGGAGAAAGGCTAATTGCAAGCTTACACTTTTATAACAACTTTCCTCTTTAACTTCCCAATACAGCAGTTTTATTTGCTCTTAAAAGGAAAAGAAATGTTATAAAGGGAATACTCTTAGTTTTCTCAACACAGGGGAACGTGTTTTCAGGAAGAAATATGGAGGTAGTCAAGATGTAACTGACATGAAAATGGTTTTGGAAATCAAATTTTGGTAGTAAGATGATCTTATAGTGAGATTTAGGCCCGTATTACAGAACCAAACTCAAGCGTAGATCTCTGCTTGAGCGCAGTTAAAAAGGGATGGCGCTGTGTGGGATCAATAGCGCCATCCCTCTCTAACAGTGCTCAAGCAGAGATCTACGCTTGAGTTTTGTTCCGTAATACGGGCCTTAATCTTTCCAATGCACATTTCGCCATAATCATCACAGTATATAGTATAATATGTTATGATATGATATGATAGATAAGTTCCTATGTAATCCTTATACTTAATTCTGCTCTTCATTATGTGAGCAGTAGATATATTTTTTGTAAAAGTCCCAGGGCCACGTGCAGGGAATCTTAAACCAAAAAAAAACAAAAAAAATTCAAAAAATGATGAAATCGAGTTTTAAATCTTGATTTAAATTTCCTACAAGTGGGCCCTAATAACTGACCTATACTGTATCTATGAATTATCCATTTTTATCTATATAATAAAATATAACAGTTATTAATTGTCATTAACATACGATTTTAACATATTAACATATGATTTTAAACTGGATTGTATTTAAAACCACTTAAATTGATAGAAACTTAAGTGATTTTTGTTGGTTACTAAAACATCAACGATTTTCCAATAGTTTGTTAAACGAATAAGGATATTTGTTTTTATTTTGTTATACACTTTTCTGTCAAATTTATGTATGATCAGAGTATCAGCAATTTGAAAACCACCATACGCTGCTACGTCTTTTATAGCTCCACAACGCTGCAAAGCCCTTATTGACTATTTTAACATTTTTATTACAACAAGATACGTAACATATCATAACTCTTAATATGTGCTCTTAGAGTATATTATCAAGGTGTTACTAGCTCGATTATACAAAGATATCCAGATTTTATCTGTCCAGATCGCAATGACCGATGCGGGTGCAGGAGCGTCCCGCGCATTCTAGACTCGAGACCGGTTCCACCCAGACACAGGTACAAAAGTGATAGTCATCTGAACCTCAACACTACCTACCCACTACTTTCATTAACACGGTCATCTCTTCACAATATTGTATTGATTATTTCAAATAAAAACATCCATATTAACGCTGCCGTTGTTAAAAATAGAAAACGTCATAGGCGTTTCACTAATTATCTTCATACATATGCATTAATTGGTGGCGACCCAGATATCACGGTAGATTTAAAGAAATACTTATATATTTGGCCAACCATCCGTGCATCGAACAACTAAAACCGGATTCTCTGTTAAGTAGAGCTAACAATTAAGGTAACTCTAGAATTTAAAATAATTATGTATAATTTTACGAATTTTATATTGATTATTAAAATTACGTAAATGGATGTATTTTTTTTTATTCATAAATTTACTATTCACTTATGTAATGAAAGTTATCATTTATTGTCATTAAAGATATTAAATAAGAATGTTAAAGGTATCTAACCAATCAATCTTTTTAAACAAGAAACTTAAATACATATTTAGTTTTATAGAGAAGAACATTACACCATCAGAACTACAACTAAGTACCAATGTTTTATAAGTAGGTTAATTATACACTTTTTAAAAATGTTGCCGAAAATTATAAAAATAGAGCAAGTATTGGCACTTTGTATTAAAACTCCATTATTTGCGTAACTCCTAAAAAACAAGTCAACAACCCAGAAAATCTTTAAATTTAATGTAATCAGTGCAAAATACGTGTTGTGTAACAATGCTTGAGCTAGTATGTCATCCTTGTAACCACTTACTATGACTATGATTGGTAAATAATAGTTTAGAGACAGTAATAGTGTAGGTACACCGTTTACGTTTGTCCTTCACAAAAGTTATGCAATGACCATGCCTTGCCTGTGTGCCGCTTATTGTTTTTTTTTCATAATAATGGCCTTAAAAAATATTAAATAAAATGTTACGTAGATAGAAATACGGATATAGAAATGTATTAATTTAACAAGTATTTTCTAGCGAAAGATACTACCTCGACGTGTCTACCAGTTTCTAAGCATGTTTTTGTACTGTCTGCCCGAACATAGACATACAACATTCATCATTTTCTTCCTAGTAGGTTTTCCTGTTAGGAATAATTTCAGGCAATAACCATTACACAAACAACATAATATCACTACAAGTATATGTCGCTGTAGAGGTAAATAGATTATTTTGTACACTGTAATTTCGTCTTATATGTTTAGTCCCTAAGTTATAGGGGCTAACGTGCACAGTAGAAAACTATACGATATTCCTATTTAATGTTTATTAATTTTCTAACTCAGTAGTAAGGGCAGGATTCGAACCGGCGAACTTTTATTGCTCCAGTAGTCATCGTCGTTATCTTTACCAGCCAATTGCGTGCTTAACGTGCCTTCCGAAACACGGAGGAGTTCGAGATCACAAAGTTTTGGTGACCAATCCACGGCCTGACCATGGCAAAGGTAGCTTTGTTTTCGATATCGAAAGCCAAAGCATATTAACCACAACGCCACCGATCTCATTAATGCTCGCGTTGCTGTATTCTAATTTAACGGATTAGAAAGACAGGCTATGTAATTACTGGGTTAAAAAATAAAATGAAAAAAGTATTGAATAATTTAGATACAGCTAACAAATGCTTCCACGGTTTGTCGGACCACCGCGAGCATAATGGGATTTTCTATTTTTACATCTTCATTGATGCATTGCGGCAGTGCTTTAATATTTACGCCATAAATAGAAACGTGACCAATATTAAGGTATTATATAAACACTTATAAACACACACTGAATACCTTAACATGTATTGAACTTGACCCATCTCTACCCTTGGGTGTCGTAAAAGGTACTTATTGACTTAGAACTGAACAACCATCCAATAGCTTACAGCGGCGACGGGCTCACCACCTGTCACGATAAGTGCAGTCACTGCTTGGTGAAGCGCAGACTATGGCAATGGACTGCTTTTACGGTGCTCTAGTCTAGTCTCTAACTAACCATTAGGGGATAATAGTCGTGATTATATATATGTATATATGTATTGAACTTAAACTATTTTTAAAACTTTAAAGTGTCAAGCCTTTATAATTAAGTTATTACGAAACATTATAATAATGGGACATCTAAACTAGCATGCAATTTAATCATTTATCAATAACCCTCGTCCTATGTGCAATAACATTTGCAGGTGACTACTGGATCGGCAAATCATCTGTCTACTATGCATGTATCATATGTGAAACGCTAGCATTCTTTATAATAAAAATAATACTACAAGTTTACTTGCGATCAATTAATGTTATTATATAAATAAACAGTTTATTTACAAAACATTTATTTTTCTTCGTTGTTATATACAGTAGCGTTTGTGTTCGCACAATTAATCGGGTTCCATTACATGCCCCGCATGTGGCACGCGTCCATACTACTTAACGCGTTCCTAATTCATTGAGTTGCGACATCACTTTCTCTTACAATTATTAGCATACGTCGCGCTACTGTCTTATTACACTGCCTTGTTCGCTAATTTCACACTTCATTTTACTTCCTGATTTTAGGTTAGATGTGTAGCATTAGTTTTTTATTCACACGTAAAGTTTATATTTAGCTGTGTAGATTTAACGTACCTCTGCTACAACGTCAATAGTTTGCATGGATGATTAAATTACTGACATCATGCGGAGCATAATATTACTTCTATGCTGTCATCACGCCTGTTTCCCTAAAGGGAAAGGAAAAGGTGTTAACACTCACATTTCGCTTGATAGTTTCCATGTAACAGGGGGTAACAAACAGGTCGCCATACACCGAGTACAGTGTGAGGCAGAAGATGTTCACAATAAACTATACTTTGACACAAAACTTTGTGAGTACATTCAGAGGTCCTCTTAGACGAGAAGTGCTGTCTTTACCAACTCCACCATCACTATTTTTACCAAAATATAAATATGCCGACAGACTAAAAATATTTTGTATTTATATGTAATTTTATTTAATATTAAATTGATGCATATATTAATTTAATTAAGCCTTCACCAGATCTCTGCTTTGCCTGATGGTTGACTGTTAGAGAGCGATATTAGTCGTTAAGTCCGCCATGTGTACATTTCTTTGTAATGGACATTAAAGCTTAAATAAATATTGAAATAGGTGATAGGCAAACGTTATAATGAAGAAGAGATGAGGTTGCGGTGAAAGTAAGCGTATTAGGGTCAATATCATAATTTCATAGCTTAGCTGCGTGATCAGCAGTAAATAAAGGAGCCGCTTATCTTTATGTGCCGTATCCTGATTGGAGGATGAAGGTGCATCGGCCGGTGCAGCACGTGGGCGGCCTTCCTCATTGGAGCTAACGATGCTTCGTCTGCCTCAGCCTCATTATTGTGTTAAAACAATGTGTTTTGTTGTGTACGTGTTGCGAATTTTAATATCACGAACGTTGACTTCACTGACTGTGCGAGAACTGTGTAAAAAACAGTCAGTCATCGTTTTTTTCATACTTAGCACAAGCTGATTACCCTAATAATAGTGGCTGCAATCTCTTAGGCCCACTTGCAGGAAATCTAAATCAAGATTTTAGGGTGTCTTGCAGGAAATTTAAATCGAGTAAACTAGATTTTGTGATTATTTGACATTTCAGCCAAAGTAAAAATGTCAAAACTTTCTTACTTAAATCTGGTTTTAAGTCTCGAATTAAATTCTCTGCAAGACGCCCTAAAACTCGATTTTGTCATTTTTTAGCAATTTTACTATGACTCTTATGTCAAAAATTGACAAAATCGAAATTTAAACCAGGTTTAAAATTTCCTGCAAGTGGCCCTTTCAGTCTTTCAGTAAATTGAAATCGAAAGTTTAAACCTGATTTAAAAAGTTTTTGACATTTTTACTATGCCTGAAATGTCAAAAAATCACTAAATCTAGTTTAAAATCTCGATTAAAATTTCCTGCAAGTGGGCCTCATGCGATAGGTATCTGGTTAAAAAAGGTTAATCTAACTTTAACTTTTACAGACAGCAGCTTTTGGCTCGGTCTGCAAAGATTCTGTTCGATGGTATGTAACATCTGCCCTGGCTGGTGGAATTTATTTTCAATTACAAAGTAGTCATGGATTTTCTTTAGTATCCGGTAAGGGTAATTGGCTTGCTCCTTATTACGTGGGACCAATAATATTACTGTAGGTGTATATTACACCTCCGCTTGCTATAGGGGCGTGATAGTATTTATGTATATAACTTTTACAGAAACTAGAATGTACGTTATACCAACAAATTTTCACACATACATACATCCATACAATCACGCCTGTAATCCCCAAAGGGGTAGGCAGAGTAGGCAGAGTCCAAGGAGCACAGTGTTCATTAAGACCACATTAAGACACACAAAAATAGGGTTGGTCAGATAAAAAATCCTGAAAGAGTAGTAACAAGTGGCTAGCTCATCGCCTACACAATCACAGACCCAGTACCCAATACGCCCTTAGTCGCCTTTTACGACATGCTAGGCAAGAAAAGCAGTTGGTACATTCTTTCAACAAATTTTCACCTCTTTATGTCACAAAGCAGTAGTGCAATGCAAGCACTACTGCTTTGTGACATAAAGAGGTGAACACAAAAAAAAATTATGTAAACAGCTTGGTATCAAGCGATTTATGGTGAGTTGTAAATTGCTACAGTTTAGTGTTATCATAATACTTAGAACTTTATAAAATCTACAAATTACACTGTTTGAAATTTTTATGATAAAGCAAACAAAAACGTATTTATCGTTTAGGATTGAGAGTATTCTGAGATGAAAATATGTGGTTGCTATGCATGCTGGGCAGACAATCCAAAATTTATTTATTTTTTATCTTTACAATCAGATATTTTGGAAACTGTTATCATAACATAGGTACATAGCAAAAACATGTTTTTGAAAAACTCAAATCAAATTAAAATATTAAAAGACCGTTATGTCACAAGTGCATTGTTTTCCTTAAGTAGGTATGTAGATTGGTTCAACAAAGACACTTCATCTTTTGTGTACATATGTATTGTGACTAAAACAGTTAATATACCATTCACCGCCTACATGCAGTCGGCGTAGAGAATCAAAATTATTTTGTTCGATTTAACTTCTAGTGGGTGAAGGCCCCGACAATAACAATACAAAAATTATTCTCAATTCAGCAAATAGTTTAAAGTGCAAAAAGAACAACATAAAAACAAAACAAATAACCACTATTGCGGTTGTCGTCACCTCGCAAAAACTTGGTAATGTTCTTTGTTTAAGTTATTTTGTGTGATATTTCGAGTTTACTTTATTTCATGCTAATTGTCGAATATCGGATACGGTAGTGTTAATTACTGTAGTTAATTATGTGAAAAAAAATTACCGGAATCGATCTGTCCTTTGTCTTAAGGAAATGCGTTAGCTGCAAAAACTTGCTTCGGAGATTGGGTAGCCGTGATCTTTTCAGATCCAATTTAAAGCGCGAACAACGCAACAATATTGTATTTGCGCCATTTGACTTGTTTTCGCATTTTTTTAGGATTAATTTTCACTTTTGTTTTAGAAAGAAATAAAGATTAAATACTTAGTCAACTTGTACACGAGTTCGGATAAGCTAAAAGCTACTCTAAGTATATTCAATTTGGACTTTTATCTGTTTCTTATAGAATTCATACACTATGTTATTAAATACATGGATATATCAGCATAGATAGAGCCTTTTTTATTCCGTGGATATAAGACTAAGTT
This sequence comes from Parapoynx stratiotata, assembly GCA_910589355.1. Classification (NCBI taxonomy): domain Eukaryota; kingdom Metazoa; phylum Arthropoda; class Insecta; order Lepidoptera; family Crambidae; genus Parapoynx; species Parapoynx stratiotata. The sequence goes on from OU342473.1 coordinate 7,865,495, forward strand.
AGGTGAAGACATAATATGATATCCTAATTTTAATGGTAATAGAAGTACAATAATAATAACCGTCCTAATTTCATACTACGGTGAGAAAAATACTACATACATGCATTCTATGCGTATTTATATACCTGCTTCTGATTTTCACAGAATAATAATATTCATATTAAGATGTTATTTATAACCAGCACAAAACATCCAATGTAACTAGGAAATATTATAATTGCTACACACCCCACGCGGTGTGTTAGCCTCTATATCTCATTAGGGCAACTGGTGAACGTTAATGTGCAACCCACCCACATCCTTGTAACCTTGCTTAAAGACACTAGTTATTTTGAGAATTTTATGAAGTATTATAATTTTAATTAAAATAATTTTAATTTAAGGCATGATTGTATGTATCTAAAAACATTAAAAGCCTTCACTCAGAGACAAATTCCCAGAAACCAGAAACTTACGGGATGGCGACACCTTTAAACCGGCGTAATAGTTTACAAAGCATTTTGTGCAACTCTTTTTGCAAATAAGTAGACGAATCCCAAAAGCTATTCTAGATAATGAATGAACTAACTACTACAATTCATCTATTAGATCAAAGCCTCTGTAGAATTATTCAGTCTCCAAAAAACAGCTGATAACAGATCAACTTCTTTAAAGTTAAAACAACGTAGATAACATGTTAAAATCTACAATAACTGTTCAATATATTGACAAATTCAGTCAACTGGAACCATACCGAACATTCGACAAATATCCACATTGGACGGGTTAATCTCATTGTCGTGCGCTCCACAATTCAGCACGATTCAGTGGTTCACTGACAAAAGAAACAATTACTAAACTTACAGAGAACTAGTTCAAATAACCTTTTACACAAAGGAGCACGATATTTCTAAAACGGAAACTTACATTGAAAATATTTTAACCATAATCTTGCTGATCAATTAACTCATTTCAAAGCTTTTATGGGATCTACGTATAAGGATGGATTAATAAAATGTTACAATACACGATAAATTTACAGGAAATGATATAAAAAAATATACTTATATTATTTCAAGGTATGATCTCTATTCCTTTTACAGTTAATAACATTAAAAAGGGTAACTACTTTATAACAAGTAACTCACAATCGATTTCAATACGGTTCAAAGTCATTATGATATCAATGGAGAAATCTTTGGTGTGGGCGCCAGCAATCGGTGTGGCGAAACAGAGGCGAAATGCATTGACTGAATAAATACACGTTTAAATGCACAGCGCATAAAAATGCACATGCCTTGAATAAATGAAGACGAAACATTGACCACAGAATAAATGTTATTATAAATAAAATGTTAAGAGTCAAACGTTTATTGTTTTACTGAAAACATGAAAAAGAATTTGGATAAATATGGCTATATCGAGATTTAGGGAGGTCACTCATTTTTAAATCATCAGCAACGGCTTTAAATCAAGAAACTTCGAGAAACATATGAGCAAGATGGACACCCCTGCGCTCGTTGATCTAATAAGGATTGTTGAGTTTTAATTTGCCGTCACCCCAAGAGCCGAAGCAACGCTACGAGCGTAGAACTATCGATAAGCCAAATTTGACATCTAAAATCGACAATCGACGAAATTTTCGACATAATTTGACAGATAACTGAAAAGGAGTAAAAAGGACGGATATTTTTGTCGATCAAATATGGCAACGACAAATATGTTCTATGATCGTACTGCAGGGAAGATCAGAAATTCTACCATCCAGCCATGATGGTTTAACGATGATGAAACTGTCTTGGTTTTTAATATCGAAACGTACTGGCCTCATGCCGTTGTTACTCAGAAAATTTTAAATTAGGTAATGCGTTTCAAGTAATTATTTAATAGATTAAAGACGAATTCATGCTACGCAAAAGGTATATTTCTTTGCAATTTTTGCGGTGATAACATCAAAATGGAAATCAAAATTACTTGTAGCAGTTCTTTTGTATCTTCACATTTGAAAACTGTTACTTTCATTGGCTTAATAACTATAGACTCTTCTTATACTCTACATCTCTATTCACGGACCAATAAACAAAATACCAATGATTCAATTCTATATCTTACTCTCACTTCAAATGTTAAATGGTATTCAAAATAAACAAAAACATTTATAACAAAAACAATCAAATGTGTCGAAATAAAAGTCTGGATTAAACTCATGGCTTGCTGGTCATGAGTTTTGTTTATGCGTTTAATAGGCAGAGGGTTTATTCGTCGATGATTTATTATAAATACTTGTCAGTATAATACTTCAAACTCTCGGTACGTGTTCTGGCATGAGATTCCTGATGCAAATACACAAAGATACAACCTAACCTATCCACTGGTAACATCTATAGATAGGTAACGTGTTCCTTCCCAGCCTCTACATAGCGCAGAGGCATGTTATCAATAACGATATTACTATCGATTCCGTTTATTATTCTTATCTGTGATTAATTATAATTACTTAAATCAGACAATACATCGTTGTTTACATACAAGTATTTCTGCGTATAGTTTCATAGTCTTAGTAAGACCGTTTATTATGATAATTATGTTTGCGTAATTAAAGAGCATTTTAAGTGTAGTCCAGTAATAATTAATTAATTATGAAACTAATTATAAGGTGTTACATTGAGTTAGTTATTTTATACGAGTTTTGGCACAAAATTAAAGAATAAGTTACTCAATTACGGTAACATATAATGTTAAAATACCTGTTTTTGAGTTTTGTCCGGTAATATTATTGACAACTCGAAGGAGCGATATTTCTTATCGCGGTTGCCAGAGCGAATGAGCTTTGACGAGGACCTGGTGATGCTGTGCGCCTTCTCCGGCAGCTTCAGCGCAACAATGGACATGCTACGCGACAGCCGCCGGCCCAGCTTGCGCGTGCGCATCGACATGGACCCGCTTAGTCCTCGCTTGCGGCCCTCACTACACCCTGACACCTCCTCCACACCCTCCTCACTACCACCAGCCATTGCACTATCCAAAGCCAACTCCACATTCACATCTCCAACATAACCATGTCACAATCACAACACAGCACTAGAAAGTTTTATGTCACTGAGTCATCTTACGAATGTCTAGACAAAGACGAATGCACTTTTCGACAGTCAATAGATCCACATCGTGACTGCGCCCTGAAGCCGGAGATCAGAGCGGATCATGTGGTCGCGGAGCCGGTTTCGTAAGGGCGAGCCGGCGACGATCCTAATTCGATAATAGCGTCGTCGCTAGTTTACTAGGAAAGAATGAATGGGTCGATTGTGCAGCTAGAGTGAATGCGTTTAAATGGAGCGCGTTATCGTATGGTCTGTAGTGCGGCGAGGCGAGGCGCGAACGTGTGCGCAAGTGTCCGCGGCCGAGGCGACTAGCGCAGATTACGCGTCGCCGCCGCCGCGCGCCGAAACGCAGGCTGCCGAACCCGCCCCCGCGCCGCAAACTTAAATCACTTATCAAATGGTATTGTAAATAAACTCAGCGATACTAAACAACTGTTCAAGTGTGAAATTTGATAAGTTGACCAAACATTTCCAGGAGATGTCTGGCTCGTACAATCAGTTCATACTATAAATTGACCAGTGAGAAGAATGTTATTATGTATAGGTAACGACAGAAATATGTACAGAGATTTAGCTTTAAAACCAATTTAAAAAAATTATTCCTTAAATATTTTTTGAATTTTTGTAGCTTTTTTAATTTTTTTTTTACTTATAATAAATAAACTCTTAAATCCTTTATTTAAACTAATTTCCCTAGTATTCCTACGCTCATTTTATTTGATATTGTATCAACTGAATAGGTAGGTAGCTGGCTTGTTACAGGTCAATAGATCTCAAGGTGATCATGTTTCTAAATAAGGCTCGGCAGCTTAAGGATAATATTTTGCATCTTATATAATAAACTAAAGGATTTTGCACTCGATGAATAATAAAACGAGACCTTAAACTAAAATACATGACCCGAAATAACAATTAAATAATTACATTTGTTCTGTGTATTTGTTAACCGAAATGCAACGTAATCACCCGATATGTTGATGCGTCCTACGAATATGCTTCCTAAACGTCCTAAAAACATTTATTTTTTATTTTGCGGTTGTTAAGTTCCCATTAGTCTAAGAAATACTTAAATTAACGCTAATCCTTTACAGATACTTACTACTCATTGACATAATATTTGCGTAAATAAACAAAATAAGTCCTTGCGACACATAATTTGAGGGACTCTAGTCGCTACAGCCCCAAAAAAAAATACAAAATTAAAATAATTTAAACAACAATAACAATAATTTTCCTATACATAATGCTCATAAACATAAATAGTCACTAGCTTTGTTCTTGACTGATTATAATAATAATATGCAATGCCATCCTGAAGAAAACAACAAGATCTTGTCCTGAGAAGAAACTGTATGGTTTCGTTCGTATCATTTGACTTTCGATATTGAAAAAAATACTGTTTCCGCCACGGTCTGTCCTAGGATAGATGACCATTGCTTTGTGATCCCCAGTACCGTTAGAAATGAACTTTGTCTTTAAAATTTGCTCTTTGCTAATAGATCATGTTTTTGTTTATCTCTGTTGTGTAATAGATTACATTGTATTGAACTGCATGTGAATAATTTTATAACGAGAATAAAATTATAATAGCTAACAGACGTCAGCAGACGAGCTATGTGACCAGTCACGTACGATTGCATCAGGCCTACAACGATACTAAGAAGATAAAGCCGAAGCAGCGTTACAACAGAAATCGAACAATTCAATAAGCATTTGCCAATACATTCGTTACATCCTGTTTGAGTTCACCTTTCTTTGTAAAGTGAGACCTGTTGAGAAATTATTTCTGGTAGCTTTTATGAGACCATCTGCCGCACAAACACAAAGTTTGCTTATATTAGTACCTAAGTAGCGGTCAAACAATTGAATCTTAGAACATGTTAGTTGATGTAATCAGCACTGTACTGTTAACTTTTGTGATGCTCCTTTTACTACAAAAAAGAAAAAGTTTAGTTAATAAAGTATTACCTACATTATATTCTTTTATGTTTGCATTATGTAAATAATTACTACACATGATCAAAATCCGTCAAACGCCAGTGACCACAAGGCACAGATAATTCATAGATTATCATGGCCAACAGAACAGCGTTTTTGCCTGTAAAGCAAAAACGTAATTTAAAATCTAAAATTTATTGTGTAATACTCGTAGGCCTCAAAAAATATATTTTTTATGGTGGTGGTTAACAGTAATGAATCGTTTGGGGCCCAATAAAAAAAGGGTCAACTAGCCTATTACAATATTTATTGAATACGAGGTTTTGCACCATAAATTCTCATTGAATTCACAAGTTGACAATTAAAATTTAAAATATATGAGCGTCAAAAATGGAGTCAGTCAAATAGGCTCAAATAGGTTTTTATTATATGTCAATAATAGTTTCATCTTTTAGATCATTTTTACGTTGGTGAATTTCATTAATTAATGCCCAAAACTGTTTGCTAATACAATGGAGTAAGTACAACATGATTTATTCCTAAAAATAATCACCAAAGACGTACAGTTTAACGTATTTTGTGAATTGTAATTTATAGACTTTAAAATTGTTTTATTTACTGCTCTGCCAGCAATAATGATTCTTAACTCCTCACAAAACCATAGTCCTTATTAGTACAACTTTATTGATTTATTGCTTTTTATTTGTAACCACATTGTGCATTTATGGAAGTCCAAAGCGACCTTCGTTGCTCGTTACGAGAAAACCTGAGAACTCGCAAACGAGTAACCATTTGCTCTCAAAAGTGGGCGTAATCGTCAGTTACGCAGTGTAACTTACACTGTTGTTATCCCTGCTATATCAGTATTCGTCAATGCCAATAAAATTAAAACATTCAGACTATTCTTTTGTGAGTACATGTTTTTATAGCTATTGTTATTGATGTCAAATTCATATACATTTCAAGAGTCTGTATCTAACTCACACGACACGTAAAATATTTATTTGACTTGCTATCATTGAACTTATGTGAAAATTTAAAAGCCATGTAAATAAACCAATTAGAATTTTCCAAAAGAAATCTAATATTTAGAAAAACATCTTTTTATTAAAAAGAAAATATTTCATTTTGGTTTTAGGAAATCAGAAAATCCCAAAGAATCGGGCTGGAAGAAAGAGAAGGACTGGAAAAACCGCTACTCAAAACTTTACGGCAAGCCCAAACCGCAAACACCGTGAGATTGCTAAGATAATTTATTCGTTATGCTAGAAAATATTTTTTTTACTATTGATGTATTACAAAATTGATTTTGTAACTTAGGTCGCAGTGAATTTTTGTATAAAAATCTAAGAAATACCTAAGTTACCGAAGAAAACTTTGATACATTCTAGCCGCACAAAGCATACGTTTCATGAGCTGGAATATACGATAAAGTTTTTATTTCTCTAAAAAAATAACTTTAAAATGTTTAAGATGAAGTCTTTCAAAATGTTATTATTATAGTCACGTTTTTCCCAAGCATTTGGTTTGCCACTAAGGCCTTGAATATTATTTTATTTGTGTACTTATTTTATCAATTCGCGACAAATATTGAGCAGGTCGTCTTGTTCGTGAAGGCGTCAAGGTTCGCAATGTAACTGATTACATACTTGTCGCGACCACTGCATAATCAACTCGTAGAATAGGTATATCTGTAACAAATAACACCTGTAGTGTTATGATATGATGTAGCAATCAATATGAAAAATTCTTTAAGCCTGTTGTATATTAAAATTAGTTATTGCGTAATCTAAACAAGACAGAGTTTAAAGGGTGATAAAATATGATTTTACGGGTGGACCCACAGAAATAAACCAAGATTTATTTCTGTGGGTGGACCTCAATTCACCCATTTAAAACTATCGCTGCATTTACCCCTAAGATAACTGATGTTTCAAAGTACGTCATAAATTATTTTTGTAAAATAAAAAAAAATACCATAATCACAGAGGAAAGACAGAATACGTGTTTCAGGATTCTTGTTAAAATTATTCTTTCATGGATAACTCTGTCTTATCTCTGTGTTATCTGTGTCTGTCTAAAAGTAATTAGTACATTTCACAAACATCTAAAGTATACCTACACTGTACTATACATTAAATAGTACGCTTGGCCAAAAAACTGATTATCCAACTTAAAGTTTTAATAATAATAATAAAGAAATAAATATCTTTAAACATTCACACCTATCAACTAGCCCCATTTTAAGCAACTAAAGCTGCTTGTGTTACGGACACTAGATGACGGATAAATATATTTAATAGATAAATACATATAAATATCCTGAATACTTCAAAATCATTCTCGCATCATCAAGCTATAAGGTTTATTTTCCCTTACAAACGGAACTAATGACAGACAGCTAGTTAATTTTCATTTATTTTCTTGTAAAATTTTCCCTATTACATCCCTATTACGGTTATTTTCTTTTATTAAATTCTCCCCTACGGAACATTACGGACAGTAGGAAGCATTAGATTCTGAAGCACGTCGATATAATTAACAGCCGTCGCTCGAGGTGGTAAAGAGCACAATTATCCTACGCCACCCGCACTCATCCAGCCAGATATTAACGAAAATTCGACCAGATTCTCTATTTGTATTACATTAAAATTTTGCATAAATATATGTCTTATCCATATCATATAATAAAGCTTAGAATGTCATACACCCTTATGTGACCTACGTCATAAAAATACTTTCTCAATCAGGCTAACGTTATTACTCTGCATCTTTTGGTATGAACCCTATCGTAATTTTCGATGACTTGCTAACTAAATCATAAGGGGATAACCACTTTTTTGGCACACTGTACATTCTTGCCGGTTGTCTTACACTGTGCCCGATGCATGTCGACAAAACGCAGCAACGCCCCCTCTTACATGGTGACCTAAACATATAATTGTATGTGTAGGTGTTTAGACCCCTACCTTCGGAGATACAAGCGTGATGATAAGTTATGCGTTATGTAAAACAAATATTGCAATAATCGGTCCTTTAGAATTTGTCACGACTACGAGAACTATACAATGAAGAAACTAGGATAGCCATTAAAATAAATGAGCCATCTATGAGTCACAAAGAGTCAACTCAGCATCCTTCAACAAAAAATTACCCACAGACCGTTCTTGAACAACCAATATGAGGAATCACTAAAAACTTTATAGTCTATGCTTCTTATTTATAGCCGAACTTAATTTAAGAGAGCTGAAGAAGTTTGAGTAATGTGGAACCTTAAACTTTATGCGAGACCGAAGTACGATCAATAACGAAAGTAGCTTCACTTTTTAATTACAATACTCAAAAGCAATTTTTTTTAAACATTTTTCCTGAGCTTTCAAATTCTTTTATATAACTTATAGACAGAACAATAGTAGGATAAAAAGAATAGTGACAGCAAGAATAATGAGTACAAATATGTCAGTATCAACAGGGCCTGATTTACCCACAGGCTAACAAGGCTTGAGCTTAGGGCGCAAAGACCAAGGGGGCGCATAGTTCAACAAATATTGAGACGACTTAATACTGACGAATAATTCAAATACCCTTTCATTTATCTATTTATGAGTGTATAGTTGATGCATATAAAGGTAACCAGTTACAATATCAGCCTCCCCCCGCACTTACTTCCAGGCAGTTAATTATTAGTCAATGATAAGACGTCCAGATACTTGCTGAACTATGGGTATACCATGAGAACCCATGCATTTAGGGGATCGTCTCGCCTTAGTATAAAAGTTACATTTTGACAAGGTCTATCAGTTGAGATACGTTTCATTTCTGTTGGTGTTGGGGACGTTTTGACCGATTGTCCTATATATAGTAAATTTTCAATTCTCAAAGTTATAGAGCAATTGTTGCAAGGACTCAATAAACTTTTTTTTTATTTACTCGTTTTATTTTTAGGACAAAATAAATAGACTGAAAAAATTTGTACTTATTGGAATTATTTGGTTCCTTTCGTCATTCTTTTACCTGCTATAACTGACCATTTGATTCAAAGATGTTAGGTTATGATAATAGCTCTCTTGTATTAAATTACAAGTGCCTATCACTTGTAATTTAATTAGTTAACAAGTAAGTGAATAAAAAGGTATGAAAGGACAGGCTACCTTCAATAGTTAGCCTAGGGCGGTCAGACCTCTAAATCAGGCTCTGAGTATCAAAACATAGATAAACTGCTATAAAAATTCCTTGCGGCCAGTCGCCAACTATAACTATACATTATGATGGTAAAGTTCTAAGTCCTAAGAGCTACTTACAAAGACGTAGTTAGATACAGATATGAAATATAATTTAAGCATGATGTTCCAGAGCATCAGAAAATGAGAACGAAGAACCCTGGCACCGGATATCGTTCATGACCAACGAGAACACTCCATACACGTCCATGCTGATGCGGGTGAGGGCGAACCGCCGCGACACCTCCACGTCGGCTAGCCCTCGCTTTCTCACCTCCATCCTCTCACAGCAGAGCGACCTGTACGGCACCTACACCGGCACTGGCAGCATGCTGTTTGTATAATCTTATTCATTCTATATCACTATCATCAATACCAGCAAGCTTTTTCCACTGCTTACTTTTTGTTGGTACTAAGTCATTAGCTAGATAAGGATGACCATACCAATCGGGCCCGCTGTCCGTATTCAGGGACTTCCGCGATCTTCGCCAGATCCTAGATGCTTATATTTCACTAAAAAAAAACTGATGAATATGCAACATGACTGAAATAACTACCAACCACGTAGTTATTTCAGTCAGTTAATAGAAGTTAAGAGTATTTTGAAGTATTTTATACCTTTTCAACTTTTCGTTTCCTCGTGAATTAGTTTGTTATACATACTATCGCTTTGGCACCTCCTGTAGAAAAATTCCACATTTTTTTTAAAGTAAACCTCTACTATACTTATTAACATTTTTTTGCATATTTTCCAAAATTTTGACTAATTTTATGTGTTAAATAATTTATTCATTTTGCTTATTAGTTTTTCCCTACGATTACACCTTTATTTTACATATAATATCGGTATAATAAAGGTGTACTTTTATTATTTTTAAATATTTACAATACACCTTTATTATACAGGGGGCATACAAAGAGATAATGAAGTTCACCATCAAAAACAAAGCCAAAAACAGTCGAAAAGAAAAAGGTAGAGCAGAAATTTAATTTATAGAAAACTTTGTATGAGCAAGGAAGTTTACGGTTTATTAGAAAACGTTAACTAGTATTTAAATTATAATAGGAGCTTATAACTGAAATAAAATATCTTTCTTTGATTTTTGTTGCTTTAAACTTTAAAAGCTTCACTTACTTCTTTAATAATGATTTCTAAACAAACTCTACTGGTCGTTTGCGAGCTTCCTCATGTGCATATAATAGGTCTTTCTTTACCTATGAAATTGCCGGTTTTTTTTCTCTATTAGTATTTTTTCTGTAACAATTAAGTATCAGAATATTCTTAAAAAAGAATTACCTCCTCTAAAAATAGACCATACTTTTGAGCTCTTTTGATTCGATTTGATAATTTTTTGTATGTTTAATTGTGTTAAAATTAGAAACGAAGACAACTCTTTTTAAGTGCCTCTCGAATACATCATTTAATTTTGCATTCACTTAAAAACCATAAATAATTTTTATGAAGAGTGATATCTCACGTATTGCTAAAACTTGTTTAATGATACATGCCAAAAATTATATTCTCCGAATTGGTCGTTGTGAAGAAAACTGAAAAAATATTAGTATGGAAAATACAGACATCCCCAAAATCTCCATACAAAATACCAATTTCATAGGTAAAGACTTATTATTACGTAAAGTTCTTTCTTTGGGACTACTTGACAGTAGTTTCTCTGTAAAAAAATAAATCAATAAACAAACTTACATAGATCTTAATAAGAATTTCCATAGTTATTTCCTGTAAATTGTCATTTATTATCAAGCTTTTTCTTTTTTCAGATCCGATCAAACCCTACCTCGTAGCTCGAACGATATCAGCAACCCATCATCGGAAGATTATGGAATGGGGCGCTCAGTGTCCAACGACTTGGGAGGGCATGAGACGCTGCTCCTAGACATGGTTCGAGCTCGCAGCAGGGAGCTACAGAGGGAGAGTCAAGACCAAGCGTTAAATTTAGAAGATAACAACTCCGATGGGTCAGTAAATAGGACTATGGCTGCCTGTCTACTGCAGCGGAGAGGAGGATGGGTGCTTGAGCTGCGTCAAAATTAACCTATAGCATCGCTTCAAATGTCCGCTTTTACTCATCAGATATCTCGATTAACCAATAGCGTTGCTTGAAACCTACGCTGCTTCGCTCAGCGTTGGTGGACAGGCAGCCTATTAGGGCTCAAGCCAACAAACTAGAATGATATAGAAGTCAGTTTTCTCATAAAAGCTTTCTCAAACCAGAAATCGAATAAGGAAAAAAAAAGAAAAAAAAAAGTTCGTGTTTTTTTTCCACTAATCGATTAAGTCATTTTTGAAAATAAAATTCATATTTATTGTGTAATCTTATAGCGAATAGATATGTTATTTTTTCTTATGACCCTTAAAAATAATAATTACCTATAATGTCTACAAAATTTAGACAAGGCGATTATTGACACAAATATAGTTTTTAAGGGTCATAAAAAATCTAAACCTAATATCTCTCAGAATACATTCACTAGGATTGATATTTGATCCTTCATTGATTCTTTTCCTACATTTTATACATTTCCGGTAACACATAATAAATTGCTGCCCAAATAATTATTGTACAGCTCAACTAATTATTTTGCTGCCCAACTAAGTATCCTGCAAACCAAATAACTATTTTGCTGCCCAAATAAATATTTCGGCCGCCTAAATAATTATATTGCTAACAAAGTTTTTGTTGGCTGCGCAAATGATTTTTCGGTTGACTTTTTTTTACTGACCGATTTATTTCAAATAGATAAATTATATTATGAAAAAATAATTTTGCATCAGCTCGTAACCATTGGAAGGAGTTACGAGGTTCCTATTTTGTCTCCTCCGGTCTCATTTCGGGGGCAACTAAAAGTAAATAATTGAGAACGCTAACAATAAATTCAATTTGTAAAACGGTGTACTTCGTATAAAACTTTTAAAAAAATATATAATAATAATATATTAAAAATTGCCTGGCTACTTTTTGCATAACACATAACACATAACACATTTTTGTAGACGAAAAATATCATTAAATAATAATATTTACCAGGGACAAGCTATCACAGATTGTTTTCAATATCTTTCTTTTCGTCTTTTACATTAACGAGGTCATTTTTGTTCATTAAAAACTAGTTGTTTACAATTTTTTCAACAAAATAAATCGACTCGGATGTCTGTCAACGCATCATACGGTAGACCAGCGACCACATAGCCTCCTATAGACGTGTCATACAAGGCGAGTCAACTCAAACCAAACATAAGTTGTTTTCAACTTTTAAATTTACATGACAGATTTTTCAGTGTCAGTGTCGACCAAAACCAAGAACCGAATCGAGGTTAAGATTTAAAACATAAATCACTTTTAATATACAGCATCATGACCTATTGTGCCGTAAATTTGTGCAGAATCAATAGTAAAACTTGTAATCTATCAATAAACAATATTAGTTTTCATCGGTAAGTCTTGTTACACAATTTTTCAAAAATATTTTAAACAATTATTTTGATTTTCAAAATAATTGACAAATATCAACATAAACTGGACAGGTCCGTCACGTGCTCCTCGCCGTCCTTTTTACTCTTGCTGATTACGTGTATGTCCATCCCTCACTATCGGTGATAACAATGATTAGAGCGGTGTATTTATATAGTCGATACATATTACAGTAACCTAATAAAATACCTAATAAAATTGATTTCTCCTATAGATTTCCAAAAGAGAAGTGGATAAACGCTGTAAATAGAGAAAATTGGTTTACATCAAAATATAGCCTCATGGATTCAAAAATTTACAACAGGCGGCGACTTATAAAAAATGCAGTACCGACGCTGTTTTTATCGTGAATTGTAAGTAAATACAATGTATCTTTGATTTTTAGCATTTCTTAGATCGAATTTTCGTATTAATATTAAAGTTTTTATGTTTTGAAAAAAGTTTTTTTGCGGCGAAAAAATTCCAGAAAATTATTTTCTTATATTTATTTATTTGGTAATACTACAGTAAAAATTTAAATTAATTATAAAATTTTTAATACAATATTAAACACTTAAACAAAAAGCTTAATAAAAAGATCTTTACACACATTACACACACACACATACAAATCTAATAATGTAATTTAATTTTTCTTTGTTTTACTTACGTTTCTTTTATCTGTATGTAAATCAATGAAACATATTTTATTATATTTTTAACTTTTCAGATTAATATACCACACGAAGTAGCTTCAAACTTACCTCAAGAAAATGTGTGTTTAGTTGCTTCAAATTCACATCATGTGATATTCAACATATTGAAACAAAGATTTACAAAATTAATTTATGTCAATAAATAAATAAAACAAAATTAATGTTAAAGTTTAATATCAATGCAAATGCTCGCATCGCGAGAGAATATGATTTACCTTTTTGTAGGTGTAGGTGCTGCACAACTTTCATGAACGTCGCTATACTCTTGAGTGATCATTACCTTTAATCGAAGCTCAGTATCTCAGAATCTTTGTGAAAGATTTGATTTTCGTATTTAAGTTCATTATTTAATAAAAACAAATCAAATCTTGGTCAGTCACTCACTATTTACAGACCGTACCTAATCACTAAAACTCACCGATATACCCATTCGAACCATACCGCGTTCTGATTTTTAAACAATCTTGATTTCGATTTGATTTGATGACGCTAATACTAGGGCATATTATGTAATTTACAATATTCCTACTTACTTATTTATTGTAATTTAATAAAGTGTTATTTTGAATAAAATATTGTTATGTTGTCAGATGGTTTTTATTTCTTATAAACCTTTATTAATTGTTTTGTGATATTTAGGTACATATAAAAATCCCAGCATCCTGTAAAATATAATAAAAAAAAAGTGGAAAAATCACCACTTTAATCCGTACGATTGACACGTTGTAAAATACCTATCATATTTTGCCTAACGCGTAGCTAACTTCCGTCTGTGCCTACTTCTTCGTAGTTCTAAAATGCTTTGCACTGCAAGACAAAGTATCACGTACATCTCTTATGTGGACTTTTTTCAATGAAAATATACCCGCTGAGGCTCAATTTATTATTATTAGGTCATTTAATATTACATTTAAAATAAAAGTTACAGGCAAAAATAGTTACTGATATAATTGATTTATTATGAAATGCAAAATTATTTATCGATATCGATAGCTCGACGCATAAGGTCCTTTCTACGCGCGCCGTAGCCATGGAGATCGAAATGTTTCGGAATCTATCGTATCACTTCCGAGCTTTTACCACACCCCCCGCACCCAAGCTAGTTGTCTGAATTGTTTTCTTTCAAATTCATGATAATGGTTAAAAGGTTAAAGTCCATGCGGTAGACTGACAACGCGTTCAGTTGCCCCGCCCACTCAGTTGTACTTTTCATGAAACACAGTTTTGAGAGGAGTTAATATTTTATATAACTAACATCCCTAATTCCTTAGCTCAAGCGTTGATTTCTGTTTGATTACATCTCAAAAGAGAAAAAAACAAATAACATATCGTCACGACTCTATCCCCGAAGGGAGGTGTCAAACACCTACATTTCGCCTATTGAGTCTCAGTCCCTATGTTGTGCGAACCTGTTACTATGCACCGGGCGCAATGTCAGGCAAGCGATATTCATAATTGACTGTACTCAAGTTTGTCAAACTTGCAGTGGTTGATTTGCGACGTTGATTGTACGGTGAAAATCTGTCTTTGTGTGAGTATAATAGTAGGTATGTAGAAACTTTGCAGGCAGATGTTGCAACTTTTATTACAGGAAAAATCCTTGGAAGCTAAGTAAACTCGACATTTTTTTACTGGCAACGAACACTGTAGTCCCAGTAGATGTTGCAAGCATATACTTACAGGTATTACGTGCATTCTAGGGGACTGTATCTACTTAGCAGTCTGCATGATTGTCAACATATGTAACGCGGGCCGAACACTAATTTATAATTCGCGCCTCAACGTTCCTCGCGAACTTACGACGCGAACCCCGCCGCGCTAGCGCTTGCGCCCCTCAACCCCCTTTCTTTTCAAGGCTACTGCGCACGGCACGCGCCAACAGAACGGAATAAACCGGTTCGGAGGCAAGACGCTACACTCCTTGCCCCGCGTCCCGCGAAATATACTCGTTATGTACCCTATTATCCTGTAGTGAACTATTTTACATGTGTTACTGTATATTGTGACAAGAAATAAAGAGATTTTGTGAAGTTGGTAGTTTTATCTATTACAGTGGCGTCCCAACTTGTGGCTAAAATTCACGACTCTGATAGTGCAATACGTTGTGCGTGCATATATAATTTCGCCATCTCTTATTCGGCTTACTACGTCGCCGGCCTGACTGCAACATGCCGCGAACGACGCGCCGAAATAACACCGAGAATTCAGATAGCCTTCTTGAAGAACCGGCGATGGCTGACAATACTACAAACCCTACAGGAAATGTACTGACGATGACCGATGCGCAGCTGACGGCGATAGTCGCTGCAGTATCACGCAGTTTCTCACTCGGCGCCGCACATACCTCGACGCCGACGCATGATGACACGACCTGCGTCCAACCACAACCCCCACCAGGGAATTTCACGAAGTGTACCGCGCGCTTCGACGGCCTAGGACGCAGCGATGACGATTTAGAGGCATTCATCGATTCAATCGAAATTTATAAAGAGTGTGCCAAAATTAGCGATGATCACGCTGTTCGAGGCATACCAATGTTGCTGATCGGTCACGCCGCGATATGGTGGGCAGGAGTGAAATCATCTATAACCGCATGGCCAGAAGCACTACGAAGACTCCGCAGCCGCTTCGGGACTCCGCGACCAGCTCACCGGATCCTGCGCGACGTTAGCCAAGCTGCCCTACGACGTCCCCGAAGTGATGAAAATCGACATTATATACGGACTCTTGGACAGAAAGATTCGTAAATATGTTCCCCGTGATACCGTTCGTAACCTAGAAAATCTAATAGAGTTAGCGAGGAACGTTGAGGAATCCCGCGCAGAGATATATTATGAACGTAAGAAACCTATTCCGGTAAGTCAAAATGTATCATTACCTTTACCATCTAATTCGAACGATGCGACATATCCAGTTAATAAATCTTTGACTAAACGCGTGAGACCGAGATGTTCATACTGTAATATTTTCGGCCACTCGATAGAAAACTGCCGTAACCTAGAAAATAGAAATTTTCTGAGTGATTCGGTAGAAACAGGAATTAAACCGCACACGTGTAAAAATTTTTGTGATAAGCGCGATGCGTGTAAATCTAACGATTCTTACCCCGCGAAAGTAGAAGTTAAGTCCGAAAATGAAAATTTTGTGCATAATAGTAAAAGTGGCATACGGTGCTATGGGTGTGGTCGGCATGGAGTTGTGCGTTCTAAATGCGACGTATGTTGTCCGAAAAGCGAATTTACGACCCCTCATAATGACGTAAACTTTAATACTCTGACGATAAGTCACGATTTACCTACGATCACAATATCGGTATTAAGTAAAATCGGTGTTGCTATTCTAGACACTGGTGCTACACATTCTATAGCGAGCCCTTCATTGTATAATGTGCTCGTTGAGCACAACGTAATTTTCACGAAAACTGATCGCGTTTTCGCGTTAGCAGATGGTTCGAAGCAGACACGTGAAGCGCTCTCCGCACACGTCGATGTCGAGCTTCAAGGTCGTACTATACGTACGAAATTTTTAGTTCTTCCCGGCGCCAACACTAGAACGTTGTTGGGCTGCGACTTTATTGTCAGTGCAGGTATCATCTTGGACGTTCCACAAGAGGCCTGTCACTTCGACGACACTCCCCTGGAGCATTTTGATTTCGTTTACAGGTACAATTTGATTTCAGGAGGAACAGATACTATGAAGGTAGACACTGCTGATTCTGGTCTACGAGTGAACCGTGACAAGAGCTATTTTCCTCGCAATTCAGTGAAGTTCCTAGGTCACGCGATAGTTCCTGGTGGCATCCACATGGATCCCGATAAAGTTGCTGCCATCAACGACATGATGCCACCACAGGATGTAAAGCAATTAAAAAGTTTCTTGCAGACCTCCAGCTGGTTCCGGCGTTTCATTCCAGCTTTTGCTGACGTCGCCAGGCCCTTAACCCAGCTGCTTAAGAAGACTAGCGTTTGGCAGTGGGGATTTTTCCCAGCAAGAAGCTTTTGGAAAGATTAAGGACCTCCTCACCTCAGCCCCGATCCTTCGCCAACCCGATGAGTCTAAGCCATTCATTCTCAGAACGGATAGCAGCAGTTTCGCCCTCAGTGCAGTTCTTATGCAGGGGGAGGGTGCCGATAAGCGGCCTATAGAATTTGCCAGCCGCCTGCTTAATAACGACGAAAAGAATTACAACACGACTGAGCGTGAAACTTTGGCGGTCGTGTGGGCCGTATCCAAGTTCAGGGTGTACATCAATAGAGGTGAAATAATCTTAAGATCCGACCATCAGCCCCT
Organism: Parapoynx stratiotata; assembly: GCA_910589355.1. NCBI lineage: Eukaryota > Metazoa > Arthropoda > Insecta > Lepidoptera > Crambidae > Parapoynx > Parapoynx stratiotata. The sequence continues at coordinate 7,883,206 of OU342473.1, forward strand.
TACGCGGTTGATGAGCTTAAGCTCACCGAGCGGCCGCCTAGGTAGGTGGGCCCTCGCGCTACGAGAATACAATCTGCGTATTGAGTACGTACCAGGTAAGTCGAATGTCATCGCGGGCACCTTTATTGACTTACCTGCGAGGTCCCCTGGTGATATTAGGAAGAACCAGTTAGAAGACCGTGAAAACGCGAAGACAGTCGTGGATTTGGAATCTGACGAACCCTTCAGGGAGAGACCTTGGGCTAACCGAGAGCTCCGTGCACCTTCTGATGCTACCACTGGTATACGCAGGGTATTAGAGAATGAAACTTTTGTTCCAGCCGTAACACCTTACCTGAAGAAGCTCTCCATTACACGCGTCAAGACCAGGGATGTGCACGAGAAAGCGCAGGTTAACTGGAAGCAGAATACCGACAAGGGCCGTCGGACCGCACCGGACTATAAACCAGGAGACTTAGTCCTCCTGAAGACTCAAGGGTCTAACGACACTAGTGAATGGCAAATCCCTAAATTTATTCCTAGACGTGATGGTCCTTACCGCGTAAAAGAGGCCACTAGTGATACTTCTTACACTCTAGAGCGAATTAACGATGGGGAGATTTTGGGCAGATATCGTGTTTCACAGCTTACTCCGTTTGTCGGCCAAGCCCAAGCACCCATTCGAAAGAAACGCAAACGAGGTAGGCCGCGTAGATACGATTGCTAACCCTAACTCGCGGTCGCATCGTTCGGATTAGAGGGGGAGACTGCAACGCGGGCCGAACACTAATTTATAATTCGCGCCTCAACGTTCCTCGCGAGCTTACGACGCGAACCCCGCCGCGCTAGCGCTTGCGCCCCTCAACCCCCTTTCTTTTCAAGGCTACTGCGCACGGCACGCGCCAACAGAACGGAATAAACCGGTTCGGAGGCAAGACGCTACACTCCTTGCCCCGCGTCCCGCGAAATATACTCGTTATGTACCCTATTATCCTGTAGTGAACTATTTTACATGTGTTACTGTATATTGTGACAAGAAATAAAGAGATTTTGTGAAGTTGGTAGTTTTATCTATTACACATATTAAATTATAAAGACCGCTTATCTAAATTCACTAGCCTAATCACTCTTAAAAATAGCGTAGCAAAACATGAGCCCATAAAATCGACGTTGTCCTCAGTTGCAAAGGCTTTCCTCATGGTAAGAAACACATGAGGAGAATGGACCGTAACACCACCACGCTGGCCCAATGTGGGTTGGTGGTTAGAAACGGACCAAACGGCTTAACTTGCCTTCTGGAGCACGGAGTTCAAGATCACAAAGTTTTGGTCACCCATCCACGGCTTGACCACGACGAAGGTAGCTTTGTTTTCGATATCGAAAGTCAAAGCGTTCTAACACCGTCACAGAGCTCGTCAATCCATAAAATCGGTAATAGTAAGTAGTTAAAAGTATGAGTTTTTTATAACTTAAAGAAATAATTCTTGTATTCAGATCGTTAAGTCTTTAATAGTTGGCTTCAATAGAGACGTAATAAGGTTTATTAACAAGAGGACAATGACATTAATAAAAACTTAAGGTTTCCCACATTACTTTCACTCTTGTTTTCGAATTACGTCTATTTAGAACTTTCACACAGTTTTCTTACAATATCTAATGTATTTAGAAGTAATTCGCGTGCGTAATGCTAAGTATAGTCTTATATCATTAGAACATAGTCCCTTTATACAACTGAGAGAAATGGTGCGCTTAACTGTAATGTATGTAACGTTTCAAAGGACAATGAGCAGAAATGTATCCGGCTCCAATAGCTAAGCCGGTAGTATCGTTCGAAAGGTCATTCGAAAACAAACAATACTTTGACCACCAGTCTCAGATCTGGTTACTTTCGGAGATAAACATACACCAATATAACACAACGCGTACCTACACACATAGCTATTGGAAGGTGAAAACAGATTCTCATAGAAAAACTGGTATCATCCCTAATAATTTCAAAACGTGAATTGGAACTGGCCCCATGGCAGACGAGTTCCTGCACCTAAATGTCTTTCCAAATATATATTTGATTATGGCGTACCACGTTCTATACATTTTACCCATTGTCCTTTATGTGAAATTGATTCCCTTATAATACCTATTATGGAAACTTAAGCTGATTTTATTGGAATTTTTCGCATTTGCTGCCAAAATCAATAAAATATATTTTCATTGCGATTTCACCAGCATTTAGAATGGGTATGTCAAGGTTAGAGAACTATTATTATGTACCCGGTACAACGTGCTTGGTACATGGAGTGCCTTCAGGCTTGTCCCCTTTTACATGCTGTGATGATATATTATGGTTGTCATGTAAGAATTAAGATTATTAACTGAATTAAGTTATAAATTACTTATGCCTTTTTCTTTGGCCACATGTACTCCTACCAAACATCACTCTCCAATTACTGACTTCAAACATAATATTTTCAATCGTAAAATAAATCATTTGATTGTTCACAGGGCATCGAGTGAAGCGTGCGTGCACGGGCTGAGCATGCGCATGACAGACAGGAGCATATCTCGCTCGCGGGTATCCAGATTGTCCACGAGGCGGGATATGGACATACCGTCCATACTGGCTTATACTACCACCACTACGCCTTCTGTAAGACTCATTATTATAGTAACTCATTGATAAAAATGTAGAAATTGTAGACCACTGCTTTAAATTATATTTGGTATTACAATACATACCAAAATAAATAGTACTATAGACAAAACATAGAACAATACCCTACGTTAAACTTACATACGTACAAATTCTTGAAAAAACTATTTTTGTAAATTTTGTTAGCATCTATCTCTTGAAATAGGTAATCACCCTAAGATCTTACTTATAATTGTTTATAAATTTCTATTCACGTTTTATAACCTCTTTTTAAGAGCAATAAATCTCATGCAGGCAGTGAACGAACATTCAGGTAATCAGAATATATCCCATCTTGACTAAATAATATTCCAACTTCAAAATCCTCATTATTTGTAACGAAAGAAACTTCTTATTCGGTTAACCATAGACAAAATGATATTCAATGTAACTTACCTATCGCCCTTAGCCTTACATCCCACTACACAGCCACGGCACAGACCTTCCTCATGGAGAAACACGTCATAAGGAGTACTCCTGATAACTTACCTACTTGGATTATTATGATCTATCAGGTGCACTTAGGAATTCCAGCGTTTACTAAATTCAACGCACCGCAGCAAGAGGAGATTCCCCGGTGGTCGATCAGGCGGGCCGTCTGCCCCGTCTGCTCGCAGAAGTGGAGGGACAAGAGCTCTATTAGTAACATCAAATATTCTGGTGACACTTGTCTTTAATATTTTTTCCAGTTCATTGAATGCCCTAACTTATTGTCTTATTAGGTAAACAATCTTACGTCTTTTTATTGAAGTGTACCAGCAACAGCTGATAGCTAAATAAGGTTTTATTGAAGGAAAACACGTAACTGTATGTACTGTGAATTACAGGTCTGAAAAGAAATTCGTCTTCAGAGCTACCGTCAGTCATAGCGCCAGCTAGGTTGCGTACAGCTATTACTTTGGGATAGTAAGTAAAGTGGATTTAAACCCATTATAATCTAAGGCCTGTTTAAATTTATCTAACCATTGAAATATTCATACCTGAGCGCTCCCAGTGAGAAAGGTGCTCAAATCAGTTTTGGTGGTATTCAAGGTAATATTTTGGGATTATTTTAGACCTCTTGGGAGTCAGAGCGCTCCCGGCCTGTGCTGCACGCCGTGAGGTGGGATTAGGTACGTAGACTCAACATGAATTAACAAAATAAAGTTGTGTAATTATTATAGAATTTATAAAGTTATATTTCATGATTTTCGGGATTTTCATAAATTAAAACAATTTTAGAAATTTTTTTGGCTGCCATATTAAAAAAAAATCCGATAAGATGACTCATATAAAGATCACTGCGTAATAATCTGCAACATCACCCAGAGTTTAACTGACATTGTCCTTTTAGTCAACAAAGTAACATGTTCGGAATTTATTATTAGAGAAAAGAGCAAAGAAGAAGAAAACATTCGCTGGGTACTATCCAATTCAAGTAAGAGTAGTACTGTCAAACGGCCATTGTGGTTCGCATTGCGCTCAACATCATGGTGTAGGATGTGCAAAAAAGAAAGAAAAATTATAAAAAATATTAACTTTTAATTTTATTAAACAAAAGCGTCCCTTGTTCTTTGACAAATAACCTCATAAAGTGAAAAGGATGGATGCTTTTTTGATAAAATACTTGATGTTTTATGCTCGTTCCGGCGTATTTTTTAGATTATAAAACTAATCAAACAATAGGGGTTTAACAATTTTTTTGCTGGCGGTACAAAATTGTCTTATGCCGTGAAGTTGATACTATTCTTATTTGAATCTTGTATTTTTACTATATGTTTTATTACTTTCAGCGTACCACGTCCAGTCGTTGCCGCTATGGATAGGGAAGCCGGCGTAACCTTAGGAGGCCTACGCAGCTCAAGCGCCACCTGGCAGCTCACTCGTGCTCGTCGCTTTCGAACCCCCAAACCCCAGCTACCACCCCCAGAAGCCACTGCACCTCCCACCGCTGCTGCGCCTTTAGCACAAAGAGACCTCGATCTACGTGTTACCCGTTTTCTTACTGATATGGCAGTTAAATCTTAACACGTTGATTGAAAGTAGATAGGAACAAAAGGAAATAAAGGAGTTTGGACAAGTCATGCATTTTATTGTATTGAGAATATTAACATTATACATCTCTGAGGTTATGCTCTGAGGACGACAGAAATGCTGAATTTCAGGATAATTATACTGGAATCTGGATTAGGCAACAAAATACATGAGAGTTCACATTTTAAAGTGAAATTGACGGATAAAATTATTGTCGCCAATAAAATAAATTAGCTCATCAATTTTCTGCAACATGGCGCGTTTTTTTATAATCTGAACAGGCTAAATACATATAATAATAAATAATAGAAGCTCGGTGGGTTAATAGTTAATACCCTTTGGCTTTCGATCGAAAACAAAAACTTGTTCCCATAAAGGGAGAATTTTACCAAAAAATAGTAGGTTTTTGTGGCGCTATTTAACTATGGCAGACGTGATTTTTATTTCGGTGATTGTAATATTATTTCGGGGTGGATCTTGTTGCATCTATTTAGTTTTGTGTTATAAGGTTCAATAATGATGAGCAATGTGAAGGATTATTGAAATAAAAAATGATGAGATCTTTATCGTGGTAATCCACCTCATCGAAGTAACACACCACAGTTTCAGCCATTGATCGTTTGACGCCAACCAAACTCTCCCAAGACGCATTGAAATTCATTACCCTAGCATTTCAGTGTAAATTACTGAAGACATGGCCGTTATGGGCTTAGTTCCCTTTGCAGCCCCTTTATTGTGAGAATTTAAAAACAAAACAAAAAAAGTCTCTGACTGTCACTGTCAATGTCAGCATGTGAACATTTCCAAAAAACACCACGATAAATAAAAACAAACTTTTTTAAATTATCAGTACAATTAGTCTAAATAACTACTTTTAAGTACCACCATGGCACTATTTCCAAACCCATTGCTCACTAATTTATTATGTTTGACCAAACGGATCGGTTTGCGAAATCTAATGTCGAAGCAACTGGTGTACAATGAATTTGGAAATCCTTTGCACGTTGTAAAGTGCAGAGAATGTGCAGTACGACCGTTGGAAAGCCAAGAAGTGCTGGTGCGAATGCTCGCCGCTCCAGTGAATCCAGCGGACATAAACACTATCCAAGGTACAGACACATTTAGCTGAATATGCTTAACACTGAACCGTTACTTCATATTCAGATACTTCATAAGAATATTCTTGAATGATTTGAAGACAAAGGTATTTTTTTTACTTTTATTTTCTTTTTTGTTATCGTTTTAAGTTTTAAATGAAATGAGACATTTACTAATCAATTAATATTTTGTTACAGGAAAATATCCAGTTAAAGTTGAATTTCCCAGTTTGTCTGGAAATGAAGGTGTGGGTGTTGTTGAGGAAATCGGAAAGGATGTAAGTGGGGTGTGCCCTGGCAATAAGGTGATAATAACAAAACCTATGCAAGGGACATGGAGAGATCTTGCTACCTTCAACAAAGATGTCTTGAGAGTTGTTCCCGATTCCTTGGGGATTGTCGAAGCAGCAACACTGACTGTCAATCCTTGTACAGCTTATAGAATGCTTACTGACTTTGTGCCAGTGAGAGATGGCTTAGTAGTTATCCAAAATGGGGCTAACGGAGCATGTGGCCAAAATGTCATCCAGCTATGTAAAGCGTGGGGTATCCAGAATATTAACATTGTCAGAAACAGACCTGATATTGATGAATTAAAAAAATATTTAACATGTTTGGGGGCTACTTGTGTCCTTACTGAAGAAGAATTGCGCACCACAACTATTTTTAAAGATAAGAAGATTTATAAACCTAGTTTAGCCTTAAATTGTGTTGGTGGGAAGAATGCTTTAGAAGTATTAAGGCATTTAGATCATTCAGGAAAAATGGTTACCTATGGAGGGATGTCAAGGGACCCTGTGAACATTCCAACAGGAGCGTTTATCTTTAAGAATCTATCATTTCATGGTTTTTGGATGACTGCATGGAATAAATCGGCTTCTGCCGCTGATAAGGATAAAATGTTAAATGAGCTAATTAATTTAATGTGTGATAATAAACTACAAGGACCTGTCCATAAAATGGTTAAGTTTGATAATTTTGAGGAAGCTTTAGGGAATGCTTTGAGTTCAAAAGGATTTACAGGCTGTAAATATATTTTGGACTTCACACAATAATTTATTTACTATTATGTTAATGTAATAAAGCTGTTAGTTATTTAATAAAGATATAAAATAGATTGTTTTTTACTATTCCTATAGATATTGTCACAGGTATTGTTTAATTCATTGAAAATGTCATAGCATGTGCTTTTTTAACTAGCTATTCTTATCACTAAATTTCATCTGCCTTTTTTATCTACACAATTTTTTTTTCTAATAGTTTAAGGGTGTAGAGATGTTTTTTCATGTGTTTAAAATTTATTTCGGGTTGTTAAACTGCCTGATAATTCCAGTACAGCGAAAGTCGTTCGTAAAATGTGGAGTATAATTAAACCATTGCTATTATATTTTTTTCAGGAAAAACTACTACTCTTCCTCGCCTCCCGGCTGTACCAGGAGATGAAGGTGTTGGAGAAGTTGTAGAAATCGGTCACCACGTATGTACCGTGAAACCTGGTGAAAGAGTAATTCTCACTTCTAGACAGCTTGGGACATGGAGGTACTATGGATTGTATCACGAAAGGGATGTTCACACTATATCTCCTAACCTAGGCCTGCCCGAAGCATCGATGCTGAGCATTGCACCGTGTTTAGCATATAGAATGATAAAAGATTTTATAGATGTGAAACCTGGAGAAGCTATTATTCAGAATGCCGCCAACAGCCCCTGTGGACAACTCGTAATCCAACTTTGTAAAATTTGGGGTATTAAAACTATAAATATTGTAGCCAATCATTGCAAATACGAAGCCGTAAAAGCCCACCTTTTAAGCTTAGGAGCAGATACTGTTTATACTTTAAAAGAAGCGGAAGGATTAGCTGGATTCAATACTTCAGTGACGAGGCCAGTTTTAGCATTGAACTGTCTGGGCGGACGAAATGAAGACGTCTTGTTAAAGTTACTTAGACGCAATGGAGTGATTGTTTATTACGGATGTGCTTTTGGCCTGCCATTCGTAAAACAATTTTTACGCTGTGATGCCACATTCCGAAGATTTAATTTATCAGACTGGTACGAAAATGCAACCCCTGTTGAAGTGGACATCATGATAAACCAAATAATACAGTTAATGGTTATTGGTCAAATAAAATGTCCGTTATATGAATCTGTAGAACTTAAAAACTATGTAACTGCATTACGGAATACTGTACATTGTGAAGCGTATTCCATCGTTAATTATGTTTTTGATTTTACTCTGCCATAAATTTAACTATATCTATGAATAAAATTAGTTGGCTGGTGTATAAATTATTTTTTAGTAAATATTATTATCAATAGTGCACATAGCGATTTGGCTATCTCATAAACTCCACAAAATAGCCTACGACGCTACCATAACATAAGCCTAAAAGTACCTACTTGTACAACGGGTAGAAGAGCGGGCACGGTAGTGCTACTCACCATACTTTTCTCGAAGCTCCTAGCATTTTCGATAGTAAAATTAGACGTCTATGATCAACAAATTCGACAGTTATTGATAACTTATTACGAAGGTAATTAGCTAATGTAACTATGGCTTAGAGTAACCATTTAACAACAATATTAACCCCTTGAGGATCAGCGCGACCACCGGTGTTCGCAAACAATAGCTGTCTTGTTTTCTGAACATTGAGCATAAGCTGGGGGTGCCAGAAAATTTTCTTTTTATTTGCAGTACATTTCAAAAATTACGATAGCAGAGAGAGAATGAGTTTGATTCTTTTGTCTAAATATTTTAAGAACTAAACAGCAACAAACAGCTGGCTGATTGCTGTCAGTGTCAATCATATAGTGAATAATTTTGTGTATTGATTCTTCAACTTTGAGTAGGCTTAGCTTAGACTATGTATAGATTTCTTACCTTACCTACCACAAGAACTCTATTAGATTATTTAGACCTAATGTATTAAAAACTAAGCCATTCTACTGAATTTTTTTATAGTCTGTATTTTTCAAATTGTGCCGAGTTAACATGACTAACACAACGCCTCGGAATACAGATCTAAATATGGATAAAAACAATTATGAAACCTATGAGTACTTGCCAGGAAATAGTAATGAAACAGATCAATTTTTTATTGTACAAGATGATGGCACATTTTTAAGTAAGTATAATGTCATTCTATAAATTATTTTATTCAATTAATGCTTTTTCTAATAGTGTTAACATTTGTAACAAATCTTTTACTTTAGCTGGTTTTGAGTCTGGTTTCATTTATGTATTTTGCTAATTTAACATTGATTATAAATCACAAATCTGGAGTTGACGAAGGCTTTATCTTTTTGATTTCAGTTAACAGAGCAATTCAGTATGTGCCACCAGTACAGAATGGCAAGCCTGTGTTAGATAATGTGGTGTATGATGTTGCCCCACAACAGTACCTTGTAGATGTTGAAAATACACCAGAACTAGTTTCAGTATCTGGTTAGTATACAAACAAATATTGCACTTATATATCTCTTATATACCTAAGATTAAATCATAAAGTTTGCATTTTATGCAAGCCCCTCAGGTAGAGAGAAGTTAAATTCATTAGCTAAATGTGATTACTTATTGTTCTAAAGTTGAAACTTGCTATAAATGATTGAAGAAATTGTTGATACATTTCAGATCAATTTATACTGCCAGATGGAGGAAATCAATTATATACTAATGGCTACCTTATTCAACCAGAAGCCAATGGGTCTCCAGAACAGGTAATAATGTAACTTCTTAATATTTTTTTCTGAATAGAACAGTATTTGCAAAACTATATAAATATTACATAAAAAATAGGCAATAATTAAAGAAATTAAAGTGAGTGTTTCTTTTGTGGATATTTTATCAGAAATGCAATTACAATTCTGTTTTTTGCAGATGGAGCAGGATGTTGCAGTGGCTGAGTTCAAACATACTGAACCAATACTTGATTTAGATGTTGTGGCGCAAAGTAGCAAACAAGCTAACAATTGCACAGAGGTATAAAATAATGTACCAACCCGCATTGGGCCAGCGTGGTGGTGTTACGGCTCATACTCTTCATGTGTTTCTCCATGAGGAAGGCCCGTCCCAGCAGTGGGATGTATATAGGCTGATGTCAATAAAATAATGTAGCTAAGTTATTTGAAAACTGCAACCACTTCACATGTTTAATAACTAATTAAATCATATTATGATCCCTATCCCTGAAGAGGTAAACAGGTGCATACCACATCCACACTTTGCCAGAGAGATCATGTGATGAATTAACATGGTCACAATATTGTCTTGTAATTCATTGGGCAATTACTTCTTTTAACTTGCTAAACGAATCTATAGTACGTCTCAATCCAAAAGGTAAACAAAAAAGCCCACTTACCGAATTTGTTATTCAATAATCACACTTTTACATGGACATGGCACGTAAATATAAATAACAGTAACAATTGTCCGTTTCATTTGATTTCAATTACCTATAGTCATCACAAAATATTTTAGAGATGAAACATTACCTTGGTTTTGTTAACCTTTTTGGCAACTTGGATTGAGACGTACTATACTCTACGTTTTTCTCATAGAGGTACAGATTCATAGCTATGTTTTTCTCGCCACACTAGAGGCTAAAGTATATTTATCCATACTTTAGTCAACTAAACTTTGGTTTTTTCACCCAGTAAATTCTATTTCAAATAGTATATTCATCATTCTAACTTATTGGTTTCCTTTTCAGATTACATTAAATGATGAACAATATCACATGCTTGAACAAAAAGGATGGATTTTATTGGAAACTAATGATAAAATATATCTGCTTGACACTCTAGGACTACATGATATTACAACAAATGACAGTAATTTTTTTATTGCTAAAGTTTTCCCCATCACTTTTTCGTAGTATGATATGTTGCAGATACATTGACCTATGTATTTGAATACGGTCACAAAAAAATTTATTTTTTAAAATGGGTATCAATTTGTAATGGATTTCAATTTTATAAGTAGCAATAATGTTTTCTTTACAGAACTAATTCAAAAATTGAAGATTGAAAGTAAAGATCATTTAAATCAGGACAGCAAAAATATGTAAGTGTTTTAATTTATTTTTTTGCAGGTTGCCATCAAAGAAATAGTGAGTATGACTGAGAGAAAAAATATTCCAATATTTACACTGAGTCTTATAAAGCGCTTAATACATGGTGGCGAGTTGATTTACGTCCAAAGAGCTTTATGCCAAGGGGGCGAAATGGGGTTGTTTAACACCTCTGCTTACCCCTTCGGGGAAAGAGGCGTGATCTTCTGCCTATATTCCCTTCCCCCAGACAGTGATGATCAGTCTTTCTAGACTGCCTGGGTCTCGTCTGACTGTGTGTCTGAAGAACTTGAGGACTCCCTGTCTGCAGATTATGGAGCCGTCTTTTAATGTTAAGTTCTTTGAGGATTGATTTGTTTGTGCAGCGTTCCGTCCAAGAAATCTTTAACATTCTGCGCTAGCAACACAACCCGAACGCGTCAATCCTAGTTCGCACGCGAGACTGCGGAGTTGCGGACTATTAGTTGAAAATATTAGGGTCTGCATTAATTTCTTCTTGGTTTTGCGGCTGATACCTCTGTTCTGCCATAATACCCTCTCCAATCTCTTAACCACAGCTTTTGCTATTTGGGCTCTCCTGACGACTTCCTGTTCGCAATCACCATCGTCTCAAATCTACGATCCTAATTACACAAATTTGTGCAACTCCTCTAGATCGCGCAGTTCGTGAGTACGTTTTAGTGTTCCCGCTCAATCCACGAACTTGAGTATTGTTTTGGTCCTGTTGATGAGTAGGCCATATTCGCGACGTTGCTGATTCTGGATAGAAGTTCAGCTAATTCTGCCTCAGAGGTTCCTATTATAGAAGTTTCATCGGCAAACCGCAGGTTACACAGCAAGAGGCCGCCTACGCGTGTGCCTCCTCCACAATTGTCCTGTACCCTTCTCATTATGTGTTCACCGATTAGATTAAACAGTTGCAGTGACAAAATACAATCCTGACGTACTCCTCTCTCAGGATGAAAAGGGTGTGACAAGTCGTCCTCTAGCCTGACCCTCGATTTGCTGGTGAGACACAGGTTCTGCACAAGATAGGTGAGATGATCCGGAATCCCCATTTCACTCATAACACTAAACATTTTGCCCCAGTTAATGCATTCGAATGCTTTGGCGTAATCCATATAAAGCACAGGGAGTGCCGATGTTATGTTCTCTGCACTTCTCAATGAACTGTCTGATGTTCAAGATTTGTTCCATTGGGGTACCTCTGACAAATCCTACTTGCTCCTTGGATATCCGCTGGGTTGTATAGGCTTCTAGCCTCCTGTTCAGCAGGATTCTCAAGAGAACTTTACTGGCGTGGGAAATAAGCGTTAATTTTCACATTTACGCGTCGATCCCTTCTTGTGCAAAGAAACCACAATCGACTCAGTCCAGTCATCTGGCCAATGGCCATTGACCTGTTCGCCAGACATTTTGGCAAATAGAATGCATGACTGTGATTCCCACTTCGCTCATAAGATTCCTTAGGTTTCAGTTTGTAAACTGCTTCTTCTATCTACTGTCACCTGTCTTAGGAGTTCCTCTCCGCGTTGTCCTCACGAAATAACTTTTCACAGTATGGTCTCCACCTGCCAAGGACTGCTGACTTATCTGACAACAGTATGCCAGCTTCACTTTCAATAGACCAGTGTTTCGGCTTGAAGTCTTTCGCCAAGCACTTGACCTATTTTATTTCGTTTAACAAGTATAAAATATTTATTACTGTTACAGGGTGAAGTTAGAAAGTATATCAGCTCTAGAAAACAACATACAAACCAATGTCATGCCTCTAACAATTAATAATGAAATGCTACAAGAAGAAAACCGTGTTGAAGATAATGTAACTTATGAGGAAAGCAAGACGCAGGGTAAGGTATTTGAATAATTGTCTTAACTATTGAATTACAGTAGGTAATCTTTGTGGTCACAAAGAAAACAAAATGTTTGAAATATTTGATTTGTGCAACTTTAAATCTCACAACTGACATATTATTTTGGTATTCTAACAACGGTATACTAACGACAAAACGCATAGTAAGTAGATAATTAACTATTACCTATAAAAACTCAAATTTTAGGTACGATAAATTATCACGAGCAAAACATTGAAGGAACTACGAAAAATATATGCCATACTGAACTGAAACTAGAAGATGCTGTAATGAAATCTGAAGAATTAATTGATGGTGGCGACAATGGCACTAGAGTTCTAGTCATAGACAATGACGATATACGCAGAGAAGGGAGCACATTGAAAGTCAAAACAAAACTGTCACTTAGAAGTGAGTAGGAAACAATTCTATGCTACATTTTACACAAGTAGACCAACGATAAGAGAAAGTGTTTACCGAATAGGCATGTAGTTAACCGGTAGGTATTACCTAGATCAGAGCCGGATTAACCATCTCGGGGCCCCAAGGCACATCTCGTTTCGGGCCCCCCCTTTTTCATACTGTCATGTAAACCAAAGCAGTAATGCCAACGTTACGAAAATGAATTAAGTTCCACAATATCGAAATATGACGAAATCTCATATGTTTCTTTTTTTATTTTTTAAATCGGGAGTGCTGCGCCCCTAGGCACTGGCCTAAAGTGCCTTATGGATAATACGGCACTGACCTAGATAGCCGGTGCGCAAGGAATAAATCCATGAGAGCTATAGCGAATGAATTTGTGCTTTTGTAGCTTGAGGTCCTACCTACGAAATGTAAAATCTCATAGTTTTTGAGACGGCTACGCAGGATTATTTCTGTTTAGAATAATATTGGGAATATTTAGAAATATGTGAGATAATTATGGATCAATGAATGAACTCGCGACATTTTAGCATGGCCAATACGTTCATTCTACAGTTCTGTTGTACTTATTACAAATAATATTTTAATGTAAATTTTTGTTTTGGCGCCCTTAATAAAAAAACTTTGAGAGCCGTACTTTAGGGCACCTAGTGCTCAGTACAAAGAACGATAGCCTCCGTTGGATTGCTTCGTTTCAAAAGACTCGTGAGTTGGAGTAGGTATAGTCACGCGCACTTAGTACATTTGCATTCAATCTTATTTAATTATGAACCTTATTCCATTACAATAAGATCACAAGTAATACATTTTATTGCAGGTGACTGTACATTATATTGGGTCCTTACCTATGAAATTTGTGTTTTTTTCTCTCTTAGTATTTTGTCTGTAACTATTAAGATTCAGAGTATTCCTAAAAAATAATTACCTCGTCTAAAAATAGACTATATTTTTGAGCGCTTTTGATTTGTTTTGATAATTTGTTGTACGTTTAATTATGTTAAAATTGGACACGGAGACAACTCTAGTGCCTCCCGAATACATCATTTTATTTGCATTCACTTAAAAACGATAAATATTTTTTATGAAGTGTGATATTATACATATTACTAAAGCTTGTCTAATGATAGATGCCAAATATTATCATCTTTGCATTTGTCGATGTGAAGAAAACTGAAAAAAATTTAGTATGGAAAATGCAGAATTCCCCAAAATCTCCACACAAAACACCAATTTCATAGGTAAGGACCTAATATGTAATAATTTCAATGATCTCTTTTTTCGCACACATCGCATAGCTACCTCGCACAGCTATGACGACAAAGCAACCTTAATTTCTACATTACTTCATTCTAGACCTTCCTGAAAAAATTGTTCTGGGAAGAACAGTAAATGGCAAACGCCTAATAGCCAGAGTGGTGAAACCAAAGAGTAACAATAGAAAATCCACGCAAACGGACGACTCACCAAATGCCAATTCTCAAACAGAATCAGTTCAAGAAAGAAAATGGGACGTTGACAAATCTCTACCAGCAATACATTTAGGTAAGTATTACATCGGTAGTGTCTCTCCTATTCCCGAAGGAGTATCGGTATCGGTATATAGGTATATGTCACCCGAGGCTAGCGTGGCTTCCTAACGGTGAAAGAATTTTTCATTTCAGTCCAGTAGTATAAGACTCTATTATAAACAAACAATCAAATCATTCCACTTTACATTATTAGTTGGTATAAAATTCATAGTTACTTAAGGGTCCGGCGAACAGTGAATTTTTCATACAAACGTAATACCAAAATCATTTTCAATTTAAGAATATCTGGACATATCATCGCTGTTATTCGGATTAAGAAAGTATTTTTCTATGTTTATGTTAAAAAAAATTGTTCAAAATATTTATAAACTTATAAATATATGCGATTATATTTTGTAAATTTTTCGACGTTTTCGGACATATTTTCCGGTTATTTGTTACATATTAAAAACGCAATTAATCATTATGTAATTTTAACAGAAACATAGAAAAATACTTTCTTAATCCGAATAACAGCGATGAAATGTCCAGATATTCTCAAATTGGAAATGATTTTTGTATTACGTTTGTATGAAAAATTCACTGTTCGCCGGACCCTTAACTACTAGATTTCGTTGACGGCTCAGTAGCAACACGATTACATCATGTAATTTGTTTTTTTTATAACGACCAAAGCATACATTGCATCTACTATGCTCGTTTTATGTAAAGATGAATAATTTTTTTATTGTTGTTTTGTTTGCAGGTAATCTGTTGACCGAAAGTGAATTCCATATCTTAATAAAGCACTTGTTTCAAACCAATGATATTAATAAATGCAACGCAGAGGATGTCGTCGCAGCGGACTCTGTCATAGCACAATTGCTACAACTTCCTGCGTTCAAAGCAACTGTTGTGGACAGTAATCTTGTTGTGACAAAGGCACGTAAGTTCACTAATTTGGACTGAATGGATGTTTACAGCAAGCACAAGCAAGAGCGCATTTCAAAATGTAAATATAGCGATGGGTACAAGTAGCTCCAAGAATGTCTCGGTCTAGAGCTGACCGTTATAGCGCAGAAGTCATCACAAGGAGTGCGTAACGCCGATTGGCTCTCCAGTCGCATTTCGCCAAGACAGTACCCAGAACTTTCGAAACTTGTACATTTTGCAAAGACAAATAAGGTAGAAAAGATTTATATTGCTATACCATATCCTCCGGGCCCCGAAATAGGCTAGTCCCAAAAAATGCACATGTCGTAAGGAATGACATTCATAGCTCTATACTAGGTATACCTTATAGTGCCTAAAACTGCATGAAGTAGGTGCATGGAGCGAAGTTTTCGGAAACAAGTTAGAGTATCGCAGAATTCTAAGATAACGATTTACCCAAATACTAATCATCATCACATCGACAGCACGCCACCGCTGTCGATGTTCGGCCGTTCTCATCCAGCCCACTCCAGCCAACCTACGAATATTGTCATCCCATCTTGTCACTGGGCGTCCCACGCTACGTTTGCTGAATCGCGGTCTCCACTCAAGAACTGACCGACTCCAACGGGAGGAGTTCTACGGCTGTGACCAGCCCATAGTCCAGCCTAAATATTGGGTCCTTACCTATGAAATTGGTGTTTTTTTTTCTCTTGGTATTTTGTCTGTAACTATTAAGATTCAGAGTATTCCTAAAAAAGAATTACCTCGTCTAAAAATAGACTATATTTTTGGGCTCTTTTGATTTGTTTTGATAATTTGTTGTAAGTTAAATTGTGTTAAAATTGGACACGGAGACAACTCTTTTTAAGTGCCTCCCGAAACATCATTTTATTTGCATTCACTTAAAAACGATAAATAATTTTTATGAAGTGTGATATTACACATATTACTGAAGCTTGTCTAATGATACATGCCAAATATTATTATCTCTGTATTTGTCGTTGTGAAGAAAACTGATAAAATATTAGTATGGAAAATGCAGAATTCCCCAAAATCTCCATACAAAACACCAATTTCATAGGTAAGGACCTAATAGCTACTAATGGCAAACTTCTATTTTAGACTGTTCAAAGCGAAGACTCATCTGGGAAAATATTGCAGAAAAGCCTAACTGCAGTTTTAACGGGAAAAGTAACATTAGTCGATGGCGAATGGCATTTTGTACATTTGCCTTACATGTTACAAAAAATTATGAATGATACAGGTATGGACTATGCAATAATTTGTGTCAATATTCTCAGCTGACTTTTTAAATCTTAAGTTCTATAGTCTATCCATTTTGATCTGAGACAGATTGTAAACAAACCATAAAAAGGATTCTTTAAGATGTCGTTACTCATTGTCGAAAAGTTTTATCAGAAACATACGATTATTTAAAATTTTATTATTACAAACTTTTTAAATAATGTAAATTAAGTAATTACTTGTCACCTTCAATAATTTTTGGTATTTTTACTTCAATGTTATATTTTTAACGTAATTTTAGATTGCTTAATTAATCGATGATAGCAATGATAGCTTGTTTTTTAAATACACTTAACATACCTAATACTCATAAAACATTACTTCATTATACAAATAAATAATATTTATATTCATTGACGATATTGGTATATTAAGTACGGCTACTCCTTTTCTATTTTATTAAAAAAATAGATTCCATATTATTTTGTCCCAGAATTGGATAAAAAGTTTGAGAACCATAAATTCTTTGTTTACCTTTTGTCTCAGATCAAAATGGATAGAGTATAGAGTTATCTCATTAGATGTTTACCTACTAAAGCTAATCGACTCACTGGTACATACTCGACTGCAGCCGTGACTAGGACCCTGCACGTAAATATATTGTTTTATTTAGAACATCTCATCAGCTACACTATAGATGCAGACATGTTCAAAAATTTGTATAGGTACACTTTTGACATTATATGACTTGTATTAGAAGCGAATAGAAATTTTCATATATCAATGTACTACGACTATTTATCAACTGCTGTCGTAATATCTATTTACTGTTTATCCACTGTCGTGAAAAATTTAATAGCTATAGTACGTTTCAATCCAAGTTGCCAAAAAGGTAAACAAAAAGCTGACTTACCGAATTTGTTATTCTATTATAACACTTTTTACATGGAAATTGGCACGTAAATATAATTAACGGTAAAAATTGTTGTCCGTTTCAATTGATTTCAATTACCTACAGTCATTAAAAACATTTTAGAAATGAAACATTACCTTCGTTTTGTTTACCTTTTTGGCAACTTGGATTGAAACGTAGTATATGTTTATATTGTAACTTACAGAAGACCTCCTAGCGAACGGCGAAACTACATTTACAAATAAAAGAGTATTTGACGTCCTACATGTGCAGATATTTGAATCTAAGCAAACTGAGACAAACCTAGTCAAGGTGTCTGTTACAGTCAATAAGAGAAGTAAGTTATACACAATATATTATGCTATAAAAGGAAGGCATGGCAGACTGAGAAAAACAATCGCACTACTCATTCAACAGTTTTAATTAAAACCCACACTCATGCTGAGTTGGAATTAAAATGAAGTTGCTTATTCCAAATAGTAATGTTGCTTATTCCAAATGTTACTTTATACAACAGGGTAATATATCAATCAAAATGTGAATGTTAAATGCTACCCACCTCTTAAAAGGCTTAGTGATGATAATATAAGCAAACTGCGATGTTTTTCTTTAATTTTCAGGTATACCTATGAATCTGATACCAAATACACAGAAATTACAACCAAACACGATGTATGCGTGCAGCGCTTGCGCGTCGTTATTCAAGACAGAAGAACTGTTGATGCAACATCAAGTTGTAATTAATACATTTATTAATAAATTTTCGTTAATAAAATATAGTATGTCTTGTGACTTGTGTATCCACATTCACACATTACATATCAAACTACATAAATAAATGACTTTTATGTATTTTACTAAGCAATATTACTGCAGAAATAAAAAAAATTACATGATTGTCTATTTTCAGAATGATTGCCTGGAACCAGAATCGACGTTATTAGTAGATTTGAAACCAACTGACTCCAATAGCAATGACTATACCATTGTTGAGGGAAAAACAAAATCTTATATTTGTAATTTTTGCAATGTAAGCAAACATTTTTAGGAACACCATTGTTTTGTTCCCTCTAAATATTTTTAAATAAGATTAAACAATCCAAATCAATATAATCATTATTTTATTTTCAGGTAAACTTCAACAAATTAGCAACAATGAAAAAACATATTAGGACACATTGCGTGCCAGATATAAAAGAAAATGGGGATAAATCTCAAAATGAAAATAATGCTGTCACAAAAATTTATAAATGCAATATGTGCCCAAGCTCATATTTTCACCCATCAACACTTTCAAAACACATACTTTCAAGACATATTAAGATTAAAACCTAATAAATAAATAATTTTAAAAATAATCATGACTTTTAATAACAACCTATATATAACTTTACAAGGATATTATTAAAATTTCTTAAAATTAAAACAATTCCTCAGAAAAAATGTTATCTAAACCTTCAAGGAGATCATTTGCTTCTGGTGGAGGTTCAACCACTCTGTGCAGACCTGCCAAAATAAAAATATTATTTAAGTTCATTACATAAATTAATAAGTAAAAAACATTCCATTACTGATGTTAAATATGGTACTGCACCTGTTTTCAATGACTGCAAATCAGTGGTTATTATTGAAAAATTATCCTCAGAAACCTTTACATAACCCTCTGGAAAATCCTCTTTATCCTCTTCCAAAACTGCAGAACTATATATTGCAAAAATATTACTTAAAGTAATGTTTAAATAATGATTTTTAAATGCACTGCCAGTAGTCAAAATAGTAGGTCTCCATAGTACTATTGCACAATATTCTGATGCAACATAAGATGAAAATTTTGACCATGCATCTCTGTGTAATGTGCATTTTATTACACCTGAAAAAAATAAAATTTTGTACTGTTAGTATAGCCTCAATACTTTGTGGAAAACATACTAAATGGGACATTAACTGGAATAAATATACATAAGATTATTTCAATATTTTAACTATTGTATGAACCTTACATAACTACATTATGAAAACAGTTCAATTTGACTTACCTGTAGCATCTCTTAATGTAATTAAAGGGTTTGTTATAGATCTATCAACAGATTCTATAAAAGCAGCTACAACTTGTGCTTTTCGTCTCCTTAGACTGCCAGCTAAAGAACATTGTTTAATAGACTTTATCATATCTACACTACCTAAATTCCACTCTTTAATATCTTTGAGAAGTCTCTTCCATAAAGGTGTATCAAATGCATCTTTATGTAAACTGTTTTGAGTGAAATCTACATCCTGAAAAAAAAATACCTATTAATTTACAAAGAATGTTTGTAATTATGGCAAGGTGTCTTCATTACACAAAAAAACACAATAGTTTAAAAAAACATGAAATAGTTACCTGTGATAGTAGCTCCATCTGACAAACAAATTCATCTTTATTTTCCTTAAAGTTCCCAGTGAGTAAGCCGGCAGGACCTGGAAATTTTCTTTTAATTTTATGGTCAAAATAGGTATCTATCACTTTTCTTTTAGTATGTTTAGTAGGTAATGGTTGTACATCTCGAACATCAGAATGTAAGTCACTTTCCACTGGATTTACGCAATCTCTTGGCAAATTAATATCCTTATTTTCAGGTACACGCTTTGGTGAGCCTTTTATAGAAATACAGTTCTTGTGAACTTCCAACGGCTTTTCAATGTTCTTAGTACAATTATTGGTATTTTTTGAAGGTGACGCATCAGGAAAATTGAATTGAGATAGAATCTGAAATACAGAAACATAAGCGTAAAAAAATTTATAATTTGAATTTTTAAAACACGCCTTAAGCCCCTCATGCACCTGATCTAAGTCATCCGACTCGAACATATTAGAAATAGGAAGTACTCGTTAATATTCCTCTATCTAAACATGAACACTTGAAAATATAATTCTCCACAAAACACAAAACAAATTAGTAATTTAAAATGCACGCACAGAGGAGGACATATTGACAATGACAATTTATGTCATTGTCATTGTAGAACATAGACAAAATATTAATGTCAGTGGGACCGATTCCGTTGGCAAAAACTAGACTAAACTAAACTAAATTATATATCCGTCCTTCTCTTCGACATATAGTTTGAGAAGAATAGATAGATATTTTAGCTTATTTTGGTTTAGTTTGTGCGAACGGAGTCGGCCCTAGTGTCAAATAAACGGAAAAAAAAACACTTCTTAGAAGAGTTTATGCTCCCCTTGCGTTCTCTAATATTTGAAAAAAAAAAGCGAAACCCTCAGAGCAAAAAAAACTTTTAGTTAAATTTGTGATGGAAAAAATATATAAAATCTTCATCGTGTTTTAGACAATTTCCATTATAATCGTATCAGACATTCGTCATCCTCTTCAATCAGCAATGATAATATAACTAACATTGCTTTAACATTGTTTGTTGACTAGATGGTTGCTAGTTTGCATATGCTTGCGAATGAAAAGTGTTTCATGGTTTCTAAAGACATGACATTTTTGTTTCTAAGCATTTTTGTTATCTACGCAGCTTCCTTCTATATAGGAAATAACCAGAAATTTTTTGCATAAACTTTTTGCCTTCAAATCTTCAAATATTGATTGATTGACATTATTCAATCAATCAATCTTTGAATAGTTATTTTTTGTGAGATAAAAATTTTTGGTTAAAATAATTGTTAGTATGGCTATTTTCGATGTTTTCGACCCACTTCGAAATGTGACACCAAAATTCACAGAGGATCAAATGAAGGAAATCATTGATTATTTCGATTCAAAGGCGAAGCCACTACTTACAATAAATGATGGGGAACCTATAAATGTAATTCCAATAGAGAAGCTTATTGAATTTTTAAACTTGAAGAAGTAGCGTATACATTCTTATAACGTAATTCATAAGAAACATTCATTTCTACTAGTTATATTATATTGAATATTACTTTTAGGTTTCATAGAAGAAGCTTTCATTATCCCTCTTATGCTGAAATCATGACGGAGGCTGAGAAATTAAAAGCTGGAGTATTACGATTACTAACCAGAGAACAAGTTATTTACATGCTAGATAGATGGGTTATAGAAACGGATTTAAAACATGAACTGTATTTGGCTTTTAAAGTACGTTTAGATTAAGTTAACTCCATAGATTTAGGATAGATACACATAAGCGGCTTGGAAACATGTAAAAAAATTGAAGACAATGTATTGGTAAATGTCAAATTTCTTTGTCTCGTAGAACAAACTGGGACGCTTTGGCCTCTTACTACTCGCAAAAAAAAACATCACATAACTGTAATTCATCCGTTTTCACTCGGGCGCTTTGTATTTTATTAGGATTTCTCACTCTCACGCTTCGTGTATCTTTCTGGCGTAGCGAAAAAATCTTAAGTCTATGGTTAACCCCAATGGAGTAGGGAAAGACATTAACTCTCACATTTCACCTGTTATATTGAAAAGTCTCTATGTAACAGGAGCCTGTTGCCACGTAACGGGCACAGTTTCAGGCAAGCGTTGATCATTAAACGTGAATTTTCAAAGTAGTAAAGCTACGTAGTCGACTCCAAAAATATGTAACCACTTTTGACAGTAAGTGCCTCTTAGTAGAAGGAAATAGAGATTGTCACATCTAAAATGTGTAGGTATACATATTTTTGGACTCGACTGCACCACGCTAAACGGTGGCAACCTGGGATCGAACCGGAGAAGGATCCTACGACGATGACTGGTGAAGTTGTAAATGAAAATAAATTATCAGTATCATCACATTATAAAATACTTTTAAGTGGGTAGATACAGTCATTAACAAAAGTTAAAAAATTATTTTAAATCATTATATTAATACCTTATTTATTACCTACTCATTTTAAGGTTTTTGATACAGAAGATAGAAATTTTCTGGAAATAGATGAAATTGAATCTTTAGTAACACAGATGGGTGATGTTTTTAATCCTGAAGAAACTCGTGAATTATTACGTGACGCTAATGTTCGGGGCGATGGCAATGTCTACTATGAAAATTTCGTTGAAAGTTTGTTCAGTTTAGCACCGGAATTAAATGGAAAGGTATACGCTAGCAATTACTTATCACTTCATTTTGTCATATAAATTAGAGCACCAAAAATAGTTAATCATCCTTAAAAAATAAAATAAATTATATTATTTAAAGGCTGACATATAAAAAACCTCGCCATATTGCCGAAAATGAGGAGCAATACTAAAAGCTCAGATGTCGCTCTAAACGACTGTACTTTGTTTTCTTGTAATGTCAAGAGTGAAGTTGAGATTTTATTATTTTATGAAAATAATTTTTTGAAATGTTTTGTTCCGCTATGTCTCTACCTGAACTTTAACATACCTTCAAAAGACATATGCGTCAGCGGCTGAAAAAAACAGCTGTACTGGTAGAAAGAATAAATGAAATATTTTAGGACATGTTTTGTTTTCGTAGACTTTTCTGTGCTTTTCGATCTAAAGATAATATAGATTTTTTCTTTTATGTCAGGCATTGTTGAAACTTGAACTTTGGATTGAGTTCTGGAATGAAGGAAGACTATTCGGATCTTTGCTGGGTCTCTGTTGAATTCAAAGACATCACAATTCGCTGTTTCCATAGATCACTTATCTATCATATTCACAACAACAATTAATGTTCCAAACTACTCATAATTTTACCAAATACATAACCAAAATACATTTTCATTTTTCGTTTATCACTATAAACACTTAGTCGAAAGGATGAAAGGCCCGCTGTACGAATCTGGGTAATACTGGACATCTTGTCACGAAGTTAGTCTGCAAGAACTGCAAGAGATAAAGGAGTTTCTTATTTCACTTCATTAAAACATTAAGATTCTTAATTCACAAAGTATTTTCAAATACTTTCTTTGATTTAGGTTCTTTGGAATAAAATAAGAAATACACGGATTTCTCTATACTTACATAATAACGCAAGCCACTCAGTAATCTTTGCAATTAACAGAAATTATTAGATGTTTAAAAATTTATTAAAAACTCCATACGATTTGACCTTTATTATTATGACAGCTAAAAAAAAGGACAGTCGTTCATGGCCATCTACCGGGATAAAAAGTCAGTTTTCCTGGTTTTCCTCCTCTGGCAACAGTAATTTTATTAGTCAATTTCATTTGGAAATAAATAAATAAATAAATATCCTCAGACATTCACACCTATCAACCAGCCCCATTTTAAGAAACTAATGCTGCTTGTGTTACGGACACTAGATGACGGATTAATATATTTAATAGATAAATACATATAAATATTCTGAATATATATAAACATCCAAGACTGGAGAACAAATGCCTGAAAATTCATCACCCAAACATTTGCCCCCATCGAACCCAGAACCTCTCGAGATGGCGACGCCTTGATACCGGCGTACAGACCACTCGGCCACGGAGGTCGTCGAAAATAAATGCCAACTACCCCATATTTTGTTCCAGTCTAATCTACATAAAATTAAGTATATTCATTTCAATTTCGTTGATTTGTGCATTGTTTGTTAGACAGGATGTTAAAACTTGCTATTATTTCCAAGCAAAAATACAATTGTGGATTTCTATTAAGAATTCTTGCAACAACAAGAAAATTTCTTTCGCCCTCAGAGCAAGTTTTTTATTTTTGGTTAGGCTATTAATCAACTATACTACACGTGCACGAAGTAACAAGCAAAAGTTTTTAGGATTTACCGACCTAGTAACAATTTTTTTGTAATTTTAGGCAGAATATTTATATGAAAATCCCGATGAAGATCCGTCTGTACCTCCTGAACCAGTCATACAAGAAGCTGTACCCGAACCGGAACCTCCACCAGCGCCACCACCACCACCAAAAAAGAAAGGCAAAAAGAAGTAATGATATATGAATCTTTTTGGTAAAATAAAGTATGTGTTAAAATGGTTTTTTGCTGTATTCAATTTTAAATGGTATATAAAACAGTTTTTACTACCTAAGCAGCATGTATACATTTGAGAATTTAAAAATCCTCGCCATATTGCGGAAATTGATGGAACTAATTTATTTTAATGGCAATAGTAATTTTATCCATAAATTACACTTTTAATAGCAACTGTCACGCAGTTTTTGTCTATGGTCTTCAGGACGTAATCTCTTCTAGTCTTGTGCTTAACCACACAGTTAGGTACGCACTGTACTAGTACTATTCCGAAAGTGTACTAGTACACCTTAATAGTACAAGAGTACTATAGGAAAGTGACTCTTAAGTTTAAGCGCTAGGCGCGCACTGCGCGCAGCTTAAGATTACAGTACTAATAGTACTATTGTTTGTACCAGAATGACTTCCAGAATGAATTACACTTGACTTCCGTCCGTTGATTCATACAGCGCCCGGCGCGTACACTCATAAGTACAACTAAACACACAAAAAAAAAAAACAACCGGCAAGCAGTCGCGGTATAAAGTTTGAGTCTTAAATAATAAATAACACAACAACTCATGTAAAATCCAATAAGCATGCGCAAAATTGGTTCGTTCAAATTTCAAATCATCGTTTGGTTGCGAGTCGAGCTAAAGACGATTTCATTACATATACGAATAAAATAATAAGAGGAAAAAAATGTCATATAGATACTTACTGAGAATAAGGATGATGGACTGGGGTCTTAGGTGGGGTCTTCATATATGTGAAGCGTGTGTGGCTAGCCCACCAATGAAAACACCCTTACCTCGAAGTGGTAGGCAGAGGTGTTAACACGTACTTTACGCCATACCTCAATATAATATTTATCTTATATATTTCAGTGTAGACATTAGCGCCAAAATATATAATAGTATCTATGAGCAGGCTGCATTTCGGTGAGTGCGCACAGGAATTACACCACTTAATTCCACCAGCACCGTTCTATCATCGGACGACGCGAATCTAAGGATACTTAGTTATAAAAAATCCATAGACGTATTTAAGTAGACAGCCAATGAAAGCCAAAGAAGATAGAGAAAAAAAATTACTTACGAAGATATAACATGAATGAACGAAAACTAATTGGCTGACACTTATAACCTTATTCGATTGACAGATTAACACAATTCAGCACGCATAAAAAAAATTATCTTCGGTGATTTGATAGTATTTGAGCTCGTTATATATTTCTAGTTTATATTTCTATAGCTGTAATTGACGGTAGTGTCAACCAAAGGAATAATCCAGAAAACTGCAATTTTCATTATAATTTAATATTGTGTGTATATAAAAGTTATTTTAATTCTAGTTTACAAGATTTTGAGGATTAATTTACAATTTACATATACGTTAGCACTTGAATAAAATTTATTGGCATTATT
Source organism: Parapoynx stratiotata (assembly GCA_910589355.1). NCBI lineage: Eukaryota > Metazoa > Arthropoda > Insecta > Lepidoptera > Crambidae > Parapoynx > Parapoynx stratiotata. The sequence goes on from OU342473.1 coordinate 7,909,240, forward strand.
ATCGATGTTTATTTTTGATTGAAAAATACGTTTACTGATATTTTAAATAGTAAAATTTTTAATGTATTTACCATTTAAAAGCAAGGAACGTTAAACAAAAAGAACGTATAATTAAATGTATGTGTATATAATTTTTTATGTGTATTATATGTATATTATACTTTATTTGTTTAGAAATAGAATTAATATATTTTTTTAATTGTCCTGTTATATATATTTTTGCATATATTTCTGTTTCGTCTTGTGCTCTGGTGTCGTTCTCTCACAACACGAGATCTCACACACCTGTGATGGGTTGACTGGGAGATATCCGTATTAGTGATAAGTCAAAATAAGTGCAAAAAATTTATATATAATTAAAAATTATATACAAATGATTTTTTCATACCACATCTTTCTTTCAGCCAGTTTACTACCGGAAGGCTTTGGCTTTGAATAGCACTTTGTATGTTTTTCTTATTTTGTCAATTTGAGTTCGCCATCTATGCAATCTTTTATGAAATAATAATTTTATTTAGGGTCAAAAAATAAATAGTGAAATTACTTACGAATTGTTGCGAATTAAGGTGAAACTACAATTTATCGATAGGTTTAATTGAAAGCATAGACGTATTTAAGTAGACGTCCAAAGAAGATATTATAGTTTTGAGAGAACATCAGTAAAAAATGTTACTCAAAATTAAAAAGAGATAATTAAAAACACTATTTTATACTTAGGTCTAACTGCAACTATCGATATTTTTTTGTAAGAAGTATCGTCTCGTAACTAGTAGACGCACACATTCACAATTCAAAATTCAAAATAAATGCATTTGTGAGCTGTCAGGTGATCTATACGTCAGTATATTATGTATATCTATGGAGCCGATCTTCCGATTAGGTATACACGCGATAATCCGCGTTAGGTCGGTTCTATACTCGTAAATTCTATGGTTTCTTTACAAACGAAACGTCACAAAATCATTTTGTCTATGGTTTTTGGCCATGGATGACATGTCATTTTCACTAATTTCAATTCGTTTGGTTCGGTGATAGTTGTATCATAATAATAAAAAACCCTTGAAGTCTAATTATTGTTTTAGATGAATATGTATTTTTAAGTATATTCATGTAGACTTGTAATAGTAATACAACATTTTAGTTTGTAATTATTTTTAATTTGTAAGATACCCACTAAGATAATAAAGCAATGGATCTCGAAGACAATGCTTTGGGCCTAACCCAAGAACAAACTGATAAAATATTGCAATTTCAAGATCTCACAGGCATTGAAGATATGTCAATATGTAGGGATGTTCTGCAAAGGCATCAATGGGACTTGGAGGTAATTCTTATAAGATTTAGTTCATTCATTGCGATACTGCAATCAGAATAATATTGTTGACATTTTATTTTAAAGGTTGCGATACAGGAACAGTTGAATATTAGAGAAGGCCGGCCATCTGTGTTTGCAACAGAAGCAAGAGCACCACCAGTGGTCCATGACCATATAGCCCAGCAAGTGTTCACAGACGAGTCTTCAGAAGGGTCCGGGGGCGGCGTACAAGGCTTATTGCGCTATGTAATGAACTTGGTTGTATCTATGTGTTACAGCACAATATCATCAGTCTTAAATTTATTACTGAGTTTTATCCGTAATGATGAAAGGAGATGTAAGTGTAACTTATTATCAGTTTGATTTCTGGTGTAAATTATATTCTTAAATAATTATCAAAATGAAAGTTAACAAGTTTCTAGATTCATTACATATTTGGCTACATAATGATCAATAAGACAAGTTTCTTAATTCACTATTCATTAGTTACATTCCTTTACAAGGTATTTTATAGAAAACAAGTTGCCCATAAATGTTTAGTCCATTATATGTATCCTTTATCTTTATTTTGCAGTGGTGACTGACCCTTTAGGAGATGTGATGAGTTTTATAAATAACTATCAGTCGAGATTTAACCCACATCCAGTTTTCTACCAGGGCACATATGCACAGGCCCTTAATGATGCCAAGAATGAGTTGAGGTTCCTTATTGTATACCTTCATTCTGAATCAGTTACTGAAACACAGAACTTCTGCAGGTATTCTTACTTTTATATTATTAGTTTTCTCTTTTTAAAATTGATGACAATATTAATTTATAAATATTTTTAGGACTACTTTAGCAGATCCAGATGTAATACAATATATAAATACTCATGCATTATTTTGGGGTTGCTCAGTAGACACAGCCGAGGGCTGGAGAGTAGCCCAGTCTGCGGGAGGACGACGATACCCACTATTGTGTGTAGTTTGTGTAAGAGATCATCGCATGACTGTAGTAGCTCGCAGCGAAGGGGCTTGTTCAGCATCACAGCTGCTGCAACGCTTACGGAATGTTGTCTCTGATAATGAACCACATCTAGCTGCTGCTAGGGCTGACAGGTACTGTGCAAAAATATTTATTATTATTATCAACAGATAATCTGTTAAAACAACCGATGAAATCTGTATCCCAATATTCTCGACTTGGCTCTCTGTTTGTTGATTTATATTTTTTATTTCAAATAAGAATATCTGTGATGTTTTGTAGACAATAGAAAATCTATTGTCTTGGCGGACTTTTGCCAGCTCAAAGAGAGGTTAAAAATTATATTGAGGCAGTAAGATTGTAAAAAGTAAGCCCTAAAGTAATTTAACTGTGTAAAGTCAATTTCAATCATAATATTGTTCATACACACTTACAACAATACTCCCTTTTTTGCCTGCCCTTTTCTCAATTTCATTTGGGGTCGGCACAAGTCTTTCTCCTACACTCTCCTCTATCACACGCCATATCACACACTCACACTAACAACACACATAATATGATTACTTAAAACAATACCCCTTAATATTATGGGACTAGTATATTTTTTTAATGGTAAAGGCATTATTTTTATTTTGTGATATTTCATTGCAAATGTCTATTTTTAGAGTCGAAAGAGAAGTAACTGCACGCCTTCGTGCTGCTCAAGATGAAGCATATGCAGAATCACTAGCAGCGGACCAGGAAAAAGAGAGACGTCGAGCTGCGGACAGAGCGGCCAAAGAACAGCGCATTAGTGAAGATTTACGCAAGAAGGAAGCAGAGGAGAGACATAAGCAAGAAGTATGTAAAGAAAATTCATAAAAAAATTAAAATTTTGTTTCCAAGTCAACAAAAATTCTTTACTGCTTTTATATAAAATCATCGTTCATCTAAAACAGAATTTAATGTTTTAATTGTTAAGAGGATCTTAGCAACAATCCATATTGTTATTATAAGCCTGTTAACTTACAATACACCCTCACAACTCAGTAGGACATAACAATGCATTTTATTTATTTGATAAATAAATTAAAAACAAAATTAAATATCTTAATGATTCTCTGGAGAGAAACTAATTTTAGAAATTTTAATAACAACATGGGTGAGTCAAAATATATAAGATAAAGTAGATTAATGAAAAAATACATAATTCGGGTGCCAGACTCACCTGTACTCTGATGCTAGTGGGAGATTTAATAAATAATCATAAGGGTGGCTTAATTAAAGTAATCGACACCTGTCCTGTGTTGTCCTGTCTGCTTTTCTTGCCTAGCATGTCGTAAAAGGCGACTAAGGCCGTATTGGGTACTGGGTCTGTGATTGTGTAGGCGATGAGCTAGCCACTTATTAGTACTCTTTCACGGTTTTTCATCTGACCAAACCCAATTTTTGTATGGCTAAATGTGGTCTTAAGGAACACAGTGCTTCTTGGACTCTGCCTACCTCTTTCGGAGATTGCAGATTGCGTGATTGTATGTATGTATGTATGACTTCTCAAAAAAAAAATCAAATGCAATTTAAAAAGAAATTAAGCATAGGATTGCAGCCATTATGCCGACAAATTAACTTGAATAAATAAGTAAAGATAAATTAGGAACGTAAGAAAAATATGTTACAATAGCTTAGCAGAACATAGTGTTTGACAACATGCTATATGATAAAAGGGCGGAATGGCATACATTAGGAGAGGCCTTAGTCCAGCATTGCAATAATGTAGGCAGATGATGAGGATGCTGTATTTGAGAATGTATAAAACACTCCTGTGCATATTGTAAAACATTTGGATGTCCAAAATCAATATAGACTTGCTGTTGTTTAGTTAAAAGAAGCACGTATAGCAATGGCGGACCAACTACCGCCCGAGCCCGCTGCCGGGGCAGAGACTGTGGTGCTGCTCATCCGGCTGCCCGGCGGAGAGAGGCTCACTAGGAGGTTCACCCTTATGCATACCATACAGGTTTGTATTGTGGACAAGCCACAATTTACATACATACAATCATTCAGTTCCCTACTCTCACTCTCCTCAAAAAAAATTCTATTAGCTTTTATAAACACACATACACACTATGCACATGTTGTGCCGACCCCTCCTTAAGTGGGAAGAAGAACTTTTATAAACATGTAATATTTATACTGTTTAAATTACTTCATAAATTTTAACACTTCGCTTTAGGCATTATTTACTTAATTTACCTTTTTATTTTTCATACTAAATATTCATAGCAAATATGAAATTGTCATGAAGCCTTAAATAAATAATACCTACTATGAAATTCTTATTTATAAAATTGACAGGAAAGCATAAATAGGTATTCAATTGCTCTTTCAGTGATGTAACACCTTTTTTAATGTATATAATCTTTGTCTATTTCAGGATTTGTATAACTTTGTATTCAGCCACCCACAATCACCTGAAGAGTTTGAGATCACAACCAATTTTCCAAAACGTGTACTTATCAGGGGAGCGGTGAACCTCAGTGAGGCGGGACTCAAAGACCGTGATGTGCTTTTCGTGAATGACATGAATGCATAGGCAGTGCAACCACAATTAAACTTAATGATCTACGAAATTGTATGGAGTGATGCTAGTGGCTTTGTGTTTTTAGTAAGGTTAATACCAAGGCGCTTCAGAAAACCGTTGTATATTTTTTTTGGGATTTATGTTAAAATTTTAATTTTATAGTTGGCAATATTATTTTTCATGTTTTAGTGTCTCATATTTTTAAAATTGTTATCTTTATCTTTGGCCATTACTGTTTTCTTATGTAAGATATTTAAAAAATTGTAAATAGTTATACCATTCAGTGTGCGGGTGAATTGGAATTATAAATGCATTTTGACCATAATTAAATATATGTTGATAGTTGTGAGATCCTATGGTGGATTATATTTTGTTATCTGTGATGGGATAGTGTATGCTATAACAGACACGTATAAAACTGTTAACATCACTCTATACACTTTCTTTCAAGAGACCAAATGGTATTTGGCATAATAGTATGTCTTAATATAGATCAGAACCACAGTTCTGGGTGTTATTGAAGTTCCTACGAAGGATACATTTCTTTTACAAAAAAGACACTTTAATAAATCGAAATCAAACCTTTGTGAAAAGTTTAACAAAATTCAAAGAATTTGATCATATATAAATTCTGAAAATCACCCTGGTGATGCGCTTTGCAATTTAGCAACAAAATTTTCGAGTCAGATAAAATGTTAATTTTGGCATTAAAATATTCTTGTTTTTTTATTTACTAGATATTCAAGAGCCTAGGTTAAGTTAGGTCTTCTATTAGGCAAGTCGCAATTAGTGACTTCTTTCAGAGTATAGTTTTTCCAATTCCAGCTAACCTGCTGCCCCTTATTTTGTAACTGGGCTTGTTATAACATACTTAAGGGCTGAGTCACACCGAATCTATACACGTATAGCTACCATGACTGTAATGTTTGAAAGTACATGGCACATGACACACCGCTTTCGCAACGTCGCACGTCCCTTAATTAGGTCCTAAAATCGGCCCTCAAATAGGTTCTAAAGTCGGCTGCTTCTCTACATACTAAAAATCGTATTTATATACACACGAGACGATCTAGGAGGCAATTTACTCTCCCCTACACTGCCCCGATATTGGCTCGATGTTGGCTCTGATTTAAGGGACTAGACCCCTAACTGTTACAGCACCCCTAATGCAAGATGACATATTAAAAATCTTTCCTTTTTAGTAGAAGCTTAATTTCTATGAGAAATTAATTTCAGCTATTTTCCGCTAGGGGCGCTTTTTACGTTTCCCAAAGAAATTGAGCTTCTTGACTAATTTTAAGTTTTTAACAATGATAACTTACTCGAGGGGTACATATTGCAAAACCAATGAGTTCAAATGTGATGTTATATTCAATAGACGTCACACCGAACGTTGCCGTGCTTAACTACGCGCGCGTACATGCGTACATTACGAATTCGGTGTGAAATATAATATGCCATTCGTACAATCAAAGATGTAAAATCCTATGTTTATAACTACTACAGTTACAAAGAAAGGTTTTGATATTCTTCAATAAGAACCGACTTTCCAAATTTCTATGTCTCGTATGTAGGACAGGGTTGTAAATAACTGTTTTTGTTTTCGTTGTTTATATTGCAATACATTAAAGAGATGATGAAAGTTTATAGTAATAATCAAATTCCAAGACTTCTGAATGATATTTTAATTTACATTGGTTGCATTCCATACAGAAAATTAAATGAAAAAGTGTTTAAAAATAGGACGTTGTGATATAGATACCAGCTTTGATTCTGTTTTTATGTGAAGTATGTGAATGAAATTAATGAAATCAAACGTGTTATGGAATAATAACATATTATTATGTTGTAATATAATATTGACACTTCTTCTCACTTGAACTCAATATTGTGGTAGATGTACCATTAAATTTTTATGAAAAATAATATTGTTGTCATTTGGCTGCAATAAATCAACCAACTAACCATTTAGGATAAATATTTTTATGAGCTAATGGTTCGGAGGAAACATTTTAATTTCTAATGATTCTTTGCAAAAACATATTTCTCAAAGTACATTTTACTTACCGTATATGAATTATTTAAAATAATAGACTACCCGTATTCCAGCACCAAACAAGTGTAGATCTCTGTGAGTACCGTAAGAAAAAAATGGCGCTATTCATCACTACATCACGCCATCTCTTTCTAGCTGTGCTCAAGCCGAGATCTACGATTGAGATTGATTCTGCAATAAGGGCCCGAGATTAGGAACAGTAAACAACTTAAAATTTTTATTTTAGTAATTACTCCGAACTTTTTGCAGTAACAATATTATTTAAATACTAAATACTCTGCTATTAATCACACCACCCTGCACTAGACTTTGTAGATACTGGCAGTATCTATAAACTTATTTTAATCCACATAATAATTTTTTCTTAAAAAGTACTTAAACTTTATATTCTGTATATTTCTTTTGAAATAAATGATTTTACCATTGAGTTATTGATTGCTGATTTTTTATTGGTAGAATATTCATAAATCACATTGACAACGTTCTAAGAAACTGTACCAGGGAGGAAATATTAGTCAATTACAGGGTACAGTAGGTAGGTACCCCTAGCACGAACCCTTCGACGTATAGTTTATCGTTCTGTTCTGTTATTTATGCCCACTTCGTAACAAAGAGATAATAAACCCATAGATGAAAAAATATTGTCTATAATAAGAATTTTAGATTAAAAATCACTTAAGACAACTGGTCAAATGGTTCGTGCTAGGCGCATAGTACAAGGGACAGTCGATTACTTTGCCCCAAGGCATCAGACAGCGAAAAGTTTATCACCTCAGGGAGGGTTGCTTTATCGAATATACAACAAGTCATTATAGTAAATAATAAAGTTATTTATTCGAATAATTATGAGTTTCGATAATTAGCATAAACAAATATTAGTAGAAACAGTGTATGGTTAGTTATATTATGAATTTCAGTGATTATAGTTTTTAATACTAAATTGAATTTTTATGAAGAATGATCATTCTGATTTTAAATTGGTACCCTCGCAGACAGCTCCACAACTACGATCCTACTCAACGACGCCGACGCCTCCACTCAAATGTCCGCACCGCAAGTCTGCAAGTAGCAAACACGAACCCTGAGCATAGTCGATCATTCTAGTAATTCCAAAAGATGGCGCTGCTGATACTTTAAGATTTTTATTTTATTTGTGGAATGCTTTGGTTTTTGTCATTAAAAAATGCATATTGAATGATATTCAATTAAACGTAAAGTGCCATTTCGCTTCTAAATCTAATCAAATAACAATATACCTACTTTACTATAAAAATGCATCAAAAGAGAACATCAAAAGCTTAGCGACGAAAGGGAGACAAAGCCTACGTCGCCATCGCCATCTGTATAAATAAATAAATATCTTTAGACATTCACACCTATCAACTAGCCCCATTTGAAGCAACTATTGCTGCTTGTGTTACTAGATGACGGATAAATATATTTAATAGATAAATACCTACATATAATATTCAGCTTTATACAATACATATATAAACATTCAAGACTGGAGAACAAATGCCTGTATTCATCACACAAACATTTGCCCCACCGGGGATCGAACCCAGAACCTCTCGAGATAGCGACACCTTGAGACCGGCGTACAGATCACTCGACCACGGAGGTCGTCGCACCACGGAGCTCGACCACGGAGGTGTATGCATGATTTCTATATTCTATTCTCTAGAAAAGTTGTGTAGGTACAATTACCTACCTACACGTGTGTAAAATAGGTACAGAAAAGCTTTTCTCAGCGCTCCCATACCTACCATTCTGTGGTTTGGTAAAGATGTGTAAATTGACGTCCGTTTTATTCGCATGTAGGTATCTAGTTTGTTTTTCTGTCTGCGGTTATTTTATAATATTTTTAATTAGGACCTTCAAATAAAATATTGAATAAAATTATCTATATTTATTTAAAATTAACAACACCAAAACATTTTAACAAAATCTTTCATTTTTACCTGGAATGTAGGCACTTCAAATATACACATTTTTAAAAGTTAATCGAAGTATTAAACACATAGTTAAAACAGAAGCTTTATTGATGAAATTTCATTATTGAAACAAAATAAATAGATGAAGTAAACATTACAATTCACAAGTGCGCATCGATCATACGAGAATAGACTGTTTAGTAGGTAATAATGCGTAGCTATGCGCAGTCATAAAATGTAACAACTAGTCAATCGATATAGGTACTTATATTATAGGCAAGACCATAAAGAAATAAAATTTATGAAAATACTTTATCCGATCTTGTATGAAAGTTCAACAATGTTTGGGTTGGTATTGGTAGAGGCAATACCTAAAGGTATTGCCTACATCGCAATAATATTATTGTAGAGCGAATAAAAGCGAGTTATAATTTTTTTTATTCTATGTTACAATGTCTCACACACATGCTCATTGGATTTGTGATTTTCAACTTGAATTCTGAAGTAATTTTCTATATAAAATCTTAAAACCATATTAACCTCTTGGCGGGCATCGCGAACACCAGTGTTCGCCTACAATAGTAGTTTCTATTTTGTCTCGCTTTGTGCCCGTTAACTGGTTAATGTTGATTCATAAATAAAAACCTAAAAGAGTTTCAGATTAAACGTTATTTTGAGTCTTTAGACTTGCCCGGTGTACCTACGGCAAGAGGTTAGCCGCTAGTTACATCTGCCTATCCCTTCGGGGAAAGAGATATGTTATGTTATAGAGACTTCTTTATTTTTATATTACTTAAGTATGTTCTGATTTTTTCGGAAAAGGATTCTGACGGACAAGTCTCTCACGTAAATGACTCTACTCAATAAAATCACTCGATGCTGTAACCGAGAATGAACCACAATTTGTCATAGAATAAATAGTGTCAATTCACATCAAGCTCGACGAGGAGCACTAGTTTCTATGAACAATAGGGACTTAGTCGACTCATTTCATTTGTAGAGTATAACCCAGCGCAGCAGTATCTTATATCGCGTACAGTCAGCGTCAAATAGTTAGTGACACTCAGGGTGCTCAAACAAATAGACACTACCAAGACGTCAATAATATCGGTACAAATAAAGTTCCATAATGATGACAACACAAAAGACTTTCCATATTGTTGACAACAAAATGGAAACTATATTGGTGCCGATATTATTGATTTTCTGGTAGCGTCTATTTATTTGAACACCCTGAGTGTCACTCAGTATTTGACGCTGACTGTACCTACAGAGCATGAACATTTACACACACTTTTCTTCTTAGTAAATGACTTCTATTGTTAGCTTCTATTACAAGGGAATAAAGACGTGCTTTGTTCAAAAGGCTATACCTATATACGCATGTTCGACTCGTCAAGACTTACCAATTATCAACATAGTAATCTTTTATTGTCCTACCTATGCCTTGCGTAAGATTCAAAATCCATTGAAGAAATAAATAGTTTTGTTTAGTCTAACGTGCTATTTTAATGTTATTATGTAAAGAAGCTTTGTTATTTCACAATTTCCATTAATGTGTTGTACTTTACGTGTCATGATATTTTTTGACAAACATCATATAACTTTTATCTAGTCTTTCGAAATGTTAAAAAGGGTAAATTATTAATTATTTATCTACTGCCCATTTTAGCCTACATAATCCAAGATATAATCAAATTAATTTAATGTTTTAACCATGTATCGAGAGTTGAATGACTCGGTGCTCAGTCAAACCTAAATTGGTTTTTGTTGCACTGAATTGATTTGTAAGATTTGTATAAGATTTTTGTATTATTGTAAATAAATAAAAAATAAAATTACAGCGGGCGGGGGATTCGATTCGGTAGATACAGGTATGATTTGATTCGCTCGAGAAACAGTAACAAGTAAGTAGGTGTCCGTGATTCTATTGCTATCCTTTTACAACAATTGTGAATAGTCGATTATTTTTTCCATTGGTAATTCCTTAACGAATTAGGGTCCAGTCTTCGTCGCGAAAGACGCTTGATCGACGAAATGAATATCGAAAAAAATCCTAAATCGTAAAACTGCATTTCGATTATTTTTATTTGTTAACTTTTAATAAAAAATATTTGAAAAAAGTTTTTTTTTCTAGATAGAATTAAAAAAAAAACACATTTCAACTGTTCTAATTCGATTATTCGACTTAATTTACATTCTTTTCATATGCTTCAAATGTCTTTCGCGATGAAGTCCTGGACCCCTTAGTAATTATTATTTGGATCTTAAATACAAACTAAAGACAGTACAGTACTGTGAAATGATGCTGATATGTGTTTTTACCATGTATCTTACTACACTCTTTTATTGGTTCGGATAACTTATCTGTATAAATATTATCTACATGATTTGTAATTTATAACGTGACAAGTAAAGGATAAATTATGGAACTTATTTTAATTACAATGTAGGTACGACATTTTTGGACGGTATTAAAGGAATATAGTTTTACAGCTTTTACAAATTTACCAAATGTACTCTTTTACAAGCGTACCTACCGTTTAATACAACCAGCAAAATATACGATTTGAAATCTTCTACATAACACTTTGAAGACCTATTTGCCTTTAATAGAGCAAGTGAGATAAAAAAATATACAAATAATTTCATACAACCATATCCAACTGTTAAATGGTAAATGATTATACCTACCTAAGCTGAAATGAGACGATTCTTAAAAATTTTGCAATGAAATGAGAATGATAAACAGTGAAAAGCGTTGTTGTTTTTTAAGACATTTCATTCGGTATCGAAGCAAAAACTATCCGTCTAGTTCCAGCTTAATAACGAAATGTTACGCGATATTCCATGCAAAAATACGAAGACGTAAGACCAATCCAATATGTTCATGCATATGAGCATGTAGTTTTTAATAAGAATGGATGGAATTATAATTTAGGTAGTTTATTACTTTGAGTACCTACTATGTTATGTAATGACTTTATATATAATTATTAAGCTCTAGAAATACTATGAACATTTTGAAACAATTTTTTTAAAATTTCGCAGGATTGTGGTCTATCTAATATTTATTTATTTAAGCTTCAATGCCGTTACAAAAATGTACAAATGGCGGAATATTAGTGCAGTTTGCTTTCAGAATAAATAAATAAATTTCAATCAATAATATTATACAATTAAAATATACCTAATACAAACAAAACTACAAATTATCTTTATTCTTTTTACACCAAAGTGTTTTTTAATCACAATTTTCTAGTTAATATCTTTACTTAAAGACAATCTATAGAGTATTTTTTATGAAAAAAAAGAACATGTAAGTACATTTTTATTCTTTGGGTAAATATTTTTTCTGATTTAAAAATCTATTGTACCTACGTACTTACTACGTAGATGAAGCTCAGTTAAATCTCCATACACGTAGAAATAATAAAAGTTATAATTTCTCACTCACGGAACATAGATCGCTAATTTAATATATAAAATTTTCTTATATCACTGAAAATGCTTCAATCAATTAGAATTACAACTTCCTGATTTATACTAACATGTAAACTAAAAATCTGTGTACGTAATATTTACTAGATTTTTACAGGAATGAATTAAAATTTTGTGTGCACAGGCAAGTGTATTATATTTCAGCTTTTGTCTGACCTGGATCGCGAGGCGTTACCTTTTTTAGATTTATAAATAATATATATTTTTTATTAAACACAGTAACATACAAACATATCATTTCTTACCGATGCAAAATAGAGGAATATATTATTTGACCTCAGAGTAGATTGATATTGAAGTATTATTATGTATAGTTAAAAGAAGATGACATTTTGAGTGCGTTTTTTTGTATATAATTACAATAAATATATTAATCTACCCATAAACCCATTGTACATTACTCAATTTATAAAAAAATGGCTTTATTTTTTGTAATTCATAGATTGATTGGCAGAATCTATAAAAAAATCGTAGGTATATAAACTCTATCGCTAATGTGACCACCAGTCAATATTTACAAAGACTTTGTTTACACTCTACCTAATTTACAGTGTTCCACGAATTATATTTACGTATTTACACCAATACACCGATGACCCATATTGACCCACGGTTTTAATAAAATAGATCAATAGAACAGGCCTTTTGTTTGAACACATACGATGTCAATAGAGGGGTTGGAAAATAATGGCCCCCATTTCTAATAACCCATATTTATGGAAAACCATAAATGATACGTCAAAACCATTCAGAACATACAAAATTACAACGCGTTACAAAGTATATCATAAAAATATAATAAATTACGTTACATTCCACCGGCACCTTTCACTGTCGTTCTGCGGATATAAGGTAATAAATGTTACATAAAACATTCTGCGTGGTATAATTCTCTTTAACTTTACTGAAATGTGATTTATATATCAAAGACATTATTAATGAAATTTTATACGGTTTAAATTAAGTAATAAAATGTCGTCGTCGTACTTTTTCCTTGGATTAAAAATAGCTGGTATGTTAGGACGACTATCCATCTATTTTATTAGATCCATGGTCACACGCTAACCTATAAAAGCATGCACGCAATCGTCTTTTATGGAAAACTTATTCAATAATTCTAGGCCGGTTTGTGTGAATTCCGTAGGCCCGCAAATGCAGACAAATTGTGAACTGTGTTCCTCACATTTTAAGGTATCTTTTCCTATTAATTGTGATAATATTTCGTGGCTGATACGACCTTTAGGACCTGTCCAACTTGCCTTTGCATCTGATAATACGTTTGTCAAAGTAAACCTGAAAAAATAAGATACAAAAATTACAAAATTAATATTTTAACCAGTAAAAATCTACAAAAGTAAAAAAAAAAATGTATGACAATTTTTTACAAACTGGAACGTAATAAAAAAATAAATCCATTTTATTTTTATCTACTGACTTCTTCCAAATAATATTACCTTTATTAATCGAAAAAAAATGCGTTAGATATTCGTGATTGATATTAAAAATAGTATTCACTACATTCCTAATATTCCTATCAACTTCGTTGTCTTTGAAGGCGAAAATTTATTACCTGCTGTCATCTTTAGCTATCGTTTTTAAATCGTCATTGAAAAGAATGTCTTCTTCGGTTTTGTTGAAGAAAATCAGATGCGCCAATTCACTGAAATAAAATGACACGTTTATACATAAATACTAAGAAGACTAGAAAGTTGTACTTATAACGAAAATAATAGGTTGTCGATTAGGAAAAAACATTTGCCATGTCTATCGAATTCTATCGCATTAGGCTGTTGAGAGATAAATCTGCATAAAAATGTGTTTTTTAAACGATACTGACAGTTTAAAGATGTGTAAGGAATAAAACACTAATACGATAACAGAATAAATATGACCTACATATGAATAAAGACTCTAAATAGGTACCCCTCGAAAAATCATAACAACCCTTGTCATATTAATCAAGGGACTACGGGCTTATAAAGTTAGTAAGGGCGATTCCAACATAATAATGGAAACAATTAAACATTTATTTTCAAAAGCTTCACTGCAATAATACCACTAGATTTTTCTCTAATATTGTAAAAATACGTCATATTTTGCACAGAAAAAACCAAAGAAGTATCTAAGGTATTATATTCCCGATACCTTTGAGATTAATGTTTAAAGCTCGCTGTAGTATTGTTGCGGATAAGCTTATGATTTAGATGAGTAAATCCAGCGGAAAGCGGGATTTGGTGTCGTATTCCCTAAAATGTATATTTTGGACTTGGGTGATTGGGTGGGGATCAGAATCAGTATAAAGACGGGGCAGTGTCTAAAATAGGTACACCTACATATCTGTGACCTTTCGCGAAATGAGTTTTCTACGAAAGGAGATAACTAATAAAAATTATGATAACCAATTTTAGGTACGATTCTGAGATCAGGAATGGGTAATTAAAGTTGGACCAATAAGTATCTGAAAGGGAAGTAATTAATTGGGCAGCCATTTAAATATTTGGTCAGCAACAAAAAGGTCAACCAAAAGTTATTTGGGCAGCAAAATAATTAATTGAGCAGCAAGATAATCATTTGGGCAGCATTAAACATATATGTTACCGGCAATGTATTAAATCAGGAAAATAATCAGAAAGGATCAAGGATCAATTCCTAGGAAATGTATTCTGATATTTGCTGACCAATTTAGAATTATTTGCTGCCCATAAGTTGTTGAACAATGAGTTATTTTAGCCCACCAATAGATTTTTTTTGCGAATATTTTGCGAACCGTTTAAATTACAATAACAATATTTGAAATATACCTTGATACATATTTGTGAAGCATGTGCAAGAAAACTAGCAAGACACCACCACGTTACGGTTTATTTTGTATTTTGATTCAATTGTTATTTCTTAGGTTTAGATGGGCACGAGGAAAAAAACATACAATTGAATCCTACCTATAATTTTTTAACCGTTAATTTTATACTGATGTTTATATAAAATGTAATAATATACTTACCATCTAGGATTAGACCTCAAGAGCATGAACTTCAACAATCCCAACATTGGCGTGATACCGGTGCCTGCGGCGATGAAATAGATTGTCTTTACGCTTTTTAACTGAAAAAGTTTAATAATTGTAGAGTTTTATAAAAAATATATTTAAAAAAAAGCGTATTATTATTACGTATGTACATAGCGAGCATCGTGTAGTAGTACAACCCCATCTCTTTCCTTGGGTGTCGTAAAAGCGACTAATGGACTTAGAACTGCACAACCATCCAGTAGCTTATAGCGGCGACGGGCTCACCACTTGTCACGCTATGCACATATTATGCATGTTTGTCCTCCTTGGTGAAGCGCGGACTATGACAGGGGACTGCTTTTGTGGTGCTTTTGCCTAATCACTGACTTACCCTTAGGGGATAATAGTCGTGATTATATGTATTAGGTTCATATGAAATTGGCGTTTTGTATGGAGATTTTGGGGAACTCTGCATTTTCCATACTAACATTTTTTCAGTTTTCTTCACAACGACAAATCCAAAGATAATAATATTTGGCATGTATCATTAGACAAGCTTTAGCTATATGTGTGATATCACACTTCTTAAAAATTATTTATCTTTTTTATGTGAATGCAAATCAAATTATGTATTCGGAAGGCACTGAAAAGGAGTTGTCTCCGTGTCCAACTTTAACACAATAAAACTTACAACGAATTAACAAAACAAATCAAAAGAGTTCGAAAATATGGTCTATTTTTAGCGGAGGTAATTGTTTTTAAAGAATACTCTGAAACTTAATAGTTACGAACAAAATACTAAGAGAGAAGAAAAACACCAATACATAGGTAAGGACCCAATATATATGTATGTGTATTATAACGTTAAATTATTTTAAACGAACGTGACGTTAAGACAAAGTCCTCTTAACTAAGTTGAATTTGAAATAACTATCAACAGATTACAACAAATTTATTACAACTGTAATTTGCACTAGTATAAGGTTTTACAGACATGAGTTTATTTCATAAAGAAGTTATGTCCAACAATAATAACACCTGTCCAGATATTGAGTATGAAAGGGCGGTTATTGCGGCAAAAAATCTGCATCAGCTACTCTATTAATATGAATTAATAAGAAATATGGCATTATATCATTGGATTGTGGCACAATAGTCCACTTATGTGCAAAAACAAATCTTTCTTTGAGTGGTTTTATTGTTCCATACAGTCCGCGTAGAAACCGTACATTTTCATTCAATTAAATGTCTAGGGAAAATCGCAGTTTCGTACAAAAGGATCTCTTTTTTATGTGAACGGAGAACAAATTGGTGTTAAAGTGATGCTATTTTATTTATTTTCCCATGTTAGATTTAAGGATTGTGTGGGTCTTTTAATATTTCCCTTTCATCTATATTAAATTATAACGTTTTGAGAAATTTGCCTTTCGATTTAAGTTCTTAAAATCGTCCTAACGGTCAATGTGCACTGAATGCTACTAAATTGAATCTCAAAATAATAATGATTTACCTTTTGCAGCTGAAAGTTTCCATACGGTCCAGAAAGTGTAACTATATCGTCAACTTTGAGAGCAGTTAGACGTGGAGTGAGAGAACCCGATGAGTATTTTTTCACGGCTAGCCTGAGGGTAGCGGGCTCGTCATGAGGACTCCAACCTTCTCCTACAGGAGTATACGAGCGTATACATTCGGAACCTGCAAAATAACCATGATTAAATTCACTTGAATAATGATTGTCAAAGTCAAATAATTTATAGATATTTACATACTCGTATGAATGTTAAATTATGCCAACCGTTCACTAGCTACGAGGAGGCCTTGTTCTGAGAAGAACGGGCAAGAAACTCAGCAAGTTGTTTCCTTTAAAATTTTGTAATTGTTTTTGCCCTTTACAATATAATAAGTCAGGGTCGGTCGGTCGGTCAGATGACCAACATAAAATAAAACGATTAGACATAAGTTTTTACACTTTAAAAGTCATGAAACATCATTATTAAATCCTATACCATCCATTTAGCGATAACAGCAGGGATTTTCAAATCGATATGGTTCAATTTGTTCAGGACAAGACGAAAATTGCGTATAAATAATACCTGAAATTGTCATATGCACTCGTATATGATGTCCTAGCGGTATCACCACTTGCCCTGATAAAGGTTGTAGGGTCAACATGGTCGTGTCGTGAGTGACTTTGCCCACGGCTGTCACCCGGCAGTCCACAGTGCGAGGGGTCGACACTCGAGTGGCCACACCCAGTGACACCTGGCCACATCCCTTCCATATCTGCGGCTCCGCTTTATGAGCAATTATCTAGATGTAACAGAGATCAGTTTAGAATAATTAGAAATACTACAGTTAATAAATACATAACATACATAAAATCACGCCTGTAGTCCCCGAAGGGGTAGGCAGACTCCAAGGAGCACTATGTTCCTTAAGACCTCATTTAGCCATACAAAAATTGGTATTTTACAAATACATAAGCAGAAAGGTTATTCTCATTTGAAAATAAACAAAGTAAAAGGGGACAAAATTATTTTGAAATTTTAAATAACCTTCGCGGTAAGCTTCCATTGCAAATGAAATTTAATCTTCGCAGTGTCTTGGGCCATAAATCTTACTTACGTCTATTTTTCCACTCTCCGCGTACACACGTAATTGCAAGGGCTGCTGTAATTTCGCCTCGGGCGTTAACTTGAGCGTTCTGAGCCAGCCGTTAGTCGCCACTTCAATTAGTAGGGCGCCTTCTGTTATCCTTGCGCATCCGCCAGGGTTCGCCAAAGGTCCAGTATACACTGATATCGTGAGCTTCATAGACGTTTGTATCCAATCATACCGCAGAGGTGGTACTTCAGTCTTTTCCATTGTTCTAATCGGACTCGAACCAGCTCTGCGACTTATCGTAACTGGTAAATCACTAGACTGTATTAAACTTTGCATAATTTTACTTGGTGGACTACCTTTAACGTTCTCTTCGCTTTTCGATGTAATTTTCTTTCTTACCGGCGTAATACAATTGGCTAAATTTTCCATTGATTTTCTAACAAGTTCCTGCGCTTTAGAAGGTTCTCTTAGACGGTCGGATTTGATCAAAGGGTTTGAGGTATCAAAAAGTTCATCTGCATCGGGTAAGTCATAACGCAGTGGTCCTACTATACATTTTGATAGAAGGGAATCAAAATTAACCCACGGGTGTACTTTATCAAACAATTGGGTAGCATCTATTCCCGCTCCCTTCATTAATTCTTCAGGGCCTATAAAAAATACACATTAACGAAAATGATCATATTTAAAGTAGTTCACTTTGTATGTTAATTTATGTACTAGATACGTACCACCAGGGTGATAAGGTAAATAGTGTGTGATGTTGTAGACTCTGCCTCGAATAGCCAGCCAGGCGTCGCCTGAAATCGAACATGAAAACGATTTTAGTGTTGAACACAGAACCATGAATCGCACTCCCGTGCATCTAGAGATTGCACTTTAGTTGAAAATCACATTTAAAAATTAATCATACAGACGATTTTATTACGATTCTTGGTATAGTTATAAAGAACTTTATAAACTCTATCATACATTTTAACCTCTCGAGGGTGTTCGTAAACAATCGATGTTCCCATTGTGTCTGGTTTTCTGACCATTGGCAGCTTAATATCTTTTTGAAAAGTTTGAATGACAATGTGCGAGCTCTCAATCTGCGAGCTCTATTTGCAATCATATTTTTTTTAAGCAATCATGCAGTGGTGTTAAGACATCTTATGGGCCAGTTAGGCTTGCTTTTCATTTCGATTGCCTTTGTCCTATATTCTTCTACTGCTTGGTTAATGCTTGGTAATAATTTGATGAGCAAATTTAAAAAAGTTAGTACAAACTTTGTGAATTATGCATGGCGAGTTCCTTAGGTGAGACTGGTCGCATGCGGCCGCCGACCCCGGTCAGGTCTTTGCCGGAGTTGCCCAGCCGGATCCAGTCCATCAGGCTGTGGCCCGGCTGCAGCGCGCATTTGTTCCGAGGATTGCCTGCAACAAAGTAATAGTTAGGTAAGTTGATGTAGGTACACAAACAAACATATTATCATCATCACTGATCGGAATAGGTTGAGCTATTTAGGTCATTGACCGCAAATATTGATGTTAATATGGATTTTCCTCGGGATTCTGACTAATACTCCGGGATTCGATTATTATAATTCTTTTTATCAATAAGTATAAAAATAGTAATTTTTATGTTTCAACAAGTAAATTATTGTTTAAGCGTGTTGGTAATTTTGTTTAAGATTTTATTGTAGTAAAATACAAACAGTTTGTTCTTTTCAATCATGTTTCGGTAATTAAGATACAAATAATAATTATTATGATATGTTCTTTTAAAATTACGGAATGAAAATGTTAAATAATTGTTGATTCTTGTATGAATATAATAAATTGTTTTATATCCATACTATTCTAACATATGGCAAGTACGTAAAATAGCATTACCTATTCCGATCACTGATCATCATGCCTCTATCTCCGAAGGTTGTCCTATGTTTGTAAGTAATATGTCTAAGTCTCCAAGCAACATGTGGCTAGCTGGTAGCCATGCACCGGGCACAGTGGGCGATATTCACAATCAACTGTACCTGCTTAATTTTATTCAAACTCCTAAAATCAATTTTAAGGTAGTGGGATCGAACCCGCGACCTCTAAATCGGGTAGTGCTGTCTTTCCTTTCCATAGTAAATAAACAATTCATATACAAACATAAGCAGAGATAAACTAAACAACGAAATAGACAAAATAGATAAACTATTCGGGTCTAAAATACATCTGTACCTCGTGTGAGAGTAGTACCTACTACCTACTCCACTTTGATTTTAAATTCGACGTTAATGCCGAATTTGTTTTATAAACCCCGATAAGTATCTCGTAGGATTTTCCCGTGATGTATATAGGTATATGGCATTTTCGTGGTATAAATTGACATATATTTTTTGATATAATAATACAAGTACAAGTGCAATAAGTAGAAAACGAAATTTGAATTAGTTTGAGGTGTATTAGCTACCTATCACACCTCAAACTAATTTCTCTACTCCCTTTTCACAGGAGGCATAGAAATATAAAAATCATTTCGGCCTTGTATCCTTTCGAATTTTTATTGTACTTAAGATAAATAAAAAAAAATATCCTCAGACATTCACACCTATCAACTAGTCCCATTTTAAGCAACTAAATGCTGCTTGTTACGGCGACTAGATGACGGACAAATATATTTAACAGATAAATACACATAATTATTCAGTTAGTAGTTATATATAATATTATACATGCAAAGATGCAAGATGCAAAGATAATAAGAGAAGAGAAGATGCAAATATTATTAGTTGATTAATCTTATACTTGGCAAGATCAACCTCGTAAGACTTTCAGATTTCATCACAATTGTGTGTGAAACATAGAAAGGAGCAAAAATGGTTGATATAATAAAAATTTATGGCGATAATCATTATAGTTAAATTAGCTAACAACAACTACTATTGAAAAGTTGGACCAAATCCAGCGCTTTGTATAATAGCTTTAAAGGCTTATCCATTAAAATTTATCAAAATTATCTGAAGCCTTGTTAATACCAGATGCTACAATAAAGTAATTTTCTGTGCATACTTGATACTTTGGATACAGATTAATATCACAGTCTATTTTGATACAAATGTACCTTCGCTTTGTGGTAAACGCACAAAAAACGGTAAAAATTATCGGAAAATCTGTGGGGTGTGAAATGGAACGTAATGCATGTGAGTGAGAACGAAATGTAAAGCAGCTATTATTAAAGTAAAAGAGGAAATAAGACATGTGAGAATAAAACGCAGCTAAATGTATGTGAACGAAACGAAATATGAGTTATACAAGAATGGAACGTGTCAAAAAAAAGTCAAAAGCAATATAATTTAATCAATTTAGATGCGTCTTAGCACATGCTTATGGACGTCAAAAGCCTTTTACAAATTTTCGTGAAAGCGATAAACTACGCCATCCATTCACAAAACTACCAGGTGGCCTTGTTCTAAGAAGAACTGTTCTGTCTGAGAAGAGTTCTGAAATGTGAGAGGGCGAGAAAGATGTGACTTAGTGTGTGAAAGAAAAAGTATGAAGATAGATGATAGATTTTATCTATGAAAGGAAATGAGATAACGGAACGAGAGTAGAGGGAATTGCGAGGAGACGGAAATGAAAAGGATTGCACATGGGGAGTACTACGACGACGACGGAAGACGAGACGAACGATTGCGTAGAAGAAGTAAAAGACTAGTTTTAAAAGAGTGTAAATTTTGAAAAATAAATAAGATTAAAGAAATCGCGCGCCTTCAACATTTCACAAACGACCTCCCACATATCAATCTATATCGAAGTTATTTGGACCTGGTTTAATTTGTTCCTAACTCAAAACGTAAATTTATTGGGACGTTCTTAAGGATTTCGTAACAGATTTATTAGCAATTCAGAAACTTCCCTAACATAATAACAATCTCCATTATTATGAATATTACAAGTTTTGATATAAATAATTTTTATGTGTAGCATTGCAAAAAGTTCTACACTAAGGGTCAGTTTCTCATCCGAGGTTAGGTTGACCAGTTGGTTAAATTAAGGACCAATGGCGAAAACGTATGATGTCGTGACATGACAGCTTGTCTAATAGTCGAATTTTCAAATATAACTAATCATAGACAATTTAAGCACAAGTATCATGATACTAGATTAGTAAAATGGCGGCTGGCGGCACAACTGATGTATGCTTCGAATTTTCATCGCAAATTTGACTAAATGTCAAGCCGACGTCATACATTTTGGAGTCTCCATTGACGCTATTGGTTTAGATTTTAACTATTGGGTAACTATAACTACGGATCGTAAAACTCACACTAAGCAATCTTATTTTTAGATTTTATACAGCTTAAGCTGTCTCCTGGACTAACTATAATATAAGGTTTAAGGTTTAAAGAATTATTCTCATAGAAAGATTACAATAAATCCACTTACATGAGAACACTATTATCATATAGGTTATTACATAAGAAACAGGCACCGTATAACATCATTATATAGTAGCACATCCTAAGGAACACAGCACACATGGCACAAGTCACTATATGCATAAACCATACCATAGATACACACAATAAATCAATTCGTTTCAACTAAAAGGAGTCTTGAAGAATATGATTGCGTAATTGAGACTTAAAACTGTTTAAGGAATCTACATCTTTAATATGGGATGGTAATTTATTATAGAGAAGTGCCCTCGAATGCAATGCTTGTTTTTCCTAGCTTGGTACGAATTTTTGGCAACACCAGCAAGCTTGAGCGGCGGCGTACGCTGCGCATCGAGACTTGGGTTTTTTGGCGAAAGATAACTCTGTTTTGATAGTTTTGTTTAGAATTTTCCTAATTAAAGTGCATGTACTATATAAGTAGAGCTGTCGGATGTTCATTAACTTTGTCTCTTAAAAAATTTTATGAGTGGGTGTTAAATATGGGTAACAGAAACAGAAGAGTATTTTTATAATATTAAATCATAATATTTTCCAATTACTTTGTAATGAAATGTTTACACAGAAATTTTAAACGTACACTCCTACACGTGTTAGCTATGTGTAGGCGTTTTCAGTATTAAATTCCTTTAGATTAGATATTAATATTTACCCACGATTTATTCACGCTGACATTTTGTACATATACGAATTCTGGATGTTTGTGTATATATTTCAGCATTTTATTTATATTTATACATAGGTATATACAAATTCCCGTGTTGGTCCGGGACACAAAAAGAATGTACCAACTGTTTTTCTTGCCTAGCATGGCGATTAAAGGCGACTAAGGGCGCTACGGTACTAGGTCTGTGATTGTCTGAGGCGATGCGCTAGCCACTTGTTACTACTCTTTCACGATTTTTTATCTGGCCAAACCCAATTTTTGTATGGCTAAATGTGGTCTTCCTACCCTTCGGGGATTACAGGCGTGATTTTTTGTATGTATAAAAATTGTAATACGTCAATAATCTGCCATTACCCCTAATAATCAACAGGAGTTAAAATTGGTTTTAAAAATTTGTCTGCCTGTCTGTAGTAGCGTAGTAGTATTACCTATCATGCAAAAAACTGAAAACTGTTAAAACGATAAACAACATCTGTAATAATTTGTAGGTTCTATGATAGAATAAAATGTACGGGTGCCACTGTCGGTGTCTGGTCAAACTCATGCCTGTCTGATTCGTAGAATTGGCGTAATCAATGAAGTTTTCTTTGGGACTGTATGGTACGGCAAGTGGTGAAGTGGTGAACCTATCCTGGTTTTGTATATACTACTTTTTCAATTTCTTAATTTTATTTTATTAATGTAATATTTTAGACTACTTGCATTTGTAATGAAAAATGTGGTAAACTGCAGAATTTATAACACAGATATTTATTTATTTTTTCTTCTAAAACTTCAATGACGTTGTAGTTTATGACATTTTTAAAAAAAAGAAAATCAATGTAAAGGGAGGATAGAAACTTGCTGAGTTTCTTGCCCGTTCTTCTCAGAACAAGGCCTCCTGGTAGTTGTGTGAACGGATGGCGTAGTTTATCGCTTTCACGAAAATTTGTAAACTGCTTTTGACGTTCATAAGCATGTGCAAAGACGATATTGAATTTTGAATTTTTGTACGACTGCGTATTAGTTTGTATCCGCTCGATTAGAGGTACGCAACCCTCGCTCTGTATAAAGTTCGCCCATCTATTACTGTTCCAATAAAATATCACTGTGTCATCGGGTCAGCGATGAATAAGCACTTTATGCCACATGAAATAGATCATGAACGGGATTTACATATGCAGTGTTATAGTATCCATAGATAATATTAATTACACTCATATCGTAAAATTTAAATTATGCATTAAAAACTCAGCATTCTAAAATA
Source organism: Parapoynx stratiotata (assembly GCA_910589355.1). Taxonomy (NCBI): domain Eukaryota; kingdom Metazoa; phylum Arthropoda; class Insecta; order Lepidoptera; family Crambidae; genus Parapoynx; species Parapoynx stratiotata. Next base: position 7,933,526 of record OU342473.1, read on the forward strand.
CTTTGTCATTGAATGAAATAATTATGTTGACTGTTGGAACTGAACCTGTAGATGCATTTCGAAAATTGTTTTCGTTGTCGCTTAAAGGAAAACGCTAAGGGAAAAGTACTGGATTTGACAATGACGTTAAATAGTTTTCAAACAGATGAGCGAGAACCCCGTAAACCAGGCGAGAATAGGCTAGTTGACCTATTTTTTTATTGGGCCCCAAATGGTTCATTACTGATACCCATCACCTTAAAAAATAATATAATATTTTTCTGAAGCCTTTATCACAATAAATTTTAAATTATAAATTACGTTTTTGCTTAAATGTCAAAAACGCCTTTGGTCCTGATGGTCTATGAATTATCTGTGCCGTAGCGACACGAGTACTGTGTGTATTATCACCTACATCATTTAAAAGTGTTATGAGCGGGTCGACATTTCATAATTTTAATAATATCACAGTAAGCTCTCGTCTTCAATCATTAAAGTTAATAACTAACTAAATTAAGGGTAGAATTTTAGCTTTACAAGACCTTAATGGTCTTGTGGCTCTGTAAATATAATGTAGAATTATAGCTTGTAGAGCTAAAATTCTACATTATATTTACAGATTCCTGGGTTTATTGTTTGACTTTAAAATTACTGTATGTAATCTAATGAACACAAAATAGATTTACGCATCACCTGATTTTTAGGTTATATATCATTATAAAGAAATAAACGATTCAAAATTGGTTTTTACAGGAAAGTGAATTTTAGCAATTTCTTTTCGTGTTTATATATGGTGTCAAAATAAAAGTTTCCCAGATTTTGACACAGTAAATTACTCAGAACAATCTGCTTAGAAATCATCACAAGCAGAGAACAAGACTATGTTAACCAACATTCTGCAATTTATTAAAAATCGAAATGCAAAGAAAACACTCATTGGACTTTTACTAGTTTCTTAGCCTAAGGTTGGACATAATATAGGGGTTGCGATCAGATTTCAAATCAGATTTGTTACACATTGAGCTACCAATATCGGAATAAATAGTAGCTCCCGGGAAGTAATCGATAAATCAGATTCAGGCAAGTTCCTCCGTCTATTGCCAATCAAATATCGAATTTAGGGACACTTTAATTAATTTCCCTTTTTGATTGACGGGGGAGCATAACAAGACCCCTAAATATTTCTTGTATTAGTTTTTCAGGTGGTTATTACTTCGAAGTAAATAGGTAATACACAAATTCCGTTCAATTCATTTGAAATTTCATTCTGTTTAATCAACTATAACTAAGCTAAGTTTTATGTTTCTAGAAAAATAAGCTACCTTCTTTATAATAGAAATAGAGTTTAGTTATTTCATAAACAATACTACTACTTGAATTATTAAATAAGTTTATGGTTTCTAAAGTTGTTTTTTTATAATTTGTTAATAATAAGAAGCAAGAAGTTAGAAAAGGGAAAATTATAAGAAAACTGTAGCAGAGGAATCGCGGTATTACGTTATCGTCATAAATCTCCGCCGACATTTGTAGGTAATGTGAATTTCTGCATTTTATATTTTGTAGCATTAACACATCGTTAACTCGCAGATGAGTTAAAAATAAGGTATGTGGATAAAAATCATGGCGACGCAAATCGCATTTTTCTTGTTTCATGGAGTTTCAAGCTTTACATTATATTGGGTCTTTACTTTTGAAATTGGCGTTTTTTTTCTCTCTTAGTATTTTGTCTGTAACTATTAAGATTCAGAGTATTCCTAAAAAATAATTACCTCGTCTAAAAATAGACTATATTTTTGAGCTCTTTTGATTTGTTTTGATAATTTGTTGTAAGTTTAATTGTGTTAAAATTGGACACGGAGACAACTCTTTTTAAGTGCCTCCCGAATACATCATTTTATTTGCATTCATTTAAAAGCGATAAATATTTTTTATGAAGTGTGATATTACACATATTACTAAAGCTTGTCTAATGATAGATGCCAAATATTATTATCATTGGATTTGTCTTTGTGAAGAAAATTAAAAAAAAATTAGTATGGAAAATGTAGAATTCCCCAAAATCTCCATACAAAACGACAATTTCATAGGTAAAGACCTATTAATAATATGTTTTAATTATTGCTGTTAGCAAATAGGTCACCTACGTGCATTGCATCTTAGTACTGTTTTTTGCAATAAGCAATTTCACCTATCTATCTATTGAATCGATTTCCGCCAGTCACAAAATAACTAATTGTAAATCATCATCATCATTCGTGGGACATCTTCTTCTAGTATCTGTATGACGATTCTGCGCTGCCGTTTACCTCCGCTTCGACAGAGGTTTAGTGAACCAAAGACCTAGTAATTCGTTGTTGCTTTTGTAGATTTATTATTTGATTGACAAACAGACAAGCAATCCTTAGAAGGGCGTATTCCTCATAAAATATTGGTAGGCGCAATTCGCGGAATAGCTTAGACCTATTTAGATAAGATTTTCGCAGAATACATCTGAGGTCAGAAATTAGTAAGAGAATTTAATATTTTAATATCTTTTGGCTTTTGGGATAGATAATATCCTAGTAAGAACAAAAAAAAGATTATTGAACACAGACAATTTCATAGAAACCTACGTACAAAAAATCCATACATACAAATATGTACATATTTTCAAGAAAGCACACCTTACGTAAAAGTGTGAGCATAACCAAAATCGAAGAAAATAAATGAATAATGATAATTAAAAGGGCGGATAGTGGATAGTGCTCATTAATATTTTATAGGCGGCCTTTCATTGGACTCATCGTGTATATAGTGTCTAGATCTGTTGTGTCTCATCGTGTGTAGATCTGTTCAGCACCTACTTCATTACCTAGCTTTGTGCTTCGAGCTTCGTCTGTCTAATTATTGTTAAGAGCTATTTAATGAGAAGGTGTAGTCCGTTTTGTACTTAGCTCGATCTTTCTAAATAAAAAAATCTATTCAGTTCAAAACATAACTGAACAAATGGCATGGTTTGAACTAGTACCTAGATTATACTTACTATGAAAACATGGATTTCTTCCAGAAGCATAATATTCAATATAAAAATCATTTGATTTTATAAATTGAACATTTAAGCATACTTTAATGATTTTTGGTTATAAAATAATCATATAATTCGAGAACTATACACTACGAAAGGTCTTTCAACAACGTGACAACTATCAAAGAATGTAAAGAACAATTAGAATTACCTTCAAAAAATGGGGAGTTCGATAAACGTACTATTCAGAATAGATTAATTAATTTGATTACTACTCTAATTGGGAAGTGGAGAGTGGAACAATAAGTAATTTTGCGCCGCAAATAATAAAATTGGGAACAGGGCAGGACAAAGAAGACTCCTCGGATTCGAAACAAATTAGATTGTGTGCGAATTGGTCTCCAGAGAAGAAATCAGCTACGAGATACGTAGCATTCAATGTGGTAATAACCTATTCGGGTTTCATCAACAAATAGAATAATTAATACGAAATCGGAACTAATATTGGCCAACATAATCAACGCAGGTATACGTTTCTGTAGCTTATGTCACGGATTATGTAACATGAGCGAAAACAGGGTTCGACGTGAAAACAAACTTAATCTCTCAAGCGGAGGTAGGAAGACTAATTAGGTAGATAATTTGCGGAACATAATTAATTCAGTTTCGCCGAGACAAGATAAGCTAGAAATGGAAAGGTAGAAACGTTTTAGAGCTGCGGTTAAGCCCAATTTGTGAGATCCAATTTCCAGATGATCTTTTTATTCTATTTCTCGTCAGAGATCGGAAATTACTTTACGTTATTAAGAAATTGACTGAGTAGGCGTTAATAATACCTCCACGACCTCTCGAATTACCAATTAAGGTAATTTCTCACAATGCCATTATTACCGAGGGTAATTTCGTAAAGATGTGCCTAATTTTGATCGCGATCAATGATATGGACATTAAACATATCATCGATGGAAAATAATAAAATAGATTTGCATATTAACTAAATAGGTCCGAGTGGGGAGAAATCCGAAACTATGTGAAATAGCAAGATCTGTTCTAAGGAAACATGGCTTAATTTTAGATAAATTAATCATGGCATTAAAATGTGTGTTCTTTGTGATTTATGGTTCACATAAACAACAATAATACGAAAAATTGTTTTCTGAATATTTGAACAAGTTCGATGCCTTGTTGAAAAAAAACTTGAATGCCGTTATTAATTAAACTAAAATCGAAGCAATGGTTCCTATAAACAGATTTTGATATCTTTCATAGTTTCGGATTTCTCCCCACTGACCCAATGGATTGATCGCCAGTATTTTATTTAGTTTTTATGGGTACAAAAATAAAAATAAACAAATAAAATTATTATTTTTCTTAAAATGCATTGTTTGGAAACAGTCTCTAAAAGTGATCAGCTCTCGTTTACTTTATGTATACAATCATAAATAAGGTAGTGTGAGTAGAGCCGTGTGGTAGAGGTTCATTAAAAGAATACTACTACTTTTCCCTTGGGTGTCGTAAAAGGCGACTAATGGACTTAGAATACAACTGCAAAACCATCCAATGGCTTATAGGTTATGGCTGTTTAAAAAAGGCTAACTATTGAGTTTCTTGCCGCACTTCTTCTCAACAGGCCATTCTCGTCGAAGTGCTAGTAGGTAAATAAAATATTGACGTGCAAAAGTATTTATTGTAAATCTTCTTGCAGAATAAATGATTTCATTTCATTTCATTATAGCGGGGACGGGCTCAGCACTTGTACGTGCTTGGTGAAGAGCCGACTGTGGCAGTGGACCGCTTCTGCAGTGTTTTTGCCTAGTCTCTGACTAACTCTTAGGGGATAATAGTCGTGATTATATGTATGTATGTAAGGATTCCGGCTGCCCCAAGGACTTGGGCGTGAATATGATTAAATTATATAATGGCGAAGGATTACTAATACAACAGTTACGAGCATGAATTATAATAACATCAATTACAGAACTATACCTTTTTGCCATAAAATAGCGCCAGTGACAGAAAAGATTAGGAGCAATAGGTTAGCGTGGTATGGACATGTGATGAGGAGGGATGAATGTCATATTATAAGAAGGATGCTGAGCATGGCATTGGACGGACCAGAAGGCCGGAGTGAGAGGAAGACTAAAGAAGCGATGGATTGAATGCGTGCAGAATGATATGAGAATAAAAGAAGTGAATGCTGAGCTAACGAGTGACAGAGGAGAATGGAAGAAGAAGACATGTTGTGCCGACCCCATCTAGAGTGAAAAAAAGGCAAGAGGAAGACCTTTTTGCCCCAAAATCTACGAACGAAACAAAATTGTAGTTAATTATAAATCTGCTTGCTGCTCAGTCGCCAAGCAAGTTGAATCACGAAGAATTAATTGGAATTATCAAACATGATTTCGTGCTTTGGTCATATTTCAGTAAGAGTAATTTATAATTTTTACATTCGAATGTCATATTACCAATTATTATTAACAATGAATTTTGACCTCCGTGGTTGAGTCGTGGGCGTGACAGATGTTTGTGTGATAAATACAGGCATTTATTCATCAGTCTTGAATGATTATATAAGTAAGTACTGCATATTTTCTGAATATTTATATATATATATCTATTTATCCCTCATCTAGTATCGGTAACACAAGCAGCATTAGTTTTTTTAACTGGAGCTAGTCTGAGGATATACATTTTATTTTCGTTTCTTTCAACAGTCTCGTTTTTAAATAATATCCTCTCTTTTGGGCTCTCATTATACACGAATTTCATTGCTTTCAGTAGGGTTTTCTTACGTCAAAAGAAAATTAAACATGGCTAGTCATGCATATATATTGAAGTTAAGTCGAGTGTGTGGGCAAAAGGAAAGAAAAGATTTACAGCGACCACCTTATTTTCTGTCCAACTTTAACAATGGAGCAATATAATGTATTTTATGGAACGAAATACATTGATAAGTTCAATGTGTCATTTTGTGTATTTATTTTGTTTGATTTTCTGAATTTTCATTCACTAAATTCGTATCTAAAAGAGTTTATATTTTAAAGATAAACTTATACAATAAAATTCTGGGAAATTAAAACGATATTATAAAATTATGTATGGCTAATAGTAAATAATTAGCACTTGCTTGAAAAAATTCCCAATTAATTTTTGAAATAAAAAGTGTTTTTCACCGAACAAAATAAATTTTAGGAAGGAAGAAGTGTATTAGGGAACATCAAGAGAGGAACGGGTGGAAATCATCGACCAATTTTCATTGGCTTATAATTTTTATGCAGAACAAGCAAAAACGAAAGCTAATTGCTCAAATCTTTAAATGAACTTGAAACCAAATCGCTAAAGTCGTAAATTGAGTTAAAATAAACATTACACTTTCCTTCGAATCTAACAAACTTTATCCAATTTTCTATTTATAAATTACAGCGTTAAGATTGGGGATACTTGAGCTTGTTCAAATTTCATTCAATTTAAATGAATCTTTTGAACAATCGTTCTACCTGAGTGCACCAATTTCCGATTTTTGAATATCGGGAAGCTTGAAATCAGGAAAATCTTATTAACGTGGGAACGTAGTGCGGCATTGTTCTATATTATAAACAAAAATATTTAAAAGTCATAGTTCATCACTAAGCCTTAGCTTAATGTCTCACCTACTACAGGTCGTAAATGAAAATAGGTTATCGAGTTGGATTTAGCAAATAATATTGGAAAATTTTATTCCAAAACCTTTTCTGAATCCATTCTAAATAACCAACCCACGCCGATACAAATTCTATAGAAAAAATAAAACAAATAATTTTTATGAAGGTGACGTTGTATTGCGTTTAAAAATATCCTTTGTTGGTGTGGTTAAAATATAATTTCAAAGAATTATTAATTTTATTAACGCAATCCTATTACCAAATTTTGAGAATAAACATGAAGGAGAAACGGAAGAGCAATTAACGGATTCTGGTATTTGTAAAGGCAATGCTACTTTCGTTCTTGACGTAAACCGTGTTTAGGTATAATTTATCAAATAGCTTCTTTGAAAAGTCAATTTACCTTGAAAATCAAACATAAAATTCAGCATTTTTTATGTTACTTAGAATTTAACCGACTAGTCAATCAATCAAACATTATTATTTTTAGATATAAACCAATTCATAAGAGAGATTATCTAATCTACCATATATTCATAAAATATACAATTTAATGGAAATAACCATTCCAAATATTATACATATACCTAACCAACTTTAATATTAAGATACTTAATACAATACTAGGTATTTTACGATTATAAAAACGCGTGAAATAATAAAAAACTTAACATGAAAAATTAAATAATCTTCAAAAACCAATAAGTGGTCAAGTTTGATCATACTTTACACACGTAAAACATAGTTGATAATGTAAGTTTAATGTCAAATTGGAGGATCGCAGAGATTTGATTATTCTACAAAGGTCTTATGTTGCCGCCCTCGCCTCCCCAGTTGCAGGGTTTTCCTAGCTAATCCGATAAAGTGAGCCAGCCTATTCCAACTAAAGTTGGTGCTTTCGTTAAGAAGTTAACCTTTCTTTATTTTTACTTTCCAAAAACTATTTGTCAAAGAGTATTGACACTAAATAGTTGAAACGAAATATGCAATATAACACGAAAATAATTTGCCGTCCACACCATCGCCATACATCATGCAATGATGTAACAAAATTCGTATAGTGTGGATGCCGTTGAAATGCTCCTTTCAAGATACATTGAATGTAACGTTTCACCAGTGTGTACACATCTAAAGATCTCGTATTTGCACGACGATTGAGTTTTTTTCTAGTTTGTTAAGGCCTTATAAAATATTTAATCATCACGTTAATCTAAGTAAGTAACCCTCTAAGATTCGTTGGAATTAACCAGAAAATATTATCCAAACAGTTTATGCGGTGGGGAATCTTATAACCAAAGAAAATATTGATTTGTTGAGTTTTCTTATGTGCGAATTTTTCTATAAAAATCATGAAAGCGTCGTAATTTAAGATTCTGTTTAATGTACACACTCTTAAGTTAACAGTAATACTCTAGTCTCCAAGTAATCGGAAGACACCTTAAGGATATTGAAATAAACCTAAACAAACTTGGAAGTTGATTTTCAACTCAAATTGCTTTGACAATTAATTTGCATTGTCACTGGACCTTAAATTATTCATTGTGACAACTTGAAGATCGCCAGAGAATTCACTGAAGGGCAAACTAAATATGACCTACTTTTACAGGATGTTGATGAATTTTCGAAGAATTTGGTACCAATATCATCGTCACTAGACTGTTTGTATGTGTGCGCCCCACTGCTAAGCACAGGCTTTCCAATATGGACAAACACATAAAGAGTGCGGGCCGTAATATCACCACGCCGACCTAATGTGGATTGGTCGGAAGGAACGGTTGCAATGGCGTTCGGGTGCCTCCCGAAGACCGGATACTCGAGGATTTGAAATCTCAAAATTGTTTGTCACCAATTCTATTACAGACCCCGGCATAAATAGCTTTGTAACGTCGTGAGATTGGTGTGGAATGTTGGTGTTTTTATTGTTAAATTTATAGGTACCAACCAACTGGAACTTATAAAAAAGGTACTTAAATAACACAAATTACTGTACACAAAACATAAATGAATATTATAAAAGGTAGAGCTACTCACAAAGTGCCTTCGTAAAGTTTTAAAAGTTATTCGAACATTTATTGTTATAGTTTATTACTAATTTATATTTAAAGGCGTCGAGACGACCTCTCCAGACGCTGACTCTTAATAGGAATGTAAATTGGAGACCAAAAATAATGAAAAAAGACAGTTGCTTAATTTAAAAACAGAAACAAAGAGAAAATAGCCAGAGAAGAGCGCAATAAGAGCAGAGATGCTCTTATTGCTGTAGCTCTATAGCTTAGTTCTCAATATCAAAAGTCAAAGCGTACTAACTATTACACCGCCGAGCATCTCTTGGGACATTTTTATTTTGCTTACTACAATATTATTACTATTTTTATCTAAGGAGAATCTCAAAAGGTAAAATGTAAAAGTAAAGCTTTTATATTAACATTTCCTTCCACTCATACAACAAAATAGAACTATCTGCTCTAGCTTTCAAGAGATACATTATATTTGCTTGTATGCTATAAAGACGAGCGCGCTCACCGTAACCGTATGTGATGCATTCGGCTCCTATCTTACTTATGAAATAAGCTAGAAGCTAAAACTATCTACTTCGCATAATTTACCAGAGCGGGCTGGCAAAATGTATACAGCGTCTTGTCATATTATTGCGTTTCAAGAAGGTTTTAGTCAAGCGAAGGATATTTATTTGAAGGGATAGGCAATTTTTATTGAGGACACGATGGATGAATATTTACTGTTTGGAATAAAACACACAATCATACATAAAGGAAATCTCCTCGACCTGGTGTTCAAATACTAATATGATTATGGCATGTATTGCACAAACGTTACTATAAAACGAACCAGAAGAAGACCAGGACAATATCTGGCGACCATCATTTGCTAAGAAAACGTCACTACCTAATCAAAGGATAGATTTATATCTATCCTTTTATAAATGACGAATGAATCTTCTTTATAGAAGAAGAAGATGGATAGAGAGAAGGAGAAGCTAATAGTTATAATAAAACGCCAACAAAAAAGATACTAGAAAATCCAGTCATTAGAAAGTATTTAAATTATGAACCAAGCAGAGAAAGAAAACAAATAAATTTATAATAGATAAGGTATTTAGTATTTTGGGATTGTACGTAAGCTTATCATAACTTGCTACAATCTGAAAATACATAACACGTGACACATAAAACATCGAGCAAAACGAGCGCTTGAGGTGGGGACATACGAGTATCTCGGACAGGCAGAATACGACAGGCCAAAAAGATAAGGGAAAATGCCAGGGAACATTATGGAAGGCTTATGTCCAACGGTACACTAGTAAGCAGGATGAAGGCTTACGTCCAACGGTACACTAGTAAGCAGGATGAAGGCTTACGTCCAACGGTACACTAGTAAGCAGGATGAAGGCTTACGTCCAACGGTACACTAGTAAGCAGGATGAAGGCTTACGCCCAACGGTACACTAGTAAGCAGGATGAAGGCTTACGTCCAACGGTACACTAGTAAGCAGGATGAAGGCTTACGTCCAACGGTAAACTAAAAAACAGGATGAAGGCTTACGACCAACGGTATATATTAGGTTGGGGAAAAAGTCTTTTCGCATTATAGTATGTATAAACTTGTAATAAAATCTCTTTGGCTATACTATTTGTATCTGGCTGGTTTTGGTATCATTGAAAGTTTAAATTTTAAAGAACATAATTCCAAATTCAAATTAGGAAAATGTGTGATTTTCATTTGTTTTTTGTACCGCCAAGATGAGTGAATCTAATGAAGAAATTCGATACATTTTAAAATTTACTACAAAAAAGGTAAAAATGCAACGCAAGCCGCGAAAAAAAATTGTGATGTTTATGGACCTAGTGCAGTGTCTGTGAGAGTAGCACAAATTTGGTTTAAGCGTTTTCAATCCGGAAATTTTGATGTCAAAGATGCACGTCGCTCTGGTCGCCCTATTACAGATAAAATGGATGCCATTTTTGAAAAAGTGGAGCAAGATCAGCATGTCATTAGTTACGACGTAGCTGAAGAACTGGGAATTGACCACAAAACAGTTTTGGCGCATTTGAAAAAAACTGGGTACACAAAAAAGCTCGACATTTGGGTACCTCACGAGCTCACTGAAAGAAACCTAATGAACCGTGTACTCATTTGTGATTCTTTATTACGACGTAATGAAAACGAACCATTTTTGAAGAAGCTGATAACTGGTGATGAAAAGTGGATCACGTACGACAAGAACGTGCGAAAAAGGTCGTGGTCAAAGGCCGGTCAGGCTTCACAGACTGTGGCGAAACCCGGGTTAACTCGCAACAAGGTGTTGCTGTGTGTGTGGAAGGATTGGAAGGGCATTATTCATTATGAGCTGTTACCACCAGGCAGGACCATCGATTCTGAACTCTACTGCGAACAATTGATGAGATTAAAGCAAGAAGTTGAGAGAAAGCGGCCGGAATTAATCAACAGAAGGGGTGTGGTTTTTCATCATGATAACGCTAGACCTCACAAATCTTTAGCCACTCAGCAAAAATTAAGAGAGTTTGGCTGGGAGGTGTTAATGCATCCGCCGTATAGTCCTGACCTTGCACCTTCAGATTTCCACCTGTTTTGGTCTCTTCAGAATTCTTTAGGCAGTGTCAGGTTAACATCACGAGAGGACTGCCAAAACCACTTGTCGCGGTATTTTGACCAGAAGTCCCAAAATTTCTATAGCAATGGGATCATGTCCCTACCTACAAGATGGCAAAAAGTTATCGAACAAAACGGTACCTACATACTTTAGTTAAATGTTAATAAACTATATTAAAAAATGTTTTGAATTTTCTTAAAAAATGCGAAGAAACTTTTTCCCCAACCTATTAGTTTTTCTCTCTTAGAGATAAAAACCAACTATTAGAGTGCAATCATACTATAAAAAAGATTTATTCATGTTATTGACATAATTTTGTAACAAATAAATTCTTTCGAACCAACTTATTTCAAAACAAAATTCCTACTCCACGCCATGCTATGCTATACCATGCCATGTATTCCATAATAATCTCTATAATATTATTATTTATTTATTAATATTATTATTTTTTATTGATTGGTGATTTAAGACCAATGCGTACGTAGTCACCAATCTCCATACAAAACCTAAAAGTGGAAATTTCGACCTGAAAGTGCTCGTAGAAAGTTGAAAGTAGTTCCCAAAGTTATAAAGCCCGTTAGCTAGTCTTGAAGTGTCTCAAAATTGAGTTACAAAAATCCTACCGAACAAACAAAGAGACAAAAAGACAAACAAGAAAGTGAGTTAATAAAAACGTGGTGAAATGACAGTTTCTAAGAGACGAATGTATATTAATTAGTACAGTAGCAAATACAAAATAATATTTGTATTCAGGTTTAGTAGATTACTATAAAAATACTCGAGAAGAAGGCTCGAGTAATTACTTGTTTGAGAGAACAATCTCTGTCAAAGCGTTATCTTCATTTGTTTTCCAGTATTAGGTAGATAGACAGAGGAGTTTAATGAAATTCACGACCCAATTCGTAACAAAATCAAATCGACAGACGATAAAATGGTAAGTGGGGTTCAACACTTGTTTCATTTTACTCTTGATGGTACCTAATTTGATTAACTACATAGATTTTTCCGATGTCTAAAATATGCAATTTCTATTCGAGGCGTTATTACTTATACGATTTTCTTTCTATCGAATAGAAACTATTTTATTTATTTTGGAAGAAAGTGAGATCATTGCCTATTCAGTGACCAAAATGTACCTAGGCACAAATGAGTTCCATAATCCATTAATATTGACCAAGTAATGATTTATTAATATTTATTTGGTCGTCTTATCCTGCCTATAATTTACCTGCTCATAATTTTAGTTGTTAGTATTATTTTAATTTATGACCGTAGACTGTGATGGAGTATCAGCCATCACATCTAATGTAAAGTAATAGTGGAATCCAGGTACAACGCTAGCGATAAATTTGACTTCCATCCTAGTCATGTCCTCGCACAATCTATCCATTTTTTCTTCGGTCTTCCTCTCCCTGCGTAACCATCAACTCTCATATTTATAACTCTTCTTGTTACATTCTCAATTTCTGTTCTCAAAATATGTCCATACCACGATAGCCGCTTTTCTCTCAATTTCTCTATTATCGAAACAACTTTCAGATATCCCCTGATATACTCATTCTATCACCCTACACCTCGTCACCCTACACCTCCATCTTAACATATTAGGTCCTTACCTATGAAATTTGTGTTTTTTCTCTCTTAGTATTTTGTCTGTAACTATTAAGATTCAGAGTATTCCTAAAAAATAATTACCTCGTATAAAAATAGACTATATTTTTGAGCTCTTTTGATTTGTTTTGATAATTTGTTGTAAGTTTAATTGTGTTAAAATTAAACACGGAGACAACACTTTTTAAGTGCCTCCCGAATACATCATTTTATTTGCATTCACTTAAAAACGATAAATAATTTTAATGAAGTGTGATATTACACATATTACTAAAGCTTGTCTATTGATAGATGCCAAATATATATTTGGATTATTATCTTTGGATTTGTCGTTGTGAAGAAAACTGAAAACAAATTAGTATGGAAAATGCAGAATTCCCCAAAATCTCTATACAAAACACCAATTTCATAGGTAAGGACCTAATATTCCAGCTACATGCAATCTGTTATCATCCACCTTTTTCAAATATAGTTTTTCTTTATATAATTGATAGTTCTAAGTAATCATTGTTTTTGCGATACAAAATACACCAAGAATTGAAAATATATAAATATTTTATTTGAGCAACGGAACTATTAGGATAAACTTTTTAAAGTGTACTTAAGAAATTTCAAACACGATAACTTGTAAAAGGCTTACGAAAGGAACTTCCTTCGACGAAGCCATGTATCAGCATCTAATCTTCACAGCATGGATATCACAATAATCACATCTGTCATGCTTTTCATGAAAATTGTAGGAGTATAACACGCTTATCCATAAAAATACGTTAATCAACAACTTAAGCATTATTTAGCTAATCAACTAATAAAGTTTTAAGCAATGCTTAAGATTTCCTTATTTATAAAACAGTTTTATATAGTACTAGCTGTTGCCCGCGACTGTAGCTGTCGTCCGCAGTTACTATGGTTTTTTAACTATCCCGAGGGAATAAATAGTACCTAAGATGTTGACTAGGACACAATGGAAATTTAATTGAAATCGGTCCAGGAGATTAGCCCGTACAAACAGACAAACAGACAGATTTTTTTTTTTTGGTATTTTCCCTCTTTTTACATCCCCCTGACTTGGTTTTAAGTATTTTTATTCTACGTAGGACAGATATTCGACCTTTACAGTTTTATTATATGTATAGATTTTTTTTTCACTTTATCAGCCTGTTTGGTAGAAATTGCGTCAAAAATTAACAGTTGATTATCGTCCCCCATTTTGTTATGTTATTTAGCATACTTTTCCCGAGGTTGTCTAATTTGACATACTTGTATATGTCACATTTCGATTAAAGAATAGGGTTTTTTGAAATCATATTTCCCTAAACATGTTTAAAGTTAGCGTTATTGAAAAAGGGTGAGTTTGTTGATTCGTAGTCATAGTAACCACAATAGTTAAATTCTAGACCAATAGAGTCAATGGAAACGCCAAAATGTGTGACGTCAGTCAGCTTGACAAATTGTTAAATTTGCAATGAAAATTCAAAGCAATATACATCAGCTGTGCCGCCAGCTACCGCGCTACTAATCCCAGCTCCTGTTTGTGGTTAAATTGTCTATGATTATTTAACTATAGTTATATTTGAAAATTCGACTATTGGACAAGCTGTCATATCACGACTTCATTATGTTTTCGCCTTTGGTCCCTATTTTAACCTACTGGTCAACCTGACCACGGATCAAAAAACTGACCCTAAGGGGGTAAATGTTCATAATATTTGCTACGGAATCCTATACGACCAAGAATGTTACTCATTCGACTGGATTCAATGTTACCGTTCTCGGTGGAATGAGAAGAAAATGGGAAATTGGGAATTCACGTAATAAATTCAATATGGTGGATTTTACACAAAAATAGTCACTGAAATACACAATAATTTAATATTCTGAAATGTACCGGAGGTTAACCCTATACACTATAGTAGCTTTTATGCACATAATTTTTTTTGTAAAAGGTATTCATGAAGCCGTTAGATGATAAGCTCCTCGAAAAAAATTACCACTAATCTTTATCAGACCTTTGAAGTTATAACAATTGACGTAGGTAATATTATTTTTCTTAATACTACAATATGAAATAAAATATTATATTAATAACACAATAAACACGAGTAGGTACTCAATTCAAACCCCGCTCACGTACTCAACCATACAGCCCTTCATCACCATAACGGAGGATACCTGAGCATAATAAGCAGGCCACTGAAACCCGTAAAATAAGATGGCGGATATCCGGAAAAATCATCAGTGACATTACTTTAACACAGATTACAAAGGACCCTCTAACCCTTAGGTCCTGTTCTTTCATAAAAAGTAACCAAATGGTTAAAATATCTCGTAGTACCTTTAAAACAAAAATGTCTTAAATCAGCTTAACCAACAATGAAATTTTCAGCTATACGATAATTATAGACAATTTAACCACTACACGATGGCTGACATAATGAGAATAGTGAATGTTGAAAATAGATTTTATAGCTCATGTATATTTCTTCGCATATGTCATCATTTTCATTACTTTAATCATTGGTTAGCTGACGTCACAAATTTTGGTTTTATTCACCAAGATTTTAACTATTTGGTTACCTTAACCACGGATCTCAAAAGTTGGTCCTTAGGGTGAGTTTTTTAATCCGTAGTAATAGTCAGCTCAATAGTTAAAATCTTGACCAATAGCGTCAATGGAAACGCCAAAATGTGTGACGACAGCTTGACAAATTGTTGTTAGCGATGAAATTTTAAAGCAGCCGCCAGCCGCCATCTTACTTATCCCAACATCGTGTTGTGGTTAAATTGTCTATAATTATTTAACTTTAGTTTGAAAATTCGACGACTGGAAAAGCTGTTGACATAATACGTTTTCGCCATTAGACTATATTTTAACCTACTGGTCAACCTGACCACGGATCAAAAACCTGACCTTTAGTCTGTTTGTGTAGCAGATAAAACAAAGAGCTTTTATCGCAAAAAGGTTATTAGAGAGTCACGAAGGATTTCTTTATGAGGGTTCACAACTTTGAATGATGTAATAGAAATCACTGTAATGACTACGGTCGGAGGAAAATCAGCTTAGCTTATTGAGAGACTTTCATTCGTCTAATCTTAGGATAATAGGTTATTTTTTGCTTCATACAATAACGATGAATAAAAGCAATAATAATGAGTAGAATATGGATAAACATACATATATCTACATAGAGTGGGTGTTAGATAATGTTGAATACAATGAATATGATATCTTACTGATAATAGTATGCCTATTATTATTAGATACAAAATTTTATAAAAATCCGGTAAACTTCCACAGCTACGCATGGAGAACACATGAAGTACCTATGTATGATACCATGCTGGCCCAATGCGGTTTGGTGGGGGGTAGAAACAGATGGAAAATCAAACTCGAGGTCACAGTAATTTGGTCATTCCTACGTCATCGAGTTCCTGAACCACTCAACTCTATTACATTCTAGTAATATCACGAGTACATTATATCTTAATATTCTTAAAATAAGCCCTGACCATAGCAGTCAGGGTTTGTTCCATAATTGTAACAATATATTAATATCTTCAGACATTCACACCTATCAACTAGCCCCAGTTGAAGCAATTAATCCTACTTGTTTTACGAATACTAGATGAAGGATAAATATACTTAATAAATATATACGAGTACATATAAATATTCAGAAAAAATCATATATAAACATCCAAAACTGGAAAACAAATGCTTGTATTCTTCACACAAACATTTGCCCCCGCTGGGGATCGAACCCAGAACCTCTCGAGATGGCGACGCCTTGAGACCGGCGTACAGATCACTCGGCCACGGAGGTCGTCAAAAGTGACGTATGCGCATGGAATCATTCAATGCTGAAAATGCTCCAGCAAGAAAAAAACTTCTCATTAGGTACTCTCATTCTCGGATATTATTTTCTTACAATATGTTGTATTTTAGACATTAGGGAATATATTTAGATATTTGCACATTAAAACACACGACACGTTTAACTTAGGCAAGATTATGAATTTTAATAGAACCTTTACATAATTCTCTCATTACCTATTCACTTATGGAATTGCATCTCGTAATAAAATTCATAAAGATAGACTCAAAAACCAGTTTGGAAACGTTGAACTTACTTATTTAGCACTTCATAAGGTCCAACCATTCACTATGCACTAGAAAAGTCTAGGAAAAGTTAGCTACACCCATACAGTTCATAAAAACTAGACTGATTTCCCTTGGAAAGTCTGGACAGGAAAGTTCATCAATTCAAATCAATCCATCTATGCTCTTCCATTTATAATGTGACCTATTTCTATGGACTTCGGTTCAAAATTAGTCCAAACTTTTATAAAGCGTCTAGACATCTCATTAATTTAAACGAGCTAAAATTTTGTTTAGAACAGAAATTATAATTGAAATTCTTTGTAGGTAATAACATAACGAAATTGATTTGGTAATAACTGATTTGAGGCTTTTGTAAGATCATTCAAATAAGGTACACATTTAAACTCATTGTTCTGCTTTTATCAACATACTCGTACACACATATACACAATCTATCCATACCTACTAATATTATAAATGTAAAAGTATTAACTGTCTGTCTGTCTTGCTTTTACGTCAAAACTACTGAACCGATTCAATTGAAATTTGGTACTTAGATATTCTAGATACCGGGTTAAACAAATACAAGCGTTATTTAAAAAAAAATTAAAGACCTTTATATTACCTATATATGACCTTTATATTTGACGACCTCCGTGGCCGAGTGGTCTGTTCGCCGGTCTAAAGGTGTCGCCATCTCCAGAGGTCCTGGGTTCGATCCCCAGTGGAGGCAAGTGTTTGGGTGATGAATTTTCAGACATTTTGTTCTCCAGTCTTGGATATTCATTATATATGTATTATATTATGTATATTCTGAAAAATTAAATGTATTTATCAATTAAATATATTTGTCCATCATCTAGTATCCGTAACACAAATACCATTTAGTTGCTTAAAATGGGACTAGTTGATAGGTGTGAATGTCTGAGGATATTTATTTATTTATTTATTATTTACCTATAATTCATCCATTTATAGCATTAGATGATTATTCATAGATTTTATGATATTTAATGATAGAAATCATCAAAGTAAAGTCTAGATATATATATTTAGATTTTGTTGATGTGTGTATACTCGCCAATATAACTAACTAGACATAGGTCTCCAGTCTCCCCTATTGTATATCATTCTACCTTTTTGTCAGCATCTCGAAATCCTTTAACATAAATCACAGCTTTATCCCTGTGGGGAAGACAGAGATTAATTAATTAATTTTGACAACCTCCGTGGTCGAGTGGTCTGTACGCCGCCGTTATCAACGCGTCGCTATCTCGAGAGGTTCTGGGTTCGGACCCCGGTGGGTAAATGTTTGTGTGATGAATACAGGCATTTGTACTCCAGTCAAATCAAATCAAATCAAAAATATCTTTATTTTATAGGCTTGATATACAAACACTTAAAAACGTCAATTTATAAATTAGTGAATCTACCACTCGCTCGGAACGCAGACATCCCCGAGAAGAGCGAGCCAGAAACTCGAGGGTTGCTCTTTTTTTCACATTTTTTATAATTCTTCTTTTTTATAAATGTTAGGCTAGTACAATCAAATGGGTGAACATAGATATTATGAACATAGATTTTTAGCATTATAATCAGGAAGAATATATGAGCACTTGAAACAATGAACGATGTTGAAATTCGCTAAGCAATTAAGATAAAAACAAATCAATTAAAAAGCGACTGGCAACATCCCACATTACGAGTCAGCACAATATGTAACAAAGACGTGTCAATCTGTCCACGCATTTTTATCGTCCAAATATTCCTGAACTGTATAGTAACCCTTTTTTATTAAATTTTGTTTGACACATAGTTTGAATTTGTGTAAAGGCAGTTCAGTTAAATTTGGTGGTATTTTATTATAAATGTGTATACATTTCCCCATAAATGACCGACTTGTCTTATGAAGTCTAAAGTTTGGAACAGCGAGTTTATTTTTATTCCTAGTGTTGACATTATGAACATCACATTGTTTTTTAAAAATGTGTAAATATTTCTGAACATATAAAATATTATCAAAAATATATTGGGATGCAACAGTTAATATGTTTATTTCTTTAAACAGATCTCTTAGTGAGTCACGTGGCTTAAGTTGGTAGAAAGCACGCACAGCCCTTTTTTGCAAAATAAATATATCTTTAATATCAGCTGCTGTCCCCCACAACAGTAAACCATATGACATAATACTGTGGAAATAACTAAAGTAAACAAGTCTTGCAGTATCCACATCACATAAGGATCTGATTTTTTTTACAGCATAAGCCGCGGAGCTGAGTCTTCCAGAGAGGGAAGAAATATGAGGATACCACTGTAATTTTGAATCCAATGTAATACCCAAAAACACTGTGGAATCTACACATTCAATAGTTTCATGATTTATTTTAATATGAGGGTTGACCTGTCTTACATTTGGTAAAGAGAATTTAACACATTTAGTTTTCTTTGAATTTAATAACAAATTATTATTTTCAAACCAGCCAAGTACTTTTGATATAGCATTATTTACATCGTCAAAGTCAACTTTATTTCTATTAATTTTAAAAATTAATGATGTGTCATCTGCAAATAATACCGTATCACATAAACATTTTGAGTAGTAAGGTAGGTCATTTATATAAATTAAAAAAAGTAGTGGTCCTAATATCGATCCCTGAGGAACGCCCATACGCATAGGCGCTCCGGAAGACTCAGTTCTATTTATAACAACTTTTTGTATCCTGTTACTTAAATATGATTCAATAATTTTTAATGAATTTTTAGAAATTCCATAATGCTTTAATTTGCCCAAAAGCGTTTTATGATCAACACAGTCAAACGCCTTAGACAAGTCACAAAAGATACCTAAAGCATCCTGTTGATGCTCCCAAGCGTCAAAAATGTGCTTTATAAGTGCAATTCCTGCATCTGTAGTATTTTTACCTTTAGTAAACCCGAACTGATTCTCATGAAATAATTTATTTTTAGTAAAATGAGAAAGTAATTGATTTAAAATGATTTTTTCAAAAAATTTACTAAGAGTGGGCAAAATAGAGATGGGACGGTAATTCGTGGGGTCACTATTATCTCCCGTTTTAAAAAGCGGTATTACTTTACTTAATTTCATTTTATCTGGAAAAACTCCATCATTAATACATTTATTAAAAATAAATGTCAAATGAGGAGTTACAGAATTCATTATTGATTTTAAAAAGCTAACAGACATGCCCCATAGGTCTTCAGTTTTTTTAATGTTTAAAGATTTAAAAGCTTCTAAAATTGTACTACAGTTGATCTCATGAAAATCAAAAGGGGTATAGCATTTATCAACACTTAATTCTAAAACATGTAGTGCTCGCTTAGTACTCGAATTTATTTCGTTAGTAATTTTTATGGGTACATTGCAGAAGAAAGATTCAAAAGTATTTGCAACTCCATTATCATCCTCTACAATACAGCCATTAAAATTTATTTTCAAAGATTTATCAGTATTTTTTTTATTACGTGTTTCTTGATTTATTACATTCCAAGTAGTCTTCACTTTATTGTCAGATTTACTGATTTTGTTTTTAAGAAAATTTGCTTTTGCAATAGTACAGACTTTCTTAAAAACTTTAGAGTACCTTCTAACATAATTAATAAAAACTGGATCAGTGGAAGTCACTTTCTGAGA
Organism: Parapoynx stratiotata; assembly: GCA_910589355.1. Lineage (NCBI taxonomy): Eukaryota > Metazoa > Arthropoda > Insecta > Lepidoptera > Crambidae > Parapoynx > Parapoynx stratiotata. Next base: position 7,954,148 of record OU342473.1, read on the forward strand.
ATATAAGTCATATAATTTCCGTCGGCTTTTATAAATTCCTGGAGTTGCCCAATCACTAAACTTCTTTTTAAGATTAATTGTAATGGTCTTTTGTGGAAAGTTTTTTTGAAATTCTTCATTTAGTTGCTGGAACATAAAATTATATGACAGGTTTGGATCATCTATTTCATTTATTTGGTGGAGTCTATTAATTACATTTGCTTCAAATTTCTTTAATCGGTTGTCAGTTATAGGCCTAAACGTAATTGTTTTTATTTGTTTAACGTTATCGTGTTCAATTGAGATTAACTGTCCACTATGATCCGAGTTTACAAAATTAACAATACCCTTTTTTATTACAAAACAGTTACAAAAAATATTATCTAAGCAAGTAGCTGTTGTGGGTGTGATTCTAGTTGGTTCTTTAAAAGTATGTTGTAGGTTATAACATTTAAACAAATTTATGAATCTATCTGTGTTTGGGCAAGATTCTAAAATATTTATATTAAAGTCACCACATACAACTACTTTCTTGTTAATTCTAGAAATTACATTTAGTAAATTTTCCATTGAAGACTCAAAAAGATCATAATTAGCAGAAGGGGGTCTGTATACACATATAATAATATGTTTTTCCAATTCCGCACATGAAATTTCAATTGTTCTCTCAATGGAGTGAGAAACAATGTCTGGTCTGTTTTTGTATTTTACACTATTTAATATCATTATTAAAGATCCACCTCTAATAGCAGATTGTCTTGTAAATGTACTAGCAATATTATAATTCTCAATACAGGCAGGTATTTCACTTTCTTTTAACCAGTGCTCTGTCAAATATAAGATATGTATATCCATACTACTCAAAAATAAACTTATTTCTAAATCTGTACCAGCTAAGCCTTGTATGTTTTGGTGAACAATATTTAATTGATTCACCTTTTTTACTATTATATTATTGCTAGAGAATTCCTCTGTTGTCTTATATTTTAATTTAAATTATTATATGTCAAATTGGATTGCTCAATAAAAGCAATATCTGAAGTAATATGCTTAATAGGAGCAATGTCAATATGCTGTATAAGGGCATTGTCAACAAAAGTTTGCTCAATAGGAGCAGTCCGTATTGCCAAATTTTTGGCTGTAGTACATATATATGAGCTTAGCAGTTTTGCTAATTGTTTTTTAAACTTATTTGATAGAATAATTCTATCTCTTATCAAACATATTTTATTTTTCATTATTATTTTATTAATGTCAAAAACATCTATTCTGTCATTAAAATATGACAGAGTGTCTAATTTAATGTTCAAATTATATATTAAGTCTTTTAATTAATATGTATTAAATATATTTTGGAAATTTATATGTATTTATCTATGAAATATATTTATCCATTATCTAGTACACGTAACTTAAGCAGCATTAGTTGCTTAAAATGGGGCTAGTTGATAGGTGTGAATGTCTGAAGACATTTACATATGTTTCAGTATAATAGCGGTGACTGTTGACCCTCTAGACTCTAGAGATTGACAACTGCAGTGTCAACGGGTCAACCTGCGTCTTTATTCCCGCTCCAACGTTCTACGCTCACAAAGAGCTTTTTCTTCGACTTCGTGTTTAGGAAAACTTGACTTACCTGAAATAGAATGCGACAAAAATAGTGCATTGCATGTCAAGGCTGCGCGATCCACGTGTGTCTAATACAGGTCGCCGCGCAGTCGTACTCAAGTTGATATTCAATTTACTGCACAATCAATTATTACGGTACGGGTAAGGGTACGGTAATTAAAACCATTTTTCTTAAGGTGATTCATAATAATAATAATTATCTTCAAACATTCACACCAATCAACTAGCTCCATTTTGTGGTACGGACATTAGATAAGGTATAAATAAATGTAATAGAAAAATACATATATATAAATATCCATATCCATATACATATATATATGGAAATATATATAAACAACAATATATATATAATATAAATAATAAAAATATTAACACCGATGTTGAAATCGCAAATATATTTGAAGAGTTTTTTACTAATATACCTATAAATACGACCTCCACACTAAACTCATCTTCACAAATATCATTGACAATACTCAGAGAGTATGCTCCTGAGTGCACCGAGAGCTTTAAATTTAGTTATGTGGACCCTGTTGAAATCATCAAAAAATATAAATGTCTCAAATTTAAAAATACTGGTGATTTGTGGGACATATCAGTAAACATTGTAAAAAATATTATTCATATAATTGCCCCTAATCTAGCACAGATATTTAACAATTGTGTAGATGAAGGCATATTTCCTAATTTAATGAAATGTAGTAAGATTCTTCCTCTTTTTAAATCGGGCAATAAAGAAGATCCTAATAACTACAGACCCATATCTTTGCTACCAACATTAAGCAAAATTTATGAAAAAATCATACTGGATCGACTAATTCAACATTTTAAACTAAATAAAATTTTTCATTCTTCTCAGTATGGTTTCACTAAAGGTTGCTCCACCACAGACGCAGGTGCTGCTCTTTTGGGTCATATATTTGATGCGTGGGAAAAATCCTATAACGCTCTTGGTGTATTCTGTGACCTCTCTAAAGCTTTAGATTGTGTAGATCATCAAACTCTGATTTCCAAGTTGCAACACTATGGCGTTAAAGAAACAGCTCTTAAACTATTATCTTCATACATTAACTCAAGAAAGCAAGTTGTAGATATAAACGGAACTAAGTCGTCAGGTTCTCACATGAAAATGGGTGTGCCTCAAGGTTCAATCCTTGGCCCTTTTCTGTTTTTATTTTATATAAATGATTTGCCTTTCTTTGCGGACCAATTTTGTAAAATTGTATTATTTGCTGACGATAATTCGTTGATATTTAAATTAAATAGAGACAAAACTATTTTTGACGATGTAAACAATGCCCTGTCTAAAATACTAACATGGTTAACTATTAATAATTTGCAACAAAATGCAAAAAAGACAAAATGTGTTAAATTTAGTTTGCCCAATGAAAGAGAGTTTGTTACAGATATCAAACTGAATACTGAGTCTTTAGATTTAGTGCAATCTAATGTGTTTCTAGGGATCACCATAGATTCTAAACTTCTATGAAATCCTCATATTACCACACTTTGTAACAGGTTAAGTTCTGCGGCTTATGCTATAAGAAAAATTAGACAAATTAGTGATATTGCCACTGCGAGATTTAGTTACTTCCATAGTATTATGGCATATGGTTTACTTTTGTGGGGTAAAGCTGCTGACATTGAAACTGTATTTATTTTACAAAAACGAGGTATACGAGCAATTTACTGTCTGGGTGCTCGAACGTCTCTAAGAGACTTGTTCAAAGAAATCGGTATAATGACAGTGTCTTCCCAATACATTTACAACTGTATAATTCATATTCACAAAAATGTTAATTTGCACTACAAAAGAAAAGATGTACATGTTTATAATACAAGAAACCAGAACAAACTGTTATTACCAAAGTTTAGATTGCGTAAGGTTTTTAAGACTTTTATGGGCGAAGGCATACTTTATTACAACAAAGTTCCAAACAATGTACTGGAACTATCACTTAAAGCATTTAAAAAACATATCAAGAATGTGTTATTGCATTAATGATGATTAATGAATGTGAATATTATTGCATTAATGATTATTTAGAAGATGAAACTGTTTGGTCTTACATATTAATATATTTTTTTTTTTGTTTTAACTCAGTTTTGTAATGGAAGATGTTACAGTCTGGAAAGGTCTGTGTACGATATTGACATTAACAATTTCTTTGTTCTCTTGACAATGCATACTGTAAAATCTTTCAAAAACAATTATTATATTGTAAAGGGAGGAAACAACTTGCTGAGTTTCTTGCCCGTTCTTCTCAGAACAAAGCCTCCTGGCAGCTAGTGAACGGTTGGCATAATTTGACATTCATAAGAGTATGTAAATACCTAAACTGAATAAATTATTTGACTTTGACTTTGAAACATCCATGACTGGAGTACAAATGCCTGAAAATTCATCACCAAAACATTTGCCCTCACCGGGGATCGAACCGAGAACCTCTCGAGCTGGCGACGCCTTGAGACCGGCATACAGACCAGTCGACCACGGAGGTCGTCGAACGTTTTTATTAGGTCCTACTCAGGTCCTACTGCAAAGTTTAATCCTATAGATATTAGATAAATAGCACTTTTTAGGCTCCGGAGTTATAGGGTAAATGTGACTTTCTTTGAAATTGCAAATTACATTTATAGTAGGAGAGCTGGCACGAATTTTTGGGTAGGTATTTGAGGCAAGCTGAAAACTTGTCCTATACCTCTCCTATTATACCTCAACAGGGAACTGCAGACCTGGCTAGTGAGTAGCAGGGCTAAATTAACCCCAAAATTTTTAAAAATATTATTTTTTTATTTTGAAAAATATATTTGAGGCAATATGCAATTTTTATATGTTGTAGTTTAATGTATAAAGAATAAGAAAAAAAATAAGCCAGACGATTTGGTCGGGATTTTATAATTGCCAGACGCGTGCAAAAATATTTTGCAAAAAAATATAAAAAATATATTTGAGGCAACTTGAAATTTTAATAGGACATTATTTATAACTAAAAAATAAGATCCTCAAAAAGACAGGTCATTTCTGTGGGACTTTCTACCTGCCAGGTGATCCAACAAGTTATGTATAGGTACGAGTGCGTAGCGCTATAGACAAGCTGTAGAGTGAGAGAGAGAGTTTATCGGCAGCTGTCTGCGTTCTTGCTTGCCGCGTTATTATTGGCTCTGGCGGGGTCACGTGACTAACAATAGCCACGAGGTTCCAATTCAAAATTTCGGAGTAAAAAATAAAAAAAATTGTGAATTTCTACTAAAAACGGTTCATATAAAAATGATTGTGTTGATTTGTGCGTGTTAAATGGATATATTTATTTTGTTATATTTTTTTATCATATAAAATTTGTTATCTAGTCAATTTAAATATAAATCTAAATGTAATGGTTTTTTCAACAAATCATAAAAAACATTTTCTTTAGAAAACTAATATTCCAAAAACTTTTGTTTCAATAATTTTTTAATAGGATTTATATTTTCGCCACGATATCTAAAATTAAAAAAATTACTTTTTTTTTGGGACAGTATTCAAATTAAAAATTTATACAGAAATTGAATATTTTTTTCATGTTGAAATTAATAATGGCTAACGTATTAAATAAAAAAAGTAACAATTTCAAAAATACAAAATCACAAAGTCAGATTTATTGAGATATAATAATTATACAACTGCAGAATTATGAGTACAAAAATATAAATTTAATTCATCCCACGTCACAAATAAACTTTTATTCATCTGAGGATGCTCCTTCATCAGAGCTATCAGAATCTTCTTCCGATTCATCTGCATCAGATTCGGCTACCTCTGCACCTGGCAGGTAGAAAGTCCCACAGAAATGACCTGTCTTTTTGAGGATCTTATTTTTTAGTTATAAATAATGTCCTATTAAAATTTCAAGTTGCCTCAAATATATTTTTTATATTTTTTTGCAAAATATTTTTGCACGCGTCTGGCAATTATAAAATCCCGACCAAATCGTCTGGCTTATTTTTTTTCTTATTCTTTATACATTAAACTACAACATATAAAAATTGCATATTGCCTCAAATATATTTTTCAAAATAAAAAAATAATATTTTTAAAAATTTAGGGGTTAATTTAGCCCCGCTACTCACCAGCCAGGTCTGCAGTTCCCTGTTGGGGTTTAATAGGAGAGGTATAGGACAAGTTTTCAGCTTGCCTCAAATACCTACCCAAAAATTCGTGCCAGCTCTCGGACTATTATTAGAAATGAAAACAGCAGCAGCCGAGCTAGTCATCTAGTAAGCAGCGGTAGCCGAGTTGGGACGGACGGGGCACTACTCGTTCGAGAGGCCGCGGGAATCGCGGGTTCGATCCCACCGCCTGTACCACAAAGTTTGAATAAAACTTAAGTACAGTTCGTTGTGAATATCGCTTGCCTCACATTGTGCCCGGTGCAAGGCAACAGGCTTGTTACCTGTTACATGGAGACCTAACATATCTGGCGAAATGTGGGTGCTTAACAACTCTGCCTACCCCTTCGGGGAAAGAGGTATGATGATATGTTATGTTATGTTACAAATAAAAAACTAGATAAGCATATTACTAATAAAACATCAGGTAAAATTTTGTTTAATTGCATAAAACCAGTTTTTACTAAGCACATGTTAGAGAGCTAGGTACAGAAAAACCAGCTCAACTTCACCTTCATATGAATGGTAGGTATGAAAATATTAATGAAAGTAGAGGAAAAGAGAAAGATGTCAGCAGGATTTCAGTGAGTGAAAAACATGTAGCAGCCAAGAACAAAGCGTGACTGTATTTATGTGACTGGCCGAAAGGCAGGCAAAAATAGACCATATATTTGAGCTCGTATTATTTAATTTGATAATTTTTTGTAGGTTTAGTTGTGTTAAAATTAGATACAAAGACAATTATTTTTAACTGCCTCCCGAATACATCATTTGATTTGCATTAACATAAAAACGATGAATAATTTTTATCAAGAGTGTTCACACACATATTGCTAAAGCTTGTCTAATGATACATGCCAAATATTATTATCTCTGGATTTGTCGTTGTGGAGAAATCTGAAAAAATGTTAGTATGAAAAATGGAGACATCCCCAAAATCTCCATACAAAACACTTATTTCATAGGTAAGGACCTAATATTTGTACTTCTTATTCATTCTGCCACTCTTCTTTAAATTACTATTGTTTAGCTGTCGTTCTTGCGTTTTTTTCTTATTAAACTCCTGTTACCTTTAATTGGTTTGTGTTTCCTACCATATCCATCATCCATACTGTCCACTATCACGTTCTCCCATTCGCTATCATTTGTACGTTGTTTATATCTTGTCTATTATTATTTGATGTCACTTTTAATTTTGCTAGCATTTTGTATACAAAATAAATAATATTTACAGTTTCCTTTTGATTCACTATTTCGTCCTTTTTATGTACCTTTGTTAACAAAATATTACACAGGTATAACTATCGGATAAAACTACTCACTGATAAAAGGATAACTCTTGTTCCGCGAACAAAGCCGTAGTAAGTTTACCCATTTATTTCCCACATATTACATTCTAAGCGTGTACCATAAGGTGAGGAGTTTGTTTGACATCTTTGTTAACAAATAACGCTGTGACTGGTTTTATATCAAAAAAATCAAAATTTGGAATGTAATATTAATATATTACATTCACATGTTGCATAACAAGATATTTCAGAATAATAAATACGATGCTGCCACGCCTGACATAGCGTGTAACTCGTGAATATCGTGAACAATAAAATGGATTGTCTCACACGAACCAAGTAAGTCTGTATAAGAAAATAGAAATAAAACATGTTGGAATAGAATGGAATAAATCTTTCAAGTTATTTCAGCCTAGAACAGCAGAAAACAGAGTAGCACAGCAGCTGTGTTTATTCTATATTATTTCAAAGGTGTTCTGCGGCTTCAATCGTGTTAAGGAACAATGAATTTGTATTCAATTAAGCTCCATAATGAATCGTAATTATTGAGATTTCGCCAGCCTCCTTTGTCTGAGCGTTACGTATTTACAATATGTGCGGAGAAATTACTAAGATATTTATATTTCAATGTGTATTTACGCTTCACAAAGTGTGAAATGTTTAAAAACAAACTCAAAATAAAAAAAAACACGACAATGCATATTGACGTTATATTATCCATACTAATGTTATAAATGCGAAAGTAACTCTGTCTGTCTTGCTTTCACGTCAAAACTACTGAACCGACTCAATTGAAATTTGGTAATTGGTACACAGATAGTCTTAGAGCCTGAGAAAGGACATAGGCTACTTTTTATCCCGATATTTCCATGGGAACGGGTACCGCGCGGGTGTAACCGTGGCTATCAATATCTGCTCGACCGAGTATTATGTGACATATTCCGTCAAAATGTAATTTCATTTCGAATTTTAAAATTCCTCGGTATAGAACTATAGAATAATAATGGCACGACAACAGAGATTTTATTATTTTAATAATTAGAGGCTTTTGTTCAAATATTAACAATCAACATTTTGACAATAAGAGGTAGGAATGTAATGTTGAGCACTTTGTAAAAAAAACAATGCAGTGTTAACAAACACACAATTTTTTTTGTAATCTTTTATCGGCTACACGAATCGCGGGCACAGCTAGTGTATAAATAGATGTAGAGATAAGTCAATCTCAATAGCCGAGATATTCGTTAATTATTTTTACTATACACGTATAATTTGTGTCTAGGATAACAGACCCCCTAGATCCCATAGCACAAAGCTTACTTATTTTAATTTGACAAAGCCAATAACCGTGATCGTAGGAAATATTAATTACTTTTTTTGATCGGGCAACATCAAAGCGCCCCAAGATAAAGAAAACAAAAGTATCTAATCCTTTTGATCTTTGTGTGTCAAGTACCAATTAACCCAACACTATTTCAGCGGAATTTACTGTGAACCAATTTTAAAATTTTTCACAAGTGCACTTACCTTGCAAACGCAATTGAGAACATACGAAGGCGGGATTCAATTACTGTCTTGTTAGGTTTAATGTAACCCCAGAGCTGAAAGCGTGTGTGTAGCTTAATTGTCACAGTAGCGTTCCCTGTAATGTCTCGGCTATGTAAACACTGTCGTTACTGTAATGGTCTCGCAACTTTGATTGGCGGTAAGAGCGTCCGTATCAAGAGATCCGGTGTTGATACGAAATAAAAGAATGTTACGTAAAATAAGAGTGGTGTAGATGGGTGTTACCTATTGTAATACAATGTACATTAAACGGTTAACCTTTTGTAATACACAATTTTTATCGAAAGTAGATTGGAGAAAATAGCACTTATGAGGTCCCCGTACACTCATGTGCCTTAACATGTATACAATCTCATTCAAATATGAACCTTATTGCATCACTGTTAGAACACAAGTGTAAACATTTTATTGTAGGCGACTGATGGCAACGGGTTTGATCCCCGTTACATAACCATATCAGGCATATATAGGTAGGCGTGAATTATTATGTATTACATATAGTTTTATAACATGAGTTTCTTATTTATAATAAGTCTCTACGATTTACTAATTACAAAGTAGAGTTAAATAAAAACTATAATAGATATAACGACAAAACAGGCTTCAACGCATTCGATATTCTAGCTGGAATGCAGATAGAGTCGACAGATAGAGAGAAAACATTTAATACCATTAGAAAGAAATTCTATCTCAACTCTTTTGTGAACTAGTTGAGGTTTTAGTTCTTTTTTTACGTTTTGTTTTTATAAAATTTCATTCTTGTTATTAAATATTATTTAAAATCAACACATTTTATTTAAAAATGTATACCTGCTTCTATGAAAACAACTTGGCGCTACCAGAGTGAACTAATTTCAAAGTGAATTAATGTTTTTATTCTTTCTGGAATGTAATACAGAGTATGAAACACAAGCTAAATTGTTTCTCAAAGAAACAATTTATTATTTCAGCCCCACTGCACTGAGAGCACTGCTTCACTTAGAAGCTTTCGAACCTTTCGAAAAATAAATTCTAAAAGGATTCTTTATAATCCGACGCTACAAAAAACCTCTGCCGTTCCATTAAATTTTTAAAAAGCCACCTAATTCCTTACATGTCTTTGATAAAACTGTGTGAGGAAAGAGCTTTTTAAAGAAAAATATGTAAACAAACAATAAAGTTGAATGGGCAGTAAATTTATTTGCGTTTGTAACGACTGTGTACATTTAGGAATAATTCGACTCGCATCTTTATTAAGTATATGAGTATACTTTTATATTACGATACTTTACACGTGTTGCAGAACATTAGGATAAGTAGATTTTTCAGAAAAAAAATGTAATTAAGTAGTGATAGATAAATAAGAAGATATCGTAATTCATTTGTTTTCTGACAGCTGAGAATAAATGGTTGCGTCTATTTTTCATTTCTAAATAATAGTAATTTCCTGTCAATAATATGTAACCACTCAAATTTCTAAAAAGACATGAAAAAATAAAAACATTCTCTTTTATGTGGCATGTATTCTACTAATTTCACCTTATCGTAACTATACTCCTATAAAATTTTAATTTTTACAAAATTTTTATGGCTACCATTTTTAGTACTTATTGACAGATATTAACTATTGTTATATAACTTCGGTATTATTTTTAAGAAGGTTGTATTATTAAACACAACAAAGGAGACAAAAGAAGGCGAAATTAAAGCAATAACAGGAAAAACTTGGATAAGATTACTAAGTTACAAAGAGGATTGCAAAAGATTGGTGAAAGCTTTCGCTAAGTTCTAGTAAGATGACAAAAGATTATTATGGGATATAACGAAGGATAATAACTAGAATTATACTGATATTATCTCAACTTTTAATTATAATTTTATGTTATGTTGTTTTTGTCACAAAAGTTTATACAAACAAACAACGAAATGCCAAATTTGATTATAATAATGGTGTCGTTTTACAACTTATATTGCATTTAAAGATAAAGATTTTGGAGCTCGGTAGAGTGTCCAAAACTTTGTGATCTCGAGCGTCTCCGTGCTTCAGAACGCACGTTAAGCCGTTGGTCCCGGTCGCAATTGCGGCCGTTTCTCCTCCACCAACCCGCATTGGGCCAGCGTTGTGGTGTTACGGCCCATACTCCTCATGTATTTCTCCATGAGGAATGCCTTTGCCTAGCAGTGGGACGTATATAGGCTGAGGACGAAATAATAGCAATTAATTTAAACAATGTGATAGTTTTAGTCAAAAATTTCAATAATGTCAAATGTAAATGATAAAAAGGATTTCACGGAATTGTCACACATAATAAAATTAAAACAATAAAAAATGATAACGTAAACTGTAAAGTCAAATAAAATCAATAATTTATTTAATAATTTTAATTTAAATATAAAAATAAAATTTAAGAATATAAATTTTACTAGAATGTCACTCATGAAATCTTGTACGAGTATATAATTCCACAACGTTCTTTTCTTTCTTTATCTCCGACGGTAGACGCTCATGGTAAAAGAAGGTCGGGCCAATCACGCGCGGGTTCTTGGAAGCTAGTGCTGTACGTCGCAAGACACTCAGCAACTTGCCAGCCTGACGAAAATTGTATTTAGAGATCTGACGACAGCTAAATAATGTAATGTATTGCCTGAGATACATAATAATATTATATATGTGAAGATAAATAGTGTTTTACACGATTGTCGGTATTCTGTTGAGCCTCATCACATCACACGTAATGTACAGAATATGGTACTTGACAAGCGGCTTTAGCTAACGTAAAGTATAAGCAGCACTACTCAGCATATCGCACAGTTTATCTATGTGGACTTCCAGTTTAGGCACAATTCGAGATTAAGGCCCATGAACTTTCATCCTTCCATGACGGATCTGGTAGTAACAAAAGACATTGGACGCGGGACAGTTTTGACTAACATAAACATTTGACTTATTGTCACTTAGAATTAGTCCATTAACCACTAAACCAGTCCCCTAGTTGTCTGTATACACAGTTTATTTTGTTATTTAATTTTAAATCTGTGTATGAACGCGCACTAAAATTACAGTCGTGTCATCAGCGAAATGAATCGTGAGAGCATCTGTGATCTTTAATAATGTGTTATTTAAACATAACCTAACAATTAGTATGATTTATTTTCAAACAATATCAAATATCCCCGGATAGAGACGTAAAGGTATGTTATGTATGTACCAAATTATTCCAGCGTAACAAAATTACACTTATTTATGTATATGTAATTTTTTATCATTTATCATTTGTATGATCTGTCTTGCTCACACGTTACCTTCATGTTAAGTCTTCTCGTAAATTTAACCATGGTTTCCCGAGAATCTTGAAATAAATCAAACTTTGTAGCATTTAAAAAATTAAAAATATTTTTTTTTTATATTTTCTTTCTTTTTACATCCCTCTGACTTTGTTTTAAGCATTATTTTTCTATGTACAGACATTCGACATCTACAGTTTTATTGTATGCATAGATATTTATCCGTATATTTGGTATACGGCAGAAACATTCCAATGCACAAACGGCATGAGCTGCTTTATTTGAACTATTGTTAAGAGATAATTTTATAAATTATATGGATCTATATGGATATGTATATATTTTTTGACTGTATTACAGTCTTAACCTCTTCTAAGTACCACAAACTATTAAATTACCTCAATAACGTCTTAAATTTTACGTGGTAAAGGTTTAAATCTATCAACTTTAATGGCAGTTTATAATGTACCTTCGACAAATTGGAAACGTTTCAAAGTGTGCAAAAGAGATACAAAGAATATAAAATAAGTAGATAATTTAATTTACCATCTTATTCACAAGGGTCGGAAGAAAAACGTTAAGAATTCTAAACTAACCAACCCTTACAAAAAGTTAGCTACTTTTTGCTACTGCGTAACTTCGTAAAAGTTTTCTTTGAGAATATTAACTTGAACTGGATGTTTAATATAAGTCGGTATATTCTTATTTAGAGACTGAACTTTAATATATTCTAAAAATTAATTTCTATTGTGTACATATTAAAATGTGAGACTTAGTTCTTATAAAAAACTGTAAATATGAGTTTGATAGCTTCCCATTATGCGATAACAAAACAAATTTGTTTTAACAGCGCAATACCAATTTGTAAAACAAAGGGCGCAAATTCCTCTCTGCCTCGGGGCAGGTTAGAGGGCCTGTCGTTTCTCGGTACTCCATAATAGGGTTGTTGGCACACCTTTTTTATTTGAAGGAAAATAGGTCATCGATGACTTGATTTGCAATTTATCAACCTTCCTGTCTATACGAATATATTCATCAATAAAAAAAAAGAAAAACACGAATATAGACCAATGATATGTCATTGAAAAAGGAAAATACAAATATTACTGTATAAATGTTAATGCAAATTAGTAAGGTAAATCATATCACCGCCAGTGTTATGATTACCTACACGAATACAGTCTGTAATCTTCCTTAGGCAGATCTGTTAAGAACATATTATTATAGGATGGTAATGTAAAGACGTCCTTGTTTTGTTGATGTGATTTAAGTCGAAATACGTAAACAGGAAATCGGATTCTCATTTAAAAGCAGTCTTTGTCTCATAATTCCTTACTGTAAATACTTAATTAGATATATATTCTAGCTTCGCATTTCTGGGGAAAAGTGTAAATAAATATACTATAAAGTTTATGCTTATTTTAAAATTGATCTCAGAGCCAAATATTATATTTTGAGGGCAATGAAATAATGCCGAAAGAGCTAATTCGGGTCTCGAAAACACGGGATCTGCTCACTTTGGATTGACATGGATCCGGATTGAATTAGGCGGTGGCCGTGACGACTGCGGAATTTACTGGCTACCCTACCAGTAACCAACTTGATAACGTTAACCATCAGGGTAAGCGTCTAAAAATAAAGCAAGATTATTAGATAGATCTGCAACATTGAATAATCTTGTCTGAATCAACTGCGAATAAGTGAATTAGGTAAATAGTCATGAATTTACGGTGATACGGTGATACGGCACGAAATTCACTTTAGTATTTTCTCCTACTTACTCGTACAAGATGGGTTCTTTCATAGACGCTTGAAAAACTACGTCAGTCAGCAAGTTACAGGTGGCTAAGTCTTCCTTTTCACTGGCTGAAGCTATCTTCGCCCAACGGTTCATCTACTGCTTAGGTTGTAGGTAAATATTTATGAGTAAAAAAACCAAACGTTTTATATTAATTGTTCAACGGATTTTCAAAACAAAAGTCGTTTAAACAATAAATCAATAGGTAGACAAACTTGTGACACAAAACCGTAAATTAATACTGTACTGTCAAAAGTTATTACATACCTAAATTAATTATATGTTACCAGCTCACGTCGAGCATTCAGCGAAGAGTGATTGACATAACAAATTGCTTCTATTGTCACAGAAAAATGGATTGTCGCTATATCCAATTTGACAGAGAATAAAGGCGAATATAGAATAATTCTAGAATAGAAAATAATTCTGAAATTTCTGATTGGAAACAGTTTTCACGCTACGAGTATTAATCTACTGCCTATTTTTCGTTGTGCGACTTCTGGTAGATACGGAACAATGCGAGATGAATCTATCACATTTGCTGACTCTTACATGATAAACCCATTAAGCAGAAATGTGCTTGTATACTCAATGACAAGAAATATTTTTTTTAATGTACTGGAATGACGTAAACTCTTATGAAAAGAAAATAAAAACAACATGAAAATATCACGTCGGCATTTCACTACCAGGAAGTTGAAAGCACAATGTAAGCTTCGCCGGATGGCATAATTATGTTTACTCCATACAAAAATATGATCGAAATGGCAGTGAAATTGAATCCAAAGAATTTGAATAATATTTTGAGAAATACACCAACGTATGTAATTGTAATAAGGTTGTAATCTGTGGTTCTACCCACAACACGAACTAATTATGGTAAACAAATGTTCACTTTTTAGGGATCACAGATATTTAACAAGTTACAGTCAACAATAAAAAGTATTGAATGTGATTGGTATGTCATTTAAAATTCAAAAATTGCTGAATAGAGATGTTAAGTTGAAAATATTATAGTTAGTGTAAGTAAACAAAGTGAGTAAATTTAAATAATGTCCAATTTATACACTGGCGCGAACGATATTTATTATTGTAAAACATTTGTATAATTTTATTCTCAAGAAAGTGACATTAATTTGTCTTTTTTAAGAAATAAACCGTCTTACCACAAAAGACAAATTGAACAGATGTCTATCACTTGTTTAACTAAACACTATTTAAAGTTTAAGTACGCGTTCAACGCCTGTTTAATTTTTGTTTAGACAATGTTTAAGCCGCTTCTAGCTCAAGACAATCGTAAAACACGGTCTGGTGGTAACGTTTTTTTAAAACACTTGCCAAACAGATGTTTAAGTTTTTTGTGGTAAGACGGAAAGAATCCTTATCTCTGCCTACCCCACTGGGGTACAGGTAATAACCATTTTCATGTAGTTTTACACTTTCCATAACCTAATGGTTCATTCCAGCTGCGCGGCGTAGAATAAACAGAAAATGCCTGAAATATTCTTAGTGCAGAATCTCAACACTTCAAAAGCTGTTACTCATTACCCCCATTAATCATTTTTCAATAAAAAAGTGTCACTGTACCTATAGGTTATGCACAGACAAGGCCAATGTGAAAGAGCCCTTTCAGCATTGACTACCGAATGATTGATATTGCGCTGTGATATTGCGTATTCAGCTGGGCATTATCACTCACTTTCATCCATATTGATTCCGGTATTATGCGGCAGTAAGGATAATTAATAATAATTATTATGAGAATTATCGTGATAATAACAAAAAATCGTGCTCGTGAAAGTGTACTTTTATTAAGTTCTGTCCTAACGAAGACTGATGTTTTGTTATTTTGAATAATAGTAAACTACATAATTCCTAATCTAATGTCTAATCTGCCTGTTTGTTAATGTGATTTGTGTTAATTATTAAACATATAAAACAAATAAATTTCTTACACTTACGGTAATGAATAATTTTAATTAATTAAAATGATACGATAATTATCAAGACTCGTAATTATCTTGATAATTTCGAACCCTGTTATGCGGAAGAGTGTGAACAGATTCATATTATATTTTTGTTACTCGAATAGTTTTATTTTAAATTGGTTCAGTACATAACTAGATATAACTTGTTTATCCTGCAAACCTTATTTTAGCTTACTTTAATCGTTTGACGGCGGCAAAGGAACGAAATATAAACAACCTTTAATATAACGACGTAAAAAAATACCAGGCAAATATTGTTATACCTATAACATTATGAAAATGTACCGACATCGCCTAGACCTTATTCATGCGAAATAAATATTCGAAGTCTATGAAATATGTAGTACTTAATAGGTCTAAGTTCTGAAAGCTAAGTTTAGTAGGTGGGTGGTTATGCCGAATTTTACTCTCAGTTTCCTTTTTAGCTCTCAGCGGCCACAAAACGAGATACGATAGAAAGAAAGACATATCGTCAGCGAACGCCAGCGTTCGCTTGGCCCTCGAGGGGTTAAGAACCCTTAAAAGTTAATTACATTATTTTAAGCCACATAATTTTAAGCTGCGAAGACAAGCCTTTGCGCAATAAATTATGAAAATATGAGCCAACAATGGGCCGTCTCATCTGTATGGTAATTGGTGGGCCGAACAGTTTAACTTTGGACTATATTATTATAACGAAACAGAGACCAGTATTAGAGGTAACCGCATCATGTAGTCGTACTCAGAATATTAAGTTGGGGATCTGATGTATATCAGGGCAATATTGGGTAACTAATTTAAATAAATAAGATCAAGGGTTTGTTGAAAAGATATGATCTTGTAATGCAAATCTATACTCTCTGCTGATACTTGTAAAATTGTAACAGACTATACACACTTCTCTTGGTAGAGCCGTGTGGTAGCGGCTCATTAAAAGAATACTATCAACCCATCTCTTCCTGGGTGTCGTAAAAGGCGACTAAAGGACTTAGAACTGCACCACAACCATCCAATTGCTTATAGCGGCGACGGACTCACCACCTGTCACGTTGAGTGCTTGGTGAAACGCGGACTACGGCCATGGACTGCTTTTTTGGTGCTATTGCCTAGTCTCTGACTAACCCTTAGGGGATAATAGTCGTGATTATATGTTTGTATGTATGTATATCTGTAATTCTTGTGTGAACAAAAAAAACATAAATAGTATTTAAAATTTTCGTATTTCTGTATGATTGATTTTAACCGCCTCTCTGGTCTAGTGCTTCACACCACCGGGTGTTGATCGGGAGGTCCGTAGTGATACCTAAATTTGTAGCCATAATAACAATGTTTTAAGCATTGTTGTGTTTCAGCAATCAGAGGCGAGATAGCCAGTTCCTCAGTTGTTGAGGATTACAGGTGAAGCTCGCTTCCACCTTCGGCCTTATCGTCACTTACCATCAGGTGAGATGAAGGTCAAGAGCTAACCTGTATGTATGTAAATTCAATTTCGTTAACTAGTCTACGGCGTGGTACAATAAAAATATCTATTGTTCGCCAAGGGGTTAAGTAAAATAAGTCACACTACAAGTGCTTGGCAATATTTAATATCCTTTCAGGGCTTTAGGGACACGCCGTTATATTATTGAAAATCAAGCCCACGGTGGAAGAAATAAGTGTCTTGACTGATAAAAATATAATTTCTATTATCGCACTTGCGCACTTAAAACGCTAACATGAAAATGGGTTAGATACGACTGAAATTTAAATGTAGCATTTTAGGAAAGAAGCATTTCAATTACGCGATTTACTGAATTCGAAGGATCCATTGTAATTTCAAAAACATCTGCGTCCCTGTTTTCGAAATTCACAAAATATTATCCCTTGTTTAATCCAAATTTTCCGGGTTTACCTTTCGTGGGTAAAATAAATATATAAAATTATTAGTATGTATAGATAACTATTTGACGTTTTATTTTAAGTGTAACATTTTCAGGTTATCTTTCACAAAATACGGATTCTTTATTCTCCAACAAAAACTGGCTTACCCAGAAAAGACCTAAGGCTTCATTTCTACAACAGTTTTGCCATACTACATATATAATTATTTCCTTAATTTGCTTTGGTCGAATTCGCCCTTAGACTGTTAAAGGACGTTTGTCGTGATAGAGAAGCGAATGCAGCGATAGATTTGTATGAAAAGCGACACATTAGCGACAGTTACCAAAATCTTATACTTTACAGGTAAGTAGATTTTCATGCTGATTTATTCAAATAATTGATAAACAGTAGCCGCAAACTTTCGTCTCGCATGTCAACCATTAGATTTATAGACCGGTTGTTTAATTGGTCTCAATTAAACAACCGCTTTTGATTCAAAGTCCAAGCCGATAATTACGTATCTTTCTGTCATCTGAATTGCTTGTGGTTCTTGTGGCTCGTGATTGCTTAATGAAAATAGTAATTATAGGGCTTATCACTGGTATAAATAAAGGCTGTCACAGTAATTATTACTTTTTACGTACATAACATTCCCAAAATTTACGATGTACTTAGATCACACGCCTGAACGAGTGGAGTCCTTAAGTTTTATTTATAGTCTTGCACGAATTCAGGCATTTTTCCAATTTGACTCTTGCTTCCTGCAGCCATATTGATATACATATTTATTCAGGATGACAGATTTTAAAATTTAAGAGCGTCTTGCAGGCATTTTTAAATCTAGTATAAAACTCAATTTTTGTAATTTTTTTTATTTTAGCCATATTAGTAAAAATGTCAAAAAAGCACTAAATCTATTTCAATCTAGATTTATATTTCTTGAAAGTGGACCTTAATTTTCTTGGTGTAGCTAATATCAATCACTCCATTATGCGAGAGTGATGGGATGAAATTTCTATGATTTTATGTGTTTAAACTGTACTACGTGCGACAATCCTTTTGTGAATAAATGTAATGTTTTTCACACAAGGCTTTTAATCATTATGACGGATCTGACGTAGGGTGGAGTAGAGATGAGAAAAGGAAATAAAACAAAGTAAATAGGTGGGATCGAACTCGCGTTTTCCGCGGCCTGTCGAACGAGTAGTGCCCCGTCCGTCCCAGCTCGGCTACAGCTGCCTTTTAACATTGAGCCTGCACGAAATCCAAATACGACAGTTTGAAACAAAGTGGAAACAAGGAACCCACTTGAAAGTAAAGTTTCCTTTAAGTAGTTTAGTTTACTAAGTTCCCGGAAAATCTTTTCTATCTTGTCTTACCTACTTGTTAAAAGGAGTTCAATATTTTTATTATTAATATTCGTGTAAGGTTTGTCGTAAACATCACTTGCTTTACATGCAAAATTAACCATATCAAGCGCAATGTGTGTGTGCAGAAGTGATCCTTATTCCTTTTTTACATAACCTCTTTACTGTTTTCTACCTTTTTTATTTGCTGCCTATTTTTAATACTTGTCAAATTTATTAAAGTCAGTAGTCACCGTATCTATCCTTGAGGAGCAGTGTTTCTCTAGTTTCCTATGTTTCCCACATTTTATATTCGTGTACTTACTCGCATTACGAGTATTGCCTATAATCAATAACTTGTTTTTGATATGAATCGTTTTAAGTTTTTTAATGTTTTTGTATGTTATTGCTGAAATATAGTTTTATTTCAAATAACATGATCATGAACTACCTAAACACGCTACATACACACAAACTAAATTTACACACGTCATCTTAATTGCTTCATTAAGCATTTTTAGTTAATAATCATCCTAAATATTATACAATCTCAGTATTTGAGAATATTTTGTAAGGCCTTTCAAGACTTTCTTAATTCTGATTAAAATCTTTTTAACTTTTGAAGTTCTAAAGAAGAAAGTACACTTACAACTAATTAATTTGCAATCACAAACTCGCCATTACAAAAAAATGAATAAAATCGTCCCTAAGAAAATTCATCCAGCTTTCTGGGTGTCTAAGATGGAGACATTAGCAATTCATATTATGAATTAGACTGTAAAGCATTTAGCGTAAAAACGTTAGATGAAATATACATTTAGAAAGCAAGAAAAATATTTTCTTGTCCGTTAAACCACACAAAACCAACACAGTCAGTTATTTGCAGTTCATTCGCCAATATCAGGGGTTTCTTTATCCTGAATTCGGTAACGAAATTGCTTTTACTGGTCTTTGGATAGACAACCAAAACTGTAATCTTAAGTTCCTGTATCTGTGTGCTTCGGAAGGTAGGAAAAAAAATACGCCGTCAATTCCATGATAATTACCTAGGACTCTTCAAGCATTGTGATGTACTATATACCAATCTATAATCAATTTAGATATTCCTTTTTAAAAACGTATTTCAATGTAGAACTTCAACAAGAAATTAATCAGCCCGTGTACTATCGTAAGTTGCTAACTATTCGGGCAAACAACGTGTACTGCGCACGGACAGTGCGGTATATGATTCCACGTTTTATAAACGAACTACCGCCCACTTTACATGACTCCCTAAATAATAAAAATATTAAAGATGTTCTCAAAACACTTTTTCGTCAGAATTTGTGAAATTAAAAGATGCATTCACTCAACTCTTTAAGGTGAAACATGACTAAGTTCTGCTTTGAACTTAAACCATTTTTTTATTGTTATCTTGTTTTTTTGAGTAGTAACCAAGGTAGTTTAAATTTTGTTGTAACTCTCAATCAGAGTAAATGAAGAACTATTAATTATTGTACACAAAATCGAATCAAGTCGCTCTGTCATAAACCTTTGCGGTTTTTATCAGCGATTTTTGTTCTATCTGTTACATTATGTTTTGTATGATAAATAAATTAAAAAAAAAGTTCGTTAAGTGGTCAGCGTTACGGTCCATACTCTTAATGTATTTCACCTTGGACAAATGTAGACTTGACCATCTTAGACCCTCACAAACTAGCATAAAGAGAAAATTATAGAGCTAGCGATATTTTAAAAGTAGCTCTAAAATCCTCAAGCTATTTATGTTGCAGTCTTAGTTTATCAGTGTAATAGCGAGTTCATGCGGTCTGTGTAAAAATAGATCAGTTTTATTTATATTATCGTTTTAATAGTTATATAATCGTATTGCAGACCAATATATATCTTTGAAAGTGTTGTACAAATAAACCACTACTAAATTGATGAATCAGATATAGGCACATTTGTTATTTGATTGGATACTTTATAATGCTCAAGGGAAATAAATTGTTATGATGGTATTAATGAGTATGGTTGTTTATGTCTACGTATATGTATCTTGCAAATTATTATTATTTTGAAATGTATGTCCTAATCTGTCAACTGGCGTATGAGTAGAACTTTCTTTACATTTTCCAACGTTATCAATTCTTTCGCATTGAAGAATTGTCTGATCGCCTTTTCGTGCTCTAGACATGGCAAAGATAATCTAGCTCTATAAATTCTTAGAATGTAGATGTTTAGACGTGCTTCGTAAGCTGCACAAGTGATGCTAAGAGCCAACGATGACCCATTTCACGAGACGTCAAATAGAGCCACTAATCGATAGAGTGGATGATTCATCGTGGACTTAGGCGATTTATTAATGGGAAGCGGAAGAAGTAGTAGGTTATAAATTATCAAAAGGTTTTCTCTAGTAGAATAATTATTAGCTAAAAACAACTGATAATCACAAAGATACAGAAGTTTCTCAAGGGAGTGAAACTGCGTTGATCAAATACGTCGAGTTTCAGAATTCAATCAGAATTAGTTATGTATTTATGTAACAAAAGCATATGTACTCGTGTATAGAAATCATAATTTTACATAATAAATGGTATATGTATATGACGAGTCTGTTGTTGGAGTAGCTACCTAGCGAATTTTCATTATGAGATGTTTCGTAACCACAATGAGGGTGAGTTTACAATTCAATTAACCTTATTACAATGCAATTAGAGCTATTTCGTAATAAGCCAAGAATTTCTACAACGGACACGTTCATTATGAATTTGATGCCCTTTCACTAGCTAGTTCAGGATAAAGCTCTCTAGTTTACTGCAATTGCAAGCTGACATCCACCCGACAAAGGAATACTGAATAAGTGAACTGCCACGGCTACGCTATGACGGTGAAAATGCACGGAGGTTTTACATTGTGGTAAATCTTTTAAGGTAACTTGCATGTTTATTAATATTTTAATCCCACTTGAGAGCAACTGTGGGGATTTACTACTTTATAAAGATTTGATTGGTGATAGTCTTTATTCGTTAGGTACTTAGAGTCATGAACTGTTAAAAGTAAAATACCTTCTTTTGCACGTGACTGGACTATCAATTTTAGTTAGAAATTAGTTTTTTGTAGTTGTAACCCTTTCAAAGGTACCTTATATAAAGTTTTCTTGTTTAATATAAAGAAAAATAGTGAAAAATTACATATCTAAAAAAAATAACATATTTCAGTCTTTTTTAACATCCTTTGCGTATTACGGTAAACGAAAAAGTACCGTGTATTATTGAAATATTTTAGCTGTTTGAACAATGACTATAACTATTTAAAATTTTAGCGCAAAAATGTTACGTATCACATATTTACCCGGTATTAATAAATAACGAATACATATTATGTACTTTACTAACACGCTGTTTAATAGTTACAATGTCACACATACTTATATGGCAAGCAATCATCTGATTCTGTCAGAAACACCGGTGATCCAACTGAAATGAAATAGAAATTCCATTGTAGAGAGTATAGAATTCACCCACGAACGTTACATCAGTATCTAGGTCATGATTTTTTTATAGAAAGCAGCTATCTAATTTAGTTTCTGTCATCAATGTCATCATTCTCGCCATTTCCTTCGTCTTGTATATTTTCTTCATCGACTTACAAAGGTTTGTATTCATATTAGAAGCGGGTTAATAACTCTTTAATCAAAAAGTGTTGTCATTATAACAAAATTGTTATTACCTTTTACCAACATGGTAGACACACATCTAATCATGCATTTTCCCCCTGTTGGGGTAGATAGAGATTGCAGATTTCTACTTGCTCCTATCCTGGCACATAATATCTTTCGCTTCCTTCGCTAGACATATAATAGATACATCTATATTATACATATATTCTACCATTTTTCTATATTGATGCTGTAACGAGGCGCTATATCAGTATTAGCGGCTCTTTGCTGTCTTTGCTCTTTTCTATCCATTTTCTTTGTTTCTTTTTTTAAACTAACCATCTCTTTTTTTTTCATTGCTTTTTGGTCTCCAATTTTATTCCTATCAGAGACACCGTCTGGAGCGGCTGTCTCGACGCCAATAAATTATAAAAATATTATAAAAATAAAGTGTTAATAATAAAATTATAATGTATATTTCAGTTAATAAACCATAAAGATTAATGTTCAAAAGATTCAAATAACTTTTTCAAGGCACTATTGTAAGTAGCCCTACCTTTTATAATAATCATTAAGTTTTTATGTTCAGTGATTTGTGAAATTAACCGTTTCAGTGTGCCTAAGTTTTATAAATATAATACGATAAGTGACGACATCTCCGAGTATTATCTCTACATCACCACCAACGTTACATACACTAACGTTTGAAAGCTTGCTGCAGTTTAAAATTAGTACATATATCCTATGCCATTGCAACCAGCGTATTTCAAGCGCTCCATTTTCCTATGCCACGGTCTACTGAAGTGGAAGTCAAATTGAATCATGCAATATCTTGCTTTCGTTAGGTTTAGTCCAGCCAAGATAGTTATTTATTAACAATAGTGTTTTAAACGGGAGTTTTATTGGTGTTAGGACCTTCGAATAAAAAAAACGAATTAAAAAATAATTTGAAGATGATGACAATCTTAAGTGTGAAATAGATTAATTTACGATTATTATTCTTGATTTATATTGAGTTCTGTAAAATTATGAACTAGTATTTAAATTGGTCAAACCTACCTATATAAACTAGTAATTACCTTAGATTGTATATGAATGCGCATAACTTCAGCAAAAAAAACAAATTTTAATTATGGCGCCTACTGATTCTAAAAGTCTATTGCTTACAAGCAATAAATAAAAGCTTAAATAAATAAATACGAGAAAACAAAACACCTTCTAATAGATACATTCCCTAAACCACAAACCCTTTTCGTTACTGCCCCATTTTATAGGGTTGATGTAAATTTTAAATTATACACGACGTAGTACAAACAAAAGGCATACGATTAAATAAATTCCGCATAATTATGTTCCGCTATAAAATTCTCATTTACAGCGAGGAAATCGGAAACTTCCCAGGATAATGGAAAATTGAACGGATCAAGTTTATTTTATGGTCCAACATAGAAGAGCGCTCAAGGTTTGTATGTTCTATGTATATTTGAAGATATATTTTCGTTACGGGTTGTTTAGAAGTTATAACATAATTTCGAACACTCCCTCAAAAAAAAGAAAAAAGGAGATATTTTTACCCACTATATTAATCTTAGGACGTTAGTATTATGAATAAGAGGAATTTTGTTTTTAAAGGTGTACGTTTTGTTTAAAAACAATAATAAATAAATATTTATTTTCTAAGTAGATTTTGACAAAAATAACTTTATCCCCTAGGCGGGCACCGCGAACCCCGGTGTTCGCAAAGAATAGATATTTTATGCCCTTGATTAGTTAAGAAAACAAAACAACACAAGCTGCACAAGCTTTATCGAAACAACACTAACAGACACAACTACAAAAGTTCAACTTTAGGAGGAACTAAATACTTCGATAACTTAGTCTCTGAGGATTTGCCCGTCTGTCCACGGTTGTTCTGTTCTCTGCAGTTGTTTGGCAATTCCTATCAATTTTCAGTTTAGTTATTATTCTCCTTCTTTCTGTATTTGTTTATAGACGTGCCAGACAAATGACCCCATCTACGTGGCGATAAGCAAGAATGAGATCTAGAAGGCTAAGCGAGGGTAGCTGATGCGATAAAAGAGTATCGTACTTATGACACTCTTCACTAAAATCTATTAATTATTCATAAACATAATTATGTGACTTTCATTCATTCCAAAACAAAGCTGCCTTGGCCATGGTCAGGCCTTGGATGACAAAAAACTTTGATCTCGGGCTCCTCCGTGCTTCGGAAGGCACGTTATGCCGTTGGTCCAGGTCGCTATTGCGACCGTTTCTACCCACCAACTCGCAATGGCCAGCTTGGTGGTGTTACGGCCCATACTTCTCATGTGTTTCTCCATGAGGAAGGCATGAGGAAGGAAGACATCCCTCTTCGTCTCATGTCCGTACCAATGTATAGCTTGACATTGATTCAGTCTTTCGAATTACTCTCACATACTGTTCGTAAATTATTGAAAGAACTATACATACATATTTGATTCTATATTGAAGAATAAAAAAGAACATGTATACATAATTATTGTAGACAAAATTAAAGCAAGAAAACATTAAGAAACAAATACAGTATTATATTTTGTGTGTCTCCTGTATAATTTTAGCTTTAATTCCGTCCTACCAAAGACGTTTTAGATACACTGTCTGTGACGTAGAATTCATCGGAGCATAAAACCGAAGATCCGGAATACAATTGCCAACGCCTTATGGTTACAAACTTTAACGGCTTGTTTAACGACATGTAGTTATATTCGTGATAAGATCCGTGAGATGGAATCCCGAATCCCGTCGACGCCATTTTCATAATGAAATTGAAATGTTTGACTGGTATGATATCCCCCAATTTTGAAGTGAGGTGTGTGTTACCGGAATTATCTGTTTCGATGTATAGTAATGTCATTGGAAGAAATAATGCGAATGTTTTTCCAGCAACCAATAACTTTATTTAGTTGAACAAAAATATTTGTGACGTCTTTCACTACTCACTCAATGCGTAAACTTATTTGGAAAGGAAACTGTTCCTCACTTAAGGGAGACCTCTTTTGAACCACTAAATCAACCCCCTCCCACCCGCTCCCTGATTTATTCCTATTCTTTAATTGAGAAAATCTACTAAAAGTTTGAAGATTTATATAGAACGAATTATTCCGATTGCTCGCCGTTGTTTTGTTTTATTGAGTACAAGGCTGAGAATGGACAGCGCTAAGTTAATCGTGAAATTGTGAAAAAATTTAGTCATGTTTGGTTCATAACATGATATAAAGAAAGTATCTCAAACACAATAAAAATGTGTAAGGTAAGTTCGTCAAACGTATGTCAAAAGCCAATAACTGTTTTTCGTACAAAAGGTAAGGTGCGTAACGGCGATCAGCTCACTATAATGGTTCGATGTGGACTTACACGCCCTTCTAAATTGTATCACAAATAACAAGTCGTATATTTTATAGTCCATCACAAAGTAAAATCGTAAGTCAGTCTTACGACAGTGTTACGACTTTGTTGGGGCTAAAGGCAATACAAAACATTGTTCGTCCTTCGTGAAATATCGACATCTATCTAATACTTTTTAGGTTTGGTTTTATTTGGATAATATTTTATGTTTGTAAGGAAAATAATAAATGTTAGTAAGTAGGTACGTCCGTCGATCCGTTGTCCTTCAGAAATGCGTAAATCTTTTGTATATATATTTCTTAACCTTGTTTTCCTTCTATTGTCCTAACCACCTTCATTTATTGACTCATCTACTGCTTACTATCACTACCAACCAGTGTTGACTTATTAGTTGGACTTTTTATTCGAAAAATTAAACTCAGATACTAAAAATGAAGATTGAAAGCAAGTAAAACATCGAGCACATTGATCTTGAACTTAAACACAAAAAAATTTTTTGGAACTTGATTATTTTGCTTCATCACGTCACCATAGATTTCCGTGGATAATTTAAGTTGCGGTAAGAATTATGTATTACAATCACGCGTTCCACCCCGAACACCCAAGTGTCTTCGGTACGTGACTGTATACCTACTCGTATAATATGCAAATCATTTGATAAATTCTTATTGCAAGTGGAATCTACAGTAGACATAATGTGTCAAAGGCATCAAATAAGCCCCTGGGCTTAAATCCGCAACGTTAATAATAATTACCTACCTCCATGCATACGAGCCGATTCCTGTAGATTATACACACGTAGACTACTTGAAAGGGAAATACATTAAAGATATATTGAAAATGTAGACAACTTAGGTAACTTAACTTGTGTAGCCCAAGAAGCAACTAACAAAGTTGCTTCTTGGGCTACACAAGTTAAAAGAAGAGATATATTGATTTCAGGTCAATATTATTCTTTAACTCCCCTGTTATATACATATAATACAAAGGACAAGCCATGCACAGATATCTTAGTATATCCAGAATGAACTATACGAATTTGCTTAACCTCTTGCATTAGTATTACAGAATGACCTTTTCCCTCCAGTAAACATAAAAAGTGAAGATATATAGGAAAAGCTTTAATACTGTTCACAAGGTTTATAGCTTTTCCGCCCCAGCCATCAGTTCTACGTGCAATGACTTTGTTTTTCCTTCGAATCTCCTTTCTCGATCCAAGATTATGTAAGAGAATTTCCGAACACTCTCAGACACTCAAAGGGCGCTTCATCGCCCTTTGAGTGACTGATTTTCCTAATGAGACCCATTGTGGGCGACCACGTCTCAGTGTTATATGACACTGGACGGACACAGTATGTCATCCTTGTTTTAGGTATTTGCGACGTGAAGATATTTCTCAAACGCTGCCCATTCGAGTAATATTTGACAAGAGTCCTCCTTGTAATAGTTAGGTTTACGTAGTTGGACCACTTATCCCACGTATGTGTACTCAACAACAAACTAAGAGTACAGTCATCAACCTTCAGAGGATTGGGTTATAGATCGGAGTTGAGCATAATTTTTAAGAAGCACTTCTTGTCGAGAAGCTAACCACGTTTACAATTTTTTTTAATATCGCCTAAGGGCGCAATCTTCTTGACTTGTCCTTCATGCTATGGTAAACAAATTGTTGGAGTAATGACGAGCTTTGAAGTTGGCGGTTGCGACTAAATTGCTTGTCGAAAAATTTTAATCTTAGTTTTGCCGATACTTGATGTGACTGTAAAGTTGAACAAATTACTTAGGCAAAATAATCTTGAAATTTTAACGAATTTATTAGTTTACTGTTGTGTACTTGTTACTGTTTTACTTTTGTAATAAATCGAATGTTATTTCTGTTTGGTGCCTACTCACTATATTTTTTTAACAGTTTCTGTTTCGTTTCCATTTGTTTTACGAGCAATTTTATTAGATACATACCTACATATAATCATGACTATTATCCCCTAAGGGTTAATCAGAGACTATTATTTACACGTTGATGTTATCAACAGAATATGTGTCAATTATATATAATGAAACATCTATGAATACCATATTCATATAAATTAAGTATATTATTATTATTAGACAAAAGCACCGAAAAATTAGTCCACTGTCATAGTCCGCGCTTCACCAAGCAGTCTGTCCTAGTCCGACTAGTCCGTCGCCGCTATAAGCTATTGGATTGTGCAGTTCTAAGTCCATTAGTCGCCTTTTACGACACCCAAGGGAAGAGATGGGTTGTTGCTTATTCTTTAAATGAGCCACTACCACACAACTCCTACGCTTCTTATTAGACATGCCTGATGCCCGCGACATCGTCCGAAGATACTATGGTTTTTCACTTTCCCACGGGGACTCTTTAATTTTCCGGAATAAAAAGTATCTAAGATGTTGACCAGGGATATAAGATATCACCATGCAAAATTTCTTTGAAATCGGTCCAGCGATTTCGGAGATTAGCCCGTACAAACAGACAAAGAAACAAAAAAAATTTTTTTTTTGGTAGTTTCCCTCTTTTTACATCCCCAGACTTTAGTATAAGGATTTTTTTCTATGTACAGACATTTGACCTCTACAGTTTGATTATATTAATAGATATAGATGTAGATATATTCATTATTATAAATTGCTTTTAAAACATATTCAATTTAATGCTTATTCAAACGAATCCAGACTGCTGTAAGCATAAAATCTTCACTTTAATGAGTCGAAGTTATAACGATGTAAATAGTGGTCGTTCCAGTTTCAGAAATAGATGAAGAACTCACTTCGTGTTATAACTAGCACGAATTGCAATTTGTTACAACTTTTATTACTTAAAAAAACTTTATGAAGGAATATTACACTCTTGAAAAATTACAGAATAAGACAGAAATAACTGAAATTCCTAAAAAACATTCAAGAGTTCCCGAAAGACTCTCGCATATTCCTTAAGTATTTTTAATTTCTACGGACATTCGTTTTCGTACATTTCTTCGACATAAATAAACGTCCAATTTGTTATTTTTATGTGTTCCATTGTTAATTCAACATGTTTCAATAACAGTGTCGGTATCTCTTTAAAAGGTGGTTTTAAAATTCCATCAAAGGAAAAAAGATTTCGCAAAATTATTCACGGAAATCCCGATGCAAGCTCTTTGGCGGTGTTTCTATCGCGACAAACTCGAAATGGTTTCAATTTAATAAAAAATATAACAAATAGCAGCAAGGTTAAGCCTCAACCCATTTTCAAAGCTTTTAAAAGTATTTTTCTTTAGAAACAGTCTTGTCGATATAAGAAGCCCTAGTCTCTAATATTTGTGACATGTACTTAGATTTAATTCAATACCTTTATTATAATAAGTGCTATGCTATTAATGGAATTAAGAACAGCGCCAGCGTTTTCAGAAAACATTCATAACGTTACACATAAATTCGCAAACGTCGCGGTTCTGTGGGTTTTGTGGCTACTGCGGCGACGCGGCTAAAACCCTGTAATGGTGATGTGACGATATTTTGAAAGTAAATTAAATTGATAGGCTAATAAAATTACTGTTAAATTTAGAATAGTGTGTACATTTTATCGTAAGTTGATACGCAGGTTTTATCGATACTAATATTAAAAAGAGGTAATGTTCGTGAGTTTGTGACGTTGTTGTAGGGGGTATCTCTGGATCTTCTGAACCGATTTGAATAATTCTTTCACGGTCAATAATAGTACACTATCTTCGAGTGACATAGGCTATATAAAATTTCGAAAAAATAGGGATTGTTACTGAAAGTTCTGCCTGTGCGAAGCCGGGGTGAGCCGATAGTTTTTTAATAAAATACAGAAAATTACTCAGCAGTCTGAGTCCACCATATTCGAAAGACAATAGACGAGAATAACACTAGCCTCTTTATATATAGGTATATCTCTTTCGATTGCTACCTACATTTAATAAAAACGTATGCAAGCAACGTATGCAACGTGTGTAAATGAATATTCAATGTAATCTACATTTATGCGACTGGTGACGCAAAATTTGCTAGTTACCTTTATTTAAATAACATTTTGAACTTATATTTTTTAAACTATAATTAAATTTGCCGGGTAGCGGCTCATT
The DNA here is from genome assembly GCA_910589355.1 of Parapoynx stratiotata. Taxonomy (NCBI): domain Eukaryota; kingdom Metazoa; phylum Arthropoda; class Insecta; order Lepidoptera; family Crambidae; genus Parapoynx; species Parapoynx stratiotata. The sequence continues at coordinate 7,984,134 of OU342473.1, forward strand.
TAAAAAATAGTAACAACCCATCTCTTCCCTTGGGTGTCGTAAAAAGCGACTAATGGACTTAGAACTGCACAACCACCCAATAGCTAGCACCTGTCACGCTGAGCACATATGCAGTCACTGCTTGGTGAAGTGCGGACTATGGCAATGGACTGCTTTTGCGGTGCATTTGCCTAGGTTCTGACTAACCTGAGGGGATAATAGGCGTGATTATAACTTTGTATACATATTTCATGCCTTTGTATTACATGTAGTTTTAAGCAAATAAAAATGCAAGAAATAAATTGAAACGTAATGTTTCCTCATTTAAAACTAATGCATTAAAAGGCCTTATTAAGAGACGATCATACGACTACAAACGACATTTTAATGATACGTTACAAACAATATTAAGGAAAATAAATACAACTCAAATATTACATATATTGACACATTAATGACGGAGCCAAGGACCAGCCAGAGAACTATTTATATTGATTTCTGTTTTACACCAAGTCTAGTGATGTTTATAGTATTGTAAATTATTGAAATAATTTTTTTTATTATTAAGAAACCATTGATTTTATTTTTGACTTTAATGAGAACACAGTTGCAGATGAGAGTAGATGAAGCTAGAAGATTATGTAATGATCGTAGCAAGTGGAAAGTAGTCGTGATTTTATTTATGAACATGTAAAATTATCATTCATCATCATCATCATAAACAACCTCTGCTCGTCCACTGCTGGACATAGGCGCCACCGCTCTCGATCTTCGGCCGTTCTCATCCAGCCCACTCCAGCTACCCTGCGAATTCATCAATTCATCATCCCATCTTGTCACAGGGCGTCCCACAATGGCGTCCAAAATTATCACTGTTAAACATTTATGTAACGTTTAGCACTCTGTATACCCTGGTGTAAGTTTCACCTTCTCACTTTGAGTTGCGTCATGAAATGAATAGAAAACGAGGGGAAACGTGAAAATCGCCCCTAGCGGAAAAACTTGCAATCACATTTCTCGTAGAAATTGACATTTCATAACGCGACTCGAAGTGAGAACTATTAGGTCCTTACCTATGAAATTGGTGTTTTGTATGGAGATTTTGGGGAATTCTGCATTTTCCATACAAAATTTTTTTCAGTTTTCTTCACAACGACAAATCCAAAGATAATAATATTTGCCATCTATCATTAGACAAGCTTTAGTAATATGTGTAATATCACACTTCAATAAAAATTATTTATCGTTTTTAAGTGAATGCAAATAAAATGATGTATTCGGGAGGCACTTAAAAAGAGTTGTCTCCGTGTCCAATTTTAACACAATTAAACTTACAACAAATTATCAAAACAAATCAAAAGAGCTCAAAAATATAGTCTATATTTAGACGAGGTAATTATTTTTTAGGAATACTCTGAATCTTAATAGTTACAGACAAAATACTAAGAGAGAAAAAAAACACCAATTTCATAGGTAAGGACCCAATATTATAGTTTTGCAAAAAACGGTCTGCAATATCTGCATAAATCCAACAGGCTTAGGAAGCCAGAGCGACAGGCGAAGAGATAGGGAGTGTTTATCTTGCCAACTTCCAAGCGTGGCGCCTACCGTCCATCACTGAAATGTGTTTACATTCAAGCCTGACCTTGTTTTTACGTCGCCCATATACATTTTCATTTAAGCACTGCTGAGACCACAAAAATAGAATTATGTAGGTTGTTTTAATTACTTTCTCAACGAAAATTCATTTCGAAGTTAAAATAAAATTCTAAATGTAAATTTTAAATTTTTTCATAATTTGGCAGAGGGATTTGCGTGTTAAATCCAGCGCTGACCCGGCCAACCTATTGTTCTTTTATAGAGTACAATTAAAAAAAAAACAAAAGGGATTAGTTAATCCAAAAAAGGCAAACATGAAAATTATTGGATGATTGATGTTTTAACTATTAAAGGACATATAACATTTTCAATGTGAATAATTTATATTTCGGTAACCAACGACATTTTTTCTTCAGGAAATACTGTGAATCAAGTCCCGAGAGCGTTTAATCGTTTAACAAGACAATAAACACGTTTAATTTCAGATATAACCTTTCGTACCAGTTTTCCAAAAGTCTGTATCATCCTAAAGATATCAAGAAACTCACGAAACATTTTCAACGATAGGCGTTATGTCACCTTTTCGTTGTTATTTGTTGTTTTGGAAAGGGTTTTTGCTGACATGAGCTCCCGCGTAACAGTTCATGAATTCTATTACGTAACATTCTAATTAAGAGGGGTTGTTAACAATACACACAATGTGATTGAATGTCCCGCCACATATCTCTCTTCCTCCAAATCCCTAGAGTATACAAACGAATTTATAAAATCAACAATATCACGAACTTTATAAACAGACAATGAAAGCTTTTGTCAGTTCTATATTAATTTTATTTGTAATTAAGTCAGGTTTGGGTTAAAACAAAATCCGTCTGATTTACATGACAATTCATTCTTAAGCGTAACTGAATTCAATGAGAATAGCAATGTACAAGAAGAACGAATTTGATTATGATCAAATAAATATAAAAATACTGATTGACCTTGACCGTGATAAATAAAAAATAGATGAAAAAAAGAAAAGATAGAAATGCCTTCGTGATAGATGACGTAATAAAAGTAGCGTTGTTTGAAGCTTGTAGACTAAGCTCTCCACGCCTCGGATATGGAACTAACGAGCAATTTCACCAACTACCTTTGCCACAACTGTTAACACAGTCGTAACCTTCACCCTTGTATCCCTACTGCCAACTGTATTTCTTCCCCTGACCTTTTTCGATGTCAATACTCAGTTGTGTTTGTATTAAACCTTATAAGGTTTATTTGATAAAGGTTCGCGGAATGCTCGCGTAAATGTACTCATATTTTGATAATAAATAAACTTACCGGTAGAATTACTTTTAAGTCTCTTTCTCTTTTTTCTTTTCATGAAAGGTACGTACTATATCGTTACCAGAACTAGAACAAAGTTCAAGATTATTCGCGGCATATAAAGCGTTAATATAACAAATCAACAAACGCACATTTCTCATTTATCTACTATATTTAATTAAAGAAACATAAAAAAACGTATCATCACGCCTCTTTCCCTAAAGGGGTAGGCAGAGGTGTTAAACACCCACATTTCGCCAGGTATGTTAGGGTATACGTATCGCCAGATATGTTAGGGTATACGTATACCCTAACATATCTGGCGAAATGTGCCACCGATGCGATGCGATGCGATGCGGGCGATGTGTGAACATACCTGTTACATAACAGGTGGCAATAAAGTAAAACAAATTTTATTTTTTCAACATATTTTACATTTTCTTTAAAGAAAGAAGGGCGTGTGTGAAGGTACTTAGTAAACAGAGTTATGAACAGAAAGATCTGTACCCGCGTCGTAGCAAGTTGTCGCCCGTAGCAATCTGTAATCTCTGTCTACCTGCCGATGGGGTTTTGGCATGCATGTTTGCATATAGCATGTATGTTTCTTACATAATTTAACACAACCAGGGAAGTGGCAGAGTTATGGGTAGATACAATTTACATTCACACGTAAATAAAAAGGCATAACCCAACTGTGACAAAATTTTGTGTACTTATTATAGAGTTCAACGTTTGCATCTTTACAAGAAGTAGAAACTGTGCCACAGGTACTTGTCAACTTGAGGTAAAATATTAGAGGTTCGTCCTAATTTTAAAAGAGAATTCACAAATCTATATAAAGGAAAGAGGTGGAATAACTAAAAAAATATAACGAGTTGTCTATTACGATTATTTCACAAAATTATCCTCGACGAGGTGACAATTCATATAATAGGAAATTGAATGAGAGTCATGTATAAATTTAATGTATCCTTCCAGTCAAATTTGAATACAGTAATGAGCTTGAATTCAAATTTCACTGGCGTAGCAATATTTTAGCATTTTTCTTTGAGTTGACGGCAGAAATTCAAAACCGTTTGCATTATTTCAGCATACAGAACAGTCAATTATATCAATAAATCCAATCAAAGATCTCTAGAAACGGCATCATTTTTTAAGATTTAATTTCAGACTTATTATACCTACAATTGTCCATTTTAACAATTTCACCAGTTCTAGTTTCCTGACAAATTTTTCTCAGAGATTATTCCATACGCATTCTGTTATATTATTTCATACAATAATGTCTGTTGGATTGTCACTATCGAGGTGGTGAAACCGGCCTTTATCTAGATTTTAAAAGCCAGACAAAAGAAAACAATTCCATTTTAAAACAAAACACTGATACAATACATTAAAACACCGGAATGATGAGGTAAAAAATACTCACTCGAACTATTTGATTCCTCAGAATCAGATGTAGTAGAATTTTTAAAACGAAAAACACAACAAAACATGATTTTTAGAATAATTGTTTCTCGATGCAAGAGTCGGTCAAGGCCTGTCTAACAAACTACTGGCAAGTGACAGAGGATATCAGCGAGACAATCATTATCTAATTGTGATGCACGGCATTGTATGACAAATATGGTAGCGCAAGATTACGTCACACTGATTTGCTTGAACTTTGCTGTCTTTATTCTTTTTATATTTTTTAGTTTACCACCTATTTTAAAGATGACAATAGTCTTTAGATGTCCCTTAGAGTAACTGACACTTACGTAAATAAAATAACTCATGCTTGATGAAATCATGGCACTGTGCTTAATTTAAGGTTAGCTTTTGTCGTCATCAGCCTATATACGTCCCACTGCTGGGACAGGCCTTCCTCATGGAGAAACACGAGAGGAGAATGGGCCATAACACCACCACGCTGGCCCAATGCGAGTTGGTGGGTAGAAACGGTCACAAATGCGACCGGGACCAACGGCTTAACGTGCCTTCCTAAGCACGGAGGAGCTCGAGATCACAAAGTCTTGGTCACCCATCCACAGCCTGACCATGTCGAAGGTAGCTTTGTTTTCGATCGAAGCCAAAGCGCACTGACCACTACGCCACCGAGCTCAGGTTAGCTTTACTGATGTGAAAGTAAGAAAAATGTAATTAATAAAATCCATGAAATTGTGCAATTGATCTTATTCCGTAAATACTAAAATAATACATCACGACTCATGGTAAATGGGTAAATGGCCTAGTAGATAACAACATAATATGTGCGTCGTACATTTTATTAACGCCTTTATTTCAATTACACTTCTAACTTTTTCATAAAAATAGCTTTTAAAGACGCCTTGCGGAGGTCCGCATTTCTAAGTTTTGATTAAAAATTGCCGTGGTTACTCTCATAGTTATAAATATAAATTACTTTAAAACAGTAGCCTCATGAAATGCAATCTCTTAATACACGTTTAGATAAAATTGAGGTATTATTTTTGTCCGGAAGAGGCTGTTTCCATTGGCTAATCCGTTTTATCTCGTTCAAACAACTGAGTTTGTCCAACGTTGATTAAATATTTTTTCCCCTAGTCAGAAATAATGAAAAGGGACCAGTAAAAAAGATGTGTTAATATTCAAAGATCGTCTATTTTTAATTATTAGAGAATTCGTGTTAAATAAAGAAGATAAAATATTCATGAGCGGATTCTATTTTTCAAAACGATTTGTTTTAGCTGTGGCCAGCAAGGTGGAAGCGGCTTTTCATTCGCACGGACTCATCATGTGAAGTTTTTGAGTATAAAATACGTTACTATTGTAGTTGCGTTAAGAGTCCAATTTGTATAGGAAACGTGAATAGCGCCTCTAGCGGAACGTAACGCATACTAAGTTTCCCATACAAATTGAGCTCTTAACGCAACTACAATAGTAACGTATTTTATACTCAAAAACTTACACTAAGACCTCTGGTGATGTAGAGTCATCGTGTTGCTAAAACAGTACTGGACCAAAAAGATCGCATAACATGGACCAATATTAACATTAACAATGATAATGGCAAATGTAAACATTATTTTACAAACAACTCTCTCTTCCGAACAAAGTTGAAAGTGTCTTGCTCTGAAAATGTACAGCTCCTATGAGAAATACTTAAATTACACGGTGCTACGAGTTATGTTATAAATATATTTGTCCGACATCTAGTATCCGTAACACAAGCAGCATTTAGTTGCTTAAAATGGGACTAGTCGATAGGTGTGAATGTCTGAGGATATTTATTTATGTACAAAAACAAATGTAAGTACATACATAAAGGTAAAAGGTACTTTGCGTCATGATATTATTATCCCATTAATAACTTTTGTCGTCGTAATTGAATACTGAAGAAATTATTCATAACAGTTCTTTTCTTTGCATGCAAATGTGTACATTACACCGGTTTAAATTAGATCAGACTTTTTGAGTCAACAAATAATGTTATTCCCGATATAGTAAACAAACGATATATTATAAAACTTGGATTCGATTATTATGTTTTGTTACAGCGGTATTTAGGTATATGATACGACATTATATAATAGATAAGATTTAAATATAATGTAAAATAAAAATTTCTCGATGGAGACGAGAAGAACGGACTTTTTTGACCTACTATTTTTCGAATTATAATAGAATAAAGTGATATATCCGGATTATAGTATTTATTTTAATAAAAAAATCGTACAAAGACGTCATCCACTTAAAATAAACAAAGTACATTCATAATAAAATATAAACCATGCTATTTTACGACGTTAAACATTAAAAATGTTTTTAAACGACTAAGTTTTAATATTGAAATTGTTAAGAGTTAAGGACCAGAAGTTATACGAAGTTGTAAATGTTTAAGTCCACTTAGACGGAGTAGCCGCGATGAATGGACGGCAAAATATTGTACATTTAAAAGCCACATTAATCAAGGAGTTTTGCTTAAATTTTAATTTATAACGACAAAATCTATTCACAAAACATAAATTATAACAGTTATTTAATAAGTTTTAATAAAAGATAACTGTGTTACCTAAGTGTTTCAATACTCCTGATTCAGTTCCTGTTATGGAAGAATTTCATTAAACCTAATATAGCTAATGTTTAAAAGTAAAACCTGAAGTATTGGCCTCGGGAGGTCGATGTCGTTGTCTACCATTCCACCAACAGCCACAGCAAGGCATGTCGTCAAAACAATTCACATCAACATTGCGACATAAAAACTATATAAATTCCATTCGAAAACGTACATTCTCACTGACACATTGTTTCACGAGCGTATTATACATTCCGTCTTTATTTACAAAAAAAATGTGTAGAAATATATGTAATAAATTGCATCTGGCATGTTTGTTTTGCACGTAATATTCGTCGTACGAAGGCTCTCATAATAGGCCATGGACGCGGCCGCTTGCGACCGCGTTCGGCGTTCAACTAACTCGACTCGAGTACGCTGTACGATATTGGCATGATAAGGGTTCTATTCAATGTTCCTACATTTCATTCCTAGAGAACTGTAATCCCTCATATTATTATGGGTTCGTATTGAAACAATGCCTATTGACGTCTCCCGCATCGTTAACTCATATACAAGTTCAAGTCTCCGAAGTTTGGGTAGAAATATGTAACAGGCTAACAGAGTAATTAATTACGGTTCGCTTGCAATAAATCAAATTCATTTTAAAAGCTGAACTGAGATTAACGTTTAATTAGGATTGGTGTGGGTTGTTAACAATTATTTCAAAAACTGAAAAGCTGTCTAAAGTTAATTGAGTTTGATTTTGTGATACCTTTTATTATCCGTTATTGCAACGACATTATAGAGCCTAGTTTGATGTAAGTATTTGGAAATTGCTATAGAAAATATATGTAGGTTATAAAAATACAACTAAATGAAATAGTTTACAAAAAAAGCTTCTCAATTTGTGCTGTTCTTCCGTACTTCCGTAGGGTTAATGTACCAATAGCCGTCACATTCTGAATTAAATCGACTTGGCAGTCTTGCCACGTAGAAACTGTAAGAGTTAGGAAAGAATCAACTACTTTAAAATGAAATAAATAATAATAAAATGAAAATGAAATTAAAACTTTAATAACTGCAACGGTACAAAAATATTAAAAATATTTATATCGAAAAGCACCCACTTGTCCCAGTATCCGACATATTTGTTGACATAATTATCATTTTTACAACATTGTATGAAAATTTAAGTAGGTAATAAACATATTTTAAGAATTATGTACAAAAGTACAGATTAAAAATACAGTAACAGCTATAGCTCGCTTTTTGATGTCTGAAATTGTATTGCATTTATCGGACCCGCTTGTTCAACACAAAAGCAATAAACTCGTGTTATGTGAAGCGAGAGAAAATTCGACGCGGTTGCAGACAAAGTACAGCAATATCAAATTATGCATTGGCCCGATTTGTATTAAATGAAACGAAAAATTTTGTTCAGGATACTCGTAGATCTAAAATTAGAAGTATATATCATACCTCAAAAGCTAAGTAGGAAAGTAGGAATCTTAAAGTGTCCCTTCTTAAAGTTGGAAAATGGCTGGATGAAGAAGATGAACCTATGACTTATGTTTAAGTTACATGCTCTCTGAAAAGGCACGACTAGCAGTGCACAACGGTATGCTAGTCCCAACACTGATGTACGGGAGTGATTGTTGGGTATGGGAGAAGAGACACGAAAGTAGAATAAATGCGATAGAAATGAGAGCTTTGAGAATCATGGCTGTAATTAAATTGAGTGACAGGATATATAATGATGTAATAAGAAGGAAGTGTGGTGTGAAAAAGGATGTAGTGACAAGAATAGAGAAAGGTATGCTAAGATGGTTTGGACATGTGGAAAGGATGGATGAAAATAGATTGACTAAAATCAAAAGGGATATATGAATCGGGTGTGAGTGGGGATACGGGACGAGGCAGACCTAGGAGAACGTTTCTCGACCAAATTAGGGAAGTTCTAGAGAAGGGCCAGGCCAAAAATACCCTAAATCGCCGAGCATGTATGAGGACTGTACTAAGAGTTGATGAAGCGAAAGAAATATGCAGGGATCGTAGCAAGGGGAAGGATGTAATCTCTGCCTACCCCTGTGGGAAAAAGCCGTGACTTATGTATGTATGAAAAACCAGATTTTAGATAGAACGCGTTTTCCCCAGTTCGAACTAGATTTTTAATTTAATGATTTTTAAATTTAACTTAATAGAATTTAACTTAATGATTTTTAAAGAATCCAAAATTAGTAATAATTAGAAAATTGTCATAAAGAATCAATTTGTTTTATCTAGTGTGGTGTAAAGCGTGAAAAGGATAAGCCAAAAAAACCGATACAAGTATTAGTTTTTATATCTGTATATTTTGTCTTACGATAAGTGAACCAATCAAAGTTGCCCCAATATGTATTTTCCCGTCACAATTTGTTGGCAAATGTACGAACACAAAGTTGATCCAATAAGACGGTTTTTCCCGTTAGAACTTATTGGCAAATGTGCTAACTCTGCATGCGTCTGGTGATGAAAACCAACACAAAGTTCTTAACGACGTTCATGTAGCAAATAACAATGTTTCTCCACACTTGTTGTTGAAATGTTGGCTTGTGTCATTTATAAGTTATTAATATCGTTTCAACACACTTGCTCGTAATGGGAGCTTTATTCCTGGGTTTTAAGGCACATAACATATTCGTATTCCACGATTTTTTTTAAATCAACCCTTTTTTAACCGCCTCTCTGGTCTAGTGGTTCACACCACCGGGTGTTGATCGGGAGGTCCGGGTTCGATTCTTCATGGGGGCAGAAGTTTTTCTGCTCGGTTTGGTTGGTGATAGGGCTTCTGAGCCCGCCTGGCTAGCTACCACCGTCTTACTTAAATCTGTCGCCATAATAACAATGTTATAAGCATTGTTGTGTTCCGACAATCAGACATAAGATAGCCAGTTCCTCAGTCTTTGAGGATTACAGGTGAAGCTCGCTTCCACCTTCGGCCTATCGTCACTTACCATCAGGTGAGATGAAGGCCAAGAGCTTACCTGTCATTTGTAAAAAAAAAGATGGTACTTTTAGATTATTTCGGACTTATTTTCGAAATCGTAAATCAAAGCCCTAATAGTGCATTGATGGATATTGGTACTTCATTATTAACATGTGGTCAACATCAAAGCCTTTGAGAAAATCCGCAGCTGCAGCACAAAATATAATATCCGAATGGAAAAAAAAGGAAAAATAGCTACAAAAAGAAATGAGATCGCAACAAAAATTTTACATGAAAAAAAGCCTCGCAATGCAATTTTTCTGCCACAAAAAGTTGTGAAATCGAATACAAACCAAGTCGAATGGGTAGAGACTTCTTTAAGTCTTAAAAACAAAATACGATATAATTACACGATACGATAACGAAATGTAGGAAAATATCTACCTTGAAGGGGATTTTTTATCATATCTTAGTGACATATTCCTTTTCTATTATTTTTTACATCAATTTGTTCGTAAATAATTGCGCTTCTCATTGATAGGTCTTTTCACTATCACAAAACAAATATGTTTCAAGAAAAAAAAATGATTTTGTTGAATTTTTTCAAAATGTTTTTCTTATCAACTAACTTTAACCTACAGTGGTGGAAAAAAAATGTGAGATTTTTGTACAAATGCTTAAAAACTTGCTGGTTTAATGGCGATTTTGGAAAGATGCAAACCTAGTGTGATTTGGCTAAAGAATAAGAAAAAATCTGTATTCTAGTCCTGTTATATTATATTCTGTCCTGTTGAAATGTACCTTTTGTAATTTTGACATAAAATCATTTTATGAGATTAAGTAAAATAGCTGCTTATTTGCGCAAATTATTGTGTGAAAAGTTATAATTATATAATTGAGGGATACTATCATAGTAACAACGGAAAGATGACTCAACCTAAAGATGAATTTAAAACAATCACCACCACATATTGCTGGAATTGCTTCTCTTTTGCCCTAATACACACTAGGCTTATCTTTTTTGGAACAAGATTTTCAAAAATGTTTGTAAATAAATACTAGAAAAGGAACATGCCGCTGAGATATGCTAGAAGTCCGCTTCAAGGTAGAGATCGAAAAATTTCCTGTCACTTTAAAACCGCGAAATTTCGCTGAACATGTATGTTATTTTGGTTGATATTAATCTTAGCTATCACCTCTTGCAGTATGTCGTACTATTTCTTGGACACCGTGTATATTTATGATTTTTACACTATTATGATATTATCATCTTAAATGTTTATAGAATAATGTTGCCTTTGGCTGTATACATATTATTGAGAAAAACCAGTCACATACTAGTGAATCTAAATATTGACCACAATTTAATGATGCTTAATAGTTATCACATTATTTTGAACATTTTTAACGTTATATTTGTGAAGATTGAAAGTGACCATTGACGAAATAGATGTTTTCTTAATATACCAAAAACAGCTTCGGTTTCTTTTAGCAAAATATTAATATTGTGAAAAAATTTAAATTTGTTAATTTTAAGTTTAATTGTTTGCTTTTACGAATTTTGTAAGCCTGCAAAATGCATATTTTAATTGTACCGAAAATAGCATTATTCTTTTGGTTTGGTCGTTAATCTCTCTCATTATTATAAGACAGGTTCATTCATTTGGAAAGCGTTTTCTTCTTAGTCACTAAAGAAAGTAAAAAGTAATTATAGAAAATGAAACTGCAAGAAAATCAACGGTCCTTTTTATGTAAAAATAAAGCTAGTGGGCGCTGATAATTAAATAAAAAATAATGATAGAAGTATTGCTATTTTATAACTTCGAACTCTGACATAAAACATAACAAAAATATCATCACGCCTCTATTTCTGAAGAGGTAGCTGTGTTCCAATGTAAATAAATGACGACACATGACTAGGTACTCAGATATAATTGAAACCGAATATATTATACGTCAAAATAACGCTTGTTTTGTTACGTTACACGATCTCAAATACGTTTTTCGCTTTAAAAGTCGAAATTCATTTAAATTTTAAAGTATAACAGGTTTTCATGTTTTCCCTATAACCGAATTGCGAAACGCGGAGTTTCGAGATTCATTGTAATATTTTAATTGAAATAACGAACTGGAAAACTGTATCAGAATTTCAGAAAGATATTGTGGAAAGGCTGGCGCTTCAAAGTGCAATTAAGCCGTACCACAAACAGTCAGCGTATGTTGCAACATAATTATATCAGTTATTCGAAGTGGCAATTAGAGAACTGTATGCTGAAGTGTATAGGATACCCAAAGATGATTGACTAATTTGTCTACCAACCATTTTAAAGCTCAATACAATACCTCATAATATTTTAATAGTTCATTAGTATTTAAATTATTTGAATGATTTACTTATTATTTTTAGTAGTTGCGTTTTAACGCTTTCGCTCTTCTTCTTCTCGTGAGATGGAGTCTAAAGTCGCCTTCGTGAATTGAAACATCTACACCTTGTTATTTATTTATTTATTTTAACTTTAATGTCCATTATAAAAGGATTGTACATATGGCGGTTTTTGTTCATAACGCAGATGGATACATTAACAGACCTTTCCTACCACTGGCTAGGCAGTAGGTGTGTGTGGGACTCACCCAGTAACATGTGAATAACCGCTAAAACACCCCAATACACCCATTGCAGCTCTCATATGGGAACGACATAGCTTAGTACTTATATCACAAAACTTATTATGCCAAAGGTTCCCGTTTATTAGCTCAATAGCTATTTACTTAACGTATCAAGAGCGAAAAAGATTACTTACATACATCTCAAGCAGCGAGACCTTCTTAAATGTAAAACGTTACTTTCGAAATGGAAATGTTAACGGTATCGAAAAGGTATAGATAAGTACATTTATGTTCGTATTTTGGAGTGTTATTAAACATGAGTTTAGGGAATAATACTTTATTCTGGATAACCACAACCACAAGGTCGAACAAGTTTCTGAACTTTTCTCAAAGCTGTTTAACCTATTAATATTTATAGGGATTATACCACTTTCGTTATTAGAAAAGCAATAACGGTGTTATATACAGACGCCGACAGGACTGTCTTTTGTGTAACGAAACAGAAATTTGCATCCCAAAAACTTTATCAACATAGCCTGTTTCCAACATCTTCAAAAGTTATAGTCCTGGGATTCTCTTCTTAGAATAAAGAATTTCCCAAAGACCCTAGGGTCGAAATGGATAGGAAAGCGTAAAAACTATTGCTACTTTCCTTGTTTGTTGAAAAAACCTCAATAAAAAAAGGTTCGATTGGAATGATTCTGTTCAGCGTTTCAGATGTGAGGATTCATTCAATTTTCTACTCGTATTTAAGGAATATTTTTATAAAGGTCTCAAAAACCTTGTTCCGTAAGGTACAAAGTCCTTTGAGAATGGAGGAATGGAATTTAATCTCTGGAGAAAATGTAGCAATGAGCCGTGTCTCGGGCACTGTCTGTGTACTATTTTATGATGACAAAAATAGGTCAGACAATTATGTCCACAGATTTTTGTAAAACAAAGCTACCTTCGCCATGGTCAGGTCGTGGATGGGTGACCAAGACATTGTGCTCTCGAGCTCCTCCGTGCTTTGGAAGACACGTTAAGTTCCTACCCACCAACCCGCATTGGGCCAGCGTGGTGGTGTTACGGCCCATACTCCTTATGTGTTTCTCCATGAGGAAGGCCTGTCCCAGCAGTGGGACCTATATACGGCTGAGGACGAAATAAAATTGATTAGTAGCATCCTATTGCTTACATTATAAAATTTAGTTTTACACGATACAATTTACAAGATAAGAATTTCTTTTCTTTTAAAAATAACATCAAAAGGTCGGTCTAAAATTGACACATCCTCGAGTTTATGTCTGTAGGGGCATAATGACAACGTTTTAAGTTAGGAGAAATGAAAATAAAAAAGATATATGATATTTTTTTATCAAAGATCGTACCTACTTGGACCGAATAGTTTTTTTTGTGTAAACAGAGATTGGGGAAACGGGCAGACACTCACCCTGAGCACTCACCTGATGGTAAGTGATTACCACCGCCCATACACATCTACAACACCGGAGGAGTTGCAGATGCGTCGCTGAGGGAATACGGTCTCTTTTTAAAACTTTGAAGGTCGTATTGGTCTGCAAATACTTCTGGTGACAGTTGATTCCATAGCTAGCGAATAAAACTTGGACAAACAAGCTTATGAACCCAAATATTACATTGAAACTTTGAGAAACCAGTGATCGCGATCATACAAGTTTATTATTAGGAATACATGGCAGCCGTTCTAGCCGTTCTAGTTTACGTCAAAGCAAGTGATGCCATTCTCACACCCAGTTGCAGAAACGAACTTTAAATTTTAATGTCAGCATTATCTCTAATGTTCCATTAAATTTATTTATTGAAGTGTCAAAAAAACACCTTAGCGTAGTTTTACGTTGCACAAAGCGACATTAGCACCCTGTCAATGCTAAAGAGACATTAGCTAGAACTGTTTTGTGTGACAACCTTAACTTTAATGTACTTTTAAGTTTTAATGTCTCATTAACAAATGTCGTCCTTAAAAATTCTTTGTGCAACTGAGCGTCAGAGTATCAAACACTCAGGTACATCTTTGTAAGGCGCGCCCGCCATTTTCTCTTCTTGTTTGTTGTGACTGCTAGTTTTCGAGAAAAAATTTTTTTTTTTTTGTAAATGTGAGTTCTCAAGCTAAGTATGTTGTATTTATTATTTTGACAAGCTATTTGCTTTAAGATTTTATGATTACTTGTAACAGTCGCAAAATAATTATCTGTATTTGACATTGTATACATTTTCTTTTACGTATTCGAGGTGTAAAAGGTCACATTGGCTATTTTATTTTATGATCATTTTAAGAATTTTATTTTTTATTATTTTTATCTTTTGTCATTTTAGGATAGGTAAAACAATTTCTATACAGTATACAGCCTTTCATTTGTTTAATGGATTTCTGTCGTCGGGTTATGAAAAGTTATTTTACTTTAATGATTAAAACAACCAACGTTCCAAATATCGGCCTTAGTAAGTATATTTCAGAAAATTTTATTTTACAGAAATTAAATTAGGTACTCTCTTCGAAGATGTACCTAGCTTAATTTCTGTAAAACACAATTTGCTGAAATATAATTACTTAGGCCGATATTTAAAATTGTTGACTGAGAATTCGGATTGTTCAAATATTTTGATAAGATAGAACACCTTAGCTTTGTTTATCCTTGTTCTTAGTGAGATTTTTTATCAGAATTGAATTATTATTATAAACTAAATGGCAAATTTTATATAAACTTCATTATGTAATACCTTAAATTATTTTAATTTCAATCATTCTATATTTTAAACCAGAACAAATACCTATAGTACCTACTAGCATGTACGATTAAGGGAATATACTTCAAGTAGATTTTGTATCTATAGATACTATATTTGATCTATTCCACTAAGTTGAGTGAACCCAATAAGGGATTTGTTTCTACTTTATTTTCCAATATATACTTATACAATGCCGAAATGAAGTATTTTCCAACACTTTTTTTTACTATGCATTAGTATCTAGAAGTAAATAAGTATGAGGAAGCTTTGGCTGAAAACACAACGAATATGTTTCTTACACAAGCTTAGAGCATCAATACAAAAATATATGCGTGACTCGAACTCAGAATACAGAACAAATAAAAACAGTCGGCTATCTACATTCATATCAATATAGTTAATAAAAACCGTATAGATAATGCCAAGCCGCGGTTACAGCTCTCATAATTTCGGTAACCAACAGGGAAATGTATAATCAGCGTTCTTCATAAATGTCAGAAGAGAGCATTGTCGCTAAGTGGCACACTCTACAGCAATAATTTGCACCAATATGAAGCAATAAAGATTATGATAACGATTATAATTTAGATAGTAACAGAATATTTGTTCAAATTATAAATACGAACGCACACTATGTATTAAAAGTATTTGTCTATTTTTCTACCTCGGTACAAATTAGAAATAGTTTAATTTTTTCACTGCTTTGTGGAGTAATTCTGTTGACACTAAAAAAGTGATTTTTTTCTTGCTAGACTTATTAAAATAGATTAATTCTAGCACTTATTTCTAGGACTTACCAGTAGCTGATCCAACATTGACGAGTTTCGAAGCATTCGGTATAACTGATGGAATTAGTTTAGGACTATCAGGGTTACGGGGAGGTTCTGATTGGGGGTTAGTCCTCGTAAAAGGGGAAGGAGAGGCTGGTAATGAAAGAGGAGAAGATAACTTCAGAGGAGACGTTGGAGTGCCGAGATTTGACGGCAAAGACAACTTAGACTCTGACGAAACGAAAGAATTAGTCTTCAAAAGCATGTCGTCGTCATCATGAGGTTCTGGGGTGCAAAGGACCGTGGGTAATGTGATTTTGAGCGGACTACTGCCTGAGGAATTCGACTGGTCTTCATCTGAATCTGCCATGACTCTCTGAAAAGAAAATACAATATCATGGTCAGTGGTTAGTTTCTATAAATGCACTGGAAAAAATATCATTGATTTTAAGCTAAATTGTATTATAAGTACCGAATTTATGTACATAAAAATATATATCAAATAAAGCTTATTCAATACGCAATGAATTTCAGAAAATATGTTTGTAAATTTTTGTGTTTCTGAACGTAAGTGCCCATATTTATGTATGACGCACGCTTGTCATTGAATAATCAAGCAGCAGCAATCTAACATTTTTTTATCTAAATTACTACAGAGTGTCACAGTCCAAGTTTCTTTTAAATCTATGTGGTGACGAAATGATGGCATAAGATAAGCTTGACTTCATAATGTAAGGGCTTCTATAACACCTGTTTAATATAGTTGTGTATTTATTTACGAAGTGTTTGAAGCGGCGAGGTCTGATTGTATCGGCTGGTCACGAACAAGCCGGCCGTCAAGCGGCGAGACGACGGCGGCGAAGCCCCCACGAGTCGTATTACTCGTATCACTCCAACTCTAAAGAAAGAGCGAGACAGACAACATGACGTAGCCCACCTACCTACTGGCTCGTGATTATTCGGCCATTCATACAATCCACTGTTTAACATCACTGCGGAACAGGTCTGTCAGCTCCGGTCGGTTGCTTGTTGTGGAATTTCTAGTAAAACTAATAATATTTCGACATTAAACGAGTGCATGTGTCGTGTGTAAACTTTTAAATAGACGAGTGAATTTCTAAACATGACGGATATAAAAAACTCGCCGATTGGATTGAAGATCAGAGTCCTACATGTAGTGCGACGCGCGATAGCTTTCGTCGTGAGGTTTTTCTGCAGTTTATATTACGGAACTGAAGGGAAAAAACTTCCAGCGATAACGGATGATATTCTGAAGCAGCCAGCGATAGAAGTAGCGAGGAAAATTAGAACAAAGGAGGTAAATTTCACAATAAAAACAGGGCTACACCCTAAAACGTACCACGATAATATCCAGTGTTTACATTGGTCCACGATACTGTAAACATGAAAACACGAGTAAGCGTTTAGAGGTTTGCTGAGACAGATATTATTATATTCTTCTGTGATATAAAATATCTTATCTTTTAATAGACAGGCAATTGTAACGATAATTAACTTCAACATTTTGCTACATAATACCGGTGTAATAAGCATAAAACTTCATCTATTTATAGTTACACGTAGAAGCTACTTCGACCTCAGCCTACATACGTCCCACTGCTGGGCACAGGCTTTCCTCATGGAGAAACACATGAGGAGTATGGGCTGTAACACCACCACGCTGGCCCAATGCGAGTTAGTGGGTAGAAACGGTCTTAATAGCGACCGGGACCAACGGCTAAACGTGCCTTCCGAAGCACGGAGGAGCTCGTGATCACAGTTTTTGGTCACCCATCCACTGCCTGACCATGGCGAAGGTAGCTTTGTTTTCGATCGAAAGCCAAAGCATAATAACCGCTACGCCACCAAGCTCCTCAGAAGCTACTTCAAATGGTGTTATTTTTATAATATTTCATCACTTGATTGATGAATCTCACCACTTTATGATTATTAAAGCCATGAAGCGAAACATTCATGTTTATAGTAATATAACAATAACACAGTAAAACAAAGTATTATCAGAATGGTATTATGGTGTGACTTGTAACAATATTAGTCATGGTTCTGTAGTCCAAAATTAAAGCAAAGTTAGTTGATAATAATAAGATACGCACGTTTTATATTTTGGTTAGTAGTTAGTATACATACCTACCGTTTAAGTGGTAGGAAACTTCTGTTTTAGCTTACCAGTAGACTGCTTACTTGTGTAGCTATGTAATGTATTGCGATTGCATCATAATTTTAACTACTTCCTTAAACGAACATCTGGTTGGTCGGTTATACAAGGAAATATATATAAATGACATAAATATAGGTAGGTAGAGTTAGCATCCCAAAGTAAGACATCACCGTATTGTTAATTAATTGGGCAGCCAATAAATATTTGGTCAGCAATAAAAAGGTCAGCCGAAAAACCATTTGGGCAGCCAACAAATATTGAATATTAAAATATTTTGTCAGCAATATAATTACATGGGCGCCAAATAATTATTTTGGCAGCAATATAATTCTTCGGTCAGCAGAATAATTAATTGGGCAGCAAAATAATTAGTTTAGCTGCAAAATTATTATTTGGGCAGCAATATGTATGAGATGTATAAAATCTAGGAAAAGGATTAATGAAGGATCAATGAACAATTTCTAGGAAATGTATTTTGATAGCTATTAGGTTAAGGTTATTTTTTATGACCCTTATAAACAATATTTGTGTCAACATTTGAGTTGCTGACCAATTAGTTATTTTCTGATCATTTGTAGTTTTTTCTGACCAAAATTCGAATATTGTGCTAACCGTTTAAATAACATCCATTATTAAATAAATAATAAATAAATAAATATTTTCAGACATTCACACCTATCAACTAGCCCCATTTTAAGCAACTAATGCTGCTTGTGTTACGGATACTAGATGACGGATAAATATATTGAATAGATAAATTATATAAACATTCAGATTGTATATAATACATATATAAACATCCAAGACTGGAGACCGAATGCCTGTATTCGTCACACAAACATTTGCCCCCACCGGGGATCGAACCCAGAACCTCTTGAAATATCGACAACCTATGGAGGTTATGGCCGAGCGGTGGCACGTCTAGTTTCAAGGTGTCACCTCGGAGATCTCAGAGTCACGGTGGTGACAGACATTTGTGTGATAAATACACATAACACAAAGTTAAAATTTCAAATAGTCGTGTTTATGTATGTATGTGAAATTACAAAATAAAATAGGAATATTAGTCTCAGAATTATTTGTTTCTGGCAATAACCAAATTGTTATAAAAATCTAAACTGTAGAAGTTCGAATAGAATAATGTATCCCATCTGTTCTTACTTCCAGAGCTATTCACAGTACCCCGACACCAATATTCTAAAACCGTTTCGGTACTAGCAAGGCAAGGCAATGTCAGTGTAAATTACACTCGCCTAAACTTTGTAATGAGTCAATAATTAGCATTTGCCCAGACTTTATTACACCGGTGACATTATTACACCGGAGGTCGTGTATTTGAAGCTTAGATAAGGTATACTATTAGTACTAAACATAGTTACTGTATTTACTGAAGAAGAGCCAACTTCATTTGTTGACTAGTAACATTCGAGATCAGCTTTAAATATATAGATACTAAGCTTTTTCAATTTGTCATGTATATATAGTAAAAATAAAAAATAAAATATCGTGTGCTACATATTATAAGACTCTTATTCAACACTAATAGTTTCGTTACCAGTGGCTGTAAAAATCCGAAAATTACCTCGCACTTCATATAAAAGAAATGGTTGAAAATCTATTGAATGAACTTGAATTTTGTACAACGCTGTACAATCCATATTTTTAGCTTGCAGAGTTTATTTGTACAAACTTTTAGCGTAGGTACTGCCGATATAAAGAGGTCAAGGTTCCTTTATCGAAATTATAATAATATAATCCACGCACGCCACAGAGACTTTTTTATATTATTTGAAATAGGTACTTTTGTAGTGTTTGGATTTTCATATCTTTCATTTCACGTGGTCATTACAGAATATTGTCGATATTATTAAATGTTCAAGTGTATGTGGAGAGATGAAAGAGGAGCCTGAAAGAAGCCTTGATTGCTAAAAATAAAGAGAAAAACGTATTTTCTGGTATAGACGTATAGTATGAAGACACATCCTGTCTTCATGCATGTGAACAAAAGAGTATGGACATGAAAGTAGATACGAGTACTTCGGTTGCTATATAGGGAAAGGCAAGCCGAAAAAAAGATGAAGTAATGGGTTGACAGAAAAGAATGAAAGTAGAAAATATGTTGCGCCTACCCTAAATAGAATTAGGAACTGGGCAGGAGAAAGAGAATGCGAGACTTATTGATAATGTAACCAACAAACTAAGCAAGAAATTATTGTCTATGCTATAAACTTCGGCCATACCATGTAGTTCTTGGTTGGTTAGATTTGATTGCCAATCAATTATCATTACTTACTTCATTTTTAGGTACTCATGCCACACACAAATATAAAATGTATTTTGACTGAGTAGCTATTTTATATTCCACCTAACCATTAGCATATTTCTGTAGAGGACTTTGATAAATTATTATTACTGTTTGTGAACTTGTCAAAACTAATAACGTTTACAGTGTCAGCCTGTGGTCGGGGGAATAATTAATTTCCTTTTTACCTACTTTACATCATAGTGTTTGGAGTCCTGAGGGTAAAATTCGAGCCACTTGTGATACTTTTACTTTACGTCGCTTCTTTATATTTTTTTACATTTTATGGGATTGCTCTTGACCACAATCTGAGCTTCAGCTGAGATGAGATCTAAGAAGAAGTGAGCTTTTCTTTGTCGAATGTCGTTGAGAATACCACTCCTACCCGTCCGTGGAAGCCGCCTGGGGTCTGCTGAATTCCCGAGCCATGTGAACCATCACGACTATATTTCTTTCAATGTTAAAACCATCACTACTTCTTTGATTAAATAACTTCTAATGTAAAAATACGTAGCATATTGATTAATGGGTGTGCCTTCACAAAGTTAAAGATGGATGTCTAAGCCCGGCAAATTACTCTATTTAATCCAATGGCTGACACGAGTTGAACGACACTCCCTAATGTCATCAACTATAATCGACGCACAAAGACTTGAATTGGCTGTAAGTTTCGCCAGACGAATAATGTAACGACTAACCTATTCATAGAGGATCAATATCAAGACTTCACAGACTTGCGAATCGACTGCAAGGGGGATACATTATGTATCCACTTGCAGTAGATGCGTACTAAGACATTGCTTTTTTAGGAGAACGTTAATAGACTAGGTATCAATTTTAGAGCATTGATAGAATGTTGCAAAGAATACCTTAATAGTTTTTTTCTATTCATAGCATTCTGCATACAGAGGTAGAATATTCGTAACATTATGTAGGTAAAAAAGTAACCACTTGAGATGGTGACAAGTCTACATATTTCAATTGAAACAATTTGATTGGAATTAATTTTCCGCCCGAATTTTTTTTCGGCTAATCTTCTTGTTGCTAACCAAATACTCGTAATTAAATGCCTGCCCAATGAATTACTTCCCTGGTCTTATTTTATTTAGGTCTATTTAGTTGATTGTGTATGCTTTTATCATATTTTATTAAAATGTAGTTACTTTTGTTTAGCGCTTCTGTTTTCTCATCCACATCCTTAATAGAGTCAACAGTGTCCACACACGCGCTCTGCTTTTGGTATCAGTAACATTTTAATACAAATTTTACGTTCCTGGAATCTCTATGTAACACAGAGAGTCTGTGGAGGGAATTTGAAGTTTTATTAAAATTCGGTGGTTCTTGCAGTCGAGGAAGGTTACAGTCGACCAGTAGGGTTTTTTTCTGGAAGGATGATGAACATGAAATTCTCATATTGTGTTTTGTTATAATAACTATCATGTAATGCTGTAGTTACCATCCTTCTTACAGTAAGGTTGATCTTAAAATATCATTGAATGGGTAGTGATTTTGGGACGTCGATTTACGTCGGTCTTATCCGTCTCACTTCTACAACGGTATAATACGCTTGAACCTTAATGGCCACAAAACGAGACGTAATAGGAACCCACATGGTCCCTTGAGGACTACGCGAACGCCTGCGTTCGCGTAGTCGTAGTAGGGTTAAGAGGTTATAATTAAGACAAGTATGAATATGAATCCACGTTAAAACATCGACTTACTTTCCAGATAACAAGCGTGGAAGTTCTGGAGACATGCATCAGGCGAATAAAAGACGTGAACTCAGCTCTTAATTGTTTCGTGGAGGACCGCTTTGGGGCTGCGTTGAAGGAAGCTCAGGCGGCAGACGACCTCATTCGCAGCGGCTCGAAGACACAGGAACAGTTAAAAGTGGACTATCCGTTTCTAGGCGTTCCTTTTACTACCAAAGATAGTATCTGCGTCAAAGGTGAGTTTTCCATTTTATTTTCATTAATTTATTAGTGTAATACATTTTTTCTTTCAATTCCATTTCCTGTGTAAAAACACTCCTTTACTGCAGGAAGCTTAGGTAATAACATCCTTCGAATCTTGGTTTTATGAACCATTACCTATTCACAAAGTAATATAACACATGAGAGGTAATAAAGTTAAAACAGTCATGTCAAGACAATATTAATCTTGATAATTTTTTCATCATTTAAGCTACTAATCTGATCATTTAAACGAAGAAATAACGCTTTTTATCGGCTGTACCCACAGTCTTATTTTGTTCTTCGGTTCCATTCATTTTTATAAACCATCTTTAAAATAATTATCTTCTAATATTGTCTTGTTTACATATTTACTGTCACTTTCTCGGTAATTTTATTACTGTCAGAATAGGTTAAAAATAAATATTTTCCTTCCACCCAAGACATCTCAGATGAACTGCTTATAATTATAGCAGCCCCAATTTTATCGACAATTGATGGCTTCCTTTCTTCAAAATAATATTGCAGATAATAAGCTATTAAAGTGTGAGACAATGTGGTTTTGCTAATACTTAGGTAATAATCATAATTATATACTAACGAACAAACCGAAATGTTTGGAACAAGATTGCCTATTAATAAAAAATGTCAAATGTGTTGTTCGCTGATTTAGCCAGTAGGTTCTATACCTACCTATTTAAAACATTTGTTCCTCTTACAAAAAATCTTGAATACCGACCTATTGTTAGTTTGTTACCTACTGGTTGTTTTTATGGATATTCAGTATTATTTGAAACTCGTTTTGATATCGCCAAGATAATGTTTTGAGGTAATTTTTCGATATTTTTTTGTAAATTAACATTATATGAGATTATATGTAAAATGATCCCCTTAAGTGGCTATAAAACGATTCCGGAATCTTTATACCCCTTACACTTGGAAAAAAAATTTCGTGTATTTTTTATAGGTATGATGCATTAAGTTTGTATTTTTCACTGATCATGCCACGTATAGTCGAGTTCAAAAATATGTATGCAGTAAATGACTGTTATTGGAAGGGAGCGAATAAAAACTGTCACCTGTTAAATGTGCACATATATTTTTGAACTCGACTGTACATACATACATATCAATAAAAAACTAACCGACAAAACTGGAATTAGGGTACCTACTATGATAAAAGCCATACATGCAGTGAAAAATTGCTTTTTTTTAAATAATAAACTGGTTTTTTGTCTTAAATCCATTAAAATATCTTAATTTAAACAAATCAATAATATTTATTTTTATTTTTAAAGATCATTTTACAAATATAAAATAATCACTGCTACCTTCAACTACTACGTACTTTTTCCCATCACTAGTCATAGGTCAGGACCGCATTCTCTCAGTGGCTGGACTATAAGCCATATCCTAGTAGCCAAGCCTAGTAGACTATAAGCCATATCCTTTCAAATAAAACTGCTCAACAACTCAGTTTTTATACATTATTTGAACATGGAGTGGAAAATGATAGTCGGGATCATTCTGACCCTACCCCAGGAATTGTTTTAGACCAGATGGTGTTTAAAATGATCCTTTATTAGAGTTTTGGAAAATTCTTAATAAATCTTAAGATATAAAACAAACAAAATAATGGCATGCCAGTGTATTAACACTTAAATGACTTATCCAAAACACGTTCAACGTTTGCTCTTACTTAATATTAATATTTGGGATACAGTAACCGATTTCCCTTAGGGGAGATAATTTTGGACACTATCTGCCTAGTTGCTAAACAAAAATCACATCTCAGTTAAGTACTTTAGACGTGTTTCCTAGATTTTCTGTCTTTATATGCTTAGACAACTACTCGTTATAAATAATTATTAAATATGAATTTCCAGGTTTGCATAACACTTCTGGTGTAGTGTTACGAAAAGATGTGATAGCGGACACAGATGCGGAAGTCATTAGATTATTAAAAGCAAAGGGCGCTATTATAATTGGCCTCACTAATGTGCCTGAACTATGCATGTGGTAAGTTTAAACAATGATAAAAAACAAAATGTT
Source organism: Parapoynx stratiotata (assembly GCA_910589355.1). Lineage (NCBI taxonomy): Eukaryota > Metazoa > Arthropoda > Insecta > Lepidoptera > Crambidae > Parapoynx > Parapoynx stratiotata. Next base: position 8,008,616 of record OU342473.1, read on the forward strand.
TTTGCTATTGACAAAGGTAGCAAGCATTCGCGAATATCTTGAAATGATTCATAATATAAAATTAGGAACATTGAACATTGGTTGAATCTTCTACCATAAAAAACAGCACAATGTTCTTGGTATTTAGTAGATAGATACGTAAAAAGACTAGTACTTACAAAACACTACTGTAACACTTTTTTTGCATCATAGATGAAGATGTTTAGGAGTTGTCACTGTGGCAAAAAATTACGAGCTTTCATTTAATTTCCAGTAAATATTAATTTCCAGGTGGGAAACCCATAACCATATCTATGGAAGAACTAATAACCCGTACAATACCACAAGAATTGTTGGAGGGTCATCAGGAGGCGAGGGCGCTATACAATCAGCAGCGGGAAGTATTTTTGGAATTGGTAAGTTTATATTACTTACTATCTTATTTCAAAATATAAACAAAACAAAATAATACAAAATACCTACTTCGATTTGATTTTATAGCCGCAATAATGTAATATATTTTCAGGTTCTGATATAGGAGGTTCAATCCGCATGCCAGCTTTTTTCAATGGCATATTCGGACACAAACCGTCAAGGGGTATTGTTTCCAATGAGGGACTGTATCCAATGCCAGATTCAAGATTGTTACATTCCTTTTTGGGTAAATATTACTATCATAAAAATTCCTTAATCCTTAAATAGGTAGTTGGAAATTTATGAATTATTTTATGTTATACAGGCGTTGGTCCCATGACAAGATTCGCTGTTGATTTAAAACCAATTTTGGACATAATATCTGGGGACAACAGCAGCAAATTAAAACTCAACCAACCAGTAGACATAAAGAAACTTAAAGTATATTACCAGATCAATAATGGCGCACCAGTAACTGATCCTGTTGATCCTGACATTGAATCTGCGTTGTTAAAAGTCGTCAAGTTTCTCAAAGAACAACACAATATAAATGCGGAAGAGAAAAAGATTGAAAGGTTACAAAAATCTCTTCCCATCTGGATGTCTACAATGAAGAGTAGCAAAATGTTTGAAGAGCGCATTATGGAAAGAAGGGGAGTTGGAGCCATTATCATGGAAATCTTTAAAAATATAGTAGGCTGCTCTGGAAACACGCTCATCGGTCTAGTCACTGCTCTATCAGACCACCGTGGAGTAGAACTGGGTAGCGAAAAATACAATCATTATCTTCAAGTCCGAGATAATCTAGAGAAAATATTTACAGATATGTTAGGTGACGATGGTGTTTTCTTGTACCCGACTCATCCAACACCGGCACTCTATCACAATGAACCATTGGCGAGACCTTTTAATTTTGGTTACACCGCTATAATAAACTGTATGGGTCTGCCAGCTACCACTATACCTTTAGGATTAGGCCGGGAGGGTCTGCCAATTGGCATTCAAGTAGTTTCTAACCATAACAATGACCGACTTTGCTTGGCGGTCGCAGAAGAACTAGAAAAGGCTTTTGGTGGTTGGGTGGAGCCACATAAACCGTAATTTATCTCATAAAATTTATATTATTATTAAATCAAGTTGTAACAAATTTATATGCACTACAAAACTATGATATTTTAGTGTTTTAATATATTTTTATAATAAACAGTTTATTAATAAAATCGTTTTAATTAATATAACTAAGTACAATGTGTGGGATAAATAGTAGCACTATTAGTATTTAATTTAATAAATTAACTAGCACAATAAAAACATCGTTAAATCATCATTTGTATTGCACCTCTGCTGCCTACCCCTTTAGGGAAAGAGGTGTGATGATATTATGTTATTTGTATTGTGAAAAGTAGAGAGAACGCATTTCCTTACATTTCGAACAGGTATTCGCCGTTTAAAAATAGTGGGATATAATCACAGATTAGAGAGAATATGTCTAAAGGATATAATCAAGACTTAAAATCGCGTACATAACCGACAGCTTGATGGGCTATAAATCTTTACATTCACACAATCATTATTGGACTTTATAAAAATAATATTAAGGTTAAATGTCTTATGGAAGTTTTATAATTTTTTTTAATGCTTGATGTCATGTCTATTGACTGTACCTAAAAAAGTTTGCTATAGAATTTTTAATATTATATGGCTAATTGTTAATATTTAATATAAGTTTCACTTTTAAAAAATTGTAGTGGTTTATAAAAAAAAAAATCCTGATAAAAAAAAAAAAATGCAGTGGTAGTTGAGTTGGGATGGGCACTAGTCATTCCAGAGGTCTGAGAATTTGCGGGTTGGGTCTCACCTGTAACACTGAGTTTGAATAAAATTTCCTGCCTCAGATTGTGCCTGGTGCATGGCAACAAGCACCTGTTACATGGGGACTTAACATATCTGGCGAAATGTGGGTGTTAACACACCCCCCCTCTGCCTACCCCTTCGGGAAAAAGACATGATGTTATGTTTGTTGTAAAAAATAAAATTATACAATGTGTTGAAATTACTAAAGTCTACTTGATATTGTAATAACAGTCTCATTTCTCTGATATGATTGTGAACCTGTTGAATCACAATTTCTCAAAAATAATCAAACATATAAAATTATACAAAATAAATATTATGTAATTTGTAAATTGTTTTTTTATCTAAATGTAATGTAAAATTTAATCCATATAAGTTCAATATTATTCTTAGTCTTTTTAAAGCCAATAATTAGCCTACTAGAAGAAAAAATGTACAAATAAGTAAGTAAAATTAGGCAAATGAAGACTTATTTAATGATTAATTTTGATTTTATTCACCTATTACCACATAAAACTAATTTAACAAAAACATTCTCAAGTGGAATTAGATAATTGTTGTATTATAGCAGCTATTTCTTTTCTTTTAGCACTGGGGTGAATTTTAACTAGCATATCACATGTTGCAATTTGACCATGCTTGTGGGCACATTCTGCCAACCTCTCTGTGTTACACAGTACATGAATACCACAGTCATATCCATTGCTCTGTTGTAAGCATTCCTTGTCCACAAAATTGACTGATCCTGTAAAATATAGAATTTTATAGAACCAAGAACAAGCTTTAAAACATTTATTTCAAGTAATTATTAAATAAAATAAATTTAAATCTTACAATTAATTGGTCTTACCTCCTCTTGAAAAATATGAAATCAAATGACTAGCAAAATCCCAAGCCACATTGTGATTGCTTCCAGCTGATGAATCCAAGTGGTAAAAACAACTTTCAGGCTTTGAGTAAACAAGGAGACTCCAATGGGACCCCCCAGCAGTGTCTGGGGAGTCATTATCATTCAGGGCAAAGAAAACAAACTTCTTATTATTTATATCCAGTGGCTCCAAAAATGTTTTTATTTCTTCTGTTTCAACCATTTTAATACACTGTGTTACTTCGGGAGAAATAAATAACAGTTCACTTGCATCACTGAATAAGGCTCTTTCAAGATATTCAAAATAAAATGATATAATGGTGTCATTTAGCCAATAAGGCCCGTCCAAAAGTTCCAAATCTGACCGATGTAATAATATCTCATGGAAACTCAAAACAACCGAAGCTTTAGCCATTTTTAACATATAACTATCAAGTTTCTTGAATGAGTTTGATTGGGTCCGGTTATAATCTGATAAGTAAGAACAAAATAAACAATAATAAAAATATGTTTATGACTGCGTGGTAAAGGAAGTTTGCCACAATATTAACTTATAATTATTATATTTTCTGGTAGAAATATGATACAAGAACTCACCAAAATAGCTCAACTGGTATCGTTCATTTAATTTTGCGCTTTTTCACATAAATTATCAATCCAACAGTTCAAACTCAATTATCGCTAAGACGAAAGTCTCAGTTAACACAACATTGATAAAGTCCTATACAGTTTTCAAATTGTCCGAGGCATAATTTTGCGATGAATATTTCACAAAAAATATAATAAACCCGTGATGACGAGCGAGAGCTAACACTGTCAGTGTCAATGTTAATGTCACGCATTACAAAATTTGATGGGTTGTCAATGTTATTTTGTATAGTTTTTATTTTGTAAAAACTGTCAAATCAAAGGGAACTAAACCAGTACAGCCATGTATGAAAATGCTAGTGTAATGCATTGCATCTTGGGAGAGTTTGGCGTCAAATAATCAATGGCAGACACGAGGGCCGATTCTGTTGTCACAAATTAGACTAATTAAACTAAATTTTGTGTCTGTCCGCTTCTCCATAAAGACACAAAGTTGGAGAGAAGAATGGACACAAATTTGTTTAGTTTGTGTCTACGGAATCGGCCTTACTGCGGTGTTACTTCGAGAGGAGGATTACCACGATCAAATCAAATCAAACTATATATGTGTATACCATTACCAAATCTCATCGTTTTTCACACCACTTCAATATCATTGAAATAACTTCAATGATCCTCCACATTGCTCGTCAACACAGACTTAAGGTATAAGGTTAAACGGGCCATTTCCGCAACTCGACGTCTAAGCGCCTTTTTTGCGTGTGTGGGAATGATGCTCCTATTCTCGCCAGCCCAGCTCATCCAGATACTTCAGCAGGTTCTTCAACTTACCGAAAACCTCCAGTAGTGAGCTCGGCTGTCCGAGATGTCTTACCCGGTAGTCCACCACACCACACTCCATGATCACGTGAGCAGGCGTTTCTTCCGCCTCCATGCACGCCCTGCACATGGGGCTGTCGGTTATACCTAGGTTGAAAAGGTGTTTGTTAAATGGTCCGTGGCCTGTCATGGCCGCGGTTACCTGACGGAGTTGCATCCTGTTTAGTTTCAGGATGTTCTTTGATAGGCGTGTGTCAATTTCTGGCGCCGCAGTGAAGCCTTTGATTGTTTGCAGTCCTCTGTGTTCTTCCAGATCTCGTTATGAAGTAGTCTGGTTTTCTGCTTGATCTGGTTATTAGACCATTGTTTGGGGAGAGGCACTATCGGTTCCGGTAGACCGTAGACTTTCGTACCTGACCCCCTTCTAGCTAACTCGTCTGCTTTATCATTGCCGCGCGAGTTGCTGTGTCCCTTTTGCCATTGCAGGGTAATGTGGTTATCCTTCCCCGCCATCATCAAGACGTGGTGGATTAGTGTTGAGTGACGTTGAGTGTTTTTAAGTGCTTGCAAAACGGGTTGCTGTCTGTTAGAATTCTTATGTGTTGACCTTGAATGTTCCTTCTTAAGATTTCTTTGGTGGCGGTAATGAAACACAGACTTATTATTACACACTATACTGATTTTATGCAACATGATCCACTCCGAAACAATATTAGGTACAATCATTGAATTATACAGGGTGTCCAAGAAATAGTGCGACATACTGAAGGAGGTGATAGCTGGGATCAATACCTACCAAAATATTAGATGTTTAGCGAAATTTTGTACTTTTTTAAGGTAAAATATACCTTAGCACGAATTTTTTAGCATATCGAGATGAGAAATTCCTTTTCTAGTTTAAGTTTTTACATCAGATTATTCGTGAGTAGTTGCTCTACACATTGACAGATATTTTTCTTATCAATTTATTTTTAAGGTAATCAAGTTTTACTTTAAAATTTTGGGTAATGATTTTCTTATCACTTGACTTTCACGTACTGTGGTAAAAAAATATGTATGGATAGTTTTGAACAACTTGCTTAAAAAATAGCTTGTTTAATGGTGATTTAGGAAAGCTACAACATTGGTGTGTTTTCATTAAAAATTAGGAAATAATGGTACTTTAGTCTCAGAAGAGTCGATTTTGTTGAAAATGTACGTAGCGTGATTTTACTTAAAACCAAAACATGATTATCTTAAAAATAAAACATAAATTGATAAGAAAAAGGCCTATCGATGCGTAGAGCAACTACTCACGAATAATTTGATGTAAAAAAACACTAGAAAAGGAACTTCTCATCCCGATATGCTAACAAATTCATTTCAAGGTAGGTACAGACTTTTCGACTTTTACGAACACTTTGTATAACTTGGAAACCACAAAATTTCGTTGAACATATATTAAGTTATTTTGATCCCAGCTATCACCTCCTTCAGTATGTCGCACTATTTCTTGGACGACCTATATATCTCGTCCGCTATAGTTATTCAGGCGCTAAAAACTCCCATTTTGTATCGTTTTGTAATCAGAGGAATTGTTCGCCACCAAATTCATTAATAAATAATACACTAAACAATACACACTACACTATAAGAAAATTTGCTGAGATTGATATAATTATCAAAGGAATATAGCAAGTAAGAATAAGATTTGTTGGTTTATTTTATAGTTCTGTATGTTTTACATAGAATAGTTTATTCGCTCTTTTTTAAGTAATTTGCGAGGTCACGATCTATGCTGTTTATAGGCCGTCACAAAAGGTACTACGGCCCTGAACGAACAATCCAGTCTGCTGCGCGGTACGCTACAACCGAATCGAGTCCTCTAATCTGTGATCCGAATTCAGACCCTGTATACTCAAATCGTTTACCTTCACCATCTCACATCACCACCAGCCTATATACGTCCTACTGCTGGGCGGAGGCCTCACAACCTGTCCGTCCTACTCTCATCTCTTTAAGCACGATAATATGTGAAAAAACTATTCAAACATCTTAGTAGTAAAGTACTTAATGAATGAGTTTTGTGAATCGTTTTTATTCCTATACCTAGGTACATATCCACATTATTATCTCTAGGCCGTACTTTTATACCACGTTGCCTCGTTGTATGCTGATGGGTAGTTGCAAGATTCAGAACTGGTGTGACCGTGTGACGACCAATTTTGAAAGTGGACAACGACGCCTTTTGAATGTGATGAAAATGGAACTCGATTTATGAAATGATTGCATAATGCTAATATCAGTACATAACACGTGGTATATTATTTCATTTTGAACTTTGTAATTAATGTATCATATGTTGTATGTTATTTTATATGCAATAAAGAGTATAATAATAATATATTAAGACAAAAATATTGCAACACATAATATATCTAGCCATGTCGTGATAAAATACTTGATTAGATAAAACTAGATATTAGTTGACACGTGGAATCCTTATCAAAACCATTGATTTTAATAGCATGATGAAACATCCAGTAAGTATGATTAAATATGTATACCTATTTTATTACATATTGTAATCTAGCAGTGGTAATGGGTATTCCCATGTTTTCAAAAGAAAAATAATTCACGATTTAAATTTCTTTATTACAATATTGTTTTTTTGTAATGTCTAATTGGTAACATGGCCAGTATGTCCGTTATGTTGTGTTACGTCATAGAATAATTAATAAATTAGTTTCGTGAGGAACATCACAAAGGATACGCTAGACTTCTAATTAATAATTTAACAACAACAAATTCACACACATTATCTTTGTCAGTAAAGATATCACAATACTTTTACTCACTACTGTAAACGCAAGATAAATATTAAATATTAATTTTGCTAAACATGTTGCAAATGTAGCAATATGTATTGGTGATTTATTGGGCTAAGCATAAGAAGCAAATTCCAGAAATATTATGGAAAACACTTCCTATTTACTTTAACATTTATTTAATAAAAAGGTTTACTTAGTAGATTCTTTTAAGTATGCAATAAGATCTGCACGTTCATTTGCCTTCTTTAGTCCAGCGAACACCATTTTGGTTCCAGGGATATACTTCTTAGGGTTTTCAAGGTACTCAAAGAGTGTGTCTTCACTCCAAGTGATACCTGAAATCAAAATATAATTCGATCATTATTTCCATAATCTCTATGAGTGTTGTGGGAGTTTGGCACCAAATAAATAAAATCAATTGCAATAGTGTGACACATAAAAGTTCAAAGAAATCTTCTAATTTATATAGGAAGCTAAATAACTCTATAGTTATTTTAGCTTCCTATATAGTTATTTATAGTCCTATATAGTCCTCTATAGTTATTTTAGGATTTGTAGATCTATATCTACAAATCCTGTCTTAGGATAATACAGATCTTAGTTTTTGACTTTGCACTCTTTTTACTATATTTTTTTTCATCTGTGAGCTCTTTCATTATGCAGTTTAATTACAAAAGTATTTAACAATACATATCATTCATATCAGCTTAAACTGATAGCCAATATTGATAAATATTGAATCACAATGTTATGTAACATAATAAAGTTGAACTTTGAGTTTCCCTTATTATTAGTCATTATTTAATATACACACCCATAATATGGTACCACAAATTAATCTACATGGACACTTATGGATGATGTCAACTACATGCAATAAGGGGAAGTATAATCTTAATATAATACAATTGTAATAACATCCAATTTTAATTCAATGTAAACTTCATAACACCAAACATTTAAATAATTTAGTATAATTCTCATGAATATAATGATTGGGATTTCCATGCTCATTATATTAAATTAATGACTGCAATACCAAATTACATTATTTCATAATATTAGGCTATGTTGATATAGTCCAAACTAACCTTTGGCTTTGTTGGCATCTGAGTATGCAAAGCCTGCAGCTTGACCAGTCTTCCGGCCAAAGAAGCCATTTAGATTGGGGCCCACTTTGTGTTTACCGCCAGACTCAACCTATAAATTAAAAACAGAATATAATAAGCATTTTGTAAAAATTATACAAGCTGAAGACTAAATAAAATGGGATATGGCCATAACTATTGCAGGCTGTGAGGATGAGACAAAATATAGCAACATCTTTCTTTTGTGGTAGCCTGTCAATGGTTAGAAAATAGAAACATCTGTTGCTTGAGCACACCAGTGTTCGCTCTAACCTATACCTAGGTGGTGGTGGTGGGTTAAGGAGAAATAGAAGTATGCAAAAGATTCGAGTAGGTTTAATGAAGCTTGTATGGGTTGGTTCAATAGAAACATTGATGTCGGGTAATAAGAAAGATTAGAATAGGTACTTACAGTGTGACATTGTGCACATCTTTGAACAAAGATCTTCTTTCCGTTTTCAGCATTACCAGCAGGGACACCCATTTTTTCTGGAAATTAATATATTAAATTTAATTATTCATAACTTAACAAAAAGTGTACCCTTATTCAATAATAACAAACATTAAAGAAATATTACAGTTTCAAATTATTGATTACAAGCTGTTGCCCACAACCTACTATGGCTTTTTAACGATCTCATGAGAAACCTTTAATCTAAGATGTTGACCAAGGATATAAGGTATCACCATGCAAAATTTCATTTAAATTGGTCCAGCAATTCTGGAGATAAGCGCGTACAAACAGAGACACAAAAAAAAATTTTTTTGGTATTTTCCCTCTTATTACATTCCCATGACTTGGTTTTAAACTTTTTTTTTTCAATGTACAGATATTCGACCTCTACAGTTTTATTATATGTATAGATTATCTTTCAGTGACTTGTTCCTACTGTTAAGTGATGAAATAGTCAGTGCTTATTATAAAATAAGTATTAAAAAGTTACGTAATACTACTACGTAGTACGTAGAGACTTAAAACAATAAATTTAGATCTGTAATGCGGTCAGGATCAATGTCAAGCAGGAATTTCAAGGCACAAGGTGTCGTAATGACAATCATTACGTAAGAGCAAAATTGAGCTGGGGTTTTCTGGGAGCTACTAGGGCTGTGAAAGATCATCTTAAATAATATATTGATTGCTGTAAATCTAGGAAAATCTACGTTTTTAAGGTTATAAAGATGAACACCCTCATCATTTCCAATACGTGTTAAAAAAGGTTAAGGAGCTATGACTAATTCACGCCAGTCACGTGGTTATTAGGGACTTGAACTATACACAGGATTTGTAAAAAAAAAATGTGTAATACTCACTTTAAAATGTTGATAAAATTAAATAGAAATTTTGTCTGAGAGCCAATGCGCGAATACTTCGATTTTTATTTGACTTGACACTGACACCAATCGTGGCTTAAGTACCGTAGCGTAGTAAAGTGATCACACGACTAAAATCGCGTAGGGTGCTCATACGAATACTATACGAACAGCAATGCGCACAACACTAATCAAAGATGACTGTAATCGATTAAATCAATTGAACCAAAATTTTAATAAATAATGTTTTCCGAAAAACATTTTTTTGTGTGTCACTGTTTTTTAACGTAACATTAATAAAACCTACGTAATTCTATTATTGAAGAGCGTTAAAACCTAAGGAAATGATCCCAGTGTACCATTTCAATTTAGCAGAAATTGAATAGTTTGTAGCAAGGCCGTACTCATCGATGTATCTTGTTGGACGGAATTCTCCTACGCCCTACGTCAGCCAATATGACGTCAAAGTATTTTACGTACAACTTATCTCAGTATGTCGTAAGGTAATCACAGATTAGAGAGAATACGTCTAAAAACTCGTAATATTCTTTGCCACTGTGGTAAGAAGTGTACGTCACAGCACGTGTTTTCAAGGTTTTTTGTGAATGAACTTGTATAATAAATTGGTTTCGAATTATCATTGGGACCCGAGACATAGATCTATTTATTTCTACACATACTTTTTGAATTTGAGAGGTGATAATATTAATAATGAAATCCTATTTCGATTTTATAAATTTAATTTCTATCAAGGATTTACCAGGATCTATCATAATATCTTTAACAAAGCAATAATTTTCAAAACACATTGATTACAGTGGCTAGAAATAAAATAGAAAAATGTAAAAATTCTCGATACATAAAATAATTTAGAACTGTATTTTTAATGCCCTCTAGCGAAAATACTTACAAACCTTAAGCAATAGGTAACGGTGCGAGGTTGAGTCTTGAGTTCGTGCGTAATTTCATTTCTGCCTGCTAGATGGCGCTATTTACAAATAGAGGCTTTTATCCGTATCTCTGCACTTGCTACGATCTTTACAAAAATCGATTTCATTTTGTGCACAACATTGTTTACAACAATTTTGACCAGGTTTGGCTATTGCTAGCTAAGACTGAGTTGTTTCAGGTTTCAGAGTTGAAAAAAAAATTTATGCCAATATAATATTTGTTTAAAATCGAAGCCATGCATGGCTCCTAAGAACAGATTTCACTCTGAACTATTTGGTTTGATCATTCTGTATACCGCTGAAACCTTTTACGTGTAATTTAAACATTTTTGCCAACAAACTTTTAATACGATGATAGGTAAAAATAAAACACATAAATTGATACTTCCATAATATGTTTTAAATTTTTTACGTATGTTCATAGTAAAATGTGAAGAACGTCAAACTCTTGTGGTCAAACACTGAGATCAACATTGTATTATGTATTTAAACATACAATGAATACGGATAGAGTGGACCGTTAGATCTCCATTAAAAAGTTTCCGACTTCTAAAGAAAGGTTTTGAGATGCTATTTCCATTTTTTCTTCGGGATTTCCGAAAGACTTATAAAGGATCGAAACGGGCAATGGGTAAATAAATAAATAGTCAATAAATAAGATTCCGCACGGCCTTCCCTCTGAGTATCACTGTGAAAGGAAGGTCACCCGAGCTTTAGCTGCCTTGATTTCCCCGAGGAGGGTTTCAGCTTATTTTTATTGAAAGAAAGTTTTTGAAAGTTGACTGATCTTTTTATTTAGAAGCCCAGCGGGGTATTATGACCCGACCACTCCTAACTGCCTGTTTATTGTGATTACTAAGTGTTGTATTTCTTTATAGTCGTGGGTTCTGGGATGGTGACCGACAATAATTACTGCTGGTTAACTGACTTACTAGTTTATTTATTATTTAATTATACAGACATTTGTAACACGACCTAACTGCAGCTACGGACCCAGTAGAACAGAGGGAGCATAGATTTTACAATTTATAACTAGTAATATTGTTGGCAATGGAACCTCATAGTTTAAGCCAAATACACCACAGTAAGGTATATTTAGAGCGATAAGAAAAAGTAAGAAGATCTATGAGTATTTATGTGACACTACATGCAATGTGTAATGTGTGTAATACATTGGTCATACAAGGTAAAAGATTCCATTATAAAAATATTATTATTCTATACAAACCAACCAAGGATACTACCAACCCATCTCTTCCCTTGGGTGTCGTAAAAGGCGACTAATGGACTTAGAACTGCACATTTGCACAACCATCCAATAGCTTATTGCGGCGACGGGCTCACCACCTTTCACACTGAGTGCAGTCACTGCTTGGTGAAGCGCGGACTAATGCAATGGACTGGTTTTGTGTTGCTTTTGTCTAGTCTCTGACTAACCCTTAGGGGATAATAGTTGTGATTATATGTATGCATGTATACAGACCAGTGAACTAATTAGGAAGTGTTACAGACGGATTACAGACGTAAATCCTTAATCTCGCTTCCCACGGTTGGTGATATTTGCAGACTGACGCAGATTCATGGCGTCTGGCCGACGACTTCAGACAAGAGACAGATTACGGACGAGGCTCTTCCCACGGTTTCACTGCCAGATCGATGCAGATTCATAGCACGCGGCTGATGGCGTCGTACATACGGAACCCGCGCACGAGGATCTTTCAACGGCGGTCAAGCCATCTTTGTCATTCCACAATGCAAAGTGACAGAGAACGCATCGCCAAAGCTGCGCCAAATAAAAACAGTTTAGTGGAATAGTTCCATCCTTCAATTTTTTTTTATTCGGATCCAGGCATTTTAGGTATTGTTTTTATTTGTGTGCTCTGGAACGTCTGCATGGAACCGAAGAATTCCATAATAAAATCAAAAACTACGCCATCGCAACTGCTAGATAACAATATGTAATGAAATAGGTATACATATTTAATCACACTTAAAGCTTAGTGGAGGATTTATCATGCTATGCTACATAAATACATTCATCGATCTAACCTACGCGCTCACACCCACCTTTGATGTTACCGCTTCGCCCCGGATCGGCACAGACATGTCTGTGCGTCTGCAAGAGCGTCGGACGCTTCTCTTCCCACGGTCAGCGGTGCAGGTAGATCTGCGTTGGTCTGCCAGTAACACCGACAATGGGAATCGATCTGAAATCGGTATTATAGTGAGGAATAGATTATATATTTAACGCTGCGACATTATATCAATCAACAATACCTATCTCAATCAAATCGGCAGACTATATTTTTTATTGGTAAATTTTCTAAAAAGAGGACCTACGTATATTTGTCATAATTCTGCGTGTAGAAATATGAAGCACGAAAATGAACAATTTTGCTAGCAGCTGCAACCAGGATTCTATGTGAAAAAATGCGCTCGAATTCTCAAAAATTCTACATGTATCACACCACAAGGTACAAGGTAGTTTCAAACGATACTGAATTAAGGAGATCTTTATTGTATGAATACGTATATTATGTACCTTTATTACTAAGTAAATTCTTGAGTAGTGTTCACATCTAACGCAATATTTCTTGATTTTCAGACGTTGCGATCCCATAAAATTAATTATAAATAACTATGGGTGGATTAACAAAAATTTATTGCATCCCTTGTTATCTCTTATAACAAAACTGCCCATAAAAGTGTCTAACAGAGTACCTTCAAGTTTTACTCATGTTTAATCACCTTCTTTACCTTTATCTCAGTCTGTCTTGTTATCTACCTAGGTTGGTACTAAATCAACCTGTGGATCTTTTAGTTAGTAATAAACAAAATATTGAATGTGTGAAGGGATTATTTTAGGAACTTTATTTGCTAGCGCGGTCTTCTTCGCCTGGTTAGGGCGGAAGTGTGGGCCTGTGAGCCACCTGAACGAAGAGAGATGATGATGACCGGGGATCATTCCACACGTCTGGGTAGCTTTGGGCTTCTCTTTGCCCCGTTTCCTTTTTTTCTGTACCCTTTCCTCATCTCGACGTGTCATGCCCGGCGCGTCGCCCACGACGAGTTGAGCTGCTTAGCTCACAGGTTCCTGTGGCGATCTGCGAGCCATGGCTGGTGGCGGTGGCATCTCCCTCCTCACCGTTGGCGGTGACAGGTCTCTGGGCAGTGGTCGCCCGGGAGAGTCTGCTTGCCTGGGGATCCATAGACCCTATGGAGGTGGGGTTTGGTGGCCATTGTCGGCGCTGTCGAAAATTCAACGCGCTAGCTGGCCGATGAGCTTCTCCGCCGTCGGTAGCCACAGATCCCTGGCGATGACATCATTCCGAACGTAACACCCGGCTCCTGTCAGCACGCGGAAGGAGATGTTTTTCTAGTACTGCAGTCTGGAACGCTGGGTCGGGGAGCACAAAGCACGTCGAGCGCGAGGTCTTATACACGATCAGCTTCGCGATCTTTATTTAGCATGAAACTACATAACTGGATATTGGAGCTGTCTAAGACATGAGCGTCAACAAGGTCTGGTCATGTGGGTGTTTTAGTCACCTATCGAAGCAAAATGGCATTATTTTTAATAGGTATCGAAATCAAAGCGTATATGAACCACTATCTTCATGGTAACATCCTTCAGGGAAGCTTAAGTTTTTATCAAATTGCATGATTTTATAGATAAAGTTCTAACTTGTCCTGTAGAACTTTGGGTAGTCAAAGTACCTAAAACAAGACTCAGTGTACCTAATAGTTTTTAACGATTGTCATTGTCACTAGGAAAATTTCCTTCCATATCTACAACTATCCTTTAACTTTTACAGTCTGAATAATTTAATAGGTGCATTTTGACAGATGAGCTTTATGGACTTATATTGGTATGGGAATCGATTAATCTCACTAGAAACAACTGTCAAAATGCACCTTTTAAATTATTCAGACTGTAAGATAAGAAGGCCGAAGAAAAGATGCATGGATTTTGCGAATAATGTTATAGGTATTATTTATATTTAAAAAAATTATAAATAATATTATTGTAATGAAGCGAACATGTCTATTCGTTCGTAGTCATCAAAAATATCGAACAAAGTTTGCTAATAACCGTTGATTAGGTATACTGTGGATGTAATGGAGATCTGATGAGACAAACAACGTTATATCAAAAGATCTATGGGATATATCAACAGACCTTCTAAAAATAATAATAAATGAAATATCACCTCATTTAGCATATATATTCAATAAATGTATTGATGAAAGATAGTTCCCTGATTTGATGAAACATAGTAAAATCATTCCACTATTTAAAGCAGGCGATAAGAGTGATCCATCAAACTTAAGAAAATTATTACATGAAAAGCAATTTGGTTTCACTAAAAATAGATGTACTACGGATGCGGGCGTCGCACTCATCAAACATATATTTGACGCATGGGAGAATAAGCAAGTTGCAATAGGTATTTTCTGTGATCTCTCAAAAGCGTTTGATTGTGTGGATCACCAAATTTTGTTAGTAAAATTGAAACATTATGGAGCTTCGGAAACTGCTATGCGCCTGTTAGATTTAAAGAGATAGAGATTTATTTATTGCAAAAATAATAATTTTATTATTATTTTAGTTTATTTATATTTCTTTCCTATAATGTTTTATAAATAATAAAAAATGAAGTGTTTAAACTTGATGAAATGAAATGAAGTTCATTGTGAACTTGGTCGGAATCATAACAGTAACTGAATAAATGAATACTCGGATATTGTTAATAAAAAGCAAAAACATCAGTTTGTTGATTGAAAATAATGTCAAATATAAATATACGTGATGATAATTAATATTCTATGATTCTTTAGTTTCTGATAAATGTTTGCCAATTGAATAATGTTTTTAACGTTTCTGTACTATAACGACAGTCATAAAAGTTACTTAATTATAAATAATCAATAATGAAATAAGATGAATATTTGAATAAATCATTAATAAATGAATATATTAATTTGTTATAAAATTAAAGAAGTGATTTTACTATTTTCTAAAATGCTTACAGTTGTTATTAAAAATAATTCAATATGTGCAGATTTCTGATTGGTCATTGTAACCTTACTCACTAGGCAGTATTGGGACTATTTTGTAAATATTAGAATATACTATAAGCCTTTGAATTGTAACATTTATACAATACAATTATTGGATTTATCACATTTTATATTTAAATTAAATTAACTGTATTTAAAATAAAGTAGCACATGTTGCGTTGTGATTAGTCAATCTACCCGCCGCCCGGGTGGTTGGCGCCGTGATACGATTTATAAGGCCTAGTACTGAGTCGAGGAGATTATTATTATTGTATCATCCTTTCTAGACGAATCGCTGCTTAGTATTCAAGTTAAAAAGTACCTAAGTACGTGGCTACATGGTAAAAGTTATAACGTATTATATGGCGATACATCATATTTGAGATAAGTATAATTCTGTTTAACTTTAAACTGTTTATATTGCAGTGGTTGTAACAAAGCTATGATTTTATGTTTTAATTGTTTCTGGGATGTGTTAATATTGATAATTATGATGATGTGAAGTTAGACTTTGTGATAGTTGCTATGGCAAGGAACAAAAATGGTTGTCACCCATCATGAGGGGCGCGTTAGGGCTCCCCATTTCCTTGCTTTATATTATATAATGTATAGTTTCACCAATTCAGTAATGTTTATCAAAGCAGTACCTACCTAATGTTGTGATCATTAGAGCAATAATTTATTCTGTGATATTATGTCGTAATGAGTCTGTTTACTAAAAGAATTATGGTTAAAAATAATGTAGGTTCTGGTTCTATTGTAAGCAAAAAAGAAGCTTTATGTATAAGCTTGTTGAAATAAATGAATCTTTATGTGTACATATATATATTGTGGTATGAAATAAATGTATTGGTTATTATTTGTCCAGTATTTATTCAAATACCCCCTCCTGATTGATATTTTTTTAACACGCCTTATAGCATCGTATCTTACGGATCGAATTAAAAAAGTTAACATAAATGGTACTAATTATTCAGGTGCGCCTCTGCATATGGGAGTGCCCCAGGGCTCTATATTGGGACCCTTATTATTCCTAATATATATTAATGACTTGCCTTGCTTTGCTAAAGGCCTTTGTGAGATAGTTTTGTTTGCTGTTGACACTTCTTTGATTTTCAAAACTGACAGACGCAATAACGTATCTGACGAAGTAAACAATGCTCTCTCACAAGTCTTGCATTGGTTCAATATTAATAACCTTGCACTGAATTCTAAGAAAACAAAATGTATTAAATTTTGTATGCCTAACGTAAATCAGATCGGTACTCAAATTTATATAAAGGAGAGGAACGTATAGAAATAATTAATTCTACAACTTTTCTTGAAATTACTGTGGACTCTAAACTGTAATGGGGTCCACATATTACGGCTCTAGCCGGAAGACTAAATTCAGCTGCGCATGCAGTTAGAAAAACATGGCAGCTCACTGATGTTGAAACAGCGAGTTTAGTTTATTTCCGCTGCTGCCTATCTTTGTAATTCAAAAGAGAGCCATTCGTGCCATATACAACCTTATACCACGTGACTCGCTCAAGGAATAGTTTAAGGAAATTGATATATTAACTGTGGCGTCTCAATACTTCTTTGATTGTATTATGTATGTACGTAAACACTATGATACTTTCCTTAAAAATTCTGACTGCCATAGCCTCAACACCAGAAATAAGCATAAGCTCGTCGTTCCAAGCCTCAGACTTCACAAGACTGTTAAATGTTTTATAGGAATCAGCATAAGAATGTATAATAGGCTGCCTCAAAGTTTTATTGACTTGCCCCTGCATATTAATGAAAAAGGGTATTATAAAATAGAAGATAATTTTAACGTTAAAAATTCGTGGCTACTATAATTTGCTCCTCTGCACATACAATATTAAAAATGTTCTAAATTCCTCTTGTTATTATGGCTGTTTAAAAAAAGGCTAACTATTGAGTTTCTTGCGGCACTTCTTCTCAACAGGCCATTCACTTCGAAGGGCTAGTAGGGAAAAAAAAATATTGCAGAATAAATAAATTATTTCATTTCATTTCATGCAACCATTGAATTCCTTTTATTTGTTTTTATAAAATGATTAAAAAAGAAGAAACTATCGTATTTCTGTCAGCCCTGAGCGCATCTCTAGGGACAGATATTGTTTATTCATGAGCATGGAAAACATTGGCAAGCACTCCAATCGGTGTTTTATCGTGACCTATCTCTAGGGCCCAAATGAGTGATCATCAAGCTCTATTTTGTGGTACTATTCTATTCTAAGTATTGTAATTCAATAAAGAGCGAAAAAAAGGTCTCTGTCTTGTAGTATGTTTTTATTTTATTTGGGATATTTATAGTCCCATAGATATAGGATAAATAGTAACAATAAATTGCATACATAGATTAAGTAAAAACTAGAAATGCGCCGAATATTCGTTTTGTATTCGGTATTCGGCGTATTCGGCATCATTTCCACTATTTGTATTCGGCCGAATTATTCGGTGTTTGTGCCGAATATATTCGGTTGTATTTTCTTAGCTAGATGACCGGGTATAGAACAAAAAGACATAACTTCGTCTGAGAGATTTATGTTTCTCATGTCAACATAATGATTTCATAGTGATTTCATTGGTAGCTTACGAAACTACACTTACACTACGCCTGTAGTGACACGAAATGTACATGTTGTCTAAGATGTTTCCGTGGCTTAGCAAAGTAATTGTACACTGAATAATTCGGCCGAATATCCGGTTCGGTAGAGGTTAAACCGAATAATATTCGGTATTCGGTTATTCAGCGAAACCACTATTCGGCGCATCTCTAGTAAAAACCATGCAAAACACAATTTTGAATCCAGAGCGGAATGAAGAATTATAAATTAATGAAGAGGGATTTAGGTCGCCCGAGATTAAAAGACTTGTATCCCCGAAAAGTATACTCTACTTCATACACCAACTGTAGCAATAGGAGTAAGAAGTAGTAATAATAAGAGAATTCATCGTTATCAGGCTGGTTGTGCTCGAATGCGAATCACGTGGCCATGGAATTGTTATTGTTCTTTTTTTCAAAAACAAAACTGGTTGTTTTTGGTTGCTTTTAGTTGTTTTGGTAGATTTTAGTGGTTTCTGATTGTTTTGGTCACTTTTGGTTGGTTTTGGTTATTTTTGGTAAATTTTCGTTGCTTTTGGTAGTTTTTGGTTGTTTTGGTCGCTTTGGGTTGTTTTGGTCACTTTTGGTTGTTTTAGGTTGTTTTGGCTGTTTTTGGTTGTTTTGGTCGTTTTTGGTTCTTTTTCGTAGTTCTTGGTAGTTTTTGGTTGCTTTGGTCGCTTTTGCCTGTTTTGTCGCTTTTGGTCCTTTGGTTGTCTTGGCTGTTTTGATTGTTAAAAAAAATGAACAATAACAATTCCATGGCCAATGTGATTCGGATTCGAGCACGACCAACCTGATTTCCTATCATAAATCCTCTTTTTTTTACTCCTTTTTACTTGTTGCTACAGTTGGTATATAAAGTAGAGTATACTTTCCGGAAAGACCTAGAATCAGAAAAAAGACTATTACTAAGAAAAGAAGTGAATGTTGAGCTGACAGGGAATAGTGGAAGAGGAAGACATGTATCTAGAGTAGGAATAAAGCCGAAAGATAAAGAGTTTACTGATCTACATATGAATTAAACAAGAATTTTTACATTTAAACAAACAAAATTTGTATGCCAGGCTTATATAAATATTTGAATTTTGTTAAAAAAGTTCGTGAATAAGTAATTAATTGGGTGAAGAATTGGTGATAAATGAAGTCGTGAAAATATGACTCTTCATGAAATTCAAAGCCTAATATAGACAATTTTGTTTCCCGATTCCACTTACCCTTTTCCCTTAATTATGCGGCCCATGAGACTTCAATGGAATCTTAAATTTGCAATATCGTTTGGATCTTTAGAAACAATTAAAAGAGAATAAGCGAATGCCTTAGATTAAACGGATAGCGAAAGTGAATTTACTGTTGCCATTATGAAAAGATCCAGATCGTAAACCCCGAGTTGAAACCTCTTAATAGCTGAGCCGGCAACAAATTATTCAAATTCTTGCCTTCCGATAAAATATCTGGAGGAAAATGTTGTCAATAAATTTAGTAATGAAATTTCTTATTTCCAGTAAGGTTTTTATGTAATACATAGACATGTACAGTATCGGTCAATAGTGGCGATCAATTCTCCAAAAAACTAGCGTGAAGGTGTGAAGTGGACTTACGACATGTCTCTATTAAATCTTACTATGTTTCGCACGCACACATCCACAATAATGTAACTATAACGCTCTGCTGTTAACGCTTATAACATTAATGCTGAATTTGAGCAGTGGTTTTATATCGCCTTAAAACAAAGCTGTATTGACTTTGAAAGAAAGAGTATACCTTCTATCTTTGAACACATTGAACACATGCACATCATTTATTCACAGATATGCTGTATGATAAGTTATTGTGTGTGACTCGTGCGCAGGCTAGTTTCGCACTTAAAGGGATCGCCACTTATGACCGTCGATTGAACTTGAGCGGAAAACAAGAATAAGCGGCAGGTCTTATTTGACTGTGATGAATTTATAGAGGTTTCCTTAAAATAAATATTTTTGACTGATAGATGTTTCAAAACTAAGAACGACTCACGATTCTATTATTTCAGTACACCTCTAAAGCTTAAAGTAATTGTCGTTGATGAAAATTGTACCTTTAATACCTTTAATAAAATACCTTTTCAAAGCATATTAAAAATAATGTAACAATAATTAGGTACTAACATTTATAACATAATAATTACAATATCATCAGAAGGGTTCTCAAGACGAGCTATAAGACTTGTCGTTGGTCCCAGATTGATAAGCGGTATGGAGCCCTTAAATCTCCGGGGGATTTCGCAACACGTATGAAAAAAGAATCGTGATCGGAAGAGAAATACGATATGTCTACGGTTAAGATACTTACTAAGTATCGTCGTACTGCTTTGGGCGTTTAGAGTATGAATGAAAGCAGGCTCACAAGGCAGGCAAATTAGGGCAATGAATGGGAAAGTTGGAGGTTTAAGGGAACCTTGAATAAATCGAGTATGTTCTAAAATATATCAATCAATAATTACTGTCTATAAATTTGATTACTTTTTAATGTTATTGGTTTATAATAATAACATTAATGGATATAACACCAGATTTTAAATATATTATTGAATTATATATTTTTCTTTTTTATATATATTTAATTTTATTACTAGTTTTGTGAAATATATTATTGATTTTTTTTCTTTTTGATATTAATTAATTTTATTACTATACCGTAACAACTTTTACATATACGCAGATTATGGTAGTTTTCAAAAGAAAAGTATTTGTTATACTTTATGCATGAGTTTTCTATAAACAAGTGCTAGGTTTATGGAAATAATAGTTCCAAAGATTTATCATTATTTTTCCAGGTATGTAAACTTGTTGCGTTTATATTTTACGCAGGTCGGTCAATTATTTAAACCGTTTATGTTCAACTGTTACGTTGTGACGGTCCGACGTTTAATCTCTCAAATTAGGGGACCTGTTTTGTCGGATCCCTTTCAATCCACCGTAGAAGATTAATTTCCAACATACCGGGGACCAGACTTATTCTATGGTGGAGGCAAGCAAATAATACACATTACAATTAAGTACGAAAATTATCTCATAATAAAAACCCTTGTAACGGTTCCATTTCGGGTAGAGGATACTATAACTTTCTGAATAAGTTCTTCCGTGCTTTAAAACGCAATTCTATTCCAGTTGATAAAGTTTCATCACCAATACAAATGGGACCAGTGTGGTGTTGTCATTACACATTATGTGTCTTTTTCATATAGGATCTATTACCAACAGTGTGACGTATATATTAGGTCCTTACCTATGAAATTGGTGTTTTGTATGGAGATTTTGGGGAATTCTGCATTTTCCATACTAATTTCTTTTTCAGTTTTCTTCACAACGACAAATCCAAAGATAATAATATGTGGCATCTATCATTAGACAAGCTTTAGTAATATGTGTAATATCACACTTCATAAAAATTATTTATCGTTTTTAAGTGAATGCAAATAAAATGATGTATTCGGGAGGCACTTAAAAAGAGTAGTCTCCGTGTCCAATTTTAACACAATTAAACTTACAACAAATTATCAAAACAAATCAAAAGAGCTCAAAAATATAGTCTTTTTTTATACGAGGTAATTATTTTTAGGAATACTCTGAATCTTAATAGTTACAGACAAAATACTAAGAGAGAAAAAAACACCAATTTCATAGGTAAGGACCCAATAGAATCATGATCAGACGCTTTCTTATTATAAAACAATCGTTGGCGCATAAAAACCCCTATAAACACAATCACCTTGTTTTACGTCCTAATCGTAATGTATAGAAGTTGCCGGTTTTATCTGCCGCATATAAATTTCGCACTACACAGAATAGACACAACATGTATCCCTTTGTCCCGCCCCGTACAATACGGGCTTTATGTGATTAATAACGATTTACGATTACGTGTCTGGCACATAAAGACGTGTTGATTTCACTACTGGTGGGACACAACGAGCTTAAATGGAACGGAAATAGTACGCGTTTAAGATAGACATATCGATGGGGTCTTACAAAGCTTTTTGCTCTACTGCTAGTGTAAGGTATTCTTGAAATACATAGCAAGATCTCGTAGGTTTTAGCGACGTCCCTGGTAGAATGTTTTTTACTACGATTTTAACGTGTCATTATCTTGGTTAAAGGTCACATCAGGGCCGTGTGTGTTCTGTCAGTTGCAGACAGAATATACAAAAATTGCCTGTGGACTCTATCACCGTGCCTGTGACGACAGTGGAACTTTCAGTGTGTTCTTTTTTAGATCACGGCTCATTCAGCTCCCGGACGATCCTGATGTGTGGATGGTCTATCCTATCTATGGTTTAGAGTTCCAGTAGAGGATGTTCCTGTGATGAATTCTAGTCATGGATACAAGATACAAGATTGCTTAGCATATTTGTATTGTATAAAAGTTTTTATCTAATCATCCGACACCAAATACAAAAAATGCCTTAAACTGGTAACTCCGGGCAACTTGATCGATGTAGTAAATATTTATTTTATTTGATCGCAAAGTAATTTACAACTGTTGTGATAACATTAAATCCAAGAAAACATTACTATCGCGGCGATTACTCCACAAAAATAAAATACTTTTAACCTCAGATATACGTTGTCGCAAAAACTGTCTCTCCTTAAAATATTTAGCTATAAACCTAAAATATCCCTTTTACCGACACTCCAGACTGTTCTTCCAATTAATTGAGCCATCGATCGAGCCTTCAAACTCAATGAATGTTGTATTTTTGGCAAAGGGTGTGTTCATTTTAAGTGCGGAGTAAATATGAGATTATAGTAATAACCTAAAGTATTTATAGTCTAATTGCTTACAATATCAAGTTAAGTGTAAATGTAATTGTACAGCCAAGTTCAAAAATATTTGACAGGTGACAGTCTTTATTCTCTTCCAATTAGAGTCATTTACTGTCAAACGTGCATCATATCTTGAACTCGACTGCACTTGATTATATAATTAATTTAGGAAATTCAATATCTAGTAGTGAACTAATGTGTTCATTAGAGTATGTAAATACCTAAACTAAATAAATAATTTGATTATATTTACTGTTCAATTCAAAAGCATTTATTCAGCTCGCCATGCATTTTAGCGCATGGTAATGAATGTCATAAACATTTTACAATATTTCGTGAAAGAGAAAAACTACGCCTAGAATTTTGATGTATCATGTCATTTTTCTTTTACTACAAAGCTGCACTTATCACCTTGCACGACATGAATTTAAGCTGCATCAGAACACAAGAGATAAAATCGTAACCGTGATATTATCAACACCCCACGGAATTTCGGTGTCGCAAGGCATTTTTTTACCCTTTTGCGAAGATTTTTCACGCCTGACCAATTATGCCTCTCCTATAAAACCTAGGACCGGTTCTGCGTGGAACATTTTCGCAATTATCGGTCCCTGATGCTGTGGACTGATTGCAGTGACTATCGATTGTACCAATTGGCGAAACAGTTCTCTAACATTCTCTAGTCTCTGCAGTTAGGTATAGTGCTACATTTCGTCGCTAGGATAATTATTTATTTATGTATGATTTAATATAAATATATGAAATTCGTGGTATTTTGTTTTCATACATAATTTATGAAGAGAATTTGTAAGTCTT
This sequence comes from Parapoynx stratiotata, assembly GCA_910589355.1. Taxonomy (NCBI): domain Eukaryota; kingdom Metazoa; phylum Arthropoda; class Insecta; order Lepidoptera; family Crambidae; genus Parapoynx; species Parapoynx stratiotata. Next base: position 8,032,635 of record OU342473.1, read on the forward strand.
AAAAGAATTAGAACTTTGTGAGACATTCTATTGTTGATCCTTTATTTGCCAAACTAGAAATATTAAGTTATGTGAATCTTTTGAAGCATTACTTACTATTCGTATAAAATGTGTTGTGAGTCACAGGGTATTATAATTAAAGACCTACACCCTTACTAATAAACGAGGTATAATGTTGAAATAGTTATTCAGTGTTTTGTCTTCGTCAGACATTCAGAAGACAGTAAGTAGTTGTCAGAAAGTGACAAAACACTGAGTAACTATTCCTTCCATAAAGCTCGTTTATTAGTAAGGGGGCTAATCTTTAAAAAAACTGTCCGGAAAATTTAAACCGATAGGAATAATGTTTCAAATGCATGGGCCTTATCACTTTTTGTAATATTGGGTCCTTACATATGAAATTGGCGTTTTGTATGGGAGGAACAAAAAGACAAATATTTTTAAATATAATATATTTAATTGATCAAAGTATGAACCATTGTTTTATGTGCACTTTTGTCATCTAATAGGAAGTTAATTGATCCCTTTACTAAAAAAACCAGTCGGACGGGAATCAATAAAATCTATGAAGGCGACTTGGACTGCCCCATCAGAGTTGAATTTTTTCCCTTGCAAGAAGTTATCCAAATTTCGAAAAAAATGGTAATATGTTGGAGCAAGGTCCGGGGAGTACGGAGGATGTCTTAGACATTCCAATTGAAGCTCTTCTAATTTGGTTGCAGTGTGTGGTCTAGCGTTGTCGTGAAGCAGCAGTGGCGTGGAGCGATTAACCAGCCTAGGTTGTTTAGCCGCTAGCTTTTCCATCATGGTTTGCAATTGCTGACAAAAGACATCAGCCGTAATAGTCTGACCAGATTTGAGAAAACTGTAATGAACAATACCGGCACTAGTCCACCAAACGCTTACAAGTAACTTTTTTGGGGTTAATTTTCGCTTGGGGCAGGATTTGGCTGGCTGGCAAGGATCCAACCATTGCACTGAGCGCTTCCGATTATCGTAGAGAATCCATTTTTCATCACAGGTAATGATTCGGTTTAAAATACCTTCATTATTGTGCCGGTTCAGTAATGTAACGCAGCAGTCGACACGCGTTTACCGGTTTGCTTCCATTGATGTATAATACACTAGATTTGCAAACTGCATTAAATTGCGTCAAAAAAAGCGTAGCCGTTTCCGAAACTCAACGACGTAGCTTTGAAACCACTAAACATTGAAAAGATAAACATATATCTATCTCACTTACGCAAGTCGCAAAAGCTACAGCGCAGTGACTGTACCGTCTCGCTCAGATTAGACTGGATTAGACATATCGCAATGTCAAAGTACAATGGTGGAAGTGTTCCCTGCTCGTGAAATTTTACCCCATTTTAATTTTTTAATAATATATATTATTTTTAAATAATTATATTAATATTTTTTATTTCTTATTGGATGTATTTAATCAAGCTTAAAGATATTGTGTTTTGGTAATAAGGTATTATGGGCTGTAGAGCAATGCTTACATACATAAATACTTATTTAAAAATGAAGTAAATAAGTATTAGAAAAAAGTGTCGTGAGTGTAAGACGTGTCGATTTTTATAAATAATTCATTTTGCAAAATTAAATGTTACTAATGCTTGGTAATAATATAAAAGAGATTTTCATATTATTATTATTTATTACGCAAAATTACAGGTGGCGAGTCTGTTGCCATGCATCGGCGACCATACGAAATACGTCGTAATATACTTTAATAACTTGATGTACTGTAAAATGTAAAAATAAATATTCAAAACTACTGATAATATGAACAGATAACCGAGCTTTCTCTTTGTAAAATAATTTTAAAAATCGAGTCGGTAGATCCAGAGATTATTCCCTTCAACGTCGCAAACTCGTAAGATCGCAAACTTTACCTTTGTTATGTATAGATAAAAACATCACCAACAATAACGATTGTAATGAGACAAATAAATATGACAACTTTTGCGGCATATTTTGTCTTCATCAGGAAATTGCTTCGAACATAATGATTGTCGAGTTTGTTGGAAACCAGTCTGTCTCCTTCCGCAGCAATCGGATATTTTTAATCCACCTATCTCGGCTTGCTGCATTTTTAGGCAATGTGCAACTTTGTTACTATTTAAAAACCTACATAAAATCACTGATTCCATAAATTACAACATTCTCCCATAAATATGGGAAACCAAAAATGAGTTTTTAATGGCAGCACTGAACCAATTTTAACACATTTTACATTTTAATTAGTTTTTACGTAAATATGAGCATAAAAAAACAAACTCACGTGTGGAAAGTAACACCCATGGTTTTATTATGTTTTTGGGACCTGGATTCGCACGTTTTGACTGCACATTTACCCATAATTAATTTTTTTTTGTCCCGCTTTACTTGGTTGACGTCTCACAGAGCACTAACTGACATAAGCCTCGTATATGGCTGTGGCCATATACCTAGTGGCTACGCTTTAACGCGGTTACTACAGATCTAGTGTTATATACATCAATGTTTGCTTCAGTCAATTCGTGAGGTACTCACCATTCAAGCTTTTTAATCTTCCCAATTGGCTTCAAGTGAATTAAAACAGTTTTATAACTAACATCGCAGCCTGCAGCTAACTCGGACGTGGTTTGCGATGGATCCGCTTCTACAATAGCCTTCAATTCTTCATTATCAACTTGGGTCTCAGGCCGTCGGAACCAAAAACGAACTGTGTTTTCTTTTGCAACACGACCGCCATACACATCATTCACCCTTCGAGTAGTTTCCGCAGCACTAGTGCCACGGCGGTACTCGTATTCGTAAATAATGCGATACTTTAATTTTTCCATTTTGTAAAATGAGTGACGCAAACAGATAAAACAGAGGAAAAAAACAAATGAATGACAGTCATCAAAGCACAAATACAAATTTGAATTTGGAATTCTTTACCAAAGAGGAAATAATCGTGATTAAAGTGGCCAGTACGAAAAACGCCAATTTCATATGTAAGGACCTAATATGTGTGGCTCGTTCAGTATTTTTGAGCTTGTTTTAATATTGGGTCCTTACCTATGAAATTGGTGTTTTTATTCTGTCTTAGCAATTTGTCCGTAACTATTAAGTTACAGAACATTCTTATAAAATTGCCTCTTCTAAAAATAGACCATATATTTAAGGTCGTATTATTTATTTTGATAATTTTTTGTAAGTTTAATTGTGTTAAAATTAGACACAAAGACAATTATTTTTAACTGCCTCCCGAATACATCATTTGATTTGCATTAACATAAAAACGATGAATAATTTTTATCAAGCGTGTTCACACACATATTGCTAAAGCTTGTCTAATGATACATGCCAAATAATATTCTCTATTCAGACTCGAACAGTAATTTATGTTACACCTCCTATAGTACCTATACATTGTGAAAAGCTGCATTTTATTCTATGCAGAAGTTTTTGCATGAAGTGCATTCAAAATATAATGAAGTAGGTACACTTTGTCTTTCAATGTCGAAAATAAAGCTACCTTCGTCATGGTCAGGCCGTGGATGGATGACCAAAACTTTGTGATCTCAAACTCCTCCGTGCTTCGGAAAGAACGTTAAGCCGTTGGTCCCGATTGCTATTGCACCCGTTCCTACACACCAACCAGCATTGGGGCAGCGTGGTGGTGCTACGGCCCGTACTCCTCATGTGTATGTTTCCGTGAGGAAGGCCCAGCAGCCCAGCAGTAGGACGGTTAGGTTATTATTTGTAGGATATACAAATTATAAAAAAAAATACAAAAAAACAACTTATCTCCTAAAGAAAACAAAAAAAACCTTAACTCCAGTAAAGGAGGAACATGAGAAGCTGCTAAGATGTCGACGCAAGTTACATCCCACAATAAAGCACGACCCATTCTCCAGGGAAACAGAGTCATTCCATCTGGTCTCTTGCCATAATCACGAGCCAATGCGTTCGGTTTTAGAACAGATAGAGCAATAGCCCATATCACAGCCCAACTGAAGCAATAGCCCGACGAATGACAGTGTTAATTTCGGAGTGTCTTAAAATTCTGCCTGCACTTCTGGATTCGAAGACCATGGTGACCAAGTGCATCAACGGCAATACCACAATGATAGCAATGAGGTACCTACATCGAAGACGGTCCCAATACGCAAATATGGAGCCTTGCGAAAACTACTGCTGTCTAAAAGTCATATAGGTGATGTATGTTAGCAGCATGTGGGTGTAAACCTCTGCCTAGCGTTTCAGGAACAAAGGTGTGATGATATGTTGTGGTTGTAATTTTGTTTTAATAAAAGACCCCTCATATTAGTAGGTACCTATTTATTTTTATTCCTATTATATGACTTTAGAATACCAAAATACAATTCAGAACAACGTTAATCAATATCTTCAGTTAAGATTGTATTTTGTTATGGTTTCGAAAATTTTCTAGATAAAAGTATAATATTTATAACTTTCTGAATAATTCATTTCGTAATCGTTTCATCTTGTCGCGGGAGATGGTACACAAATTTGTGGGTAACAAGTTTTCCTCTCCGAGAATAATGGAAAAATTTAGTGCGGAAAAATGTTTAGGTAGTATCGGTTTTAGCGAAAATACAAAAGGAATCAAACTACAAAGTAAAGAAAAGTGTTCGTTTCTGACACAGACCTTTTGTGAGGGAAATAAGAAGTGAAAATATGAATAATCTCGTATTTTTAAGGGTTGCTCCAAAAATCTGTGTAAGAAAGCAAAACGTCCTCTTTTTGTAGGAATACGAGTATAGATAGATACATGATAGATATCAAACCTTATTGATCTGTACAATGCAATCTAAAAAGTAAATTTGGTGACAAATATTATTAGCATACAGACAATGAAATTTTCTTTGTTCACCGTGGATGCTCCGTTGGGAGTATCGTTACACATGTCTGCGTGGCAAACTGAACATGACTTGTATCTAGGACCAGGGATATCTGTGTCGTCACACGATTTACCGCAGTCTCGAGTGAGAATCCAGGTATCTAAAAAAAATTATGGTTTTTAAGGACCTCAGCAATTAATTGTCATGTTGATAAAAATAGGTTGAATATTTAATAGGATCTAGGATGATAATCAAGTTTTCTGAAAAATAATACAAGTAAAATATTTTAAGGACTGGTAAGTACTGGTCAAAGGTGACCAGTACTTACCAGTCCTTAAAATATTTAAATCAAAGGATTAATATATTTAGGACACTATTTTGCTTGTACCATTCATTAATGTATTAATGACATCCAAAATTCAAGACACTGCATTGTGTACTGACAAGCAGTTTTTTTTTGTAAAAAAAGGCATAATAAAAATCTCTAACTTCTACAATGTCTGTATACAATTACCTACTATATCTACCAACTGAACAGTAAATGACTCTTATTAAAAGGTTTTAAAGTTACTTTAGTCAGCGTATGAATATTTTTGCACCTGACAGTGCTTGGGCATTATTACTATTATATATTTAAAGCATTTTCAGCTCAATTTCCTGGAAGAGCAAATATATTTAATATTGAAAGATTAATTATATTTAATATGTTATGGAAACTTACTACGTGAACTCCAAAAAGTTTTGGTGACACAAGCTTCGTGTCCTTTGCGACAATACTTGACTGTTGTTCGTCTGTCCGGCATCCAGCATGTAGGGTTGTTGACGGTACTACATGCATAACATACTCTACTATGTTCTAATAGGGTCATTTTTGAAACTGATAACTCTCTTATACCAACGCCTTTTGCTGGGTCATTTAACACATTTTCATTCAAGTCTCCATATCTTCTTAAACCATTGTTGTCACTACTTAGGTTTTCATCATTACTTGTTACTTCTTTATCATCAGATAAAAATCGCCTGTGATTGCCTGTTAGAAAGTCGCTTTCGCTTTCGTTTGCTTCAGGAAGGCAATTTTCATTTTCCTTGTCAAAGTTTTCTCCTCTTTCATGCTTACTGTCAACTACTGTCTGTATATTTGTCGGTTCGTCATCAATATTATTTGCATAATCAGACTTCGATAATTGTGGCAGTTGGTCATCAGATTCATGTATAGGTCTAGATAGATAGTCATTATCAACAAGTACGTCTCTGTCGACGCTTATTTCTTCACTAACTAATAAATTTCTATTAGATTTACGATAGTCGATTGTTTCTGGGTCATCTACAAGAAGTTCTTTTTTTATTATAATTGGCTTGTTTTCAGCTTCACTTTCCTGTCGGTTATTAGTTCCTGGGTGTCCATCTTGATTATTCAGTAACAAGTTTTCGCTTTGTTTCAGATTACTTTGGGGATTAGAAAAACTTTCGGTTCTGGTTTTTTTTTGAACTAGTATTGTATCTTCCGGGGCACTTATTTTAATTGGATTATTGTCGTTTCTCTGTACATTGAGATTAATATTTTTAACATCTACGCTAGGTTTAACAACTCTTGTTGAAAATGTTGGCACCCATTCATCCGGATTGTCGAAGGGATTGCTTTTAAAATTTCTCCGTGCACATGGCTTTGTGATACCTTTAGCTAAGATTTTGGAAGTTAATTCACCGTTTTCGTTTAATTCGGATGCCAACACATTTTTCCTTGGTTCAAGCTGATCTATAAATAAAAATAATAATGAAATTTAAATAGAAGTAACTTCTTTTAAGTAAATAATTTTTATACTAAAATATACAAATATTTTAAAATATTATTGCATTTGGGCACGTTGTGTCTCGAATTTTTTTAACTTATGTGCTACTTACATGTTTGTTGAAGAGAATACAAAAGAACTAAAATTGTAATAATTTTTAGCATTTTGATGCCTGGCTGTTGAATGCCTCTGTCGACTTGTTGGTGATTAAAGAGTAAGTGAAGCTATAATTACCTATAAATCCAAAATATACACACAGGAAATGCTTGATCACTATTGTTACCAGCCCTAATCAATACCGGTCTATTGTTTACAGAATATGCACTCGATGGAGCGAACTGTAGTAGAAAAACAATAAGCTGATTTGCAAGAATGGTTTTAATAGTTCCACTATGAATGACTTCTGTAAAATTAATATGGTATGGCTTGCTGAAAATGAACTATAACATAGCTTACCTGACATTCTGTAAAAATATAATATTTTATTATTTTACATTTTATAAATTGAACTTAATAGAATTATTTGTTTAGATAATGAGATAATGAGAATATCTATAGTAATTTATGCCAAGAATAAATTTTACTGATATTAAGCACAGATTAAATTTCAGTTGATACAAAGGGTAAGAGAAATTGGCGTTATTTGTCTTCGCCATTTATTTTCAGGACTATAAATTTTATTGAAATTTTGTTTACCCACTCGTATTATATTTATTTGAGAACAAAGTTGGACCGTATAATAGTATATAGTACGTCCCAATCCAAGTTGCCAAAAAGGTAAACAAAAAAGCCGACTTACCGAATTTGTTATTCAATAATCACACTTTTTACATGGACATTGGCACGTAAATATAATTAACGGTAACAATTGTTGTCCGTTTCAATTGATATCAATTACCTACAGTCACCACAAAACATTTTAGAGATGAAACCTGATGATGACCTTTGTTTTCCTTTTTTGCAACTTGGATTGAGACGTACTATAGGATACAATATTTGCACTTGAATCGAAAAATCTTGAGGCTTGAAAAGAAATAGCTTGATAAGAACCGAATATTCAAATTATTCATTAAATTTAGGAATTTACATACTGAATGTCAAATTATGCAAAATAAAGCTTAACAATATCCTTATCCTTCATTTATCCTTCATATTGAACTGGAAGGTTGTGATTGAGTCACACTCATGTGATAAAACGTAAATTTTGGAGAAGTGAAACCTCCAAAAAAAGGACTTACGAGTATTATGTGTACTACTTTTGTAGTGGATATAAAAAACAAGAATTTTGCAGCATTTAAGCCTACGTGCGTACATCTAAGGCCAAATAATGGCTTTCCATAAGGCGTTTCAATTTCTTTTTTATTTCGTTCTATTTCGCGTTTCGTTTCTGCGTGGTTTTCTGAGTTTTTCATATATTTGTATGAAAAGCATCTCGCTCTCTCACTGTTAGGCGCCGCTCCCGCCCCGCTGCCCGCAGAATTCGAGAACGCGGCCTAACTCACAAGTGAATAATACTAATGAAAAAGTCACAGTGTGAATAATAGGTATCAATATGTGCCAGATTGCGGTGAACTTAGAGTCACTTTATGAACAAATGTGTTGTAAAATATTTTTATTTAGTAAAGTTATTCCTATCATAAAAATATTTGCTCAATGTTATAAAACTGCATTAAATTGTTCGTATTTGTTTTACATTTTGCCGTAAAAATCCAATTATGCCAATTTGCCAGGAAATGAAGTAAAACAATTTTTGGTTGCTATTTTACAAATGTAACTAGAAATTACCTTTAAAGAGGACAGAAAAATATACTTTTTTAATATTTTGTGAGTTCGTTCAACTTGAAAGTCTGTTGATCTTAACACTCAAGCAAATAAAATTTCAGTTTGGTGAAAATTTCGGCACATGTAAGAGGATTGCTGTAAAGGGTTGTTTTCGTTTGTCATCTCCAGTATTATCACCTCTGGTGAAAATTTTCAATTAAAATACTTTTAGTATAACCCAAAAAAAGAGTGTGCTTGTCATATGTAAAAAAACAAGAAATTTAAATCATTTTTGGCCATTTATATGTCACCTCTTTATTGTTTGTTCTTGTAGTTGCAGACATCTTTGTGGTGCACCCTGGGAGGTGGGCAGGAGTAGCTACAGTAACAGCTTCTCCTGCACCTCTGCGAACTGCTGTCGTGAGTAACTGGTAATTAAGAATATTGTGTTCCCTTGTCTGGTTGTTGTGGCAATCGCTAACTAGGGGCTTCGGCACCCCTGAAAAGCCTCAGTTCGATAGCAGATTACGTGCCTTGCCACCCCGGAAAACCCTCTCTTGTTGGGGTTCGTTGATTCTCCTCTCCGGTGCTCACGTAAGAAAATGTCACGTCGGGGCATTTGCTCGGTGGTAGCCAGAGCACGGCGGGATATTTACTCGGTGTCTGGCGGTTGAAGAGTCACGTCGGGGTATCTGCCCGGTGACCGGCCGCGTCGGGGTGTTTGTCCGGCGGCGGGCGGCTGCGACGGGGCGTTTACCCGGCAGTCGTATCACCGCGGAGGTATTGCCCCTGGGTTTGGTGGGTTCGAGTCCCACATAACCAGTCCTTCCCCAGAAGGCTGGTATGGGTCGGCCATAACCCAGGGAAAAAATAAATTATGGAAAACACGGCTTGAAGAAGAGTGTTGCACTGCGTTCTAAGTTTGAAAATACCGCATAGCCATGAGCCATGAGCGTAGTAGAGAGCCACTTATTTGTCGAAATAACTTAGACTTTTCCGGACTCTTCTATTTATTATTTTTGATTATTTAAATACCGTATATTTATATCACTTTTGGAAGAACTTTCCGTGTTCCACGTTGAAGTATTTTGTGTGTTGTGTGAGACAAAAACCGCAAAGAAAAGGTGGTTTTGTTTGGGGGATTTTTTATACACAAGTCATCGCGTTTAACGTTTTTCGAGGCTTTTCTTGAAACCACTTCTTCACTGTCCACTTCGATTGCTGTCGATTAAGTGCTTTCCACTGTTTATAACTTTGGAGACGTCCGTTGATCGTATGGTTGTGACTGTAGTGGCCTAACTTATTTCAGCCGCGCATGGTTGTTGTTTATTTTGCTCGTTTTAAAAACGTGGGATTTTTATTCTAATATTATTATTTTATTCTATTTAACTACGCATTTAAACTATATATTTTCCTTCACTACTAATTCATATGTGCAAAATCATTTATCGTAGGGTGCATAGATTACATATAATTTTTAGTTAGGTTTATGAGCAAGATTATTAAATAAAAAACACTTATCAATAATGTGACAAAACTAGGGGTGGCGAGCGGGAATTACTTGCCGTAAAGGCAGTCGCCAGTATAATTGGACGCGTGCTCAAAGCCACAGCGCTGCACAGAAATCTAACGAAGTTTTACAGCTCTTCACTTTATTGAACGTTGAAGTCTAAAAATTTTATGTCCTTGCAGTATTCATGTAGAGAAAGACAAAGAAAATAACATTTATTCTGATTTAACTTGTAGGGATTGAAGAGGTACCTATTGCATTTCTTTTTTCCACGTTTTTATTAGCTCACTTTCTTGTTTGTGCTTTTGTTTGTCCGGTTGGATTTTTGTAATTCAATTTTGAGGCACTTTTGGACTAGCTATCGGGCTGAAACTTAGTAAGAAATAGTTTAGAACTCGGTGCCATGCAACTTGCAACTACTTTTAACTTTCTACGCGCACTTTCTGGTCGAAAATTCAACAACTTTCAGGTTTTATATGGAGACTCGCATAGCGCCATCTATTGATCGGTGTTTAGTAACCAATCAATTGATGGCGCTGTGATAGAGCGCTATCTATTGACTGGTGTTAAACCACCAATTAAAAGATGGGGCCGTGCGTAGTTAAATAGAATAAAATAATAATATTAAAATAAAAATCCCACGTTTTTAAAAAGAGCAAAATAACCAAAAACCATGGTGGCTGAAGGGGTCACTCAAAACGTGTGAATGCATCTATGCAGCCCCCCCCCCCCCTCCCTCTTTCAGCCGCGCATGGTAGTTTGTTGGTTATTTTGCTCTTTTATAAACGTGAGTCTTTTTGATTTTAATTTAATATTATTTTATTCATAACATTAAAAATCACGTACAATATTTTAATATTTTACGAAAATTGTTGCTGTTGCATTTATGAAATTAAATGACACCGGCAGTGCTAAGTAGTATTTTTACAGGTACACTTTTTAATTACTAGACAATCTTATATTATTTTTTTACTTTTTGCGTTATACTCATAAATATATCTTACATTTTGAACAAGAAACAAATGCTACTAAAAACTGCTGCACTTATGTAACAGAAAGATATGAAATTAGTACAAAATTAAATTTTGGTGGACATGGACATATTTGTGCGTTATGTGTTGGTTATGTATGTCCATAAAAATATTATTCTCTCATATAATTTGTGCTTTTAGTATGAGCACACACATGTGAAACTTTTCTGTGTCATGTTATATATTCAAACAACGGCATAATGAGACCTACACAAACAAAGATCACTCACATGGTGTCTTAAATTCTTAAGAAAAACTGGTTGTACGTACCATCAGGCTCTAAATATTGATTACAATGAGGTTGATTTTCCTACCATGTCTGCTATACTAAGACTTTTAACATAAACAGTATTATATTCACGCCTCCATTCCTGAAGGAGAAGGAAGGGCAGAACCCACATTCCTCCTGATGTGTCCCGTCTTTTAAAATAATTTTTTATAGATAAAAAATTATTGTAGAAAACTGAATTAAGCCAAAGATGAAAATCAAACCGGAAAAATGATCCTTATGAAAGGTCACTTTATTGAAATTCAATCTCTAATGGTGTGAAATAGGATGACAACGACAAATTGTTTGGATGTCCATCATTTCTTAAGTAAGGTAGATAAAACATGTATGTACATAGGATATTGTTTGTAAGTGAAAAGAGGATTTTTGGTTGTTTGTGTAAAAAACTCTTATACATAAAAGGGTGAGCTGTCTCGAATGACTTGTATAGGTTGATGGGTCCTTTGATTGTTGAAGAAAAGAGGTAAGTAAAAGACGTATGTGTAAAGGAAGTTTTTTTATATGAATTAAAGCTGAAAAAAGCAGTGATAAATGGTCGTTTCAAGATTTCACTGTTGATTTGGATTCAACCACCAAAAAATCATAAAAAAAAATTGATGTGAAAACCCTGTTTAAGAAATTATCAATGTGGTAACGCCGGTTTTCTGACACAAGAGCTTAGGTTTACAATATTTTTGGCCTTTGATGATTATTTCATTTATTTTTAAAGTTTTAAAACTTTCTCTCCGACCGTTGCGCTTAAGTATTATTCGACTTTGGTGCTGACTGTTAACCAATCGGCGCTCAGCATCGCATCCCATCTGTAATCGGTGGCGCTCATTGGCTCTCCAGTCACATTTTGGCTTCCTCATTGGTGCCACGTCTGTATCCCATGCGCAGCTATTGGTACCAGTCACTTCCATATAACGTTCAACACCAAAGTTATATGCCACTTCTTATACGGTTGTCAGAACTTGCGAAAGCGATACGTTAAGAACAGGTAAGACGTCTCCTATGCTGTCAACATAACGCATGACTTTTTTTTTTAGATTCTACTACGGTAACCGCTGGACGTATGCTTGTTTTATTTTGTTTGCATTTATTTTTGATACCTAGTCAAACGACTATACACATGTGATAAAATTACATAATATATCACTTTATCCCAGAAGAGCAAGGCCGAGGAGCCATCACCCATATCGATCATTGCGTACAGTTTCAAGGGTAGTTGGTGCGGGAAAAACCACTCACACATTGGGCCTGTATTCTGTATAGTCTATTTACGTTTTTTTTAAGGTACCAGTGTCGTATCTAAGAGAGTACACATCTGCTGGTCGCGAATTCCACCAATATCACATTAGAGTATAAATCAGTACCAACTTAAATGGGATTAATGTATAAACTTTGATGCTACTGTAATTGATAATGTCCCAAGGGAATTACCCCATTTCCTTTATTCCAAAACATTATTGAACATTGAAACAAAGGCGCAGTAGTACAAAACGTTGTCTGATGCGGTGACAAGTGATTTCCTTTACAAAATTAAACTGACTTATTTGATATTTTCCACGAAATTATTAGGTTGGGTAAAAAGTCTTTTCGCATTATATAGTACGTATAAACTTGTAATAAAATCTCTTTGGCTATACTATTTGTATCTGGCTGGTTTTGGTATCATTGAAAGTTAAAATTTTAAAGAACATAATTCCAAATTCAAATTAGGAAAATGTGTGATTTTCATTTGTTTTTCGTACCGCCAAGATGAGTGAATCTAATGAAGAAATTCGATACATTTTAAAATTTTACTACAAAAAAAGTAAAAATGCAACGCAAGCCGCGAAAAAAATTTGCGATGTTTATGGACCTAGTGCAGTGTCTGTGAGAGTAGCACAAATTTGGTTTAAGCGTTTTCAATCCGGAAATTTTGATGTCAAAGATGCACGTCGCTCTGGTCGCCCTATTACAGATAAAATGGATGCCATTTTTGAAAAAGTGGAGAAAGATCGGCATCTCAGTAGTTACGACGTAGCTGAAGAACTGGGAATTGACCACAAAACAGTTTTGGCGCATTTGAAAAAAACTGGGTACACAAAAAAGCTCGACATTTGGGTACCTCACGAGCTCACTGAAAGAAACCTAATGAACCGTGTACTCATTTGTGATTCTTTATTACGACGTAATGAAACCGAACCATTTTTGAAGAAGCTGATAACTGATAACTCTACTGCGAACAACTGATGAGATTAAAGCAAGAAGTTGAGAGAAAGCGGCCGGAATTAATCAACAGAAGGGGTGTGGTTTTTCATCATGATAACGCTAGACCTCACACATCTTTAGCCACTCAGCAAAAATTAAGAGAGTTTGGCTGGGAGGTGTTAATGCATCCGCCGTATAGTCCTGACCTTGCACCTTCAGATTTCCACCAGTTTCGGTCTCTTCAGAATTCTTTAGGCAGTGTCAGGTTAACATCACGAGAGGACTGCCAAAACCACTTGTCGCGGTATTTTGACCAGAAGTCCCAAAATTTCTATAGCAATGGGATCATGTCCCTACCTACAAGATGGCAAAAAGTTATCGAACAAAATGGTACCGACATACTTTAGTTATATGTAAATAAACTATATTAAAAAATGTTTTGAATTTTTTTAAAAAATGCGAAGAAACTTTTTCCCCAACCTATTATTTAGTAAACCACTAGTCTCGTCTTTGTTTATAACAACTCTATTTAAAATATAAACTAAATTAGACCGTGAGAAGGAACCGCTTGAAGCCATAAAAGATGTTTACTTAAAATGACAACTTGTCGCTAAAATATTATTCATAAGGTCCGCTAGATTGTTTACTGTTTGATGAATGTTCATTCAAGAGGTCCTGTTTGTGACTTGTGAGAGCTGATGTTAGTGACAAATACAGATATATTTTTTCCACTCGTACATCGACAAACTCCTGTACTTAATGTTTTTTTAATGTTTATTTATCAACTGTCTGTTATTTATATTTATTTTTCATACCAGCAGTTTTATAGACGTAATGGTGGTTATCTTTACGTCGTTAAAAAAACTACATGCTATGAAAAAGAATACTTTGTAAGCAAAACCAAAGCTACCAAAATCATGTTCTATATTATTAAAAAAACTTATTTAAAATACCTATTACCAATTTTATCAGGGACCATGAATTACCTTTGGGGAGCTTTATTACGACTTACTTGATGGGGTATTTCATGTTGATGAAAATAAAAAAAATAAGTATGTTGAGGTTTTTTATGTTTTCAGCAGGTAAACTTTACTTTTATAATAGAAAATTATATGCCCTTTCATGAAATTATCCCAAGAATTGTAAATAGATCTAAACATGCGATTAGAAGCGACATATTAACATAGGGGCGATCATAAGCTATCCTTGCGTCTAAACTCTAGGTGGTAAGAAGTAATTTTATAATAATCATATTTTTAAAATAAGACTTAGAGCGAATTCGACCAAGTTGAGATAAGTAACACGGGAATATGACGTTAATATTTTAAGTATATAAGAATAATATGACGAGTAGTATATTGTACTTCTCGATAAATAATGGTATAACCCTACCTGAACAAACATTAACAGACGTGAGGAAAGTAAGCGACGTTCAAAATCGAGTTACACTGTTAGACGCGAATGTGTTGAGTGCGTCGTTTGTTTCCTGAAGTTATATTTGTTATTTGGAACCAGTAATCACATTCAGTTCACACAAATTAAGTCTCAGAGGGTGCTCATTTTAAGACTAAACTTGGAGCAATACGGCAGGTGCCGGGGTGTTTTCAGTTACACAATCAACTTTACGAGCGGTTACTTTTCCGATTCTTTTTAGGGCACCGTCACAGGTAGTGGATTAATTTACAGCTTCTTCTTCTTCTTCGTGTCAATGGCTCAAATATCATGACGCCAGTACTAGTAGACGGCTACAGCTAAAAGTTGTAATTTATAATATTAAAAGCAGATAATAACATCGTTTAAGGCCAGGCAAGGGTAATTTATTTAAATAAAACCCTTTTTTTGGAATATGGGTAATTTAAGATTTTGTAATGTTAAACTAGTTATTCATGTGGCGAGAACTAAAAAAAAGTACTTTTTCGGTATATAATTCATGTTCTCCTATGCCTATTCAGAAATTTGGTGTTTTCCTAACTGGAAGCCTACGGAACCAAGTTTGAGAATGCAAAGTTGTTTTTAAAATGTCTTCTTTTTGCTAGAATGAGGTGCTTATCAGTGGAGTTATAAAGTTGTATTAGACGGCCAAAGGAAATATTTTCGTGGGTATTATGTTGGAAGAAATGAAATGAAATTTTTTATTTAATCATTTAGGTAACAAGTAGTTACACTTATGACGCGTCAAAAACAATAAAACTTAACAAACAAATGATATACTTCTCCTTGTTTACCTCTACATTTTTTTCTTCCTGTTCACTACCGGAAGGCCTTGTCATGAAAAGATACAGGCAAGAAACTCTTCCCTTCGGGGCGTTGCCTGAGCCCAGGGCCAAGCGGGTGACGGGACGGGGGTCCTTGGTTCGGAGGCAGTCACCCGCATTGCACGGCTCGTCAGCAGCCGCTCCCGTGGTACGGAGCGGCTGCTCTAGGGACAAGCTAGCGGAGGGCCGGAAGGCCCAACCGCATCGGCACTGGTGCACACTTGGGTCCCCAGTGCCGAAAGAAGCGGTAGAGGAGTTGCCCCCGGGGGGTTTAGTGGGTTCGAGCCCCACATAACCAGGTCTTTCCCCGAAGCCTGGAATGGGTCGGCCATTACCCCGGGTCAAAAAAAAGCCAAGAAACTCTGCCATCCTCCCTTTACATAAAATTGTCTTACGTTCTACAATATACAAATTACAGGCAAGTCAAAGTGGAATGAATAAGAAGACGTCAGAAGGTATCATGACAAAATTACTCAAGTGTAGACTGTATTTGAAAAGCTCTCAAAACCATTTTGAGGAAAACTTGTTTGATTTCATTGGAATGAAATACCTACGATCGTAGAGAGTTTGGATAAGCATTAGTTCTTTTATAGTTTACTCGATTTTTGCGCTTGGTTTGATAGGCGTAGTAAATAAAACAATACACAATGGATACATTTACGATACGGTTACTGTTATTTTATGTTTGGATTTCTTTTTCATTTCAAATACTTTTGTTAGTGGAAAAAGTTTGTAGGTTGTGTTGTATTTTATCACAATAACATAATAAGTCCATTCCTATATTCCAACGAATTTGAGTACATATACTTAATTAGAATTATAATTTATTAAAAAACATTAGATACATCGTGAGTCTGGAACCAGAATTCATCGATTGAATAATCCTTCGAGCATTACACTAACGGGGAAACGTGTTCAAGCATGATAAACAGTCTCCCATATACACCTTATACCTACAATAAATATTTGAAGTGTGCTTATGTGCGATGTGTTCATTTTCTGCGTGAATTGGCTTATGTAAGTAACTACTAACATAATATGCCTGCGGCATTCCGAACTTAGATTCTAGTAGCTAAATAAAACCTTTAAACTAGAACCTTTAATAGATCGTAGATAATTCACATTCTTGAAGTAATTTTTGTGGCAGCCGTGTACAAAACACGGCTGCACACAAAAATTACTTCAAGAATTTTATACAAAATTTAAAAAAATCTAAAAACCATTTAGATTTAGTTGTGTTAAATAAAAAAGATTATGAATTAGTTTTTCAATAACCGACAGACCTCATCAATATCAAAAACATGGAGGAAATAAAAAAGTCTAAAAAGTATACATATATTGATATCAAAAAAGGTTCCTTTAGGAAAATGCTCCTCTTTTTTAGAAAAGGAGGGCCAAGAAGTGGGAACATGCTCCCAACTTTTGAATGAGGACCACTTTTTTTAGAGCCGCCGTAAAATTTCCCCTGCTGTCTGAAAATCTGCTATTCTGACAATACCATCTCGACCCGGGTAGAGGGCTTCAATCACCTCTCGAGGCCAGATTCCCCTCGGTAGGTCTCCGTCCCCGATGAGAACCGGGTCTCACAACGAGACAGTTGCACTGCGTACCCGGGACACGACGCGGAGCGAGAGTGGGCAGAGTACTCAACGAGCCATCGGCGCCAAAAGTGGTCAGCCAACCGAAAAGCCTTACGCCAGCTGCTCCTGCCACACAAATCAGCGTCCGACAACTGCTCCGGCATTGGGCGTCCTGATGAGTATTCAAAGAAGAAATGGGTCGGATTTAGCGCCTCTGGGTACTCAGGGCCAGGCGAAACGTGTGTAAGTGGACGGGCGTTGACGACAGCTTCGGCCTCAAATAACAGCGTCTGCAGAACCTCATCCGTTGAAGCGTGTAAAATGTGTATTGAAAAATAAAGAAGTGGATGAGCTGACTAGTAATAATAAATTAAGCAGGCTCGATAAGGAGTAAGCCTTCTTAACAGAGATAGGTTTCGAGATTGTGAACACCAATATTTATATATTATTTGTCACTAGAGAAACTGTGAATTGGGATTGGTTGAATGTTTAAGAACTTCAAAACCATTTAAACGACGATGGTAATAAATAAATAAATAGCTTCAGACATTCACACCTATCAACTAGTCCCATTCTAAGCAACTAAATGATGCTTGTGTTACGGATACTAGATGACGCACAAATATATTTAATAGATAAATAGATATAAATATCCTGAATATATGTAAATATAAACCTCCAAGACTGGAGAACAAATGTCTGAAAATTCATCACCCAAACACTTGCCATCCACTGGAGATCGAACCCAGGACCTCTCGAGATGGCGACGTCTTGAGACTGGCGTACGGCACTCGACCACGGAGGTCGTCAATAAGTAAATAACTTAATTTAGTATTATTATGAAACATTACTTTGAAAGAACGTGATCATACCGATCCTTTGCTAATCTCAAGACACTAATATTATCATAAAGTCTTAAGCTTAGAGTTCAAAACTTTGTAAATGAGAGGTAAATGTTAATTTTGCCAAGTTACTCTCAGGAGGTTATTTGATGAGTTGCTTTACTTCACACCTGATGAGTTAGTGTCATGTATCCTTTGAACACGGCTTTAGAGGTTTTAGTCTACAAACTCGTACATAGTCGTTCATTGGTAGTGGTAACTAGATAATACTCTAAGATTGACTTGGAATCCTTTCAGTGTGGATGTTAACGTCGAAGCTTACAACTGATGCTTAAAGGTTTCTTTTGAACCTCTTATAGATAATGATTATACGGTTAGCAAGTACAGCAGTCACGAGGAAAAATTGGAAACCATTGTAACACTTTGTCATTCTAGGTTTTAGTAAAATGCTTACTGTTATGGTACTGGACACTAATTATGTCATAATGTGAAAGTATTAAAAAAAGTAATAATATGTTTGTAATTATACAGCTGCTAATTCCTCAGTGTTACAAAATAACCCATAAAATTTTTATTATTTATAATTTTATTGGCATTAGTATTTATCAAAGCGAAAATATCATTATTAGTAAGCTATGATGTCACTCAAAGGAAGCACAGATAATATTACGAGTTATGAAACCAATATATTACATACCAGCACTAAAACAGTTTTTTTATACAATCACGAATTTCATGTTACTCGGCGACGTTATTACACGGAACATTTAGTTGTTAAACTACGATAAGTTAAGTAAAATCGTTATAAAATAGTTTAAACTAAGAACTTTCAAAGTTAACAAGCAATACAAGAAAGCGAGTTATAAGTACTATATTGCCTTCAGCTTATTAAATTTCACATGGAAGAGGATGACAAAGATCCACAGTGCTGAACAAATCTTTAACCAACTCCTTCCATAACATATCCTAACTAGAACCAGTTTATCTGTCGCCTTCGGGCTGGGTGTTCTGTTTAAGAATTCAGTTAACAATGTTTTCCTGAACAAAATTAAATTGAAAACATGTTTTACTAACAATGACTTTGTTTCAAAACTTTGTTTAGTTGTCTGAAAAAACTATAATACTGAAAGTTAATCCTTAAGGTGACTTTAAGATGTAGATAAACGTAATTTATATTCAAATACTCTACTTACACTGCCATTTCTCGTTAAATAAAGTACCTGTAATAGTTGCGAGATAAAAATGCAAAATGTTTACGCCCTTTAGGCCCATAAAAGAAGGGTTCTTTCATAAATATGTAACTTTGGGATATTGCTTTAGTTATACATACGTTACATTGGATCACACAGGCTCTAGAAATATAAAATAGGCTTATCACCATGTGGGTTTTAACAATAACATGTTTTTGTCGCAAAGTCTGCATTTTACATGAGAGACCGGATTAAAACCTGTTGACTATTTGTCTAGACGTATATCAAAACGTTTTTAAAATTTACTCTAGTTTTCTACACAACTTTTCCATAGATTTGTATAAGTGCCCCATGTAGGCTGTTGGTTGGAATTTCTTAGTGATTGATTCAACTTCCGAAAGAACTTAAGTTCTATTAAAGAATTTATCAAAGTTTTTTTAAATGTTAAACTAATTGGACCTTCCTATTTAATTGATAAATTTCTTGATCAAACACCTTTTTTTTATTTTTGTTTATTTTTGAATTAACTTCCAAATGTCAACTACAGGTAACGAATCAGAGCGAGGTTTTGCTGAATAGAAAACACTACCTATATGTTTGATGTATAAATAGCTACAGCCCTATAAGTAAATGGAACTAAGCTTCTTCCTGTTTTGGTGTGTTGCCTGAAAATGTCAGAAACAGAATAGGTTTTGGGAGTAATCGAGTAACTTCTGTGACGCCTTAGCAAAGTGTATTTTGTTATAGATGACATGACGACTAAATAATAAAAAAGTTTGGTGTTAAGATAGACAGAATATAACAAGAAACTTAGAAATCGACCAACATCTCAATATGACGATATTGGGCGAACCGCAAAAATATGTGCTGCTTCCCAAAACAAAGTATGATGTAAGTTTTGTATGTAGAGGAATATGGTCTTCCATTCGACATTTCGTTCGTTTTCGGCGGATATCTGAACTATGTTTGCCAAATCTGAGATCTGGGATCTATCACGAACACCTATCAACGGGTTGATGTCCCTGTTTGGGAAGATGTTTGGGTACGAATATGTAACGAGAAGATATCTGTTCGTTGCCAAATAGAGATGCTTTCGTCCAGTAGTGGACGAAAATGGGCTGATGATGTAATGTAAGATACAAACCAACAACACCTGGGAATAGACGTATATGTTAACTTAAACTATCTATTTTTGCCCGGGGAATTCTCACAATATATCCGGGCGACGCGCCCCTTTGCATTTTACCCAAGGGTATATGAGAACAATTGAAGCCTATGTAACGGACGAATCATTTAAATAGAAGCATCATTGAGGTTCTCTTTTATAATATGTTCTTTATTTATTTGCCTTGGAGAGTACCTAGATGAACCTGAGGAGTAATCGAGTTACTTTACCACAACATAAAAATAATTCTAGTTTCTTTCGGGCATGTAATTTTTTTGTTACTTTGATAAATTTGTTTACAATTGTCGTAATTGTAAAGATAATAACTATTATTTTCAGCGCCATTTTCGTTGCGTAATTAATCTTAAGGCGAAGTGCTTAATCCGAGTCCAAAATCAGGGTCCCGAGGGATAAGCTAGTATACACGCAGGTTTTCCCACGGACTTTCGCAAGTGTCCTAATTTCCCAAATGAATAATTAATGTTGACAGAAAGTCGGAGACCAAATGGCACTTTTGTTTGCTTCGAGATCGCTAATGAATAGGTCTGTTTTGTGTTGGCACAAGACAATATAAAGATTTGTGTTTGCACAGAAAACGTATTTTGTCTTTGATTACCCAAATGATTTATTTTGTACTTCTGGTCAAATTAATTTGGTATTATCAATAACGAATATATATTTCGTTGCAAAGGTGAAATCTATTATCATAAGTTTAGCATTTGAATATTGAGTCTCATCATTAATATTTCGCTGTTTATTTTGTTGAATAAATCGACGATATTGTAACTTGGCAAACCATAATTTGTGGAAGTGCTCAAACCATTTACACGTCATTATTTTCACAAATGTACATTATTTCCAGCATAAACTTTTTTACTTATTCTATTTTTAACACTTGAACAGACTAACGTTTTCTTATATTTTTTATATTTCATTATTTATAATACTTCCTTGTTTATTTTTTTGCTGCAAGCAAGCCGATGAAATATCATCGGCTTGCTTTTTTTGTAATTTTATCTCTATCTCCAGTCAGATTTAAAACGAAATACAAAATTTTTATGCGATATCACTCATCCGAAGGTTGCGCTCCAGATGACGAATTTACAGGAAATTGGATTATAAAAATCGCACCAGTTGGTTTCGACAGCATATAAATAATTATTATGTTTTTATTAATTTCCAATTATTTTGCAGTTTAAATTGGCTGGTAGGTATGTACTGTACCTCTTTCATGACTATTTAATGCTTATTCTGTCATTGGATAATATTTTCTCTAAAAAAAATAAAAAACATTACTTGAGTAAAGTTAGTTTTATACATTGATCATACCAATACAATAAACGAATAATATCCGATAGTCATTCTTTTGTTTTCGCAAGCTTTTCTAAGAAATAAAATTTTATCAGAAAACTGAAATTCCTTCTCGATCATAAATTCTGTACATCGGCATGCGTGGTGCAGTAATAAAAGAGTAACAAACCTTATCTACAGGAGATATAGCATAGAATATTCACACACTATGTTAAACGTATTTCTTTTCGGGGTTATTTACAATAAAACCATAATCCCATCGCCTAGCCTTTCAACATACTATGGTGACCCCTTTTCTATGCCTCATATCACAAAGTTATAGCTGAAGGCGTTAGGGGTTGCGTACACGCTTTCATATTTTCACTTCTCTCATTTCTCATCAGGTGAATGCAGCCTTGTTAGTATAAGCAACAATGGAGCTATTCCTAATGATTTATTACGTGGCGGGAGACAGACGCAAGCAATTATAAAGGATCAAGGATCTGCGAAGATGGACGGATCCTTTATTTCGCTGGGACTCTGGCAGAATTACCGTGACCTAAATATCCTATTAGATTCAACGACCTAAATAGCCTACTTACGGACTTTAATTTGAAAAATAGCTCTATTCCCCAAATTATTAGTAGGTATTCATTCATAGCATATTTTACTTATGTTTGTTCAATGTATTTTGGCGATATGTTCTTTCTTACATACAATATAAATTGCCGCCCTTATTTCTTATACAATTTGTACATACATACATAAAATCACGACTATTATCAGAGACTAGGCAAAAGCACCGTAAAAGCAGTCCTTTGCCATACTCCACCAAGCAGTCACAATTTGTATATAGTATATAATTATTAGATGCTGGAATAATCGATGATTATTAAAATAGTAGCATTAGCGCGATGGCGAAAAACTTATTTCGTACATAATTACAACACACTTCAAACAACAGACTTCGAAACAGCGCTACGAGCATAGAACTTTCGATAAGCCAAATTTGACGTCTAAGATTGACAATTGTCGAAAAATTCGGTAAATTTAACAGATAAGAGTGAAAAGAACGGATGATTTTATCGATCTAATATGGCGACTGTCGAAGTTCTATGCTCGCACCGCAGCTGTGAAGTTACACGTCAGTCTCTTCTATATTATTATGATTTATTTAAGTATTACCTATAAAAAATCTCCTTATAATTCTTCATTCGACAAGCAATAGCAAACACAAGAAAAATTATAGATAATTAAGTAGGTAGGCGATATATTCATTACAACTCAAGCATCGTCGCTTTTGGAATTCCAGGAAGATTCGATTGCGTTGACGGCAGCAAATTCCCTCTGTTGCCATGACAACAAAGAGCTTCCTCAAAGAGCTCTGACAATCTCAATCATCGACAACAAAGCTGAAGAATATCGTGCAGAAAATTTAAGGCGCTTAATATATGAAATAAAATATTAGTAATATACTTCTTAAGGAGAATTAAGGGCTATCCACAAAATATATTCAGTTTACTGAGTTTCAGGGTTTCCCACTCCTTCGAGGGTGCTTTTGCCTAGTCTATGACTACCCCTAAGGGGATAATAGTCATGATTATTTGTATGTATGTATTGCAAACAAAAACTAAATAACTCAATATGAGTTCACCCGTTCAATGCAATGCAGCCACTCTTATGCCTCTGCATTGAATTTTACGGATATGATTTATGTCATACCTTTGACACGAAACACTTCCAACATACTTTTAAAGTTGTCTACGCCCACATTACAATAAAATTGTAAAATTGTACTAAACGAAGTTTGCGCATCAAATTGATTAAAAGGCTTATTGTATTATTATTAGGTTCTTCTGCATTTTTCATACTAAAATTTTTTAAGTTTTCTTCACAACGACACATCCAAAGATATAGATATTAAGATAAGATAAGATATTTAAGATATTATTAGATAGATATTTAAGATATTTATTTTTTTTAAGATGTTTGGCATCTATCATTATCAAGCTTTAGAAATATGTGTAATATCACACTTCATAAAAATTATTTATCGTTTTTAAGTGAATGCAAATAAAATGATGTATTCGAGAGGCACTTAAAAAGAGTTGTCTCCGAGTCCAATTTTAACGCAATTAAACTTACAACAAATTATCAAAACAAATCAAAAGAGCTCAAAAATATAGTCTATTTTTAGACGAGGTAATTATTTTTTAGGAATACTCTGAATCTTAATAGTTACAGAAAAAATACTACAAGAGAAAAAAAACACCAATTTCATAGGTAAGGACCCAATATTTGAGTTTATGAGCAATGAATGTTTGAGTTAAAAAATAATTGTATTATTAATTTGTAAATGTTAGCATGCTGCTCTAAATTAGCACATGTTTGTTTTAAAAATACAATTTAAGATACAATTTTATATAATATGTATAACATATTTCTCCATTCAAGTCTCTACCGTTTGACTTCCACGGCGCTGATATGATTTCCTTTATATGAATTTAGATAGATACCTTATAAATCTGTAGATTAGATAACTTCTGCGTAAAAATATCTATTGTGTTGTGGTGAAACCTTTTGTTCTATCTTTAGTACGTACGAGAAGTAACAAAACACCAAATTGGTTGTAATGTTTGAGAAAAATAGTGCTATACGGATAAAATAAGCTTTTTTAGGAGCTTTTCGGTAAGAAATGGTGTCATAATTATTATAACGGAAGATTAATGTTATAAAAATCTGGTCTGTGAATGCTCGCGACTGGCGATTGACGGATTTTGACGATGTGTAGTAATAGGGTAGTTGACCCTTTTTTAATTGGGCTCCAAATGGTTCATTACTGTTAACCACCACCATAAAAGTAATATATTTTTTTTAGGCCTTTATCATAATAATGAACATGGAAGAATTCGAGAGCACAAAGTTTTGGTCGCTCATCCAAGTCTGACCATGACGAAGGTAGCTTTGTTTTCAATTTCTTCACCAAGCTTTTCAATCTGTAAGAAATTATGATTTTAATATGGAATGTAGTAGACCGACGATTAGGTGACGGTCGCAGCAAGTCAGCGCAAGGCCAGTCTTCGGGGAGATCCTTTGGGGAGTTCCTTGGATCCTTTAAAAAATCTAAATTTGGTATGTAGATTTATTATTACAATTTCTCTTGATATAGTCTGATGCCTGTAAGTTTTGCAAATTGTCGAGTCTATTAGGATTCGTAACACGTGCCCCGCTAAGCTTCTAGTCTACACGAAGGAGGCTTAAGATCCGAGCAGGTGTTACAGATTTCCAATCACAAAAAGCGACATAATTATCGTGCTGAAATAAAAGCTCACAACACCTTTTTGATACATACAAGTTCACAACACCTTTTTGATACATGATACATTCTTGTCGTATTTTGTGTTGCTCGTATTGCAGAGATTCTTTTTAGAATGGGACATCACATCTGTCCTGGCTGTCGGAAGTTTGGTTTGAATTTGAGATTGGTTATGGATTTTCTATAGGACCCGTAAACGGTAGGGGCTTGCCCTTATTTCGTAGGCTTGACAAAATGAATGGCAAATTGTGCGTGTTTAATGCATCTCTGCCTTCCTCTTCGGGGATATAGGCGTGTAAATAATAATATGTATAATAAAACTGTAGAAGTCGAATATTTGTAATAAAAAAAATGCTTAAAACCTAGTCAAGGGGGTGTAAGACGAAGGAAAATACAATTTTTTTTATTTTATTTTGTTTGTCAGTTTTTACGGGCTAATCTCCGAAATGGCTGGACCGATTTCAATGAAATTTTGCATGGTGATACCTTATATCCTTGGATTCCTTGGTCAACATCTTAATTACTTTTTATTCGGGAGAATTAAAGGGTTCCCGTGAGATAGTTAAAAAAACATAGTAACCGCGGACGAAGTCTTGGGCAACAGCTGATAGTAATAAAAGCATGTTTTATAACTTAATCGAACGACATTCTATAGCCTACGTAGTACGAGCATTGGAATAAATGTTCGAATCTTTTCTTTGGAAAGTTACTCTCAAACTCTTAACCCTTTGCGAATTGAGCTCGAATTTATACAGAACCAGCTCCATATTGTTATAGCTAAAATCAAAGGGCTTTTTAAGAAGAAAATATATATTAACGTTTATAAGATTATATTCATACTGAATTTGAATAAACATGAATATACACACAATATATTTTAGCTTAAATTTTTACAAAAATACTATAATCATTGTATTGGGTACTTTTACATAATTTTCATTATTCTTTTACGAGTACGGTTATCGCCCTTAAAAAAAAATTCCCGAAAGATCAGCGTCTGGTTTGCCTATTTGGCTATAAGCAGGACTAACGAACCTTAAATGTATATACTAGTTTTAGTTGAAGCCTTATATTTTTTAATGTAAGATTAATCAAATATATTTTTTACTTAAGAGACGTCCTTAACCCGACAGCTTTAACCAATCCTCAAACTAACTAATTACTGGAATAATTAATCACTGTCACAAAACAAAGAGCGAAATCTAAAAGTCTTGGGCACTTTGCCCCTTTACAGTATACTCTTTATTTGTATGCAAGCCCAAGTAAACTAATTTAAATTTTATTTCGACAATGTTTTAATACGTGAAACGTGCTAGGGACCAGGCGTATATAATAGAATTTATGTTATATTGTGAGGATTTACATCGGTTAATATTTAATGAAATTATGAAAAGTAATGTACAAAATGGTTGTTGGAAACTATCTAATTGTCTGTTCATTCTAACTTGTCCTTTTGATGAAAAATCTTGGCTCTACTTTTTATTGAAATAAACATCACATATCATCACGCCTCTTTCCCCGAAGGGGTAGGCAGAGGTGTTAAACAACCACATTTCACATTTCGCCAGATATGTTAGATCTCCATGTAACAGGTAGCAAGCTGTTGCCATGCACCGGGCACATTGTGAGGCAAGGTACGAGGGTGGATCAATAAGTACCCGTGTTTGAAGACAAGTGGCGTTGCTGAGGGAAATTGGCATTACCACCATATACTGTCATCTGTCAAACGACGCCATATCAAATTTCAGACTGATTCATGGGTTAGTTTTGATTTGGCAGCTATTTGTATTAAACGTGTTTCGTGTTTTTCGATAAAATGGAAAAAGAGCAATATCGATCCGTAATTCGCTTTTTATTTTTGGATGGAAAAACATGCGAAGAAATAAAAGCGAAGTTGGATTCTGTCTATGGGGACCCTTCACCATCTATGACAACCGTGAGATATTGGTTCAACGAATTTAAACATGGTCGTACATCTGTTTTTGATGAAGAGCGCCCAGGCCGCCCTGGCAGACGTGGTTACCGAGGAAATCGTTGAAAAAGTCCACGACATGATTCTCGCTGATCGCCGAACTAAAGTGCGCGAAGTAGCAGAGGCTGTAGGCGTGTCGTACGGAATGGCAATCAATATTTTACATGATAAGTTAAGGATGAGAAAGTTGTCGGCCCGATGGGTGCCGCGATTGCTCACGGTGGACAACAAGCAGATACGGCTGTCAATGTCGAAGCAGTGTTTGGGCCTCTTTAAGCGAAATCCGCAGGAGTTTTTGCGTCGAATTGTCACCGTTGATGAAACCTGGATCCATTACTATACGCCAGAGACCAAGCGACAGTCAAAACAATAGGTTTTTCTGGGTGAATCTGCTCCGAAGAAGGCAAAGACGGTCCCATCGGCCGGAAAGGTCATGGCCACGATTTTTTGGGATTCGAAGGGAATAATCCACATGGACTTTTTGGAGAAAGGAAGAACGATCACGGGACAGTACTACAGTGAATTATTGGACCGATTTGACGAGAAATTTAAGGAGAAACGGCCCCATTTGACAAAGAAGAAAGTGCTGTTTCACCACGATAATTCATCCGGAATCGTCGCGGCCAAATTGCATGAATTGCGCTATGAATTGCTGCCGCACCCACCGTACTCGCCCGACCTGGCTCCCTGCGACTTTTTTCTGTTTCCCAACATGAAAACATGGCTCGCGGGAAAAAAAATCAGCTCAAACGTGGAGGTTATCGTCGAGACAGAAGCGTATTTTAAAGAGTTTGACAAATCGTATTTTTTAGAGGGGTTAAAGAAATGGCAGGGACGTTGGGAAAAGTGTATCGTCCTAAAAGGAGACTACATTGAAAAATAAAAAAAAAAATTGTGAAAAACTTGCGTCTTCATTCCTAACACGGGTACTTATTGATCCACCCTCGTATATTCACAATGAACTGTACGTAAGTTTTAATTCAAAACTCAGTGGTACAGGGGGCGGGATCGAACCCGCGTTTCCCGCGGCCTCTCGAACAAGCTGTGCCCCGTCCGTCCCAATTCGGCTACCGCTGCCGCTGATCAACGTTTTATTGTGATAAATTTTTAACTTCTTTAATATATTATTTTTAAATAGTGCCAAGAAATTAATAGAAGTGCCAAGGTTGTTTACCAAATAGGACAGGGAAGGACCTTCTTGAGGAAGGATAAATAAGATTTTCAATATTTTTGTTATGACTATTACTAATTACAGAACAAGGAGGTTGGTGTTGTGCACCTATAAAGATTTTTATTTTTAAATAATAAATAAGGAAACTCTTCATATTACTTAACCCCTTGATATAGCCATAGACCAGCGCTAACATCGATGTTTGGAAACTATATCCGGAAATATTTTTCGGAGACGACCTCCGTGACCGAGTGGTCTTTACGCTGGTCTCAAGGCGTTGCCATCTCGAAAGGTCCTGAGTTCGATCCCCAGTGGATGTGGGTGTTTGCGTGATAAATTTTCAGACATTTGTTCTCCAGTCTTGGGTGTTTATTATATATGTATTACATTATGTATATTCTCAATAATCACATGTATTTATCTATTAAATATATTTGTTCGTCATCTAGTATCCGTAGCACAAGCAGCATTTCGTTGCCTAAAATGGGACAAGTTGATAGATGTGAATGTCTGAGGATATTTATTTATAATATATTTCTAATGTGTCTGTTTTTCTGACCACTAAGAGGCTGCGTGTCTCCACCCATCTAAGGCATATGTAACACAATTGTTTTAAACATAGATTTGTTACACTAGTGTATTTTATAACTGTGAATGTGGCGAAGATTTTCGCTCGACATCCAATTATAAATACGAAACAACATTTTTCTTTACCAGATTTGAAAGCTTTTTGATTCGAGGCCGTTTATAAAGAAACCGTTGTGTTTACTTAACAGAAAATACCTTTTTCATTCCACATTTTCAGAGTGACGGGCATTTATTTCCGTAATAATCGGACACAGGCGATAAGACCATTATCAGTAAGGAAAACGCGTCCGTTATTTCCATTTTCCCCAAATAAGAAATGTGTATAAAGCTAATCAAATATTATAGTTACACAACATGTAGTATTACACAAGTGAGAAAAAGGGGAAATTCCTTCGAGCAACTAAGTTGGATCCCGGGAGTAAAGGATCTGCAGTGGAATCCTGAGTAAAGCGAGGGATATAAGAGGAAAAATGTAATATTTTGTTATATTCTATGTAAGGTGCTCTATTGTCATCGACTCCGAAAAATATGCTTCCCTATTTTAAATCTTCTTACGAATTGTATATTGGCGCTAGATTTACTTAATTCAATACAAAATGTACAAAATGTGTTTTTTGGTAAAACATAAGTAATTTTGCCTTTGATATTATATCAAATTACTTAAATGGCCATATGTGCTATTATTTCTGTTTGTTCTAATTAACAGAATATGTAATTTTTGTATATTATTTTAACTAATATGGTAACCTACTTGAACACATTTACCTCTCGATGAACAAAAAACTAGACACAATAGAAACATTTATTGTATGCGAACCCCGGTGATCGTGGTGTTCATGGGGATTCATAATGTATAAGCGTTTTTATACATTTGTGTAATAGAAAAGATCGCAATTTTTTTTATTATTACCCCCTAATTAAAAAACGAGTTATAGAAAGGAATAGTTATTCAGTGTTTTGTCACTTTCTGACAACTACTGTCTACTGAATGTCTGACGAAGAACGAAGACAAAACACTGAATAACTATCACCCAGTTGCAGAAACGAACTTTAAAATTTAATGTCGGCATTATCCCTAATGCTCCATTAAATTTATTTATTGAAGTGTCAAAAGAACAATTTAGCGTAGTTTTTACGTTGCACAAAACGACATTAGCACCCTATCAATGCTAAAGAGACATTAGCTAGAACTATTTTGTGTTCCAATTTTAAATTTAATGAACTTTAAAGTTTTAATGTCTCATTAACAAATGTCGTCTTTAAAAAATCTTTGTGCAACTGAGTGTATTTCAACCTTATACCTCGTTTATTAGTAAGGGTGTTCATGTTTAACTGAGGTTTCTAAACAACCTCTACTCGATATACTTTTAATTTATCATCTAAGCGTTATTGGTACAATCTTAGTGTTATTGGTAAATTGAGGTTTCATTAAAAATACCCTGTGTTTTCGTAAAATCACAAAATTAAAACAGTTTCATTTGTAAAATAAAGTTAAAAAGGATCTATGATAAAAAAAAAATTCCGGGTCAAAATTGAATTAAAATGTTAAAAAGAGGTAAAAAAGAAATGGGTCAGAGTGTATTAGCGGAAATGATAATTTAATGCGCTCACCCATCCAAGGAAATGTTAACGCGTGAGTTTTACGTTACAGTCATTTAATTATTTTAGTACTAACTTTCGTACAAGTCATTTTTTATGTCCAAAACGGGCCGAGACATTTTGGTTTGGCGTCGGTGTAGCTTTTTAACTAATGTGAGCGGAGTTCGTAATGACCTGAAAAGGGTTACGATGATATATGTGCCAAATTATCTTCATGTGATAAAAATAGACAAGCTTTGCAGGAAATTTATCTTAACCAAAATACTTTAAGGTTAAAATTTCTCTGTTGACTCAGAATCAGATATGATTGATGTAAGAAAAATTATGCGAAAATTATGGGCAATTTTCTTATTAAATTTATGTATAACATAACATTGACTGGATTAGGTAAGAATGAGTAAGGCGTGGTGGTGTTACGGCCCATACTTACTTCTCTTGTTTCCCTATCCGTATTTTGTTTTCATTTATTTACCATTTCAAAAACATTACAAAAATCGATACATAAAAAGTCACGTCTATAATCCACTCAAGTGTGTGATGACGCGACCAGGAGCCGACATACAGTTTAGTGGTTTCCTTAAATTTACATTATACATAATAAGAAATATAATATACTTATATATAACAGGTGATATACTTAATATAATATTAATAATCTAATCAATACATAATTATAACAATATTTGATTACTTGTTCAATAAAGAAAAGTTACACGAAATGTTTGACTAAAAAGGACTTAAAAACAGACGCACATCCATATTTCATTTTATCATATTGAGACATATAGACTTGATACAACTACGGTGTTCAGTAGGTTTAATTACGTAGCAACACTGGCCTAATTGATTGGTTGCAATCACCTATATATTAACCGTATGTTCATACAGGTGTTGTATATACAAATATCCCAGGGTCATGTATATATTAGGTCCTTACCTATGAAATTGGTGTTTTGTATGGGGATTTTGGGGAATTCTGCATTTTCCATACTAAAACTATTTCGGTTTTCTTCACAACGACAAATCCAAAGATAATAATATTTGGCATCTATCATTAGACAAGCTTTAGTTATATGTGTAATATCACACTTCATAAAAATTATTTATCGTTTTTAAGTGAATGCAAATAAAATGATGTATTCGGGGGGCACTTAAAAAGAGTTGTCTCCGTGTCCAATTTTAACACAATTAAACTTACAACAAATTATCAAAACAAATCAAAAGAGCTCAAAAATATAGTCTATTTTTAGACTAGGTAATTATTTTTTAGGAATACTCTGAATCTTAATAGTTACAGACAAAATACCAAGAGAGAAAAAAGTACCAATTTCATAGGCAAGGACCCAATATCTATGAGCTCAGTGGCGCTTTGGCTTTCGAAATCGAATACAAAGCCTTCGCCTTGGTCAGGTCGTGGTGACCAAAACTTTGTATCTAGTCTCGAACTCCTTCGTGGTTCGGAAGGCACGTTACGCCGAAGGTATCGGTTGCTATTGTTACTGTTTCTACCCACCAACTCGGGCTAACGTGGTGGTGTTCCAACCCACACTCATCATGTGCTTGTTTCTATGAGGAAGGCCTGTGCCTAGCAGTAGAACATATTGGGTCCTTACCTATGAAATTGGTGTTTTTTTTCTCTCTTAGTATTTTGTCTGTAACTATTAAGATTCAGAGTATTCCTAAAAAATAATTACCTCGTCTAAAAATAGACTATATTATTGAGCTCTTTTGATTTGTTTTGAGAATTTGTTGTAGGTTTAATTGTGTTAAAATTGGACACGGAGACAACTCTTTTTAAGTGCCTCCCGAATACATAATTTTATTTGCATTCACTTAAAAACGATAAATAATTTTATGAAGTGTGATATTACACATATTACTAAAGCTTGTCTAATGATAGATGCCAAATATTATCTTTGGATTTGTCGTTGTGAAGAAAACTGAAAAAATTTTAGTATGGAAAATGCAGAATTCCCCAAAATCTCCATACAAAACACCAATTTCATAGGTAAGGACCATATATTGAGAACGACGAATGTACAAAATATACCCATATTAACATATAACCAGGTTGACTCATCCTTTTTCCGCCATTGAAATATCTGAATTATGCGTTGTTAAGCAAAGGTAATTGATACAAAATTGTAACCAATCGAGAAAGAGGGAGTAGAACCACAAATTAACCCTCTTGTACAGTCGAATAGTTTGTGATTAGTTTGGATCATTTACTTGGCTAAAAGAATAAAATATTGCCATGTTTTCATAATACAAGGCTGAAAAAGAAAGCATTCTGAATAATTAAAGGTTTCAGGATACTTTAACGCTGTTATAAAGGCAAAAAGAAACACAAATAACCATAATTTTTATTTGATTTCTATATCTATAAATAATTAAGACACTTAATTCAATACAAGCCCATCGGGTAATAGCGATTCGTAATTGCAGTTCACGTGCTTGCATTAATTATATCGTTATCTAAACGGCGCGAACCCTGAATTATCGCGTGGAGCGGTAATGATGTACCTCTTCATTACCATTTGTACTTCATAGGGATTTCTTCATAGACTTGTAACTTAAAAATTATCGGATTTATGATTAAAAATGCTAAACTAAGCAAACAGTGAAAACAGCTCCTTAGATTATTTTGTTTGCTTTCTATTAGTTTTGCAACTAAACTAAAGTACATGCAGTGAATATTAGATTCTTTACTTACAGTGTGCCCGATTTAGAGTTGCCTGCTCGTCTCCTGAATGTTCCTAATATATAGAAATGTAAATATTATATACAGTAAAATAACGTTAGTAACCGCAAACAGGATTAACGTTCAAACGCGCTTTCAGAAACAGGGAGATATTTGACATCTCAAATTTTGGTGAAACTTATGTTCTTTAAAAGTAAAACAATTATAATATTTTGCACATATAGCTTGAGCAAGTGAAATCTAGCTCAAGTTATGTGTGATAGTGAATAGCTATAGCGACTTGTTTGATTTACATACATTCAGTCTCATTGCACACATTCCACAGGATTATAGTGAGGTCTATATCCAATATCCATGTAAACTTTTTATCGTTAGTACATTAACAACCTCCGTGGTCGAGTGGTCTGTTCGCCGGTCTCAAGGTTGTGGGTTCGATCCCCGGTGGGGGCAAATGTTTGTGTGAACAGGCATTTGTTCTCCAGTCTTGGATGTTTTATATATGTATATTATATTCTGAATATTTATATGTATTTATCTATTAAATATATTTGTCCGTCATCTGGTATCCATAACACAGGCATTAGTTGTCTAGTATGGGCCAGTTGATAGGTGTGAATGTCGGAAGATATTTATTTATTTTTATTTATTAAATTGTGTATAATACTTCTGTTTTGCAATTTACTATAATTTTTACTGAATTAGTAAGAATTTGTAAAAAAGTTATGATTATTTCTTTTTCTAACTTTTATACTTATGAAAGTATTTACTTAAAAGAGTTACATTTAGCACCGTTAACTATTTTATAGAATGTTGATATGCAAACTTTTAATATATTATAATACCGTTTGACCTTCAAGATTGGCTAGATATCTAGCTCTACGTTTACTGGCAGTCTCCATGATAATATTGATTATAGATTTAGGGATTTATCGGACATCTGCAGATAATTATCCCGATGTACAATTCGAAACCTGTAGCAATTAATATTGGTTAATGACGGTCCTATTTCCATTATTAGTCCGTTGTACGCCTGTAGAGAATATATTGTTAATTTAAATAATATAACAGTGTATTAATTTATCTTTCATGACTAATACAAGTTCATCTAGCAGTTAAAGCAACTATAGAAATTAATTTCAGAAAAATATATATAATTATTAGGAAGGGCAATAAAATTGTAACAGACAATCTGTACTTTCATTGTAGATATTGAAAGAAGCAACAAATACTAAAGCAATTTTTAGAAATTTTTGTGATTGTTTGTACAGTCAGCGTCAAATAGTTAGTGACACTCAGGGTGTTCACAAAAGAGCTTCCATATAATATATAACGAAACTCTTTGGTGTTATCAGCAATATGGAAACTTTATTTGTACCGATATTATTGACATTTTAGTAGTGTCTATTTTATTGAACATCCTGAGTGTCACTAACTATTTGACGCTGACTGTATTCGTCACGTAAAAAGCACAACATGGATTCTGGATGGAATGCATTTTAAAATATACGCTTCATTTGACCTGTTCATTCAATAATTATTAATCAGAACTACACGTTACAAATTTACTATATTTAAGGTTCTGTAATTTGTTCGATTAAAAACAGCGGCAGTTTAACTCATTATATTTTTTATCTAGTCAAAGGGCACAAAACGGGACACAATAGAAATATCTATCGTTTACAAATCAAATTGTCAGTTCGCTGTAACTTATCATAATGTCTCGGTGTCTTTGTATGTGGTGCACGCGAAGCGTACTCGATTTGCTTTAATTTGCATAATGGTTAGTCCACTAACGAATTTAGCTGGGTTCCACCGAAATATGAATGTAATCTCTCTACGTGGTAGCGTTTGTTTAAATTTAAAGTTCAACTGTTTGTTTTTGAAATCTTGATGATGTATTTAGGTACGTTTTATATTTTTCGAAATAAAATTCATTTCAAAATGTAAGTCCATTGAAATATACTCACTCAATACATAAATAAGTTAACGATATGAATAATGCAATTTTTTTTTTCGGAATTTCGAACAAAACATTCTATGTAGGTATGTCATACTTGTAACGTTCTTTGGTATACAATTCCAGTTTCACATAATTATTAAAGTAGATGAACAAAAATAAAATGGAAACGTCTGAATAGATATGTATTCTTTAAGATAATATTTTAGAAGACTTTAGAATAGTAGTTTGTTATTCTGCGCACTGAAGCAGTAAATTAATGTATAATTTTATTTATATTATATATTTTACTATATAGGCCTTAAAAGCGCGTGGTAGACAGTCGCATCCTAGGATTCCATACCGCTTTTTAAATATTACTGTAAGAAATAAATAAATAGTATCATAATATAACTGGTATACGTATGGAGCCGAATTTGAGCATCAACATCTCTGCCTATACCAGTTGGTAATATTGAATATTACTGCTTATTTGCTGTGCGTATATTTTTAAATATTTTTATTCCTATTTTTATTTCTTGAACCTACTTCTCGAACATTTACGTAAATAACGCAAGTAAACACAGATAAAAATTTGTATTGAAATCATGCGTGTCAACTTTTCAACGTCTATTGTCCAAACTGGTTAAAAAAGAGGCATTTTGTTTTGTTTTTGCAGCTATTCGGACGCGCGCAGTCTAGTTAGCATAGCAGCGATCAACCCCGACGATATGACGGGGTTTTCGAACACGTACGCATGTATTTGCGTCATCTATGTAAGCGTATATCTGTGGCCCGTCCGTCCCAACTCGGCTACCGCTGCCCAGGGAAGGCATTATGTCTTCTCTCTAAAAACTTGCATCTCCTCTTCCTCTTGTTTTGGGACCAAATTTATAATAGTGGTATTATAAATTAGAAAAATGTACTTTTTTCCTACCGTCGGAGTCATTATGAGTTAGGATCGACTATCAGAAGAAATGCAATACTTCGCAACAGAGACTGTTTGCCAAGTTTAAAGTTTTGTTTTTCATTACGCAATCTGATAACATTTTTCCCTATAATGATAATGATAATGATAATTTATTTGCTCAGAAACACGGTTAACATAGGTAGTAATTTACAAAGGAAATTGTACAAGCGTGTTCTACCAAAATGTTGGCATGCAAAACATTGTCTTAACATATAATTATTGAATTAACACTAATTACATTCCACTATTCCATATGTCAAATTAATATTATATTACATTCTATTATTACTATTATATTACATTACATTATATTATTATTACATTACATTTCATTACATTTCTAATTCATAGAATCATAGAAGGGTGGTAAATTGCTAGGTTTAATATTTCGTAAAAGGATTCGTGAATCCCTTTAAAAAAACCTCTTGAAAGATTCTTTTCAGAATGAGGTATGTGCTTATAGACCTCTATATTACATGTTAGGGGTTGCTCTACGAAATTTATTTTTGAACCCCAACACAATTTATTTCTCGTATAGTGTTGGTTTACAGAGCCCGTCAGCTATGATATGACACAACGTCTGATAGATGCGAGGAAACTAAAAGGGTTCTCCTCTGACATGTTACGGAACTCTAAAAAACAATAGCATAATAATTTTAAGACATATCAAAGTAATAAAACGAGCTGGATTTATGGAGCAACAAAGTTAAAAGCTGCAACATTTCTAAATAAGTAATAACAATGTTTCTTTATCTCGACTTGTCCGGAAAGCTGTTTTGATAACGTCAGTTACTGCTCTTGCTGATCTCATAGATAATTCTAGAGGATTTATGTGACAACCAGATAAAGCAACAAATGTGGATCAAACAGATGTGCAAACGAAGAACGAAATACTAGATAGTTTGCTTCGGCTCTTTATCTTTGAGTCTAATTAATATGTATAAAAAAAATTATGTGTGCCTTAATGATGAACCTCACACTAATGTTTAAAGCATTTTATGAATATAGGATATTAATTATGTGTCATTACTTACATACTTGTTTTTATGTAAGTATTATTTTGAACCCAGGACAATATAATAATAATTATTATTATTATTTATTCCTCACCATAAACATTCAACAGCATACATTTCACATAGGTACAGATAGTTTTCATACAGATATAATTTACAGTAACGATAAAATCATAATCACTCGATTTTGGTAGCCTGACACCTGAACTAAGACAAGTCTTGTATCTCAGGTAATCTTACACATTTAAAAAAAAAGTTGTATACATAATGGAAGAGTTGTTAACTTAAACATTAGCAAACGTATGATATGTACCTACCCAATCACAGCAAATTAACTTTTATCTTTACATATTTCTATATATATTCTTTTTTAACATTAATTTGCATTAGTAAAGTTTTATAGCTATATACCTTATGTTAACTTAGTTACAATTTTATTATTTTCATTACAATAATTTATTTATTTGATCTTATATCCAAAAGATTTTCTAGCATCAAAGTATGTCCAAGATAATGTTACAGAAAATTAAAACCAAATAAATCATAATTAGACCAGTGTAACTGAATACCAAATTTCCCGAAACTTGAGGACATAAATTAACCCACAAACCATTTGCGTTTAAATATTAAAATGGCTGGATTTGGGATACGGCATTCATTATTCCAAATAGACACACAATAAATGATTTAGAGTTGCTAATTAGTTGGTGGACTTAGGGGCTCTCGTAACTACTAAACTCTATTTCAGGGTAATCCGCAGGTTTATCCGCATAATTTGAAGTTTGGTTATTGTTTATTATATTTTTTCTAATAATAGTGGGTACATGGGCAGAAGGCTTTCCTGGGTCCGTATTATGAGCTCTTAATTCCAGACAGTTTCCGTCGTAAACTGAACTACCTGGCTTTTTGTATTATGATCATAACTTGTCGCAAACTAATTAGCTTTATTTCGGGACGTTATTGAAATTATTTGATAGCCAATAGCCAGGCAGATACAAATAATCTATCCAGAAACTAGTCAGCTAAAAGCAAAATACATGTCATAATACCAAAAGAGAGCCAGTTTGCGCCGTAAACTGAACTGACTGGAATCAGGCTGGATTTTAAAAACTTCATAATTAGCACCCTGGTGGAAAGAGACCGTCGTTCCTGGGCAACGCAACACCAGGGATCCTGTTAAAGTTAAAGGCTTGGGTGGGATTTAAACATGTCGATATGAGTGCGCTATTGATGCATGATGATAGTCTATTATAACAATAACTTAGATTAGAAGCGCATTCACATATAAATATAAAAGTTTTTTTTAAAGACGACTTGTTGTTATAATAAGCACAGCACAGCAACTGACTCAACACAACCTGATGGTAGGCAGTTGGAGAGTCCATTTGTGGAAATAGCTAGACTAAATACTTCGAAGAGTTTACTGTAAAAAAATTCATTTTTTTATTTTTCCTTCCTTTTGCTCCGTAGGCAATATCTACGGAGCCTGAATTACATCAAAACTACTAACTCCTGTACTTTTAGAGTTGAACTATAGCATAACTCTAGATTTTTCATTATCAACAACCAAAATTTTAAAAATTTAGTTTGTTTTTAAGCAAGAAATCTTTCTAGAATATCAAAGGAACGCATATTTCGATGAGTGATGTTTTGTCGCCTTCACTTCAAAGGCGAGTTTCCCGCGTTTAAAATAAATTTTTCATACACTCAAAATCTATTTTACCCCGAGAAAATTTCTAAAGCAACAACAAGGAAAGTTAAAAGAATAAATCAAAGTGTTGCTGACTGCCGCAAGATAAACTTGCCTCCCTGGGGAATTGACCTCTTTGAGATGTACACATTTTCCTATTACTCACTGCCGTGCCGGGGTAAATTGCGAAAGGATTGTTTTTCATCTTTTGTAGATGTTGTTGGATAGCAAAGCGCGATGACATTCTTGGAAATGTGGCAATATAGTCTAGTTCTGTTTATTAGATATTAAATTTTATGTTACTCTTCTTGATATGAATGTAAGTACTTTTTCTCGTCGCGTGATGTCAATTACACTATTTCTATTCCAATAAAGCTGTTCTGGATCAGTGTGTATATTTTTTTCTTCTGTGAAATTATTAAATAAATTGAATATAGTTAATGAAATCGGAGGTAATAACGGTGAGCGTAATAGATTTTTTTCATTTGTGTCTCAACTAAGAGATGCTCATTGTTGGACATCGCATCGGCACCAATTTTTCTACGCCCCACAGCTGGGGACAAAGAACCATTTAAATAACAATAATTGGTAGATGATTCTTGAATCAGGAACTTTTTATTAGTTTTACACGGTATTAGTTTATTAAAATTGGTGTATTCGAAACTGTTTATGTTAGATAATATACTTTTAGGCAGTATTACAATCAAACCGTGTGGAAGCGGCTCATTAAAAGAATACTCCCAACCCATCACTTCCCTTGGGTGTTGTTAAAGGCGACGAATGGATTAACTTTGAACTTCACAACATCAAATAGCTTATGGCGGCGATGGGCTCACCATCCGTTGGATAAGCGCTAACTATGGCAATGGACTGCTTTTGCGGTGCTTTTGTCTAGTCTCTGACTACCCCTAAGGAGATAATAGTCATGATTATTTGTATGTATGTATTACAAACAAAAACTAAAAAACTTAATATGAGTTCACCCGTTCAATGCAATGCAGCCACTCTTATGCCTTTGCACTGAATTTTACCGAAATGATTTATGTCATACCTTTGACACGAAACACTTCCAACATCCTTTTAAAGTTGTCTACGCCCACATGACAATAAAATTGTAAAATTGTACCAAGCGAAGTTTGCGCATCAAATTGATTAAAAGGCTTATTGTATTATTATTTAGAAACACAAATATCTTTAGTATAGATTTTTATGTTTCTAAATAATAATACAATAAGCATGTAACAAGCCGACCGTCAAAACTAAAAAAGTATGAGATTTATTGTGTCTTTATTTGAGAAACTAAAACCAGAATAATAGCTTTAGAATTTTTCTCTGACATACACGTACATGTAACAACTAGTGAATGAATTTAAATGACTTAAAAATCTTAAAACTGATTATTCTGAATTTCACGTGTACAAGTAAAATATAAAAAAACACACTAGAATTGTGCATTTAAAGTTAACGTTATCTTATAATAAAGTAGTTTGACCAAAGAACCACTACATATTATCATTTTAGAAGGAACTATAGACTCCTACATAATTAACAAAAACAAAAATTAATATGAAATGTTGCATTTCTTTGT
This sequence comes from Parapoynx stratiotata, assembly GCA_910589355.1. Lineage (NCBI taxonomy): Eukaryota > Metazoa > Arthropoda > Insecta > Lepidoptera > Crambidae > Parapoynx > Parapoynx stratiotata. Next base: position 8,072,901 of record OU342473.1, read on the forward strand.
TACTCTGCCATACTGCTGATTCTGTCTGTCTTTATTTGTTTCTCTAGTCAATTAATTTGAGTAATTTTTAATTAATTTGGCCTAAAAACCTTTAACAATACGAGTATTTTGCCTAGTCGAATATAATGTGCGAATTGACCTTAAGTATTTATTACATGTTTTATAAAGAATTTAGAACAAAGTTACGTTAAGTTCTAGCTAATAATAAAACGAAGGAAGTTTTGGAATTTCAAATAAAACAAAAAGGAGGATTGGGTAGTTTGAATACCTTTTCCTCAAGTCTATTAACACAGACTTGATAAAATAACTAATGCAAAATTATACGGGGAAGTGTTTTGAAAACAACCCTAACTCGAAAATCATAATTATAGTTTTATCTCATATGCAACTGTGCGAATGCATTTTTGTTTTATTAATAACATTAACTAACAACTTTTATTCCGACATTTCTAATGAAAAAAAAAATCTTTTATTTTTTCTTCTCTTGGAACATTTTCATTCTGTTAGTCTAAAAGAATTTTGTTGAAAAATCTTGTAGATAAAATTAATCAGACTTAATTAAATATTTACTGAACGAGATTTGATAGTGTTAGAATAATATTGGAAAAAAGAGAAAAGAGAATTTAAAATTCGACGTTTACTTTTTTGTAGGATATGTTAACGTTAGTTATAGAGTTCCAGTTTAAGATGTATCAGTATCCTAACTATGAAAATCTATTATTAGTCAATATAGTTTACTGTCACTTCCATTTATTTGTATTTATTTGAACACACTTGTATTTTTTTAATGTATGTAAGCATTCAGGGGTTTTGCCTATGAATAGACTTTAAACAGGTAAAAATTACACGATAGGATAATCTTATGATTCTCCTGCCCTAAACATTTAGTTATTGATTGTTTGTTTCTTATTTTTATCCTGATTTCCCTGTTTTTGCAAATCATTTATCATTAGCTATGCACATACATACATATAATCACGAATATTATCCTTTAAGGGTTAGTCATAGACTAGGCAAAAGCACTGCAAAAGCAGTCCACTGCCATAGTCCGCACTTCAACAAGCAGTGACTGCACATATCTCAGCGTGACAGGTGGTGAGCCCGTCGTCGCCGCAAATGCAAATGATATAATTTGTAGATAATCAATATCAAAGACCAAAGATCCCTAGGGAGTAATGTGTCAATTCTTATTTAAAATATTCCATCTCCCCACAACGATCTTTTTTCTAGAAGATACACTTTATTTAATTGTGAATTAAAATAAAGAGTTTTCTATTAAAGAAATATTATTTTTCAAGAATAATTTGATAAAAAAGTATCACAATAGAAATAATAATAAATAAAAAATATCTTCAAACATTTACACCTATCAACTAGCCCCATTTTAAGCAACTAATGCTGCTTGTGTTACGGACACTAGATGACGGATTAATATATTTAATAGATAAATTCATATAAATATTCAGAAAATATACATATCATATAAAACCATCCAAGACTGGAGAACGAATGCCTGAAAATTCATCACCCAAACATTTACTCTCGAGATGGCGACGGCTTGAGATCGGCGTACAGACGACTCGACCACGGAGGTCGTCAATATGTTTGCATCTATACCAGTATTGAGTCAATTCCCTGTGAATATCAACCATGCAAACATCCTTTTAAACGATACTGATCTCCATTTTGCTGTGGCGTTCCTATAGTAGTGTCGGAAGGAAAAGAAAAATCCAATTGCCACAGGACGTGATCGGCCGCTGACATTAGGATTAATGGATCGCCGAGATAAAGCGCGCTTCAATTGGCCTATTTCTGTAATAGGCAAGGAATGAAGCTTAATAATTCCATTGGACTTCTTCTCTTATGACTGACGATGGGGTATGGGGATCAGTTAATATTTTTTGTTGATTTACACGGTACCTACAGTGTACACGGTACCTACAGTGTACAGATACAGTGTACAGATGATAATACTCGTACAAGTCAACAAGGTCTATCATTAATGATTGCCTACTTTAGTTTAATAAAAAAAAAAAAAAAAAAATAAATAATATATTTTTTTTGTATAATTTTGCTAAACCCAACGGGTATCATGTTGTAACCAAATTTTTTTATGGAACATCTACATTATGTACACATGAATGCAATAAAGAACTTAGAACTGAGAAATAAGTTATTTGAAACATTTCCAAATAGATTATGTGAGGGATATTAGATCGACATCAACTATTATGAAAGAATACTAATATTAACTATTAAGAAATTGTGAGTCAACTTGAAGTGGCTCCAAGATAGGTATATCTATTCTATTTTATAGTTATAGCGCTGTCTTCTTGAATATCATGCCTTTTGGGGGTAATTGTTCTATTCATGATTTTATTCTTTGTCTAGATATTTGTATTGGTGTAAGTCGTATTCTCTACCAGTTCAGTTTAGTCACTTTTATTTCTAAAGCTAACAAGCTAAAGATGTTCTCGTTACTGACACTCGCTATACTTAAGGTAACGGCTACCTACAGTAGTGGTACTTTGAAGTACCACTTGTGCACTAGGAAATGTGAATTGTTCCTTAGGTATGGCAATATTTATATTTTTCCTTTGATTTCGAATCATAGTATTTCATCAGCTGTATACCGCATGTGTCCTATATAATCTTAAAATTTTCTGATGATGGTTCATTGTCAACTTAAATTTTTAATCAAATATCTGAATCTGAACAATTTATTCTATATAAATGAAGGCCTAAGGTAATAAAAATTTGCTTCGAGGACTAGCGCCCTCCGGGAAATAAAGTATGAAAAAATGTTTACCCATCCTATCATTTCTGGCAAGCACGTAGCTGCTTACATAGCCCTTCCCATAATCTAGATCAAAACCATAATCATAAAGGTCACATCAAGGGCTATAAATATGGAAATTGAATTGGACAGCTAATAGCGGGTTGGGACGACGATGCAATCTACAATCTATGCGAGAATAGAGCAATTAGACTTTTAGAAGGCTTCGGCTTAGGCTGAACCATTTGAGACACATGGTCAATTTTGTATTGTCTCATCCCTTTTTAATAGCTTAAGTTTTAATTAAATTACATTATGACAAGTAATTTTAACTATAGGACTGCATTCGCATTAAAGATGTTATTGGAATTTGTTATTAAAACAAAGTAGTGGAATTCGAGAGATGGATTCGTCGTCCTCAGCCTATGTGCATCCCACTGCTGGACACAGGCCTTAATGGAGAAGCACATGAGGAGTATGGGCCGTAACGCCACCACGCCTGGCCCAATGCGGGTTGGCACAAAGAGAAGGATTGGGTGGTTCAAAAGGTGGTGTGAATGGACAATTTAAGCGAAGACACCATAACAAATCAAGGGCATCTTGGAGAAGAGCCATGGTTGAAGCACCTTTAGCATACCGGAAGGTAATGAAAGTACAGCGGCGAGCTACAACTCCACATGGATTATTAAGTCGTATTTACATTTTAATACTAGCACAGCAAAATGTCTAGATAGGGATATTCAGTGAGATATGTAGTGCAAAAGGTGATTATCAAAAACAATATATTTTATCATAGTGAGCTGAAAGGACCAAAGCCGGTACCAAATTTTTTGTAATGTCTTTATGTAAATCCCACAACGAAAACAATATTCCCACCAGCCATTAAATTGCTCAATCCAATAAAATAACTTTTTACTGAAAATCGTAAATAAAACGTGGACGGGTAGTTAGTTCAATATGTTGCGTTGTTCCCGTATGTAAGTACATATAAATTTAGCTACAGTACGATATATGTTACGGATATTATGAAAATAATAAGCTGAATAACCTTCCACGATATTGCTTAGCGGAACAAATTGTGACTGTTATACTAACAAGAGACTGGGCATAGCAATATTTTCCTGTTGAATCCGTATCCAGTGCAATGCATTGGCATGGACAGTTTCTACCTGCATCTTACAGAAATAACGAGTTTTAGGTATATTTATTCGCAATATTTATTTTTATTGAATTGTCTCCTTAACAGACAATTGGAAACTTTTTGGAAACCTAATTAATATCAAATTTCATTTCTCAAATAAAAAATATTAAAAACAGCATGAGAATTCACATCTTTCAAGTTAACTCATCAATTCCATCTTATCAGTCATCATTAAAACCGTATAAAAACGATTAAAATAAACTTAACAAAAATAAATTCAAATTAATTATAAAGCAAAAAACATCACATCACACATTTCCATTAGAGCTCTAATTCCAAGATCAATGAGCAAGGAACAAGGCTCTAATTGATCCGTATCAAAGTCTCGTTACGCATGGTACAAGTTATCCCTGACAACTTTTAACGGGGCAAATTAAGATCTCCTTAATAGGACCCGGTTTCAAAACGAAAAGTTCCATCAAGAGTCTCTCATCGCCTGCCGTTATTGATTACGGCGATCGAGACTGAAGAGTTGCGGTGATAATATCTCATCGATAAATCTTGCTGATTTAAAACGCCTTAAAATATAACTGATCCGTGAATATATGAATCAAATTCATTCACTTTGAGATTATAATATCAAAATTGAAGTCGTCAATGGGATTTGGATACTTCCAGGGATTCAATGTTTTCCCTTTTATAAAATATAATTTCGGTTTGGCATCGAAATTCTTTAAACCTAATAAGCCTATTGTTGACTTTATGTAATTGCTTTTAATGTCGTCATTTTATCCAATGTCGTTTAATTAAGGGACCTTCTTTATTAAATAGGTTCTTTAATTCTTCCCGTGTAAAATAAACGATCGAAACAGTACAGTTATTATATTGAGCGTTCCATCTATCTGTTCTGTACTGACTGCTAAGTCATATTTTATTTTTTATATTTGATCTGTCAGTTTTTAAGAAGATGCAGGGCCTCCAACAATGCGGACCGACGATATGGTGAAGGTGGCGGAAGACCGCTGATGCATGCATATGCTGTGTGAAATGTTGCAACGTCCTTAGATATAACAAGGCATCCTTAAACATGCCGCATCGTCCAAGCTACCTGCGTGTGTTGACGCCGACGCGACGGTGCGACGACGTCGAGCGGCAGCGTACTGAAGGATGTCGAAGTATCCCGAAACATCCTCAAGGCTGCCGGTACAGCAGCCTCATACATACTAGAGCGGTATTCTTGTTACTACGACCATATATCATGGAAATTTCTACGTTATTGCCATTAAGTTAATGTTATCACCTAAAACCTGAGCCGTGCCGATGTCAATAATGTGCGCCGGGCCTTACCGTTCTGATTTTGTTGTTTTTGAATTTTGATTGAAACATTTATTTATTAAGTTGGTATAGTAGAAGCTTCTATGATATGATAAAAGATTTTCTATACATAAATGAGGGATATGATAGAGAAAATGTCTGCTGCGCGCTTCAAACATATTTTATGTTTCTATCTTTTTCATGGGTCTTTTGTTTTACGTGCGGTCTGCGAGAAAATAGTTTGGTAGCAGCGTAGTCGTTTTATATATATTTCAGATGCATTTCAGCACTATTTATCAAAAGTAACGGGCACATTTTCTTTAAAGATGTGTAACTAAATGTTATGACAGTTTGTGTATGCATATTAGGAGATATAGAAGACGCAGACATTTATACTGTTCGCAGAGCTTTAGAAGAAAGAGGGCCAAAACAACAACAAAATGTTTTTATGTACGAGGCTTATCCCATGTTTGAAAGGGTAACTTGTAATGAAGAATGAGATATTCATATAAATATTCCTGTACATTCATAACGCTTTATTATATTTCAATAAATTTACGTTTATAATTATGCTTTCATTAAATAAAAAAACTCTTTGAAAATTTACATTTTTGAACTGTTTTACTTACTCATTTATAAAGCTACTAGCTTTTGCCCGCGACTTCGTTCGCGTAGAATAGTGACTTTGAGGTGGCGTTATGTTATAGTCAAAAGACTTTTTCGATAAATGGGCTATCTAACACTGATTTTTTTAAAATCCGAGCATTTCCTGAGATTAGCGCGTTCAACCAAAAAAAAAAACTCTTTAGCTTTATAATATTAGTATTTATACCAACTTTCATCCAGAATTTATCAAAATCTATACTTATGGATGCCTACGTGATAGTAGCTTTATGCATGCAAAGTCTCAGCCCGATCGGTTTAAAATTGACAAAGCTTCATCCAACCTTTATCCCCTATTATATCCCCTTAGGGCTGGAATTTATCAAAATCGTTTCATAGGGGATGCCTACGTCATAGTAGCTTTATGCATACAAAGTCTCAGCCCGATCGGTTTAAAATTGACAAAGCTTCATACAAACTTTCATCCCCAATTTTATCCCCTTAGGGGCAGATTTTATCAAAATCCTTTCTTAAGGGATAACTACGTCATAGTAGCTTTATGCATATAAAGTCTCAGCCCGATCGGTTTAAAATTGACAAAGCTTCATACAAACTTTCATCCCCAATTTTATCCCCTTAGGGGCAGATTTTATCAAAATCCTTTCTTAAGGGATAACTACGTCATAGTAGCTTTATGCATGCAAAGTCTTAGCCCGATCGGTTTAAAATTGACAAAGTTTCATCCAAACTTTATCCCCTATTTTATCCCCTTAGGGGTGGAATTTATCAAAATCGTTTATTAGGGGATGCCTACGTCATAATAGCTTTATGCATACAAAGTCTCAGCCCGATCGGCTTAAAATTGAAAAAGCTTCATACAAACTTTCATCCCCAATTTTATCCCCTTAGGGGCAGATTTTATCAAAATCCTTTCTTAAGGGATAACTACGTCATAGTAGCTTTATGCATGCAAAGTCTTAGCCCGATCGGTTTAAAATTGACAAAGTTTCATACAAACTTTCATTACCTATTTTATCCCTTATGGGGTATCATTTATCAAAATCCTTTCTTAAAGGATGCCTACGTCATAGCAGCTTTATGCATGCAAAATCTCAGTCCCATCGGTTGAAAATTGACAAAGTTTCGTACAAACTCTCATCCCCTATTTTATCCCCTTAGGGGTGATATTTATTAAAATCCTTTCTTAGGGGATGCTTACGTAATATTAGCTTTATGCATGCAAAGTCTCAGCCCGATCGGTTTAAAATTGACAAAGTTTCATACAAACTTTCATCCCCTATTTTCTCCCCTTTGGGGTAGAATTAATCAAAATCCTTTCTTAGCGGATGCTTACGTCATAAAATCTACCTGCATGCCAAATTTCAGCCCGATCCGTCCAGTGGTTTGGGCTGTGCGTTGTTACATCACTGTCAGTCAGTCACCTTAGAGTTTTATATGTATAGATTTATGTTTTAAGCAACAATTGTATTATGATTTAACAATTGCTTTAATCTTAAATAGCGTTTATGAATAGGGATCGTCATCAGCCTATAAACACATGAGGAGTAAGGGCCGTAACACCACCACGCTGGTCCAATGCGGGTTGGTGGGTAGAAACGGTTACAAATGCGACCGGGACCAACGGCTTAACGTGCCTTCCGAAGCACGGAGGAGCTCGAGATCACAAAGTCTTCGTCACCCATCCACGGACTAACCATGGAAAGGGTAGCTTTGTTTTCGACCGAAGCCAAAGCGCACTGACCACTACGCCACCGAGCTCCTATAAGCTTATAGCTTTTGTCTCCGACTTAAAATAGGGATGTTAGTTTAATTTTTTTTTTAATTTTTTTTTTAAATGACTTGCAAGTGGTACATATTATGTGTAGGTAAACTTACAAGCAATAATTATAGATACGTATAGATAGATATGACAGGCGAGGATGTTATAATTACACAAATAATTAGATAAAAGGTAGATATAAATTAGACACTGTCACATAAAATTAATTAGGTATTATAAGATACTATAATATATTAAGTATATCTGCTCGGTTTAGTTGGTGGTAGGGCTTCCAAGCCCGCCTGGCTAGCTACCACTGTCTTACCTGAAAAATTTAACTTATGAAATAAGAATAATTAAATATTATCACTAACTGCTATCTCTTGATCTGTTGATTTATTACAAAGTCGTATAATTTATTCCATATGTAGGTGACATGTTCGTAAAATACAAATTGAATGTTGAAAAGTGGTAAATGATAGTATCACCTAGACGTGGAGATCATAACAACAAGATGTTGCGTTGTGTACTTAGGTACTTCTCATCGACAACATCCTCATCGTATTTTCGAAACAAAAAATGCAATTTTTAAATTTGCCACGAAGGTGATGATGATAATATTGTCGATGAGAAGAACCCACCTTTACCGCTGGCCCTCGGCGCTGGCCAAGCGCGCGCGATATAGTACGTCATATTGCATCGAAATTTTGACGTGTAAGCGCGTGCGCATGGCAGGCGCTGGTCGTCGGAGTTGCTCTGAAACGTCCCCGAGAATTTATACACAAAGCTAGACAAACTATATGTAATAGCTAACCGGTGTGCGAAGAAAAATTCCACCAATTGCTTCGTTTCAGGTGACTGAAAATGGCGTAATTTTATCGGTCTATTCTTCCTCGCACGCCGGTTAGCTACCTCGCATGACTCTAGTAGAAAAATGTCCTTATTTTTGAAGTAGGTGACTCGTCTCCATTGTGTTGAAGTACTTATGGCTTTTTCCAGATTTTTACATGTTGGGTTTGGGTGCTATCAGCAGCAGCTGACGGAGCAATTTTCATCGTGTTCAGTCTTGAGCATGAACATTTACCATTTTTGCTTTGTAATTTTGATATCGCTATTGTCTAGTAATACAAGAACTAACATTACAACTAAAATCTTACAATGAAAAGGTACTAAAATGGTAACATATTTATGCTCGTTACTGTTCGAGCTACGATGCTACGAAAAAACATGTGCTACGGGCGTATCATGTTTAACACCGTGTGATATAAAAAAGTGTAAAATGCTCCGCGTTTGTTTCCAAAATGCGCTTTTTTGCTATTTCAACTTTTTATGTTGATCTCATAGTGTGATATTTCAAATTCTAAAAATAGATAAGAAAATATTTCCTTTTCGCTCACAAAATGAAAGGGATGGATATCGATAAAAAATGGTAACCAGTTTATACAGTTTGAGCCCAGATAATCCGATGTTTTCTTGCAAAAACATTATACAGTTTACATCAGAGGGACAACGCTGGAATTTATTAATCTCGCTTATGTTGACATTGACTCAAATAAATCACAAATTCACAATGTGTTGAAATTTTTATTTTGGTAATGTAGAGATAAGAAAAGTTTTATTAAAAAAAGTTTCAATCGTATAAAATTATGAATTTATAACTTTTGTCTCCGACTTTACAAGAAAGTTATATTAAAATTGAGCTAGTAATTTTTGCGCGATGTCTAGATGAAAAATCTGAAAAAAAAAATTGGCTTCTGTTGTTCTGATAAGAACCTATTTATAGTTCGAGTTGTCATTTTTGTTTAATTAATAACATGAATTGTTTTTTTTCATATTCTACTCGTAGTAAGCTTTAACCTTTTGAGTCAAATAAGTTATTACAAATATTAGAAGCGCGTAATTACAGTTAATTAAATTTGCCTTAAACTTAAGTACCCTCGGAAGACTAAATCTAAAATGTTAGTCAAACACGATGTTTTTCAATGAAAGCTACTACGTGTTTCGGAAAAAAAAATATTGCTTCTGTTGTTCTGATAAGAACCCAATTATAGTTCGAGTTGTCGTTTTTGTTTAATCAATAACATGAATTGATTTTTTTTATATTCTACTCGTAGTAAGCTTTAACCTTTTGAGTCAAACAAGTTATTAAAAATATTACAAGCGCGTAATTACAGTTAATTAAAATTGCCTTAAACTTAAGTACCCTCGGAAGACTAAATCTAAAATGTTACTCAAACACGATGTTTTTCAATGAAAGCTACTACGTGTTTCGCGGTGGGATTTTAGGATTAAGGAACAAACTTTAGAACTCCATTTTAAGTAAGCCGATAATAAATTAAAGTTAAGAGATATTTCTTAGCAAATTTACTCGAGCACAAACAGAGCCTGTAATGTCCTTACTTGAACTCTTAATGAAGCTCATAATGATAGCTTTACCGTTTCATGATGATTTTTGAGATGAAAAGACTAACAAAAGGTTCAGTATCCCATCGATGTTTGAATGTTATAGGTATAGAATATATGAGAGCATGTCCATTAGACTGTCCGTCACCGACTGGCGAATTCTCATACATTTACAAAGAATATATGTCGTACCTGAAAAGGTCTTACGACGACTATGGTATGACCCGGTATAGCTGGCAGAGACAGTGTTTTCTCTTGATCTTTATAGGGTAAGCAACGCGTAAGTATCAAGAATTGTGCGCCTGAAGAGTAATGTGATAGAAGCTTGCAAAAGAGTTCACCGGAGATGATTATAGATTAATGAAGTTTTTTGTTTAATAAAAGGATAACACAATTTTAAGATACTATTATGCAATGCAATACAAGCGGCCAATACAAGCTTATCACTGATTTATAAACAGAGACTGTTGGGTAGAAAAGGAAGGTGTTATATACTTACATAAACCTATATGAGTTACTTATATAAATAACATACAAACACAAAAATAAACATGCATTATACAATTTTCAACTTCAAATAACTGTCATAAAGCGTGATATCGAAAGGACGGAGTATAATTAAAAAAGTTGAAAAAAATCGCGCTTAAAACTTCAGATATCACTGCAGTCTGGTCCTCTGAAGAGTTTTGAAATTACTCTTCTTGTTTATTATTTTTGTTTAACGATTGTGCCGTCGGGTTTGTACCTTGATAAAAGTTTATATTTTGTCAACTTTTTTCAAGAAGAAAATATACAAATTTTTACTTTACCTTTGTTTATCCCTTAAGGGATTTAATTTAAAAGATATTGTTGTTTGACAAAGCAAAGTCGAATACAGAAAAATTTGACACTGCTTTCTCAAATTCTATGAACAATTTAAACTTAAAGCTTTTCCTAACTCTTTGTGTATCAAAAATATGTCTCTTAACTTCTATTTCATATAAAATGTTCTTTATCATATGTATAAATGGAGGTGTATTAACATAGTAAACCTGCACCCCTGGCGTAAGTTATCATTGTAGTAAAAAACATTACTTTTTAGTTGCGTTAAGAAGCTCAATTTCTATGGGAAACATGAAAAGTGCCCCCTGGCGGAAAGTATTAGAAATCGTGTTTCCTACAGAAATTGCGTTTTGTACTTAGAAATATTTATTTACTAATGTAAAGTGGATTTAACAATTTTATTTAGTAACACGGTTCGACTCCACGACATGACTAAAAACCCAGTGCTTTAGGATCGGACCGTCTACTCTGCCTGCTACGCCTAAGAGGATACCGTTTGGGCTGCCACGAACCCGACGCATAATAGACGCTATTCGTTTACGTACAAAAGACCCAAAAGAATCTGTTTTCACCTCCGCGAAAATCCCCGACGCACTACAATGTCGTGGCAGCTGTACGCGCAGAGCCCTGAAGGCCCTTTAAGTGCAATCAAACCACAGGCTGCATGTGTAAAAGCTTTGACAGTAAGTCTTAAATAATGTTAATTTGACAATTGTTGAACAACCTGCAAACCTTCGAATCAACATATTACTCCGAACACAAAGAGTTTTCTTAGAGTTTTTTATTGAGTTTCAATTGAGAGATCAATTGAGTTTCTTACAGGGATAACTTACACTAGGGGTGTAGTACATACTTGGTCACCTTCTTGGTTTTGTTAATATTCGGTTTGAATCTCAGCGCTGACAGATATTTGTCTCATGAAGTTTCTGTATTCACAGGTCTTATACCCATTTGAATATTTGCAAACATATAAAACGTTTTAAGTATATGGGGCAATTTGGACAGTGATTTTAACGCTTTTACATTTTGGATTGTCTTTTTACTTGTTACTATTGAAGTAACCAAAAGAATAGAGTTGGTAACAAAAATACTCTTATTTTTTCTGTCTGTACATTTTAAGTTCTTACCTCAATACAATTTTTTATTTATTTTAAATTATTTACTCGTCCTTATAAACTGTAAATAGATCCCTACGACGAATCAATTCAGAACTTATCAGTCTGTAAAATAAGAAGTCTGCGTTCAATTTAACTTACCTCTGCTCGAGACTTTTCTTTGTGAAAAGAATTTGAATATGCTTCTATTTAGCTGTTGCGAAATACCCTGAGGAAAGGAATCAGCTTTTCTATAGAATCAGTTCCTTTTTCATTCCACTAAGAAGAAATCTCATCTAACTTCTTTATTTTCACTTCTAAATCGGAATACAGAAAGTAGCAAGGTTTTTTGCTAAAAGCTATAAGTGGTTTTCTTAGATGGTAAGTGGTTTTGTTATTATATCTACTTTTCTTGAGAACTCCTGAAGACTCGATCCAATGCTTGCGTCTTTCTGGAAAGTTTCCGTAATATTTGGGCGTATAATTTATCGCACTAAATGAACTATTGTAAGCTAAAATACTTATTATATTCAGGAATGTGAACAAGAATGTCTCTAAGTTTATGTATCTAGACATCTCAGTATGACGTGTGATGTATATTAAAATACTACACAGTGTAATAGTCTAGAAGAGAAAGCCACGTAAAATGTGGCTTATATGATTCAATTTAAATCATTTTAATACCACAACATATATTTATAAAACTGCACTTACTTTACTTACGGAAAACTGCACAGTCACCCTTTTCCAACAGCTAACGTGAATGCAAGTCTACATGCATTTAATAGTTCGCAAGGAACACAAAGCAGAGACAAGATGCAAAACGTTTCATACGAACCAATCCTTCCTGAATTGAAAAGATGGAAATTTTTAAATCGCTCTTATGGATTCTCTCCGGCAAGAAATAAAATAGAAAATAGCTTGAACGGACAGACAGCCTTCTAACTAAAATACGTTGCATGTGCTTGCTCCGAACTGATTCATTGCTGCTGTATACAATATTTTGGAGGATTTTGTAGATATTTAAATAAAGTACATTAGGAGTGTATAGAAGATAACACGCATTTTAAAAATATTGATACGAACAACTCAATAATCTTATCTACTCTGTTGGCAAGTTACATCGAAATGGACTGTAAGTTCCCATGTCACAATTTGTAACATACTTATATATCCACAAAATATTTAACATTGTAGATAATTTTAAAACATTTTCTTAACAAACCCGAGTGCTGATCAATTCACGGAAGTCTTCCAATAATAAATCTCTAGTTGACATAAAATGGAGATAGATGTCTTGCACTCTGATTGATTAGTTTTTCTTCCCTGACAAGTTCTGCTTCGAGTTGCTTCCAAGTTTTTGAAAACCGTGCGTCTCGTTTGGATTCTGACCAGTAAAGCAAATGTTTTTTCGAATTATTTTTTATTTATATATTTTATGGAGACAAACAGAATTGAATTTAATCATTTAACAATAGTATTAGAAAATATTTCTCTTATTTTTTATGAAAACTCAAAACTAGCAACCAAGCATCGAGCTTTTGTGAATTAAAAATAGGTCAAAATTATTTTAGCCTAATCTTCAGTCCTATGGTACATGTTGATATGACAATTTTGCATCACTTTTTCAAAAATTGTGTTCGTTTTATCAGGGCAACCAGAAAAAGACTAGAAAACGCACAGACCATTGTGTCCTTTACATACTGAAACTAAACTAAAATTATATAATATTTAATTTTTTAAATACATGTAGTAATGGCTCCTGTCTTGTTGTAGTGTAAGAACGTTTTCGAAAATGTACTCATTAAAAAAGTACTCATGTAATGTCATGTTCAGACGGTGGAAGAAGTTAAAAGATTCTGTCATTAAATGTACAGTCAAGTGCATAAATATGTATCTAAACAAACGTGTCAAAAGTATATATCAATGAAAGTTTATTAAGAAAGTATCCAATCTAACTGTCGTAGATATGTTTGCAGAAATTGATCAAAAACATGTATTCATTAAAGGACAATTTGTTTTGTATCGAGTTTTTTCGTTTTTTCGAGAAATTTTACAGTATTTACTTTCTCTGTTTCATAGCAGGAAACAATTGTCAACATTTAATAGAAAAGAAATTCAAAATTTAAATTAATGTCAATAGTGTCAAAAAATACAAAGAATATTTACTTTTATTTTTTATTGTCTCATCTATCGACACAAACCTTTTTAGCGACATATTATTGCTCACTTAGTTTACATATTTTTGGAACAAAACCGAAGCCATAATACCAACATAATACGAAGAGAAAAGTGTCACATATATTATGATACCATAATATAGATAGATATATATTATTGCACACTTAGTTACTTACATATTGATGGAACAAAAGCGAAGACATAATAACGATGAGAAAAGTGTCACATATTTCGTGAATCCTTAAATACATACATGATATTGTAATGGTTTTCAAGATACATATTTATGCACTTGACTGTACAGTTCTACGGCTAAGAACTAGAGGTTTTACTCGAAGCGCACCCATTATGTAGCGCACAGAATGAAGCGTATTTGTTTTTTGAATAGTTATGTGGATACAAACTGAAACTATTGAAGATCTACGATAAAAAAGTGAGATTTTGTGATCTATCTGTGAGTGGTGGCGGTGGCGCTATATATATAAACTTCCCCTGACATATTCATATCATTTTGGTAATTCCACACATCTATCTCAACAGTCGCAGATTTAAAAAGAAGGCGTATAATATCTATATTTCCAAAAAAGTACCAGGCTCTTACACTTTATAGGAACTATTTTATTTAATACCTTACCCTAAAATGTATTGCTCTTCACTATTTTTAAAAGATGGTGCCCTTCGAGAAATAATTTTGGTGCGCTTCATTCGGTGCGCTTCAAAATTGGTGCGCTTCGAGAAAACCTCAAAGCTTCTGCCCAGTAGTGACATGTATCTAGGACGAGGACATGGGATGACTGCTGCCATGTATCGTGTAAAGATTAAAACTACGATATTCATAACAAACTGTATACGTTTTAGAGCTGGTACATTAATCAAATTCGACTTAATTATTGCTACTTAATAAATCCAAAATTGAGATATAGCGTTTAAAATTTAGAGATATAGCGTTTAGAATTAGAGCTCAGCAGAATATAAGAATATAAAAATAAATATTTTTTTTTGTCAGTGGAGATTTTTATATCTTCCGGAAGAATATTTCCGAGGGACGACGGACGAAGCCGGCGACGGATTTAGGTGTTATACTGTTATTTGCAATGGGATTTTTTGTATGAGAATATAAAATATTTGTTAATGTAGTTAAATCAGAATGGAATATTTATTAATAAATACCAAAGTTTTGTTCGACCTCCCTCAGGGATTAAAGGAACAAAAAGAGAGATTAAAAGTACCTACATTTAGTGCACTTTATGGGTGCCGTAGTCAACTAGGAATAGGAACCCTTATAGTTTCGCCAAGTCCGTCTGTCTGTCTGTCCGTCCGCGGATAATCTCAGTGACCGGTTAGCACGAGAAAGCTGAAATTTGGTAAATTTAGTATAACAATCACAGAGGCAGCCAGGCAAAGGTGGTACCACCATGTGGGTGGTTCGTCAGATATCTTAAGATATGTTGTTAAGTCCCACTACTGGGCACAGGCCTTCCTATTGAAGAAAGACAAGAGGAGTATGGGCCATAGCACGACCACGCTGGCCTATTGCGGGTTGGTGAAAAAAAACAGTTGCAGTAGCGACCGGACCAACTGCTCGTAGGAAGTTCAAGCACACAAAGTTTTGGTCACCCATCCAAGGCTGACCTAGGCGAAGGTGGCTTTGTTTTCGATATCGAAAGCCAAAGCGTATATGCACTATAGCTGATAATAATGATGATATAGGGAACGCAGATAAAAGCAGTTATTCTAAAACTTTTGCAACTCGTAAAATATAAATACCATCTTGAAAAGCTTTTCATTGTTTTTTTTATATTGCGGGCCATTAAAGCTGTATGATTCATGAATGTAGAGAAATTACAAGGCAAAATTATTAAACTGTCAGTAGTATTCACAATATAAGGCCTCAGGTAGGATTCCAGAATGAACTCAATTTTGAAAATAGTTTTGTCACCACCGCTGGGCACAGCCATTCCTCGTGGAGAAACACATTTCAGAAGAGTTTATTTTTTAAATAAAGTCTAGTGAGGAGTCGGTGGCGTAGTGGTTAGTACGCTTTGGCTATCGATATCGAAAACAAAGCCACCTTCGCCACGGTCAGCCTTGGATGGGTGACCAAAACTTTGTGATCTCGAACTCCTACGAGCAGTTGGTCCCGGTCGCTATTGCAACTATTTCTACCCACCAACCCGTAATGGGCCATCGTGGTCGTGCTATGGCCCATACTCCTTGTGTGTTTCTTCATGAGGAACGCCTGTGCCCAGCAGTGGGACGTATATAGGCTGAGAACAAAATGTATTCAGCAGCATGGGTTCGTTTTCCCGGAGATGTAGAACAAGCAAAATGAACGCACATACGCTCAAGTAACATTACCATATAAAAATATAGTTCACTTTCCTACATCGTTCAGAAAATTATCGTTACAGAGGAGTTGAGATAGTAAATTTATTAAAATTAAATAGTGAAAAATGTGCATCTCTTTGGATACTCGTCGCCACGTTTTTCCTTTTTATAAAAGTACTTACATGAGAAATTATAAAATGAACCATTTCGCGGAAGCCTTTTAGCTTCGAGCGATGGTAAATTAGAATTTAAAACAGCAACGGACGTGCATTTTCTTCGGGTATTTCTTGAGAAATTTTAACAGAAAATTTTGAGAGAAAAGTTATGCCAGTCACTTTTAAAAGTTTACATTAGGGCGTGTATTTAACAGGATACTAATATTGTGCCAAAAAAATATATTTCAGTGATTTTTATTAATGAAACTCATGTGGCACGTTCAACAATAAACAACACTAGTTTTCTTTTTCACTAGCCATTTACAGACAGTTATAATAAAAAGCTAAAATCTTCATAAACAACTGTTAATCAATTTGAAATCGCCGAGCATGTATGACAATGTATGTATGACAAGCGGTAAGAAGTAATCTCTTTCTAACCCTGAGGCCTAAATCTATAGAAAAATGGTGAGATTTTATGGAGTATGTAAAGCTATAAAAACGAACCAAACGGAACATTTAAAACCATAGAATATACTTCAAGTATTCAGGTATTCATACTCAATAAATATGTAACATCAATGTTTATACATTCAGTGGCCATAGCAGTTTACAAAAAACCCACCTATGGAATACTTTTAACATTCTGGAAATATTTTTTGCGCTTATAATTTTATTCCTCGATAGATTATATTTTAAAAACAGATTTATTAAAGAAAGCTTGAAATAGAAAGAAGAATTTTTAATGGCACTCTCTTATTGTAACTTACTCAAAACTTTGTTCGACTTAAACTTAGTACGTACTTACCTACCTATTCAATTTAGAGTCCCGGTACAGGTAACTAGGTTTTACCAAGACATAAAAGCATTACAGTTGAACTCAAACTACTGAATGACATATTCCATCAGATATTTAACATTGGCTTTAGTTTAAAATAAATATAGAGTTGTACCTAAAACAACGTTTTGGAAATCACGAAATGCATACTTTACATACTATTATATACATTTATATGTGTATATAATCTTACTTTGACACATACATATTAAAGTATCATCATACATGTTAAAGTATACAGACATAAATACATAGTATCATACTTAACGTTCGTAACGAACGTACGTTTACGTAAATTTATTTATTATTGTAATATGTTGTATATTTATTATATGTGATTTATAATATCTTAAAATAAACGTGTATTATAAGTATATCATCATATTCTACAATTTTTGTCTTTATTTTGTTTATTTTTGTTCTTTTCTTTTACTGTTTTGCACCGTCATTCTAGCTATCCTCACTTTGCTTTCCGGTTCACTGGTAGAGAATGTCCTATGGCACTATGTCCGCCATTGTACTTTTGTGCAAAAAGATTATATAAATAAATAAATAAATACTTTAAAATGTATACAAGGGGGATTGTATTAAAACGGTATTTCTACAGTCGTTCTGTTTTATAATTTATGACATCCACTTTCGTCCCTATTGTAAATGCTGTTGTATATTTTATCAAGCTTTTATGCTTCAAACACTCAGAGTAAACAGAACTGGAGTAGCCTTTGTCTAACATTCCCCTCTGCCAAATGCACAAGCATCGGATGCTTGCACGTTTAATAAAACTAGTTGAGCCGCCATTTTGACAGCCATAACATTGTAAACATCGAGTATGCTAAAAGATGGTGTCACCTTTTATTTGTAATTATAATTTTTAAGATTTTATGATTAATTACTTCATTATTTCATGTTTTAGAATTCTACGATTTCAAATTTCGAACGCTAGTCTCGTGGGGAGTGCGGCTCTGACGTTGTCAAAACGCACACCCCACGAGACTATTTTAAGCGTGTGTGCGTGAAATTTTAATTTGTGTGTCGAATTATGCATGTGTGCATTTGTAAAAACGGTAAAAGTTATTGTTTATGTGTGCTGGCTTTGAGTGGTAACCTCACCCCCCGCAAGAAATGGCAGAAAAAAATGTTTGAGAAATTGACTAATGGCTACTCCAGTTCTGTTTACTCTGAGTTCAAACATAACGGTAAGATGGACTTTAAATATATCTTCTATACCTACCTACTTTCAGAATTTGTACCTTTGAGCTTTTACTTGTATAAAATTGTATAACTGTCGGTATGTTATAAGCACTCGGTAACATGACTAACACGTTATTTGACGTGCACAATAGTTTTTTTTGTACTTATTCAAAACACATTTTTGGGTTTTTGGCGCCATTCAACTTGGCGGACGTGATTTTTATTTCAGTGATTGTAATATTGTTTCGGAGTGGATCTTGTTGCGTAAAATTTGTGTAGTTTTGTGTAATTAGTGTCAAAAATGATGAGCAATGTGGAGGATCATTGAAATAAGCGTCAAGTGCTGTGAAAAACGATGAGATTTTTATCGTGGTAATCCACCTCATCGAAGTAACACCACAGTATCTGCCATGCATTGCTTGACGCCAAACTCTCCCAAGAGGTATTGAAATGTATTACACTTGCATTTCAATGCGAATAATGAAGACATAAAAATACCGAAGACCTAGCGGTATGGGCTTAGTTCCCTTTGCCTTCCCAATATGGAAGAATTTTACAAAAAAAAAACAAATTTTGTTACATTTTTCATAAATTATTAGTTTATAGAAAGAAACAAAGAAAAACATTTATTGACCACTGGCACAAGCAAGACGCAAAATACGAAAACAATCAGTTTAGATCGCGCTTTCGTCAGATTGTCGGTCCACTTGTGGGATTAACTTATCTGTAATAAAAAAGTTACAAGACTTAAAGATAATATTATTATATTTAGAATTACTTAAACTTACTGTAGCTATTATGAATTATTGTCATCTAGTGTCCACAAGACCAGCGACAGAGCTGCTAGCGGCAAATTGTTAGGTGTGAATGTCAGAAGTTATTTATTATTAGTATATTTTGTAAAATTACTATAACATTGTTATTATCATACTTGGTGTCATATTCCCCTCAGAAAGCCTACGACGCCTGCTGTACGTCGAAAAGGTGTGAAAATTGTCAGCGCATTTGACACGCAACGAGCCAGCGGGCGTGCGCGGGCTCGCCCGGGCACAGTCGCGCGCCTGCCGCCGCGCCGCGTGCCGCCTTCGCACCGCCCCGCGTCATGCCCTACGGGGAACTTTTCCGAACGCGCGCCAAAATATGTTGCGTGCTTGAGTTACAGACGCTGTAAAGCGGTGATTTGTGTGTGGAAACCTTTTTGGAACTGCGTAAGTATTAAAATTTTGAATTTGGAACTTTGTGTTTATTAAAATTGTTGTTGAAAGACGTCTTCATGTTATTATTCTACTACTTTATCATTACTGATAGTTTTTTTTTTATAAAATATATTTGAAGGTAAGCAATTTTTTTTAAAGCTTATCACAATATATTATAGTCCTTTCTCTTATTCCGTTATTATAATAATATGCATATCAAAACAAACAACGAGAATAGGGGCTCTTGAAAATAAGCCAAAATATAAACCACTCTGTCAACAGTGAAAACGTCTCAAGCGGCCGTTATTCTAGTTGTTGAATTGAAGATACGAGGCCGCTACTACGGTGATGATAATCTTCAACCTTTATATTTAGGGGCTGACGTGGGTGGGTGTTAATGCGGAATTGGCGAAAAAAATTCGAGTTTGAGACCATTGGTAACGCTTGTATGCGCTGAAGGTCGGCTCCCGTTACCACAATATTTCGCCCTTTTTAAGATTTATCTGCAATGCAAAATCGTTCTAATACTAGCAATTTTAAGCCCTATTAGGCTTGATTCTTTATTATACTATATTTTTTCACTACCTTTAGTCATGATTTAAGGGAATTAAGCCATTCTGGAACACTTTTTGGCTACGTCTTTATATATAGTTTAGGACAATATAGCTTTACTTTAGATTACTAACAAATTACATATTTTTTTACTGGGCGATAGTTTTTTACAATATTTGCTCAATTTATTTACTTTTAGCCGAGATTATATTTCAGGATAGTAACGTCCTACTTCGATAGTTATTACTTTGTTCAATCAGATAGTTTATATTTAAATTTCTCTTGACTATTATATTATGACGGTATATTGTCCTGTTTTCTACTAAGCATTTGGAAGTATTGATTGAGTAAAAAAACCAAAGTTGTTAATTATGCAGAACTACCAGAATAATCGAAAGCCAAAGCGTGCGAACCACTCTGCCACTGAGCTCCTCGTATATATTACATAGCTATATCAAAAACGGTATGTTTTTGTGAAAGAACCAAATAAAGAAATAAATATCTTCAACCATTCACCTATCAACCAGCCCCATTTAAGTAGCTAATGCTGCTTGTGTTACGGACATTAGATGACGGATAAATATATTTGATTGATAAATACATATAAATATCCTGAATATAAGTAAATATATATAAACAAATGCCTGAAAACTCATCACCCAAAAATTTGCCCCCACTGGGGATCGAACCCAGAACCTCTCGAGATGGCGACGCCTTGAGATCGCCATACAGATCTCTCGACTACGAAGGACGACGATTAAACAAATATTGTCAGGTATCACAGAGACATATGCCACAGGCTAGAAATTCCGAGGGCCTATATTTATTAGAGGTTAAAACTAATAATTTATTCAGCAAACATACAGACCGGCCATAAACATTGATGCTTATCTCATTCAAATGGAGCGGGTGAAATATAGAGCAGATGTAGTATTTCCTTCAGTGATAATGAAAGGCGAGATAGTAAAACTACTTACAGCACAAAAGCTCTAGAAATGCGACCTTATTACTTGCACAGGTAGTATTAATTTAAACTTGGATTTGGGCGCTAAATTAGGAATCGAGCATTTGAAAGTTATTGCTTTTTGCTTTTAGCATGTAAAGCACAAGTTGCTTTCTCGTCTTTGGACCTTGTGTGTTCTACTTTACTTTCTTTTTTTTAAAGCAATTTAATAATTTAAACTAATCCTGATCCAATTTTAATTAGCATATTGCGTAGTGGCTATCTGGAGGCAGTGAAAATAGCTGTCAATATATCTGATAGCGTTTGATTTGTATTTATAGTGATGCGTCTGAGCTGTTTAATGTGCACATAAACATGTTTCATCACCAGGCAGAAGCCTACTAGTGCAATTTGTCTTATCAGATAGATCCTATTTAGTGGTATCAACCTCAGTCCTA
This sequence comes from Parapoynx stratiotata, assembly GCA_910589355.1. NCBI lineage: Eukaryota > Metazoa > Arthropoda > Insecta > Lepidoptera > Crambidae > Parapoynx > Parapoynx stratiotata. Next base: position 8,094,676 of record OU342473.1, read on the forward strand.
GGTGTCGGAATTTTGGTTTGAATTACAGAGTACTTATGAATTTTCTATCCTTTAGTCTTGTAACGTTACGGCAATAACGTTAACGTTAATTATTATAATAATAATATGATAATTATTTATTATTATATAATCTGTGTCTCTGTATCTGCTTATATTCTCGCACTTACAACATACGAGAACCTAAAATAAATTTTCCACTAGTAAATTTACAATCTATTTATAAACTTGCGTCCCAAATTGATATTACTGAAATATGTTGTGCATAATCAAATTCAGCTGTCGAGGTTACATTTCACAAACCATCGAGTACTGAAATTGATGGCTCCCGTGAGGTTCCCTGTGGGTAATTATAATTATTTTGCACGGTGTGAAGTCGTAATTGAGGCTTACCTCTGTTAGTAGACATTTATGATACACGGAGTGTGGTTCGTTAAAGTGTCCATAATTTGTAGCGGCTTTTACGGATAATTTCCCACACATATTCTGTTCAACAGCGCTCATACAATCGGCAGAAAAGGTATATTAGAGGCAAGAAAAATGAAGTTATATATTAAAGTTATAGACAACTATGACTCCGAGTACTACTTTTACCTACAATTGTACCTTAATTGTACAGTATTTGATTAGTTAGTATTCTATAGTATAACTATACATATATTATTCCTCATCAAACTTCGTCTCAAAAGACCTGCGCGAACTTAGATTATGGGTTTAAAGGTTATAAAAGATTTTATTTCAAAAATATTCTTCCTAAGCTTAATGAAATCTGAAAACCCTCAGTGAATCCTATGTTATTAATTCAGTCGATTGCCTCGCCGAGGTTGATATGGAAAAGGGTAAAATAACGAAATAAAGGAAAAGTAATTTTGCAGTGAAAGAAAGATTTTTATTCAACAAGGCGTAAATATTGGGTTGAATATGAATTGAACAATTTATTTTGTTGCTTAAGATTTTCTTTAAACACTTTCTACTGTGGAATAACAACGAAACTGTTCAAGCATCATCGTTTGAATTTCGAATACGTTTTACTTAAAAAAGTAAGTTTGTCAAATAATTGTTACTGGCTATACTGGCTAAGCATTAAATTAATGTTAAATACTGAAGCTCGGTGGCGTAGTGGTTAGTACGCTTTGACTTTCGATCTAAAACAACCTTCGTCATGGTCAGGCCGTGGATGAGTGACCAAAATTTTTTGATCTCGAGCTTCTCTGTGCTTCAGAAGACACCTTAAGCCGTTTGTCCCGTTCACTATTACAACCGTTTCTACTCACCAACCCGTATTGGGCCATCGTGGTGATGTTACTACTCTTTATATATTTTTCCATGAGGAAGGCCTATGCGTGGGAGGTATATAGGGTAAGGACTCGCTTAGTGACACAAACATAGTATTGGGAAAATGGCACTACTTGTGCCAAACCCTAACATAGAATAAAACTTAAGCACAATTTATTCTGAATTCCAAGCGCTAATTTAAATCTCTGTCACACCGAGTTCGAAGTATTGAAAGGAAGAAAGAAAGAAAATCTTTATCTTTATTGGTGTTTCCACCTTTGGGGAATGTGTTGTAGAATATTAAAATGTACATGGGCGGTATTATAAGATTCAAATTAAGATCTTCTGCCCTACTCTCTAATAAAATTTCAATGGATATGAATTGGATTTCTGTCATTTCGAACAATTTTCTTGAAATTATCTAACGACATGACATTTGACGTTGAATTAAATCAATATTGATTTTTCAACATTACAGAGTAATAAATTACTAATCTCATAATTTCACCCTTACATGGGTACCGTCATAGGAAACTTCTAAAGTCAGATGACGTATCTTTGCTTTATCATATCACAAGAGTATTGTATCTAACGTACTTTACTCAAATGCTTCTTTTTTTAGGCAAAATAATAAAAGAAGCTATTTGTGTCATCACCTACCCAACAAAGTGAAAATTGGAATTCTTCTTGATTATTTCTTGAATGTTAGGCCAAATTCAAGTTTCTGTTTACCACGGTAGTATCATGTATTATAAAGTGTACAACGTAGATGGTGTGTGATAATATGTTAGGAGCAAAGAAAGCGAACTAGCCGTTTATAGGTACCGTCAGTGGACTTTACGAGGGTAATGGCAAAGGTGTGTCCATACACAACAGCAACCCAATTTTACGTGCAATCGGTTACGTACCTTCTAGTCCCGGAAAAATGAATATTGCGTATGTGTCCTATAGATTGCTATTCACCCAAACCTTTCTTTAGAGTTTACAGTGTAATATGAATATTGCTTAGCTTACTGTGGCTGATGCATGACAATCTCGCCCCCTGTAACATTGGGAGAATCTTGTGTTTAGTTAAAAATAACATATCATCAGTCCTATATTCTGGAACTCTTTCTTTGCTTTATCAGAGCGAGTTGAACCAAACCACAAATCGAGCTAGTCGCAAGCATGAACGCTGCATTAACGGAGTTAGTATTGGACTTTGGCAAAATTGTAAGGAAATCAAAATCAGTGGCGCTGTGGTGTGTCTAGGTGTGTAAAAACTTTAACTGTTCTGAATTCCGCGTTTTAATTAACGTAACGTTTTCGTTTAAGTTAAGGGATTATAGCTATTTCTTTAGTGGTAATGTTTCATTTTGAATAACCCCAGTCGTTATATCTTACTTTATTTTAAAAATATAAAGCTAAATAATTTTTTTATAGAAAGTGTTTAATTCATTTGAAATGTGTAATCACAATATCATTATTATTTTTGAATAAATTATGCCAAGCAGATATGGTAAAATAACTTAAAACTAATTAAATTTGTAATAGTACGTGGAAAATCGCAAAATAATTGCAATTAATTTTCTCATTACGTGTCAATGATGTTCATTTGTACCTTCAGTTAATATAATAGCATTTTGTTATTTTACCTCCAGTTACTGAGAGTGTGGAACTTTAATGTCTATATAAACATAATCTACCTATCTAATGTTAAGATATCATTGAAAACTTTAGTTATTTTTGTTTAGTAACTGAACTGCCGTTGCACAGGTTTAAACCGCATATTAAGAAAACCCTCATGGGAAAGGCATATTACAAAGTTCAGGATTATTTAGATGATAGGAATGTGTGGACATCCGTTGCTTAATCTTAATAATGTTTAGTTAAATTTGCCACATTAAAGTTATGAGACGTTAATACATGTATCATTCATACAAGTTAATGTAATAAGAGATAACAATGTTTAATCTTATTCTAATCTAAAAATGTAACACTGTGACTAATAGATTGTATGATTGGCTATTTAAAAAAAGTGGCTCATGAGTTTCTTACCGGGTTCTTCTCATGAAATGCCTTACTCTCGGAATCCGGTCGCTTGTATCGATTACAACCACAGTCAAAGCGCTGTGTGGATGTACTTGCTACAAGCGCTCGCGGCAGTGAAAATTTATTTTATGTATAATAAATGTGACTATTTATGAATGTTGACGATTTTAAGTGCTATGTTTAGCCTATGAAATAAAATTATTTTTGATTTTGATTTTGATTTGATTTGAGTAATCCATTTTTTCGCACTTGCTTTTGAAAATAATGTCAACTTTGTTTGAACTTTAATTATTTTGTCTAAAATTGTATATTACTCCTAGGAGCTTCTAGAAGAATGTTTTAATGCTGTGCGTGTTTACTTGTAGGCTAAAAACTTAGTTTTGTTTTCAGTTGGTTTAGGAATCGTTCTGGAAAAGTATGATAGTGAGGTTGGTTTGAGATGTTTGTAGCCTTTCCAAGTATCCTTGAAGTAATATCTGAATTTCTTTTTAACCCTATATTGTTATTAATATTCATTTCAAACAATATGAGACCCAAAACGAATCCTTGAAGTACTCCCAATATAAAATTAATTGCTTTTACCGTGATATTTTTACGATATGCAGCAATACGGTACCCAATTCCGTTTTATGATTTTTACACTGCTTCAAGTTGATTTTAATTGACGTGTTGATATTCCTGTATCGGCATTTTCATCACATTTTCCTGGAAGTAATAACTGGAAGTAAGCCTCATGCAAGCTATCATTAAGAAGTGAGTTTTAAAAATAATTGGAATGGAAGCAGCTAAAGATAAAATAGAATAACCACTATGAGTTTAATTGAGAGAAAAACTACACTTCAACCTGTAGCGTTCGTACAAACACGTTGAACAATGGAGGCTTGCTTTTAACTAAGTAATTAGTATTCCTCTCCTAGGAAATGCAAGGTAAACGTACCCTAATCGTAGACCCGACGAACGTACGCTATAAGTAAATTTTTAAATTGAAACTCTGAAAGTAGATTACGAATCCGATGGGAAATCTCAATACTAGCTGTAAGACGCTTTGTTCACTTACTTTTTATTTATTAATTCGTACCATCTTCTTTGCTCCAATTTTTACTAGCACATTTACTATTACTTTTCCTAAATGCTTCAAGAATACATGCTATTTTTTAAAATGATACTTACAGATTGATGGCTTAAGAGCAAAGCCGGCGGCCGGCAAATTGTATTGGAATTTGACGTGTTAGCATGCGCGCCTGGCCTGGCCGGGACTGGCCACCGTTGCTCCGAAACGTCCCTTAAATAGCGAAATATGGGTGGTAACACCTCTGCCTGCCTCTTCTGGGATAAAGGCGTAATAATGTGAGTGTTAAGGACTCCACAGACGGTAGCTATAACGTATATTATAGCACAATACATCTCAATACATCTCGTTGTATCTTTCCATAGAAATCCGCAGGCGACCACACAAGGGTATTGTGTATTTTTTTACATTTGTGAGACTGACATGTACATAATGCATATTATTGTATGTAATACATATGACCATTTATGTAAGTGTACATGAATATACATTATAGCAGCCGTCTGTGAAGTCCTTTAAAGACATCAATTGAACCGATGAATCCCTTAGACGAGTACCTACTGTCCTTCTTTTCGCTTGGCTGTCGCTGTCGCTGTGTAAAGGGTGTAAAGGGTTTTTTTATTTGACGCTGGGGGCATATTCCATCCGTCCCATATCATAAAAATCTAAATTTTATAGTTTTTGTTGTATGTTCCTCTTGAGTATTTTATAAAATTTTACAGTACAAGGCAAAAATTCCTCGTAAAAGAAAACTTTATCCATAAACTCTAAGAAACATTCAAACTGTTTCTTTAACTTATTTAAAAAAAAAACACTTTTTTTGCTAAAGCATCATTAGTAACTATTATACAAATAAATAGTGAATAAAATCTTAAGATGACAGAAAATTCTTTTATCTATAACATCAGAAATTGTTGATTCTTAGAAGTATATGATTCTCAAGATGTATTGTATTGTCAAGTATCCCGTAAAGCTCATGAGAGCCTTGTCGTGATAAAGTGGATTGCTGTTTGTAAAATATCGAATTGTCAAATATCAAAAGCAGTGCCAAAATGTTCGTGTACATTAAAAAAAAGAAAATATGTTTTGGAATTCGACCATGCCAAAGCAATTTTGGGGCGAAGTATTGTTATGCTTGTAAATCATATGCAAATTAAAAGGATTGGTAGCTAGCTGATGTATTTTTGAGTTACTTTGACCGCAGAAGTGTTTGAATAATTAACCACCTCATATTTTATCTTATGATTTTTTTTTTGTTTTTTAAATAAACGATATGCCGGCCAACGATGATGGTAAAGATAAAACGGTTGTGAGCCTATTTCACGTAATTATCTGCTTTATGGTATTAATTAATATATTAAAATATAAATTAAATAATAGAGTAATTAAAATACTTTGCATAAGTTTTTCTCGTATGGTTCAACGATTCATCACATACAAAGATTCATAACGAATGATATGGCGGTATCTGGTCAAATGGAATTCTGACTGGTCACTGTTTTATGTGTGCCTATTTTCTAGCAATTCGGTAAAAAAGGGAAGTTTATATTTTAACCACCGATCGGGTTGATTACTCGCTTTTAGAACTAGTATATTCTGCGAAAAGATGGTGGAGATTGGCAGTTTTATATGCACATACATATTATCACGCCTATAATCCCCAAGCAGAGATTCTTTACATACCGACACTTATTGTATATATATAGTATAGTTAAAAACATACAATAATTTTGTTCTATAAAGAATCTCGTCTTTAATTAGTTACGTAAAACTTGTTAGAGCAGTGGTTTAAAAACTTTAGTTTCGACTTTGAAAACAATGTAGCTGGTCTCAGGATAGGCCAAAACTTTGTAATCTCAAGTTGTTTCAAAAGGCAGGTTATAGGTACCGTTGATTCCCTTTGCGCCACAAGCGTTTTAGTTTACTATTATTCTGCGTCCAATAAATAAAAACGTGTCTCTTTTTGCCTACGGATAGTTATAATTTGACACATTTTTTCGAATTTCAACTATCCGTAGTTAACTAAAAGCAACTCAAACGAGTAGTTTCCGCAAAATTGGGATGCACTACTAGTCATGGAGCTTTAATAAAAAAAAAATATCTTATGTTGTTCGTGGTATGCAAATAAATCATGTGGTAAACAAATTTTCTTTTCAATAAACAAGCCGATCTGTACCTTTTATTAATTTCAACAAAGCTTATTTTAGATTGCATTTACAAAGCGAGTTATGAATAATAAATCATTATCATGACAGAACCAGGGAACAAAAGGGGGTGCTAGCGTAAGCTAAACAGGAGATAAACTCCAAAACCTTAGATTTATACGTTTCGTAATGTTTTACGCAACTTCACAATTACTCTCGTGTGTTATACACGAATACTCAGTAACAGCCAAACGACCCCCGCAACATATATAACGTAAGAAATACATGTAAGTGGTCCCGGCATATAAATGGGACTTCAAGAAATTTTGTTTGTTAATGGTTTCCTTAAAACCTTATACATTAATAATTCAGTGCAAAGTATTTCATGTTATAAGTGTGTTCTTGGATACGCATTTAAGAACTACGAGTATCTAATTATTATTTTGCCACGATAATTTTTAGAGAGAACCAAAAGTACAAGTTAGTTAGTTCAATATACTAATATATACATTTTGTCAACGATCCCTATGAAAGAAATTTAGAATCTGATTTAATGGGTTGATATAAAACGTTGGATGCGAAACAGCGATTCCTTTGTTAAACAATCGTATGATTTGAACAAGGAATAGATAAATTATATATTCCGTGGTTTTTATATCAAACCAGAATAAAACACAGTGCAACAGATTTGAGTGATATGCGTACTATGTTCTATTTTTATTTTGACCACTTGTTCTGATAAAAACGCCTCATGTTACACTTAAGTTTTACAGATAAAATCTTTCGTGCAGATATTTTAGACAATTTTGATTTAATTTTTATAAAAAGACACCAAGTTGAAAAATATATTTAATAGACAATAAGCAAAACATTCTCTGTTTAGTACGATACCTAAAAAGTTGTAAATTTTCTGTAAAGTATCAGCAGATGAGAGTTTTGTTATGTGGTATAAACTTCTCGTAAACATCATCGCAGAATTATAGTACTGTTAAAGTATACAGCCACTTCTTTATCATCACAAAATTAATATTTTGAGCTGCTTCTTATTAATGTAAATTTAATGTTAATTTTGCTTTCACTGAAAACACTACAAAAGTCACGATAAAATTCTTGATGGTACCTTTAAGTATTTTGTACAGTTTTGTTAAGATAATGATGTCAAAGTTAAATAAAGGAAACGATTCTTTATAATACGTTTATTTTCTTCTTTAAAACGGGTTGTATGTAATATTATTGAACTCAAACAATAAAATATTTTGTTATTGTTTCTCATGCCTTTCATTTAATGAAAATACAGCAGTCCCAGCAAATACTGAAACTCGATACGACATGACAATTTATACCAAGCAATGAACTGTCAAAATCAGTACGGAAAATTTTCATAATGAAAAAAAAATATCGGGGTTTTTAGCATTTGACTATGGCGAACGTCATTTTTATTTCAATGATGGTAATATTGTTTCGGAGTGGATATTGTTACGTAAAATCGGTGTAGTTGTGTGTAATAAGTGGAGCATAATTGAAATAAGCGTTAAGGGGTGTGATAAGTGATGAGTTTTTTATCGTGGTAAGCCACCTCATCCAAGTAGCACCACAGTGTCTACCATCAATCGTTTGACGTCAAACTCTCCCAAGAAGCATTGAAATGCATTACACTAGCATTTCAATGCAAACTACTGAAGAAATGAAATACTGAAGACTTGGCTGTATGGGCTTCGTTCCCTTTGCCTTCACTACATGGGAGAATTTTACAAAAAAAATATATTTTTCTATTATATTGCGTTGGAGCGAAATCAAAAGTTAAACTGGCGTTAGAACATGTTTTCGTAATTTGGCAAACTCTACTCATTAAAAAGGTATATCATTTCGGAAGTCGCTTTTTGAGATACGCAAAGGCCCAATTTTAATTTGTATCTTCACATGTCAAATGTTACGAATATACTTAGACGTTCATATCTTGATAATGACCTATATTACGGAGATTTCCATTTGAAAGAAATTGGAAAATCGGGACCTATCGAAATTCATACATGCACGCAGAACCTCCTGGGAAATATGTAAACATGCAAAGAGGCTCTCTCAAATGACCCCACTTACTGAAGCTTTAACCTAAATTTGAGTTCGAGTCTAAACGATGCGCATAATTTTTAACTCAAAGTAAATGAAAGGGGCAGAGCCGTAATAACTATATCTCCTCCGGTTTAACGCATGCCTTGTTGAGGTAACGACAACCTTGAGTGCCTATAAAAATGCTAATAGAATAAATGTGATCTGTTTCAAAGAGGGGTGCGAAGGCCAAGGCGATCAGAAGGTAGGCTCATTTTGTGCGAATACCTTCAAATTGATTTTCAAGGCAACTATTTGAGTTTATCATCCTACAGGCAAGATTGTGGTCATAACGCACTCAAATTACTATCTAATAATTGGTAGAAAGGTATAAATAAACTGACAACGACAGATATCGTTAGTGTGATATTTTCTACAGATATGGGATAAATAGAAAAACAAAAAAATATAACACTTGTGTTAAAGAAATTCATTTCAAAAGACAAAACAAATCAATATGGCATTCGTAGATAATCGATTTTATTTACATTTGTCTTCATTAAAGCAGAAAGCGATTATTCAAGCATCTCATTTGAAAAAGATTGGAATCTCCTTATTAAACGAACTAAGCCCTTTAATAAATTCATTCTGTTAGGGAATTCGATTAGGAATCCAACTGGAAATACGAGATAAGCCGAAGCCCATACGAATTTGTAAAGGTTAATGCCGTATTTAATTTTATTATGTTTTTATGGACAAAAGCTTTTATGGACAAACTCATCATAACCAAAATTGGAGCTTATGTAATATATTATCTAAGCCAGAAAGCTGACACATATTGACAACGATCGCCTAGCGTACCATCACATGTGAGAAATGCAGCTACCTGTAATTTTAATAGTGTTATTTGTTATCCAAATCACGCTATGACATAACAGTTAACATTTTAAAATATGTACGTGCCATTGCTGGATACTGTGACTCGCTATACACATTCACTCGCCCTCCTTTACTTTAAAATAACACTAAATGTAAAAAGTACGACGTCGTAAAAATATTTTTTTTGAAAAATTACCCATTACAACAGGTTAACCTATTAGACTTTGTACGTTATTTCAATATCTGGGATACGGTCTGTTAATAAAATCTATTACTGTTTGTTTACCATGCAGCAAAGTAATACAATGTCTAATCTGGTATAAGGGTCGTCCCTTAAGTTATTAATAAATTTCCTTAAGGCTTGTAATAATATATCTAACGGCCGAATATTCCAAACTTACTCTTATAAATTTAACCCTTATCGTGGTTAAAGATGTTAATTCAATTTATTGTAATACTTTGGCAATATCTTACGTATTTGTACAGTAAATATAATGCCATTTAAGTATTGAGTTTAATTTATATGATAGGCTTTTACATTACACATTAAAATGGAATTTTAAAATTTCCATAAGACATTTATGTATCATATTTAAGTCGTCACATCCATCTTAAAACTAAAAAATACTGTATATTGCAACCTTTGCGGAGGGAAGCACTCATTTTATGCAATGCAGTAAATTCTGTGGACCTCCCTTTCAGCAGAGCTTACCGAGTTATTTTACCTGGGAGACTCGTTTCATGAAGGAACTCATTTGTATCAAATGCTCCGTGAGTATCCTACGATGGTATTGAATCTCCCTTGGAAACATTCTGGTGGAAAACTTTTTCAATTAATTAATGTTTAGCCTATTGGTTAAGATAGTCAAATAGATGATTCATGGAATGAAATGTGAGAGTTACTTTAAAATGTGCACATTATTTACCTTATTTATCTTAAAAAATTCTTATTTATTTATTTGAAAGAGAACATCATAGCAGTTTTATCTGGCAATAATTATTACATTTGTCGATTTGGACGACTGGATAAGAAATATTATATTAGTTCATTACTTCAACCGGTAGTGTAGGCGTGAAGCTGTCAACAAAATTTGTCAGTACAATTTCAGGTAGATAAAATTATGTAAATCGGTATAATGCTCAATCGGCGTGCTATGACTATGCTTAATGGTTCTCTTTACAGACATCTGTAAATCTTATCGATATTTCGGTCCAGGTAGGGGAGCTGAGATATAATATATTTTGCTTTTTTTTATTACTCACGTGTTGGGGATGAAAGAAATTCATTCAAGTTCATTATGACTTTGCTTGTTAAATATTATTATATTAATGATTTTTATGGGATCAAAGAATTACCTTAGTGAACATCTGTGAGACAAACTTGTGTGAACTTGGTACAACTTTTAGATTGACTTTTTAAAAGTTACCTAAAGTATCGTGCTGTAAAAAATTGTATCATAATAAAAATATATAAGTATAAGTAAGTACGATAATGATAAATATGGACACTTTTACACAGCGCTAACATTTAGTAAATCGCTTTTTAAATTTAGTAAATTTTACTTTTTGATTTTCTACAGGAATTAAAAAGAGTTGAGGAAAATATTAAAATTTTGCTCACTTGAGACTTCAAGAAAAACTCTTCAAGAAAAATCTTAGGATGAATTTCCAAAGATTTTTCTTGAAGTGTCACTCACTTAGCATCATTAAGGCGATAAGCAGATTGTAGGGTATTCAGACGTCATTAATAAATTCAAAATTAAGAAGTTTATAAAAATTAAACACAAATTTTCAGTCACGAACGAAATGAGAGTTCGTCAAGTCAAATAAACGCGATAATACCTCCGCGTAACTTTACTCGTAAAATAGGTGCTCGAACGTAAAATGACTCCACAGCGAGACTCACACGTCCTTTTTTATTATGTTCCATTTTGTTTCACTCGGGTTCCTTCGTCCTTGACAAGCGAAATGAGAGCAGCGGGCGTCAAGTATAGGGCGTGCTGGGGTACTATAAAATTCTTAAGTTATCTGCGTTGTCTGCATAGGAAAATCTTAAGACGGGTAAAGGGTACACTGTGTATTTTACACGAACACCGTGATATTTTTTGAAGTTCTCATTTAATGTTTACAAAGATAAGTCAAATCCAACACTTTTTACGACAACTTTAGCGTTAATTCTTTACATAAAATATGCAGTTAAATTCAACATAAAATTTCGCTATATAAAAAGAACCAGTTCTTTCTTTCTTTCAGTAGTGCATTAGTAGTTATAACTCCATTTAGGAAAAATATCAAAGGAATCATTGAAAGCTACAAAATGAATTGAAGTATTTGAAGTGTATCTAAGTATCTACACACAACGCTAAAAATTCTTCAAGGTAAAAGTTACTTATTTATTAAAATTCTTGGCCAGCTGCTAATAATTTAATCAATGAAGGCTTATACTTGCATCTTTACTTCCAAGAAAATTGGGTGTTTAAAAGTTTTCCTATAAATTTCTCGTCTCTATTGAATGCATCGAATAATGCACATCGGGATTAAGAAACTAAGGAGAGGTATAAATTACGCAGACACTGTTTGGTAAATTTTATACAGAAATATGGATATTTACGCCTTTAATTTATTGGAATCGAAAATAAGCAAGTTCCGTTGTTTTTGCCTTTATGTTATTGTTATTGGGAACAAACCACAACATTTATATACATAAACAAAAATACCATAGGGAATATCGGAAGAGTGAGAAGATCATTAATGTCTTTTAAACTTTGCCTTCAATTTAAAAACCTTTATTATTGAAAGAAAAGATTATTTCTTTGCATAAAAATTTACAAGTGAAGGTTAAATGGTTAAATATTGAAAAAATTGCTATGGAATAAATAGAAATATATATATATTTTCTCCCTTACGTTGTTTCTGAATAAATGAATGCACAACAGCTGGACTCGGGAGAATATTTGTTAGACACATTGTGAAGCGAAACAGTTGATCTAGAATGTTAACTAGCTCAGAATCAAATTTACCCACACTATTTGGGCCAGACACAAATCTGCCTTCATAAAATGAAATATGGCATAATATATTATTTCGTAAGGTAATTAATCTCACAAAGAACTAATGAGCTGTATACTTTTAATATAATTAGACTTTGATATCGAGTTCGGGAAAACACTGTAAGGAATTCTTTTGATATCGTTGAACTGGTATAATAAACCTAGTAGCTATATAATTTTGATACAATATATTAGGTCCTTACCTATGAAATTGGTGTTTTGTATGGAGATTTTGGGGATGTCTGCATTTTACATACTAACATTTTATCAGTTTTCTTCACAACGACAAATCCAAAGATAATAATATTTGGCATGTATCATTAGACAAGCTTTAGCAATATGTGTCTGATCTTGATAAAAAATATTCATCGTTTTTATGTTAATGCAATTGAAATGATGTATTCGGGGGGCAGTTAAAAATGATTGTCTTTGCGTCTTATTTTAACACAATTAAACTTTAAAAAAATTATCAAATTGAATAATACGAGCTCAAATATATGGTCTATTTTCAGAAGAGGCAATTATTTTATAAGAATGTTCTGAAACTTAATAGTTACGGACAAATTGCTAAGACAGAATAAAAACACTAATTTCATAGGTAAGGACCCAATACATTTATTTTGCTACATTATTTTAATATGTAAAAAAATATTTATTAGGGTGACTATCACATTCAAAGATAAACTATATACTATGATGAAGTAGGCCTTCTAGTACTATTTGTACCGTAAACAAAGCAACAATAGCGAAAAGTAGAAGACTAAATTCTAAAGCTTCATCAATCCCGAAAGACATCAAGCCGTTGGTGTTATTGGCTATTGCAACTAGTGGACTGATAATAATATATCTTCTTCTAATAACAAAACATATAAAATAGTTACCATACTACAAGTGTAGGTTAGAGGTTAGAGATCATTTTCTGGCCAAACACACCCCGGTTCCGTAAACATTCATTAATCTCTACAGGTAACCTTACCTTCCTGGACCAAACTACATTAGTAAGATAAACATTATCATTAATTATTTCTGCAGTGCTTAATTTGCATTTTACTAGCACGGTATCTAAACCACCTTTTTAAGCAAAGCGAAATAAATGTTCTAGAGCTTAGGCAAAGGTAGATCATTGGTGTAGCCTTATTAAAACAAAAATATGTAGGCACATTTGACAGGTGATAGTCTTTATTCCCTTGCAAAAGGGACATTTACTGTCAAACGTGCATAAATATTTTTGAACTCGACTGTACGTGCCCGTTTTTCTGAAGAGTGATAGTTATTAACACTAGATTTCAATACTGAGATTGAGAGAGAGAAAAAGTCGATCGCCAGATTTGATCTCCACAGACAGACATAAGAGAGCAAGCTAAGAAAAACGTGGTAACATTTTTTAAATACTAATTCTAGTTATAAATGTCACTTCGTTCCCGAGAGAGAATCCGTGTTAGATACTGCGTTATGATTTTCATAACTGAAAACATCTGGTAGCAGAACAAATGTTAGTGTTTGAAAGAACTTGAACTTTGTCCTTCCGGGACAAGCTTGCTCACGTGTTCTTTGTACAATTTTTATTTTCCGTTTGCCGTTTCATAGGTCTTTCTCACAAATGGTTCAGCAACAGGGATTGTGTTTTTAACCCAACCAAGTTTGTGGGCGACTACGGTACAATTTCCTTTTGGAACAGTTACGAACAAAGATGGAAAGGAAACGAAATTCCGCGCAAACACAATAAAGAGTTTTTTCCAACTTTCACTTGCAACTTGAGGGAACTTCGTATTACTTTCTTATCTATATGAGCAAACGAATGTTCGACGGACTTAACCTACATTTATTTCGCTTAAAACAGATTGAGTTGTTGTTGATTAATACACGACAACGTTTGAGATCTGTAACAGAGACAATATTTTAAATTACATTCGATTTTACGCTCACTAAACCATTACTAATCTTGGCAAATACTCTTGTTAACTTAAAGTGGGCTAAAGCTAGTCCTGAAACTGTTAATGAATGACTTTTAACTTAAGACGCTGTACAATGCTAGTTTAAAGGCATTGTCTAACTTTTGCGTACTGCATTCAGATTCGAGCAATCGACGAGACGGTCGCTTATGAAATAGCCTGTTACATTATGTCCCATTCATACAGAAGCCATTTAGAGCACAATGTTCTCAGTGGATGCGGAAATCCACTCACGATATGACGGCAGGGCGGCAAAACGAGTGTATTGTAAGCCACGCCACTGAAGACCTCACAGCGACGGCCGGAGCAATACGGCTGAGTGATGCATCACCGGCACACTCGCCCTAGCACGAAACACTATCGAACAAACGTTCGTAATTTAAATGCAGACATTTTGTATGAAAGCGCCCTTATTGGGCGTTAAATGAAGGACTGTAAAGTTTTCGGAAGCACGAACATTTTCACACATAGTTTCGTATCGAGGACGTAACGTAAGAGCTTTTAAATCGAAATAGCTAGCTGATGTCAATCACTTCACCCTAATCAAACTCAGAGCGAATACTCGATAAGAGTGAAGATAGTTATTTATCGTCATGTAGATACTACTTTTTTTATTACACTTTATACTATCTGTATATGTTTGTAATGGAAAATGTGATAAACTGCAGAATATTACTTAAAATGAGTACCTATCTTTTTCTTTTTAAATTACAATGACGTTGTAGTTCATGACATTTTTAAATGATGCTTATTTAAAGGGAGGGTAGAAACTTGGTGAGATTCTTGCCCGTTTTTCTCAGAACAAGGCCTACTGGTAGTTTTTGTGGACGGATGGGGTAGTTTTTGTCTTTCACGAAATATTGTTAAATGTTTATGACATTCATAAGCATGCGCATCTAAACTGAATAAACGCTTTTGAATATTCTTTTGATACGGTTACTACACTCAACTAACAAATAACTATTCGTGCTCTAGAGTATACTATAGCCGCTATAAATTGCACTCCTACATTAAAAAAAACATCTACGTACTAGCCATTTTAAGTTGAAGAGCGTGTCCGTTTAAAAGCTTTTAAATGTTACTGTAATAACACGGCAAGTTGAGATATACGTTGCCAACATAAATATGCACCAACTATTTCAAGATGAAGATTGTTATTTACGCAAAGTGCAAGTGGGTCATACACTGGAGTACACTTAGCAGTTTGTTTCATATTATAAATTAAAAGGCATTCTGGCTCGCACTTTTGCAACTCCAGTCACTATCATGAATAATTTGGTGATAAAATCATAAAATGGGAGAAAATAACCCCCGGGCGAATTTAGATATCGATGGACATCTATTGAAATGTGTTACAATATTTTTTGGCGGTTTTTAGTACGAATATAATAACGTACTGGTTTTGTTAAATAAATCACGATCATCAGTGTCAATTCGTTATCGCCCACTTATACGAGTATATACGGCATAGGCTTCTCTCCTAGAACGCCACTCATCTCGATCAAAATAAACACACTGTTATCTTAATAAGCGATGGAAATGTAAATAAACTATGCAAACATAGCAGAGAGATCAAAATATTATCATTGCCTTTCTAAATCAAAATACTGAGTCTCGAGCACAACATATACTAACGTTTACGTGTTCAAGTGCTCGTAAATATGAAAACGGAACAAAGTCGGTATCGTGTGGGGTGTACGGCTTAGATTATAGTCGGTGCGGTCACAAAATAACTACAGAAGGCGTTCTCTTTTATGTTATTATACATTTTTTCATACCTAGCGCTCGCGCTAGGTTTGTCAGTATTGAATTGAACACAATAAAACTATTGTGAAAGTGTCAAATATAGTTATTTTGATGTACCATTGGGGAATACAGGAAGAAAGGGAAACATAAAAACAATAACTATAGGCCCTGACAGTGCTCCTCTGGTTCAAGATACAGTGTCGTGAGCGATGTCTATGACATACTAAGTAAGCGTTGCTCTAGAGCACTTTGTATGGAGATTGTCTTCTGTACGTATCCCTTTAATTTGTGGAGCGGTGCCGGCCAAACTGCCATAATATTACCCGCTGAAATAAAACCGTACGTAGCAATATCGTGAATATTTTGCATTTACCCACTACACCAAGAATTTGAAGAACGCTGTTGGGGTGACCCGTGAAACCTTTTTGGTTTCATTCAAATAACCTTTTCGTTCACCAATTTTATTATTGTATAATCTCGTAATTTGAGCTACAATTTTTTATTTTGATTGATTATAATTTAGCAGTTGTGACATTGTAATCAATTTATAGAAAAATTAATCGAAACTTTGAGATTATCTATAAACTTTAAAAAAATACCTGTCCCAAATCAGTCTATACAAAGTCATTGTCTTTATGATGATAGCGACCTACATATTCATTTATTATCTTTGTTAAAAATCGAACCATCTATTATATCATTAACATGTGGTTAAAAAAATGGTCTTTGTTACAGCATATAGTTTATGCTCATCGTCCACAATCTGAAATATTATTTTAAGGTAAATTTCACTAATATTGTCGTTATTAATAATATTCATGTTTAAATTACGTTTACATTAGAATTTGCGGCGTGAGCGAACCCTGATTAGAAAGCATTATGCATTGATAACGCAATTAGTTGCACTGTAAATGAAATATGGTTTTTCTGAAATGGTTTAAACAAAAAATGACGACATATTAAAACTTACGATTTTCGTTGCATGAAATTTTGTGTTCCATTACGAATTTTCACATGGCACACATGTTTAATAAATATAAGCCATGATGTTAGCAGCGCCTATTGACAATTTTAATAATACCTAGTTTTTGCAATTTTCTTTTCTAAATACTTAAGTAAACCATTTTAACTGTACGTCTCTTTAATTTAACATCATATGGATGTTAAATTTGTTGAAATATTTATTATTTACCTACTGATTTTGGAGTTTACTTTTAATCCTTTAAAAAATTAAATGTTTCAATTACTAAAACTATTGTATTTCTTTGAAAAGCACTGTTCTACGTGCCAATAACTAATAATAAGTATTGCAGTATTGCGAATGCCAGTGATTTCCGGGATAAGTGCTCCTTGTTCGACATAAAGAGTGCTTCTGACTGTTCAGATCTATTGAGGCCGGGATTCTCCGTGGGCCAAGGCCAGACGAGGGCCACTCGGCCTCTGCATCACTTATATCATTCAAAGACTCACAATGTACGGGAAATAAGGGTGCGTTGAAATATATGCGGTTATTTAGGGCCGGAAATGAATACAGTGAGAGTAAAATTTCTTTTTTTACTGGGTTACAATTTTACTGGGTTTTCCTGGAATTGGATCCTTTGAATTTTCAGAAATTCACATTGAGAGACTCGAACTTTTGTTCTGTATTCTATAAGGAATAAACAACACTCCTAGTTGAAGTACAAAACCTATTTCTTTTATTATCAGTGTGATTTTTTATGTTTGGTTTTTTGGAAATCGATTTAAGTTAATCTCATTAATAGATTTTAGCTTTCAAATTATGTGAAGAATGATTCTACAACAATGTTGTAACACGGTACTACGGTTACTATTTCAAAGCATTTCATAATATAAAACTTGTTTCTTATAAAAAAAATCAAGTGATATATAAAATGTGGTATACAACTTGTCATTTACCATAATTATTACAACAATTTGTTAATATTCTCTAAGCAAATTTAATGGTACCAATGGGTTGAAAGCCATAATAAAATGCTTTAAGACCAAAAAGCAGTCAACCAAATAATATTTCTGAATATAGTTCAGACAAAGCGTTCTAAGGACCCCTCTTAGCGCGACATGGAAATCCACTGGCTTTATACTATAATTAATCTCTTTGGTGTAGTATCAAAGATCTCAAAATACAAGAAGAAATTTTAAAACAAGCAATACGTGGCCCAATCTCAGGAAAACTAAGATTAATTTAAATGTATAGTTAAGGGTGCTTACGCTGGCTTTCAAATATCGGAGGTCAACAATAAAATAATACTTAAAAACCATTTTTATTAAAGGAAATCATTAGGTTATGAGTTCAAATCATTCAGCGTAACGATGACAATGACTATTTAATATTTTTCCTAACTAACCAACCAACTTCTTTATTATGTAGCCCCAAAATTGAATAAAATCCTTAAAAAATTTCAACTTCTGTATAAAAGATTGTGGTTTCGTGAAAGATTTACGCTTCACTTATGCAAAGCCCTGTACAATATCGGGAAAAAATATTCAGAGAAATACTCAATTGAAAGCTTTGCAAGTGAAAATGGAATGAAATATAATTCTTAGTTATCGGTTTTTCACAAAATATGAGTCAAAAGTACGCTTTTCTCAAAATTTTTGTGCAAATGACCTTCGGATTTCCAATATAGATGGGCAAAAGATCGCAATTACCCACTGCTCGTAATAAACATTTCGCACGGTTCATTTGGAATTTATTTAGTGGAAACTTCGGTGGTACGTCGAACGGGCAACTGATGGGAGTCTTTGCTTTGAAAGATATAACAAACTAATGAAAGAATTTTATTTAAAATGATTACTTGGCATTGTTAAATAATAATTTAGAAATAGTCAACTCGGCGAATAATTAACTCGATAATACATTAAAAATCATGTTCATTTGAGGTTGCTGTTTAATGACAGCCTGTGAAAGAATTAATATTATTGAAAACGAGCGGGAGAGCGTGATGGTGGACTGTATGGATGTGGATGGAAACAGAAGCCAATTGAAGGTAACAAGGATTTAATAATAGGAAATATACAAGAACGACAGAACAAAGCGGTGATATAAAGAAGAGTGACAGTAAGAATTATAAGTACAAATATGACATTATCAAAACATAGATAAATTGCTATAAAAATGTAGAGCCTTGCGGCCAGTCGCCAACAATTATTAACTCTTTATTGCACCAATAAACACAAATACTCTAATAGAGATCTAAAGACAAGTATCCAGGCCTGTAAAGCAAACCAAAAACGAACATAAAATAATGTCTTAGTGAAATTCAATTCTGATGGAAGTTTTTGTCAAAAGTGGTAAAGCAATTTTATGGTCGACTATAGAACCATATTTGTGTATTGTTACTCAGTCATCCTTACGGTCTCGCGGTGAACACTGCTTTGACCACATACCACAGATATTAGACTCATGTCTGTGGATGGAATCACCACGTTATCCCTAATCTTGTGGGTATTAGGTAGAGTAAGCATGTGATAGAGTGAGACTAAAGTGTGTAACGTTTAAAGAAGATAAAGTATTTTTGTCACATTACTCTGGTCTAAAACACTCGTATGTGTATGTGGTATTATTTAAGCTTTCATATTAAGGGACGATGAGTATGAAAAAAAATTTTGTAAAATCATCAAGCTAAACAACTAAAATCACGCCTGTAATCCCCGAAGGGGTAGGCAGAGTCAAAGGAGCACTGTGTTCCTTAAAACCAAATTTAGTCATACAAAAATTGGGTTTGGTCATATGAAAAAACGTGAAAGAGTAGTAACAAGTGGCTAGCTCATCTCCTACACAATCACAGACCCAGTACCCAATACGCCCTTAGTCGCCTTTTACGACATGCTAGGCAAGAAAAACAGTTGGTACATTCTTTATGTGTCCCGGACCAACACGGAAACCAAGCTAAACAAGAATAGTGTTAAACATACTATGAAATGTATAAAATAAAGTCAAATTAAAATAATATAATCTCTCGACGTATTGATAACGATTCAAAATGAAGTACCTAATTGAATATATTTTTTGATATTTACATAATTTGAATTATAAATATTATCTACTAACTAACCTGCTTAGGACAGTTTTGTTAATAATAGATAAAACTGAAAGAGATCTGAACTCGACAGCTATGTACATTTCAAATACTTACCTAATCATAACCGTTAATTATTTCGATTGTTGAACAGGATATCAATTAAAATCCTAAGCTTTAATGAAGCTAATTATAACGAATACCCACCAGTTTATTGATGTATCGACCACCAAAATCCATTTCGGACTATATAAATCGCTTCTGCTGACGTGTTAATTGTACTTACATCACTTTGAAGCGTACTCTGGCAGTTAATGTCGATATTAACGTTATGGCGCAGTAAACCAGTCATAGTACAGTCACGAGCAATATTTTGTACACGTATCCGATACTTTGTGATACTTATTGCTAAGAACATACGGTTTCTTTTAAGTCAAAGGTTACATATTTTGGCTCGGGACTGTACTTTATTGTAGAACACATCAAGTGTAACGAATTGATGGCTAAGGCGGAAGCTTTTGCGACATACTCGAATACGCTTGCAACGCTTAGTTTGCTACGAAGTGCACTTTATTTAAGTGTACTATGCAAACATGATATCTGTTTATCGAGAACTGATTGAATCTGGCGCTATTTGTACACTTAAGTTGTCTCAATGTGGAGAGAAAGTCGAAGTTAAACTTTAGTTTATTGTTGTGAATAATGACAGTATCATTTGTGTGACCGAACTTCTTTAACCTCTCAACGTACACGATAAAAACATCGCGAATGCCAGTGTTGCCCTCATGGGGTTGAGAAGAGAACCAGGTGATCTGTGGGTGTTTACAGCAAAACCTTCCTCTTCGGGGATAGAGGCCTGACGATATGTATATTAATATATATAAAAGGTATATTATGACTTCAATTTAAGGAAAGCTGTAAACGGAAAGCATTCTATGTAACGATAGAAAGTAAAGATCCGTTTCGCGAAAACTCGTTCCCATACGGATATTATAATAACGACTTGCTCTAGAATGTGATTTGGTGAAGTCTATGATTCGATTGTCGTCCACAAATCTTTTCTTCCGCACTAAATAGGATTACCGGTCCCGATGCCGAGTTGGGCGGGCCGACAAAATGAGATGTATTGCGAACGAAATAAATAGGAAGGTTCATACGACCACTGTTTACAGCAGTAATATTGATACGGATAAATACCATAAATCATACCAACCTCCTTGTTAGGTCTGCCCCAAGATTAGTCTTTGTAATAGATTTCTTGACTGAATAGATTATTATTGTACGTAGACTAATGAAAGTGCTGTATTGTGTCTTCATAAGAAAGAACTTCAATTGTATTGAGTAAGCCTGTGTGAAGAATTGATTTCTGAGAAAGACTTATTTCGTTATATAAAAAGTTGGAGTGGTACTAAAGGGCAGTAATAGTTTGCCTATTCGAATAATTGATTTGAGCATTTTCTAGATATATTTCATCGTTTTATCGATGAAATAAAAGCGATAAACCAGATGAAAATGTTCTTCGCTTTTCTTCTAAATATATCATCCAAATGCCAACCAACTCAACCTCTTCATAACAGTTACGAAAAACCTAAAACAACAACAACGTTTAAAATAAAATAAGTGCGTTTTCATTGCACTTAATATATTAGGCTCAATGAGACTTTTCAATTTATTTGTTCATACCATTACTGAAACAATGGTACGGCTCGAGTGTTGATAAATAGGTCCGCTGAAAACAAAATAAACATGCGGCGCGGGCGTGCTCAGTGAATTGTTAACTGCGTCAACACGATGCACTTGTCATCCTCTGTAACGTAGTAACGTAGCTACTTGCGGTGTGCAGTGGCGAGTCGAGTGCTGGCTCAACAATTTACGGGCCGTATTTTATCTGTGACAAATATAGGGATATGATAAAAGGACTTATATTCAGCTTTCGTCTAATCTGAATTAGATTGAATCTGCATTTTTCCACTTAAGAAGAACTATGTGTAATAAAGGAGTTTTTTATAGTAATTATTATATACAAGACAGTCTTTACATAAACATGATCATATGGATTTTAGTGTATATGCAGTAAAAAAAAGAATACCCATAAACAGATGAGCAGATCACAAAATAGATTTTTTTTCTTGTACAACAAAGTATAACTGTGTTTAATGTCTAATAAAAAAAAGCTATATAGAAATAAACACTTATATGATTTAGGGTCAAGCATACTAATCAATGCGGACATTATTCAATTGTGCCCGAATGGTAAAATCCAAACCTATAAATATTTACGCAACAAGAAACTATTAAAGTTTGACTTTTTTTCTAACGTTACTTCTCTATATTCTTAATTCTCTGTTAATTCTCTATATAGTTCTATCTATATACAGTTAATTTATTCCATGATAAGCTAGGGAAGATTTATTCAGCGTTAATTAGAACTATAAGTTTATTCATAAATATGCGAAAATCTAACTTTGCACTTCAAAGTGGAATATTAACGTTAAATTGAGATATCAGAAAGTTTGAAAGCTTGTATTAAATTAAATAAAAGCTTATCTGTTGAAGACAGAACTTTTTTCGATATTTCAGTTATTTGCAAGCAAATATTTAAGTAAAACTCTTTCAAAATGAAATAATGAGGATTAGCAGTATATATTATAAACTTGAAGCCAATGATAGAGATCAGTTGGGACACGGGATCAGCTGGGGATATATGTCAGCTGAAAGGACGTGGGTTGACATAAAGATAAACTCAAGTAGATACATTTAAATGTAAGTTGGTCAGATAATACCATTGGGGATCAGACAAGGCTAATTAGTGTCATAAAACGACAGTTATTGGAATCATTACATGTTACGCTACATTTAACTTTTTGTCATATCAAAGGTACTTTTAAAATATGAAATATCAAAGGTTGTCTTGATGTTTTTATATAATATAACGGTGTGTACATACAGAATGGTGAAATGTAAAATGCAATGTAACGCGAAATGAAAGAATTTGCCACCCACATTGTTGCAATGTAGCATGCAATGAAACAGAATTCTTATAGAATATGCTCCTTCCATCTTACATTACATGTTAAATTTCACCAGTCTGTACACACCGTTACAATAAGAATGAATGTAATAACACATTTAATTGACATCAATGATCACTTAAATTATCATAATGTAGCTTTTAAGACACCAGTATCCCAGATATGGGATATGTACTGATGTCGTTCGTTGCTGACATATCAAATAGAGTCGACGCCGACGTTTAGATATACATCTAAATTAACCTCGTAGCAAATAATGGGTTTATTTGCTCAGAGAAATTAACCAGTGGCAGCTGCTCTCTTTCCGACAACTGCCTTCACCACACGCGGCAATGTGATAAAATACAATTTATTTATATGTAGATATTTTCGTCTTATTCGAGTTAATGGTTCAAACCCACAGTACTCGGTGGAGGCTACAGCTCTTGGTAGCTCTTGGGTGGTAGATATCTTGATTATGAGAGAACTAAGATGTGTACAAACTTATTTTAAAGTGCAGATACATAACTCAGGTAAGCTGTAAGCAATAGTCAGCAGGTATGTCCCAAAAAGCTAGTAGCCTACATTCCATGTTAGAGACCTACTAGTTTAATGTTTGATATTTATGGCTCTATAGTTTTAACACTAAATTATCATTGCGATATTAAATAATAAAGAAAATGTTGAAACTGTAATTGACTTCGCTGATAACATAGCATCAAATAAATTTTATTACGTACTCAGCAATCAACAAAAGCGTGCGAACATTTTACAAATGTCAGAGACGGTAATGACACATGTAAGCTCTCATATAAATGTAATGACCATGAGTCATAATTGTCCAAGAATTGCCGAGAAACAGCGCATCTGACTTATACCTATCAAATAATCAAAACTAAGCACCTATGTACAGGTTGATAATAAATATATAATCAAGACTGGATAACAAATCTTTGAACTCATCATACAAACATTTGCCCCGCCGGGATTCGGTATGAGCTTGTGATACAGCGGACATTGAAAACAGCGCAATATATACATGGCACACCTATTTACATACAGGATGTTTGATATTTATGCGACGGTTTAGCGGTCGCGACACTATATGCTGCGCTGTCCTCATAGTAAAGTACATACATGAACCTTAATTTAGGAAGTGCTGTAGAGAGGGTAATAAATTTCTTCTGTCACTGACAATTTGCAGAAACAATTTATAATCGTGTAGAAAAAACTATTCGGTAAAATATTTAGGAGGTCCATTTGTGAAGAAAAAATAGTTTAACGCCGATGTAAACACGTATACTTCGGACCTCGAAGAGCCTATTCATCTATCACACTAGAACCATTAATCTTTCGGGAAAAATGGATGAACAGCCTTACACTCACGTGACTAATAACACTTTATACCTCCCCAGTACAGGTAACCTTGAATAACCATTACAATTTGGAACGACTTTCAATATCATTATGTTCCTATAATAATATGAATTACGAGGCTTAGCTCGTGATGGTTAGATTTTAGCAATCAGGATTATACATTCCCCTTGGGAGCAGTCAGATTTTTGAAGAAAAATGGACGTGTATGCGAATTTTTTTTACATTTTTGTACAACATGCTAAAAGTATTCACTGTGATCTCTGTAGAAGTAGCAGCTAGATGCAAATCTTAAGGTATCACATCTATTCTAGCAAAATGTGGCCTAAGATGTTGTTGTTGTCTGCCTTAATTCCAACACTGTACAATAAAACAGAAATATGTAACAGAACCTCTCCTCTCATATACCATGACAGCGCCTCAGATAAATAATGGTTGTTCAGCGGTGCACGGCCCCACCACCACGCTAACATCAATGCCGTCCACCAACACCTTGAGGCGGCACGATCAGCAATGCTATTCTTAACGGAGACGCAGAGACTCCGCCCGGCTGTCACGAGTTACTCATACTATACTGGCTATTCTCCTGAGAGGTCCTTTAAGGCAAAAGCTGGAGTATGTTTGTTCATCCAGGCGGATGTTTGCTGTCACCATCTGCGCTGCTTGGAAGATCCTTCCCTTTCCATCCTTGGGGTGCATGTTGACCTTGGTACCCACAGCCGAGTATACGTGTGCCTCTACATACGTGTGGCTCTTTGAGCACCTATGTCGGGTGACAGATGACTCGCAGGAGCAGTTCTCGAATGAGGAATTGGTGTTTTTGGGGTACTTCAATGCTCACCACAAGTCGTAGTTAAGTTTCTCTAAAGCCGACCATGCTGGTAGAACTGCTCACGCCCTCGCTTTTATGCATAACCTGCCCCAATTGGATAACCAGCCCACCAGAATACCAGACATTAGTCATTGTCGGTCACGCGCCCTCTCTGTTGACATCTCGTCCTGCCGGAAACCAGATACAGGTCCGGGTTCCCTTGAGAACATCGGACTACTTCTTGGTATCTGCCAAAGTGTCAGTGACATTGCCGCCGTCACCTGTGGGGGCGAAACGCCGCATTCGGTACTACGCGTTTTAATGAGAAGGATCCAAATGCCAGCGCCATTGATGCTGATGACATCATTTTAGGGATGGAGTACTACATCCCTCACTCTTATCTCATCAGCAAAGGAAGGCATAACCTCAGGTTCAATAGCGAGTGTGCACATGCTGTTAAGAACAAACAGTTGGCATACCGGGCTTGGATTGGAGGTCGAGCTACTGGGGATCTCGGGACTGACTCATTGAAAACAGCCTACAATATTGCCACCAAGACTTGCAAGAAGGCCTTCATTAGAGCGGATACTCAGCGTGTTGCACGAGTTGGTCAGGAATTGCTGTGGCACCCAACCGGATGCCGTTTACCATCAGGTGGTGTTGAGTCAGTTGCTGTGCTTCTTATAAAAAAGAACGTTGTTCCTGTTTCGTGTATTCACATCTGTCAACAACAAACAGAATTTCGTCGAACATATTCCAGTCAAAGGTTCCTCTTAAATATTCCTGCATGGTCACATCTACGGGCTTAATTTGATAAATATTCCATTGTATCAGTCATTAATCTCAAAACCGTTTCAGGTCTCCGAAATTCCATCACAACACAGATGTGTGCCGCACATTGTGTCGTATTCAGGACATGTCACGAAATGTCACATTGTCAGTGGGTTCCATCTCACGGTCCATTCGTTACGAACGTACGTTCAAAAAGGTTTGTTGAGACAAACAGAGATTTATTGTTACTACCAAAATGTTTCCGATTGCATCAAGGTAGTAAATATGATAGATGGTTTTTGTGTGATATACAGTTATGACGTGATAAAAATAATATTTATACGCTTTTCCTTACTCGTATTGACACGTTATTCAATCTAAGTAACAAGCTTTCATCTACATCAATTCTGACTCGAAAAATCTGTAGCTTTATTTTCTTCCTCAATTCCCTGTCCCATTGAACAATCCAAAAAGTTATTAAGGAGCATTAACTATTGGAAACTTCAAAAGAAAAGTTAACGACAGGAATATATTTTTACATCCATGGAGGGAACACTCTTGGATACATATATGCAGGCTCCAAGCTGCCATAGTATTTCAATTCTAGAAGTAGGGAATCAAACTTTGTGCTGGATTATACATACCACCGCAGTAACCCAGAGTTACCTTTGTAAGCGTTTCCTTGTATGGCTTGCCCTTTCAAACGCAGATAAGCTTTGCTCGTCCCAGAAAATCTTAAAATGCGTTACAACCAGGACTTCCTACACAGTTTTTGCAATGATGCCCTATATTCTATGCTTCTTCGAGTCGAAGGTTAAAATTTTGAGCCACCAGAACTCGGCAACTGCTACGACCGGTGTTCTATTATTTATATTTTCAAATGATTTAGGTTTTTGATAGAACCCATCCCCTGTCACACTACCTCATCGTTATCCTAAGTAAATTCGCTCATTTCCCAACTGTATGGCTTATTAAACTGTGGCCACATACCGCCGTATTTGGGTCACTTGGCGATCTGTCACTCTGTCGCTACCCTGCCCCACGGCCCATATGTTTTGGTGTACCTTCAAGGGTTTATTCTAACAAAATGTATGACGTTTTCCTTAACCTAATTCAATTTCGCCTGATACATGCATAGGTGTTTTGCTTTTGTATCCCTACCACAATATAAGATAGAAATGGTTATTTTGAAAGAAAACATATTTTTCCATGCAACTGAATCATGAAAATATTATTCTAATAGGGTTCTAAGGTTGAACATTGTGCCCGGTGCATGGCAATCGACTCTTCTTTTGTTACATGGGGACTTCAGCCTACAGCTTCGGGGAAGTAGGCGTGATATTATGTATGCATTTCATCTGTGATTAGCAACTCTAATGTAAGTTATCATTGTAAAAACATTACTTTTTTGATTGCGATAAGAACGTCAATTTATATGTAATTTCAGCTACTTTGCGCTAGGGCCGCTGACGTTTCCCATAGAAATTGGCAATTGATATTGAACACACTAGGGGTACGGATATCTAATGGTGAATAATCTAAAATTAATATGATCATTTCCAATAACAAAATATGCAAATTCAACGTGATTTTTAGCAAACACACAACGGTGTCAGCCATCAATCTCTCAAGCAATGGACAGAGATTTCCTACATGTTCTGACATTGATGTACGCCAGACAATTTATCGTGTTTGGGTAACTTTACGATCTGCCACCGTCCTAGAAACCCGTTACCTGACACGCACTTTGATAGAGTCTTCGGAATTACGCAGACAAAAATGTTACATTATATTTTTTGAATCGAGGCAATCCATAAAAATATGGCTCGTGTTTCGCGTTTATTAATTCAATATTTCTTTTACATCAATATGAAGTGAATCCAAGAAAACGCCTAAAGATAATAAATAAAAATAGAATAAACCCAAGAAAAATAATAAAGGAAAACCACCGAAATATGTATGTAATATAACGGATTGATTTCTCCTGTATAAATCCGTTTTATTCGTATTTTCTTACGAACGCAACCGTGACATGTCATTCTATGTCAGTCACAGAATCATTGGCTCCCTACCTATTGTTCGGTTCATCTGATCTCAATATGAACATTGACAGAATTAGGGTTTGTTTAGACGTAATAGAAACTGATATATCGACTTCCAATACATAAATATTCATTTTTTTGCTAAGCGAAGGAAATAGAGTTGGTATTCCCGAACCACTCCAACCAACACATTAATTTAATCCCAGATTATACCACAGTTGCTCGTATTTCAGACACGGTGCGTGATAGTGTCATTACTGAGTTTGCGTTGAGTCATTATTCATTAAGTAATTTTTTTTATTTAATATGTATTTTGTTGCTTCCATGCTTTTTACCGAAGATTTAAATAAATATTTAGGGGTATTTTATGAATTGTTGAAACTTAAGACTCGATTTTTAGAATGCGGGTAAATATTTAGATTTTTTTACATATGCCGGGTAAGCTCTTGGCCTTCATCTCACCTGATAGTAAGAGACGATAAGGCCGATAGTGGAAGCGAGCTTCACCTGTAATCCTCAACAACTGAGGAACTGGCTAACTTACCTCTGATTTCCGGAACAAAACAATGCTTAAAACATTATTATTATGGCGACAAATTTAAGTAAGACGGTTGTAGCTAGCCAGGTGGGCTTCGAAGCCCTACCACCAATAACACCGAGCAGAAATACTTCTGCCCCCATGGGGAATCGAACCCACGACCTCCCAGTAAAAAACCTGATGGTGGGAACCACTAGACCAGAGAGGCGGTAAATCCTCAAAGTACCTCTCTGGCATCACAGTCAAATTTATAAACTTTTTATTGCACAGAAAACAAAAATACAAGCCAAAGTATGCAAGGGAGGACTTATTTCTAATAGAGCTATCAACTTTTCAAGTTCAATGGAAGTTTCTTCTTGGCTACTCTTGTCGTTTAAAGACTTTAGGCGTTCTACAAATCATGACTCTTAGTTTAAAAAAAAAATCCTCTAATTATGAAGAAATAAACTGAATTCTTCTACCTAAATGGTGCAATAACTCGAAAAAACTTCCTCAATGGAAAAAACACTCGAAAATCGGAGTACGAATACCTTGTGACGGTGAGGATGACGATGTGAAAATAAACGTCTTGAAGATGCTATTGTTGTCAGTGATGTTATATTTAATATATTATTCAGAATCAAAGGCACAACTGGAACAATTTATAAAAGGCAAATAACACTGAAATCACTGGACTAAAACTTAAAGAATATTATAAAAGATAGGGCTACTTACAATTATTGCCTTGGTAAAGTTATAAACGAGGAGCTCGATGGCGTGGCTTCGATCGAAAACAAAGCTACCATCGCCATGGTCAGGCAGTGGATGGGTGACCAAGACTTTGTGATCTCGAACTCCTCCGTGCTTCGGAAGGCACGTTAAGCCGTCGTTGGTCCCGGTCGCATTTGTGACCGTTTCTACCTACCAACCCGCATTGGGCCAGCGTGGTGTTGTTACGGCCCATACTCCTCATGTGTGTTTCTCCATGAGGAAGGCCTGACCCAGCAGTGGGACGTTTATAGACTGAGGACGAAAGTTATATGAACGTTTATCGTTATAGTTTTATTTAAAGAGACGCTGATACCTCCTCGTTACAACCTACCTACCTATTACGAGTACTAAATATGTCTATATTAAAAGGCGCATAAAGCAGAAAACAAACATTTGAAAAACATTTGGTGCCCCTAATTTTTTACAATCCTTAACAGAAAAAGTATTGTAATTATTCATTACAAAATCCTTAAAAATTGATTATTTTTCATACAACCACAGTGGTAAAGATAATGACCTATCCCATATATTATATACCACAATAACAAATGGACCGCACCATTCCTGACGCTTCAAAACTTGATAATTACACCGTTGCTATTGACCCTTGTTTTTAAATTCCCTGGGAAGCCGTAATGTCAAAAACAGCCAGCCACGATGGTCCCTCGTGATTTAGGGCTCACTTACAAAGCGATGTGTCATTGTTTAGTGGCGTTATCTCGTACACGGCCTTGAAACTGAAACATTCCAATTTGTCTCCTCTTGTTTGTCAGCGAAAGTTGAAAATATTTACTTATTCTGTTGCTGAGTTGGTGTTTCCGCGTCTATGTTCGTGAAGAATTTCATATTCTCCTTCATTTTGACTCAGTATTTACTGTGATTTATTGTGTTGTTTTTTTTAAGATTGACTACCTATCGAGAGGTTTTACTTTTTTAAGATCGTAATTGTTAATTTATTTTTCTGAATGTAACTGCTGTGCAATAATGCCTTAAGATAGGCTTTTATACGACAGAGTGGCGAACAATTATACCCACAGCACACTACAGCGATTCTCTATGCCCATAAAATATCAATCTTGAAAAACCGGAGCTTAAACGTTCCCCGTCCTCAGCATATAAACATCCCACTGCTGAGCACATGGAATGGCAACCGGGACCAACGGTTTAATGAACTTTCTAAAGCACGGAAGAGCTCCAGATCACAATGTTTTGGTTACCCATCCAAAGCCTGACCATGGCGAAGGTAGCTTTGTTTTCAATATCGAAAGCCAAAGCGTACAAACCACTATGCTACCAAGCTCTAACATCTTACCGCAGAGAGACAACACTAAAAGAAGGCTTATTTAGGTACAATCTTTTGTAAAGTGCGATTCCTTTTTATTAATATTGGGTCCTTACCTATGAAATTGGTGTTTTTTTTTCTCTCTTAGTATTTTGTCTGTAGCTATTAAGATTCAGAGTAGGTATTTCTAAAAAATAATTATCTCGTCTAAAAATAGAGTATATTTTTGAGCTCTTTTGAAATGTTTTGATAATTTGTTGTAAGTTTAATTGTGTTAGAATTGGACACGTAGACAACTCTTTTTAAGTGCCTCCCGAATACATCATTTAATTTGCATTCACTTAAAAACGATAAATAATTTTTATGAAGTGTGATATTACACATATTACTAAAGCTTGTCTAATGATAGATGCCAAATATTATTATCTTTGGATTTGTCGTTGTGAAGAAAACTGAAAAAATTTTAGTATGGAAAATGCAGAATTCCCCAAAATCTCCATACAAAACGACAATTTCATAGGTAAGGACCTAATATATGCTCACGCTCAAGATTCAAGTGCTAAATACAGCTATGCCCTACTTTAGAGGATCGTATTTGTTTATTTGTTACTGCATATGGTAGCATTAAAATGTGTGATATTAAGCAGGACCGTTGCTATTTATTAGTCACTAGCTTTTGCCCACGTCTTCGTCTGCGTAGAATAGTTACTTTGAGACAGAAGTACTTTTATTTATCAATTAAAATTTAAAAATTGACATAGTAATTTGGATATACTACTTTAAAGAGATTGCATATATTTAACATTTTCCCATGGGAATATCGGAATAAAAAGTAGCCTATGTCCTTTCTTAGACTCTAGACTATCTGTGTACCAAAAAAGCAAGACAGGCAGAGTTACTTTCGCATTTATTATATTAGTATGGATTACTGCAAGTTGGCAATCGTCCGCTGCATATTACACATAACAATCATTCATGCTATTAACTAATCCACTTTGTAACATTGCAGTACCAAAATAACGCTCTAATAAAAGCGATAATCCAAGACAAGTGTGAGCTAAATACAGTACAGTCATAAGCATTATCATGTAAACATTTTTGACAGTAAATATCTTCTATTAAAAGGGAATAAAGACATTTATTGTACGAAAGAGTAAACTTGTTCATGCTCGTCACTGTACAGTTATATCCCGCGCCTGCAATGAATAAGGGGTTGGCAACGTCGACGCACCTTACATTTAACGTACAGTCAACCACACAGCGGACTATAAAAAAACTGTCAAAATACATTAAAAGATTTTCAGGCTACTTTCGCCATGGTCAGTCCTTGGATGGGTGACCAAAACCTTGTAATCATAAATTTCCCTATGCTTCTTAACCTCTTAATGCTCGTTTTTATCCATCTTGGAGGGACGGCTCCCAGCTGTACAAAAGAAGTCCGTCCTCAGCCTATATACGTCCCACTGCTGGACATAGGCCTTCCTCATGGAGAAACACGTGAGGAGTACCCCCTCCCTATAAAAGAAGAATCTTCTTCTTCTTGCCCTTTTCCCACTCTAGGTGGGGTCGGCACAACATGTCTTCTTCTTCCATTCTCCTCTGTCACTCGTCAGCTCAGCATCCACTTCTTTTATTCTCATATCATTCTTCACGCATTCAATCCATCGCTTCCTTGGTCTTCCTCTAACTCTAGGTCCGTCCACATCTCCGTCCGACTTCTATAAGAGAAGAATATACATACAATAATAATATGAATGCGAGTTATGTTCTATATGTAAAATAATAATTAATTTAATCTCAAATGCCTGCGATTTGTCTAATTTTAAGTAACGGCCTCGTGGCGGTGAATATGTGTTATTCCAACTCGTAAATTATTATTATAGAATAGACAGGGTCCCAAATATGTGTAACCAATATACACATTCGTTACACATATTTCAAACCAAATTATGTTTTCTATGTCAAACTCATAGTGAATGAACTTGAACTGCCGCCGAGTTTCTCTACCAATCGACGATGTTAAATATATGATGCCAACAAGATGCCAACTATGTTAAATATATAATAAAATACTTGATTAAATTACGTACATACAGACAAACAAACTATGCAGTTTAAACTCTGTGAACACTTGTATAGTCGCTTGTTCTGAACTCATATTGTTTACGCGATTATTCACCTAAATTCTCTTCCCACTCATTATCACGTATATTTACTTTTAATTACGCCAGTAAAAATGTGCGCACTTTATTTACCATAAATTATGGTCTCCATTATAACAAGCCGCGTTTTCATTTAAAAAGGTTAATGTTAGATCTGTTGTATAATTATTTTCCAAATTAAAAACGACGAAATACCGAATATATCTTTATCTACACTCATGTAATAATGTTCGAATTATGAACTCAGACTCGTACATACTTTTTAAAACAGATGATAAAAACGAAAATTTTAAAATGGAAACTGTTATTCAATTACCTTTATGCAACAGGTTGGACTCATTATGCAACACTTATTTTTCTTAAAATTCACAAAACTATGGCAAATGTTTTCCAGACAGCCAACAATATTTTTTTTTTGTTTTATTCCTTTTAAAAATTAATGAAGATAAAGTAGTGTATGTAACTGCACATACCTCGGAATTAAAACCTATATTATGTAATAACCTATATTATGTGACAGTTACATAAACTACTATAGAAGATATTATATTCTCTTAAATATATTATGTCCTCATTAATCTCTACCAATTACTTCGTTACTACAATTCACTCCATTAGATAATTCGATAATTGAGACATAACATAATAATTATTCCCCTCATACTCCCTCCCTCATATACCTCATAATCTTTCACGTACAGCAATGCACAGTCACGCAAACCGATCATAAAAGGAAACGAAACTATTAAGGATAGTGACCAAAATTAATCAGTGTAACAATAATTATAGTGTGATGTACAGAATAGCTCGGGGAGGTAGAGGTTACTACGCTTTGAATATCGAAACAACAACCATGGCTAAGGTAGCCATGGTTAGGCTTTGGATGGGTGACCAAAACTTTGTGATCTCCAACTCCTCCGTGCTTCGGAATGCACGTTAAGCCGTTGGTTCCGGTAGCTATTGAAATCGTTTCTACCTACTAACCCACATTGGGCCAGCGTGGTGGTGCCCTTACTCCTCATGTGTTTCTTCGTGAGGAAGGCCTGTACCCAGCAGTGGGACGTATGGTCTAAGGACAATGTGCAGAATAGTTCCATGAATAAAAGTATTAGGTCCTTACATATGAAATTGGAGTTTTGTATGGAGATTTTAGGGAACTCTGCATTTTCCATACTAACATTTTTTCAGTTTTCTTCACAACGACAAATCCAAAGATAATAATATTTGGCATGTATCATCAGACAAGCTTTAGCTATATGTGTGATATCACACTTCTTAAAAATTATTTATCTTTTTTATGTGAATGCAAATCAAATTATGTATTCGGAAGGCACTGAAAAGGAGTTGACTCCGTGTCCAATTTTAACACAATAAAACTTACAACGAATTATCAAAACAAATCAAAAGAGTTCGAAAATATGGTCTATTTTTAGAGGAGGTAATTATTTTTTAAGAATACTCTGAAACTTAATAGTTACGAACAAAATACTAAGAGAGAAGAAAAACACCAATTTCTTAGGTAAGGACCCAATATTTGATTTTATGTTATTATATCGATAAGGTCGCCAGTACAAAATCAAAATTGTATCTAACAAAATAGAATTTAAGTTACATTGTATCTGCCTTCTCGCTTCTGTCATCAGCCTATATACGTCCCACTGCAGGGACAGGCCTTCCTCATGGAGAAACACATGAGGAGTATGGGCCGAAACACCACCACGCCGGCCTAATGCGGGTTGGTGGGTAGAAACGGTCACAAATGCGACCGGGACCAACGGCTTAACGTGCCTTCCGAAGCACGGAGGAGCTCGAGATCACAAAGTCTTGGTCACCCATCCACGGCCTGACCATGGTGAAGGTAGCTTTGTTTTCGACCGAAGCCAAAGCGCACTGACCACTACGCCACCGGGCTCCTCTCGCTTATTTTAGATTATTTATATTAACTTTTTTAGAACCTATTATGTTATATTGAAATAAATACACGGCACAGAATATTTTAAATGATTGTAATATTTCAAATATTATAATGAGAGGTTACTAATTTCTTAAGGAAATACTCTAGAACTCTTGGAGATAATTAGGTTTTCTTCCAACGGATCTTATCCTCGATTTTACTGCATGGCCTTATATAACTTTTAATCTGATTATAATGATCAGTTTAAGTATTTTTACAGTATATACTACATAGTTATATAAAATAACCGTAAATAACCGTGTTGTTTCGGGACACAAAAATAATGTACCAACTGCTTTTCTTCCTTAGTATATCGTAAAACGCGACTAAGGTACTGCGTCTGTGATTGTGTAGGCGATGAGCTAGTCACTTGTTACTAGTCTTTCACGATTTTTCACCTGACCAAACCCATTTTTTGTACGGCTAAATGTGGTCATAAGGAACACAGTCATAAGGAACACAGTGCATCTTGGGCTCTACCCCTTCGGGGATCACAGGCGTGATTGTATGTGTATGTGTATATTAAAATGAAGCCTATTAAGCATTAAGACATAAAAACTAATTGAACGGTTAGCAGTTACGTATTATTATATGCTTTTTGACGTAAAACGCGCGCATGTGGCTGTGAAACGATGTTTGGTAACTCTTGTAATTATAAACGCGCGCGCGCGTGGCCAGCGTGGCGGCCAGCCCACCTATGAAACCATCCAAACTACTCAACTGATTTAATCGAAATTTAGTACACAGATACTCTAAAGCCTGTAAAGGGCCATAAGCCACTCTTTATCTCGATATTCTCAGGGAATGGGTACCGCGCGGGTGAAGCCGCGGGACAGGTTATTGAATAAAACAGAAAACATTCTTCGTTCATAGACCTCTCGTTTTAAAAAGTGCTTCGCTGTAAATTTCAATTAGCCGCTAGATGCCAGACGTGCTATAATTGCAAAATCATTAAACATTTTTATTAGATACTAGCGGTCCGACCCGATTTCGCACGGGTAGATACTTAAAAAAATAATAATTTAGTTTTCATGCACATCCCTGACTATTTGATAATTTTTGAAATCGGTTCAGTAGTTTCGGAGCCTGTTCGATGCAACAAACAAACAATCAAATGTTTCCTCTTTATTATATTAGTATACATAGAATATTAAGCTGTCACTTGAATAAGACGTATACCTTTTCAAATATTGCACGTAAAGTGGCAAGACTGTCACACACACACTTTTGTTGTGCCATGATAATGTCCACAAGTTATCCCGCTTGTTATGGCATAAGCTCGAATATTCTGTGAGATAGAGGCGATAGTAATAATTGGCTCAACTTTTCTAGGTTCGTGTGAAACTATTTATCAAGACTGACATGTTTATTATCGCTTCCGAAGAATTCGCGGTCCATTTCAGAGCTTTCGTCGCATCAATTTCTATATAAAAAGTGGTGTTTATTATCTGTAAGGCTAAATTAAAAACTAAATAAATAAATTTTAGTTTTATATTCAATTTAAAACACTATTCTTAAAAAAAAACATTTATTTAGCAGTATTATAACAATGACAACATTAATATTCAGACACAGAAAGAAACTGTAGCGATACATCATCTTCTCTAATATGCTTTATTATTTTATAATTTAGCTTTAATTTTAATGTAGTATTCCAGCCTTTATTTGAAATGAAAAGTGTGTTAGAAATAAAGCTCATTATTTATCAGTGTTAATTGAACGAGCTCTGGATACTGTGTAAAATAATATTATAATTAATCTAAAACTAAAGAGAATCAAGCGTGAATACTTTCAAGTGACTTTTCATCGTTCTATTCAATACCGAGGTCCACAGAAGAACTGAGTTAATGAACTTTTACTTGGCATTAGCGGTTGAGCTTAATAACGCTTCGGAGTTACCGCCCTGGGCAAATTGAATTTCATAAACTTCGTATTATCGATTTACCAGTTCAAACGCTGTCCATAGATCCGTTATTAAAAATTAGTTTTTACTTTCAATGTTGGCTTTCGTTTCATAACCGTAATAGCATTAGCTAGCCAATGAAAGCCGTACCGCGAAGCGTATACCAAATTATTGGTTCCCTGAGTACTTTACTTACAGTTGTAATATTTTCTCAAAACCCACTCTGAATAATAAAACAAATATATTAGCATTGAAATTGTTGAATAGCTTTGTGGCTGTTCATTTAGAATATAACGCAACAAATACCTACCATTATTATACAGAAGGTGTAGACTGGTACTGCGTAGGAGTTGATTTTGAATCATATTGTCCATGTCAGAGGCGTGGAAGATAACGCCTACCATTCAAACTTCTTGACATTAAAAGTAGTCATGATTTTATTGGACTACTCTTTTGTGTCGTTCTATTGTATCATGACGCGTTTTTTTTGTTATAGCATTTGCTCACCAGTTAAAAAACTCCTCCATATGCTCGTATAATAATGGTCTGCTTTATATTGCTTCTGGTTACTTACATAATACGACGACCTCCGTGGTCGAGTGATCTGTACGCCGCCCGGTCTCAAGGCGTCGCCATCGCGAGAGGTCCTGGGTTCTATCCCCAGTGGAAGGCAAGTGTTTGGGTGATGAATTTTCAGACATTTGTTCTCCAGTGTTGGATGTTTATATATATTCAGGATATTAATATGTATTTATCTATAAAATATATTTATCCGTCATCTAGTTTTCGTAACACAAGCAGCATTTAATTGCTTAAAATGAGACTAGTTGATAGGTGTGGATTTCTGAGAATATTCTCGCGCGGCAAAAATATCGGCGCTGTGTTAGTTAGCCTAGCCTGATGCGGCCTGTGCTGATTTCAGGTACATAGCACCTGAACAATATACATACATAAATTATAGAGTATAATTGCCTGTGGCCATTACACGTTTTCTTTTCTTTCTTTTTCTAATACAGTATTGGCAATTAATCAACAGTTCTGTATACATACGAAATTTGTAACCTCGAAGAAAGGCAACGATGTTATTCTATTATCCTAAATCTACAAAATCGCGGCATTCTAAATTTGTTCAGCAACAAGTTTCGTATAATATTATTAGACGTGACTGTGCAAATTTACCAGCAGGTTTATAGGTTCGTTGCCCGACAGTTTTTATTTACGTTATTTAATAACATAATAAATATATCCAATTTGACAGCAGATATTTTAGTATAGAGAGATCTATAAAGAATTTAAAAATATTGGCATGTGCCCAGCAGTGGGGTGTATATAAGCTGAGGACGACGACAATATAGCTTCAATTGGACCCAGTTTTCGTAAAGATAGCCTTGAGAGATTTTAGTCCGCAAACTCAGACTACAAAAATTAATTGTATCGGAAAGACAAGGAACTCCTGTCTTTCACTTATAATGTATAGGCAAATTTGATCAATTGAAGCTCGTTTGTTCAGGGGTAGCTGAGGCTCATGCCGCAGAAAAACAAAAGCAAAAGGCACTTTGACCTCAAGAACCACATGAGACATTAGGAGTCGATGCAATCGTATTGATTTGTTTTGCGTATATTAATAAGGATAAAAATACAGTTAGCGAATTATAGCCACCCGTCATGATCCTCCGCGCCAAAATGGTCAGTCTTATCTATGGTATTATAATATTATATCCAAGTCATAATGTACTTTATTAGATGGCATAACGTTATCACACGTTCATTATATAAGAAAGGCCGTGATAATATTATTTTACTACTTTATTTATGTTCAATGAATGGTTTATTACGCACATTATGAAGAGTAAGATTCCAGTAGATTGCGTAGTTTATTTTTAATGTATCGACAAAAGTATTACAATAATATTATCTTTTAATTCATCACCGTCATGTATATTTTAATGTCTTTCGCTCATTAATCTTTACACTTTTTCATAGAACATACCTAGTAAGATTAGGTTGAGGTATATTCTGTGAAATAATGCTTGTGATGCCGATGATTGAATCTCGTTGTTTGACAAAAATTACATGAATAATTACTCAGAATGTGTTATACAATAACATACGAACATTATACTTAATTACAAGTACAACTTACTTTGTCAGAATGGTCAAGAAAAGAAATGTATATGTATAACTGTGTATATAAAAAAGGTAATAAAAAAGTCTGCATATTTTGTTCTAAATAAAAAAAAAGGTAGTCCTGGCACAATGATGATTGGTCCATTTCCGTCCATATTCATTATAATAAATAATGAATATAGCAACAGGGCGATATTTATTGCAAAGCAGTAGCATCTGTCTGTTACGAGTATTTACATTTCCGACGCAGAGAAGCTTTTACCAAAGCAAGATTACCTAAGAACGAGGCACTCATAAAATATCTTATATCTCGTTAAGGTTTGTCAATGCCGTACCAAGCCTTTGAAGATTTATAAATAGACAGTTTCTTTGATTAAAAATAACCGCTGAATAAAATTTCCCCTAATTGTATTTTATTTAACGCGGTGTTGGTTTCGTTTTCTTGTATTTTTAAATTTACAGTAGTTTAGAAGTTAGGATTCAGTTTCTCATAGCATTTTTTGTCTCTCCAAGATAAAATCGAATTATATTTTTTTTTTGTAAAATTACACGATTATTTTTGCTGATCACGCAATATTTTAAATATTGATTGCCTTAACCGGTGCATGATGAACCACAGGGATCTAAATAAAACGTATTCTGCTTGGATATAAATATTTTTCTATTTCTTATAAACATTGGTGTTGAACAATGAATATAATAATAGTCAACAAGTTCTAACCACGTTCAAAATTGTTACAAAACATACCGTCAAAAATATAATGTACTGAATATAATTCAAAGTTTTAATCACCTTATTCAACATGTCTATTTCTAGTGTTATGTGTACTTTACATTGATGCTTATACGACATGTTCCTGATGGCGTTGAAAAGCTATTCTTCGTGTAGGTGCAGATTGCAGCTCGACGTCTGCATCTTTTTCCAGGACATCTCAAAGAACGGCAATGACCAGATATAATTGTTGCTCTTTCTTCACAAACCACTACGGTAAATGATATAACTTACTCGAATTACAGCTAGGATGTACAATTATATCGAATCTGTTTGCTGAAAGTTGCTTTCCTAGAATTTCAGCTTATACAATTCTTGCTTAATATTTTTCATTTGTTTTTGCTTCTGAATGTAAGTTATATAATTTAATATTATTGTATTTAACTTGTTATAACTTGATTTCAGGTAACTTTTCAATCAATGGCTGATTGGGGTTTTTTTCCATAATATCTATTTTGGTTAGGTTGCTGAAGGTGCGTTTGGAATTCGCTTTCTCCTTTCACCTTCGTTGATTGTAGTGTTGCGGTACATTGTGCTGAAACAGTCAGTATACAAGCCTCTATGAATTTTGCTGCACTGATATTTCTGTTGCACTCTTCAACTATCTCAATTCCATCCGTGCTTATTTATAATATTGCAGTACCTATTCTCTGTAATTTTCCTTATTTTGATGCAGGATACTTATTTCACAGGTGGGCTCAGCGTTTTGATCGTAAATCAACAATTTCTACGCACGAATGTTTCATCGTTGAACATCTTGCAATTTGTGACGTCATCGAGAGTCGTGTAGAATCTTAAGGCCTCAGGTTAAGGCTAATCTAAGACCAGAAAATAAGCTGTTTTTCATTAATTTTAAGCTTCATTAATTAAAAGTTGGCGCGACGATGGCTTGGGAAACATTAAATCCAATACAATGACACAAAATAGCTTATCGAGCGTTCCGTGCAGGGTTTAAAATAATGAATATGAAAGTAAATAAAGTGTTTGAAAGTTTAAATTTTTTCGTGGCTTGATAAACATTAGACTTAGTAAAATCTGTAAAATTTAAGCTGAATAATACGTTGGATTAATGTGTGGACCGTTTTCATTAAAAAGTTGACAATCAGCTTCCAACTGTAAGGCCCCGGAGACTCCCTGGTATTAGGACCCCAAGGTGGAAAACATCCATAGAGAAATTCCCCCAGTACTAATAAAGTTGTCTAAAGTTTGGGGAAGACCAAAAATCTGGTGAAGCTGTAGAAATCGCTGAGACATATCATTAAAAACTGTTAAACAAAAATCATACGTGACTTTTCACACATGAGACGAATATTCAATTTATCTTCAGTCAGCAAATAAATCAAATCGCGCTCTGCATTCATGCGGACGTACAGTCACATGAGTATGAATACACTTCAGACAGAAAATGACTTCTGTTACAATGGAATAAGTACGTTTATGGGTCAAACGGTGTTCAAAGGGTTCGTTGTTGTACCCAATATGCAACACGTGGCATCGTGGAGACTGGCGTAAGCTACCATGCGTGCGTGAAGAAACGTTACTCCGTTTAATTGTTATAAATATTGTTTGATAGCAAGTGATATTTGCTGCCTTTTCAATACTGCGCCACCCCAAATTGGGAACAGGACAGAAAAATTACGAATCTTTTCGCAATATTTAAATTTATTAGGTTTAATTTATTTAAATTAAAATATTTTTTACATGGTGGTTTATAAGGACTTAAAGCAATAGTTTCTTAATCCCAGTCCCATAGTCCCTAACTTGTAACTTAATGTCCAAAACAAACTATATATATCTATCAAAAGAAAAATATTCGTTTAATAATATTAATTTTATGACATAATCTGTGATATGTATAAAACTATGTAACGACAAAAGTTGTTAGCGAACCCTAAGAGCTTGTAAGCGAAGAAACCTTAATTGCAGGAAGGGAAAGCTCCACAATGACAGTTGACATTTAAATTTATTCAAATTACACCCAAGAGAAAATTTTATTCTGATTAATGTTCGTATACATTAAAACTAATTTCATAAAAAAATGCATGAGA
This sequence comes from Parapoynx stratiotata, assembly GCA_910589355.1. NCBI lineage: Eukaryota > Metazoa > Arthropoda > Insecta > Lepidoptera > Crambidae > Parapoynx > Parapoynx stratiotata. The sequence goes on from OU342473.1 coordinate 8,136,450, forward strand.
TTTTGTTGGGTAAAATGTGTTAGCGAATAAATTCTCAACGTTTTACATTATTTATAAATACGTTTTGCCATAAAAGAATTACGTCTTTCTACACCAAACAATATTCTAAGCTAGTTCTGAATAAAGATAACCCAAAAAAACTTCAATAAATATTTATCTTAAGATTACATACATAACCATAAGGTTCACATGTGTACATGTGAGGAAAAACACATATCTCACATTTCGAAGAAAGAAAACAATCCGCATGTATTATTTATATAGGTGAATTCGCAGACCCAATTCCTATCATCTTTGGCGTGTACCTAAATAAATAATGGAGCTTATAAGTTCACAAATCATCCAACTATTAAGCTTAACGAGAATCGTATTCGAGTGAATCATGGTAATCATTTTAGATGATTTAAGAAAACGCTCGGTTCAATGGCACGTATGACGTCACCAGCTGGCGCCATCGCTGAATAATAGTGTCTATAAATTAGCTGAGTGTCCAGATGTCTTGAACCGAGACCTGAAGGCGCTCAGACAAATTAATTGTCTCCAGTAGGTAAGGACGGAAATTACGGAGCACGATTCGGAACTTTATATCCAGCGCTATAAAAACAAGCTCGTAACCTCGCGGTTTGATTTGTTTGTCGCCTAATTTTCGAGTAATATTCGGAGGTGTTGACAACGTTTTTATTAGCTGCCGTATTATTGTTACTGTTCGGTTTAATTGCCGCTCTGTCTTGTTTCAAAATGTGTTTACTTGATACAGAATTAAGATTAATGTTCGACTCTTATTTTATTAATTCCCCTAAGTATCGAGTAACAAGAGAACCTTCCCTTAATATTAAATTACCGATACCCGTGGGGAATACAATTATTCATTTTAAAAAAATGTCATAATACTGTAAAATGAAATTAAAAGGAGTGTTATGTATAGGTAAGTCAGATAATTGGTATTGAAAAAAATCACTAAAGATAAAGGTTTTAGGTGATATTTATTAATGTTGTAATACTTACTAAGGACTAGGCAACAAGCGAAACATAGTCATTACCTAAATGTTTTTTATGAAATATGTTTGCTAAAGATGCTATTAAAATGTATTTTACATAATAAATAAGACAAGCATGAGGCTGGAGAGTAAAATTACTTTTACATTAGAGCTTCGCTGATGGCCTCGAATCTTTGAATAGAATATTTAATATGTAGTTATAACTATTATATTATGTATAGCTATTGCGAAAGGCCAAAACTGAAGAAATTATATAGCGTCAAGAGATAGCTCCCGTGGAATTTTACTAAAATTAATATGTTGCCTAATATTTGCTCAACTAACGCTAAATAGGAATAGCTTCTAGAATTAATGAATATATATTGAATATACCTTAAATGGCTCTCTCGTATATTTGGTTTGATTATTGAAAGTACAGTGATTTAAAATAAATTTATATATTATATATATATTACAAAATCAACATTTCACCTAATATGAATGTCAAATAATAGCAGTAAATAAATAAATAAACTATGTTTAGATTCCTCTACTGCATCATTAAACACTGTAGGTAGACACCTACCAAAATTTCATTAATAAAAACATCGATTTCTGACAAGGAGTTTACATGTCAAAAATCGATGTTATTATTGTTTGTTCATATTGTTGCTGCCTGTGTTATTATAATAATATAATCTATCCTAGAGATGTGATCTTGTAATATAAATTTAAATTAGAGACTAAAAAAACACAGACTAAATTGCTCGATGTCAGTATCTGAAAACCAAGATAGTATAATCTAGAATTTACATAAAGAAATGAAACTGTACAAGTTCTGCGAGCTATTCTTAGATGTAAACTTTCGTCCTTTCATTTTCAGTATCAATAAAAAAACAAATCAGATAATAATGTTGAAAAAAATACAGAGCAAAAGTTTTTATATTTTCAAACGCTTCAACGCTCAACGCAATTTTAATTAAAATGGTGGTTAACCAAAGCTTTCACAGAGTAATTTATAATAAATTCATTGATTTTCAGCAATCCGTTTTATATAATTAATTGATACCTACAACATCCAATAAATAACGTATAGATGTTGCGATATACGAAAGTATTGAATAAATAGTAGACAAATTGGCGAACGTTTAACAACACAAGTCTTACCTTGTAGTATTAGCAAATGCTTTTGCAAACTAATAAAATGTTCAAAGATCCTTACTTCAAACATTAAGGCTGTTTCAAACACGCTTTAGATTTCATCAAAGGACTTTATTAATTTAGATTCTAGTAGCTCCCCACATTCATTTTAATATCTTCCTAGTCTCCTTAGCACATAATGACGGCTTCTTGCGTCCCGAACAAGTGTTTTGAGACAAACACCGCTTTAATATTTCGCTACTCTTAGCTTTGTACAAGTAAAATTGAGTCCTTACCTATGAAATGGGTGTTTTTATTATGTCTTAGCAATTTGTCCGTAACTATTAAGTTTCAGAACATTCTTATAAAATAATTGCCTCTTCTAAAAATAGACCATATATTTGAGCTCGTATTATTTAATTTGATAATTTTTTGTAAGTTTAATTGTGTTAAAATTAGATACAAAGACAATTATTTTTAACTGCCTCCAGAATACATCATTTGATCTGCATTAACATAAAAACAATGAATAATTTTTATCAAGCGGTTCACACACATATTGCTAAAGCTTGTCTAATGATACATGCCAAATATTATTATCTCTGGATTTGTCGTTGTGAAGAAAACTGATAAAATGTTAGTATGTAAAATGCAGACATCCCCAAAATCTCCATACAAAACACCAATTTCATAGGTAAGGACCTAATATTAACTGCTGCTCAGAAAATTCAACGGAAATTTAATCAGAATCACTATCCTCTTGATAAAACTCCTTGTATATGTATGCAACACGCCATTAACAGCATTCGCTTTGCTTAATTAAATATTTACTTAATCTCACGATATACACAGCCAATGCTGTTTCAATAGAGGATGTGGTATAGCACAGAACATGCCCGCTGTAAAAACCTATTGCTTTTTAAGAAAAAGTTTGCTGAATTCATACAACCTTCTTTATTGATATCTATCAGATACCAACCCAGGTTTATTAATGTTCGAATTCTAATTTCACAAATCAATAACTTAACGTTAAATTATACGCAAACTAACTAATAGCCGAGACCCACTTCTGTAAGCACACCTCCAGACCTCCAGTTAACATTAAGTGTAGTGTCTAACATTATGTTCGGATAATTGCTTAGGGGTTCTGAGTAAGTGGTAACTGTCCTCTTGTGAATACAATCTCAAGCAATAGCATTATGTACTGTAATACGAGTTGACAGTAGGCCGTTTTTGTTTCTTAAGTGCTTTTGTTAATTGAAGTAGTGTTATACAAAAATATATGACACATTCTTGTATTCCCGTATTGCCGTGATTACGGCGTATGCAACTGCGCCCAAATATTAGGAACTTGCAGACCAAACATGCATAGTGTTGGTAAATATCTTCCCGAATATTTATCTAAGTAAGCAAGCAAAAGCAAGCTTAGGTTATCGGATTTTCTTACTTGTACTCAGTTGTGTTGTATTGTGCATGGTAAAATCATACTATGCAATACAACTGAGTAGTTTTAAATTTACTGTGAATAAGAATTAAATCTAGCTAACCTTTATCATCGAGCGAGGAGCTCGGTGGCGTAGTGGTCAGTGCGCTTTGGCTTCGGTCGAAAACAAAGCTACCTTCGCCATGGTCAGGCCGTGGATGGGTGACCAAGACTTTGTGATCTCGAGCTCCTCCGTGCTTCGGAAGGCACGTTAAGCCGTTGGTCCCGGTCGCATTTGTGACCGTTTCTACCCACCAACCCGCATAGGGCCAGCGTGGTGGTGTTACGGCCCTTACTCCTCATGTGTTTCTCCACGAGGAAGGCCTGTCCCAGCAGTGAGACGTATATAGGCTGATATAGGCTGATGACGAACCTTTATCAATATTACAAACGCAAGTTGGTTTGGGCTTAGATACTCTATGTAGCAAACGCACCGATTCGATTTCAAATGGACCACACGTGGGCACAGAGTACATAGCATTTTCTTAGCTGCGTTTCGTTACCGTGCGTGCGAGAAAGAACATCGATCTATGGCGCGATGATTTAAATGCATTAAATATATCGTCATCAAAAGCTCAGTGGCAAGGAGCTTTTCTCGGTGCTTTGGTTTCATAAGTTCGCGATTTGTATAGCGAATACAAGTACTTGAATCTGAGTTATGGCTCAGGCAGTAGCTATATTCTACACACTCCTTATGTATAGTAGGTACCTACTTACTTTAGACTAAAATAATTGTGGCCGTAAAAACATTCCTTCGCTACTATAAGTAAGGCAGTGTTATCACCCGTATGTAGCTTGAATGTTAATAAACTACTCGTTAGCCTTAAAAATCACATATGAGACCATTTAGTGTCTACGTCGCGTCGTGTGATATCACTGATCATATTATAGCAGTATCAACACGTTTAGCTTTCTTAAGTGCTTTCGTAGAATAACCCTCGTGGACGCGATCGCTCGGTCTCCGTGACCTATCGCATTGAATACAAATTATACTTAACAGACACTTTACTGAACATACAATGTAGGGTATATTGTACGTCTTTGTCTCGAGGGTACATGTGAATTTGTATCAAATAAAGTTTGTTGTTCGAACGTTCGAACAGTGAAGGAGCGTTACGGCAGTATTTAATAAAATCCAGTTAAAGGTAGAATAAAAAAAAACTAAGAAACATGAAAAACGTTACTAAATAAAGCAATGGCTACAATAATGGCTATATACGAATTTAAGTTTAAAATTAAACCGACCTGAGTATAGATAACGAAATTAATGTAATTAGTTGTGTATATGGTAATGTATTCTATTGTTGTGTCTGATATTAGTACATGAGACAACTAAATTATTAATTGATATCAAATTATTTAGAACAAGGAACGATAGTAAGTATAAGAGCTAGTAACACTCATAAGTTTATTACCATAATAATAACTAAAAAAAACTTAATTTTACATATTATTATTGAGTCAAAATACGTAATATTGTATCAGAATTTCGGTTTCTCATTCGAATAGTAATTAAGCCATTCAAACACATAAGTTCGGTTCATACTAACTAACAATTATTGTTTCCAATGCTCTGTGTTGTGTATTTTCTACTACTCCCATATATTACTCAAAAGTTGTTAACCATACATAGTATATTGTGGATCACTACTGAATATATTGTAAGAACTATGCCAAAAGCTCAGTTGGCTTTAATAATTCCTGTTTCAGATTTAAGAGCTTCAAATAACAGTTGAGTACTTAAAATTTTAATACACCAATAAAATATATCATTTTCTCAGAAATTAATATCTGCCATACTTAAATACAAACCCAAACATTAACGAGCAAACATTTTGCGGGTTATTTATTTCCGTGAATCCGAATAATGAAGCTACACTTAAACGCACCTAAATTCGTATAAGGGTTTAATTTCTCTCTTTGACTCATATTACAGATAGATGAGTGCTTTAATTAAGTAAAGGAAAACCTTCGTTTGTATTTGAACCACAAAAGAATTAGTACATTAAGAACATCCAACGAAACAGTTCTGAAGATTTATGTTTGCTATTAATTCAAGCATTGTGAAGATTTCTTGTTGTTTGTTTGAAAGACAAATAGCGTAACTTCAAATTGAAATTAATTTGAATTCCATTTAATTATAAGTTTTCACACGGTTTCTGTTATGGAATGGAAATAGTGAATAATAATGCTATTTCTTTGGAATACTATATAAACTAACGCCTTACACGACGTTAGTTCACATTGTATTTAAAATGGATTATTGTAATACTATAATCAACTCAAATTAAAAATAATGCTATGGACATCGAGTTTTGTGTACCTATTGTAGTGATAATAATAGATAGAATTAATTGTCTAATGGTGTTCGTGACACTTGAAACCAGCCAGTCAAGTGAGCCACGTCCTCGCTGATGCATTGTATGTATGTGATGGTACTGTTGCCAAGACGTTAAGGTGAATAAGAGTTAATTTAGCTGAATAAGAGTTAATTTACATTCAATGTAATTTCTTTCAATGTGGTTAAAGGTTGTTAATTGACAGAGATTTAAGCATTATTTTTTTCTTTTCAGATGTAAGGCACAATGACATTGACATCGGCACCGCAGCCAAGAATGGTCTGTGTAAGAAACTATGAAAAGTTTTAATATGTGAAAACAATAATGACATTAAAATGATGTTTGTTAAGAAATGCTAGTGAAGTTTGTGGGTCAATTAAGACGATAGATGCGAAGGCGGGACGCGTAGTGGGTAGGTCCAATGTGGGGGAACATTAAGTGCGTCAAGTGAAGTGAGAGTGGAGAGTGGTAATGCGTGCTCCGCTGGTGGCATGAGGACGTGGGTGTGACGACGCGCCACACAGAGGGGCGGATGCGACGCGGCAGTGTCTATAGCGTGAGCGAAGGCGTGGAGCGGTGCGCTTGTGCCAGGTATGAATCACTTTTGTATTCTTTAGATTTAATAGTCTAAAATGGTAGTGGGCAAGGCACATTTCTAGTCGAACCAATAGCCGTTGGCGGAATAGTTTTCGAGTGGCGACGAAGGTGGATGAAGGTGGGATTAAGCCGAACATATGGCGAAGGTTGTAGCGTCGACTACTGTCGACCTTTCTGAAAAAATTATAAGAAATAGCATAAGAAGGACCTGGTGGCATAGTAGCAGGCAAAGCATCTTTCCCGATGGCTGATCCCTGGACAACAAAAAATTGTTAAATCAAAATCTTGTGCTCGCAGAGAGACATATAGGATATTGATGATGACACTGATTATAATGTTATCGCAAATGTTTAAAACGCTGGAATCGTACTCAATTTATAGGACAGGAATTCCTATAAATTTAATTACAATTCCAGAGTTCGAACCTATTTTGGAAGTTATATATTATCATCATCTTATATCCAATTGTACGCCCGTTTGTAGACCCAATAGAAAATCAATTGCGTTTCGTCCAAAACAATTATTATTACAACATAAATTTCCCACATATAATCATCAGACGGTTTGATTGCGGTTTGACGGTGCGAATGTTGCGATGGATGTGTGGAGTTACAAGAATGGACAAGATCAGGAATGAATACATTAGAGGAAGTTTGAAAGTAGCGCCAGTGACAGAAAAGATTAGGAGCAATAGGTTAGCGTGGTATGGACATGTGATGAGGAGGGATGAATGTCACATTACAAGAAGGATGCTGAGCATGGATGTGGACGGACCTAGAGTTAGAGGAAGACCAAAGAAGCGATGGATTGAATGCGTGAAGAATGATATGAGGATAAAAGTAGTGGATGCTGAGCTGACGAGTGACAGAGGAGAATGGAAGAAGAAGACATGTTGTGCCGACCCCACCTAGAGTGGGAAAAGGGCAAGAAGAAGAAGAATCATCAGACGGTTTGATTCAATTTATTTATTTACAAGCCCATCTAGCAAAGATAAACTGAGTATATTCATTTTCATAAAAAGTTCATTTTATTTGGTTAGTAACAGTCTGCACAATAAGTAATTATATAAAATCTTTTAAAGTATATGGTAAAAAGAATTTTATACAAAGAAATAAGAGAAACATTTAGAAGCCTGGTGTCAAAAGTCAAAACTATTATATGAAAGTAAAGTAGTTTTTCGTGTCACAGTTCAGAAGTCGCACATGATACCACTAGTTAGATCTTTTTATTTTTGCAGAGTAAGCACGAGTGGTACTTTGAAGAATTTATAAGCTTATTTCATACCTCGTTTTTTTTCATTTATACTACGAATATAATAAATGTCCTATCTACTTAGGAATCAAACGTAATTCCCGTGAATAATACTTCCATATTGAAGGATTTCATTTTTTCCGCAACAAATAACACTCTTAATGCAAAAGCCTTTGCGGCTTTCCTAGAAGACGGATTAAAGATACCATATTATCATCACGACTATCCCCAAAGAGCTAGGCAGAGATAAAATTCACATTATCCCAGGTATAGATTATTAATGCTTAATTGAAAGTCTTATATCTTACAGCTATCTTTATTTCCTGTGATCCTTTAATGAAAGCTAAAAGCTATTTACATAAAAACCATAAATATTTTTATTTTACCGCTGAATGTATTTATTATTCAATATTTTTTTTCTATAGTTTCTACGAAATGTTTCTAGTGTGGCAATGGGAATGGTGATTGATGTTTTTCAAATTTTAATCCCTTATGTACCGTCTTTTTAATTGCTAATTGATTCTTATATTTAATAAGGAAAATAATAAAGTTACCAGCTACTCCTTCTCTAGCGCTCTCCTGAGGCCATTTGCAATTATTCAATGACGGTCGTGTTCCGAGACAATTACATTTCAAAGGGTACCGAGACTACCGAGATGACGAAGCTACACTCAGAAGAAATTTCTGCTTTAAATATTACCCAGTCTTCACTTTTCGAGTAATTAGCACTTTGCCAATATAGTGCACTGTAACGACAGCTTTGGACTCAACAATAAACGTTTTGATATATTCAATATTACTTTATTCATGCTTTTGAACTTTATTTCTAAAATATTTTAAAACTTATCTTACTAAATCAGTAAGCATACACCCAGAGACGCTTATGCTTACCATCCAGCCAGTGATAAATGAGGGTAAGGCTGTTTCAGATCTCGTCAACCAACAAACTATATTTGACTGCATCAGAATCTATTCCAGCAGTGAATATTATATGATAGTGATTTCTATAACGTATTTCTACATGAAACAACTAGTAGAGGTTGATAATGATGATATTTCATCATTGCAAAGCCTACAGGAAATAGATACGATATTCCTAGTCCTATGTAACTAAGAATTTATTGTCTGTGGATTCCTATCTAGAGTACACGATCTTGGGAACTCTCCAGTTCGTTTAATCGCACATAATTGCTGACTCGTTGCTGCGTAAAGTTATTTAGTGTTTTTTCCTTTTATCGACGAAATAAGATTTATTGTGGGTCGCTGGAATATCTAGATAAGCCCCATTGATATAAAAAAATATCGAGTGTTGTCCAATAAAATCTTACAACAGTATTCATTGTATAATATTAAGATCATTCCTATCTACAGAGCGCTTATGGATTTTTAGTGCCATCTAAATAGAGCAATAGAGTTGCCCCCCATTACTCGGAACCAACAAAATCACTGGATAAGTGCGAGTGTATACCTCTGCGTACTCTGTGTACTTCAGGGGATACAAGAACTCGAGCCGAAATTTTGAATTTCGTTTTCCTTATACTACATATACACTACATACACTACATATATATCATATACTACATATATAACTAAACATGTAGGTGTTCACCTCTACCAACTCGTTCTGGACTATTTTTGCTAGCTGTACAGTGAGTTAAAAAACTGTGTTCCAAACTATTATAAACTTTGTGATGCAAAAAACAAGTTTTTGTAGCTCCTTTATTTCAAAATATTAGCTATTTTAATTTTACCTTTAGCTGGCCAACAAACATAAAGAATATATTATTATATGCCTGTACACGGTGATGGTAAAAGATGCAGTACATATTTTTTTCTTTTTTAACCCCTCAATGGTCGGAAAACCAGAAACAATAAAAACATATATTGTTTGCGAACACCGATGTTCACTTGACCCTCAGGGGGTTATGATAGATTCTTTTCATAATAATTTTTAATATCAGTCAGTCCGGTGAAATCCGAAACAATGAGAAATAGCAAAATCTGTTTTTAGGAAACATGACATCGATTTTGGATAAATTAATAATCGCATTCAAATGTTTTTTTCAACTTTTATATGAGTTTATAAATATTATTTTATCAGGATTTCATTTAAAACGTGTTGTTTGTGATTAATGACTCACATCAACAACAAAAATGTTTTTTTTATTTCCCGGCTAGAACAGATTTCGCTGTCTCTTATAGTTTCGGATTTCTCCCCATTTTGACCCATTTGGATAGACCATTATGTTTAAGCGTTAGTTCACGGAAGCAATCCAATTGCCGTTAGCAGGCACTTCAGAAAATCCATAACCACCCTAAATCAAGACCGATGTTACAACTCATTGTGCACTTGAATCATTAATCATCATCGTGCATTATTCTTACAATCATTTAACTGTTATTACAATAATTATAAAGTTAACATTTTCGGTAAACTATCAACTCATATGAAGTTAATGAATATGTAAGGGATATGTTATGATAGTCATAAGAATAGATAATCGCATCATCCGCTATTCAGTTTAATATGCAGTAATAAAAGAAACAATAACTCAGTACCGTGTGGAACAATAACTCACTTCTTTGTGGTAGCCGTGGTAGCGCCAAAAACTAATCCACAGACTAAAATGTCGTACAGTAGGGAAAGTCTTCTTTTTTATGGTGTTCTCCCTGTTTTCTTTTAAAGCAACAGCGACACCATCACGTTTATGCTTTAAAGTTGGTCCACGTTTTGGAATAAAGTGAGAAATGGCTCCCTTGCTCCGTGGGTAAGCCATCTTTAGAGATCAATTGTAATAAGTGGTCATGATAGATTCTATTATTAATCCAAAATCATCTGAAAGTGTAAGAACGTACGATATTTAAGGCCAGTTTTACTACCTCCAGATTAGTTCTTATTTATATAACAGATATAATATGAGAGACTATGGGAAACGTAAAAAGTAGAAAGTAGCTGAAATCGCGTTTTAATAGAAATTGTCATTAATAACGAAACTATTGGATCCTTACCTATGAAATTGGTGTTTTTCTTCTCTCTTAGTATTTTGTTCGTAACTTAAGTTAAGTTTCAGAGTATTCTTAAAAAATAATTACCTCCTCTAAAAATAGACCATATTTTCGAACTCTTTTGATTTGTTTTGATAATTCATTGTATGTTTTATTGTGTTAAAATTGGACACGGAGACAACTCGTTTTCAGTGCCTTCCGAATACATAATTTGATTTGCATTCACATAAAAAAGATAAATAATTTTTAAGAAGTGTGATATCACACATATTACTAAAGCTTGTCTAATGATACATGCCAAATATTATTATCTTTGGATTTGTCATTGTGAAGAAAACTGAAAAAATGTTAGTATGGAAAATGCAGAGTTCGCCAAAATCTCCATACAAAACGCCAATTTCATATGTAAGGACCTAATATAATGGTGATGTTTTTTAAAATGAAAACTAACACTAGGGGTACAAGTACAGAATTCTCATAAAATTATATATGTATAATTCTTCACGAACTTACGTAAATGGTGAAATAAACCTTATCAGACAGAAAAGTATCGCGAATGAACCCCGAAATTGTTTAAAATCAAAAGCGTTTGCCAACTGAAAGGATTATGATACTGTGACCCAGTAAAATGTGTTGATTCAGGCTTACGAAATAGGATCCTCCTTTCTCATTGTTATGTTAGTATCATTTTACTACATGCGTATGGTTTCCTAATAGCCTTGAAGCATATATAATTATATATTAATATATAAATCATTTTTGTTATAAGTAGTTATAATCAAATTTAGAGTGACATAAAATATCCGTTAAATCATACCCTTAGCAATCTTATTTCAATTGATTTATACTCAATTGATTATACACATGAATAAATCAAAGAACTTACCGAGGTGTTTTAATCATAATAGGTTGGGGAAAAAGTTTCTTCGCATTTTTTAAGAAAATTCAAAACATTTTTTAATATAGTTTATTTACATTTAACTAAAGTATGTAGGTACCATTTTGTTCGATAACTTTTTGCCATCTTGTAGGTAGGGACATGATCCCATTGTTATAGAAATTTTGGGACTTCTGGTCAAAATACCGCGACAAGTGGTTTTGGCAGTCCTTTCGTGATGTTAACCTGACACTGCCTAAAGAATTCTGAAGAGACCGAAACAGGTGGAAATCTGAAGGTGCAAGGTCAGGACTATACGGCGGATGCATTAACACCTCCCAGCCAAACTCTCTTAATTTTTGCTGAGTGGCTAAAGATGTGTGAGGTCTAGCGTTATCATGATGAAAAACCACACCCCTTCTGTTGATTAATTCCGGCCGTTTTCTCTCAGTTTCTTGCTTTAATCTCATCAGTTGTTCGCAGTAGAGTTCAGAATCAATGGTCCTGCCTGGTGGTAACAGCTCATAATGAATAATGCCCTTCCAATCCCACCACACACACAGCATCACCTTGTTGCGAGTTAACCCGGGTTTCGCCACAGTCTGTGAAGCCTGACCGGCCTTTGACCACGACCTTTTTCGCACGTTCTTGTCGTACGTGATCCACTTTTCATCACCAGTTATCAGCTTCTTCAAAAATGGTTCGATTTCATTACGTCGTAATAAAGAATCACAAATGAGTACACGGTTCATTAGGTTTCTTTCAGTGAGCTCGTGAGGTACCCAAATGTCGAGCTTTTTTGTGTACCCAGTTTTTTTCAAATGCGCCAAAACTGTTTTGTGGTCAATTCCCAGTTCTTCAGCTACGTCGTAACTACTGACATGCCGATCTTGCTCCACTTTTTCAAAAATGGCATCCATTTTATCTGTAATAGGGCGACCAGAGCGACGTGCATCTTTGACATCAAAATTTCCGGATTGAAAACGCTTAAACCAAATTTGTGCTACTCTCACAGACACTGCACTAGGTCCATAAACATCGCAAATTTCTTTCGCGGCTTGCGTTGCATTTTTACCTTTTTTGTAGTAAAATTTTAAAATGTATCGAATTTCTTCATTAGATTCACTCATCTTGGCGGTACGAAAAACAAATGAAAATCACACATTTTCCTAATTTGAATTTGGAATTATGTTCTTTAAAATTTAAACTTTCAATGATACCAAAACCAGCCAGATACAAATAGTATAGCCAAAGAGATTTTATTACAAGTTTATACATACTATAATGCGAAAAGACTTTTTCCCCAACCTAATATTAACTACTTTGATTGCCTGACATACATCAATTCAATTTACACTCGTAGATTGATTGAGTTTACCGGAGTTATCGGTATTCGTAACACTCGCATCGGATGACCAAACAACGTCTCCTATATTTTATGGAACAGTAAATACGGTAGAAATTTCGATCGATGAAACTAGGAATATCGTCAAAACTGACCCCACAACCTTAGTTAGCTTAGTTTATTTTAAGCTGTCTAAGGTAATAATAATATATTTGGGGGTAGTCCTTCATCCAATGGTGATGAACAGGATTTTTATTTAAATGGTTTTTTATTGATTTCTAGCGGATTTTATGACCTAAAATCTTAGTAGGTTTGTGTAACAAGTGTCGTGTAGATGAGCATGACTGCGTGAGCGGTTGCGTGTTTCCTGTGGTTATCCACTTTATCGAAGTAGCGTCATATATTTTTCTATCATCTATCATTTTATTATTTGGCTCAATTCTCAATACTAAAACGCATTAAAATGTGTGTAATTTAAATGTGTAACACACACATGGCATTTCAATATAAAAACAGTTTTCAGTGCCTTCCGAATACATAATTTGATTTGCATTCACTTAAAAACGATAAATAATTTTTATGAAGTGTGATATAACACATATTACTAAAGCTTGTCTAATGATAGATGCCAAATATATCTAAATATTATCTTTGGATTTGTCGTTGTGAAGAAAACTGAAAAAGAATTTAGTATGGAAAATGCAGAATTCCCTAATAACCTAATAGTCTGCGTGGTATTGTTTGCAGGTAGCGCGGGCGCGGGTGCGGGTGCGGGTGGCATGGCCGGCTGATGGAGCCGGGCTGGTGGTCGCCCTCGCCGTCGGCCTCGCCGCCGCCGCCGCCCCGCGCCCCGCCGCCGCGCTGCCGTTGCCGCCCGCTCTCCACCAGCTACAACTGCCTGCCGCATTACGGTAACACTGACATTACCTAATCATGCTTTATACAAGTGGCCTTATCAGATGATTTGCCGCGTAGTGGTTTGTATCGTCATGCCTTTATACCGAAGAACGCACAAAAAGCATACGAAGCACTACGCCACGGTGGCTTATTGCCACTGCTATTACAACCGGGTTTAATCACCAATCCGCATTAGGCAAACGTGGTGGTGTTACGGTCCGTATTCCATGTAGGAAATCCAGCAGTGGGAAGAAGGATAAAAACTAAAATAGAACCCTTCATCCGTCAAACGACTTAATCTCAAAAATTCAAGTTTGAGATGTTCTAAACTAAGGGCGAATTCGACCAACTTAAGATTAGTAACACGGGAATAGTAATACCAAACTGAGTTCACACGATTGGTCGAATCTGTCCAAAGGGCGGAGCCGATTAGCTATCCTAGTTTTTTCAAGTTTGGCTACACGCGAATAATATTGTCTTAACGGAGTACGCAGTTTTTCGCGCACGAATGTGTCAATGTCTCGTTTGACATAGAGCAGATTCGACCAATCGTTTCAGCTCAGTTTGGTATTACTATTCCCGTATTACTAATCTCAATTTGGTCGAATTCGCCCTAAATCTCACAATGAAACCTTTTTAAAGCTTGCGATTATAAATACTTGCGTGATATAAGTTATTACGATAAAAAACCTTTTCTTACCGCTTGAAAATATATCCTTGGAAGATGACTTTTATAAAAATATTTATATTCAAGGAAATCCCATTCTAATGTCAGACCCAAAATTATTCCGCATATTTTCGCCATAAGTTTGAGTAGACCCAGCTCAGTTCAATAGGATAATTCCTTTTATCACGAACTTTCTTTCTTAAACGGTTATTCTACTATTAACATCTTAAGGAATTTCTGGGAAATATTCGTATCCAATCTATTCAGAAATAAGATCTTTAAGAGTTTGGGATACTTAATATTTTCGGTTAGTACTCTAATTGAAATTATTTCAGAACATTATTGAATCAATTTGCGACATAATTGAATTACTGAATAGAACCTAGGGACCTCAAATAACATCTTCAGTCGAATTTTCGATAGTTTTCTTTGGACTGAAGTGTAACATTTATATTACATAAGAAATTGTCTATTATTTGTAAATTTCTCTCAAATTCCCAACCCTAAAAGCTCGCCTATTCAAAGAATCTAAAGCTAAAAGCTAGATTTTTCCACATGGACGCTTCATAGAAATATTTGCTTCAAAGCAAGGAAATACGCAATAAATTAATATTGAAATGGCTACCAAACGCACTGGGAGCATATTTCAAATGGTAATCAAGATTTGGTCTGATTATGAATGAGACTCGGTGATGCGTGAAGCGGATACCATCGGATCGGGCTGGATTGATTGATTCTTTGCGAAGTGACTGCGGGATATGGAAATTTCGGTACGAGAGAAAATATTTGCGGAATGTAAAAGTAAAAGGAAAATGCGAGTACTAAATATTATTTGTTAATCATTATATGACTTGCAAAGTAGTGGCCAATTACGGTTACGACTAGTATCTAGGGAACAAGGGTTATCATCCATACTGATATACTATATACTAATGTTACTAATATCTATCTATCTAATCTAATAATATAAATGCGAATGTAGCTCTGTATGTCTGTTATGTCCCGCTTTCACGTCAAAACTACTGAACCGATTTAATCGAAATTACTCCAACTCCAGTACTCAGATAGTCGAGTGCCTGGGAAAGGACATAGGCTACTTTCCCATGGGAACGGGTACCGCGCGGGTGAAACCACGAGAAGCCACTAGCTTAGAATAAACCGATATCGTAATTTTCTTTCAGCCTACATGTTGTGGTACGTCATGTATGTATGAAGTCAAGCTGTAGTATCCTTTAATCTTACGAGTATGTTGTATTCATTTAAGGTTTTCAGTGTTCTATGAGAAGGTAATTTTGTATACAAGTAATTTTAAAGGTAAAGAAAATGTAATGCATAAATTCTGCCTTAAATATAACCTTTGGCCCAAATAGCCCGTTAACAAAATCTCCAAAAATAAAGTTGAACACAAATTCGAACATGCCCCGTCCATAATTTATGCTTATTCGGACATGCTAGTGGCCTAATTTTTAGCAAACCGCATTAAAGCTGCTGCTTAGCTATTCTAACACTAGTTCTGCAGAATTTGAATTAAATCCCTACTCAAACATGAAACAGTTCCAAGGAGCGGTAAATGATTGTACAATTTGAAACTTTATAAAAGTTGTGGCATTGTTTAAATAGAATAGTGAAATTCTACATCTTTTATTTAAATTTGCCTTTAATTTTTATCATGTTTCAAATGAAAGTCTATTATATCCAGCCAGCTATTTTTGTATGCTAGTCTGAGCTCTAGCATTTAAATCAGCTATTGTATTCGTAATTAATTTGAACCTTTTTCAATGGCTTTTTACCTTGGTGCATTTTTACTTTTTCGAAGAGCAATTTCATTTGTAGCGTTACCTTTGAAATTTTAAAGGATTATTTTTCTTCGAAATTGACTAATAATAGAAGTGAATCAAAATAAAATTTCATAAACGAAGACCGAATATGAAAATGTTATCTGCCAAAATCTAATATGTTTTATTTAAAAGTATAGAATATAATTCATTTAACGTTGTATAAAAGCCTGATAAAGGCCTACTCGTACTAACATAAGGAGCATTTCAGTAAATATTCTAAAACGTTTATTTATAGTCATATTTGGACTTGGATAGTGACTTTCCTCGAATACTATTCATTGTTAATTTGCGAAGGCCCGCATACAAAGAAACATATAAATAGCATATACATGCAAAATCCTATGATAATAATGAGGTACTTAAGCGTAAAACGATGTCCATTGTTAAATAAACAAAAAGTGTTTCGCTATCGCCGCTTTTCTCGTGGAAATGTAAAAGGATTTAACAATGGTTTTAAATTATAAATGCTGTACAATACATTAACTATACAATGTTGGATATATCTGTACTAAAGAAAACGCGTACTTTGTTAAGAGACAATAAATGATTTTCAGGACGAAAATATTTTTGGTTCTTGCTTTTTCCTTAAGTTGTATTGCACAAATTGCCTAGACTATGCTTCGTAATCATTTTACAGAGTTACTTCAAAAACTCTAACAACGTGATATATTTTTATTAATTTTGACAGTCGTCGTAAAGATAAAACTTCACGTTCACGAAATTTGCCAAATTGTGACTCGGTTAGAAAAAAAAACTCTTCAAGCAAAGAAACAAATGTGTGAACCGTGAAAATTTCGTAAACATTCGCAAACAATCCAGAAAAATGCTTCACAAAAAATGTTAAGTAGTCCTGCTGTAGTAATTAGCTGTAATGATTTTTGTTTCTGCTCTAAACACCTGTAAAGTAGTGATCTGGGCTCCTTTACCACGGACTGAGGGATGAGCACTTAAGAGCACAAGCCAGTAACGGCAAACCTTGCATTAAAATCCCCGGCTCTTTTTGCTGAGCAAGATTAATGTTGAAGCTAATGATACCTAGTCACGAATTAGGAGAGTGCTTAATATATGAGCCTAAATTAGCCGTTTCATTGACGCGTGCTCAGGCGGAAAATTTTCGCATAAAGAAATACTTAAATTCTTCATATAGACAGAAAAAATCAGGCGCTATATCTGTATCCCAGCTCTTCTGATTGAACAAACTTGTAGATAGGAGCAATATACTGTACGGGAGATGACAAACTACATAGCTGAAATGTTTGAACGCCTATTTAGGTACTAGCTACGCCTATTCAGGTATTGCCAAGACAAAGGTCTCACGTTCGCGTATTGGTGAGAGCATGTGTTAGAACAATATTTTGTTGTACACCACATATCCGTGTCTGTCCGTCCGTGTCCGTAAAATTGGTGAAGCAACGCGTCATGTAAATTTTTTAAATTAACAATTACTACTCATGGTCGAAATCCGTCCGTTTTTATTACACGTTCATAAATTTATTTTTTAAATACATGATTGGAAAAAGGATAGGAAGGTTCATACATGTCCATTTTCTTTCGTCTCGTAGTCGTGAAATTTAAAAAAAATGTGAAACAAAGGATGGTCAGCGGGGCCTACGAGTTATGAGAAAATCTAGATGGTCATGTTTTGTCTTTTTCTACAATTTTAGATATTAATTCTTAAAATTTTCAGTATGATACACGATGTTGTATTATATTTAATAAAAACGGAAAGGAACTTATATCAGTACGGATATGTACTAAACTTTTCATTAGTATCTAGTTAGGTGCAATAATTTGTTGCGTATATTTATGTAAATAAACAGCGGGTGTCGTGTAAGGTGTTAAGCCAAAGCAAGCAGGTAGAGGAGCTCCATACCAATCGATCTAACCCCCATGTATGTTCTACGATTTTAGTATTATGCTTCAACGACGAGAGCTTTAAATGATTGTAACTTTTATTGGGTCGACTTTTCTTGGATTTTTTTGATACAATGCCTATTAGTTACTCTTTCATGAGAGAAAAAATCTCTTTCCTAACTTTTACCTATGACACAAAAATTTTCGTCGTAACTTAATAATTTTGGTTTTATCAGAACAGTGGAATTTTTAAAATAAATAAAAGTTGGAGGCACAAATATGAAAAGGCGACATGCGTGAAACTAGCGCGCGCGTAGCGCACAGGGCTGAGATCGTTCAAACATAAAGTTTAATTGATATCTTTGTATGAGAGTAAAATATGTCAAACTATCAAAAGTCGAAGAACAAATGTTGTTGTTTATTATGTTAGTTACCTAGTCTTGCGAAGTTGTTGATGCATTAAAAATAACCCTGCATACGACATTTATATGTTAGGTAGGCAGCGTAAATCGCCTTCGAGGTTTGTTTGCCACCTCTGCCTCTGTGTTCAGTGATATCGACGTTATGCTTTGTTTACTCAGATGGGTGGCCCGACGGAGAAGAAGAGTCGTCGGGCGGCGCGCTGCGCGAGCGCGAGCTGCGGTCACTGCACCGCACCGTTCCCGCGCTGCGTCGCCGCGAGCTCGACACACGCGCCATCAAACACCATTTCTACCCCGAAGGGGGTTGGGGGTATGAATTATATTCTTAATTTCTCACTCAAATATATATTTATCTTGAATTTTGTCTATTTATATATTTTTTTATGTGAGATACGTCACATACCTGTACATACCCTACTGTTGGGCACAGGCCTTCCTTCATAAAGAAACATATGAGGAGTAAGGTCCGTAACACCATCACGACCCAATGCGGATAAATAGCGACGAACGGCTTAGCGTGCCTCCCGTCTAGATCACAAAGTGTTCGTTACCCATCCAAGGACTGACGAAGGCCACAGTAGCTTTATTTTCAATATCGGAAGTCAAAGCATAAAATCAATGTACCATCGAGGTCTTCATCAAGCGAGTTAAGAAATTGTCTGCTGAAATCAGCTTGTAGTCAACAGATATCGTGGTCTGGTATTTAACTCTAGGCGCTTTATTTACGTTTTTGCATAGTATACCGAATTAAAGAAAAGCGAGCTAATTAGGCGTCTCTCAGCTGAGATGACGAACTATTAGTATTATTTACTTATTGAAGCGTAATCTCAGACCATTTTGAGCTAATGAGTAAGGGAGAACATTTTGATTAATAACAAATAATTCTGTAGAAGAAATAATGTAAACGAACTATTCTACGGTTTCTTTTTATGGAATTTGGGAGTTTGTTATAAGAATTTAATATAAAAAATCAAATAAATGGTTTCTGTTTCTGAGATAATAAGCTATTCCTTTCCAAAAACTTAAGATATCCAATTTCAACTTATGTTATCAGAAATTTCTGATAAAGGTCTACGAGAATCTCATGGCATTTTTAAAAAACATAAAATTATGATTTTGATATAACCTCACCAACTCCTTGTCTTTACTCATCTATCAAATGACTTGTTAAACGTTGTTTACATTTTGTTTTTTCCTGATAAAATTTTTGTTGTTGTGAAAATATGAAAAAGCGCTATTCCATCTCAAGCGGAAAAGATTGCTTTGAATGTGTATCGTCACATTTTCACAAAAAGAAAGCGTAGAACAAAGGCAATCTCAAAAATTAAAACTGGTAAGTTTGGTCGAACGTTTTGATACTTTAAACTTTATTATTTAATATCATTGACTATGAGATAAGTATGGGGCAAATGTTTGTTTGAACAAGCAAAGTAGGCGCTATGATGTGGGGTTGCGGAAAACGTTTTATCTCATACCTTACCTTAAGCTTAGGTTTACCTATATATTTGAATACAATTATGTAAGTAATACCTAACACAAATAAATGTTTGTATTTAAATAAAGTATTTTTATCTATTTTATATTCTCCATAGCCCAAGAGGTACTTTATTTGGGCTAGATGAATGACAGATTTTTTTTTATTATTTTATAGGCACCAAAATTTCTAGCAATAAAGATATTGTAATGGTATCCTTTCCAACCTTTCCTGTTTTTTATATTAACTTTTATATGTAATGAATACTAAATGCTTTAATTAGTAATTGCGTAAACCTCCTATCCTCCTATATATCATTCATAGCCCGAAAATATTTATAATATTAAATAGTATCAAGATCTTTTAGTCTTATTTCCAATTTTACCATGAGATTCTGGTAGACCCATAGAGACATTTTAAATTTAGATGATTTTTTTCATGATGTAAAAGTATTATCATTACAAAATGGCCGACTCACCGGCTGGCGGCAGGAGGTTGACGTCACTCACTTGCATCCATACAAGACGCGGCTCTATACGCGCGCATACTAGACTAGATCCATGGCACCGATGACTGCGTTCGGAATTCAAAATCGGCGCTAATTCGTGTGATAATAATAATTATAATTGTCAAAGTTTTATACACTTTTCTTAGTAAGTTTTCCTAACACGCAATTCGAACAAACTTTTTTGTGGACATTGTGTGTTAGTAAGACTATTATAAAACCGCAAAGAACTCTTTTGTTCGGTGGATTTCGAGAGCCAGAACAAATTCGCCTGCTTGTAGCGCCCAAGCGGATCCGTGATCTTTGAAGCATGGTACTCGTATACTCGCCATGTTTGCAGTCAAGAAGTGTTTTACTCTGCTTAAAACCTCTACGAGTATTTATACGTTTTTCGTCGCGGTAGGCTAATTTATTGTCTGTTTTTAGTTCCTAGTACAAAACTGAGTGTTCACACTATCGTACCCGGGCTGGGGAGTGTATAAAGCGTGTTTATTGAAGTACTAATTTTTGTTTGCTATCTTAAAATTAAATAAAAAAAAATCATAAAACGACAGACAATTTGTTTAGACGAATTTTATCAAAAATATTATTTAAATAAAAAAGAACCCAAGGTCGGATTCATAAAATAACGACTGCAATGACAACTGGACGATGGCAATGGTAAATACATACTAATATTATAAATGCGAAAGTAACTCTGTCTGTCTGTCTGTCTCGCTTTCACGTCAAAACCAATTTAACCGAAATATGGTACACAGATAGTCTAGAGCCTGAGAAAGGATTTAGGCTACCTTTTATCCCGATATTCCCATAGGAACGGGTGCCATGCGGGTGCATGTTAAAACATTTAAATGGAGGACAAATTTACGCCACTATCAACTTTGCTTTTAACAATTGAGTGGGAGTATATTTTCAATTCCACCAATTGAGGCTACTGTTCCAATATAAAAAAATATTTCAGTGTTGAATAGCCTATTTATTTAGGCTACATACCATCACACTATCTCAAAGTATCTCACTATTCTTCGCGGACGAAGTCGCGGGCAAAAGCTAGTTATTAATATGAATATATTACAGGTTCCGGTTGAAGTTAAAATAACTTTACTGATATTGCTATCATAATATTGTAACGAAATTTAACATTAGTATTTTCTCATCTACCAAAATAACAAATATGCACTTAGATGCTATATACATACATACAATTATTACATCAGTATTTTATCTAACATTTTAGCTAATAAATCATAAAATGTTTCTGTATATTAGAGTAGAAATAGTAGCGAATTACATAAAATGGTCTGTAAGTATTCTTGGCATAAGGCGAACCTACAATTATAGTTATTTCTGAACAAATTCTAATGAAGTTATTAAAATTCCAAGTTGAATACCCTTTTAACATTTCAATGCAGACTAATCAGACGTGCTTATTATGCCACAATTCGATCCAGCCGCATACTGCGGTGAAGGTAAATCTCATTCACCCTTCTAAGTGCGAACTCTAAAGACGCTTGCATTTATTTGAAAGTGAAAAAGCCGGGCGTACTAGTAAATAACGGAGTTTAGTGCTCATTCAACACTTAGGGCGTCTTGCAGGAAATTTAATTCGAGATTTAAAACTAGATTTAGTAAATTTTTTACATTTTTACTATGGCTAAAATGTCAAAAAAACTACTAAATCAAGTTTTAAATCTCGATTTAAATTTCTTGCAAGTGGACCTTAGTCGGCGTTAGTTAGTGTGAACATTCGTGCTATTGAGTAACCTCTACAAGGTTAGATATAAACAGATCACGGCGTATGTGTTGTTAATGTTTTTACTCATAATAAACTCAGAATTTGGCATAATTTTGTTTGGCATAATATAACCAGCATATTTTTCTTTGGCACAATATTTATTTCGCATAATTATAATTTAGAGAAATGAAATTATCCATAATATTATTCCGCATAACGGTTTACGGCATAATGTAAAATCGATTAGGTACGACGATGAGCGAAGCTAGGAGGAGTTTTAGTTAGAACTTTGCCCTGAATCGATATTTTTTATTAATAATTATTTCTATAATTTTATGCGAATAGTTAATTATGTCTTGAGATGGTTATGCTATTTGTAATTATGCGCAAAACTTTATGCCGAAATCAATTATGTGTAAGTATATTTAGTGTAGCTATGCCATTATGCCAATTCATATTATGCTTGAAAATTTTATGCACAGAGATAGGGAAACCATGAAGGCTTGTGGACACTAACATATATTAGTGCCGTGACAAACTAAATAAGCATGCGAATCAGATTTTGTCTTCCTACGCATTTATAAAAGTTATGAAACAGTATTTATGCCAAATTTAATTTTGTTAGTTATATTAACAAAATTAAATTTGGCATACGTAACATGAGATTAGACAAACACCGTCAGAAAATCTATTAGTATTCTCTTCTCTTCACGCATTTACGATAGAACAACAAAGAAAACAATTAATTTTTATAAAAAAATATCACAGTCATAATTTTATGGTCTAACAAGTTTTATTACGATTATCTGATTGTCGTATATAGTTACAATATCATTGATTATTTCTGCGATTGAGATATATGGAATATGGTAACAGCAGATAGAATAATGTATCCGTATTTGGTAAATATCCATGAGATGCAATTAGGAATAACCGAGTAAGATAGTCGCTTAGTTACACGTTATTAATCAGGCCGTTCATTGAATTCTGAGCAACGCATTAGACGATGCTCGCTTACTCACGTTGTTACAGGATAACGGGACACAATAATAAGAATGTATTATACCAACGTGACTTGCCAAATGATACAGCATCACTAAAAGGAAGATGGCTCATCTATCTATGTACTTTTCCACACTGACAAATGCACTGACACGCAGACACATAATTATGAACAAGGATCTCAAATTTCCCTTGCGGTATGTGGATATGAAGTCAATCAAATATATGATCGATATTCATTGATCATTATAAAATAAATAAATAAATAAAAACGATTGTTTTAAGAAGTGATATTATTCATTAAACAAATTTGCACCCTTTGGACTTCAAATGAAAACTTGCACTGACTTCAATCGTTTTTTTTCTGGCTTGTAGTTCTTACCTTTGTCTTTCATAAATATAAAAATACTTGCCTCAATAAAAAGTTATAATTACTAATACAAATCAAAACCCCAAACAAAACAGGCATTTTTTGTGTTCGTCGCAATCAGATCCTATTTTTTTCTCAATATAGGCAATTTCCTCTTTGAAAACTTTAGATAATTTTGAGATTTTTTTAAAATCGATCAAATTTTATCTAATGCATTAGTTCTCAAAGTGGTTCAGGTGAACCCCTAGAGACTCGCCGGTGGTCATGTTGTCATCTTCACATTTTTGTCGAGTTTTGGGAATATGGTAGAAATGTAGCTGCATTGGGTCCATCGGAACCAGATAAATTTTGGAAGTAGTCTATGAGCAAAATAAGTCTGGTAACCTCTGATCTAATGTATTTATTTCTTGTGCAGTTGGATCGTGTGTGGAGCAGCTTTCTTGGCTCACCTCCTTTCAACAGGGCTACAGCTAGCTTATGGAGCACTACACGTGTACGCCCTCAGGCACCTTGGACCATCTGCTGACCATGCTGGTAAGTCTATTACACTAAATAGATCTATAATCACCTCACCACTCAACCTACGATATAGAGTCAAATCTCTCACAATGTGGTTCACGCTCTATGCTTTCTAACCTAAGTATAAAAATAGGATGTACCTGGTCTATATTTGTACATTATAGATAAGAATATACTTTATCGTTTAAAAGTAAATAAGATTTTTCTAATAACAAAATGTTCGGTAAGAAATGATCGCTTAACAAACATAACTTTTCGATACGAACCAGCAATTATAACTTTTTCTAGATACCTATTAAAATTTAAGAAAAAAGAGCTGTAGAAACAAATCTAAGGAAAAAGTTTTGCCTGTCACTTGGATAACAACGGATTGTTCTGCGAAAGAAGAATAATCTTAAAAGCGAGAGCTGGTCCAGCGGCAACTCAGTAGGCGTGCGGAAAGCAATCTATCAACCGCAGCCCTCCGGAAACACTTAAATAAACAAACAACCAAGGAAACTTTTTACAATACCTACCGAATGAAAGCTTTATCGGTCTTATTACAATTATAGTGGTTTAAATGACTATCTTGGTGTATTTGCTTTTGATTGTTGATATATCACCTCTCGGACTCGTGGTAAATCGGTATTGACAATTGACAAGGGTATTATTGTATCCGAATGGGGACACGTACGTTGATTATTAAGCTCGAACGGAATTTTTTTACTTCAGACAAATTTTTTGGTTAGTCCTGCAATGCATCGTCATCAGCCTATATACGTCCCACTGCTGGGACGGGCCTTCCTCATGGAGAAACACATGAGGAGTATGGGCCGTAACACCACCACGCTGGCCCAATGCGGGTTGGTGGGTAGAAACGGTCACAAATGCGACCAGGACCAACGGCTTAACGTGCCTTCCGAAGCACGGAGGAGCTCGAGATCACAAAGTCTTGGTCACCCATCAACGGCCTGACCATGGCGAAGGTAGCTTTGTTTTCGATCGAAGCCAAAGCGCACTGACGACTACGCCACCGAGCTCCTCCAAATGGCAAATGAATTTTTTTCCGGTGATAGCTAGTACTATCGAAAAATGATTCCAGAAAAAAAAACACTGAAAATGATAAGAAGAAAGAGATAAAAAATAAAAACCAATAGAAGGTAAAAGTTTCGAAAAAATACTGAAAATGCTTCTAGCTCCTAAACTATAAAGAATCGCTGAACATACATGTGGGTGATTCAGGTGCCCCTTAGCACAAGGAAATTTTTTCTTTGGATGTCAACTGACGGGCCACGCTGTATGTCACCGTGTAAACAAGCTTTTTGCTCCGGGTATTGATTTTCAATGCCCAATAAGCGCGAAATAAAGACGATTACCAATTAAAAGGCTTAGCGTTACTTATTTAAATGCTAATGTGGTAATTAATATTTCCACAATGGTTTCCTTGTTCCAATTTCATGGTTAAGGGCTGTAAAAATACTATAATAAATTTATTGCTGACACAGGTATAAACAAGTTTTTTTTACGTTAATTTTCTTGTTTTGATCCACTAAAATTATTCATATACCCTACTCGGTAGAAAGAACTTTTATTTTGAAAGGACCATAGTAATATCGTGTCAAAAAATTTAAACTTTTTTGGGGGTTTTATAACGTACATAGGTTATTAAATTAAATATTTGAACGTCTCTACAGGCAATTTTTTGTCAAGAAAACTTGGGTATTACAAAATTAAATACGCCAGGGTCTAGACGAGATGTAGGTACCTCAAAACTAACGACCAATTTTTGTTCTCAAGCCATATTTTGACAAGCAAAGTTTAATATCATTACATATTAAGCAAATGAACTTTCCCAGTCACCGGTATTTACGAACTAGGCTGATTTATTGAATTAATATTCCAAGATTCACGACCTGGGTTGAATATTAAGAAGCAAAAGTAATTTCAGTTATGAGCGGTCTTTGTTGTCAGTGGATGGGCGGGGCTGGGAACCATAACTCTGTCAGGTTTGCGTTAGTTGAGAAATTAGAATTTTGCTGGGACCTTAACGAGTTAAGTTATGTTGTAATCGCTGATCGACTATACGTTAGCATACCTCTAGTAACTGTATGGGTAAATTGCTTTTGTCACAATAATGCTGTTCATCCTCTATCAAACAAAACCCCTCAGTTCTTATTACGTATGCAACAAGCACTTGTAGGTAATTAAGGTAAGTGAAACTGTGCAGTGCTGTTGTTCCCTAAATTGTCACTGTCTCACATTCGTTGTAGGTAATGTGTTTTGCGAGATTTCCTGCTCACAATACTCTGTAACAATTAGCGTGCCACATCTACGATGCCAAATAATAGATATTATTGAATTTGGCACCTACTCTCGGGTTACGCATTTAATTTTCCCTTTGCTTCATATTGATTTTCATTTTGACTGAAATTCGGTACTAATCGTTTCATAATATTCTTAAATGCGTCCGCAAATAACATTTCCTGATATTTTTCTTTACCAGAAATATGACAAACTGAACACATTTTTGATATTTATTGTAAAATAAGTTTTTATATTTTTATTGTTTTTTTTTGTTTTTTATATGTTCTATTGTCATTGTATTTTCATTTTAAGAACTATATCTACATTGGTTACAATGACGCTTAATATTTTAATTATAAATAGGTATCCCTTAATTCCCCTCACAGCGCGTTCTTACTTGGTTCTTTGCAAAATTATATTATCTATTAGACAAATCTGTATAGAAAAATCTACACAAAAATAGGTATTTCTCTCCACTACCACTACACAATACACAAACACATAAGCAACTCTATCTATTAAAAGCTTTATGTATCTTTGATCAGTATGGGCTGGAGCACTATGCGTGGGAGTCTCTCGTGCCGCCGGTGCTCTGGTGGCGGGAAGAAAGAAGTCGCCAAGACTCGTCGCCCTCCTGGGAGGACTCCTGCTACCACTGGCCTGCCTCTTTACGTCTTTTGCTACTCAACTACATCAAATTCTACTTAGTTACGGTATGTGGATACAAAGCTTTTTGTTAAATATTTCTACAGTCGAGTAAAAAAATATACTTATATATGCACTTTTGACAGGTTTTTAGTCCTTTCCAATAAGTCATTTACTGTCAGACGTGCATACATATTATTGAACTCGACTGTAAAATCTCTGAAATTATAGTACTGACTGAAAATAAAGAATAAGTCACCAAGGGTTTGTTCGTTTGTGCCTGACGCTTCCGTTGTGGCCTAGATTTGCGTGCTTAAAGTTCTGTCTGTTCCGGATAACATTTTTCGTTTTTTACAAACATTTATTTTTGTCGTTTTTAGTATAATATACTTCCATATTATGGAAGATTGCATGCGATGAGGCCACTATGACAGTATCTCTGTTTTATGAATGCTTGGCAACGGGTTGTTAGAGTGTGTTAAACATATCAGGCAAGATACGTACGTTAATAATTGATAATAAATATCTTTAGACATTCAGACCCATCAACTATTTTAAGCAACTAATGCTGCTTACTAGATGACGGATCAATACATATAAAAGAAAGAAACAGAATACATACAAAATTGGCGAAACGTGGGTGCTAGTTCACCTCTGCCTACCCCTTCGGGGATATAGGCGTAATCTATGTATGTAGAATACACATATAAAAAGAACATTGAGGAACAAATGCCTGTATTCTTCACACAAATATTTGGAGTCGATACCAGGGCCTCTCAAGATGGCAACGCCTTGAGACCGGCGTGCAGACCACGTTGTTAAATGCCTCAGGCCATACAATATATACAATATAAGCGTTAAAATAATGTTGTTATTTCCCTTGATAGGTGTTGTTATGGGAGTGGGTTGTGGCTTGGTGCGCGAAGCAGCTGGGCTAGTACTCGGCGCCTACTTCCGCAGAAGGCGTCAGTTCGTCGAGCTGGTGGCTCATGCAGGCGGCGGTGTCGGCATCGCACTGTTCAGCGTAGCTTATAAGGAAGCTGTTGGGTATGTGAAGTCATTGCAACGAAAATTGAACCTTCTGTTACTTACTTAAAGTCTATTCATGTTCACTTAGTAACCTTTAATGCATTTACATGAATAAAAAATGTTACAGAATTCAAATTTATAAAAGTGCAATTTTTCAAACAACTTTTCATTTTAGTAGGTAATTACATACATATATACATAAAATCACGGCTATTATCCCATAAGGGTCAAAGACTAGGCAAAAGTGGTCCACTACCATAGTCTGCGTTTAACCAAGTACTGACTGATCCAGCGGTTGGTAGGTAATTAAAGAATGTATGTGTATAGAATGTATGTATAGAATGTACTTACAAATAAATATTGAACCCATGCAAATCGTGACGGTGCCAGAGGCTAGTCAAACATAAATTGACATTAATAATTTTCCTGCCCTTTTGCCAATGTTATTTGAGGTTGGCCAACTTTCATTAAAATTTGATTGAAAATATAATTAACATTTATGACATCAAAGAAAATTAAATTTTCCCTATTTTACTATAGAAAGCTCGGATGGCGGTTGGGGTTACAAGCCGTGACTGGTGTGCTAGTGTTAGCATTTTTCTTAAGTGCTGTCTACAGATCTGCTTCGCTTTACCACCCACAAAGGCGCGCGATTCTACACCTCAAAAACCAACGCCGAAAGGTCAGTAACTAGAAATAATATAAATATCTTCTAATAAAGTTATGTCTACGTTTTGCTTAGTTTAGACAATAACTAATAAACAAAGGGTCCAAGTTAAATCTGGCTGATGTAATCTTTTCACTGTAAAGATTAAGGCTTAAAGATTACTTAGGGTAGTTTATATCTCGATTCCGTAAATTTTGGCATAAGAGCCATAGTAAAATTGTCAAAAAATCACAAAATCGAGTTTTAAATCTCGATTTAAATTTCCTGCCAGACGCCCTTAGAATTCGGTCAAATGTAAAATCTTATTAAATGCCGGAGCATTTGTATTCGACTGTCAGAATAACTGCCCGTTATATATTTTGGCAAACAATGGTAAATTTTTTATCACGTTTTTATTAACTCTCTTTCTTATTTGTCTTTTTATCTTTTTGTCTCTGTGTCCCTTTGTCTCCTTGTTTGTCCGGTTGGAATTTTGTAACTCAATTTTGAGGCACTTCTGGACTAGCTGTCGGGCTAAAACTTTGGCTGAAAATAATTCAGAACTCGGTGACAATGCGAGCACTTTCAGGTCGAAATTTCAACTTTCAGGTTTTGTAGAGATAATATTTTTATTTTTAATAGTTTTGTAGAGTAATATTATTATTTTATTTTTTTCAACTACGCACAGTGCCATTTATTGATTGGTGATAAAGCACCAATTTATAGATAGCGCTATGATAGAATGCCATCTTGTGATGTGGCTTAACCACCAATCAATAGATGGCGCTGTGCGTAGTTGAAAAAAATAAAATAATAATATTACATTAAAAATCTAAAAATACCACGTTTTTAAAAACGGCAAAATAATGATATACGTCATTCGGGGCCGAATAAGGGCGCATCTTTGTAACTTACACTTACGATTCATGCAAGCCATGTATTCATTTAAAATCACTTTAATATAATGCAAATACGGTTCGTAAATATTGACATTTAAATAAATTTACATAGCATAACACCTAGGCAATTAGGTACTTTTGTAAGATGTTACTAAAATGTATTTCTTAAAGCATGATGTTCTAAATAGCTGTCTTCAAAATTTTATGTGGATAATAGTCAAGAGAACTTTACACAAAAGGTTTCCGCCTTCCTCGATAATTACCGCGCGAGATTCTTTCGTAACATCTTGTTATTATCCAATTTGACAGGTAAAAGAGAAAAAAGGTTTGAAGCGACCGCCTCTCATCGATTTAAGTCCTCTCCATTCGCGACCAGCCAGAGTGTTATTGCTAGCTGCTGGTTTAGCCGCGTTTGGACTTTATACTCCTGTATTTTTTCTGGTAAGTTATACTCTTAGTGCCGGTTTCATTACCTCTAGATAGCCACTAGCCAACTGATGAATTCAAAATTAGAACAGAGTTCTTAAAGAATAATCTGTCAGTTAATTTATCAGAAACTCATCTGGACGTTGTGAAACTGTATTTTAATATTTTATCATAATATTAATAAGTAGGTACATGTAATATAGCTATGATGCACAATATATAGCTATAATTCTTTTCCGTTCTTAAGGGGACGGAAAAGTTAGGAGACTGCTGTAATCTGATTCCAGATGTGACATTATTAAGGTTGACCCACTACTACTCCTTTGTTTTTTCCCCTTAATAAATAGTTTTGTGTGATATTTTTATTCTTTGCTTTATTTTTATTACAATGTTTATCTTCTTTTTTTCGGAGAGCACATTTGAGAAACTTTGCTATGGTTTAATTTCAACTTAATAACATCCGTAGTAAGTATTCACATTATCTAAACATATACATAAAATGAAACTGGAAAGGTCGAATGTCTGTACATAGGAAAAAATGCTTAAAATCAAGTCAAGAGGTAAGAACCAAAAAAAATTTTTTTTTTGTTTTTCTATCTGTTTGTCTGTTTGTACGGGCTAATTTCCGGAATGGCTGGACACTTTCAAGGAAATTTGGCATGGTGATACCTTATATACCTGGTCAACATATTAGATACTTTTTATTCCGGATAAGTAAATGGTTCCCGTGGGATGGTTAAAAAACCATAGTAACCGCGGAGAAAGTCGCGGGCAACAGCTAGTTATTAATATGTATATCATATAATCCGTGAGTTTATTGCGACTGTGATAACATTTATATTAACAAAGGTATAATCGAAATAGTTCATTATTCAAATTAACGTAATTTGAATATTCATGTCAGTACGACACTCCCTGTGGACACTCCGTAACTAACTATTGAGTATGTACGTAGTGTTGTTTAAAAAATAAGGTTTAGTCACAAGTTCTGTTACAAAGTTTTCTATCATTAGAAAATGTTTGTACTATCATCGCCACTCTTCTCATGTATTGCGATGTATTGGGTCCTTACCTATGAAATTGGTGTTTTTTTTCTCTCTTAGTATTTTGTCTGTAACTATTAAGATTCAGAGTATTCCTAAAAAATAATTGCCTCGTCTAAAAATAGACTATATTTTTGAGCTCTTTTGATTTACCTCCCGAATACATCATTTTATTTGCATTCACATAAAAACGATAAATAATTTTTATGAAGTGTGATATTACACATATTACTAAAGCTTGTCTAACGATAGATGCCAAATATTATTATCTTTGGATTTGGCGTTGTGAAGAAAACTGAAAAAATGTTAGTATGGAAAATGCAGAATTCCCCAAAATCTCCATACAAAACACCAATTTCATAGGTAAGGACCTAATATATTATATGAGGAGTACGGTGCGTAATATCACCAATATGTCCCAATCTGAATTAGTGAGTAGAAGCGGTTGCAATAGCAGGACTAAAGGCACAACAAGCCTTCCAAAGTACGGAGAAATGATGAGTGAAAAGACAACCGATCCAATGACAGACCATAGCGAACGTAGCTCTATTTTCATGTTTTCATTTTAGTGCTATAACTCTTACGTAACATCTGATGGTAGCCAATAAAAAGCTTCAATTCCTCAGGCTCTCCAAGGGTTCCAAGAGGGCCTGGAGGAGAGCGCGCTGGTGCTGCTGCAGACGTTCCTCGGATTCGCGGCCGTGCTGGGCTGCGCCGGCTTCGGGCTCGTGCTGGTGCGGCCCTCCGCGCAGTGCCTCGTCTCTAAGCAGTACCTCTGCCAGACCGCCATGCTGGGGATAGGTAAGGGTAATAGAATAGAAGGGAATAGAATCTTCTTCTACTGCTATTGGGATCAGCGCAGTATGTTCCCCCTCCACTCTTTTCTATCACTTGCCATTTGTCACTCATGCCCATCCTCATTATTGACATATTCCATTCATCTGTTTGCTCGGCTTCGCTGGCTTCGGGCTCATGCCCTTTTCCTCGTCTCCAAGCAATACCTTTGCCAGGATAGGTATCTTTCTACTGCCCTATTCTTCCTCCTCCACTCTCTCCTGTCAATTCTGTTACCACCTATATTTTCCGATGTATCCTGCAGATTCAATACTTTCCTAGTGTTTCATGTCCATGATCGTTAAGCAGTACCACTGTCGTCTGACAGTGGTACTGCTTAACGATCATGGACATGGACATGAACGATCATGGACTGCTTAACGATCGTGGTACTGCTTAACGATCATGATTCGCGGCATGGCTAGACAGCCATGCCGCGAATCAGTAAGGGTCAAGTCCCTTACCTATCTTCTTTCTGCCCTTTTCCTACCCTACGCAGTTCCAATTTCTATATGGAGTCCTTACATGTTTTCCTCTGCCACTTTTTCTATCCCTCCCTCCCTTTCTCGTCATATCATCATTCGTGTGAACGAACCCATCCTACTTTTGTGCTGAGCTGCATCGGCTTTGGGCTCGAACGCTCCACGCAGCGTCTCGTCTACAAGCAGTGCCTCTACAAGAAGGCCTTCCTGATACTCGTATTAACATTTTCTACAAGAAATAGTAGAAAATGTTAATACTTCTATTCTTGTCTAAAAACAATTATCTTACTGGGCACGAATATGCCGATTTTTTCGTTAACTTATGAATATTGTTAATATATTTATTTTTAATTTTCGTTGTTCCAGGAATATCAATGCTGGCATTAAGCAGCGTTGAAGGTTACCACGGATATGTTCTATTTGCGTGGATGTACGGCCTTTGTCTGGGGGGATTCTTATATTCCATAAAAATGCTCACAATGGAGCGCGTTCGTGGGCGACATTTCACAAAGGTTTGGGGTGCGTATTTTTATTCAAGTTATTCCATCAGATGTCTAAGCAAATCTTTGCTTTTTATTGTAATATAAGCTTTGATGTCTTTTTCATCAAAGCAGTCCTTGAGAGTTAAATGATAACAGGATTGTGCTAAAAGATTTATCTCATTGTTTGCAGGTTATGTTCAAGGCGCAGAAGCGATTCCTGTTATTGTGGGTGTGCCTGTGACTGGGTATATCAATCAGCAGGCGCCTAGAGCTGGGTTTTATTTTTCAACGGCGGCGACTCTCGCTGGTGCGCTGATGTTATTTTTTGTCGGATTCTCGAAGAGAGATCCGGAGCCGCCACCGGCGCCAGCTCCCACGATAGCGGAGACTTGTCCGTGCGTGACTCCGCCACGTTGTGAACCGGCGTGGTGCGCGTGCGGCGCAGGAGGAGCTACTGCTTATTGTTCCTGGTCCGCTCCGTCTTGTGGCTCCAGATTACCTAAGTCCCTCTCTTACGCCGCACCATTAGACAGGGTTTGCTGCTCTGCTGCACATTGCCCCGACTGCTACAGACGTACTATGCCATTACGACCATCCCGTAGCGTCCCCGAGGGCCTCGCTCGCCGCGGCAGTACGTGGAGTCGAGGCAACTCGTGTCATGGAACTTGTAGAAGACGTGAACATCATCTCATTGAACAAATTACGACTTCCGTATGATACATGTGCTGTTGAAACCAATGACGTTTCTAACGATATGTTGAGAGACCGTGTAAATACTTAGTATCCCTTTAGTATGTTACAAGGAATTTCGAAGTGATAGATTTTGAAGCAATAATAACGATGGACAAAATGAGTGCTGCAAGATTGTGCAAACAGTAAGAACGTACTGACTGATAATTTGATTTGTGGAATATTAATTGTGCTCTCATGATTGAAAGCAATAGTTTTATTTTGTTTGAAATGAAATGAAAATAACTTTGTTTTCAATAATATAAACTAGCTAATCGCTCCATAATTGTCTCTAACAGTTCTTCATGTTATAGAGCGTCAGAATCCGATCAAAATCAATCTAGGTAGAGTTCCTAAAAAAGTAAAGACGTCGGATTTCTAACGTGCCTATCTCTCAAAATTTTCATATCAGTTTCCCCACGAAATAGGTAACACTTTACTGTCGTTATTAGAAGAATGTAATTAGCAACCCTTCCTAAATTCTTCAAGTACTTGTGGGACCTCTATCATTGTAGTAGCTTAAATTTATATCAAATAGGAATCGAAACACTCCCTTCTTAACGTCTTCAAAGGATCATGGGCAAATTGGGCGTAGAACCTACAGAAATAAAATGTGTTTACTTTCCTGTTATTATGAACTACAATAGAGTAAAATTACAACACATTTTACTTCTGTTGACATTACGCCCAGATCCCATACAAAAATGCTCATGATCCTTTCGTCACTAAATAGATAAAATATACACATTTAAATACTTCCATTAATAAAAATTGTATATTATTTTATTTTATAGTTTTTTTGTTGAGTCTGGAATTTACATTATTATTCATTAGATCTATAACGATTGTTTATTGTATATCAATAGTCTATATTACGAAATATAAATGATACAAAGTCAATTTTAGAAGTTTATTCGTTATTATTACTACAGTTTAGCGTAATATATGTTAGAAGGATTTCGTTTGTTATCGTTAAAGAAACTTAATTGTTTGTTAGTTGTGATAATATTTTTGATGTTACATCATTTGCTGTTTTTGTACCGAGGTGTGATTAGGTACAGTTTTGGTGATAAAATAAAATATATTAATTGATTTAGCACACAGTATTTAATTTATTCTCCGTTGAATATTTTAAGCCCTTATGTAAAGGAGAGTCACCAATTATGGAATAGCATTTTGTTATTTTTTACTAATAATTATAAAGAATTTTATAAAAACGGTATCAATCATATCGTCAACATCTGACTGCAGGAAAGAAATTATTTTTTTGCAATCTGTCTACGCGGTAACTAGCGCCATCTGTGAGAGGTGGGGCGGAACATCGCTTGAAGAAGCCGTTGAAAGAAGCCGTGGAAAGAAGCCGTCGAAGAAGCGATTAGACGACCAACGAGAGGCACGGTGTGCATATACGTTTAAATTTGTAGTCGATGTAATTCGAGACATTAAACCATTTTACATTTTTTAATAAACGCATCATTGAGAGGAAAACCCTGACTCCCCAACATTTGGTCTTCGAGCCGGATTTTCAAGATTTTGGAGCCGATCAGCGTAAACGAAACTGAAGACATCAGAATTAACGGTCAGGCATCTTTTCCTATCTTACCAATCCCTATTCGCATTGTGTTAAAATAGTGCTTATACGTTACAGTGTTCCTCGAAAAGTCCGGGAACAGCAGCAGCCGCGAGCCATAAGCCGATAGTTGCACGTGAGTACCTTTACTTTCCTTATTAATAGATCGCCAAAATGACGGATAGTGCTAGTGTGAAATTATCTATTCCTTCCCTTTCACCTACTAAGAGAAAATCATTCGAAGATTCTTTATTCGACCTCAAGAAACAGAGGTCGGTTCTGAAGGGTAGATTGACTCAGTTTAATAAATATGTTGACTCTTTAATAGGTGCTAATTTAACTAAAATTCAATTTGCTGAAATTAAATTAAGAGTGCAGGCCGCTAGTGACATATTCCAGAGGTTTAATTCTGTCGAAAACGAGTTAGAAATGTATTTAAGTGACGCTGACATTGAGGCGAATGCTGAGTACGTTGAGGCCCTAGAATCAGTATATTTTAGATCTATGGCTAATGCTGACTGTTTAATAGAAGCATATAACGGCCTTAACGAGAATAGCGTACCTCAATCTTCAACCAGTTTCACAAATATAAAATTACCCGAAATTAAATTGCCTATATTCGACGGATCATACGATCACTGGTTAGAATTCAGGAATTCATACGTTACTATGATTCACGAACGATCTGAACTCAATAATATTCAAAAATTCCATTACTTACGGTCGTCTTTAACCGGTAACGCACAACAAGTTATAAGTGCATTAGAATTTACCGCGGCCAACTACATTCATGCATGGGAGCTCTTAGAGAATAGGTACCATAACACTAGACTTTTGATCAGCAATCATGTAAAATCATTATTTAATATCGTATCTATCAAACAGGAATCGCCTATGCTTATCAGAAAATTAATAGATACTATTCTACGTAATTTACGTGCTCTTAAAACGTTAGACGAACCCACAGAATTCTGGGATACGTTAATTATTTATTTAATTGTAACGAAGCTGGATTCATCTACTGAGCGTGAATGGGAAACGTACAAGGGTACTTTATCGTTACATAACGCAAACTGCAGGTATAAACTGGAAGATATTTTATCGTTTCTTAGAAACAGAGCCGATATGTTAGAAATGGTTAATCATTCTTACGTTAAACCTAAAGAGATTGCACAAGCTTACAATAACAAATTCACTCAATTTAATAAAAATTCTAACGCCACCGTCCATAGTTACGCGTCAGTGAATAGCAATAACCACGTAAAAAATAAATCTTCCAGTTTAAACAAGGGTGTCCGAATCTGCAGTTTCTGTAATCACAATCACGCACTTTACACTTGTTTTCGCTTCCTAAATTTATCTGTAAACGATAGACTTAAATTCGTTGTCGATAGAAAGCTTTGCCATAACTGTTTACGATCGGGGCATCAGTCTAGTGAGTGTGTTTTTAGTGGGTGCAAGCAATGCTCACAAAAACATAACAGTTTACTTCATTCCGACGTAAAGAGTTATGACAAAACTCATGCGCAGGGCGAGCCCTTAGCGGGGTCGAGCATGACACATCCCGCGTCCTCGGTGGCATTACACTCATTGAGCGCTGCCGCCGCAGCAACTGGTTTCGCTGAGCCCGAAATGAAGAGCGGGACGCACGCTCGGACGTCGCAGGTGTTATTGTGTACCGCGCTAGTGGAAGTGGCAGACGACAAAAACAAATTTCATACTGTCCGTGCGTTGCTTGATTGTGGTAGCCAGCATTCTTTTGTTACGCAATCATTATGTAAACGTCTTAATACATCTATGATACAGTCCACTATACAAATCTCGGGTGTAGGTCGTTCACTGACCCGATCAAACTATACGACTAATATTTTTATGCGTTCAAGATTTACTAATTACAAAACAAAGGTTCAATGTTTAGTTTTGCCGCGTATTACAAACAGTTTACCGTCAACTAACATTGATACCACTTTTATACGAATTCCAAACAATATGCAACTGGCCGATCCTGACTTTCACATACCGTCAGAGATCGACTTATTACTAGGCGTAGATCATTTCTGGGATCTTTTACATACGAAGACTATACGATTATCAAGCGGTCCATATTTACAAAGTTCTAAATTAGGCTGGTTAATATCGGGACCAATTTATACGGCAAATATAAACAATAATAAACACGTTCATTGTAACTTTGTACAGAATGTTGATACGCAGCTTAGGAGGTTTTGGGAGCTAGAAGAAGTTACTCAATCACCTCAATGCATTCTTTCAAAAGATGAGCGTGCATGCGAAGATTTATTTATCAGGACGTCTAAACGCGAAGGAGATGGTAGATTCTCTGTTCGAATTCCTCTCAAAGAGTCGGCGAGTGTACTCGGGGAATCTTATACGATGGCAAAGAACAGGTTCCTATCACTTGAACGAAAATTAGAGCGTTCACCTGAACTTAAGCGTAGATATTCCGATTTCAAACTCATTTGATAGTTATATTATTAGTCCGAATTAAAATCAATTACAATTACCAATTTAATCTCACATAGCAATTATGATGATTATTTTATTCAATTTAATAAATATTCTTCGTACACGAAACTGTTAAATATAGGCGCATACATTTTGCGATTCATTCATAATACTCGCTGCGCACACAGATACGATCGACTAACCGGTTTGTTATCGGCGTCGGAGCTCGACGCGTCGAAGCGAATGCTAGTTAGGTGCGCGCAATCACAATCATTCTCCGATGTTTACAATTGTTTAGAGTATAAGCGTCCAGTAAAGACTTGTAAGAATAATCGTGTTTCGGGTCTTAATATATTTTTAGACGGCGATAAAATCATAAGGGTCGGCGGAAGATTGAATTACTCGAGTGATTTTCCTTATAATAAACGGCATCCTATACTCTTATGTAGCAAGCATTACTTCACGGTCTTAATATATAGGCACGAACATAGACGTTTGCTACACGCGGGTCCTCAACTGTTACTGGCCTCTCTTCGTGAATGTTGGTGGCCGTTGAACGGTAGGAATTTAGCGAGAAAGACTGTTCGTGAATGTGTGACCTGTACTAGAATTAAAGGTAAAACATTGAGTCCAATCATGGGAAATTTACCCAGTGAACGTATCGATCCTGCCTTCCCATTCATAAGAACCGGTGTGGATTATGCTGGACCAGTATACGTACTAAATAAAAAGGGCAGAGGCGCTCGCCTTTCTAAGGCTTATATTTGTTTATTCATATGTTTTACGACACGGGCTATACACCTGGAACTTGTCACTACGCTGTTTTCAAAAGATTACATTTTAACTTTAAAAAGATTCATTAGTCGAAGGGGTAAACCTGAGATAATATACTCAGATAACGGCAAGAATTTCATAGGTGCTGAAAAGGAATTTCCTTTATTTTTAAATAACATTTCGAATGATATACAGAACTTCTTAGTCAAAGATAACATTAAGTTTAAATTCATACCACCGTATTCCCCTCATTTTGGCGGGCTATGGGAAAGTGGGGTGCGATCATGCAAGTATCACTTAAGACGTATTGTAGGGAACGCGAGATTGACTTACGAGGAGTTTAGCACTATTCTGACACAGATCGAAGCAGTCCTTAACTCCCGTCCAATGTCTCCTTTGTCCTCAGACCCTTCAGACCTTAATCCTCTCACTCCCGCTCACTTCCTTGTTGGCCGACCGTTAACTGCGCCTGCTGAACCAGACCTGACAGCTGCCTCTGCGACCTCGTTGACGCGGTACAACCGGCTGGAAAAACTTCGACAACATTTTTGGCAACGCTGGTCCAGAGAGTACATTGGGGAACTTCAGACGCGGACTAAATGGAAGACGGAGGGAAACGACATCGCCCTCAACAGCTTGGTCCTTATAAAGGAGGACCACCTGCCACCCCTTAAGTGGAGATTGGGACGCATCATCCAAGTGTTCCCAGGAAAAGATGGTGTGAACCGAGTAGCCGACATACGCACTTCAACTGGAGTTGTACGACGAGCTTTCTCCAAGATCTGCCCACTGCTGCAGTAAAACTATACGACATCTTGACTAGGCTGTTGGAAGTCGGAGCTTCCAAGGCCGGGCCCATGTCTACGCGGTAACTAGCGCCATCTGTGAGAGGTGGGGCGGAACATCGCTTGAAGAAGCCGTTGAAAGAAGCCGTGGAAAGAAGCCGTCGAAGAAGCGATTAGACGACCAACGAGAGGCACGGTGTGCATATACGTTTAAATTTGTAGTCGATGTAATTCGAGACATTAAACCATTTTACATTTTTTAATAAACGCATCATTGAGAGGAAAACCCTGACTCCCCAACACAATCCAATTTATATTATTTATTCATTATATAATTAAATAATTAAACAAATATAATGAAATGGCTCTTTGTTGTTAAAAAAAAATATAATGTATAGAAGCATTAAATTACTAATATATGTACTTTTTACATATATATGTTTCTGATAGCAACTGTTTTTACATAAATTCGCGTAATAATTATAAAGCATTTTTAAATGCACTGTGTTAATATCCCATCATCTATCCCTTTCCGACATACACCCTAGTATTGTTATTGCTGCCGCACGCCCCAGACTTTAATTTATTATTGTTAATTAAAATAAGCTAAAGAATTCCTAACAAAACTTAGAAATTAACTGATGTGATAAAAGTGTTGTGAAAAAAAAAGACAAAACAAACACCCAATTTAGTCGGTTATAACACCAAAAGTAGGCCTATCGTCAGGTCTAACGAAGATTATTTAGTAAGTGTGCATGTTCATGTTCCTTTCATATTATTAAAACTGTAATTTAAACTTTTTTTTTCTTAGAAAACCAAAAAAACACAACCTTCTTAATTGCATACCTTAACATTTTTGTATTCCCGTACCCAATGGGGTTGTGGATCTCATATCATTATTACCAGCTACAAAACAAAATTGACATGAACATAATAGATGATCACTGCTTAAAGCGCCTATGCAGGATCATTTGCTTACGCGAAATTCCGGTAACTACTCCAAATTAGGGAACTACTCCATATTTGGTAACATTGAATGAAAAAAGAACAGATCAAGTAACACAGTGGTATTGAAGGTTGACACAGGCACAGAGGTAAGGAGGGAGTATGTTATTAAATAGATTGTCATAAAAATACACTCGTATCTTCACATTAAATCAACCATTCATAATATTGGGTCCTTACCTATGAAATTGATGTTTTTATTCTGTCTTAGCAATTTGTCCGTAACTATTAAGTTTCAGAACATTCTTATAAAATAATTGCCTCTTCTAAAAAGAGACCATATATTTGAGCTCGTATTATTTAATTTGATATTTTTTGTAAGTATAATTGTGTTGAAACTAGACACAAAGACAATTATTTTTAACCGCCTCCCGAACACATCATTTGATTTGCATTAACATAAAAACGATGAATAATTTTTATCAAGCGTGTTCACACACATATTGCTAAAACTTGTCTAATGATACATGACAAATATTATTATCTCTGGATTTGTCGTTGTGAAGAAAACTGATAAAATGTTAGCATGTAAAATGCAGACATCCCCAAAATCTCCATACAAAACACCAATTTAGGTAAGGACCTAATAAATAGTGTAGTTGTACCTAGTTCAAGGATCTACATAACCAAGTCGAAAATTGCAAAGTATGAAAACATGTGCTAACAAAACTTCCGCGTGTAGCCCAGGAGGGATCATTCCTTAGGAACGCAATATTCGCCCTCAATTTTCTATAAGCTGTAAGATACTTCAGTTATTTTCATAGATAGAGGCTAACGAAAAACTACATGAGCTATGTAGGTCTACGTTACGTTACTTTTAATAATAAAATATTTTTTTACGA
The DNA here is from genome assembly GCA_910589355.1 of Parapoynx stratiotata. NCBI lineage: Eukaryota > Metazoa > Arthropoda > Insecta > Lepidoptera > Crambidae > Parapoynx > Parapoynx stratiotata. Next base: position 8,177,685 of record OU342473.1, read on the forward strand.
GAAATTTCATCGAAATAGGATAACGAGACCAAGGTAAACTAGGTCACACTCGGTACTGAGTCTGCTGTTGATTTAACTTAATTAAATACCTACCTTCGATCTTTCAAGTCAAGTTAGCTAATTAATATATTGAATAAACAAATACACACCTACATACTAACCTACATTTAAAAAATAAGCAAGATTTTTTAACATAACGAAGTTACAGTACGAGTTTTTACTTGAAAGGAAAATAAAAAGTAATTTCCCTTTATCGATAGCAAATGCCTTATTTTATTGCTTTCAAATTCTCGTTCACATTTGATGACCCATCACGAATCCCCTTCGACATAAATATAAAATTGATCAAGTTATTTTCGCTGTCAGAATTTCGGATCAGTCTATAACTTTTCTAATTTCCCAGTTTATAGTTCAGTCGTTACCGAAATAAACTACTTATTATGATGGACGAGGTGGTTTCATACTTATAATAAGTTTGACTAAAAATTTCTTGGAAGATAATTAATGGAGATATTTTGTAGTACTGATATACGACTGCAATTGATTATGTTGTACATATTTAGGTACAGGTAAATAAACAAACGCCTTTTTCGGTATATTTCATTATGTAATTATTAAACTGTTAGGTATTTTCTGTAAATAATATATTGAATAGTGTTTTTTACCGGGACTAATAATATTATTGTGTGATACTTATGAAGAGCATAAACAAACACAAAAATATATCTCTCCCAGATCTATCCGATAGGCACAATCCAAGATTGGAATTCCTAAAGCTCTTTTGTAGCTCGTTGTAAACTTTTACTCCTTGTAAATAAGCATTAGACTCGAGGAATTCTTATCTCAAAGTGCATAAACAACCTATTTATTTTGTTTGATTGCGCGTAACCGACGACTCGGAACTTTGTCGATTAATTAAAGAGCGAATCTCTAGTTTGCGCATAATTAACGTTCCCACTTGACTACGGTTAATTTGTCACTTCAAAGGCAATGTAATCCGCTTACAATATTATGTAATACGACATACATGACATACGACTGTCGTTTACTGTAAATCACGTTCTAACGAAAACTGAGCTATTTCCTTTCGGCCTTCAGACTCGTAATATTGGGTCCTTACCTATGAAATTGGTGTTTTTATTCAGTCTTATTTGCCTCTTCTAAAAATGGACCATATATTTGAGCTCGAATTATTTAATTTGATAATTTTTTGTAAATTTAATTGTGTTAAAATTAGACACAAAGACTGTCTCCCGAATACATAATTTGATTTGCAATAACATAAAACGATGAATAATTTTTATCAAGTGTGTTCAAACACATATTGCTAAAGCTTGTCTAATGATACATGCCAAATATGATTATCTCTGGATTTGTCGTTGTGAAGAAAACTGATAAAATGTTAGTATGTAAAATGCAGACATCCCCAAAATCTCCATACAAAACACCAATTTCATAGGACCTAATATATAGACGAATAATTATCGTCTTAGTACGAGTAATATTCAAGGAATTTGTTTGCTCAACATTATTTGTTTCCTCAATTGCATTAATAAATATAATATCTCTAATTGGAACTAATGTAGAGTGCCCGCGTTAATTAGTTTTAGGCTGAGTTTTGAATCTTATTACGTAATAAGAGGAGCTCGGTAGTATAGTGGTCAGTGCGGTTTGGCTTCGATCGAAAACATAGCTACCTTCGCCATGGTCAGGCCGTGGATGAGTGACCAAGACTTTGTGATCTCGAGCTCCTCCGTGCTTTGGAAGGCACGTTAAGCCGTTGGTCCCGGTCGCTATTGCAACTGTTTCTACCCACCAACCTACATTGGCCCAACGTGGTGGTGTTACGACCCATGCTCCTCACGTGCTTCTCCAAGGCTGAGGACAATATGGGGACAGCTTTTTGCCATTACCATCCACTTTAGAAGAATTAATTCGAATGAATAAATCGATTTGCAAAATAATTCTAATGTATATCTCAAGATTAACACAAATTATTTATTACAAACATTGAACTTTTCACTTACTCAAGTTCAGGGAGCTGAAGCGTTGGTAGTCCATATCCACTGGAAACTTAGGATCGATTTTGTAGAAATCTGCCCTTTATTCTCCAGTGGACGTTTTCCGGCTGATGATCATGGTTGTTTCAAGGTTGCCTGGAAGATATTGCAATTAGCTATATGGCCGCCTGTGTTGCATTGTATTTGTTTTACTATATTTGTGTTTTTATTAGTTGCAATTAAGAATTTTAACTATCTATCATGATAATTTTAGCTTTGCATTAGATCTGCAATTCGGTAAATCAAAGACTATTGATTTTGAATAAGGTTTTCCCATTGTAGGTTATTATTCCAACAAAAAACAACTTAAACTTAAATCAATTTGCAATTTTTCTGATAAGTATGATCCTACGAGAATTCTTTAAATAACAAATCTAACTCAAAAAGAAAAACGTACAATTGAATTATGTACGAGACATTCTTGAGACAGTGTCTATATATTTTTATTATCAACATAGCATATAATGCTTGGGCACTTCGAAAGACTGTAAGGACTAATAGAAAAGATAAAAATGGGATTGCAAACGATTTAGGTAAAGGTCCGTAGTAAGGACCTTTAACCTTTGCTAATTACCTAATTCCACATAATGATATTACGAAATCTATTTTAATTATCTTTTCGGCCACCCTCATCATAGCTTCTGACTTCGCGCAATTGCCCCAGTTTCTAGCTTGCAATATTCGTATTCTACCAAAAAGGTAAGAGGAAGTGATATCACCCACATATCGAATGATGTTCAGGTCACATGCCTTCCTCATGGAGAAACACATGAGGAGTGTTGGAAATTGGCAAGTTGGTCGCCACATAGTGTCTATAGTTATTTTTTACTGTCATGTCAACTGCCACTTTTTTATTATTCGTTGTCACGCTCACAAAGTCTTCACAAAGTCTCACAAAGGACTTCGAGATCACAAAGTCTTGGTCAACCATCCACGGCTTGCCCATGGCGAAGGTAGCTATGTTTTCGATCGGTGCCAAAGCGCACTGACCACTACGCCACCGAGCTCCTCCAATTAATAACATAAAATTACCCACGTGAGTAGCAGGCATAATAGCAAAGATAAATAAATGAATATTTCTTACGTTCTCACCAATTTAACCTAATTAGATGAACTGTAAAGCATGTGTTATGAGATCTATGAGATCTCAAACTCAATAAAGTTGTAAATATTTTATTAACAGCCATGGTTAAGAACTCGCTCGTAACCCACGAACCGTAACTTCAAAGTTGTGAACCTTGAAATCAACATACTCGTACAAACAAACCATTCGGCAACGATCGTCGGTCGGTGCAATTAGCAAGCAACGAACCAGACAATCTAATCATTGTATCTGTCTTAGACTCAATCTTGGATAAATTAAAAGACTGTAAAAACAAATGTCCCGATTAGGCTAACGTTATGACCAACATATCCGGTATTAGACTTAGGGCGAATTCGACCAAATTGAGATTAGTAACACGGGAATAGTAATACCAAACTGATCTGAAACGATTGGTTGAGTCTGGCCTATGTCAAACGAAACATTGACACAATCGTGCGCGAAAAACTGCGTACTCCGTTAAAATAATATTACTCGCGTCTAGCCAAACATGAAAAAACTAGGATAGCTAATCGGCTCCGCCCTTAGGGCAGATTTGACCAATCGTGTGAACTCAGTTTGGTATTATTATTCGCGTGTTACTAATCTCAATTTGGTCGAATTCACCCTTAATGGTATTACATTTTTAGTCCCAGTAACACCGTTACAGGGTGCACCCACGCAGCCTAACACTGTTACGTTCCATCGTGGAAATGCCGCTCTCACAACACAGGGCTGCAATGAGTTACGTTATTTTAAAATTTTTGAAAAATATATATTTTGCCTGTGTTATCTATCCTTATTCTTCGTCAACAATAGTAAAAAACTTACTTTACCTAAGACGCAATGCTATACAAGTTAGCTTTGTGTCTTAGGTAAAGTAAGTTTTTTACGATTAATTGGATAACAATTGCCAAGCAAGGTCACCTAGTTAGGTTAACTGTTCACCTAATGCTGACATCCTTATCAAATTCATATAAATTTCGATTATATCTTAAATTTTAAATAACAGTTGAAGTTCTTATACGTACAAAGTCAATCCGTGATTGTTTATCAACTTAAAAATGTTGACCCTTATTCCGGCCCTGGGACTTGAAACCTTCAAACAGCTTTAGGCGAATATCGATTTCCAGCCATCCTGCACTACTAAGGGTCAGTTTTTTGATCCGTGGTTAGTTTGACCAGTAGGTTAAAATATGGACCAATAGTGAAACGAATGACAGCTTGTCAAATAAATAAATATCCTCTGACATTCACACCTATCAACTAGTCCCATTTTAAGCAACTAAATGCTGCTTGTGTTACGCATACTAGATGACGGACAAATATATTTAATAGACATATAATTATTGAGATATACATAATATAATACATATATAATGAACATCCAAGACTGGAGAATAAATGTCTGAAAATTCATCTCCCAAAACACTTGCCTCCACTGGGGATCGAACCCAGGACCTCTCGAGGTGGCGACGCCTTGAGACCGGCGAACAGACCACTCGGCCACGGAGGTCGCCAATAGACGCACTTTCAAATATGAACTTACTTTCAAAGTTAAATAATCATAGTCAATTTAACCACAACACGATGCTGGGATTAGTAAAATGGCGGCTGGCGGCACAGCTGATGTATATTGCTTCGAATTTTCATCGCAAATTTAAAATTGTTGTCAAACTGACGTCATAAATTTGTGCGTTTCCATTGACGCTATTGGTCTAGATTCTAACTATTGAGGTAACTATACTACGGATCAAGAAACTCACCCTAACTAGACAATACCATCACCGAGATCTGATTCGGGCTCGATCTTTATTCGCAATAGTGCCGAAACCCGAATAAGCTTAAGGTTTTATTGAGAGCCGATCTCACAAAGACGATTGATAGGCTGCCTTCATTCCCTAATATAGAAATCCATGACAACTTTATGACATGATCTTACACGTTTCCTTCCCGGAAATTAAGCTGGATAAGCCTTTTGAATATTTATTATCGATGCAATATACGAATCTTGCATCTTTTTGATCACTGTCAATTCAAATTTAACTTTTCAATCATGAAAACGGTCTTATTATTAAGGTGAGGATTAAGGGAAAATAGGAACAGCGCCGGCAAGATTTCCATATATTTTGACGTATAAGCGGGTGTGGCTGTGAAATTATAGCTCCATGTAATTGTAAGCGCGCGCGTTTTTTTTTTACATATGGCGGGTAAGCTCTTGGCCTTCATCTCACCTGATGGTAAGTGACGAAGTAAGAACGGAAGCGAGCTTCACCTGTAATCCTCAACAACTGAGGAACTGGCTATCTTACCTCTGATTGCCGGAACACAACAATGCTTATAACATTGTTATTATGGCGACAAGTTTAGTTAAGACGGTGGTAGCTAGCCAGGCGGGCTTAGAAGCCCAACCACCAACCAAACCGAGCAGAAAAACTTCTGCCCATCTTCTGCCCATGGAGAATCGAACCCGGACCTCCCAATCAACCTCCCGGTGGTGCGAACCTCTAGACCAGAGAGGCGGTTGAAAGACGTTAGAGGCCAGCGTACCTAAGAAATCACCCTTAATTAAAGAGGTATCTGAAATATTTATTGATATAAAACGAACTGACGTGTTTGAGTCGTAAAATAAATGTTTAGTGCTTAAAAATTAATGAATGTTTAAAGATAAGCGAAATCAAATGTAACAATAGTTTGGTCGTAAATATATTACTAAGTATTAAATAAAGATTGAATTTATCAGTAAACCAGCTGTGTAAGAGAATCTGAGACTAATTTAAATAAGAGCCAGGAAAGCTCTTTCTAGCTCTTTCCAGCTCTTTCCAGGAAAGAATTTTATTATCACAGTGACAACTTAATGTAAGGACCTCAACCCAATACATTGCTGCTGCTTTCGATCGCTAGAAAATTAAATTTGTTTTTTTTATTTTTTTAGGGGAACTTATCCGTCAATAACATTGATTTTTTACTTACTAAAACTGTCGCCTTTAACAATGTTAAAGGCATTATTGTGTTTCGGTAATTGGAGGTAATATAGAGGAATATAGGCGAAGCTCGCTTCCACCTTCGGCCTTATCGTCACTCACCATCAGATGAGATGAAAAAAATAACAAACGATATCAACTTTATAAGCCTCAACACATACATTATCGTTCGTTTTATTTAAACCGAAAGTCCTTAGGATTCAGAAGCACAAGTGTATTTTCTGAGATACCTACGAAGTCTTCTGCAAAACATCTATCTTATATGTGTCTACCGCAAAGCTGTAACGCTTGCATTGCTTTGATCCGGCTCGAAGGGTGAAACAGCTAGGAAATTACAGGGTACAAAGCGTTGCAGCCAAATGCAACTCCTATAGGTATCACAATATGTCTTCTAGACGAATATAAATATTAGGTTCTATATGTTTGTTTCCAAATCTGTCATTTTAAGAGCTGATTCTCGCCCTATAGACATTGAATGACAAGAATGATGAACTCGACATAAGTCGAAATAAAATGGAGGATAGAATAACTCATTCCATACTATTAAAATAAATGTCATATTTAAAATAGAAAATGGGATACTATGTTGTGATGAAGAAAGAAATTAGTCTCACGATGCAGACGATATGGCAATTGTAAAGGAAAAAGTTGAAGGTAGACCGCATGTGTGAACGAAACTTAATCAAATCAAGAACGCTCTAAAGAAGGTACTTCAAAGGTCAAATTCACCGAACGATATGTAAATATGGAACGGGGAACGAAATCGAGAATAGAAGCTTAAGATGTCAATGTGGAGCTGTAATCTCTGCCTATCCATCGAGGAAAAAGGCGGAATTGACTGTATGTATGTCATAATAAAAAAAAATCCCCATAGGTAAGGCACATCTTGCTATATGAATATATTATGAATATTTGAACAACTGAATATAAATCGACATTAGCCCGTTTATTTCGATATAAATGCTACGTTACGTTATATTCACTGCGCTAGAATCACCCCTCTGGTATTTATTATACAACACCAATTTACGAAATCGAGAGTAATTCCGTCATTTACGAAACGGGACCCAACTACTAAACTGCTATTTATGTCATATGAAATTCATTCAGAGGCATCCACAAGACAAATTACAAATTGCTTTCATAATAGCGTATACGAATGGGTATATTATTTACGGGTTGGAGGCTGCTAATCTGTGGCTGCATCCGTTATAATAAACTCGTTTAGTATTCATGGTGGGCTCCCGTGCCGTCCGTCGCCCAAGTAATTAAGAATGTCACCTTGTCACGTACACCAAACATATTTGCGAGGGTTTAAGGATTGTTCCATCTTCCTTTTTACAGCCTTTATATCCCGACCCTATATCTATGCTAGCCATATGTAGGTATGTAAAGGTGATCGCTTACTTTTATGTTATTTGGGAGACAAACATACGTGTTGCCTGGTGGTAAGCAGTCACTATAGCCTATAGACTATTACAAACCTGACGTGATACTCGCACGCCTGCAACCATAGCTACGCTGGCCGCCGGCGCCGGCCACACGCGCGCTATTACAATTACACGATATAGTAGGTAGTAGCGTTTCAAATCAGACGCCCGCGCATACACGTCAAAGAGTGGTTTCATAGGTACGCAGGCCGCCATCGCCGGCCATGTGCGCGCTCTCCGTCAAAATGTATGGAAATCTCACAGGCGCTGTTGGACTGAAACCGCACTTAATCCCTTTCCCTAACTTCAAGCCATGGAATCTCCGCAAAAATATTTGACTGTGCTCTTCTAAGGTACAATTTACATGTGTCTCAAATTCTATCCCCTCGGAAAAGTAGACTTAGCTGAGCAACATTTTTTGTTTAGAAAGTCAAATACAATTTGCATTTGCTCTGGTACATTTCTTTTTGCATAAGAAGCGGTGTACACGAAACTAAGTTTTTACTTGCTTAGAATAAAGTTAAACATAATCTCGGCGAATTTTGAAGAAAAAGGAATTTTAGGGTTTTTTTAACGAATTCATTCAAATGTTAAGTAAAAGTACCTATAGTAAAAGTATGTGATTTTATCATCTCCACGCATTGAACATGTAAGGGCTATATAGAAGTTGAAGCCATATAGTTCAAGTATATAAAAATGCATTTACTCTAGAAATGAGTTCCCGGGCAGAATTAATTTGCAGGCGGAACGTAAAAATAGAAAATGTGATGTTGTGCTCTTAGTAATAAAATTGTTGACCACGAAGTTATATCATTCCATTAGCAATTAAAATGCTTTTATAATAACAGTAAAAGCCACCACGCTCCCCACTTTGTGACTCGCAGTCCGCGCTCATTTGATTAACCAATTGAAGAAAAAACTCATAATCGTAAAACAAATGAGTTTTATAAAGAGCACTTCAAATTTACCTTTCTTCAGTTCTTGGGCCACTTAATACAATTTATTATACGCTAGACGCTACCTCATTCAATTATGTAAGTGACGGACCTTGGCGATGTATGTTTGTCCTTGAAATAGTGTACAAATAAATAATCCTATTCTACTTTAAGGAAATCGTGAGAATTTCCTTCTAAGCCAATTTTCCTTATACTTAAATGTTTTTCAACTTTAGAATATTTAATTGATTACGGTCATGAAAATAATTGAGGAGCTCGGTGGCGTAATAGTAAGAACTTTGGTTGGCCTTGGTTGGGTAACCAAAACATTGTGATCCCGAGTACATCCTGTTCTGAGGAAGGCTGGTGATGCCGTTGATATAGTATTCTTACGACCGATACCTATAACTCTCAGTCTTCATCTACATAGGGAACCATGTGTCCAGTACAGGGGCGTATTTAGGCTAATGACGAACTACGATGATAGGTACTCCTGTTATTGCTTTACATATTCATCACACAGCCTTACATATTCCAGATAAAAAGTACTTTATCGCGACTTTCTATAAATCTCTCAGAACGAGGGTTCATTGATCAAGGGAATGCTCGTACTAAAGTCGACTGAAGATCTTAATAATTGAGACAAGTGTGTTCGCTTCGCTCTTCAAATCTTAAATGCCCATCAGGGCCCCAAATTCGGTATTATTTTGCGTAATAAAAGAGATAAAGATCTTTAGATCGCCTGAAAATATACAGCATCTGTATCTACGGTTAATTGAACGCCCGATTTAGGTCAAAACATTTTCAAACAAAATAAACTTTTATTTTAAATTTTAATCTATATATATATATAATTAAACTGTACATGTCGAGTGTCTGTACATAGAAAAAAAAATGCCAAAAATTAAGTCAGGGGGATGTAAAAAGAGGGAAAATAGCAAACAATTTTTTTTTTATTTCTGTTTCTCTGTTTGTACGGCTTAATCTTCGAAATGGCTTTACCGATTTCAATGAAATTTTGCATAGTAATGTCTTATATCCCTGATCAACATCTTAGATACTTTTTATTTCGGAAAATTGAAGGGTTCCCGTGGGATAGTTAAAAAACTAATAACCGCGGACGAAGTCGCGGGCAACTTGCCGGCTCATGACGATAATAATGTATCGCTGATGGCACAATGCTGGATGCGAAAGGCCGAAGATAGGGTAAAATGCGTACATTAGGGGAAGTCTTTTTAGATGACGATAAGGAATCAATTTACAAACTGTAGGTAGGTAACCGCTAACATTACCTACGTCCAGCTGTGGATTAGTAATGATATTGTTGAACTTTCAGTTACATTGTACATGATTTAAACCAAGAAATTTGGGGGCAATAATTATTTTAAGTATTATAATTAGAAGGTCAATATTGCAGATTCCGTATAATATTATTGAGTTAAATTTTGGTTCCTTTATTAAAGTCAACGAAATCTGTGGGGAAAGTACTTATTTTACCCAAAATTAGAAACAATACCTTCTTGCCGACTTTACCATTGCCAAAATGTTATGATTGCGAGGAAAGTGCGGGGATATATTTCCAAAAGTTCAAGAGAGCATCTTAAGGACGTTTTCGTGTAGCTTTACTGGATGAGTGCCTTTAACCGCTTTATCTCAGAAATCCAGCGTGAATTTTTGAATTATAAATTTATTTTGCTTTTGTATACAAACCCACAATTTAATGGACAAAGTTTTTAATAAAACTTATAAACAATACAACGTGATTCTGAAAATTTATTTAAGGTCGTTGGGTTTGAGTTTGAGGTTTGGGTTTATGAAAATATATTTAAGGTCGTTGGGTTAGAAGTTTTCAATTCATTTTACTTTTAACTGGACAAAAAAAAAAAATCAAAAAATTAAAATAAATACAAATAATATAAAAAATAAATCAATAGTAATAAATAATAATCAAAATTACTTGTTTATTTATGTTTGACAACTATCAGATACTATTCCTATATCTCTCTCCGGTGAACGACATAAAATTGCGATTGTAAAATATGAATATTTTTTATTAACTATGTTAGTCTAACCATTGCAAAATTTCGATTATTTATTGCAGGAATATAATGACTTCCTTTTATACAACAAGATATGAACCAAAAGAATGTACCAACTGCTTTTTTTGCCTAGAATGTCTTAAAAGGCGACTAAGGGCGTATTGGGTACTGGGTCTCTGATTGTGTATGATGAGCGATGAGCTAGCCACTTGTTACTACACTTTCACGATTTTTCATCTGACCAAACCCAATTTTCGTATGGCTAAATGTAGTCTTAAGGAACACAGTGCTACTTGAATATAATATAATATAAATATCTGTCTACCCCTACGGGGATTTCAGGCGTGACTTTATGTACGTATGTATGTGAAACAAGATATGCGTTCATCATATTTCTATAGGTAGGTTCAACCCAGAGATCCTAATACGTATTACAACACCACTTAAGTTCCCATGAATAAATGATTCAGATTCGGTTGCGTCGATTTAAAATGTATTAATAAGCAAGAAGCAAGCTCTTGTTTATTGAAAACAAATATTACACCCAACTCCATGATTATAACCATGAATGTAGTTTTATAACATGATTAAGAGTATTTTTATCTATACATATAATAAAACGTAGAGGTCAAATGTCTGTACATAGAAAAAAATGCTTAAAATCTAGTCAGGGGGATGTCGAAAGAAAGAAAATGCAAAAAAAAAATATTATTTTTTTTGTTTCTCTGTCTGTTTGGACGGGCTAATCTCCAAAATGGCTGCACCGATTTCAATGAAATTTTGCATGGTGATACCTTATATCCCTGGTCAACATTGTAGATATTTTTATTCCGGAAAATTAAAGGGTTCCCGTGGGATAGTTAAAAAACCAGTAATCGCGAACGAAGTCGGGCAACAGCTAGCTATGCAATAAGCGTAGTAATCTCGGATACGGCTCGTCTGATGGTTAACGATTATCGTACGTATCTTACGGGATGAGGTTTAGTTATGTCCCTACTTATTGTACCTACCTAGTGATTAGCATGTAAAAAGTGTATATTTTTATACGTGTTTACCTTAAATAATGATCATGTAACTGTCTGTTAAATGTTGACAAGCACAAACTTTTATTTTGAATAATTTCATATTAAATATTGGTTAATAGTGTAATTATTATTGACTTATAATTTATATTCAATGACACTATTATAACTTTTTTCATATGCCAAGAGCAAGAATTTGCTCTTGGCCTTAATCTCACCTAGTGGTAACTAAAGGTAGAAGCAAGCTTGACCTGTAATCCTTAACAGCTAAGAAACTGGCTATCTTACCTCTAATTGCCGGAACACAACTATGCTTTATAATGGTGACGGATTTAGGTAAGACTATGGTATACCACTTCCACCGACCAAACCAAGCAGAAAAGCTCCTGCTCCTGTGTGGAATGCAAACCTGCAACTCCCGATCAACACCTGGTGGTGTCAACCAGACCAGAGATGGTAAGAATTATTATTATACTAAAAATATGTATGACATTTAAGTCTATAAGACATTTAAGTCTATAAGACATTTAAGTCTTGAAGAGCTCGGTGGCGTAGTGGTTAGTACCCTTTGGCTTTCGATCGAAAACAAAGCTACCTTCGCCATGGTCAGGCCGTGGATGGGTGACCAAAACTTTGTGATCTCGAGCTCCTCCGTGCTTTGGAAGGCACGTTAAACCGTTTGTCCCAGTCGCTATTGTGACCGCTTCTACCCATCAACCCGCATTAGGCCAGCGTGGTGGTGTTACCGTCCATACTCCTCATGTGTTTCTTCCATGAGGAAGGCCTGTGCCCAGTGGGACGTATATAAGCTGAGGACGTATTTAAGTCTTCCTTTATTATGTTTAATCAAGTTAATAAATACATCGCGTCCACCCTTGCTTGCTCCGAGTATACAAACTCCTCGTAATTAATTCGTTCGTCCCTTTTTATATTTATCATCAAACGTGGGCTTTCTATATTGTGCTTATTAAATTTATTTTTAACAGTATCTTAATAATGCAAATTTGAAGACTCTTCTCTTTTTTTTTATTTAAAAAGTATTATAACTTTTTCTTTGTGTAGGTGTTTGACTTTGGGTAAGAGAAGTTTTTATTATATTCATTTGAAGCTCACAAGGTGGACCACGACTTCGCGAGAGTCGCAAGTCATTGTATACGGGCAATGCAACATTGATTGTTCTGAAGAACATCGACCAATGCCTTAAAAGCATATTCCTTAAAAGCATATCCCTGCCTTCGTCAATTAACCCAAAGACCCACAGTTTGACCAAAGATCTCCTTCTATTTTGTTATAATTGTGAAAATGTAATTATTCGTGTAACCACATTTAACAAGAAATATATTAAGATCTCTGAGATATAATTATTCGTAGAACATAAGGCAGGGAGATTCGCTTCGCTTAATCTACGCTTTAAAGCCGGTGGTGAAATGGTGTACCCTTATAATCCGTGGCAAGTAACCACAAATTATCTTCAAAGGAGATACTATTATATTTTATATATAATTATATATAACGTATATTGATTACTTATGCGTTACTCGACCTATATTTAGGGTGATGATACCACAAACTTATTAACATTGTAGGTAATACAAACAGTAACACTGAACATTACCAAGTATCGATTCATCATTTTGAAGGGTAGAAGAATAGACTGTTTTGTTAGAATAATAGGTTACTCCACGTTTCTCAACATATTAATTGTTTGAAGATAGTGCTGAGTTTGACAAAGCTTCAGACATTATGCGCTTGAAAACTCTAGTCTCCAATATGATGAATCGGTACTTGGCATGTAGACTAGACTGTTGTGTTAAAATAATACTAGGTTATTCACCGTTCCTCAACATATAAATTGTTTCAAATATTATGTAATGTGATTATTTAAAAAATCGTTGCCTTCAACATAAAGTATGAAAAAAATATGTGACAGTCAAAAAAGTTATAATCAACTATAATAACGGCACTTCACCACAGATTACTAATAAGCTTGGCGTATCGTGTTCGCGTATTTGCTATATTTCTCCGAAAGCGGCCATGTGTGGACGGTCTATTTGAGTATTTGCACGAATGGTGCATCAACGCAAATAGCGAAAAGCTTTTCCGTCCACTTGTCGGTTTTTGATCACACATCAAAGGATTTGAGTTGTTTGCCCGATAACAGTCCATGTGTGGATGGGTTATTTGGAATCATTTTATTTTTGGGCAAAGAACACAAAAAGATACACAAGGATAACGCTACGCGATTGCGCTAAGTCAAGTAAAGTGCGCCAAAATACGAGTACACATCAAATTGGTACTGGCGTGTTCCGTTGATGTAACTGTCTGACGATTTTTGACACGTTGCGAGCTACCCACTTTATATCATCACAGCTAACAATTTGATGGGCTTAATGTTATTTTCTATAAATAAAACATTTTGGCAGTTGCGTAATTCACTTTATTGTGAAATATACATACATACATAAAATCACGCCTGTAATCCCCGAAGGGGTAGGCAGAGTCACCGCAACCCACCTGTGGGCAAAGCACAAAACTTACATCAAAAATATAATTATAATTATCACAAAACATCGTTACATGAACTAGCTGTTTAATAATAAATAACAAATACATACCCGTTCTTATATGTACAGTATTATTCTATTATATTCTATGTCTTTTATATTTAAATTATAGGTCATTTAACATTGTTTTCAATTAAAATATAATAAATATTACGTGTTTAACCTAAACACATTTTCCAAATTTTCCATGAAAAAATTGCATAACCAACTCGATATCGTTCTGTCATCTCGTAGGCCGCGCCTGCCCGGCCGATCGTCTATTGTTTATCTTTTTTACATGTATAGGGCTTCTAGATGAGAGAATTGAGCCATTTAACAGAGCTCAAAATTCATTAATTCTTTTACAATTTAAATAATAAAAAAAATGCAATGTTACACCAACACCAAATATACTTCATACTAATATATACTTCCATACTAATATTATAAATGCGAAAGTTACTCTGTCTATCTGACTGTCGGTTTCGCTTTCACGTCAAAACTACTGAACCAATTTAATCAAAATTTGGTACTCAGATAGCTTAGAGCCTGAGAAAGGACAAAGGATACTTTTCACCCCGATATTCCCATTGGAACCAACACCAACATTACCACACCACCAACTTACAACTAACACCAACTTGCACATATCTTTGTTGTGCTGAATAGGCGGTTTGTTTTAAGGCAAATTTTTTTTAAAAGTAATAACTTTCTGATTCGCCAAACTCTGAATCGTCGTTCAGTTGATTGCGAAAAATTCATTGATTGGAAACGAATTTACTTTTTCCAAGTCAGATATACATTTCTTAGATCGTTAAAGAGATTCGAAAGAACGGAAATTGCTTAACCCTTAGCGTGACGTTGGACGAAGATTATTTTATGGAAGAGGCAGAATATAAAATGGGTTTTGTATTGAACCGCTGCGGTCGCACGTGACAAGCGTGTCACGGATTTTTTACATTACCGCAATCTTATATATTTATGCGGATACCATGTCAAATTTATTTATTTGAGATGAATTTTAATAATTGCGTAATATACTAAAATATATATATTTTTATTTATAGTCAACATGTCAAAAACATTATTAATTAATGCTTTTAGAATACAAGAAGCCTGTTAGGACAGTAAATGATCTTGAAATTTCGAGTTTCGGCAGGAGCATCACGTTTTTGGAATACGACTTATATATTTTACAAATGAATTTTGATTCTTATGTTTAATCTATAGATTTTTAGAAAGGAAAGCTGGTGATCACATTTTGTAGTAGATAGGTACTGTTGAAAATTTATTATAGAGTTTCGACCGGAGCATCACTTTTTTGGAATATGACTAATATATTTTGCAAATGAAATTTGATTCTTAAGTTTATTTTATAGATTTTTTTTATTTTATGAATAGAGGAAAGTTGTTGATCATTTTTCGTAGTGGATACTGTTGAAAATATATTATACTGAGTAACTATACCGTACTCATTCTGTTCGTACTCATTCCTCTAAAAGCTGTGCCAACACTGGCAAACTGTTATCGATGACCAGATATCTATCCCTATGAATTCTACACAGGCGTATCAAGGTATTTTCGATAGAGAACAAAGCTTCCTTCGCCATGGTCAGGCCATGGATGGATGACCAAAACTTTGTGATTTCGAGCTCCTCCGTGCTTCGGAAGGCACGTCAAGTCGCATAAATACACATTGTAATACATTCATTTGTGCTTAAATAAATAGGTAAATAAGTATTAGGTCCTTACCTATGAAATTGGTGGTGATTTTGGGGAATTCTGCATTTTCCATACTTTTTTCAGTTTTCTTCACAACGACAAATCCAAAGATATTTGGCATCTATCATTAGACAAGCTTTAGTAATATGTGTAATATCACACTTCATAAAAATTATTTATCGTTTTTAAGTGAATGCAAATAAAATGATGTATTCGGGAGGCACTTAAAAAGAGCTTTCTCCGTGTCCACTTTTAACACAATTAAACTTACAGCAAATTATCAAAACAAATCAAAAGAGCTCAAAAATATAGTCTATTTTTAGACGAGGTAATAATTTTTTAGGAATACTCTGAATCTTAATAGTTACAGACAAAATACTAAGAGAGAAAAAAAACGCCAATTTCATAGGTAAAGACCCAATATACTATCAACAGCCATGTCCTCAGCCTATATACGTCCCACTGCTGGGTACAGGCCTTCCTCATGGAGCAACACACGAGGAGAATAGGCCGTAACACCACCACGCTGGCCCAATGCGGGTTGGTGGGTAGAAACAGTCGCAATAGCGACCGGGACCAACGGCTTAACGTGCCTTCCAAAGCACGGAGGAGCTCGAGATCACGAAGTTTTGGTCACCCATCCACGGCCTGACCATGGCGAAGGTAGCTTTGTTTTCAATCGAAAGCCAAAACGTACTAACTACTACGCCACCGAGCTCATGTCATGACAACGGTTTATATTCGTATAAAAAAATTATAATTTAGAATTTCAAAGAATATTTTAACACTGTCGTCTTAATTTTCTCTTCAAACTTTACAACTTATTTGAAACATATCTTTTTATTTATTCATACCAATATTAACGTGGAAATAATCCCATTCATCGAATATTCTAAACGACTGGAGGCAAGAGACGTAAATGGGAGCATATAATCCGCGTGAATTTGCGTCTAGACGTTAATTACTCGAAAATTGAATGTACCTAAAATAAATTACCCACCCAGTCTTAGCCTTCGTTATCAGTAGCTTAAAAGTGACTTGTTCTAATAAGACAGGTTGTTACTGCTTGTACTGATATTAATTAGTACCATAGTCTGGGGTATTAGAGTCTATTATACATTTTACACTGAATTGAATTGAAAATAGAAGCCATTTATTATAAAAAGAAAAATTAAATAATGTTTTTTACGCTGTAAATTTAATGAACTTATGCGTTCATTGTAAATATCGCTTGCCTCACATTGTGCCTTACATGGGGATCTAAGATATCTGGCGAAATGTGCGTGTTTAACACCTCTGCCTACCCCTTCGGGGAAAGAGGCGTGGTGATATGTTATGTTATGTTAAATTTAATGAAAGTATTATTTAATTTTATTCCTGGACAGGTTATAAGCGGTAAATAAGCATACCTATCTCCGAAGATACTCCTGATAAAGAGTTCCCTTCGTCTGCAGATTCAGTTTTTGCAGCGATAAAATTATTTAAAGGGCCATAAATTCCTTATTACCGCATTCATATTTCGACCCAAGACCGTTTTTCATCCCTGTACAAATTTCTATTTATGTTGCTTATTTTCGTATTACAATTTAATTTCTCTTCATTTTCCTACTGCGAAGTTTACGAAACATTTCACGTTACAATTTTTGTTTTGGTCAATGAATTTTTATAATAGTATTTAGTATCGTCTTTATTTTAACGACGTTAAGTCAGTTAATTAAGTACTAAACCTTATTTACGGTTCCTTGACTTGCCATTTAATACAAAATATTAAGCTACAAAAACATAACAGATAAAACGAATAAACTTAGTATAATGGTAAATGATATAAAATCCAAAAAAATCTTTTTGAAATCTATACTAATATACAAATGCAAGGTAACTCTGTCTGTCTGTCCCGCTTTGACGTCAAAACTACTGAACTGAACCCAATAAAATACGTATAATTTAAAACAAAAGCAAGGCACGTGTAACCACGTAATTAAAACATACAATATTGAGCCTCAAAACAAAGGTATACAAAGACCACTAAAGCATTAAATTCTATGTATTTTCCTGCTTATTACTGTATGTTAGTATATCTGGTATTACTATCTCATATTTCCTTAGAAGCTGGTCTATTGTGCTTACGCTACTTGCTAAGCCCGGATTGTATGTGAACTTACTTCATAGTAAAGTTTTCGTGGAAGGATCGATTAGCAGGGAAACAATCTTGATACACTTAAATTGCTTATATGTGCTTCACTATTACCCTATATACGTCCCACTACTGGGCACTGACCTGACTACATAGAGAAACATAGTTGCAAATAGAAGCACAGAGGAACTCAAGATCACAAGGTTTTGGCCACCCATCCCGGGCTTGATCCTGGCGAAAGTAGCTTTGTTTTCGATATCGAAAGCCAAAGCGTACGAACCACTATGCCGGGTTCCTCTATGAACAACCACACCACCAAGCTCCTAGAATCACTTAAATATTCGTAAAAAAAACAAAATTTACGGACTTACGGTACTATACAAATTTTACAGATGTCCCCTTTTCCTGCCATTCTTACATTTTTTTTTAACCATTGCGTCCAAAAATACAATACCGAACAAATTAACCAATCTTCTATTTAAGTATTAAAAATAATGATGTGAGTTGAACCACTTACACTCCTTAAACATTCATTATGAACAAACGCAATCAATCCAAAAAAACCTAAGAAAACAATACTATCGCGTTAGTGACAAGTTAGTACAGACGCAAGTCGAGTATCCAATATTAAATTACTCCTGGCTAGTGGCTCCGCCCTCAAAGGCCTGGCACATAAGTTATCGTAAAGTCCGGTGCTCAGATTCTCCGGAAGCAACTTCCTGCGGATACACAAGCGGTCTAGGAGCTTGAAAGCTCTACGGATGAATAGATAGCTTATATTTTTTACTTTATTACATTTTTATCTTGTTAATAACTTCTTAAATGAAAATAAGACACAATAGAAAGGGTTATATTATACACATACATACATATATTCACGACTTTTATCCCCTAAGGGTTAGTCAGAAACTAGGCAAAAGCACTGCAAAAGCAGTCCACTGCCATAGTCCGCGCTTCACCAAGCAGTGACTGCACTCAGCGTGACAGGTGGAGAGCCCGTCGCCGCTGATAATGAATAATGATAATAATATAATGAATATATCATTTATAAATAAAAAAGAGAGTATAGGAAGCGAAAGATGACCCATGATCGTAGCAAGTGGAGGTATGTAATCCCTGTCTTCCCTAAATATTCAATTCAACAATCTTTCAACTTTCGACCTCAAATTTTATGCTCTATATAACTTTACGCCCAATTCCAAATCATTCGGATGAACGACAAAATAAAAATTCATTTAGTAAAAACATAAATGGTTAGATGTTTGATTTCTGTTCAATTTATTTGAAACCCCTACTGTGCCCCTGCGCTGACGAAGGCTATAAAAAGTTTATAGCTCAAGCATTGTCGATTTCCCTTAATTCGCAAAATCATTAGGTGTAGTGTAAGAATGCTGTAAATGCTTTAAAACATGGTCGTAACTTAATATGTGTATTAATTTTGTGATAGAAATAAAACGTGTTGTAACTTTATATCACATAACTATAAGTACACATAAAAGACAAATATATTTTCTGTGTATCTGTCTTCTGTGTATAAGAAACTGTTAAATAATTTTTTTTTTAGTTTGTTTACTTATTACTCTAATATCTACTGAAGAATAGATTTAACAAATGGTGGAACACGGAGTTTTGTCCGAAAAAAGGCAAGATTTTTTTTTTTTTTTGTAAAATTCTCCCGTAGGGAAGGCAAAGGGAACGAAGCCCATACAGCCATGTCTGCAATATATATATCTTCAGTAGTTTGCATTGAAATGCTAGTGTAATGCATTTCAATGCATCTTTGGAGAGTTTGGCGTCAAACGATCGATGGCAGACACTGTGGTGCTACTTGGATGAGGTGGATTACCACGATAAAAAACTCATCACTTTTCACACCACTTGACGTTTATTTCGATTATCCTCCACATTGCACATCATCACAGACACTTATTACACAAAACTACACTGATTTTACGTAACAATATCCACTCCGAAACAATATTACAATTATCGAAATAAAAATCACGTCCGCCATTAGTCAAATGCCGCCAAACTCTCCGCAAGATTTTTTTTTTACGCATTTTCTTCCTTTTTTTTCTTAATATTCTCCCATAGGGAAGGCAAAGGAAACGGAGCCCATACAGCCAAGTCTTCAGTATATATTTCATCAGTAGTTTGCATTGAAATGCTAGTGTAATGCATTTCAATGCATCTTGGGAGAGTTTGGCGTCAAACGATCGATGGCAGACACTGTGTTGCTACTTGGATGAGATGGATTACCACGATAAAAAACTCATCGCTTTTCAACACCACTTGACGCATATTTCGATAATCCTCCACATTGCACATCATCACAGACACTTATTACACAAAACTACACTGATTTTACGTAACAATATCCACTCCGTACAATATTACAATCATCGAAATAAAAATCACGTCCGCCATAGTTGAATGCCGCCAAAAAAAAACCATTTTCTTTCTTGATGTAAAATTCTCCCATGTAGGGAAGGCAAAGGGAACGAAGCCCATACAGCCAAGTCTTCAGTATATATTTCTTCAGTAGTTTGCATTGAAATGCTAGTGTATTGCATTTCAATGCATCTTGGGAGAGTTTGACGTCAAACGATCGATGGCAGACACTGTGGTGCTACTTGGATGAGGTGGATTACCACGATAAAAAACTCATCACTTTTCACACCACTTGACGTTTATTTCGATTATCCTCCACATTGCACATCATCACAGACACTTATTACACAAAACTACACTGATTTTACGTAACAATATCCACTCCGAAACAATATTACAATTATCGAAATAAAAATCACGTCCGCCATTAGTCAAATGCCGCCAAACTCTCCGCAAGATTTTTTTTTTACGCATTTTCTTCCTTTTTTTTCTTAATATTCTCCCATAGGGAAGGCAAAGGGAACGGAGCCCATACAGCCAAGTCTTCAGTATATATTTCATCAGTAGTTTGCATTGAAATGCTAGTGTAATGCATTTCAATGCATCTTGGGAGAGTTTGGCGTCAAACGATCGATGGCAGACACTGTGTTGCTACTTGGATGAGATGGATTACCACGATAAAAAACTCATCGCTTTTCAACACCACTTGACGCATATTTCGATAATCCTCCACATTGCACATCATCACAGACACTTATTACACAAAACTACACTGATTTTACGTAACAATATCCACTCCGTACAATATTACAATCATCGAAATAAAAATCACGTCCGCCATAGTTGAATGCCGCCAAAAAAAAACCATTTTCTTTCTTGATGTAAAATTCTCCCATGTAGGGAAGGCAAAGGGAACGGAGCCCATACAGCCAAGTCTTTAGTATATATTTCTTCAGTAGTTTGCATTGAAATGCTAGTGTAATGCATTTCAATGCATCTTGGGAGATTTTGGCGTCAAACGATCGATGACAGACACTGTGGTGCTACTTGGATGAGGTGGATTACCACGATAAAAAACTCATCACTTTTCACACCACTTGACGTTTATTTCGATAATCCTCCACATTGCACATCATCACAGACACTTATTACACAAAACTACACTGATTTTACGTAACAATATCCACTCCGTACAATATTACAATCATCGAAATAAAAATCACGTCCGCCATAGTTGAATGCCGCCAAAAAACCCATTTTCATTCTTGTTGTTGTAAAATTATCCCATGTACGGAAGGCAAAGGGAACGAAGCCCATACAGCCAAGTCTTCAGTATATATTTCTTCAGTAGTTTGCATTGAAATGCTAGTGTATTGCATTTCAATGCATCTTGGGAGAGTTTGGCGTCAAACGATCGATGGCAGACACTGTGATGCTACTTGGATGAGGTGGATTACCACGATAAAAAACTCATCACTTTTCACACCACTTGACGTTTATTTCGATAATCCTCCACATTGCACAACATCACAGACACTTATTACACAAAACTACACTGATTTTACGTAACAATATCCACTCCGTACAATATTACAATCATCGAAATAAAAATCACGTCCGCCATAGTTGAATGCCGCCAAAAAACCCCTTTCTTTCTTTTTTTTTTTTTGTAAAATTCTCCCGTAGGGAAGGCAAAGGGAACGAAGCCCATACAGCCATGTCTGCAATATATATATCTTCAATAATTTGCATTGAAATGCTAGTGTAATGCATTTCAATGCATCTTGGGAGAGTTTGGCGTCAAACGATCGATGACAGACACTGTGATGCTACTTGGATGAGGTGGATTACCACGATAAAAAACTCATCACTTTTCACACCACTTGACGCTTATTTCGATAATCCTCAACATTGCACATCATCACAGACACTTATTACACAAAACTACTCTGATTATACGTAACAATATCCACTCCGTACAATATTACAATTATCGAAATAAAAATCACGTCCGCCATAGTTGAATGCCGCCAAAAACCCCTTTCTTTCTTTTTTTTTTTTGTAAAATTCTTCCGTAGGGAAGGCAAAGGGAACGAAACCCATACAGCCATGTCTGCAATATATATATCTTCAGTAGTTTGCATTGAAATGCTAGTGTAATGCATTTCAATGAATCTTGGGAGAGTTTGGCGTCAAACGATCGATGGCAGACACTGTGGTGCTACTTGGATGAGGTGGATTACCACGATAAAAAACTCATCACTTTTCACACCACTTGACGTTTATTTCGATAATCCTCCACATTGCACATCATCACAGACACTTATTACACAAAACTACACTGATTTTACGTAACAATATCCACTCCGTACAATATTACAATCATCGAAATAAAAATCACGTCCGCCATAGTTGAATGCCGCCAAAAACCCCCCCTTTCTTTCTTTTTTTTTTTTTTGTAAAATTCTCCCATAGGGAAGGCAAAGGGAACGAAGCCCATACAGCCATGTCTGCAATATATATATATCTTCAATAGTTTGCATAGAAATGCTAGTGTAATGCATTTCAATGCATCTTGGGAGAGTTTGGCGTCAAACGATCGATGGCAGACACTGTGGTGCTACTTGGATGAGGTGGATTACCACGATAAAAAACTCATCACTTTTCACACCACTTGACGTTTATTTCGATAATCCTCCACATTGCACATCATCACAGACACTTATTACACAAAACTACACTGATTTTACGTAACAATATCCACTCCGTACAATATTACAATCATCGAAATAAAAATCACGTCCGCCATAGTTGAATGCCGCCAAAAACCCCCCCTTTCTTTCTTTTTTTTTTTTTTGTAAAATTCTCCCGTAGGGAAGGCAAAGGGAACGAAGCCCATACAGCCATGTCTGCAATATATATATCTTCAATAGTTTGCATTGAAATGCTAGTGTAATGCATTTCAATGCATCTTGGGAGAGTTTGGCGTCAAACGATCGATGGCAGACACTGTGGTGCTACTTGGATGAGGTGGATTACCACGATAAAAAACTCATCACTTTTCACACCACTTGACGTTTATTTCGATAATCCTCCATATTGCACATCATCACAGACACTTATTACACAAAACTACACTGATTTTACGTAACAATATCCACTCCATACAATATTACAATCATCGAAATAAAAATCACGTCCGCCATAGTTGAATGCCGCCAAAAACCCCCTTTCTTTCTTTTTTTTTTTGTAAATTTCTCCCATGTAGGGAAGGCAAAGGAAACGAAGCCCATACAGCCAAGTCTTCAGTATTTTATATCATCAGTAGTTTGCATTGAAATGCTAGTGTAATGCATTTCAATGCATCTTGGGAGAGTTTGACGTCAAATAATCGATGGCAGACACTGTGGTGCTACTTGGATGAGGTGGATTACCACAATAAAAAACTCATCACTTTTCACACCACTTGACGCTTATTTCGATAATCCTCCACATTGCACATCATCACAGACACTTATTACACAAAACTACACTGATTTTACGTAACAATATCCACTCCGAAATAATATTACAATTATCGAAATAAAAATCACGTCCGCCATTAGTCAAATGCCGCCAAAAACTCCCCCTTTCTTTCTTTTTTTGTAAGATTCTCCCTTTATAGGGACGGCAAAGGGAACTAAGCCCATAACAGCCAGGTCTTTCGTAATAATATTTCTTCAGTAGTTAACATTGAAATGCTCGTGTATTTCAATGCATCTTGAGAGAGTTTGGCGTCAAATGATCGATGGCAGACACTGTGGTGTTACTTCAATGACGTGGATTATCACAATAAAAGTCCCATGGTATTTTACACTACTTGACGATAATTTTAATGATCCATCACATTGCTCGTCAACACAGACACTTATTACACAAAAACTAAAACTACACTGATTTTACGCAACAAGATCCACTCCGAAACAATATTAGAATCACTTAAATAAAAATCACGTCCGCCGTAATTGAATGACGCCAAAAACGCGCATTTTCTTTTCTTTCGTTTTATTTTTACTTAAATTTTGGCTGTGGCTATTGGTATAGGCATGCGACATACATAAAAATCTATATAAGTATGTCCCAATCCTTACAGTCAGTTACAATGCTCACATTGTGCTTGGAAAATTAGTGTAAATACAAATGAACTAAATAAAATAACAAGCAGTTTACCTCATCCTATATTTTACAATTTTCACTAACATCTGTTTCTACCGAAACCGACAAGATCACCTTTGAAATATTAGACGTATATAAATTTTGATTGCTTACTTAGCATCGGAATTTTTAAAATAATCCTTTAACATATACTTACCCCGTATACAAGCACAATCAACAACCTGCCTAACATTGGATAGATACCTGAATACCTTTCAAGTGTCGGGATTGCCCCAATAACATAAATGGTTCCGGACATCAAAGAGTAAATGGTGGAGGAAAAAATAAAACGAACGAGTTCAATAAACGAGGTGAATCGCTGGCGGACCCGGCGTAATCGGCGGCTTTAAAAACACTTCCATCAGGCTCTCACTAGCTCAACGCCTCTACAACTGTATAAATATGTTCTGGGAACGTTTCAAATCTAAGATAAGATGGGTATAGAAATGGAATTTGGAATAAGAACACAATGTTGGTCAAGTCCAAACAGTTTTTGATGAAAATGATTTCTGAAGCTTATTGGTAGAAAGAAAAATACCTTTTGATTATATGTTACACATATTGAAAAAAATACTGTGACGTGGCGTGCTTACTAACGACTGAAACGACAGGCCGGGTTATCACTTATTGTTTTTTTTGTAATTAAAAGGCTCAACTGAAACAATTTATAAAAAACTATATAACACAAATCACTGAAACCAAAACATACAGAATATTATAAAAGTTAGGGCTACTTACAATAGTTCGTAGTTAGTAAAGTTATTTAAATTATAGAACATTTTCTGTTATAATATATTGCTATTATATATTATAATAATATTACAACAGTTATAACATATTATATTTATATATTTAGGAGTGGAGACAACCGCTCCATACGCTGACTCTGACGAATTAAAATTGGAGACCAGAAACAATGGAAAAAAAAAGAGAGTTGCTTAATTTAAAAGCAGAAACAAAGAGAAAATGGCCAGAGAAGAGCACAATAACAGCAAAGAGTCGCTAATACTGATATGCGCCTCGTTACAATAAAAATATTATAATTTTTAAGACTAGTTAAAGAAGTGGGTTTGAAAAAAGGCAAGATTTTTTTTTAGATTAGAGTTTCTATGATATGTCAAGGTCTTAAATATACCACGACAGAAGGCGTCAGGAGCTTAGTTACTCTAACGAAACATGTCAACTCATGATAAACGACAATATCATGCCAGAAAAACATCACATGAACTTCGTGTTGTAGTTATAGATATAAAAATTTCTCCTGTGATACCTCCGGTGACGATATCTTAATTTATATCACTAGACATTATTCCTACTTTTCCAAACACCGTTAATTTTACGGTATTATTTAAACTCAAAAATAAACTCATTAATAAGCTATTAACCTTATCGTCTGAAGCTTAAGCTCTTTGAAAAGCTTTTAAGCTCATTAATAAGCTTCTCTAAAAGATATACTTACTTTTCTTCGTACTCTTATAATCCTTAATCTTGATCGATTTTTCTCATTAAGTCAAGGAATGTTAAATATTAATTATTATGGACCGTAGAGAATATACATTGGTATTTTAAAAAAATGTCACCAGTCAATGAACTTTATTTTGTTTGAGATTATATATAATATATTATTATTTTCCTTTAGGTTTTTGAATCAAGACTGATACTAACGCATGGTTCCGCTTTTTACCTAACGTGGATGAAAAACCAACTAAAACTTAAACCAAGTTTAAGACTAAGTTTGCCTTTAACTAAAGTTAATGGCAAACTAAGGTTTTAATTTTTATATTTTTACGTGTATTTTCTAGTGTTAAAACTATCGTTAAAGTAATTACCGTCAATATTTTTTTAAAGTATTTCCATCCGTAAAGTTGGTGCTATATCCTCTAAAATGAATGGACGCTTAGTCAGCTAGTAGTTCAGAACCCGGAATAAAACATCGTTCAATACGTCACACAGTAATCTGTCGGCCCCGGAGATTTCAGATGCATTTACGAAAGAACTTATATTTGTTCCAGCGCTGAAAGAGCAATCGCGGGATCGCACACTGCGTACGACATTCAATTTCGATGCAATATACCTACATTAACAAATGGATTTTATCAAGTAGTGATAGCATAATAATAATACGTGTGGCTATTGATAGGACAAGGAATTATTCTAAAAACCTACATAAATTGAAAAACAGGCAACAATATTTGTTTTTTATATATTCAAATGATAATTTTATATATATGAAAAAATGTGTAGATAAAATAGAATATGTTACTACAATACTCGTGATCCTATAAAAATATCGCCATGAATCGTTCTTTTTAATAGCACTCATGTTTAAATTACCAATATTACATATAAATAACCATAGTCACTAAGTGTCGATGTAGTGTATTATTCTCTAACATTTATCAACTTCACTCGGCGAATGTCGAAGACAAGTCCGTGTTACATTCATAATTACCGTTCTGATATTTACGTCACACTTAAATCTGTGTCGATTTCGCATTTCGCCGAACTCGTTTCATTACCTACAATTATGGGAACAATACATGTTCATTAAAAAGTTTATGGTTGAATTCTCAAAGCCAGTCTTCAGCCAATTTGGCCACCAACATTATTCATGCGCAACCCTTATTAATTAACTAATTGAATTTATTCTAGTATTATTGCAATCTCGCGCGTTGGTTGTCTATGTGGTATGTGGAGCGCGTTGGTTGTCTATGTGGTGTTAGGTGAGGTGAGGATCTACCTCACCAAACCTAGGCTACTTGTTAAATGGGATCACGGCAAATTTTTAGAAAAATATGTTTCTTGTCTATAAGAGAAATATGAAATATAAGAAATATGAAATAATAAGAAATATAAAAGAAATATATCTATAAGAGAAATAATTTTCTAATCTGTTCATAACAATAATCACGCTTTGATATGTATGTGCCCATATAACAGGGCACGAACCTATTACCACGCACCGGACTCAATGTGAGGCAAACTCAAGTAAAACAGCCTTACGTCCGTCTACTGAGATCAGTGTAGGAGTTACATCATTCTCACAAGAACCGCATGAATTTTAGACACCTGTATGTGTACACTCGGGATCCTCTGGAGGCTTCTATTGTTAACTACTTATAAAAGATCTTCTCCTTTAACTCACTATATTTGGTATAATAAACATTACAAGCACGTTCGTATCATCTCGCGGTCTGACATACACAGTTTTTTTCTAAGCGCTCTCTATTGTTTTTTTTTAAATTTATTTGGGTAAACAAACAGTTACAAAATACATTTCATTACTTAGTAATAATAAAAACGTTAACAATTCTGTAACCAACACCGTTTACCACATATTATTTTACAATAAATGAATTCGACTCTTCCGAAATTACACGTCAAATACAGTACCGAGTACCAAATAGCATCAGCCGTTCCTGTAGCATATTATCGTTTCGACTATCTGAGCCCAGATTCTAGAGAACTAATGCAGGTAAACGTGCACCCTTACGGAGAATCATGAATTCCTACAACATGCAAGTCAACAGTATGAACTTGTTTATACTGTCACTTAACAGGTTTAAGAAAAAAGTTTCTGAAATATTAAACGCAATTTAAAAGTTTCAATCTGCATATTATATAACCCATTACATCTATAACATTCATTCTCGTCATAGCGCTGTTCATATTCATGCCTATTTGTTTGCATATCATAATCATTAATCTCATGTCATCCCAATTTATGCTCCCCTTTAATAAAAATAAAATTATCTGTTTCAAATTGTTGTTGTTGTAGTCGCAGTCACCATGGGTCTTATGGTGAAATCTGTTACAAATACAATTTTTTAAGTTAAAATTTCATTTATAATAACAAATATATGGTTGTATACAGTTTGTAAGTAGTTTACCAAGTAATTTGTGTACCACCTAAGTAGCTGTTCTGTTAAAGGTAATTGTTGTGGATAATGGTGCTGGTTGCACATGTAAACACAGTCCTTAACATAATATGTCTTAGTGAACCTATGTGTGTAATTGTTTATTATCTCAAATAAAGTGAAAAAAAAAAAATTAACACCCCCCATGGTGTTGAACAGGAGTGTTACATTGACAGCGGATAGTGTACGTACAGTTATCAACAAAGTAAATCTAAACTACATCTAAAGTTACGTTTATTGATTGCACATGCTCGTGCATTTATTGCATTGCAATATTGCTATTAACTTTTTTTTCCATAAAAAAAAAAAAAGGTTAAATATGGTATTATATGAGTGCATCAGCCGATAAAGCGGGGATCGCTTCCCGGCGTTGGTCCGAGTGCGAGGAGTTACGAATAGTTGGCTAGGCGTACGACAATGTTCCGGCCTGGGCGTCTGAGAGACGGACCCTTGTTGCCGAAATTGGATCAGACCTTTCGCTGCCGACGCTTATCAAGGCCATGGTCGGCAGTAAGACGGCGTGGGAGGCAGCAGCCACCTTCTGTAACGCCGTCATGTCCAAGAAAGAGACAGCAGAGAGAGCGTGGGAATCCAGTCCCAGCGCAGGTCCTCTGCGGAGAAGGAGGCTCAGGCGCAGAGCGCGCCTCTATGGCCAACTTGCTCAACCATAGCCTGGGGCTCGGGTGTTCAGGGATGCAGCCCCGTCAACCGATTGCACAGTCCCAGGGAGCCAAGTCGCGCAAAGCCCGCAAGGGGAGAGTGGGTCGGTCGACCAATCGCCAAATATCGCTACCTCGCGCAAGTCTACCTAGTTCCGCGTGTGGTAGCGATCCCTGGTGAACTGAGTGCGCGCGGTGGATGTTTAGTGGGTAGGGCCGTCCCCCGAACCGTTTTGACGGTTCGCGGGACGGAGGATTCCTACATAACCTATGGAGGGACTGCAATCCCTCCAAGGTATGCATAAAGCATTTTACCACCAAAAAAAAAGGCGTACGACAATGTGGTCTAATGGGTACCCTATAATGCAATTTATTAATACGTACAATCATATCTACCATAACATATGTCATACAACATAGTCAACTCAAGTTGCTTACGTCTATCTTTAAGAAGTTGAAATTTTTCTAGTAGATGTTCATATGACGATTAACCATGAAAGCATTTATAGTGCTATGTTCGCAAAAACTTTTTCTGAACTTTTTCAAGTGCGT
The DNA here is from genome assembly GCA_910589355.1 of Parapoynx stratiotata. Lineage (NCBI taxonomy): Eukaryota > Metazoa > Arthropoda > Insecta > Lepidoptera > Crambidae > Parapoynx > Parapoynx stratiotata. Next base: position 8,207,348 of record OU342473.1, read on the forward strand.
TGGAATATTTATCATAAAAAAGATTCCAGACTTCCATTCTTTAAATTTAAATTATTTTCTTTATTTTAAACCCCAAGTCTACGCGTGTGCAGCAAATGGTTTGCCATAGTACGATACCAGGCATGCAATTCCAGGGGATATTTTAGGTGACTGCATGTTGTACCATACCAGTCTGTTTATATACCAGCATGCTAAATAAAAGAATTCGACTTCAAAATTTCCCTTAACGATTTGACTTCGATGTATAAGTATCCAAACAGCTACAGTTTAATAACAGCGAACTTAGTAATAAATTAATTATGACGACTTCAATGCAAATAACATTGTGAACCAGCATTAAAAAGCCAATCCTGTTTTCGACCATAATTAGCATAAATTGCCAATTAAATCGGCGCAATATCTGCCGCTCTTCAAACTCAGTTCTCGCTTTTGAAATGGCAGAGCCATTTAAAAAATAGAACTGTTCATTATTTGGGCCGTGTTGTTATTTTTTCACCATCAGCCTACTCCCGTTCACTGCTGGCATAGGCCTCCCCTAATGAACGCCACCGCCCTCGATTTCGGCCGTTCCCATCCAGCCCACTCCAGCCAGCCTACAAATATCATCATCCCATCTTGTTGCAGGGCGTCCCACATTACGTTTACCGAGTCGCGGTTTCGACTCGAGAACTTTACGACCCCAACGGCCGGTCGTCAGTTCTACGGCTAATGTGACCAGCCCACTGCCACTTCAGTTTGTTATTCCGGTAGACTATTCCTGATGCTTTCAGAGATACTCCAAGCATAGCCCTTTCCATAGCTCGCTGAGCGACTTTAAACTGGTGGAGTAGTCGATTCGTTAGTGTCCACGTCTCGGCACTGTAGGTCATAACTGGGAGGATGCACTGGTCGAAATCTTTCGACTTGAGACGATGAGAGATGGGTGTCGACACTCTACTAGTAGATTTGATGTCAATCTTGGGTTTTGTAAGGCCTGTAAAGCTGATCTGCTGTCCGAGAGAATTCTTATGTTATGGTACATTACCTCTCTGGCTAAGATAGCTTTAGCTGCCAGCAGAATTCCCATATATTCCTCTTGGAATGCAGTAATGTAAGCTCCCAGTGGTTTGGTAATGGATATGTTCAAATCTTCAGAGAAGTCACCTAGTTCCTAGTTCCTGAGTACGTTTTCGAGCTATCCATGAAGACATCCAGAGACATGTAGGTTACTTCGTCTTCTGAGAGATGTATTCTATATTTTTTGTCAACCCTGAAGACTGGTGTTATGCTCCCACAAACCGCGTCCATGTTATATCCTTATCATTCCATAGTATAGAGCAATATCGCTCCCCGCTCTACGAAAAAATAAACCGTAAATTTTATTTGAATATTAGGTCCTTACCTATGAAATTGGTGTTTTGTATGGAGATTTTGGGGAATTCTGCATTTTCCATACTAACATTTTATCAGTTTTCTTCACAACGACAAATCCAGAGATAATAATATTTGGCATGTATCATTACACAAGCTTTAGTAATATGTGTAATATCACACTTCATAAAAATTATTTATCGTTTTTAAGTGAATGCAAATAAAATGATGTATTCGGGAGGCACTTAAAAAGAGTTGTCTCCGTGTTTAATTTTAACACAATTAAACTTACAACAAATTATCATAACAAATCAAAAGAGCTCAAAAATATAGTCTATTTTTAGACGAGATAATTATTTTTTAGGAATACTCTGAATCAAAATAGTTACAGACAAAATACTAAGACAGAATAAAAACACCAATTTCATAGGTAAGGACCCAATATATATTATATTATTTACGTAAACACAAATTTTCATATTTTGACTTCCAAGTTGCACCTTCAAAGGAATTTATGTAAACAGCTCACAGAGATTACCGTGGTACCTCGTTAGCCCAGCCATGCGGGTTGTAAGAGTCAACTTGTGATATCTAGAACTAACAGCATAACGTGCTGGTACACGGAAGTTATAGATTAGTTTATGGTAATGTAGTTGTCCCTAATAACATTGGAACAAGAAATTACACTGCCTGATATCTTCTAACGAGTACATTACGAAAAGGTCTATAATACTGTATGAGTATGTAAGAAAGATACTGAAAGCATATATGGTATGAAGTTGAATCGGTTATGAAGTCAATATTGTAAAATATAATATATCATATATTAACTTATTATATTCTGTCCCACATAACGAAAACATTACTAACAAATCTTACTTAAATTGACTTTATCACAATCTTCTTGGTTAAATGCTCTAAGGAATCTACAAAGCCTTGTGACCTTAAGACACAAATGAAATTATATACCAAATTCAGGTTCAAAGTATTCATTAAAAGCACATTCGTGTTAAGACCCTCAAGTATGGCGGCTGTACCGTGTAATGAAGTTGTCGAGAGTGCCGGACAGCCCGTGGTTGACCCGCCAACTTTTGTTCAAAGGGCCCTCACGATAGCACATTAAACTGGTTCTGATCCCAACCCCTAAATTGAGGACTTTCTGATTGATTACGAAACGAATTCAGTAGATTGTTCCTATCTCCGAAACATTCAAATGACGAAATGACCTGAATTAATAGATAGTAAGTATCTTTGATCAAAAGTATTTCATTCAAAGCCTTAAGTTTACTATCCAAAGCATACTTTGATTCTGTCACAAAAATGTTCATGTCATCATATCATAAATTATGCTGGGATATCTTACCTCAAATACAGAAATGATCTGGAGATTTTACACAAAAAATTGCCTACTTAGCAATCTTAATAGTTAGCGGTGTACGAATCTTTTGTGACAGATTTTCTTAGACTGAAGTCGCTGACAAAAAAGAATATAATAGTAGCTCGGTCGTTAAAAGGCTGACAAAAAACAGAAAGAAAAGGCCCATCGCACTCAAAAAATTTGGCTATTTTCCTTGAAAATGTTCACAGGTTGCTTTTAAGATACCACTGGATACAGAAAACTCTAATCACCATTACCAAAATGAAGGTTAAATAATTACCTATTTGCTAACGTAGGATCTAACAATAGGTATAGAAAGAACGGTAAAAAAACTCAATACGAGTCGTCAAACTCAATGGGTCGTCTATTTAATTTAATTTATTAATGTTCGAGTTATAGTAAGAACGAGAATTAAATATTAAATGGATCGTTAACTTTGCTAAAGACATTCTAAAAATATACCTAGTCGAATGCAATCTTAAGTTTTGATTGACTGAAACTGTTCATTGCAAAAGGGAACAAGTTATAAAGTTGATTCTGTTAGCGGATTACAGATTTAGATCTTTCAAGTCTATTTAAGACCGATCCAAGATATTCAGTGAAAACTTGATATATTTTAATAGACGACGATTTGTGTATGGGTTCGTGCGTCTGTGTTTTTAATACTTTATAAGTTTAAATTGCTATTAAAGTAATAGTTGTATCGATTGATTGGTTAATAGTCAGGCCTACTCTCTCGTTTTCTATTCAGAATTCAAGAGGAGAGATTCAATTCCACTAAAGGTTTCAAATCTAGCTGTTATCCAAATTGGCAATTTGACAAAACGGGTCGTTGAATAACCTCTGTTAAATACTCTAATTACTTTCTACTGGAACATTACCTAAAATAATATTGTAAATATTATATAATAGAAGCAGAACTTTTTGTAGGACATCCCATGTCCCTATCACTTCATGTCTATCCCCATATGGAGTGTTTTTTCCATTTCTTATGTACAAGGATGTATTTTATGGAATTTCTACTCCCACTTTAAAAACTCGTTTTTAGGAACTTCAATACATGCTTGGAGTAAAATAAAATTTGCTACTTTTTAGAACTTAGTTAAAGTTAAATCATCGTGCTCAAGAATATAAACATTTGAGCCATGCTTTCGTCTTTCGTACCGATTTGTCAGTCCCTACGGATAGATAATAAGGAAACGCAGCTTTGAAATGGTATTACCTCACTGAGCTCGTAAAATGTGCGAATCTTCGGTAATTTTCCTCAAAAGCATTTCGACTTTCTTTACCGAAAATTTCCTTGCGTTCTCGTAAACCATGCCCTTGGCCCTTCTAAAACAGACCTCTTTACGCGTAATTGAATAATTACACCTTTGGTACGTATATTCTCGTAATGTACTATACAGATACTGATAATGTTCCTAATGTGTTAATGAATAATGTTAATACGGTTTCACATATAGTTGTCTTCACTTCATAAAAGCTGTGGTTTTTATGTATAATATGATCATGGTTGTATCTTGTACAGGTAGACGATCACTCCTCTATTAGCGAAGCGAGTGTGCCGCGGCAGCGGCCGGCGAAGCGCCATAATCGATATTTTTTATTGATAATTATTTCAAAAATTTTATGCGAATAGTTAATTATGCCTTACGATGGTTGATTTGTAATTATGCGTTAATAATTAGATATGCATAAAATTTTATGCCAAAATCAATTATACGCCGCCTGGCTAGCTACCACCGTCTTACCTAAATTTGTCGCCATAATAACAATGTTTTAAGCATTGTTGTGTTCCGGCAATCAGAGGTAAGATAGCGAGTTCCTCAGTTGTTGAGGATTACAGGTGAAGCTCGCTTCCACCTTTGGTCTTATCGTCACTTACCATCAGGTGAGATGAAGGTCAAGAGCTTACCTGTCGTGTATGTAAAAAAAAAACGTAAGTATATTTCCGATTCCGATTCCATTTTGCTAATTCATATTATGCTTGAAAATTTTATGCAAACAGATAGGAACCATAATTTTTGAATTAAATAAACACAAATAGGTTCAATCACAATTATATTTCATTTCAATATTTGTTTTAAAACTATTAGTAGGTATCTCCATCCACAGCTGTGTCTCTATAAAAGCCATTTGGCAGCGCAATTGACTTAGAAGATATTTATGTGTATATCTTCAACACTATTTCCCCAATTTAGCACTATCATGGAGGACCTAAATTGCTTAGATGTCTTATTGTCAACGACTTTGAATAGCTTTTTTGTTACAACTTCAGTAATGTTATATACGATTATATGAATGCGAGTATTTAAGGTTTTGATAATTTTCTAAGACTTTCTAAATTAAGATTCTTGTTGTATTTTTTGCACACATGAAGTGATTGTATGTAATTCAATCACCCTTATTAAACACTGTGAATGGGATATAATTTAAGAGACATTTCACGATGTATTCATTCTCAATCACATCCTCAATACTTTTCCTTTTTTTGGTTTTCAAGCGATAAGCAACGACTTGACAAATGTTTAAAAATTGGATTCTAACCATCTGGATTTTGTTAGCTATTACACAAAAGCATACCATCGTCATCAAACTATTCGATTAAAAACATAGCTACCGACGAGTATACGTTAACTTATACACCTCCTTTTTTACTTCCCGACGTATGCCCCGGGATAAAAGGAAAATTGGTTGCAATACAGATCATACCTATTTGATAAAATCACAATTTCCTGTTTTATTTCCTTAGCCAACTGATCTTATGGGTATTCATTTTGTACTAAACGGTATGGATACTTTTGATAATTGTTCTTCTTTTATGTGGGGCACATTATTCAATCACATAATTCAAAGAAATAGATTATAAAATTTCTCAAAATCATAGTCCATTATTTTTTAATTTCACAATACAGATAAAATTGTGTTTAATAATAAAAACGGTGCGTGGAAAGAGTGTGCAATTGTTCAGTTTGTGTGGATCTTCGCTTGTGTCTGAACATTTTATCAACACTCAAAGAATATTTTAACTAATAACAAAATAGTAACAAATTAATTGCGGAATATTTCTGTTAATAAAGGTCTAATTAAGTTCTAAGAAACTCTTAACGCGATCCATCAACACTGTGTCAACTACGCTACCTATGCTATATAACTCCCTCAAACAAGAACAACCAGTGAGAAACGTTTCTAATGCTCCATCTTACACACATAATTATGTGTAAATTACGTGCGTAAGCACGTAATTTATATAATATAACGTAATGATGGAAAAATCTTCAAAGAACTGAAAAATAATACAATAATACTGCTGCAATGCTGGTTTCAGAAGTGGAATAGCCACCAGCGATGGCCACGCGCGCACGCTTGAAATTTCAAGAGATACCAAACATCGTTTCAGTCTATGCAGTTCAAACGCGCGCGTGCGTCGATGCGCGCGCAATACGTCTGCCCGGCGTGCCGGCGGCCGGCGCCATTGGCCAGCGCGTCTCAACCGAAAAGGGTACAGCGCGAGATTTCGACATTTCTCCAGACATCCTAGCCATTCCAATTTTTAATATTTATTTCTCACAGTTTTGCCTCCATGTTGACCATTATGCACAACTGACATTGCAAATAAATGCGTTTCCTAGCGACGCGGTTCACGCGCGTTCTGTTGAAGATGCGCTGGACAACGGCAAAATCAGACAGCAATTCGCCGGTCGTGCGACCGCGTACGGTCTGCGCTAGCCAACGGCGCCCGCGGCCAGCCCAGCTCTCTAAACTACACTAATAGCACCGTAGCGAAGGCAGAGAAGTTAAAACATAAATTTTGCCTGAAGGCACACATCTCTATGTAATAATTTAAGTTTTTTTTTTCGAGCCTCTGAAGGAGGACTCTTTACCTTCCCATGCGGGAGAAGGAGGTGGTGAATCCCTTATTGGATACCCACCAGCCGGCCGGGGGTTATGTCGAACTCCTACCGACTAAACACCACCTTGCTTTAGGCCTCTTACGGGCTTTGGTAAAGCATAACCTGAATGGATAATTTAAGTCCGTCCTCTGCACATATATACGTCGGCTGGACTGCTGGGTACAGGCCTTCCTCATGGAGAAACACACGAGGAGTATAGGCCGTAGCACCACCACGCTGGTTCACGCCACGCCAATGCGGGTTGGTTGGTAGAAACGGTAGCAATAGCGACCGGAACCAATGGATTAACGTGTTTTCCGAAGCACGGAGAAGTTCGAGATCACACATCCAAGCTACCTTCCCCAAAGCCTGGACATGGCGAAGGTAGCTTTGTTTTCGATATCGAAAGCCAAAGCGTACTAACCATTACGCTACCGAGCTCCTCTAAGTAAGTAAGTACATAGTGAGGTTTTATTGAACCTGATACAAGCGGGAATAGACGGGTGTAGTTCCATTTTCTCAGCACGGCTATAATTCACCTTAAACTCGCCTTAAACTATCACTTGTCATCTTTTTCAAGTATATCCATCCATCAGCCCACCGTCGTCCACTACTGAACATAGGCCTCCCCCAATGATCTCCATAACGACCGGTCCAGCGACTTCCTGTGACCTTCACCAGGTCGTCGGTCCACCTTGATGGGGGCCTCCCTACTTTGCGTCTCCCAGTACGTGGTCGCCACTCGAGAACCTTTCCGCCCCAACGGCCGTCAGTTCTACGATCAATGCCCACTGCCACTTAAGGTTCGCTATTCTGTGGGCTATGTCGGTGACCTTGGTTCTCTTGCGGATCTCCTCGTTTCTGATTCGATCACGCAGAGAAACGTAGGTTTCAAGTATATAATATAAAATGTAAAAAATCCCTGACCAACAAAAATATATAAACAAAAGGGGTCTGCTAAGTGCCTTCTTATGACCTTGTTTTTAGAGCGGTCCTCCGACGAGACAACGATTTTTTGTTTATATATTTTTTTGACCAGGGGTTTTTAAATTTTATTTTTTATTCTATATTATTTTATATGATGAACAAGTTATGACCTTTTATTTGATGCCCAACACGGGTATATATGTAAATAACACACACAAAACACACACTTCAAACTTATAACATCCCTCTTTTTGCGTTGGGGGATAATAACACCAACACACAAGAAGAGTGTCTATTCCTGTCTTTTTCATATTACTTAATGGCAGAAAATGTTTAATCCCATTACAGATTATTATTGCATGTTCGTTGAAAACGAACACATCGCAAGCAACGAAGACACATGTCAATGTCAAGGTCGAATTTAGTTACGATCGTCCTTTATTTGTCTTGAGGTAGACAGAGGGGCGGAGGTGCTCTATCGACTGATCCTGTTCATTAACGTCACATTCCTCGTCTAACTCCCAGTCATTGGAATTCGCCTTGGCGTGATTATCGCTTTTCAATTCAAGGTTCTTACGATCAAACATTTTCGCGATTTAGGAAAATCAATAAATTTTTCCCAATGTTCATTTTCCTCTATCAAAGGAATATTATAATGCTGCTGAATCTGATTCTGCCTATAGTAACTTTTAAAAAATTCTAGTATTTCGCCAAAACAAATAAATATTTTTTATAAATAATAATGCATTAAAATAATGTTTTAATAATGATACTTAAGATACTTCTCTGAAAAATGTATGCTGACTCTGGTTCGCTGACATGATAGTATTTAGGGTTGATAATGATTTAGGCGTTGGTAATTTGTAATACATACATATTATCACGCCTCTACTCCGAAGGGGTAGGCCCATATTTTGCCAGGTATGTTAGGTCCCATGTAACAGGTGGCCAGTCTGTTTCCATGCAGCGGGCACAATGTGAGGCAAACAATATTCACAATGAACTGTACATAAGTTTTATTCAAACTCAGTGGTACAGGCGGTGGAATCGAACCCGCGTTTCCCGCGGCCTGTCGAACGAGTAATGCCCCGTCCGTCCCAACTAGGCTGCCGCTACCTTTTTTCAATTAAATCTCTACCTTAAATTAAAAAGTAAATTATTTAGGTATAGTTATAACGATAATATATAATGTACCTAATAATGTGTATGTTATTTATTGATGCATTTTTTTTTTTTTTTACTTTACATACATATTAAGATTCCAATAAATTACAAGCACTATACGCGTGACTCATAATAGTAGTTGGTATAAAAAGCACAATAAACATACCTTAAAATATTTATTTTTATGACATCTATACATATAATAAAACTGTAGGGTTCGAATGTTTGTACATAGAAAAAAATGCTTAAAATCAAGTCGGGATATGTAAAAAGAGGGAAAATACCAAAAAACTTTTGTTTGTACGGCCTAATCTCCGAAATGGTTGGACCGATTTCATCGAAATTTTGCATGATGATACCTTATATCCCTGGTCAACATCTTAGGTACTTTTTATTACGGAAAATTATAGAGTTCCCATGGGATAGTTAAAAAACCAGTAACCCCGGATGAAGTCGCGGGCAAAAGCTAGTATTTATATGTTTCCTGTTCTAAAACCTTTCAGTGTGACCCTAAATACATTTATATGTGTGAAATCAATTATAGGGAAAGGCTGTCCGTTGTTGGATAGGTATGATTAATGAACTTTTTATGATAGGAGCCTGGCCAGAAGCCAACTATACATTGATAATAGCGGTTTCAACGATATTTACGAACAACGAATAGTGTAGTTTCAATTCAATTGCATTTTCTTTAAAACTATTTATTTTAACGTATTTTGTACATTTTATGTGATTGTTCTTCTGTGAACAAGGTCTACGAGAAGCCAACTTTCCCAAAAGATGCCTATTCAATCTCACATTAAATACCTGTGATTCCATTCCATTTTACATAATATTGTCAAGCACAGAAACCTTTAAGCAATGATAATTTATCTTATATTTATACGAGCAAATAAGCAAATCAGAATTGTATGCAAACCAGAATTACGCTGAATTATCTTTGGCACTACATCAGAGCACAATTTCCCCGCATAGTCCAAGTTACAAACTGTGTTCGCAAATGAGATAAATCTCGTCACCGTGGCTGTAACTGAGGCAAACCTACATTTGTACCTACACGACATTGTGATTTCACAGAAAACCAAACCCTAAGGAGACAATTCCATTCGGCAAGATTGCGAGACTTTTAATTTGCAAAGAAAAATCTTTAGTAGTTTCACACTGAGACACGAATTAATGACGAAAGGATTATAAAAATTAGTATTCCGAGGTGGTCTCTGAAATAGCAGCTTATTATGGCACACGTTTTAGGTTAACTTTCAGTGAATTTCATTATATACCTAATGCCTAATTGTTCCCCAGTGACTCTTGTTATTAGTAACAGTGTTACGTTCCATTTTACGTATTACGTATTCGACAATCAACTCTCTCATTATATAAATGAGAACACGGGTAAGTCTAATTATTGTGATAGAGTTCGAGATTATGTAGGCGGTTCTTCATAGATTTAACTTTGTTATAATAAACGAAAATTCGACAAATCGGACGTTGGAGCATATCATGCGAATTGTGGGTGTTAACATGTCGGTTATATATTATAATATGTTATGAGTTTGTAATTATCTTCCGTACAGATGATATTTTTTATATTGTTATTATTATAGGTTAACTACGAGGTGAATTTCTAAGGATTATTTCAAATCTGATTTGGGAGATTATCCAATAACGGACTAAATTATATTAAGCCACTTCTGTACTACTACCTTTCCTGAGGTATCCGAACCGTGTTCATGGTAATTCTTGAGGACATTCGATTTCCATGAAGCAAATTTCAGGAGAGAAAAATTATAATGAGGTTCATTTGACGCTTCTGAGCGATTTAAAGTTAATAACAAGAAAAAGTTTCTTATACTTATCCCATCGCAAACTACAACAGAGAAAGAAAAGAACTTCACTGCTAAACCTCTCGAATTTGAAGCTGTTGCGGACAAATAAATAAAACGCAAACTGAAAGTTATTTCTCGCGAACATTTTGAAAACCGTAAATACAATTTCATAACAGCGAGAAGTATTGGGAGCAACAATTTTCCAGTTCGTCGAAATAACGCGTCTAGCGATACTCCGCAGCGCGAGAACACTGCAATTCTATAAAAGAATTTCCATACAACAATCCTGGAAACCGCATATTTGAGTTTGACACACCATTTGAACAAACAAATTTTTATCAGTAAACGTTGGCTCTTTTAGATTACAAATAAATGAGAATAAATGTTGAAAATCTCTAACATAGGGTAAGACTACATTCAGTTCTATCTCTTACCACGATCATGATCATCATCCTAGCGTTCAAACGGACCCAGGGTCCGCTCTCTTACTTCGGCTTTTCCACTTTGCCCGGTCTTCGGCATCCTTGTTGGTGAGGTTGTTGTTGTATCACTTACCACGATACGTGTACATAAATATTCTATGTCATCTTGCGAGGTTGTCAATTCATTAAAAATAACCCTGTATAAGTAAATCATTAGTTTACTGTGATATTGTCTCAAGTCGAAAGTCTTCAACCAGTACTACTAGCCCACCAGTTCAATGTCGCTCAGCGCGCTATGGAACGAGCTAAGTTCGGAGTATCTCTGAAAGACCGCATCAAGAATGATGTGATCCGACAGAGAACTAAATTCACCGATATAGCCTACGAGATTAGCAAACTGAAGTGGTAGTGGGCTGGTTAGTTTAGTCGTAGATCTGACGACCGTTTGGGGTCGTTAAGTTCTCGAGTGGAGACCGCGACTCAGTAAACGTAGTGCAGGACGCCCTGTGACAAGATGGGATGATAATATTCGTAGGCCTGTGTTCAGCAGTAGACGAGCATAGGTTGATGGTGATTTTGTTAGATTACCGACCCAGATTGAGACAATACCTGTCAGGTCTAATGTGAAATTCATTAATGTATTTCATAGACAGTGAAGTAGATCGCTTTAAGAGCACTGGAGTGACGCTGACGCGGCGAGTCGACTTGAAAGCGATCTGGCGTCTTGTTCGAGGGTCATTAATGCCACATTGTCATATTGCCAAGTCTTTTATTTGGGCCTACATTTATTATTTATATCTACCAATATAATGTGTTACGTTTATGATAATAGAGAACAACAAAAGTAATGATGGATAATTATGCTCTGTAAGTGACTATGATATGAAGCAGACTTTGAAAGTACAAAATTATATTTAAAAATATGAATTCGTAAACTACATTAAACTAAATCGGAATGCTCGGGTGATAATAACAGACAATCCTTTAAAGATTAAGGAGCACGGTGGCGCAGTGATTACTCTTAAGATTTTGATATCGAAAACAATGCTACCTTCGCCATGGTCAGCCTTGGATGACTGATCAAAACATTCGGAAGGCACGTTAACCCGTTGGCACCGGTCGCCATTGCAACCGTTTCTACCCACCAACTCGCATTGGGCCAGCGTGGTGGTGTTTCTCCATGAGGAACGCCTGTGCTCAGCAATGGGACGTATAAAGGCTGAGAACGAGGGCGATAAAGATTTTGTTTTGAGCCTATAAACATGACCATACCTTATCGACACTTCTGGCAAGTTATTGGATTAAGTTGTAGTCATAATATGCAAAACATTCACGTCTTCCGTAAAATCTGACAGTTTTAAGGACTTCTAATCTAATATATACATATAACTCAAAGGTGACTGACTGACAGTTATTTCCTCTAATTTAATTGATTTTCAATATTGACGATAGGAATTCGAATAGTCGCAACTACGTAAGTGAGGTCCGGATAATCAAATTTCCCTTATAGCATTAACTTGTGTTGTCGTTGGGTCGAGTTGGGCCAATAGGGTTGTCAATAGTTGTCAGTGGTTGTAAAGGTAAAATTTGTATGTGTTAGGGGAAACAGGGTGATGCACTATGGAGGAGAGACAACTTCCCACTCCTCCGTAGGCCCCAACAGGCGATAGCGCAGCGGGTGTCAAGGGCTTACCGCTCAGTATGTTTTTTGACAGCCCTGGCGTGTACCCCTCCTTGGGAGTACGAGGCGGAGGTCCTATCCGCGGTCTACAACTGGACCGCGGAGAGGAAAGCCAGGGGCGACCCATACTGCCCCACCACCAACCCATGGTCTTACCTGCCTTACGGCATACATACCGAATCACGGGAGAGCGCGGGGTACTTGCGAATGCTCTTTCCCACACCGCACTTGTTCTGTGCTCCCTACAAATTCTATTTCCATCCCTATTGTTGCCACCTCTCCCCCTTCTGGGGCGTGACAGCGACACAGTCACAGGACTTCGCGTCGGGCTGCTCTTCTGCTGATACCCGATCAATCGAAAGCGTGCCTATTGGTGTGCCAGGAGTGCGCGAACTCGCGTAACGCGTTCCAATTGTTGCGGCTGCAAATGAGGTCCTGGTGATATATGGGGCCAGACTCCACTGTTTGCACAAGATCCAACATTTTCGTTCTTGCGTCCGGATACAGCGAACACTCCCAGAGTGCATGGTCTCGGCTCTCGTCAACGTCCTCTCCACAGGGACACAGTGCTGATTCGCACAGCGTAAGCTTGTGTAAGCGCTGTCTGAAGCAACCATGTCCTGTGAGTAACTGGGAAATGACGTAATCTGGTTCCACCCAGTCGTAAGATAGCCTCCGTGCAATATCGAGGAAAAAGCTGTATAAATCGCGACCGTCTTCACTCGCGTCCCATCGCTCCTGCCAATTGGAAACGATATCCCCTATAACGGACCGTCTGAGTCTCCGTCGCTCCCTGGGGGCCAGCTGGACACTCTCCTCCGCAATTCTTCCTGCACGAAGAACTTACAGGTCGGCAGGGAAAACGCCGGCAAGCACGGGAAGCGCCGCGGTACTGCACGTCCTGTAAGCCTTCGTTAATAGAATCAGCGCCGGTCTTTGCGTACTAAGTAACGCTCGCTTAACCACGGCTGCAGCGTAGGTTAAAACTGCCACGTAGGTCCCTGCAAACAGGACCCGTAGGGCTGGAAACCTTACCCCCCACTTCGACGCAGAAACTCTCGAAACCTTGCCGAAGCTCATGGAGGCGCTCCTGCCAATCAGCTTCACATGCGGCGCGTAGGACCTAGCATCGTCGAGGGTGACGCCTAAAACTCTCGCCTCGACCCATACTGCCCCGTAGAGCGTGAGGCGGTGCGGCGGGAAGCGAAGGATCGTCTTCTACAGTCATGGAAGGACGACCTCGCTCTCGCCGTCTACGGACGCCGTCCGCTGGACGCTCTCGCCCCGGTCTTGGACCAGTGGCTGGAGCGGCGTCACGGGGCAGTGTCCTTCCGGATGGTGCAGGTGCTGACGGGCCATGGTTGTTTTGGCTCGTATTTGCACCGCATCCGCCGGGAAGACTCTCCTCGCTGCCATGACTGCGGCGCTGCGGAGGACACGGTGGACCACACTCTCGTGGTGTGCCACAGGTGGGCTCCCCAGCGCGCCAGCCTTATCTCTGAGGTTGGCCGCGATCTCTCCCTGCCCAGCGTAGTGGAGGCTGCTATGCTGGATAGGGAGACGGCGTGGTCGACCTTCTCGCTTTTTTGCGAGGAGGTGATGGCAGCGAAGGAGACCGGCAGAGCGCGCACGTGAGGACGACCCTCACGCTAGCGCGCTCGGGGCGAGGAGGGGGAGGAGACGTCGAAATACGAGACGTCTCCCTCCTCTCCGTGGAGACAGCCGGCCGGCTGACGGAGCGGCGGCTTCGTCGTCGGCATTGCACACGGCGCCTCCACTGCCGGGCGGCGATGGCTCAACTCTCTCGGCTATCGTCGCGCCCCCTCCCAGCGCCGGGAGGGGTGATTAGGGGGGCTCCGCCGGGGAGGCTGACTGGGTAAACCTTGGGTACCGGTCTCCTCTCCACTCCGCGGATAGGAGAGTCGCTGTGGTTTTAGTGAGTATGCCCCCTGGTTTCCCCCGATTGGCGTTTCTGCGTAAAGCATTTCCACAGTGTCATAAAAAAAGGGGAAACAGGGTGTGTTTTGACTTAGCACATAGACATGCATATAATTACAACTAGGTAAAAGCACCGCAAAAGCAACCTACTGCCATAATGCGCGCTTCACCAAGCAGTGACTGCACATGTGCTCAGCGTGACGGGTGGTGAGCCCATCGCCGCTATAAGCTATTGGATGGTTGTGCAGTTCTAATCCCATTTATTGCCTTTTACGACACCCAAGGAAAGAGATGGGTTGGTAGTATTCTTTTAATAAGCCACACCACTCTGTCCTTCAGACATCAGTGATATGAGAAAGTTTTCAATAGAATTATATATTTTGTGATACAGACATAACAATGATTGTTTATTAGAATTATTTTGTCACATTTTCAACCTACAAAACACTAGGCCTTTTGGACATACCCAATGGTTTAAGAATTTATAGATTTTTTTATTTATTTCACTTTCCTCGATAAGTAATTTATGTCAAATGCACCATTAAGTCAATGTGAGTTTACATTCTTCAATAAAATTATACTCCCTAAGCTTCTACGATTTTAGAATGTAAATTGCGAATTTTCAGCAGGAAACTGGTTCATTGGAAACGATAAATTCCAAATATATCCAGAAAAAGGCGTTAAAGGGAATGGAATATTCGCGTGTTTACTACGAACTTCCTATTTTCCTTTGTCCGTTAACTTTAAAAATGTCGTGGCAAAAAAGTTTTATCTTAACTTTTACTTGTAATTACGCTCACTAAGACGAGAGACAATTGAATAATGAGATAATAAATAGCTCTACATCTTCATTAAGATAATAGCAAAAAAAAGGCTTTATTTATCCTTCCATTCAGTAACAAGATATGAAATGAAACAATTATTATAAAAGATATAAATTCGACCAATTTTTGCCACGTTGTTAAAACAACGAATAAATTGAATGCTAATGTGTTTTTTTTATCCCACAATTATACAATTATTGCAGGAATGAGTATTTAATACTCGATAAATAAGTAACTATTTACTAAAATGTACTTATTTACTATATACAAATACATACACCTTTCTGACTTTCTCCCACGGGGATAGGCGAAATTACTTCTTTCCACTTGCTACAATCCTTACATATTTCTTTCGCTTCATTCACTCTCATCACAAACCTCATAGATGCTCGGCGATTTCGGCAATTACATATGGGCAATTAGGAACGCAAGAAGGCAAGGGTAACCCCTATTATAAACTAATGTATTAAAATACTGACCCAACCACATATACAGACCTATTTTTAATGAATCAACAACCTCGTATAACTAGGTAGCTAACATCAGAAATAACATAATTTACATAATACTCAACGACTTTTCATTATTTGACATATTATACTTTCATACAAAAATAAATATCAATTTCTGAATGTTGTTAGCTCTGTGCGAATCGCGCGCGTGTGCGTCGCGCGTCGCGCGCGTCGTATTCATATAAACAGATATAAACGGAACATAGACTACTAATACCACGACAGTACATTATAAAATCATTTTGAATTAATGTACTGAGTTATGGTAAAACTCATAGAATAAATGTTGTAATTTACGATCTTAGCTACCTTGCCTTGTGAGGATGTCGATTCATTAGAAATAACCCTGTAAAGGCGACAAATGCCACAATAATTTAAAACATTTTAAATGTCTTTTCTTTTATGTAATATATAGTCCACATTACATGCCGTGGCAACCTTTAATTAAGATGGCACTTAGATTAAGTTAATTTTATGTAATTTTTATGTGAATCATTGTATCACTGTGTTTCTTGTTGGTTGTCCTAATAAATAAATAAAAAAAGACGTGTGGTACTCGGGGACTGCCGCGGTAAAGCTATTGCATAGCATTTTGTATCAACTTATGCAATTATAATTTTATTTATTTATTTTATTCATGCAGTATTTCTTTTTCTTTGATATTAATTCAAGTTACACTTTTTGAGCGTGGTGACCGATAAGAAAACAAATTATATAAACTGTTGGTAGTTTGCATATACATTATTTCGATCGGATCACTTATAAGTAAATTAAATCATAAAATAATTATCTAAAATAAATGTTAATAAACTAATTAATAAAATAACAAAACTCATAATAAACAATGTGTAATAGTTAGCTTATAAATAAAACCAAAGTGGCGTCTTTGTTAAAATTAGTTCTTTGTTGTATCACTAGATGGCGTCACCTGTCCTTTAAACTCTCATAAACTTATATGGTCAAACCGATGTTAATTAAAATTTGTATTCGCCTTGGACACGGTGTTTCATTTTGGTAACCACCTTGGGTTTTAACATGCACGGCCTTCAAGCCACACCTCCTTGCGCATCGGAGTGGGGAGCGTGAGGTCTTTTCGTTACGGAATTTCTGGATTCGGTCCCCGCGCTCAAGGCCCGCGATAGAAGCTATGCAACAGCTTAAAAATCTCAATCGGTATTATTGTCTCTTTTTTATATTACTTTTCATATCTGCATTAAAGTTTCAAACAAATACTTTCAATTTCAATATTATTCAGTAATATTTCTCATTGGCGTCACGTAGTCTTCCACAGGTTTTGTCCTTTATTCATTTACCCGCTACGCATTCAGCGCACGTCGCCTGAACTCCAATAAGAATACGTGGTTTGTTTGTGTGCATAATTCTGTCATATTGTAGAATTAACTTAATTAAAAATGATCTCTATCCTCCATTATTTATATCTTATTTTTGCTTGTTGAAACTATTACATTTGTATCTTTGACGCTTGGCTGAGTTGTGACCCTGACTATCAATTTCATTAAACTAAGGGTGGGAACTAATCCCAGCGCGAGCGGTGGTAGTTATTTCTTTGACAAATACAAACATTTATGCTCCAGTGGACGATTATTTATTATTATTTGTGGAAGTCGGGGCTGTTTCGCATCACTGCGACCTAACAAGATCTATTGTGACCAGCCTCCTATGTAAGTTCTTTTTAAGGCCCTACAGTAGCTCCATCAACTGGGCACTGTCTAAGAAAGATAAGATGTTCCCAGTTTGGATTGTTTTTATTTCATATGGGTCAAAAGTGTGTTTCCCCAGGTGTCTGCTTCTTTTGTGAATCAGCGGTTCACAATAGCACAAGAGGTGCATTGGTGTTTCACGCTCTTGTTCGCAGAATCTGCAAGTGTCAGTGTCCTTTAGCTTCATGTTGTAAAGGTATCTGTTTAACTTGCAGTGGCCAGTCAAAGTCCTAATCATCGCAATGGACGATAATATGATTTTATTACTTACTTTTTATTTTTACAACTGATTATTATGCATATTATGCGTACATACTTCAGCATATAATAGGTTGGGGAAAAAGTTTCTTCGCATTTTTTAAGAAAATTCAAAACATTTTTTAATATAGTTTATTTACATTTAACTAAAGTATGTAGGTACCATTTTGTTCGATAACTTTTTGCCATCTTGTAGGTAGGGACATGATCCCATTGCTATAGAAATTTTGGGACTTATGGTCAAAATACCACGACAAGTGGTTTTGGCAGTCCTCTCGTGATGTTAACCTGACACTGCCTAAAGAATTCTGAAGAGACCGAAACAGGTGGAAATCTGAAGGTGCAAGGTCAGGACTATACGGCGGATGCATTAACACCTCCCAGCCAAGCTCTCTTAATTTTTGCTGAGTGGCTAAAGATGTGTGAGGTCTAGCGTTATCATGATGAAAAACCACACCCCTTCTGTTGATTAATTCCGGCCGCTTTCTCTCAACTTCTTGCTTTAATCTCATCAGTTGTTCGCAGTAGCGTTCAGAATCGATGGTCCTGCCTGGTGGTAACAGCTCATAATGAATAATGCCCTTCCAATCCCACCACACACACAGCATCACCTTGTTGCGAGTTAATCCGGGTTTCGCCACAGTCTGTGAAGCCTGACCGGCCATTGACCACGACCTTTTTCGCACGTTCTTGTCGTACGTGATCCACTTTTCATTACCAGTTATCAGCTTCTTCAAAAATGGTTCGGTTTCATTACGTCGAAATAAAGAATCACAAATGAGTACACGGTTCATTAGGTTTCTTTCAGTTAGCTCGTGAGGTACCCAAATGTCGAGCTTTTTTGTGTACCCAGTTTTTTTCAAATGCGCCAAAACTATTTGTGGTCAATTCCCAGTTCTTCAGCTACGTCGTAACTACTGACATGCCGATCTTGCTCCACTTTTTCAAAAATGGCATCCATTTTATCTGTAATAGGGCGACCAGAGCGACGTGCATCTTTGACATCAAAATTTCCGGATTGAAAACGCTTAAACCAAATTTGTGCTACTCTCACAGACACTGCACTAGGTCCATAAACATCGCAAAATTTTTTTCGCGGCTTGCGTTGCATTTTTACCTTTTTTGTAGTAAAATTTTAAAATGTATCGATATTCTTCATTAGATTCACTCATCTTGGCGGTACGAAAAACAAATGAAAATCACACATTTTCCTAATTTGAATTTGGAATTTTGTTCTTTAAAATTTAAACTTTCAATGATACCAAAACCAGCCAGATACAAATAGTATAGCCAAAAGGATTTTATTACAAGTTTATACATACTATAATGCGAAAAGACTTTTTCCCCAACCCCAACCTCCCCGACCAATTTACATACACGCACATGCTACAGTGATGTGAGTTTTGACATAGAAAGAAGATAGAAAAAAAATTATAACTATTTATTTCGTTCACAACCTACTGTATACGTCCTTCAGCTGGGCACAAGCCTTCCTCATGACACACACACACACTGAAGAGTTTATACTCTTCATGTGTTTTTTCAACACCACCACGTTGGCCCAATGCGGGTTGACGGGCAGAAACGGTTGCATTAGCGAACGGGACAAATGGCTTAACGTGCCGTCCGAAGCCAAGAAGTTCGAGATCACACAGTTTTGGTCACCCATCCAAGACCTGGCCATGGCGAAGGTAGCCTTGCTTTCGATATCAAAAGTCGAAGCGTACTAACCAATACACCACCGAGCACCTCGATTAATAATTTATCTCAATAATAATCACTTCCATTATAAATCTTTAGAAGCAGAAAACCAATCTAGATTAAAGTAAACGTTCAATCACACTTATGACAAAGATAAATGATGGATTCAGCTTAAATCAAAATTAGATCAAGTTCCGTTGGACTGTAAAACTGTTACTTATTTATCTACGAGTGGAAATATCACATTATGTCAAGTCATGATTTCCATTACACGAGTTACTGGAAACAAATGGAAGGACCAATCTAAAACGATGACGCCACATTTTGTTATTGAAATAATTTATATGGCTACCTTCGTTGTAAGGTTGCAGGTTTACCCCCCATGACTCCCTTGGGGACGTTTTGGGAAGTATTTTTATGGGGAAACATTATTACCATAAGAATGTATGGAGAAGATGGGAACCCGAGGCAATTTTTAAACATTCCCAACACATTTTTTATTACAGTACTTACACTTAGACGTAACAAAATAATTACAAACTTCAAGAATAATATTATCAATATTATTTTAAAACTTGTTAGTCGTATCTTATGTTTTCGTAGTAAAGCTTATTACAGCCTTCTTTACTAGTTCACAAATATCTGGAGCTCGCAGACGTAGCGTTTCGTGAGTTTTGAGAGAACGCTTAGTTTTGTTATTATCTTATTTATACCCATCACATAAAAGATATTTATTATCTTCTATAATAATATGATGGGTATCTGTATGGAGGACGAAATCTTGATCCGAATGCTTTGTACGAAAAACTCACGTAGTGATAATAGCTTTGTAGCTTTGTAATCAGACAAAAACGGGCCTTGAAGACCCGCAAGGTGCAATATTTTATTTAGCCTTTTTTTAATAAATGACCTTACATTTTATCCAAATTAGTTCATTAAAATCAATTTCCAAAGTTTGATACTAAAAATTTAAATTGGTAACATTAGTTAGGTAACTAAACTATTTGCATCAAATTCTCTAGCGACATAATAATTCTCAAATGCACATGTACGTACGGATAATTAATATGCATGCAATCATTTCCGAGCGTAAAGGAGCCGCCACCTCATATTTGCTCCCGAGTTCAAATCCGCTTGAGGTTTGCAGATTCGGCAATCCAAAGGATTACGTTCTACCCCTACATTTATTAATATTATCCATGAGTTTTATTAAAATACTGTTCGTATAGTACGGTACACACACTACATGGACTAACAAGCTTATTGTATTGGTTTATACCTACACAAGGAATAAAAATATTCGGTTAGCTTTTTCCTCCTCTTGTTACAACTTCTAATGATGGTCACATCAACCTCATATTGGCATCATTATTTGGCACAGTTACAAGATACAAATAATGACATTTGTTACAAAATACCTCATATGTGTGAATACTTACATTAATTTATATCGCTATAACAACTAGGCTCAACATGTAAATTAAATTTTTGGAATACTATATGAAAGCAAGACACATTGTTTAATTAAAGTAAATAAAATAAGTACATTATTGTTGGCTAAATATTAACAAATGCGCTGAGAAATAATAAATAATTACAAGTGTATGTTGTTAGCAAGGACACTTAATTTATATTGATTATCAACAAAACTTTATCCCAGAGATGTTACTATGCGCATATCTTCTGATATGCTGTCCCCATGTAACAGAGGGTGACACTGTTGCCATGTACCAGGCACAGTGTGAGGCAAGCGACGCTCACTATAAACTATTGCTGTAGATGTACTTGCTGCAAGCGCTCGCGGTAATGAACTTAAACATAACTATATACTTTATTTTGTGAGATTATGTAAAATATACAATGTTGACGGTTTTAAGTGCCAAGCTTGACCTATGCAATAAAAGTATTTTTGATGTTGATATATCTTTTTGTATTTAAGTTTAATAAAGTGGTACAGACGGTGTAGATCGAACAAACCTCTTGCATGAATAGTGCCACTCCCAACTCGGCTATCGCTTCCAAATCAGTTGTATAAATATTAATATAATCTTTCATAAAGCAATATAAAGAGTAAAACGAGAAACAACATTGTAAATGTGTCAATTTAGCAGGGAGCCCGACAATTGGTTTATCCCTGTCATATCCGATCCGAAGCCCAACTTATACAGACTCAACAAAAACGTGATGCGAATATAAAGCATCATTGCAGAACCGTTTCTAAGGACACCCATATACGACACTATTTCGTTGGTCTACAATTTGGTCTCTTTGTTAAGGATTACACAGACGGGAGCCTTACCGGTATACCCTTATCCATGACCCAAAATCAAGAAGTAACAAACCATTCATTGAAAGAATTCAAACATTCATTTGTCTTACATATATAACATATTTCGTCCGATATGTTGAAGTTCCTTTCTAACAGGGGACGAGTATGCCATAAGCTGGTTACATTACCTATAAGCCTACCTATTTTCATTATAAACAATCCTTAAGTTTTGTTCAAGTCAATGGTACAGGTGGCCTCGTGCACCGTATTCTCAACTGAGATATCGCTGCCAAACATTTGTCAGTGTAAATTAATTTCAGAAAATAATTTTCGTATTATTCGTTTGCAACTGTCTCGGGGAAATTGGAGGCAAGCTAATTTGTTTTGGGTACGGTTGAAGTAAGGGTAATTTTTTGGCACCTGAACATCGGTCACGGCTAGGCGACACAATTCGTCTTCGTTAACGACAAGCCTACGTATTTTCGCCACGAAGAGCCCACATTCGTCACCAGAAAATACTGCTTGTATCCTATGGTTAGGGTTGTCATCCGAACATATCCGTATCCGTAGTGTATGTATGCACCTTATGTATATTACACCTACCTTTTCTTTAATTCTATCTCTGCCCAAAAGTTGCCTGGAAGATATTGCTATTAGCTATAAGACCACCTGTGTTGCATTGTATTTTTTTCTTCACTATATTTCTGTGTTTTTATTAGTTGCAATAAAGAATTTTATCTATCTATCTATATCTGTCATGATTCCAGAACAATTTGAAAGACTTTTAAGAAAGTTTTATAAATTAGCGAAAGTGTATGGGCATAAGATTATTGGGGGAGGCCTATGCCCAGCAGTGTGGACGACTTTAGGCTGATAGATGAATGGATGGGCGTAATTGGCAATCTTCCTAAGTGGCTCATCTCAGAGAATAAAACACTAAAAATACCCTCATTTTCGCCTTTATGATTATAGTAGTTACTGTTGAATTTTGGAAACCTTTATGAATAAAGATATAAAGTCTATTATTCAGATGGGGCACTGCGAAAATGGAAAGCACTTTCTATGAAATATTGCTGACTTTGACAACAGGATAAGTAGCTGCATTACTTAGGCCCGGGGCGATAAATTGTGAGTTGATGGATGACAGTGAATGATATGGATATAATTTAGTCAGCAGGTAATAAAGACATTTCATTATGAGCGTAATAAGGAAATTTCGTCTTCATCTTAATGATTACTTATGTTAATTTATGTATTTTAGTCCCTTATCATTGAGGACTTAAGAAATATGAAATTATAATTTTATAGCTTTATAAACTTTGAGGGAGTGTTTGATTAACATTATTATATTCAAGAGAGCTTCTATGTATCAAAGTAAGCAATTTCTTTAAATAATTTAGATTGTTCTTCGCATATCGAAATTAAGCAAGTAGGTACAAGTGCCTTTCAGTATTTATGAATGCTCTGATAGGTAAAATATAATATTCGCTAGAACCATATTATAATATTTACCACATAGTACTTAACGAAAATTACCTTTGCTTTACCTGTTTCCTTTCATGTTCTAATTAACTGATATATAAACACGAACTTGAGATAACTCGACAAATTTCACAAATCAGCAAGTTTCTAATCAACTTAAAACCTCCGCATTATAATTATACCACACCTATATACTAACAAAATACCTGTATATTAGGTCCTTACCTATGAAATTGTCGTTTTGTATGGAGATTTTGGGGAATTCTGCATTTTCCATACTAAAATTTTTTCAGTTTTCTTCACAACGACAAATCCAAAGATAATATGGCATCTATCATTAGACAAGCTTTAGTAATATGTGTAATATCACATTTCATAAAAATTATTTATCGTTTTTAAGTGAATGCAAATAAAATGCTGTATTCGGGAGGCACGTAAAAAGAGTTGTCTCTCCAAGAGTGTCCAATTTTAACACAGTTAAACTTACAACAAATTATCAAAACAAATCAAAAAAGCTCAAAAATATAGTCTTTTTTTAGACGAGGTAATTATTTTTTAGGAATACTCTAAATCTTAATAGTTACAGACAAAATACTAAGAGAGAAAAAAAACACCAATTTCATAGGTAAGGACCCAATAATTACAGTATTTTAATTTAGCTATCATTAATTAAAATTGAATGATTTATTTTAAAACTGAAAAAAATTATTATACGGAAATTCCAGTGAAATTATATAATATAAGTTATCTGTACCTCTAGTGTAAGTTTTCGTTTTCACTGTAAAAAAACTCAATTTTTTAGTTGCGTTATGAATGTCAATTTCTATGGGAAACGTGAAAAGCGCCCCTAGCGGAAAGTAGTTGAAATCACGTTTCCCATAGAAATTGACATTTACAATGAAAACTAACACTAGGGTACTGATATGTTACTATATTAGTTAATAAAGAGATTTTGACCTTGCGAAACACTCCTTGCATAATCCTCGTTGAATGACTCTCCATCCTCTAGCTAATAATGGATCAGGGGAAATTCGACACCATCCAATAATGCGTTCAATATGAAATACAATAATTCAATTATGAACAAATTATTAGCTTAGCTAGAGACTGCCTGTCTCTAGCTAAGGCTTGCTTCAATTTGTCTACGAAAATCGTTGACAAAGCGGCATTTTTATCACATCAACGCATGCACGATTTTTTATAAAACCGTTGTAACAGGGTTCACAATCTTTAAATATGAAGTCGACACTCAAATCTCTTGTTAGACAACATTTTGTGTGTTAAAAACAAGAAAATATGATCGGCACAAAATACGAATTTAGCGTGTTCAGTTAACACAATTTGACGGCGCTCTGTTGCGCTAATTTGCGCAACGGATTTTACGAGTCTCTGGGGTCATAATTGGATTAGCGACTTGACAAAATCCTTCCGGGGGTAAGAAAAAGGTCAGACCAGGCTTGTAACACAGATTCGTACTCAACATCTTATTATTCGCAATCTAAAACAACGGTAGGTACAAAGATTTAATATGAAACGCCTGTCTAACGTACGATAATCTCAATTTTACTATTTCTGAAACCAATATTTATGATAATGAAAAAACCTATTCCCATATCATATTCGATAATAATCTCTATTCCAATATTCAGAAGTTGAAATTGTTGACATACACCTTCGTTGGCCACCGCCTGCGGATAATTGCCCTGTCAGAATACTCAGCTACATTTGCATTCCATTTGCAAATTCTTCCATTTTACGGGGGTCGACAGTCGGGCGTGGTGGCTTTTTGATTTCATAATTTTACATACATAATGTTCAAACAAATAACCAACATCATGTAGATTTTCTCACTCGTGCCAAACAATACGTGATAATGTTTTTAAGTAAAAGGCCGGCTTTACTCTCGAGAAGGTACGGCAACAATTTGGATGAAAGTAGCTCCAAATCATAAAATAAATTGGTGTAAGATTTTTCATACAAAGAATGTCAAAAAGGACTCCTTTATTTAGCGTAATGTCTTCTTTCAATTCCAAAATATGAAATAATAAATATTAAATATCTACTTTGTCAGAAGAACGTAATGGCTCACGCAATGCTGTCAATGATTTTAAAAACACAATAGAGACGCAGTTAGGCAGATTCCTCTCATTCAAAACTCTTCGACCCAATTTTCACGCAAAACAGCCCTTACGTTATTTCTCATTGTTGTTAAAAAATGTAAGGGAAAAACGGCAGAGACAGAAATGTTTTAAGTGAATATAAAGAACCACGTCTTAGCGTTTCCGCGATCACAATGGCTTTTGCTAACGGCCCCTTTAAATATATTTGCTATTAAATTCCTATGTCGAGACGCGAATACAGGAGCAGTTGAAATAGGCTTGAAAATTCAATATTTTTTCTTATAAGAGCTCATCTTTTGAATACACAAATACCTATAATAATGTTTCAGACATCTTTGAGGTGCTTCAAGTGCGGTGCTCCTGATTTTTATACTTTATGATTGGTTCAAAGCATTGCAATTTTAATTAAAAGGAAAAGGTTTGCAATGAGTACTATTTACATAAAATGAATATAAAAAAGATTGGTATATATACTTTATAGTGATCTACAATTGTTAATGATAGCTCAGGTGGGTAAATGGGTCAGTAAATGTTGGAACTCCAAAATCAACCAAAAACTTTTTCCGAACGATCTGTGAAAGCCATTTACCTACCTTTAGTCTAGTTTTAAACATTTTCGTTTCCCATAAATTTTTTCTCGAATACGTTCAGCCGTTACTGAGATAATCAGAGTGATGGATGGATAGTCGTGGAAACGTGACCAAATTTAGCCCAAAATTCTTATAATTCAGACATGAAACTGTTAAATTTTGAGCATTCATATGGTCAGCCATGATTAACATGCTAATTTATTCATTCCGAAAAGTTCCAGAGTAAATGATTCAGCATTTAGCAGGAATTTAATTCAGTTCTCACAGAGATACTTACAACTTCACACAAAACTTTTCAACCAATACAGTTACATGTGTTTGAATTACGAATAATCTAAAAAAATCAATAACCTATATAAAAAGCATTTAAAGCTATTTTTGCAAAAGGACTTATATACCTACTGGTTACCATCAGATGACATTGAGTCATTTTCTGTTTTTTTTAATATCGGTATGTGTACAGTCGAGTTCATTAATATGTACGCACTTTTAAGCTTCAAGAATATATTATCGTTTCAAAAGTTCTAAATATTATGACATCTATTTATAAGCATCAATAAATTGTGGTCACTATTTAGATTCATTAATAAGTGATTAATTTTTGACAATAACATGTATACAGCCAAAGGCACATTATTATATGAACAACTTTAAGACCATATACCTGAACAGCAGTGCAAGCATAGAACTTCGACAGTTGCCATATTTGATCGACAAAAGCATCCGTCCTTTTCACTCTTAAGGGTTATCTGTCAAATTTATCGAATTTTTCCACAATTGTCGATCTTAGACGTCAAATTTGGCTTATCGAAAGTTCTATGCTCGTCGCGCTGTATCAAAATCATAAACAAATACCTATAATAATGTTTCAGACATCTTTGAGGTGCTTCAAGTGCGGTGCTCCTGATTTTTATACTTTATGATTGGTTCAAAGCATTGCAATTTTAATTAAAAGGAAAAGGTTTGCAATGAGTACTATTTACATAAAATGAATATAAAAAAGATTGGTATATATACTTTATAGTGATCTACAATTGTTAATGATAGCTCAGGTGGGTAAATGGGTCAGTAAATGTTGGAAATATAGGAAACCGGAGAAAAACACTGCTCCCGAAAGTTAGATCTATACGGTGGCAACTGACTTTTATTAATTTATACATGTAAAAAAAATTTAAAGGTAAAAATACAGTAAAGACACAGTGTGCGAACTCTTTTCTTCGGCTGTGATATTAGTAAAATAAACTGTTTAAATGTTTTTGGTTCTGAACAAGTTTCAATAAATCCGCTCCGGCAAATTTAATCTTTTTTCATTGTATTTTCTACATTTTGCGACCGTGACTCTTTGAACAGGCGACTTAGGTACTTGTGCAAACTAAGAGATGATCTGTGGCTAAGGTTCAGGAATGAGTATTAAGGAATGCTTGTACAGAAGGGCAGGGAGAGAAACTCTTATTTAAAGATAGGCGACGTTGTTCTAATGGAGACTGATGAAAATCGTGTGAAGTGGCCTCTAGGACGTATTTTAGAGATTTTTACCGGCGAAGACGGAAAAGCAAGAGTAGCGAGAGTGCGCACAGCTGATGGAGAGTACTCGAGGGCATATCAGCGGTTATACCCCCTAGAAAGAAAGAAAGAAAGAAAGAAAGAAAAACATTTATTGACCACAGGCACAAGCAAGACGCAAAATACACAAACAATCACATATAAGGTCAACTAGGACCCGACCTCAGCATATGCTGCATCAGGCGAAGCTGATACTCTCGCGCTGGTATTCTGGCCGGGCCTACATACATACATATTATATTACAAAATAAAAATATACTTAAATTCACTATACAGTACAACAGAAACAACAAATAGAACAAATATATTAATAAATAGAACACAAAAGAAAAACAAGTTATGAATAATAATTATATAAGAAAAAAAAATGTGAGTGAAATGCATTACACTAGTATTTCAATGCAAACTACTGAAGAAAAAAAAATTCTACTGTTAACGTGTGGCTCAAAAGGTCCTGCAACCAGAGCCGTAAAGCTGAAGTGCAAGCCAAGAAGAAGTGCAAGAAGTGCAAGCCGGTTTCGCGCATCTACTCATCGAAAAAGAATTTGGTTTTTGGGCTTGCGCCCAAAGGTGGGAGGATGTTGCGAACTCTTTTCTTCGGCTGTCATCTTATTAAAGTAAACTGTGACGGACAGTATATAGGTGCGAGGTTTGGTTCTGCAAAAATACCTGTTTCATCCATACACGGACCGTACCTACCTACTGCTGGCCGGGCGGTCGATAATCTTATATATCTATCGAATATGGTTCAACGACTATCATATCAATATAAAATAGTAAAAAACAGCCAGATTCCAATATCACCTTTGCAATCTTTAGATTTCATTTTTAGGGAGACTTGTTAACATCAAGGCGACACAAGCTTTTAGGACCGTTTTTACTCACTTCACACTCTTGTGTCTAGCAGATTGAAATTGGTTATCAATTTGTTTTTTTTGTTAGGATAATTTTATTCTATTTGCGTGTCATCTAGAATGAGCTTGTTGAGTCCATGTATTTTATACATAAAATATGCTTAGAATGCCTTAAAAACAATTCTGTGCTTAAACGAGAATAATATTAAAATATAAATATTAAACCCTCTCTTCTATGTTGGATCATTGGAATAAAATTAATATAGCGATAGAATCGTGAAATTGATGATAAAAGCTTCTTTAAATCTGTTTTATTTTTAGTAGAGACAAATACAGACACAAACAGATTAAACCTAAAATACATATTAGGACGAATCTGTATGCCCTTGCTAATTTATCGCCAGTTACAGTGTACAGATTCACGCTCTGATAGATCATGTTGACGCCGTTATGCCATGCATATGATAGGGCAATTTACTACTCATATCGATGCCAGTACCTAAATAAACATGAATTTAATATTGCAACCCGTTATCAGGGTTCTTTAACATGCGTTTCCCATCATAATAGAAAACACGTTAAAAAACTATGTTTGATACAAATTCGTCACCATTCATATAGTAGGTCCTTCGGACATAATGACGATGAAAGAAGTTAAAAAATATTGCACGGAGAAAGTTGGGCCTAAATTGAGAGGAAGAGCAAGAAACTATGAATTATGAGTAAATATATTTCAGTTAAATCCGTCACTGACAGAGTGATAATAAAAATGAACTACTTTGTTTCAAAGCCACTCCAAAATCAACCAAAAACTTTTTCCGAACGATCTGTGAAAGCCATTTACCTACCTTTAGTCTAGTTTTAAACATTTTCGTTTCCCATAAATTTTTTCTCGAATACGTTCAGCCGTTACTGAGATAATCAGAGTGATGGATGGATAGTCGTGGAAACGTGACCAAATTTAGCCCAAAATTCTTATAATTCAGACATGAAACTGTTAAATTTTGAGCATTCATATGGTCAGCCATGATTAACATGCTAATTTATTCATTCCGAAAAGTTCCAGAGTAAATGATTCAGCATTTAGCAGGAATTTAATTCAGTTCTCACAGAGATACTTACAACTTCACACAAAACTTTTCAACCAATACAGTTACATGTGTTTGAATTACGAATAATCTAAAAAAATCAATAACCTATATAAAAAGCATTTAAAGCTATTTTTGCAAAAGGACTTATATACCTACTGGTTACCATCAGATGACATTGAGTCATTTTCTGTTTTTTTTAATATCGGTATGTGTACAGTCGAGTTCATTAATATGTACGCACTTTTAAGCTTCAAGAATATATTATCGTTTCAAAAGTTCTAAATATTATGACATCTATTTATAAGCATCAATAAATTGTGGTCACTATTTAGATTCATTAATAAGTGATTAATTTTTGACAATAACATGTATACAGCCAAAGGCACATTATTATATGAACAACTTTAAGACCATATACCTGAACAGCAGTGCAAGCATAGAACTTCGACAGTTGCCATATTTGATCGACAAAAGCATCCGTCCTTTTCACTCTTAAGGGTTATCTGTCAAATTTATCGAATTTTTCCACAATTGTCGATCTTAGACGTCAAATTTGGCTTATCGAAAGTTCTATGCTCGTCGCGCTGTATCAAAATCATAAATATTTACGCACACATTATTAGAATAATATCTGAAAATGTTTAAGTAATTCAATTTCAACTTTGTTTCTACGCGAAAAAGATGATTTTATTAGCAAAAAATTGCATGGTCAAAGAGTTTTTATTCTCCTTAGTTCGTTGTATTTTTTTGATTTTTTTACACTGGCTAGTAACGTTTTAACGTATTTTTTTTAAACAACAGTAACTGATCTGTATGTCTCAAAAAATTCTTGATCCGACATCAAAATTATAATTAATTGAATGTGATGGACACTACTGTCATTACTATAACAATGTAAACTAGATCTTATAGTTCGAGAATATAATTGACTTTCCCATGCATATAGAGATAATTAAAAAGGTTAGCCTGCCCAGATATTATTAAATGTGTAAACAGCTAATATATTTTTGTTAAAAATGGTATCACAAATTATTGTGTAATGCACAGCGCAATACTGTTGGATCTTTCACATGAGGTCATATTTTTGATCAATAGGTATAATATTTGGAATCCTTGACAGTGCCAATATATTAATGAACTCTGTACTGGTACTGTACTGTATATATTAATGATACGGTACTGTACTGTATATATTAATGATACGGTACTGTACTGTATATATTAATGATATCGGTAGAGAGACGGTTGTGTGCATTTGTTTGAGTAATATTAATACGGGTATGTAATGTACCTAACAAACGCGATAGGAGTAAGTGGTGATGGATTATAAATGTAGATAACTAAATTAAAATCTTACGAGACAGAAGTACAGCCAATGAAACATTATGGTCCAAAACTTAATTTAGGAAACTATTAATCACAAGGTACAGGAACAAGCCGTAGCTCAACTGGGGTTTGTCTGAAGTTACTGTACCAATAATATTCAGCAGTCGGAATATATGATTTATACCTACTTCCATTCATTTAACGTTTACAATTGATGAGATATCAGTAAATAAAAATATATTAATTTTAGATTTTATTTTTATAACATCTCGGACAATAATACAGTTATTCAAAATCATCTTCATTTTTACTTAAGAAAGCACTGAACTAGGTAATACTGATATTACACTTGATCACAACATGATCTACCCACAAAGTAAAATTCACTATACATTTTAATACGCAAACGTAAAGACAAGATATTAAAAATTTTACTTCTAAGTTGTAGGCGCAAATGTAGTTGTAGTCACATTAGCTATCGTAGAATTACTAATCGTAGAACTGTTAATAACTTTATCAAACTGAAGCAAAATTATGAGATAAGTCACTAAAAGTCCAATAAACTTAAATGGCAAAGATATATCTATTTGAAGCATTCGTAAAAGAGAAAAAGAAAGGTCTCTTGCTTCGGTCAAAGACAGCAGAGCCCGCGCTGCACTCCGTCCAGACTTATCTGAAAATTAAAATACACTTTCATCAGTTTTATCATGCTCTGGCAATGCTAAAAGCTGTGAAAATCTTGTTAGTAAGCCCTCGGAAGGTTTAATATCACAATCATTTTTAGCACCCTTCTTTTAAGCCTTTTACATGATGAAATTTTGCTGTAGCCTTTCAATAGTCTGAAAACTAGAGGCAGTAGCAGCAATAGATACATCTATTGTTTGCGAACACCCTCAAGGTGTTATTTAAGACTATCCAAGGACTGACCATGGCAAAAGTCGCTTTGTATTCAATATTGAAAGACAAAGCTTACAAACCACTACGCTAACGATTCAATATTAATTAACAGTTTTATTAAAAAAGGCGCCATAATTAGTTTCATAAAAATTTCCATAAGCCTGAGATTACTTAATCAAAAACACTACATAAATTATGCGGCTGATAATTTATATGAACAATATAATTACCAGCTGTTTCTCCCCTAATGAATTTGTTATTACAGTGATTTTAATAGACTACACCCGCCTCAGAACGAAATTAAAACAGATTATTACATTAGACTTAGTTATTATGACTTGTGGGTTTTTAATTAAAGTAAATTAATGTTTCAATTTACAGGCTTGTATTTGGTAAAAAAGCAGAAGCGTAAATTAGGGGAGGCATATGAGCAACAGTGGACTAATATGGGTCAATGACGCAGTGGCGTGGTGAGTCTGTGGACTAAAACTGTAGTCATAGGTTCAAACCGGGGAACGCGATCATTTGAACCCAATTTTTGTATGGCTTAATGTGGTCTTAAGGAACACAGTGCTCCTTGGACTCTGCCGACCCCTTTGGGGATTACAGGCGTGATTGTATGTATGTATTATGAGAGTGAGTGACTCATTATGAGTAAGGTATTTTTTTTTCAATTATTCTTCTACCAAGTTCTGAAGTATATACAGGGTTGTAGGTATATTTAAGTGGTTCCAACTTTTACATTTAAAAGTAAAATAAGTATTGCTTGCACTTAAAGAATAGTTCCGCAAAGCACATTCCCGAAGCTGATTGGTTGGATGCAACGTCAAGCAACCCGTATCATTGCGACTTAGGGGTGCATATACTTCTAGAATTGATGCCTTTACAAATAACGTGATATCGCTGCCTAAGCGCATTTTGCCGCACGGTAGCTGCAAAGCTAGTTTTACCCTTATTCTGCTAGAATGGAAAACATCAAACAGCTAGTTTTTTTCAGCACACACTAAGAAGTTCGGTCGTTCATTCCTTTGCCTTTTCATTCATTAGTTGTGGCTATTGAATATTTTTGTGTACTTCGAATCATTGAGCTTTTCCAATTCCTTCAAATTAAGTTTTTTTTTCGAACTAAACAATATTAAAGTCAATATTGACAAATACGAAAATATCCATGTACTTATCGAGAGTTTCCATTTTACTCTGTTGTGCCAATCTTTATCCATATCTGCTCTATTCAGCATTCAGACATTTATTCCTCTCACATTTATAACATTGCTAGCAAAAATCCTCTGACATGAACTAAAATATTGACCGCCTAGAATAATGGTAGTCCGTAAAACATCGTGAATATTTAATACTTTACATAAGAGATAGATTTTGTATAGCATCAAAAATAGATGGCAATTTATGTACCTTGTTGAATTTAATATCAAAGCAAATGTCATGATGTGCCTAGGAATAGAAAATTGTGACACAGTACTAAAGCGATGAGCTTCTTCTGATGCCGACTGCACCTTAGTTTTAAAACCATCTGTATGATTCAACAAAGATATCTCATCATCTGGTGCGTTTATAGGCACTAAGGGAAATCAATTATGTCTCGTCTTTAACAGGATAGTGTCTGTGTAAGTCCATGGATTATGGCAAAAAAATGATTTTGGCTTTAATTAGAACATAACATAACGTATCATCACGCCTCTTTCCCCGAAGGGGTAGGCAGAGATGTTAAATACCAACATTTCGCCAGATATGTTAGGTCCCCTATAACAGGTGGCGAGCCTGTTGCCATGCACTGAGCACAATGTGAGACAAGCGATATTCGCAATGAACTGTACATAAGTTTTATTCAAACTCAGTGTACAGGCGGTGGGATCGAACCCGCGTTTCCCGCGGCGTCTCAAGCGAGTAGTGCCCCGCCCGTCCCAACTCGGCTACAGCTGCCTCTATTATTTGAATTTTGAATAACTCTCGTCAAAAACTACAACGTACGAAACTACAACTTTTACTACTTCATTCCTACTTCCTCGCGAACTAAGACTACCAGGGCTCAAATCCTAATCCTTGATTTAGCAGTCCAGGGTGAATTCGCACCCAATCATCTAGCCCCATTTTAAGCAACTAATGTTGCTTGTGTTACGGATACCAGATAACGGATAAATACATATAAATACTCAGAAAATATACAATATATATAGACATCCAATACTGGAGAACAAATGCCTGGATTCATCACACAAATATTTGCCCCCACCGGAGATCGAACCCAGAACCTCTCGAGATGGCGACCCCTTGAGACCGGCGCGGGCGTACAGACCACTCGACCACGGAGGACGTCAACAGGTGATATTAATCAACTGTTGATAAAGATCATCAAACGATTTGATTTTCCGGTCACATTCCGTAGAGTCTGCTGGTCTTCGACCCATCACACCTGTTCCAATAGAGATTCTCAAATTATCAGTCCATGTTGCCTTCATTTTATTTAGTGATACACTGTAAACTACTAATACAACAGTCATAGGCATTTAGAAGTAGCTTATGTTATATGTATGATACTGACCAGTTTCGTTACTATTATTGCTAGCAATCAGTGTGCAATCCCGAATAAAATTGAATAAATTTAATTAATGTTCGGGACCAAGTTACAAAGATTCGGATTTCAAGGTTTATTCAATGGCGGTTTTCTTAGTTGAGCTTATGTGTTCAATTTTGCCAGTGACATTTTATATGAGGGTACATTAATATATTTTAGGAGGTTCAAAGGAGGCACCTTTTTTGGTAGCGGTTACCTAATCATCCGTTCCAGAATATAGAATAGCTAGTATAACATAGAACCGCTTAAATGTTCTGTCATGATTAAATTCATTTATTATTTATCTACACTCATGTTAAAATGTTCAAATTATGAACTCAGACTCGAACTCATAATGACATACTTTTTAACACATGATAAAAACGAAAATTTTAAAATGGAAACTGTAAAATAATTACCATTATGCAACAGGTTGGACTCATTATGCTTACTTATTTTTCTTAAAAACGCACAAAACTATGGCAAATGTTTTCCAGACAGCCAACAATGTTTTCTTTGAATAATAAGTGTAGATAAAGTAATAAATGTAACTGCACATAACTCGGTATTAAATAACATAAATTATGTGACAGTTACATAAACTACTATTATGAGATTTATGACGTAAGTATACACATAAAAAACCTCATCTTCTGAATTTTTTTGGTATTGCAACAATATGAACTTACCCAGTTTATTCTCGTAAAGTCTTGAAGCCAGAACTTCCCTCAAACGTCGGACCTCATTGTGTACCTTA
Organism: Parapoynx stratiotata; assembly: GCA_910589355.1. Classification (NCBI taxonomy): domain Eukaryota; kingdom Metazoa; phylum Arthropoda; class Insecta; order Lepidoptera; family Crambidae; genus Parapoynx; species Parapoynx stratiotata. The sequence continues at coordinate 8,242,461 of OU342473.1, forward strand.
TCACCGAACGTGCATGGTGAGAATAGGGGCAGCATCTCTACAGCTGTCATCCCCATATCGGAGATAATGTTTAGAAATGGATTCTATAAACAAACAAATATGGCTTCAAATAGCCGTGATATAAGGTTATTGATTTTATTTGAAAAAAAACAGCTTTATAGACTTCATAGATATGACATATGTCAGGCAAGTTCTTGGTCTTCATCTCACCTGAGATCATTCAGCTTACCTCATTTTTAATGATACTCGATGATAGTTGATAGCAAAAGTTCAGTGCGATGCCAAAAGTTGTTATTAGCACCACAAGTAACTGTAATAATACCAAATTAATTGAAGGCTTCAACTTTTACATATTTATGTATAATCAAATGATATTCAAAACTAATGAAAAATGTCAAACCAATGATAATAAATATGAAGATGGATTGCATTTGTTTGTCCTCTTTGACCAATATTTTTTAGTTCTGTTCAAAATGAAGCAGTACACAGAATATAAAAAGGGTACTTTTGAATATGTTTTGAAAAAAATTTATTAATAGAGCCAAAGAACCCAAAACAACAAACACCAAATTAGAATTTTTAACTGTGTGTACTCGCATCACGCCAATACTATTATCTCAGGAACAGAAGACATATTATCTAGTATTTTGTTATATTATAAATATTATAATCTATAGGTTTATTTATCTCGATTTCACCAGGTTAGAAATCCTTCATAAATACATATAATCACGACTATTAACCCCTAAGGGTTAGTCAAAGACTAAGCAAAAGCACCGCAAAAGCAGTCAATTGCCAACGTTCGCGCTTTTCCAAGCTATGACTGGGTGACTGCACACAGCGTGACAGATGGTGAGCCCGTCGTCGCTATAGGCTATTGGATAGTTGTGCAGTTCTAGGTCCATTAGTCGCCTTTTACGACACCCAAGGGAAGAGTAATGCTGGTAGTATTCTTTTAATGGGCCGCTACCACACGGCTAGGAGCTAATTAAGGTTAGACATCATATTTGAACAAAATCTTTTATCAAATAAATCAACTTATAAAACTTCTATAGCAATCACCCACACGCCACTTTGGAAACCCGTTGAAAACATTTATAACAAAATAAAGTAAATGCTGCGAGTAAATGTTGGGTACCTTATTTTTTATTGCTCTATTACCTGCCATTTTATTGCGTCAACCAATAAATCGTAAGTTTTTATAGCAATATAGTACATATCCATCAATTTATTCATTTCACAATTCGTGTTGTTCTTGTGCTTGAAAAATGGTAGCTCTTCGATTCGGGGCCGAGCTATATTTTTGCCAGTGGATAAGGATGACTCCACGTAATAAATTATTAAGCGCAACCTTGGAATAAGCAGACTGAGAAGGTGGCCATAGTAAAACAATTCGATTGTATGGATTAAGCTTAGTGGAATTATCGTCATAAAAACTCCATCCAAACGTTTGAAATTATCGCATATAATGTGGAAAATAACAACGTATGCACTAAATAACACCATTAAGACTGCATTACGAACAGAAGCTGATGTGGTTTTTGGTCTACAACCCATTTCAACATCGAATTTGTTAAGCTGACAATAATATATCTTCATTCGTTTCCACGCTATGAAACTGAATACAATGCAGAACGAGTACTCGATAAAGCTTAGATTCATCACAAAACCCATCTTATTATTTCGATCAGTTAAATAAATAAGATATACTGCAATAAACAAGGAGTATGTAATGGCTAGTGTCGTCGAGAAATATTTCCATTTAAACAACAAAAGAGGCAGCCTGTTCAATCCGAGAGAGGCTTCCAGAAAAATGTAAAACTTAGAGATATTATCGATAAAGGACTTCTCATTTTGTTTAAAAAGTGTATTAACTTTCACACTGGGAGACGTCATGTCTATAGCGAAACTTTCACTAGAATATAATTTCTAATTTTAATAGCCATTACAGGGAATTAATATTTTCTGTGTAGCAATTTTGTATATTGAATTAATTAATTCAAATGAATGTTTATCTACAAAGCTATAGAATATGACAATATGTCAAACGAATTATTAATAATGTAATCGTGTTAAAGCAATTACTTTGAATATTATCTTAATATTTTTATTGTCTTAATATTGTCTTAATATAATTGCTGTGTATTAGATTAATATAAACATAATAGATTACAAAGCATAATAGATTACAAAAAATCGCATTATGTCGTTATTCAATAACTTCGCGACTTCTTACAAATGTCTCTTTGTATTTGCGCGTTTTTAATTAAAAATATAACAAACAATTTATCATCCCCTCGGCGGTCACCGCGAACACAGGTGTTCGCAAGTAATAGATGTTTCTATTGTGTCTCGTTGTCTGACTGTTGACTAGTTACCAAACTTCATCCTTAACGTATTTATTCAAGTATTTGCGTTACATGAATATAATGTTTTCCTTGTATTCGAACATAATATAACATATAGAACTTAATTTTATTTTATTTTATTTATGTAATATTTTAGAGTACTTACATTTGTAATGGAAAATGTGGTAAGCTGCAGAATATATAGCTCAGATATTTTTTTATTTTTTCATCTAAATCTCCAATGACGTAGTTTATGACATTTTTTTAAAAAGAAATACAATGTAAAGGGAGGATAGAAACTTGCTGAGTTTCTTGCCCGTTCTTCTCAGAACAAGGCCTCCTGGTAGTTTTGTGAACGGATGGCGTAGTTTATCGCTTTAACAAAAATTTGTAAAATGCTTTTGACGTTCATAAACATGTGCTAAGACGCATCTAAATTGAATAAACGATATTGAATTTTGAATTTAATAGACGGCAAAATTCACATCATGAATTCTCGATTAGACTTTTTACCTGTACACATTGTCCAAAGAATTCATTCGAATTTATCCTTTTATTAAAATATTTTAAGTAAAGCTGTTTTAACAACCATTACATTAGGTGGAACCGAAATGTTCATAATGCAGATAGGCCTAACTTAAATCTATGTCATTTCATAGCGTGTAATAATGTGCGTACATAACTTTGTCCATATCTTGATCACTTACGTTCACGTGCCTACTTCTTACATATGTATGTACTTCTTGTTTGTCTGTACGTCATGTTATTTCTTACATGGAAATTCAACTATTTCCAACGACACGTGTCTTGCTGCATCTCGTTTATAAAAATGCAGTGCATCCTAATGCAAAAAAAATGAAAAAAGATATGTTGTATTTGTGTTATACATAGAAGGCTATGGTGATTATCCGTAATATGTACACTTTATATCGAACTCTGTAGCAAGTTTCAAGAAAAAGGAATAAGAGTGAAAGTACACTAAAACTTACATATTCCCTCATTTAAATGATGTATTTTCCAAACAAACATTAGAATTTCATTAAATTCCGATAGTCTGAAATTTATATTAGTATAAGTACGAGCCACCATTTGTCTTGCTTACTCAATCAAATTATATATCAAATTAATTACAAGCCGACGTGATACTACATAGTAATGTTTAACAAAATTAAATATTGTTTTAGTGGTTAATATATTAATATATGTTTGCGAGCGCCAATAACGATGAGTAACATATTTTTCACGAATCTTGTAATCACGAATATTGTAACATATTTTTGGTATCGCTATAGGTAACGACCAGTGAGCTTTTAAGAACTACTTCAAAATCGGTGGAAAATGTATTTTATTATCAAACAACTATTTGTCCATTAGCTACTCTCACCACTTATTTACGTGAAATATATTAACACATCAAGGAGCAGGCAAAAGTGTTAAAAGTCATATATTTCACTTTTTTTAAAATAATTTTTAAGTTTTAAATAATAATAATAAATATCTACAGACATTCACACCTATCAACTAGCCCCATTTTAAGCAACTAATGCTGCTGCCGCCACCAGGCATCGATCTCAGAACCTCTCAAGATAGCGACACCTTGAGACCGGCTTACAGACCACTCGACCACGGAGGTCGTCAAATTGTGGCAAAATGTGGCTTCTAATAAAAGTAAACGTATGCGTGATTAAATAATTGACCGCATCTTTTGCTGAAAATATAGATCATTCAACGGCCACATTCCGACCACTGCTGAACGTAAGCCGCCTATACTCGTAGCCACTCCATAAGATTTGTTTCTGGGATTCTTTCATTGATCCACTGTCTACACAGCTGCAGTCCTGCTCAGGTCGTCGCAGGGCGTTGTATGCTAAGCTTGTCCAAAGGTGACCTCCACTCCAAGGCACGTCTGCTTCAACTATTATCGGTTCTACGACGACGTGACCAGCCTACTGCCACTGAGTGAGCAAGTCTTTTGATCTTTTGATCAGTCCTAAACTATTACATACATATAATCACGACTATTATCCCCTAAGGGTTAGTCAGAGACTAGGCAAAAGCACCGCAAAAGCAGACCATTGCCATAGTCCGCGCTTCACCAAGCAGTGACTGCACTGAGCGTGACAGGTAAGCCCGTCGTCGCCGCTATTAAGCTATTGGTTCTGCAATTCTAAGTCCATTAGTCGCCTATTACGATACCCAAGTTAAGAAATGGGTTGGTAGTATTTCTGTCCGCTACCACACGTTACTATGTTTTGATAATATTTGAGAAAGTAGTTGGTTTAAGCTTTTAACTACAGTCAAACTGCAGTCGATTACTAAACTCTTCTTTTCAAGTGAAAGTAAAGCATAAACAATTTATGGACCTGTATGAATTATCCACTAGAATCGAGTACTACATGTCCTAACGAAGTCATTTGTCTAAGGGAAGAGGCGACTACAGTTTCAGTGCAATTTATATTTAAAGAGCCATTACTTTATTCCGAGACTCGCGCCTCATATTTCCTTGAAGATGAATGTTTGTCATGCCCTCACTGCGGCCCACGTTATTTCACTAAGAAAAGAAATATGCTATTAAAGAAGACCATTTCAGTAATGGCAGTGCGATTGTTATGCGAATATACTTAATTCTTTCTCCTTGGTTTCAAAAATACCCACAAATTTATTGTGCTGCTGTAGCGGGATTAGCGATAAAACAACACAAGTGCTTACCGAATGCGTGTATTCACTCTAATAATCACTTAATTACACTTTACTAACAGAAGACCTAGCAAAGGCCGGAGAGAAAAAGTCCCCAGAGACAAAAATCGACAAAATTACTCATTGCCTCTCGTTTCCGCGCGAACGAAGAAGCGAGAGGCAATGAGTAATTTTGTCTCCGGGGACTTTTCTATCCGGCCCGTGCTAGGCCTACTGATATTAAATTAAGGTAAAATTAATACTAAGCTGCGCACTGAGCATCAGAGCGGACCAACACACATTCTCCTTCCTACTCTCGCTCGCCGTCGGGGCGGGCGGAAACCAACGACTACTCCCGATAACGGATCAGGAGGCAACGCGCGCGATTCCAATGCCGCATAGTGCGGGAACTAAATTTAGTATCCGCTACACTGTGGAGGTCCTTGGGGCCTATGTCCAATAGTGGGCTTATCCCTGGGCTGTGGTGGTGATCATCATCGATCGTCATCAAATTATTTATACAGTGTAGGTATTACAATACAGTTGTGCACTTTAATAGTAGATTAGTAGCCAAGGGCTGTAAGGCATCAATTGCAGCCCGAGATATTTAGGCGCACGAGCGCAGCGAGGGCGCTTATAGTTCGAGGGTGCAATTGATGCTTACACCCGAGCTAACTACTCTGCTTTACATCTCGATTGTGAGGTAAGTGGAAAAAAAGGCATTACAAGAATAAATAAATTTATTTTCAAGAACTAAATTTAGCTTCGCCGTTCGATATTCAAAATTGATGAAAATCGCGAAGCGACCTCTTTTGTCACAAGAATAAATAAATTTATTTTCAAGAACTAAATTTAGCTTCGCCGTTCGATATTCAAAATTGATGAAAATAGCGAAGCGACCTCTTTTGTCATTGGGCTGAATGCATGATGTCTAGTGCCAGTAAGATGGTTAGATGTACGCGAACTTTTTGAAAGAGTTTTTTTTTTAATTACTTACCGCCCTAGGGCGTTTCTAGCTACATTATTAACCTAGGGCGGTAATTGATCACTTACAACCCGCATCTGGGGGTATTAAGGACCTACTTACCGAACATGAGAGATGTAATAGTAGATTAGTAGCCAAGGGCTGTAAGGCATCAATTGCAGCCCGAGATATTTAGGCGCACGAGCGCAGCGAGGGCGCTTATAGTTCGAGGGTGCAATTGATGCTTACACCCGAGCTAACTACTCTGCTTTACATCTCGATTGTGAGGTAAGTGGAAAAAAAGGCATTACAAGAATAAATAAATTTATTTTCAAGAACTAAATTTAGCTTTGCCGTTCGATATTCAAAATTGATGAAAATAGCAAAGCGACCTCTTTTGTCATTGGGCTGAATGCATGATGTCTAGTGCCAGTAAGATGGTTAGATGTACGCGAACTTTTTGAAAGAGTTTTTTTTTAATTACTTACCGCCCTAGGGCGTTTCTAGCTACATTATTAACCTAGGGCGGTAATTGATCACTTACAACCCGCATCTGGGGGTATTAAGGACCTACTTACCGAACATGAGAGATGTAAAAACTATTAGCTACCAAAAGAGATTTCTCTGCTATAATTTGGTCCTCAGTCATGTTTAAATTTTGTTTGTTTCGTATATTCCTTTGATACTCGTATATCCAAAAGACAAGAAAACGCTTAATGTGCGTACTTTTGCCTAGTTAATAGGTATGTATACGTATTAAGCTATTTATTTTATACTAGCTTTGGCTCGTGACTTCATCCGCGTAGAATCGTTACTTTGAGATAGTGTGATGGTATGTGGCTTATTAGCCTTCCTCAATAAATAGGCTATTCAACACTAAAAGATTTTTTTCAGATTGGAACAGTAGCTTCATTTGGTGAAATTGAAAATGTACTTCTATTATTAGAATCCAAGTTCATAGTGGCCTAAATGTGTCGTTCATTTTTCTGGGAAGCCTTATTTAAGCTTTTTAACATTCAGCCGCATGGCACCCGTTCCCATGGGAATATCGAGATAAAAGGTAGCCTATTTCCTTTCTCAGGCTCTAGACTATCTGTGTACCAAATTTCGGTTAAATTGGTTCAGACAGACAGAGTTACTTCCGCATGGATTAGTTTAACCGCGCTAAAATAACAACACAAAAAAATACTGCTTCGAAAATTATACAATAAATAAAAGGTTTTGTAATATTTTCAGAACCTTGCAGCCACACCCTAAAACGCCATACAATTCATAATTTACTTGAACCATGAAACTAGTGAAGTGCCTTTGAAGTTTCATCCGTTTTGTCCGTAAACAATTTACGAGAACACTTTGTTCTTATTTTGCAAAGCGTAAAGCTCAAATTGGTTCAAAAAACGTTTTCCTGGAAACAGATAAATAAATTACAGTACAGCGAGTGAACGGGCAACGGCATAGTTTTAAATTAAATATGAGAACGGATATTCCTATATGTAAGAGATATGTATGGCACTGCCCACGCACACCTCATCACGTACTGTGAGTTGTATTTGTTCAACAATACATATCAACTTTTGTCTTTTATTTCATTCAAATTCTTTTTTTATTTTGGACTGACTAAACATTCCTTGCAAATATGTAACTGGGTAAAGCAATGCAGACAATGTAGATAGAATTGAATACTCTAGAATATCCCATAATCATATCAGAGACTTCGATATTGAATTGTTTACAATAATCGTGACGTTACGGCACAGATAATTCATAGACCGTCAGGACCGAAGGCGATATTGACATTTAAGCAAAAACGTAATTTATAATTTAAAATTTACTGTCAGAAAAAAATAGTATTATTTTTTATGGTGATGGCTATCAGTAATTAATCATTTAGTGCATAATATAAAAAAGGGTCAACTAGCCTATTGATTTAAATGCATCGAATCAGTCGACACAATTGTGCACAAGGCAGAGTGTTCTCTTGTATTTCAATTGTAACTGAATATCAGAGTGTTTGTACAATACCTCTATTATTTACAATAAAATTTCTCTATTGCCTCCAATTTTAGCAATTTTAAAGATTATGCCCAATATTAACACCTTCGCCTAAAGTCTGTTATTACAAAATTTTTTTTAATGAAATAGTCACGACAGCTACTGTAGACAAACTTTTTCACAAAAAATACATCACTCGGTTAAAAAACATCATTCGAAAACATATACTCTTTTAGCACACAAGCAAGCAAAAGGTTGCTCCTGTGGCATAAGGTCCTAAATATGTTGACTTAGTTCCTCAATAATTCGGCGAAGCCTACAAGTCACCTCTTTAATTTTTTACAACATTAATATGTCTACTATGTTGGCTAATTTACGATGGAGATTACTAGTTATATTACTATTGTTACAAAAGCATCCAAAAAAATGCAGATATAAAAATATATTCCTCCATTTCACCTTTGCCTGTCATAGAAGAGATAGCCTTCGGGTAATAATTGGTAACGCTACACACGTAGCGAGCCCGGGTTAAGGGCTGGAGAGTCCCCTGTACACTGTTTACTATCCGCTTTACATCAAACTTAAAAGAAATAGTGTTTACATTCTACGAGTGCTTATTCAACAGAAACCGATATCGAACGGTATTTTGAACCTACATTTCAAGGAATTGCCTTATGAAATGACTCATTGCTTGTATTGTAAATGCTATATGCAAGCATGCATTTATAAAAATACGCTGAAATACATCATTCCGGTAGAACATTACAACTTGCAGACTATTGCTAAGTGCACGTGATTGATTATACAGCGTGTGGCGCAGATCGGAGGCAATTGTTATAAAATAGGTATAAGTATGATTCAAGGACCAAGTAATTTTTCATATCAAAGAAGAGGTCAAAGGTTCATTGTAAAAGCCTTTCCTGATACAAAAATACATAAAGTCTTTGGTTACCTACCTTTTTGGGAATTTATAAGAATCCCCAATAAAGTAAAAATAAGAATAAAGTCTCTTGTTATTTATGAATAATAATATGGCCCTGGTTCAATTAAACAAATTGTAGCCAGATAGCTTATAAATTCACTTAGACTACTAAGAATGAAAACATTATTATGAGAAATGTAGACATCCTCACTTCGTTACTTTGCCTTTTAGAAGTAAAGCGAATAACCGTCTCCTCAATTTATACTAAACGACGTCAATTTCGTCTAAATTCTCTTTTCCCCGTTTTATTTTATTGGCAAGATAAAAGTACATCCGAGTGCCTGATTTATTTGCTAGTCTCGTCAAAACTTGGGGTGGATTGCAATCAGTCAAATAGCCTCGCGCCCACGTAAGGCTATCAACGACCCTTGAGAAATTGAATAATACATAATTACATTTGCCCTTCCATGCTACTAAGAATTCGCTGTATAATGTGTATTCGTTCATCATTCATCATCAGGATACGTTGCATACGTCTCGTTGCTGAAATACATGAGGAGTAGAGCCACACTACATACAATGTGTTTGTCACCCGTCTTTGTACAGACCAGAAAATTTTGAAAACTTACCAACAAAGTGCCTTGTCTGATATCATAATATTACTAATGGAAAACACTTTATTGCCAACCCAACTAAAAACTCTCTTACTATTTTGAAGACCTACACTTTACTACAATATACATACGAAAATTATAGTTTTAAATGTAATTTATTCTTCTTCTTTAGGCTTATACTATGTATACAATAAGTTGCCGAGAAACCTGAGTCACTATAAAGTTCGGTACATACTTGTAACAAATTGAGTCCACAAGATTGTTCCAGCATTCCCAAGATAGACTGCAGACGGACTAAAACGTAGCGCTATTGAAAGGAAGCGAAACACAGGTTTTTGAGTAAGTGCAAGTCCCAGTTGTCCCAGTCACAGAGCTAACAAAGAAAACTTCCACTATAAAAAATAATATTTAAAAAAAACACGTTTTAGCATGCACAAAAAATTACAAAAAGAAAGCGTGGAGCGTTTATGTAATCTTACTTTTTTGGAAAAAACGCTCCACGCTTTCTTTTTGTAATTTTTAGTGTATGCTAAAAGTGGGTTTTTAGTTTTTTTAAACTATTATTTTTATTTTATACTTTTGAGTCTTCTTATTATTCAAACTTAAATAACTACTTGTAACGATTTAAGTCATGTGACTATTTTTTTCGTATTCCTGACAGCAAACCCTTTCATTTAATATCCATATATATCATGGGGGTGGATTTCAAACAGCCCGTCCGCCATCTTGGGGAGGCCGCCATATTGGATTTGTAATGACGTTTCTAAGCTAGTCATGTATTGTCATCAGAACTCAGAGCGTGTGTAAAATTTCATCCTAATCGAAGACCGGGAAGTAGGTCAAATTAAGATTCCAAATTTTGACGCAGACAACATACAAACAGTGTGAGTTAAATAAAAGCGTTTAAAAACTCATTCAATATGTAAATACTACGGCCAAATATAAATCTGAAATACTATTTAAAAATGAATCTTTTTACTTAGTATTTGTTTGAGACCATAGATGTTAAATCAACCTATGGTTTTAACCGTTCTAGACGCTTTTTACTTTTATAATTTTTGCCAATTTTTTAATTGTTTTTAAAATTAAATGGAATTGAATTAACAATGAAAACAAAAAAAGATTTAAAAAAACAAAAGCGTGAAATTTGTGGTAAATAAAGAACAAAGAAAAATATGGCAGCGGTAGCCGAGTTGGGACGGTCGGGCCAGTACTCGTTCGAGAGGCCCCGGAAATCGCGGGTTCGATCCCATTGCCTACCTACGAGTATACCACATTAGTACAGTTCATTGTGAAAATCGTTTGCCTCACCTGTTACATGGGGACTTATCATATCTAGCTAAATGTGGGTTTTAACACATATGCCTACCCCTTCAGGGATAAAGGTGTGATGATATAAGGTGTGGTATATATACATTGAATGTAAGAAAAATAAAGAATGAACATTACATAATATGTGAGATATTAGGTCCTTACCTATGAAATTGGTGTTTTGTGTGGAGATTTTGGGGATGTCTGCATTTTACATACTAACATTTTATCAGTTTTCTTCACAACGACAAATCCAGAGATAATATTGTTAGAGATAATTGACTGTATTGACCATAAAACTTTATTATCTAAATTAAGACATTATGGTGTTTCAGTAAATTCACAAAAATTAATAGAGTCATATCTGAGCGACCGAAGTCAAACAGTTGTTATTAATAAAGCTAAGTCTTCGGGGACCCCGATGTTTATGGGCGTACCTCAAGGTTCAATACTAGGACCTCTGTTATTCTTAATATAAATAAATGATTTGGCGTATTATACTAAAGATCTATGTAAAACGGTACTATTTGCAGATGATACTTCACTAATCTTTGACATTAATAGATATGAAAAAAATTGTGACGATGTTGATAGCACCGTTAGTAAAGTGATCACTTGGTTTAATAATAACAACCTATGTTTAAACGCGAGGAAAACAAAATGCATAAAGTTTTCATTACCAAATGTAAGACAAGTCGATACAATAATAAAAATTAACGAACAAGTGTTAGAGTGTGTTGATTCCACACTATTTTTAGGAATTACGCTAGATTCACGCCTCCAGTGGAATCCGCACATACTGACCTTAGCAGAAAGACTTAGCTCTGCTGCCTTTGCAGTTAAAAAAATCCGACCCTTATCTGATGTTGAAACGGCAAGACTTGTCTATTTTAGCTATTTTCATAGCGTAATGTCATACGGCTTGTTATTGTGGGGGTCAGCAGCTGATATTGAGACTATCTTTTTTTTACAAAAAAGAGCTGTACGAGCCACGGTAACACTGTAACTTAAGCCACGGGACTCACTTAGAGAATTATTCAAGGAAATTGATATATTGACTGTTGCCTCCCAAAACATCTATGAAAATATTGTATATGTTTATAAACATAACATTAAAAATAAATGTAAATACTAGAAACAGAAATAAACTCGCTATGCCTGTTTTCAGACTGCGTAAAACAAATCGGTCATTTATGGGGAAATGTATACAGTTTTATAATAAAATCCCACCAAATATAACAAAACTGCCTTTTCATAAATTTAAACCTTATATTAAAAAAACTTTAATGAAAAAAGGCAATTACAAAATTCAAGATTATCTTGAAGATAAAATGGTGTGGAAATAGTTATGTAATACTGTTATCTTATGCATGTTATTTTGATGGACTGATAGGAATTAAGAAATAATGTAAAAACATATTTAAAAGTGAAAAAATTTTTTATGATTGGCTATTTAAAAAAGTGGCTCATGACTTTCTTGCCGGGTTCTTCTCATGAAAAGCCTTACTCTCGGAATCCGGCCGCTTGTATCGATTACAACCACAGTCAACGAAGTACTTGTACTGTCCTGTGGATGTACTTGTTACAAGCGCTCGCGGTAATGAAGTTTAATACAATGGTTTAATTTAATATCGTAATTTTAAAATAATTTATAATAAACTATTTATTTGTAAAATGCATAATATTGTAAAATGTTGACGATTTTAAGTGCCGAACTTGGCCTATGAAATAAAATTATTTTTGATTTTGATTTGATTTTGAATAATATTTGGCATGTATCATTAGACAAGCTTTAGCAATATGTGTGTGAACACGCTTGATAAAAATTATTCATCGTCTTTATGTTAATGCAAATCAAATGATGTATTCGGGAGGCAGTTAAAAATAATTGTCTTTGTATAACACAATTAAACACAATTAAACTTACAAAAAATTATCAAATTAAATAATACGAGCTCAAATATATGGTCTAGTTTTAGAAGAGGCAATTATTTTATAAGAATGTTCTGAAACTTAATAGTTACGGACAAATTGCTAAGACAAACACCAAACACCAATTTCATAGGCAAGGACCCAATATTTGACAATAAATAACTTCAACCTTTATAATTCAAAACGTGTGCCTTTTCAATGGGTGAAAGGAACATACGATCGCTGAGCAACCTTGTTTGCCTGCTTACACTTCACAGTAGACACATCGCCACTAGAGAACCTTTTGGGCTCTATGGACGTCAGTGTACCTGTATTACCTGTACCTACCAAAACATTAATTATAACAAGTTTTTCCGTGTTAACAGAAAAAATGCCAAAGATAATTAATCACAATACGCCATAATACTCGCCGTAAATATAATAATAACGCGGCGTTCGTAAATTTTCGGACAATACAAGATGTCTCCAGGAACTTTGATTAATGGACACCCAATAGGAAAACGCAATTATCTTTCAAGAAAAATACTTAGGTAACCTCAATGGTGAGGATTATTTATTTTTATGAAAATTTTACGAAATATGCGCTCCACTGGGAAGTTCTTAATATACAGAATGGAAATTTTTTATGGGTCCGAGGGGAAATACCTTAAATATTTAAAATAGTTTAATTTCCATACTTTTATTTTCAAAAAAAACAAAACTGTATTCTTCGTTTTTTCAAAAAAGCTTACCGAAACCGAAACAGTTTACAATGGTATGGTGTATGCTCTTAACATTTTCTGACCATCCCTTTTTTGTCGGGAAAAATCCGGTTTACAGACAATACCTACCCAGGCAGTAGACGTGTGTGGGACTTGCTCAACTGCTCGCTGAGAACACCCACTAAAACTCCCCGATATACCTGTCCTTCCGTGGGTGCGGCCCGGTCTTCTGGAGCAATTCTCCGAGCCGTTCCCAGGGTATCCTAACTTAGACACGGTCGGGGATTTGCGCAAATGGATTTTCCGGGCATATTTGAAAAATCTATAGCAGCAGGTGGAATGCGTACGTGGTCACTTGAGGGACAGATAGAATGATGGCGCCCGTCTTCTCCTGCCCACCCGTCTACGCCGGAGATCTACCTTATTCCTAAGCTCTAGTAGTCACGTAAGACCTTTTAAAAATAAATTTAGCTACTAGTTAGTACTTAGTCTTTGAATATTAGTTTTATAAAAGAAGACAATTTAAAAATTAATTTTGCTTATTGAAAGTGATTAGTTCTAGGTAATAATAATTATAGCTTTATGTATGAAATATTAGATATAATGGATATCTTGTCCGAAATACGAGTGTAGAACTAAATATTTCTTAGAGAATTTTTATTTTTAACAATATTTGTATCGATTGGTAGATTAAAAAAGCTACTATTTATTCATGAAATTTTTAGCTGGTTAGATTCCCGATTTGGGTAAGCTTTTTTCAAATCACAGAGAAAGCAGTCTTGTTTTTTCTTTAAAATAAAAGTGCGTTTCCTTTAGAGTAATTAAGCAATTTTAAATATTTAAAGTACTTGCCCTCCAGAGCCCATAAAAATGTTCCACCCTGTATAATTTGTTATTTTTATTAGTTACTATGTACAGTCACCAGCAAAAATATGAGTATTTTCATACATTGTCATTTTGACATGGTTTAGTGCCCGAAAAACAAATAATTTAGTACCATAAGCCTTAGTCATATATTTTTGCTGGTGACTGTACCTACCCGATTACACGATATATTAATTGTTTTAACGACAACCATTCCCTACCTTTTATTTTCTTTGGCAAGGCTTCACTATTCATGGCTGTGAGAATTAGGACAGTTTTTGCTTTGCCGAAATTAATGACGCTTAAAAGCAAAAACGGTATTTGAAATTTATACGATGCTGAGGAAATAAAAGGAACAAATTACCACAATAAACATTTTTATATTGCATTTAATCTACATAAGTACTTTTCTTAACAGGAATAATATTTACTTTCAATGAAAAGAAATTCGACGAAAAATTTACTGCAGAATATCAGTTTGAAAAATGGAAAAAATAAAATATATTAAGGTTTTTACAAGGGGATTTTTGCTGATTTTTCCCTTATATATAAATATAAAGAAGGATTAGGTTTAAAGGATAATAAGCCATTAGAAATCTGCAGCGTCATAGAACAAGCAATTTCACTTCCTCTTTAAGAAGTCTTATAAAGCAGGAAAGTTTTCTTGCTGAATAAGCCCTTTAACATTGTGTAAAGTTCATAATCTGTAGGCGAGTTCATTAATGATCGTTCATTGATGACCTGGCGATTTTCTTAAAGACTAGTGTTGCCCGCAACTTCGTCCGCGGTTACTGGTTTTTTAACTATCCCACGGGAACCTTAAATTTTCCGGAAAAAAGTATCTAATCTAAGATGTTGACCAGGGATATAAGGTATCACCATGCAAAATTTCATTGAAATCGGTCCAGCTATTTCAGAGATTAGCCTGTACAAACAGATAAACAGACAGATAAACAAAAAAAAATTTAAGTATCATTTTTGGTATTTTCCCTTTTTTAATTTATTTTTTCTATGTACAGACATTCGACCTCTACAGTTCTATTATATGTATAGATAACATTTTGAAACTTAGAAGGTTATAAGAGTAACGAAATAACAAATTATCAAATATGTAATCAATGCGTTATTAATCAAAGCATCATTTAAAGAAAGTAAATATGTAAAAATTTTAAAGAAATCTAGCCGTCGGTCGTTACTGGCCTCTATACGTCCCACTACTGGGCAAAGCTGCCTGCATAAAAAAAAAGAGTATAGGTGGTAGAGTTGTTACATTTTATGATGGCGAGTAACTTCGCTCTTAACGCCTTAAGATAGAGTATGAAGTCGAATGATTTAGTCGCCTTCGTGAATTGCAATATCTATAACATCACCACGCTGACCGAATGCGGATTGGTGGGTAGAAACGATTGCAATAGCGACCGGGTCTAACAGCTTTACTTGCCTTCCGATCTCGAGAACTCGAGATCATAAAGTTTTGGTCACCCGTCCAAGCACTGGCCATGACGAAAGCTTTGATTTTAATATCGATAGCCGTGACGTAACCGTAGCAAAACTAGCCAATAACCACGAACAAGTCACGTCACTAGTATTTTAGTATCAACTTCACCAACAATAATCTCCACACCATAACTCTAGTCTCTTACAAACGGGCTTACCTATTTTAAACTCCCTAGTGCCAGAATTTTCAAATTGTTTAGTTCACTATGCATTTAAATAAATTAACTCTAAATTTCACGACGATGCTACGAATTGAGAGTAGTTTCACGTGCGTTATTCGAATGAAAAAGAACATTATAATTCCCAGACGCCGCATAGGTATTTGTTTCAGAAAAATATGGACATGACCTATAAACCTTTAGAGAATTTAAAACCGAAATACTTTCATTATAACTTAATGTAATTATTATAGAAATCAATAAATAAGAAAAGCAACAGGCGGAATCTCCGATTTTTTTTCTTATCTTTTACGTGAGTGTAATAAAGATAATTCGCGTAAAATTTACTTAAAATAAACTCATTAAAATGTTAAATTATTTAATTCAGTGGAAAATCGAATAATTAGCGATTGAAACTCCATTACTTTAACTGCATTAAGTTCATATTAACATCGAAATAACCCACGAACGCAGATATTTCAAATGATATTTCTAACTGTGTTCATCCAATATCATACGGCATTTACTTTTATGATAATACGGCCACTTTTTAAACATTTACTGAGGTTAAACAAAAACTAAAGGAGGGGGAAATTTTCAGTTTTAAAGAAAAGTTTTCTTAGCTTTGTCGGTAGTAAAAAAATTAAGTACCTAAGTATTACCAGAGCAGAGCCTCCTAACACAAGCAAGTACCTTGCTCAAAAAGAAGGCCCAACCACTATATATTGTACATATTACATAGATAATGAATAAAGCCTATGTCCAGCGATGGACAATAGTGGACTGATGGTGATGATAATGATTACCAATAAGAAAAAATTTGTACGTGTGTGCTAGGATCGTAGCAATCTTCACCGGAAAAGCCATTATTTAGTATGTATGTTTGTAGAAATACCCAGTGGCGTGGCATATAAACAAAATTTTATACCATTGTTTGCTAATAATAATAATAATTTAATACTCATAAACGCTGAAATATTGCGATAGATTTTATCAATTACTCTTTATAACAAAATAATTTGTTGAAAACTTGGACTAGCGTTAAACGTAGGCGTAAATTGCACGGAACATAAACTGTCATACCATTTTATAAAGGCAACGGTCCGAAACACAACTTTAAACGACCACTGAAGTTAGATTTAACGAGTTTAGAGTTCCCCTTAATTAAGTGACCCTTACTCGTTTGGTCTGGATACCAAGGAACAAGTTTTGGCCTCAAAAGTGCAGAAACTAATGTTCGGTAACATACCTATTAATTCCACGACTGGCACCAAACAAATTATTTCAAGGAATAAGCACCCTTGAGAAAAGGGCAGTGGTAGCCGAGTTGGGATGGACTACTCGTTCGAGAGGCCGCGGGAAATGCGGGTTCGATCCCACCGCCTGTATCGAGTTTGAATATATTTAATACAGTGTGTAATATACTCAGATAATATATTACAGTGTGTATTATTATTGAGATCCCCTGTTTACTTGTAACAATACTACAAACAAACATATTAAAGACGTATTTATTTCTGTTTCCTGTACTGCTTGACTTTATATAAAGATCGTCTTAATAATTACCAACAGGTGACGTAATAATTTTCAGAAACTTCAATTGTAGTTAGAAACGATAACAAGCAAACTTGGAATCTTGTAGACTCAAAACTATGTAAATAGTCCAGTCAAATTAGTCCTTAAAATAGAGGTAAGGTTACAATAATTCCCATAGAGCTAAAAATTGGTATGAATGTTCAGAATACCATTATAAATGAATTGTGAAAAGTCCCCATCAATCCCCCTTGTGCAAATATTATTGACGGTGAAAGTTTGCAAAAATAGGTTTTTCGCGTTTTTCAGCTAAACGGTGAGTTTTACAGCAAAAATAGTTCAAACAAAAATTGTAGATCATCCGATCCTCTACAAAAAATGTATCTACACTTTTTTTCATAAGCATTGCCATTTCCGTGATATAGCGGTTGAAAGAATGGAAAAAAATATTTTATTCGTAATATGCACGTTAATGTACTTTTATATACATTTTTGAACCGTTATATGAGTCCCTATGTCTTATACATACAAATTATAAAATTCTTAGAATATAAATGAACGTCAAAAACTCCTCCCCTATTTTCATTTAGTCGCATGGCCTTGAGTAACATCTCGCTCATCCAAAAGAATATTGACGTAATTACGTTTTTGCGATTTTTCAGAGGAGCGTTTAAAAAGTTTGACATCGAAAATATTGTAATCACTAATGGAATTCGCTTTCTTCTTTCTATGTACGGAGCTCCAAAAAAAATTACCTGCTTGGATAAGCTCCGATACTTATCTTTTGCAAAAAAAACTTATAATAAAGTGCAATTAGCTTGTCTTCCCCCAACCTCTGCTGCTGCTCAACAACATCTATTCCGGGTATATTATCAAGTTCAAGTGTGGCTTGGTAATCAAATGGATCCAGAAGACTGGGGTTGGAAGTTAGTTGACAATGCATTGGAACCAATTCATACGTTACTCCCACCTGCACCAGAAAAACTCCTTAACACCATCTTTTGCAATTGCAAAAAAGGTTGCAATGCTAAATGCGGCTGTAAAAAGGTTGGTCTGTTTTGTTCTTTAGCATGCACCAATTGTCAAGGACAGTCGTGCTCCAATGTTGAATCGATACTAGATAAGGATAATTACGATATCAGTGATGAGACATATGATGCATCACTTTTAGAACATATTTGTATCCAGCAGGAAGATGAGGAAAAAGAAGATGAAGAAAAAGAAGAAGAAGAAAACGAAGACAATATACTAGAAGTTCCATTGGATTATTATGAATCCGATGAATAATTTTTCCAAATTATTTTTTCATTTATATATTACATAATTTACGCAGCTTTCATCATTTTCAATACTCCATTTGCATTCAATAGGATCATAATAGATCGTGAATAGGCCTACCGGGGAAACCACGTTAAAAAAAAGCGCCAAGCACACTACCTCATAGGTGGTGTGGAAACGTGTGCATATTACGAATAAAATATTTTTTTCAATTCTTTCAACCGCTATATCACGGAAGTGGCAATACTTATGAAAAAAAGTGTAGATACATTTTTTGTAGAGAATCGGATGATCTACAATTTTTGTCTGAACTATTTTTGCTGTAAAACTCACCGTTTAGCTGAAAACGCGATAAACCTATTTTTGCAAACTTTCACCATCGATAAAATTTTTTGCACAAGGGGGATTGATGGGGACTTTTCACAATTCATTTATAATGGTATTCTGAACATTCATACCAATTTTTAGCTCTATGGGAATTATTGTAACCTTCAAAGTCTTATTTGACTGGACTAAAAGGTAACAACAACGGCTTTCAACTTGCAGAAAATACAGTCTTATTTTCTGCAAGTTGAAAGCCGTTGTTGTTTTGCAAGCGCTTATAATAAATATTTAACATAATATACAAAACAGAATGTTTTTATCCCAATTGGGGTAGGCAGAGCTGTTGATCCACGTTTCACCTTTAGTCTTTAGGTCCATGTGCAACTGGGATGCGAGGCTGGTGGCTTACTAAGGACAGCATTAGAGATTTCGGATATTTTCAAAAAAAACAACGTAAAGTTTTGTCTTTTTTTACTCAGAGGATGTTTCCTCTTTTAGTCTCGACCTTGGAAACGAAATAAAGTTCATAGCCCATTATAGCCACCCAGCACCTAATCAGCACCGCCTCGACTCGTTGTACACCGGTGGACACCGCATTGTCAACCAATAAGCGTCACATGATCAACGAGTAGACAACGCGTTGTCCTCTCATAAATGAGTAAAAACATCGAACGATCTACTCGGAACCTGCACGCGGTATGCGTGTGAGCAACAGGTGGTCATCGAGTGGACCACCCGTGGTGCACGCGTGGACAACTAGCGAACGAGGCGTCCTTCGTGTCCATAGAAATTCAAATAAAGAATACTAACCGCTCGAGGCGAGACTGTGCGGGTTGGGTGCCGAGTAGCTAAAATGAGCTATGACCGTAATCCACCCACTTGGACCTTGGATGGCAGACTAAGGTTCTCTTTAGGTTCTCTGTGCCTTGGAAGGTACGTTAAGCCCTTGATCCCTTGGGTGGCTACGGCACCCGTATTCACCCACCAAGACACATTGAAACAGGGTCGTGGTGTAATGATAATTGTTTCAGTATTGTGTGGGAGAAAACATAAGATTAGTCGAACGTTTAAACGGAACTTCTCACTGAAACTTTATATAGCAGTATAATTTCACCTACATTCATATCCAGACGCAGTATCTCATACAACGTTCCGGTACTTATCTTGCACCTGAACCATAGTGGAAGTAAATAAGTAAATTGTCTTCACATAAATGCACAGAAATTAACCGGTATTCATATCTTTGCATATGCCTTACCGTCGCATATTGATAGAATACAAAAAACCCTTGGCAACTATTAATAAATACCCACCAATTATTTTTGTCTATACATACATACATACATACATAAAATCACGTCACTAGGCAGAGTCCAAGGAGCACTGTGTTCCTTAAGACCACATGTATCCATACAAAAATTGGGTTTGGTTGGGATTGCGGTTGGTTGGATTTTTGTCTATTGGGAACATTATCTACCAAAAAAATAAAAATCTATACATATAATAAAACTGTAGAGGTCAGGTCAAGTCAGGGGCATGTAAAAAGAGGGAAAATACCAAAAAAATTAATATAATTTTCTGTTCATCTGCCTTTTTGTCTGTTTGTCTGTTATTTTCGGGCTAATCTCCGAATGGCTGGACTGAATTCAATTAAGTTGCATTGTGATAACTTATATCCTTGGTCAACATCTTAGATACTTTTTATTCCGGAAAATTAGAGGGTTCCCGTGGGATAGTTAAAAAACCAGTAATCGCGGACGAAGTCGAGGGCAACAGCTATTGTGATATAATTTGTTGAAAAAATTAAACAACCGTAATGCTAAAATAATGCGTTAGGGTTTCCTAAGGAGTTAGCACAAAAAATGGATTTAAAAGAATCTTTATGGCACACGCCTATTATACTTCTACTATGCCATAACGCAGTAAATCATTCATTTGGCAGCATACAGCCCCACAGCCCTCGCACGATGATTTGCCGGCCACTACAAGACACTTTTATAGGCTTATTATTTTTATAGCGAAAGTTTATTATGAAAATCATTAATTTATTGTTTAACGATCGGAGAAACTGACATTTTTATGTCCAATAGCAGCGATATCAATTAAGTTTATTGGTCTTATAGACGTTTTTGTCCTCAAGGAAAACTCTTAACATGTTTTTATTCCGAATGTGTTTTTATTTATAAATATAGGTATCTAATAATAACATCTCTTGTACAAAATCTGGGGTGGTTTGGGAAAGACACGGTTTGATGGTTTGGGTGAAAGATACCTGCTGCACGATTCGTCTGATACGTTTAGATACAGTCGAGGTACTATGCGTTCGAAAAGTAGAGTATTTTTAGGATGGGTGATGGAAAAAAATAAGAGTGTTACTTTAATAACTTATTTAAACATTTTGTTATACTTTTATCTAAATAAATAGATTAAAAATAGATAATTTATTATTAATTTTATTTTATTTTTTTTTTTTTTACTACCAGGGTAGCAAACAAGCATACGGCCCACACAGATGGGCAGTGGTCACCGTAGCCTATGGACGCCTGCAACACCGAGGGCATCACCAGCGCGTTGCCGACCCTTAAAAAACCTTTTCACGCCCATTTTGAAGGACTCCATGCTGTAGTCTCTTGGGAAAGCCTCACCAGGGAGTTCATTCCACAGCCTAAGCGTACGAGGAAGGAAATTCCTCCTAAAACGCACGGTACGCGACCATTGTGGTTCTAACGTGTGAGGATGAATTCCCTGGCGATGGCGAGCGGTGCGGTGATAAAAAGAAGCTGTTGGCTTCATGTCAAATAGCTCCTCAGAACAGACCCCATTGTACAAGCGGTAGAACACACACAAGGAAGCAAAATCTCTCCTCAAACTTAAGGGCTCAATACCGCTTGTGAGCTCGGGATCGCCGACAATTCTCATGGCTCGTCTTTGAACCGCGTCAAGAGGTCCAAGTTGGTATGCTGGTGCACCCGCCCAAAGATGACAGCAGTACTCCATATGGGGCCTTACTTGCGACTTATAAAGAAGCAGACGCTGCCCCGGAGAGAAGTACCGCTTCGCACGATTGAGCACACCAAGCTTTTTAGATGCCAACTTGACCTTATCCTCTAAGTGACTGCGGTACTGGACGTCACTGGAAATGTCGACACCAAGGATACCCAAACTGTTGGAGATTTGAAGAGGTGTATTGAGGAACCGTGGAGCCACAGCGAATGGAGTTTTTTTAGCGGTGAACGAGCAGACTTGTGTCTTAGTGGGGTTAAACTGGACTAAATTTAGTCGTCCCCAATCAGAGACTCTAGCTAGACTACTCTCGATTTCAGACACAAGTCGTTCACGACTGTCCTCCACAACTGATCGAGGGATGTTTGCACGACCCGTATAAAAGGCGTCCCCTGTGCTGTCATCCGCATAACAATGAATGCCATTAATAGAAAGCATGTCATTGATATGCAGTAGAAAAAGCGTCGGGGACAGCACCGAGCCTTGCGGGACGCCAGCATTAATGTCCATGCTATCGGAGCAATTGCCATCAACGACGGCCCTAATGCATCTGCCGGACAAAAAGTTGGCGACCCATCTGCATAAACCCTCAGGCAGTCCATATGAAGGCAACTTCGAGAGTAAGCCCCTGTGCCAGACCCGATCGAACGCCTTCGCTATATCTAGGCTAACAGCCAGCGCCTCACCATGACTCTCAATGGCAAGCGCCCAGCGGTGAGTGAGATACACGAGAAGATCACCAGTTGAGCGACCGTGGCGAAAGCCGTACTGACGGTCACTGATAAGTTCGTGATCTTCAAGGTATCTGAGGAGCTGAGTGTTTATCACACGCTCCATCACCTTAGAGAGAAGGGAGGTGATAGCGATAGGCCTGTAATTCGATGGGTCTGATTTATCGCCCTTTTTGGGCACAGGGTGCACATGAGCAGTCTTCCACGAAGTCGGAACATGCCTAGTGGAGTAAGACAGCGCGTAAAGGCGCGTTAGAACCGGACACAACTCGGGAGCACACTGCTTAAGCACCACTGCTGGAATGCTGTCTGGCCCACTCGACTTATGAACATCAAGATCAAAATACTTACCAAAAATCAAAATACTTACCAACATGAACATCAAAATACTTACCAAAAATCTACTGGTCCCCTCGCATTCCGCGTAGGTACTTCCTCGACTGTATTTAGATAGGAACGGGAGCGAGCTTCTTGTTATGCACTGGTGACCGTGTGAGGCAAGCGTAAAATAAACTTACTTTATTAAATAAATATCTTAAATAAATGTAAGTAAACTTAATTAAATATATAACAAAATTCATGATAAAAATGTGTAATTGTTAACTTTTAAAAACAACCAAAGTGTTTATGTTCATATTCGTTCATTCTTATATCACAAGATGGCGCCACCTGTAATATACATCGCGCTATCGTTTACTCTCATAGACATATATGGTCAATATGATGTTAATTAAAATTTGAATTCGCCTTGGACACGATGTTTCAATTTAGTAATCGTCTTGGGTTTTATTTTATTTAATATAATAGCACTGCACTATATTTAAAAATAAAATGATACTGTTATTTAACGCTAATGACATGAACGCAACGAAATTTACTGAAAATTGTTAGATTTGTAATCCAACAATCAAGTCAATCAACCTCTGAAGCAAAATTTGGGTCACAATCGCTCAGTTGCACAAAGATTTTTTAAAGACGACATTTAGTAATGAGACATTAAAACTTTAAAGTTCATTAAATTTAAAATTGGAACACAAAATAGTTCTAGCTAATGTCTCTTTAGTATTGATAGGGTGCTAATGTCGTTTTGTGCAACGTAAAAACTACGCTAAGGTGTTCTTTTGACACTTCAATAAATAAATTTAATTGAGCATTAGGGATAATGCCGACATTAAATTTTAAAGTTCGTTCCTGCAACTGGGTGAATATGTGCTAAACTGGCTCCGAAATGTACACTTGAAAACTAGAATAAAATCCCCGGTAAACTATCCAAGGAAATACACTGCGCTCCCAAGATAGGTACATCCGCTGAATGCGCTGCAATTATCCCCACATAATACACATAATGGTCCATTGGGATATTGAAATATAGTGCGGATATGGTTCTTAACTACGAATACTTAAGCACCATTCTGCTTTCTAGAATATTATTATTAAGCTGCTTTTTCTTACTTTATATGCGTACTATTTAGAATCAGATGAGACGTTGCATAAATCCTGGGATAAAATGGAGCCTATTTTTAATAGGCCTTTAATAATGCTTTCGTCAAAACTACGATAAAAATTTTACAGTTGCGATAATAATAATTATGGTCGAGGCTAAGTCGAAACTAATTATAAAAATATCCACAAAGCAATATCACAAAATATTTGTATAAAACGAGTTTTGACACTTGATTTTACTTAAAATGAGTTGGGTTAGAGAAGGACAGACATTTACGATTCACGTACGTTAAAATGAGATATACTTACTCGTTTATAAGAATTTCTTAATTTCTTCTTGCCACTCATGTGACGGTTAAGGGAATACTCACACTTTTTCACACATGATCATGTAACTTTTTAAACCAGAAGAGTGGCAAATGATTTTGCTCCTCACAGTGGGCGGTGAGGTTATTCCGAGACTTTATGAAAGGTAGGTACAAGTTTTTGCTGTCGGGTTCGATCGTATATCAAAAAATATAACTGAAAAGCTAAAGCAATCAATCTAGGCAATGTTGAGTGAGGCCAAAACACAACATAGCTTTTTAATTCATATAAAATTGAGGCAGTATGTCAACGTGTGTGTATGGGCACACGTTGACATACTGCCACGGGCAAACGATTTTAGTCATTCAGGGTAGGGAATACTCACACAAATTCAGCTCCTTTCAGCGTTTTTTCTATGTAAAACGACCATTTTATATTAGATGCTTACGCGGCTGCTTACAAAACTGACGTTTTCTATAGACAAATCCAGAATGGATCTGAATAAGTGAATAACAAATAACCTAATTCAGAATAACAAAATACATATACCTTTATTGTTAATTTACTTAACCTATCAAGCCTATACCATAGTAAACATTACAGAGAATATTTAATTTGGAAAAATTATTGAACTAAGTAGTGCGATAGGACTTTGTTCAAAAGTACTTGTAGTACTTCGTTCAATTATTTTTCCTCTGTCCGTTGAACCAGACATTAGATAACAAGACTTTATTTACTTAGAGCTTTATACTTACTTATGTAGAACTTCATTTTAATCTTGTTAATGGCTGGCTGGCTGGTTGTTCTTGTTATTATATAAACCAGCTTCCAAGCATGAAGGTACACAAACAGATATCTACTAAATAACATTATGTTACAGTGTAGGAACAAAAACATAATTAAATTTAGAAACAAAAATATTGCTTGTAATCGAAATTAGACTTAAATATATTAATTCTACTTGCATCGAACATAATAAATGCTATTTTCTTAACCTGGCTCTACTTACTATTGCTATTCCTATTAGTTTTTCCACTCATATTCTCTTTCTTTCTCATTTCGGAACTGATGGTTCTTACTTTAGATAAAACTTCTTTCGAAGATTCATCATCATCATATGTACCTCTCAAACGAATTCAAACCATACTATCCATGCTAATATTATAAATGCGAAAGTATCTTTGTCTGTTGGTCTCACTTACGTCAAAACCACTGAACCGATATAATCGACATTTGGTACACCGGTAGTCTAGAGCCTGAGAAAGGCTACTTTTTATCCCGATATTCCCATGGGAATGGGTACCACGCGAGTGAAAACGCGGGAAGCCACTAGTCTATAATAATAGTTTCCCGTAACCTTCACCAAACTCAGTTCGCAAAGAAATATTATCCGCCCAAAAATAATGTAACTCCGTACACTAGTTGTCACTTCCTAGTCGTTTGCGAACTTTACCAAGGACATTAGGGAAACAAATAGAAGTGTATCACTCAGGAATTGTCTTTGTTCTTCGAGAAGAATTTATAAATTGGACCAGTTCGGGAAAAGGGTAACATTTTTACCTACGCTTTTGGAACGGATTTAATTTTATTGAGGTACATAAGGGATGGCATCAAGGAAAACGGCAATGAAAAAATACGTAAAAATGTTGAGTTATTTTGCCTATATTTCGACCAGGTTCGATTCCCGATTAGGTATAAGTGTTGAAATAAAAAATTTTATCATCATCATTATCATCATCAGCTGTATGACGTCCACTGCTAGACATAGGCCTATCCCAAAGATTTCCAGAACAATCGATCCTGCGCTGCCCACATCCAGCGGCTTCCTGCAACCTTCACCAAATCGTCGGTCTTCCTCGTGGTGGGCCTACCAACGCTACCTCCCAGTACGTGGTCACCACTCAAGAACTTTTCCGCCCCAACGGCCGTCAGTGCTGCGAGCAAAGTGCCCTGCCCACTGCCACTTTAGGCTCTCAATCCTTTGAGCTATGTCGTTGACCTTAGTTCACCTATGAATCTTCTCGTTTCCTAATCGATCCCGCAAAGAAACTCCAATCATAGCTGTCTCTATTGCTCTTTGGGTAATTTTAAGCCTTCTTATAAAGCCCAATGTAGGTGGCCACGTTTCGGTGTCATAGGTCATCACTGGCAGTACACACGTATTAAAGACTTTCGTCTTGAGACACTGCGGAAGATGAGCCAGTGTGCGCGCGTTGTATGTTGCCAGGGCCTAGGTTATGTGCATCGTCGCCGCCCGGGGATTCTTAGCATCCCTAGTCCCGTCAGAGTCAGCACGGCCACCGATACCGCCGGGCACTTGCGGCCTTGAGTTAGTGTTAGTCGTCATTTGAGGGGATTTGGGCCGTCTCCCACCACGCTCTCCTAGTGCGGGTTGGTAGGGATCGTCAGAGCCTCGTCCGTTGATCGGCAGAGTGCACCGTGCAGGTGAGGTTGACTTAGGTCCATAAGGAGTTATATGGACCCCTTACTCCCCTTAAAATTGGGATGCCAATATTATTTTGTCTAAAAATCAAAGCCATGGTTCCTAAGAACAGATTTCACTGCCTCTTATAGTTTCAGAGTTCTCCTCACTCAGCCATTTGGATTGATCAATCTGATTATATGTACTCCTATAAACTAGCTTTTGCCCTACGCGACTACGTCCGCGTAGAATAGTTTCTTTGAGATAGTGTGATGGTATGAAGCAGGTGCCTTCCTCAATAGATAGGCTATTCAACACTGAAAGTATTTTCAAATTGGAACAATAGCCTCAATTTGTGGAATTGAAAATTTACTCCCACTCTATTTTTAGAAGCAAAGTTCATTGTGGGATAAGTTTGTCCTTCATTTTTCTGCTACGCGTTATTTAAGTTTCTTAACATTTACCCGCATGGCATCCGTTCCCATGGGAATATCGCTTCACAGGCTCTAGACTATCTGTACCAAATTCAGATTAAATTGGTTCTTTAATTTTGACGCGAAAGTAAGACAGACAGACAGAGTTACTTTCGCATTTATAATATTAGTATGGATATGTCCCGTCATTCACACTTAATAAACCAAAACCAAAGCGAATTGGTATGAAATTATTTGTCGGTTTTTTATCAGGAACGTATCTGTATGTAGTTCTTGATTAGACGTACAAGTCATAAAATGAAAACATAATAAAAATAGGTCACATATTCGCACCTTAATTACAATGTAATCGGCCCTGTAAGGTTCTTAGGCCCGAGTTCACCAATAATTGTTTAACCAACGTTTTAGTGATTGGCCGTTCAATTCCGAAACATCGTTTAAATGACCATTCAAATTTTCACTGTTCACCGCAAAAATTTTTACCATGGTTACAAAATCGGACGTTTAACGATGCTTCAGAATGAATGAACGAAAATTATAAAGTTACTTATTTACGAAGCAGCGCTGCCATATTAAACGGACGCAATATACGCTGATATCTGAATTTAGTAGCATAACGTAAAATGCTTCCAATTTGTAATGTGCGATGATGTCGTAAGAACGTTTCACTAGGACGTTGTTCGAATTTTGGTCGGATAGCACATTTCGTCACCGTAACTGTCAATGTCAAAAACAAATTCGTGTTGATTTGTTTACATTTGGTTTACATAAAATTCTCAATCGATGAGAAGCGAATTCTTTCGAAATTAGTGCTAAAATACCGTGATGTTATTGAAAATAAACGCACAGACTCTACCAAAACTCCATAAAGCTAAATTTCGGTAACACATTTAATGTCAATATGTAGTAAATGTAAGTAAAACGGAGGTTAAACGTTGCTGCCAGGCTCGGTTAAGTTGATCGGTTGTTTAAGAGCTGTAATCGATGGTTAACGTGTGGTGAACACAAAAATTGATTTAAACAGCTGTTTATCTTATAATCAGTTGTTTTAAATGTTGGTGAACTCGGGCCTAAAATCCGTATGACAGCCTACAATAGCGTTTAATTAACATAATTAATACCGTTTAGGCGCAGAATGTTCTTTAAGGTTTGTAACGTTTTTTTTTTACTTTGCTTAACATTATTATCAGCGGACCACAGCTTAACTTCTTTTATATTGATTTTATAATTTAAATTGTATATAAATGTTTAAACATTTATTTATTTAAATAACTATTCCCCTAAAATTTTTGACTTTTAAATATCGTGTTGATTTGAAGGAAAGTGTCCTGTAGGCTTAAATTTACAATCAGTGGACCACTTTATGTTTATTTTAAGTTGATTTTATAAATATACCTTGTATTGAAAGAAATGTGGGGAATATAATAAACTGATTTAACAAATTACTTGACTTATCATTAGAACCCAACTTTTAACGCAATTGGTGAATAAATGACGTTACGATGATTACTCGACATTCTGCGAACTGGACAATGTGCGAACTGGATATGCTGCGAATTGGTCATTTTGTGAACTGGAAATTTTGCGAATTGGGTATTTTATGAACTGGACATTTTGCAACCGATTGACATTTTGCAAATTGGACATTCTGCGCCTAAACGATTAATACCAGCGAAGCTCTTGTTACACATGCGTAGCTGGAACCGCAACTACGGCGCTACGAAATCTCGTAGCCATGTAGCTCGTAGCAGGAACCTAATCTAAGCCAAGCGTAGTAATTTATAATTCTGTTTCTGCCTTCTATCATAGGAAAGGATCAGGGATTCTCAAAGTGGTCGGGATCGTAAAAATCAGTTCCCCGTTATAACAAACGTAAACTTTTTAATGAAATTAGTGTTTTTATCAATATATGTACCGAAATTGTAGCGAATAATATTTTCTAGTTTTTTTCCATAATTGCAGAATCCCAACTCTACACGATAAGCTATTCCATACACAAAATGAACACTGCAACTCGCACGAGAACCTTAGCGAATTTAATTAACTTCTTAAAAAATTATTGCGAAGTTGAATTATTTATTTCAAACGCAAACTTGACAAAACACAAACTTATGTACAGTTCATTGTGAATATCGGTTGCCTCACATTGTGCCCGGTGCATGGCAACAGGCTTGGCACCGGTAGGCAGGGTGGTAACACCTCTGCCTACAAAAAAAAAAGAAAAAGGCGTGGCGTGATGATATGTATGTGACTAAACAAAGCGACGTGACCGCGGCACAAGGGCACAAAGCGTGAAATGTTTTTTTTGCAATGCAACATCAAAGAGATAGCAAAACAAAAGCAGAGTTCGGTATCGTTATTACGGAGACACTGCAAACTCGCCAAGAAAATAGTTCATAACTCTATTTAAAAAATAAAAATTAAATTTTCTGCAAACATAAAGTAGGGAAACATTTCATTAAGCACGCTTGATGTAAATAAAAATAATCAAAAAACGCTGCGCAATCTTCATAGATGTTAATAAAACGACTTAACCCGTTGGCGGTCACAGCGAACACCGGTAATCGCAAATAATAGATGTTTATATTGTGTTTCGTTTTCTGACCATTGGCTAGTAAATATCGTTGGGTAAATATCGTTTTACCCGTTTGATCCTTGGCGTGTCGCTTGACAGATTTGATCTGTTAATAGCGTGCAACGTGTGTAATTTTTTTTTATTACCAACCAACCGAACCAAACAGATTTTAGTACCTACCTACTAAGTAAACTTACATGGTTCGCTGTTTGCATGAAATTTTCAAGCATTGCCATAATGAAATATACACAAAATATACTTACGCATAATTGATATTGGCACAAATTTTTATGCATAATTACCTACGCGCAAAATTTTTAAAATTGCTAAAGTTATATTATACTAAACACTATTGTGCCAAAAAAAGGATAATATACCTACATACATACTATACATATACATAATAATAATAATAAAGCCTTGTTTATTCCTTCATAACATAAGAAAATTACATTTAAATATAATTCCACTTATACTTAAGATATTTGATGACATAAAATTATATAATTATTATTTAACTATTTTATATTTCATATATTATTTTATAAATTATAAATCACAAATTAATAATTAATTTATCATTTTGCATGCAAATATCACTAGCGTTATAAGGACCTCTCTACTGAGTGAAGGCCTCCTCCATTTTACTCCACTTGTCTCTATCCTTTGCCTCTTCTGTCCAGTACTTTCCCGCCGTGTTTATAATTTCGTCGAGCCATCTCTCCGTTTGTCTTCCTCTATTTCTCTTACCTATAGGGCCTTTCCATGTAGTTATCTTTTTCGTCCATCTTTTTCCATCCATACGGGCAACATATACATACTATATATAAATAATCGCACCAATCTGGGCATTTGCCCCTCCCAAGGATCTCCACAACGATCTCCTGCACTGTATGTTTACAGATTTAAAAAAAACTAACTATACGCTGTTCACAACCAGTGTTCGCAATATGTTAATATTACTTGGAATAAAGTGTATCCGAAAGCGACTGTCTACACTATGCATAAACTTGTCTCGCAAGTCTCAACAGACTTAAGCATTGTAAGTATTCCACGCGATGCTCGTATTAAAGACCACGTTATTATACAATAACTTGCCGCGGGATGCGAGTTTCCACAGCTGAATTTCGTCCCACTTGGTCTTGGAGGAAAATTCTTGAAGTAATCTTAGGTTGCATCATTATTTGCTTTATAAGCAGCAGTGTTATTCATTTTGTAAACCTAATATTTTACAAGATCAAAATCAAAACTCAAAATCAAAAATAATTTTATTTCATAGGCCAAGTTCGGCACTTAAAATCGTCAACATTTTACAATAATATGCATTTTACAAATAAATAGTTTATTAAAAATTATTTTTAAATTACAGTATTAAATTATACCATTGTATTAAACTTTATAACCGCGAGCGCTTGTAACAAGTACATCCACAGGACAGTACAGGTACTTCGTTGACTGTGGTTGTAATCGATACAAGCGGCCGGATTCCGAGAGTAAGGCTTTTCATGAGAAGAACCCGGCAAGAAACTCATGAGCCACTTTTTTAAATAGCCAATCATAAAAATTTTTTGAAAGAAAGAATGTAATTGTCTTTCTATGTATAATCGACAACATGTAAAATTTCGTGACGTTCGGAAAAACACAAAGAGACACAGCTACACCTAACATATAATCATGCCTCTACATCGAAGGCAGAGGTTTAACCCACATTCGTCAGATGTCTGACATATTACAAGAACAGGTGGCGAGCCTGTACATACAAATCTGCAGCTATACAAATAGGTCAAATTTCCCTAGATAAATTTGAAAATATACAGTTTTTTATAGCATGATGCTGCTTGATGAATAGATTGTAACGAGGCGCCATAGCTATATTAGCGACTCGTTGCTGTCTTTGCGCTCTTCTCTGGTCATTTTTCTCTTGGTTTCCGTTTTTAAATTTACTGTCTGTCTCTTTGTATTTGTTTTGTTCTCGAAATTCATTCTTACTAGAGTCAGCGTGTAGAGCGGTTGACTCACCGATAAGAATTTAAAATATTATTTCAATGTATTTATAATGTGCTGATCAAGTTATAGGCTTATCCTAAAATGTTACAAAAACCACATGATTCTCGATTACCAGTTCCGGCTATATTATAAAGTCTATAAGTTTCTTTAGGGCACTATTGTAAGTAGCCCTACCTTGCATAATATATTTAAGTGTTAAATGTGAAATTGTTTATTGTAAAATACACAAAAACAATTGAAATATTTCTTTTAATATAATTGTTCCAGTTGTGCCTTAATTTACCAATAAACAAATAATAAGTGACGTGACCTAGGCCTTTAAGCCTCCGGGTCCACCACGTCACAAGATTATAACTTTTTTAGCTTACACAAGTGGTTAGGACACATAACAAAAGGATAATCCACCTAAAATGCTTAAACTTTCTATGTTTTGTAAACATGAATATGTTCATTTTAACCCTTTTCAAAGGTGCCTGTGTTAGTTTCTCAGACCGTAAACAATTTGGCAAAATGTGATACGAACGTGCCATGATACATCACCACTGTCAACTTTTACAATGAAATTACAACGAAATAATTTGAGTGTTCAAGGCGGTTGGCTGTAAACCGTTAGGATCTAAATTATGAATCCTCAAAGGATTTTGAGCGTTATTAAATTCCTCTCAGTGAATACAAGAACACAATATTCAAACTTTTTGTTATAAATGGTATAACAAACAGATTGAAAGAATATTAGGAACAAAATTTACAATTATTGTTATTGGCATCAACTGTAATTTTTTGTATACTCTCGAAACAGATATACGTCTTTATCTAGTATTTTTTTCTATGATGACTTCAACCTCAACTTTCTTAATTAATTTTATTCATTAATTGTACAATACAGGTCTAATTTTTTTTAGTTAAAGCGTGAAATCGTCTGTAAGTGTTTTTATTTTACGAAGACGACTCTCAGAAACCCCTCTATCTAGTTCTTTCTGCAATCTCATTATTGTTCTTTCACAGGTTCCCGATTCTTCGTGGGCACAGTCTGTAGCAAGTGTTTTAAATCTTTTAATTTTACCGTAGAATTGATGACGAGCTGGTTGTGTGTCACAGACTGGTAATGGTGCCTGAAAATAAGTAAATTTATATTAACTAAATGGATACTGCTGGCAAAACGTCTGACATGATTTTTTCATAATGTAAATGGAATAGATATAAATATTCATTACCTAATTTCTTTGGACATCAATGTTTGTATGGAATGTTATTGATGTGGGAACCGAAAAGGAATTTTGTTCCCTTTCAGATACAGCCATTGGTATTTTTTCTGAAATAAACATACTGATTTAACATGTTAGTGAGTTAAATAAAATTCAAAATTCAAAAGCGTTTATTTAGTTTAGATGCGTATTAGCGTATGCTTATAATTGTCATAAACATTTTACAATATTTTGTGAAAGAGAAAAACTACGCCATCTGTTCACAAAAACTACCAGGAGGCCTTGTTCTGAGAAGAACGGGCAAGAAACTCAGCAAGTTTCTACCCTCCCTTTACATTAGCACCATTTAAAAAATGTCATAAACTACAACGTCATTGTAATTTAAAAAGAAAAGATAGGTAAACTGCAGAATATTACTTAAAACTATTCTACAGTTTACCACATTTTCCATTACAAACATGCACAGATAGGTAGTCATTTGGCTTAGGCTTCACGAATTAAAGTTTTCGAGCATGGTAGATAGGTAATAAATACAAATTTATATTCATCCGGTAAATTTAGGGTATGCATACCATCTTCTATTAAACGCTTCCATTTAATGTTGTCGTAGTAGGTCTAAATCCAAGTTGCGAAAAAGGTAAACAAAACAAAGTTAATGTTTCATCTCTAATATGGTTTTGTGATGACTGTAGGTAATTGAAATCAATTGTAACGAACAACAATTGTAACCGTTAATTATATTTACGTGCCAATGTCCATGTAAAAAATGTGATTATTGAATAACAAATTCGGAAAGTCGGCTTTTTTGTTTACCTTTTTGGCAACTTGGATTGAGACGGATGGATGGAGATGGATTGATACTATAGGTCTGACTACGTTTGCCGCAAAGTGTCTGGGAACAGACGTGGCTGCGTTTTTTACACAACTTGTTCCCCAGTCCAATCCTTCTTAAACACTCCTTTTTGCTATTCTCATCATTTGGAAATCTATAATAAAAAAGATTTACTGAGAAATTAGTGTTTATTTTCTTTTTTCGCTAGTAACAAGTGTATACAACGCTAATCGATATTTTATCGATATATAATTAAGTGAAATAATTCCAAGATAAACGTGCATTAGGCACACATTATTAAAATAATATATTCAATAAAAACTTGTAGCACTTCTAAAAATAGCTTAGATTCTTTTATTGATAATTATTCCGCGTCAATTTCCGCCAGATTTATCCGACTTTTTATTATTATACTGTGGTTTAAAGAAGCTTGACACTTCTACTGTTCAGGCTTTCGAATTGTCCGTAAGGAATATTGAAATTCCATCCTATGGAGATTTAATTTGCTTCATTCGAGACCAAGTTAAGATTTTAGAGCGTTCGAATAGTAGTAATGATTATTCGAGTTTTGGTGACTGAATGAAATAAGCCCGCATCGCGTTCGCAATACAAGTCGTTCATGATACGAACGACTTCGAGGAACGATATTTTACTTCGACAGTTTTACCACATCACTATGTGAAAATCATATTAAAAAAAACCTGATCCTGATTTTTAAACACAACTATTACTAATGTAAATTTTTAATGTTTACCAATAACATATTCAACTAGTCAACGGGCACAAGACGAGACGCAATCGAAACATCTATTGTTTGCGAAAACCGGTGTTCACGGTTAAGACCCATCAAAACTCAACGATGAAATGATATTGCTCCATAAAATTTTTCTTTTCTACCCTGTGTCAGATTTGCAGCCTTCCACTACACAACACATATTGAATTATTACAAACTTTTTAAAATAAACTACAATCACTTTTTTGTACCTTTTTTATATTTTTTCATGATTCACAACAAAAAATATTTTTTATGCGAAATAAATAGTGACGTCAGCATGAAAGTATTAAATGCTCCGCACATAAACGTACACTACCTACACACGGCTCCTCATTATTAAAGCTAAAATTATACGGTTCATCACAATTGATTAATGTCTGCTATGAATTGTAAATGATGAATGTTTTTCTTCTGAAATGACGTTCATCACTCCGATGAATGTTAAATTAGACATTTCATTTTCGCCAATTCATCGATGATGAATCGAAAATGAACCATCTAATTTCAGCCTTATGTCCAGATTTATTAAAGCAAATTTTTACTTTCTTTTCTGCCATTATTTAAAAATTAATATTTCTTAGAAAATTAAGAACTAACTGGATATTCATGCTGGATAAAAGGTTCCTTAGAGCGTTTAACCTTTTTTTTGTTTTTACTTAGATACTCCATGTAAGGTTCTCTAAGATTGAATATAATATATAATTTTTGAATTAGGTTTACTCTCAGAGTAAATAGAACTGGAGTAGGCATTAGTCAATTTCTCAAACATTTTTTTCTGCCATTTCTTGCGGGGGGTGAGGTTACCACTACACTCAAAGCCAGCACAACGCACAACGTTTTTACAAATGCACACATGCATAATTGGGCACACAAATTTAAATTTCACGCACACACACGCTTAAAATAGTCACGTGGGGTGTGCGTTTTGACAACGTCACCGCCGCACTCCCCACGAGACTAGCGCTCGAAATTTGAAATCGAAGAATTCTAAAACAAGAAATAATGAAGTAAATAATCATGACATCTTAAAAATTATAATTACAAATAAAAGGTGACACCATCTTTTAGCATACTCGATGTTTTCTATTTATTTTTACAACAAAAAACAGCACAGGCAGGCATTTTTGCGGGAGCTCTGTTCGCCGCAACGTTTACAATGTTATGGCTGTAAAATGGCGGCTAAACTAGTTTTATTAAACGTGCAAGCATCCGATGCTTGTGCATTTGGCAGAGGGGAATGTTAGACAAAGGCTACTCCAGTTCTGTTTACTCTGAGGGTTTACTAAACTATCTGTGTTACAAGGATTTTCCGTAGGAAATTACATACTCTTTGGATTGTCACTGTCATAATATTATAATTTTCATCGACAGAGAAATAATTACTACTTACTCTACAATAATTGTTAATAATAAGAAAACAAACGGTTTAGACCATTTTCCAAATGGCGCCGAAGGTTTCAAAATCGCAAAATGTTACTGCAAAAGTATCAAAAAGTACTATGACATACACAGAAGGAATAAAAAGCGAGGAGCAGCTATCAAAGATGTCTCAGTTGTGGCAGAGCGGAATGAGGGTAGGTGGCCTGTTCCGCACATGGGCTGAAGTCTCTAGAATGAATTACCTATCGTCGCAAGCGCTTGATATTATTGCAGCGGGAAATGCTAGTCAAGGTAAACTCTAGGCCTACTAAAGAATGCATGAATTTCGATGAATGCCAAATTAAGAAAACAAATAAAGAAAGCGCACTCGCGTATATCAATTTTATCCAACTACAGTATCGAACTATGGTACGGTACTTAATTA
Source organism: Parapoynx stratiotata (assembly GCA_910589355.1). Lineage (NCBI taxonomy): Eukaryota > Metazoa > Arthropoda > Insecta > Lepidoptera > Crambidae > Parapoynx > Parapoynx stratiotata. The sequence continues at coordinate 8,279,113 of OU342473.1, forward strand.
GCATTTTTATTTTATTTATTTATTTATTTAACAGTTTATTGTACACAGAACAAGTTGTTGTTCTTCTTTGTACTGTGAATAAATTTTAACTAAAACAGTTTTAGTCACTATGTTATCAAGATGAAAAATTAAATCATCATCAATCATATTATGTTACTTTTTTCAGGTCTTCAATTAAAATTGCTGTTATCTTTAAAGTACATTTTGGAACCCGTAACACTTACTTGACGTATTCCCTTTTTTCATAGAAATTTAACCCAAAAGTCATAGGGTGGGATATCAAAAAGAACACGTTGTATAATGCACTATTATTGTGTTTCTATTTTTATTTATAAATAACATATCATCATGCCTCTTTCCTCGAAGACAGATGTTTTAACACCTACATCCGTTCTAATTTGTAATTTATTGTGAATTATCCACATTCTTTAGTTTAAGAGTTGCTCCTATTTAATTATTAGTTTAAAGTCTTTAATGTGTTGACAATAAGGAAACAAAAAAACCTCATAAAAATTTACGACCTATTACGGCTTATCGAATTTTCCACCGTGACCGCGTTCTGGAATACTTTACGTAAAAGCCATGGATTAAACGATTTTTTTAGGAAATATTCATTCGTCATGAACTTAATACTCGACGGTACTCAAGTACAAAATCTATCTATTGTATAATATAAAAAATATATACAGATGAGTTTTATAAAAGGCGAGTTAAGAAGAACATGGTAAAATAGTTTTGTACATATTTTTAAATGGAATATAAAACTATGTATTCTTGTTGCATTTTCTTGGGCAACCTTTTTCAGAGATTTCATTTAATGAGAAATTTTATGATTGTACCTTCTTGTACAAGAAATTAAAATTATATACATCAATTGATTTTAATTTTGCTATTAGACAGTTTGCGGAGACGCACCATTGGCTTGCCCGTCAAAGAATGTTCAATGGAAAACTTTTATCCCTTGGAATTACGCAAGAGAAGTGAAGAGGATATGTTTGATGAAAAGGTAAGGGTCTATGGCAATTCATTTACTCCTTTTATAGTGTCCCGAAACCCGAAAGCTTACATTTACGTAGGACACAATAACACACGCATAGATGTATCGAATAAAAAGTTGAAACTATATTTATTAAATTTTAATGCTAAGTATTAGAGGGATTCTTAAAAGATATCACGTTTTTCATTTTTTTTACTATGTTGATTTAAGAATAATCTCGATAATCTCGTCCTCAGCCTATATACACGTCCCACTGCTGGGCACAGGTCTTCGTCATGGAGAAACATATGAGGAGTGAGGGCCATAACACCACCACGCTAGCAATGCGGATTGGTGGGTAGAAACAGTCGCAATAGGACTGGAACAACGGCTTAACGTGCCTTCCGAAGCACGGAGCAGCTCGAGATCACAAAATTTTGGTCACCCATCCACGGCCTGACCATGGCGAAGGTAGCTTTGTTTTCGATCGAAAGCCAAACCACTACGCCACCGAGCTCCTCAAATTAGAATCTACATGTATCATTTTATCAAGTGAATAAATACGTAAAACCTCAAGTATTAGTAACAAATGTGGATCTTCATAAGTATGATTACCGACAATTGGTAGGTTTTTCGTAAAGTCAATAGATTTTTAATTACGTTCAAATGTGAGATATAAAAATACGTCTTGTGTCGTCAATTAAATGCTAACACCCTAAACGAAGCAAACTTTATATCTAACAGACAAACAATATTTTAAAAGTAAACATAAGACTGCCTACAATGAAGCGACCCCATGCAAATTCCGCCTCGCTACTTAAAGATTATTACCAAATTCCTCGAAATTTTGTGAAAGTCAACAGAAAGTTTCTCACCATGCGAAGAACATCAATATGAAATTTTATTATGAAATATTTTCGTCAACATAAGTCAACATTCCATAATAATATGCACATTTTGAATTATTTCGTTATTGCGTGCTTTTTCTTTTAATGTTTATGTAAAAATAAATTGTTATTTGCTTTTAAGGGATTATTTGCTAAGCAACGTAATTTGTCAATTATTATAAAGGTTATTCAAATGTGTATCTACTAATAGCAAACAGAAAATAATTTTATTATAGTCAAAGGAAAAATTATCGTAAATTCAAGTTTACTGAAGAAAAAGTAAGCTGCATGTCATACACATTATTATCTCAAAGACAGACGAAGTATATAAATTTTGATACAAAAATATACCTATGTAACTATTGGTAGAAACAGGTTGTGGTGGTGGTTATATTTTAGTTTGCAATAAATTGAGTATTGAAAATTTCTTAATTTTATCGATCTCGACCACGTTCGGTCCCGCGATGCCCGCGTACATTAACCTAAAATCTTTCGTCCACCTTGTGAAGTAGCTCCCAAAAAAAGGCAAAATCAATCATAAACCACAATCAAATGTGCTTCTTTTATTTTGTATCTCTATTTCAGTTCCCAGTAAACGTAACTCCACTTATGAACGAAGACCAACATTGGGGTTGTTTCTATAATTTCCCGGAGATCTATTCAGAGGAATACTCTCCAACGGTAAAAATCCGAAATATCGAAGACGTACCCGAAATAGTCGGCGGAGTCTTGACTAGGGATATGGTCACCGCCTGCTTGTCTTACCTGAAACGGACACCTATTTTAGGAGATTTCGTTTACATTAAACTTAATCTTTCTGCAAAGGTAATATTGGAACACTATGTCATCTATGTAAACTATGACATTGATTTCTTTTATAATCCTAAAAATCTACCTACCATCTTTTAACTACTAATTAGAATACTCCTAAGTTAGTCTTTAAATTATTTAAATTTCTTGAACAAGGTAAATTTAATAAAGCAGCGCTTTTACAATACCACCTAATCTAATAGCTGACAAGTTCCTGTGCTGTTGGTTTGAACACAAAGAACCAGGAAATAACATCAATTAATCAACAAATTCATAAAATCCCCACTCGGGGGCGCCAATTTATGTTTGTTATGATTTAATCCAAAAGGATTTTAATTAAAGATGACAATGTTAGGGGCACCAGATGCCTCCATTTATGAAATTCATCCATGCAGACCCAATTAAGATATTTTCTCCCTCTTTTTTTCTCTGTAAATCATAGACAATTGCTTCACTTGTTTTTTTTATTTCTGAAACTTTTTGCGATCAGTCGCTTAGACCAACATTTAGACCATTAACAAGCTTGTGTTTTGAAACAATGGCGTTATAGTGGGACGCCTAGTCCATCAAATATGGAAATGTGGAAATCTCATCTAAGATTAATCTTTTGACCAGCGTTGCAGTGATGAATGGATTTGGTGTGAAAGGAGTTTATTAATTTTAATGACATTTTCTTTCACAGCACCTATTGAATATTGACGTGCTGCAGTACTACAAATACCTTGTATACTTAGACCTATCGTCCAATTATTTGACGGAGTTAAGAGTGCTTTCGTATTTGCCTTACCTTCAGCACCTGTCAGTCGCTTTCAACAGGCTTAACACCGTTCTGGAATACGATACACGTAACACCGCATTCTCTATTACTATTTAAAACCTATATTTAAATTCACCTCTTCGACTTTCTCAATATTAGGAAGAAAACATAACTGTGGCTACATAAAAGATTTTGTAGATGCTAGCTACATTTCCTTGAATACTTTAGATAGATAAACGCCTAAAATTGCTCGCCAAACTAATGAAATACCTTCACCTTGCAGGAAATCACAACCACATATTAAAACTACTTTTGTAACGTAATGTTTGCTTAAAAGGGTCAGTTTTAAGTGTCTGTTGTGTTAACAATGTTTATAGGGGGTTCGGAGCTTTGTAAAGACCGATATTATATTTTAGAAGCTAGTTAATACTTAAAGCAGCACCCTTTTATCCAATTTCACAGCTCAGTGGTTTTTGACCGAAGTCATCTACAAATTCAACTCGGTCAAGAAAATAAGGGACCTCCGTGGATTTTGGTCTATCACGATTCTTGATTTATCACATAATAATATTAAGAACATAAGTGGCTTAGAGAGTTTAAGGTATTTATTACTTTATTTACATTGAACTTTGTTAAATTTTCGAGTATAATTAGTGTTTGTCTGTAAGTTCGTGGTAACTTTACCAGATACCTTCGCCGCCTGGATTTGTCATTCAATCACATTCAACGCCTGGAAAATTTGGACAATTTAAATTTGCTTTGGTTAGATGTGTCATACAATAACATATCAAGCTTTGAAATAAATTCCACCTCTGGCTTGTGGACGCTACTTCATCTGGAATATCTGAATTTGAACGAAAACAACCTGACTTCTATGAAAGTCTTTTCAGGGTGCACCAGGTATTAGAAGAATATATATTTATTAACTCTTCATTGTTTTAATAACAAGAGGACCACAAAAAAGTACACATTTGTATCTTTTTTTTATTGTATAGGCGGCAAACGAGCAGGCGGGTCATCTGATGGTAAGTGATCACCGCCGCCCATGGACATTTGCAACACCAGGGGTGTCACTCATGCGTTGCCAGCCTTTAAGATGGGACCTTATGTCAATTAATACTCAACCGGCACAAACACTTCGTCGCGCCCGTCATGGGGTTAAATACATTTTATAAAGTCTTAGATACTCAAATAAATTCTCATTATCTCTATCATTTAACAAATTCAAATTGGTTACTGACTTCCTCCTAATTATTAGTAATGAGAAATTATTATACTTTAATGAGTTTTTCATCATCTATATTTATATTACACAGTCCAGTGTCAAAATTAAATTTATGTTAAATCAAAATCAAAATCAAAAATATCTTTATTTTATAGGCTTGATATACAAACACTTAAAAACGTCAATTTATAAATTAGTGAATCTACCACTCGCTCGGAACGCAGACATCCCCGAGAAGAGCGAGCCAGAAACTCGAGGGTTGCTCTTTTTTTCACCTTTTTTACAATTCTTGTTTTTTATAAATGTTAGGCTAGTACAATCAAATGGGTGAACATAGATATTATGAACATAGATTTTTAGCATTATAATCAGGAATAATATATGTGCACTTGAAACAATGAACGATGTTGAAATTCGCTAAGCAATTAAGATAAAAACAAATCAATTAAAAAGCGACTGGCAACATCCCACATTACGAGTCAGCACAATATGTAACAAAGACGTGTCAATCTGTCCACGCATTTTTATCGTCCAAATATTCCTGAACTGTATAGTAACCCTTTTTTATTAAATTTTGTTTGACACATAGTTTGAATTTGTGTAAAGGCAGTTCAGTTAAATTTGGTGGTATTTTATTATAAATGTGTATACATTTCCCCATAAATGACCGACTTGTCTTATGAAGTCTAAAGTTTGGAACAGCGAGTTTATTTTTATTCCTAGTGTTGACATTATGAACATCACATTGTTTTTTAAAAATGTGTAAATATTTCTGAACATATAAAATATTATCAAAAATATATTGGGATGCAACAGTTAATATGTTTATTTCTTTAAACAGATCTCTTAGTGAGTCACGTGGCTTAAGTTGGTAGACAGCACGCACAGCCCTTTTTTGCAAAATAAATATATCTTTAATATCAGCTGCTGTCCCCCACAACAGTAAACCATATGACATAATACTGTGGAAATAACTAAAGTAAACAAGTCTTGCAGTATCCACATCACATAAGGATCTGATTTTTTTTACAGCATAAGCCGCGGAGCTGAGTCTTCCAGAGAGGGAAGAAATATGAGGATACCACTGTAATCTTGAATCCAATGTAATACCCAAAAACACTGTGGAATCTACACATTCAATAATTTCATGATTTATTTTAATATGAGGGTTGACCTGTCTTACATTTGGTAAAGAGAATTTAACACATTTAGTTTTCTTTGAATTTAATAACAAATTATTATTTTCAAACCAGCCAAGTACTTTTGATATAGCATTATTTACATCGTCAAAGTCAACTTTATTTCTATTAATTTTAAAAATTAATGATGTGTCATCTGCAAATAATACCGTATCACATAAACATTTTGAGTAGTAAGGTAGGTCATTTATATAAATTAAAAAAAGTAGTGGTCCTAATATCGATCCCTGAGGAACGCCCATACGCATAGGCGCTCCGGAAGACTCAGTTCTATTTATAACAACTTTTTGTATCCTGTTACTTAAATATGATTCGATAATTTTTAATGAATTTTTAGAAATTCCATAATGCTTTAATTTGCCTAAAAGCGTTTTATGATCAACACAGTCAAACGCCTTAGACAAGTCACAAAAGATACCTAAAGCATCCTGTTGATGCTCCCAAGCGTCAAAAATGTGCTTCATAAGTGCAATTCCTGCATCTGTAGTATTTTTACCTTTAGTAAACCCGAACTGATTTTCATGAAATAATTTATTTTTAGTAAAATGGGAAAGTAATTGATTTAAAATGATTTTTTCAAAAATTTTACTAAGAGTGGGCAAAATAGAGATGGGACGGTAATTCGTGGGGTCACTATTATCTCCCGTTTTAAAAAGCGGTATTACTTTACTTAATTTCATTTTATCTGGAAAAACTCCATCATTAATACATTTATTAAAAATAAATGTCAAATGAGGAGTTACAGAATTCATTATTGATTTTAAAAAGCTAACAGACATGCCCCATAGGTCTTCAGTTTTTTTAATGTTTAAAGATTTAAAAGCTTCTAAAATTGTACTACAGTTGATCTCATGAAAATCCAAAGGGGTATAGCATTTATCAACACTTAATTCTAAAACATGTAGTGCTCGCTTAGTACTCGAATTTATTTCGTTAGTAATTTTTATGGGTACATTGCAGAAGAAAGATTCAAAAGTATTTGCAACTCCATTATCATCCTCTACAATACAGCCATTAAAATTTATTTTCAAAGATTTATCAGTATGTTTTTTATTACGTGTTTCTTGATTTATTACAGTCCAAGTAGTCTTCACTTTATTGTCAGATTTACTGATTTTGTTTTTAAGAAAATTTGCTTTCGCAATAGTACAGACTTTCTTAAAAACTTTAGAGTACCTTCTAACATAATCAATAAAAACTGGATCAGTGGAAGTCACTTTCTGAGAATATAAGTCATATAATTTCCGTCGGCTTTTATAAATTCCTGGAGTTGCCCAATCACTAAACTTCTTTTTAAGATTAATTGTAATGGTCTTTTGTGGAAAATTTTTTTGAAATTCTTCATTTAGTTGCTGGAACATAAAATTATATGACAGGTTTGGATCATCTATTACATTTATTTGGTGGAGTCTATTAATTACATTTGCTTCAAATTTCTTTAATCGGTTGTCAGTTATAGGCCTAAACGTAATTGTTTTTATTTGTTTAACGTTATCGTGTTCAATTGAGATTAACTGTCCACTATGATCCGAGTTTACAAAATTTACAATACCCTTTTTTATTACAAAACAGTTACAAAAAATATTATCTAAGCAAGTAGCTGTTGTGGGTGTAATTCTAGTTGGTTCTTTAAAAGTATGTTGTAGGTTATAACATTTAAACAAATTTATAAATCTATCTGTGTTTGGGCAAGATTCTAAAATATTTATATTAAAGTCACCACATACAACTACTTTCTTGTTAATTCTAGAAATTACATTTAGTAAATTTTCCATTGAAGACTCAAAGATCATAATTAGCAGAAGGGGGTCTGTATACACATATAATAATATGTTTTTCCAATTCCGCACATGAAATTTCAATTGTTCTCTCAATGGAGTGAGAAACAATGTCTGGTCTGTTTTTGTATTTTACACTATTTAATATCATTATTAAAGATCCACCTCTAATAGCAGATTGTCTTGTAAATGTACTAGCAATATTATAATTCTCAATACAGGCAGGTAATTCACTTTCTTTTAACCAGTGCTCTGTCAAACATAAGATATGTATATCCATACTACTCAAAAATAAACTTATTTCTAAATCTTTACCAGCTAAGCCTTGTATGTTTTGGTGAACAATATTTAATTGATTCACCTTTTTTACTATTATATTATTGCTAGAGAATTCCTCTGTTGTCTTATATTTTAATTTAAATTATTATATGTCAAATTGGATTGCTCAATAAAAGCAATGTCTGAATGCCTTCTTTAATGAAATATCATAAATCATTTAAATACCTTCGTACAAAAGATTTATAATATTTAATGTCAAGTCTAATATCAAGAAAGTTAACTGTTCATTATAATTAAATGGGAATGTTTTTCCGGTTTTCTCCGACTAATTTTCTTTTTCATTCATCATATTTTATTTATTTTTAAACACGAAAGTTTAACATTTGATATGTAATAGTAATGCTAGAGTACCTAATCTACTTTGTCTTTTTATTGCTTACAATTAAGTAATAGTTACTATTTATTTTTAATTTTATATTTTTAATTCTCGAAAAAAATATCTATCACTAGTCAAACTCAAAGTCATTTAATCAAATTATTATCATCAAATACACTTTTGACAAATCAAAACAAAATAAATTTTAAGTAAGTATCCGAAAATTGACAATACCACTACTTTTTTTTCGGCCTGTTCACTACCGGGAGGCCTTGTCTAGAGACGATATAGGCAAGAAACTCTGCAAGGGTTCCATCCTCCCTTTACGTCAATATGTTCTACAACCTAATAAAATTTACGTGTATTATATAATACTCTTAGTCACAAATGTCAAAATTGAATTGGAAGGAAATGCTCCAAAAGCGACAGTATCAAACTAGTTGGTTTGTTATTATTATGTATAACAGCAAAATTATGTGCATGACATTTTTATCCGCAACTGCTTAGTAGGCTATAACAACATCATCTCATCTCTATCCCCGTAGGGGTAGGTAGACATGTTTACACCCACATTTCTCCTCATATGTTCAAGTCCCTATGTAAATTGCGAGTCTGTAGCCATAAGCCCGGCACAAACTCAATCTTACTCTACATAATATATTTGCCATATTTTTCTTCTTAACTCAGACTGAATAAAAAAAGCAACAGGCCTGTTATACTCGTATAATACGAGGGATTAACGAAATAACTTTATAATTGTGGGTATGCAATGCACCTACCCCTTCGGTGTTATAGACATGTTATATTAGGTTGGGGAAAAAGTCTTTTCGCATTATAGTATGTATAAACTTGTAATAAAATCTCTTTGGCTATACTATTTGTATCTGGCTGGTTTTGGTACCATTGAAAGTTTAAATTTTAAAGAACATAATTCCAAATTCAAATTAGGAAAATGTGTGATTTTCATTTGTTTTTCGTACCGCCAAGATGAGTGAATCTAATGAAGAAATTCGATACATTTTACAATTTTACTACAAAAAAGGTAAAAATGCAACGCAAGCCGCGAAAAAAATTTGCGAAGTTTATGGACCTAGTATAGTGTCTGTGAGAGTAGCACAAATTTGGTTTAAGCGTTTTCAATCCGGAAATTTTGATGTCAAAGATGCACGTCGCTCTGGTCGCCCTATTACAGATAAAATGGATGCCATTTTTGAAAAAGTGGAGCAAGATCGGCATGTCAGTAGTTACGACGTAGCTGAAGAACTGGGAATTGACCACAAAACAGTTTTGGCGCATTTGAAAAAAACTGGGTACACAAAAAAGCTCGACATTTGGGTACCTCACGAGCTCACTGAAAGAAACCTAATGAACCGTGTACTCATTTGTGATTCTTTATTACGACGTAATGAAACCGAACCATTTTTGAAGAAGCTGATAACTGGTGATGAAAAGTGGATCACGTACGACAAGAACGTGCGAAAAAGGTCGTGGTCAAAGGCCGGTCAGGCTTCACAGACTGTGGCGAAACCCGGGTTAACTCGCAACAAGGTGATGCTGTGTGTGTGGTGGGATTGGAAGGGCATTATTCATTATGAGCTGTTACCAGCAGGCAGGACCATCGATTCTGAACTCTACTGCGAACAACTGATGAGATTAAAGCAAGAAGTTGAGAGAAAGCGGCCGGAATTAATCAACAGAAGGGGTGTGGTTTTTCATCATGATAACGCTAAACCTCACACTTCTTTAGCCACTCAGCAAAAATTAAGAGAGTTTGGCTGGGAGGTGTTAATGCATCCGCCGTATAGTCCTGACCTTGCACCTTCAGATTTCCACCTGTTTCGGTCTCTTCAGAATTCTTTAGGCAGTGTCAGGTTAACATCACGAGAGGACTGCCAAAACCACTTGTCGCGGTATTTTGACCAGAAGTCCCAAAATTTCTATAGCAATGGGATCATGTCCCTACCCACAAGATGGCAAAAAGTTATCGAACAAAATGGTACCTACATACTTTAGTTAAATGTAAATAAACTATATAAAAAATGTTTTGAATTTTCTTAAAAAATGCGAAGAAACTTTTTCCCCAACCTATTATATACATACATGCATTTTCCCACAGGGGTAGGCAGAGATTACATCACTTGCTACGATCCCTGCATATTTCTTTCGCTTCCTCAACTCTCATTACAGTCCTCATCCATGCTCGGTAATTTCGAGAACTTTTGACCTGGCCCTTCTCAAGAACGTCTTTAATTTGATCGAGGAACGTTTGCCCAGGTCTGTCTCGTCTCGTATCTCCACTCACACCCGATTCATATAGTATCCCTTTAGTCAATCTATTTGCATCCACCCTTTCCACATGTCCAAACCATCTTAGCATTCCTTTCCCTATTCTTGACGACCTCCGTGGTCGAGTGGTCTGTATGCCGGTCTCAAGGCGTAGCCATCTCGAGAGGTTCTGGGTTCGATTCCCGGTAGGAGCAAATGTTTAGGTGATGAATTTTTAGGCATTTGTTCTTCAGTCTTGGATGTTTACATATATTTATATATATTCAGGATATTTGTATGTATTTATCTATTAAATTTATTTATCCGTCATCTAGTGTCCGTAACACAAACAGCATTGGTTGCTTAAAATGGGGCTAGTTTATAGGTGTGAATGTTTGAAGATATTTATTTATTTATTATCACTACATTCACATTCAAACCACACTTCCCTATTATCAAATCATTGTATTATGTTGGGGAAAAAGTCTTTTCGCATTATAGTATGTATAAACTTGTAATAAAATCTCTTTGGCTATACTATTTGTATCTGGCTGGTTTTGGTATCATTGAAAGTTTAAATTTTAAAGAACATAATTCCAAATTCAAATTAGGAAAATGTGTGATTTTCATTTGTTTTTCGTGCCGCCAAGATGAGTGAATCTAATGAAGAAATTCGATACATCTTAAATTTTTACTACAAAAAAGGCAAAAATGCAACGCAAGCCGCGAAAAAAATTTGCGATGTTTATGGACCTAGTGCAGTGTCTGTGAGAGTAGCACAAATTTGGTTTAAGCGTTTTCATTCCGGAAATTTTGATGTCAAAAATGCACGTCGCTCTGGTCGCCCTATTACAGATAAAATGGATGCCATTTTTGAAAAAGTGGAGCAAGATTGGCATGTCAGTAGTTACGACGTAGCTGAAGAACTGGGAATTTACCACAAAACAGTTTTGGCGCATTTGAAAAAAACTGGGTACACAAAAAAGCTCGACATTTGGGTACCTCACGAGCTGACTGAAAGAAACCTAATGAACCGTGTACTCATTTGTGATTCTTTATTACGACGTAATGAAACCGAACCATTTTTGAAGAAGCTGATAACTGGTGATGAAAAGTGGATCACGTACGACAAGAACGTGCGAAAAAGGTCGTGGTCAAAGGCCGGTCAGGCTTCACAGACTGTGGCGAAACCCGGGTTAACTCGCAACAAGGTGATGCTGTGTGTGTGGTGGGATTGGAAGGGCATTATTCATTATGAGCTGTTACCAGCAGGCAGGACCATCGATTCTGAACTCTACTGCGAACAACTGATGAGATTAAAGCAAGAAGTTGAGAGAAAGCGGCCGGAATTAATCAACAGAAGGGGTGTGGTTTTTCATCATGATAACGCTAGACCTTACACATCTTTAGCCACTCAGCAAAAATTAAGAGAGTTTGGCTGGGAGGTGTTAATGCATCCGCCGTATAGTCCTGACCTTGCACCTTCAGATTTCCACCTGTTTCGGTCTCTTCAGAATTCTTTAGGCAGTGTCAGGTTAACATCGTGAGAGGACTGCCAAATACACTTGTCGCGGTATTTTGACCAGAAGTCCCAAAATTTCTATAGCACTGGGATCATGTTCCTACCTACAAGATGGCAAAAAGTTATCGAACAAAATGGTACCTACATACTTTAGTTAAATGTAAATAAACTATATTAAAAAATGTTTTGAATTTTCTTAAAAAATGCGAAGAAACTTTTTCCCCAACCTATTATATCCTGTCACTTAATTTTACTCCAGCCATAATGATGATGATCATATGTATGTATGTATCTCAGACTCCGCGAGGTGCATGTCCGGAACAACCGCCTCAGTATGCTGCTGGAACTAGCGGTGTACATGCGTCAGATGAGGCGGCTGATCGTCCTCGACCTTCGCGCCAACCCCGTATGCTCAGCACCAGGGTACCAGGAAGTCGTTGTGAACACCTTCCCTATATTACTCAACCTAGACGCTGAGCAGCTAAACCCTATTGACCAGGTAATATGATGGAATTTGTCGTAGAAAATTATGAAAAACTAAATATAGTGATTTTCTTTGGTGAGCAAAACATATTTTTCATCCTTCTCTTGTTACGTGAACAAAATATTGTTTTAACAACCTCCGTGGAATTGTTTGTAACCCAATTCCAAGGCGTCGGCGTCGCCATCTACGAGTACATAGTTTCTGGGTTGGATTCCCGCTAAAGGCAAAATGTTTGTGTGATGAATACCAGTTGTTCAGTCCAGAATATTTATATACTTATTATGAATATCTTTTTTTAATATTTGTAATCAATTTAATTTGGGCTAGTTGATAAATGTGTATATAAAATATTATGTGTGTATAAAGTAGTCTCAAAAGCTTCACAAAAACACCGTAAAGCGAAAAGAGGGTTGAATGGTTGGGACCATTCAACAGGCATTTTCCATTTAATAAGGGGCCTTTCACAACAGTTTCAAAACCTTAATATCACTGCATGACTTACCACAATACCACATGAAAAAAATGACATTAATTATTTAATTGATCAAAGCAAACCCCATTTCAGTAAAAAATAGGTCGTAGGGTTAAATAAATATTCAACGCTTACTACGGTTCTCTGACATCACAACTACTAGAGTTGACAATATTTTTTATTATTTATTATATTATTGTAATATTATAGATAAAGGCAGCGGTTGTGAAAGGCAGCCCTACTCATGCAGGAGGACACTGCGCGCCACGCCTTTTCGATCCCTACGGCCGCGCCGCCGCCTTAAGTAAAAATAAGCACAATGCGAGCTAAGCAATAGCTATAAGCAAAAAACCCTTACACTGTGCCAGCCCCCTTATTCTAAACTGTCGGTTCACGGATTCGATTCGGAAAGTCACGCCCCGTCTCGCTCTAATTTGCCGCAATAAAAGGAGACAGGAATAGAGATTCCGTGATTCTGTTAGTTTCCGACAGTTTAGAATAATAGGCTGGTGCATGGTAACAAGTTCGCCCCTGTTACATGGGGACATAAATATATCAGGCGGAAAAAAAAAGCGTGAAAATATTCATTATAATTTACTATTTATTGTGTAACAAGTACCTAATAATGTGAAAAATGATACTTGGTTACTAAGAAATGGATGCCTCGAATTTTTATGCGTGTCTTGAAGACGCAGTCAGTGATTTGAATGATGTCAATTGTTAAACAATGGAACTATTTTGATTTTTGTTTCTTGTAGATTTTATTTCGGGAGAACTGTGACAGTGCTCAAGAGCAATGATGTTGCTTTAGCAAAGCATTTTTTTTAATTAACTTTTATTTCTCGCTACTCGCGATTTTTTTTTAGATATTTAGGATTAGTTTTTAAGATATTTTTTGTTATTTAATTTAAGATACGCCTTTGTTTTTTTTAATAAATAAAAAAAAATCAAATCCACAGAGAAGCCACATAATGGATATGACTCCAGATATAAACACGTTTGCCACTCGCCGTCTCTTGCGTCTCCTTTACATAGAGCAGTTAACTCGAGCGCGGGTGTCTCCGCATATACCTGCAGCGGATACTACTGACATACCACTTATTGTGCTGGTTGGGTACGAAGGAGTCGGGAAAGGTAAACTTTTTCTTTTTTAATTTATCTGATAGTCAATTCTGCTCCCTTATTCTGAACTGTCGGAAACTAAACGAATCACGGAATCTCTATTCCTGTCACTTTTTATTGCAGCTAATTAGAGCGAGATGGGACGTGACTTTCCGAACCGAATCCGTGAACCGGCAGTTTTAAATAAGGGGCGCTCTAATAAAGAAGAAGTTTTGTTTCTAAACAACATACATTGAGATAGACTAATCTAGAAATATGTGTATATTTGACCATAGATATTACACTGGCAGTGTCAAACTTTTTTTTTTCATCTGTCATTTTATTGGCGGTAATAATAAAAAAGTTTGGTGATATTAGCTGTGTTGAGTTGTGAATAAAAAGTTTTATTTAAGAGGTGAGTTCATGCCGCTCGACGCCCGCTGTGTTCGAGTGCAGCTCCATACAAATGTATGAAAACCATCTGTCAGGCGCCGCTCCCGGCTCTATCTATCTATCATCAGCTTATTGGGGAGCGCATGTTTTCGCATAACGTCGATTGTCATAACATCGTTTGTCATACATCGAATGACATAATCATCAAATAGCATAACACTCATGTCACATATTCCTTCTTACTCATAACATTTAAGTGGCATAAATCTCTAAAGGCATATTATTATAAAACATAACTGTAGAAATTCCTAATTTCATTTAGCACAACATTAGGTGGTCCTAAAATGAATCGAATAATCACCCAGATTCGAAATAACCAATTCCAAGGAAATGTGTTCTGATAAATATTAGGTTAAGTTTATTTTTTTATGACCCCTAAAAACTATATTTGTGCAAACGAAGTTTATTTAGTAAACAATTTGAGGCAGAGAAAAACATTATGCGTTGGGATCATTATGCTTTTCATAAGTTGTACGTTTCAAATTTATGCCTTTTAATACTTATGACAAACAATTTTAGCCTATACAATATTAGAACTCTCAAAATTATGCGACGCAATTTTATGCGTTTTGATGATTATACCTTTCAAAATTATGGATTTTCATATTATGATAATAAACGTTATGCTTAAAATTACGGAGACAGCTTATTGTCGTCCACTTCTAGACGTAGGCCTCCCCCAATAATCTCCACAACGACCGGTCCTGCGCCGCCTACATCCAGCGACTTCCTGCGACTTTCACCAGATCGTCGGTCCGCTCCCGCCCCGCTGCGGCTGAATTCGAGGACGCGAACTCAGTGTTTCTCTTTTCTCAGATTGATATTGCTCATGTTTGGTTTACATGATGGTATAAAAAGACGGTCCACTAATCAATATAGAAATTGTTTACAGTTTTACTTTTAACTTTTCCTTAACTTCAAACCGGGTCAAATACGTGCTAGGAATAAAAGTTGATGGCTCTACGTTTGTTTGTGTCCAACGTACTTAGTCTACAAGGCGAACTTTCTCGAAAACGGGAACTTTTATAAGTTGTGGGTATAATCAAGTCTACATACCAACACGACACTTCAACATTTGCAGTATGAACATAAACTTTATTGTAGAAACCGCAAAAGAATCCCGCATTGCCGCACAGCCTTCGCGAACTCATACAGAGACGAAGCTCTCAAGCGCTTGTTCGCTTTGCCTTTGTAAAGAGAATATTTGGTCGCTTTTATTTCGGAAAAGCCTTTATTTTAGTAAACGCGAACTTTGAATTGGAATTTGCGCTTTTAAAAATTTACATGGACTTTAGAAGAAAATTTATAGAACATTTGATAATAATGACGTAGTTCCTAATTAATTCGTCAAGTGACTGTTTTAACAAAACTAAGGCTGAAGCTTCTTATTTTTTTTCGTATAAAAGAGAGTATCTTATGAATGATAAGTGATAGTGTTTACGGGATGCGTTAATTTGAAAAGTAGAGTCGAGTTTAAATGATAAAATCTATTTTCATCATTTTAACTATCGGCAAAATAAAAGCCAAACCAATAGTTTTTCAAACTATTCATGACAATTAATTTTATTACTACTTTATAAAATGGTTCCTAAAAACTCAAACGACCGAGACCCCACGACAGATTCTCCTAACTGTACCAAATTTGGTCTTTTCAATAGCAACAGCAACTCTGCAAACGAAGGACACATAGCGTGATGGGTATAGATTTTGTGGAGACGGTGAAATGAGACATATTAGCTTGTAGGTGTAAGAATAGCAATAGATGTTAGCAATAGATCAATATATGCTGATAATGAGACTGACTTACTTTCGCAGGCACTCTAGCTCGGCGTCTCAGAGACGAATGCTCATCAAACGTTGAACTCGCCCTACTCCACACGACAGCTCCATACCACTTTTTTAGCCACTACAAAGAGGTATCCAGAAGCAAATTTGATGACATGCTGTTAGCTGGTGAATTTCTTACATATAGTGAGAAGGACGGCGAATCGTATGGATTGAGTAAGACGCAAAAAATGACCTATAGACATTATGTCTCATATCTGTGATAGTATCCTTATATGGCAGGTGTTCTGAGGTGTTAGACACCCACATTGGGTAATATCCCTATGTAAAAGGGAGCGAGCCTGTTGCCAGGCACCGTGCACGGTGTAAGGCAAGCTAAATTCATAATTAAACTGTACATAAGTTATATGCAAACTCACAGAGGGAATCGACCCGCCGACCTCTTGCACAAGTCGTACCGCTGCCTCATTTTTTTTTCAATATCAATCAAATTTTACATTTGTTTTTTCTTTGTATTAATGCGGACATTCATTTTATCAAAAGATTCTTTTACGAATTCAATATACATATTCCTTTCCTACCTACATGAAGGTCAAATTATGTAAAAAGGTCTGATGAAATAAGATTTTATTGAAGCCGAAATATATTCCTTGGGGTCCTCAATATGGTATACATTTAAATATTATCTATTTCTATACTTTAGTGTCCTTCTATTTATGCCACGTCTTTTTACCTAACATCAATTCACATACAGAATCGGTTTAAGTAGAATAGATGCTAATCTCTACTAAAATATATATTTTTTTATATGACAGTTAAGCCCTTCGCCTTCATCTCACCTGATGGTAAGTGACGATAAGGCCGAAGGTGGAAGCGAGCTTCACCTGTGAGCTTCATCCTCAACAACTGAGGAACTGGCTATCTTACCTCTGATTGCCGGAAAACAACAATGCTTATAACATTGTTATTATGGTGACAAATTTAGGTAAAGCGGTGATGGCTAGCTAGGCGGGCTTAGAAGCCCTACCACCAACCAAACCGGGCAGAAAAGCCCCTGCCCCCGTGGGGAATCGAACCCCGGACCTCCCGATTTACACCCGGTCGTGTCAACCACTAGACCAGAGAGGCGGTTAAGACGGCGGCTTCTTCTTTGTCCTGCCCTGTTCCCAATTTCATTTGGGGTCTGCGCAACATGTTTTCTTCAAAAAAATTACAAATAAAAAAGAAATATTTCTTAATAATAAATTCATAACACGTCGAGAAAGTTTTAGTACGAGACTGAATAACAGTCCAAGTGGTCTTTCTTTCGAATGGCATCAGGGACAAATATTTGTGTGGTGATCATTAAATTACTTAGTCACGTCACGGTATTTACGTCGCTAGTGAATTGAATCCAAACTCAGTTGACTATATTGAGTCGTACCTATGAAGTCGCTGAGTGCGGTCAGTGTAAAATCCTCGGGGAAACCTATGTCCAGCCGTGATCGTCTCTGGGGCGAATGATGTAGACAAGATTTTGATAGGGTGCAGCTCCACGTCGGGTTTAAACTTTCGAAAAATGGTCAAGCTGACTTCAACACATTTTGGTGTATCCAAACGCCCATTGACACCATTGGTCAATATTTGATCAATTGGTTAACTTTAACTACGAATCAAAAACTGACCCTAAATTAGTCACTTGAAACAAACTTTCAGGTCGTGAAGAAGCATCCACAAACGAGGGAAAAGTGAAAATTGTTTGCATGGACTTAATATCTGCCTTGATGCTCAATCTGCGTGGTCTTAGACCTTATTTAATACTTGTAACTATGCTAGACAAAAGGCTGTTAGCCGCAAAGCAAAAGGAAAGAACGATGTATGCAGAAACATTGAAATATTATTTTTATTCTTGTACCTACTAACGAAGAAATTCGCGATCGACCTGTGTCTAAAATAGTAGAATCGATGGTCTATCATTAATATTGGGTCCTTACCTATGACATTGGTGTTTTTATTCTGTCTTAGCAATTTGTCCGTAACTATTAAGTTTCAGAACTAAAAATATATAAAATAATTGCCTCTTCTAAAAATAGACCATTTATTTGAGCTCGTATTATTTAATTTGATAATTTTTTGTAAGTTTAATTGTGTTAAAATTAGACACAACAATTATTTTTAACTGCCTCCCGAATACATCATTTGATTTGCATTCACATAAAAACGATGAATAATTTTTATCAAGCGTGTTCAGACACATATTGCTAAAGCTTGTCTTATGATACATGCCAAATATTATTATCTCTGGATTTGTCGTTGTGAAGAAAACTGATAAAAAGTTAGTATGTAAAATGCAGACATCCCCAAAATCTCCATACAATACACCAATTCCATAGGTAAGGACCTAATAATAGCTTCAGTGTGTAAATGTATAATATAATTTTTTTTATAAGTTTTTATGCATTTTTATTAGTTTTTACGTACTTAACGCATCTTAAAGCTCTACTAAGGTCGACCGGGAACTTCTTCAAAAGCTACATATTTGACAGTTCATCTTCATTCAAACTGTATCCTGGTTTTAGGTTTCGTAAAATGGAGAACGAGCGGAGAATCTCTTTAGAAACACCATTCGAAAGATCCACATTACAGGTGTTACTGTCAGGTCGAATTATAATAACTGGCATTCTCAATGAAATATTATTGGTAATTATTGGGAAATGCTAGAATATTCTACGATTTATATTAGTTATTTACAATACGATGTTTTCTATCGCGTGGTACAAGTGATCTAATTTATTAAACATTTTATCTCAGGTTAAACAATGTACTTCGCCGAAATTTTTAAATATTTAACCACGGCACCGCATTCTAAATATTTTATATTTTTTGCTAACTGTGTGATCCTCTCTTGATCACAATGTGATGAAAACTTCATGTTTTCACACCGTTCACATGTTTTTAGTTTACGCATAGCTATTACTATTGATTGAGAACTTTTACCTGCTACGTAGGATCTAAATGCTTTCACGCCTGAATAAATCCTGCTTAATTTCCAGTCTATCCCAGAAGAGAAAGAAAAGAGTGAGTTTGTCATCGAATCAGAATGTTCTCTGATGATGGACAGCGAAGCGCGTCAGGCCGTCATGGACTACGCCAGGGGTTTCAATATGCTGGCTTTGCTGGCCTCGGTATGTGATGCAATATTGATACATAGTACATACATATTATCACATCATAATATAACATAATCATCACGCCACTTTCCCCGAAGGGGTAGGCAGGGGTGCATTACTCACCCACACTATGGTGGCAAGCTTGTTGCCGTTACCGTGTAGGTACTATAGAAAATCCATAACCAAATCTATTGTTGTCCTCAGCCTATATACGTCCCACTGCTGGGCACAGGCCTTCCTCATGGAGAAACACATGACGAGTATGGGCCGTAATGACACCAAGTTGGCACAATGCGGGTTGGTGGGTAGAAACCGTCGCAATAGCGACCGAGACCAATGGCCTTCCAAAGCACGGAGGAGCTCGAGATCACAAAGTTTTGGTCACCCATCCACGGCCTGGTAGTTCGCATGGCGAAGGTAGCTTTGTTTTCAATCGAAAGCCAAAGCATACTAACCACTGCGCCACCTAGCTCCTCAATAAATTTGCTACAGCCAGTACAGCCCGGTAACGTTGGACCACCAAAATTACTGGCAAAATGTGAGTCTATAATGCACATCTGCCTGGATACAGCGCCAACAGCGTGATAATAATGTAAGTTATATACTCACTACAGTGATTTTATTTTCTAGAGTGCATCTTCATTGGCTTTAGAAGAAGCAGGCCAACGAGCTCAAGAGAACAGCCGACTTGAAACTAGTCTATACTCTTTATATAAAGAGTCCCAAGGCACTGAGGAGATGAGCTTCGTAAACGAACACAATTCCAATCAAGAGGCCAACGCTAAAGCCAAGTAGACTTCTAACATAATATATTCTTATTCTATAGGTATTATTTACGTCATACATAATCAGAATGAGTCTGCTTATTTACCACTATAGCAATAAAATGTCAATAGTGTGTCAATGGTTTAATATTTGACATTTCGTAGTCTAAAGCAAATTGATTATCAGATAAGAGTAAATTAGCAGCATCGGCGCCCAGATTCCCAACACAAATAAAATTCAAATAGAAGAACAGAGGAAGTTTGAAAGTCGTCAAAAAATAAGGAACAATAGAATAGCGTGGTATGGTCATGTAATGAAGGGGAATCAATGTCACAACAAGAATGCTGAGTATGGGTGTTGTGAATAGCAGATGCCTTATTGTGCCTACCCCACCTTGTGGGAGAGGACAAGAATAAGGAGAATAAAAGTAAAATTTTACTTGTGGAGGAAAGACAAATAAAATTACAATTTTCTTCACAAAAATAAGTTTGAGTCTACCACTTTTGCTGCTTGTGCAGTGTAATTTTTTATTTTCAGGCAAGGTGAAAAACGGAGTAAGCCTGCTAGTATTTCGCAGCCGAAAAGCGTTGACTTTAGTAGATACACGTCTTCTACCTGGAAGGGTAAATATTATAAATATCTTCTGATATTCTCACCAATCAACTAACCTTAATTAAACAGCATATTATGTCACTTGTTTTATGAATAGAAACTAGAAGACGAAAACGAATAATAAACACCCAAAACTGGAGAACAAAAGTCCGTATTCATTACGCCTTGTGAAACTGGCAACTAACCAGTCGGCCGCAATAAAATTTTAAGAAATTTTCCGGTTAGTTTTGAAAACGTCAACGTGGCACAAGTTTAAACCAACCGTCCATCCATCAGCCTATAGACTATAGACTATGTCCACAGCTGAACATCGGCCTTCCCCCCCCCCCCCCACCCCAATGATTTTCACAACTACTGGACTTCATCGCATCCAACGACCTCCTGCGGCCTTCGCCAGATCGTCGGTTTACCTCGTTGGGGCTCGCTTCCAAATTTTCGCTTCCCAACAATACCCTGCGGTGATTATACCGAGTATACGCTGCGTAGCATCCCGAACGCTGCCCCGCTGATTAGGAATCTCTTTCTGAAAATTGGACCTACCAAGTTACCTACCAGGCCCACTTATTTGGAAGCTCTACATTGTGCCAAGGTCTTGCAGGGACTGAGCCATAACCACGATATAACGAAGGTGTGTCATGTACTCGCCGTATATGCTGATGCCATGTTCATACCAGTCCAAAATCTTATTCACATTTTCCAACGTAGTTGTAAACAGTTTCAGCAATATGACGTTGCCCTATCTCACACCTCGCTGGAGTGGAATTAGTTTAGAGGTCTGATCCTAAAGACGGACAGACAGTGGTATTTTCCTTCAATGACTGCAACACAATTGGACATATTGATAGTTTGTTCGGTACCTCTAGAACGACTGTTGTACTTATCCTTTTATTGCAATTTTTTTTGTAATGTATCCTAAGCGTACTGTCCACATATTATCATATTAGGTATATTACAGTAAAGCTATTGCAAATGCTACTTTCGTGCCTATTAGTGATGCAATTGTAATTTTTGTGTAGTGCCCGAAAGCGCTAAGTCTTCAAAATCGGTAACATTCACATCCCAAGGAAATCCAGATATTGATGACCAATTCAACCCGTCAGGAATGATGATTGACCCTAAATCTACGGGTGATATGAAAGGTAAGAAGTATCTATCATATGTTCCTATGATGAAAACCAGTTAATTCAAACATACTACCGAGTGTTTCAGTGATACCTAGAACAAAACTTCAACTCAATTTTTTTACCTATTTGGTTCATAACTCATAAAGGTACCTACTGTCCCCGTTTTTCTCCAAGCAAACGAAAGAGATATCTCCTGATTTTTGTGGTGTTGCATTAATCCAGTTTCTGAAATAAGCTCCTATACTAGAACCTAGTCCTCGGGCAATGAGAGCTTTCATTTTTACCTAGTACCTAGTTCTCAGGCCATGAGGGATACACAAGATGGCGCTACTGTAAGTGTGGTCCGTAAATACGGCTTTTAAAGTTTATTATTACGGACGCCAAAAGAAAAAGGATCATGGGCACTGTTGTATGGGATCCAGACGTAAAACCAACAGAAATAAAATGCATTGTAATTTACTCTACTGTAATTCTAAATACTTTTTTACCCTCAAATGAACCGTGCATACCGGAAAAAACCCCAAAGATTGTTAACATAGAACACAATTATTATTGTTCAAAATTACTATGAATTGATACCTTTTATTGAAATATAAATGGTAATCACTATAATAGCCATAGAATTTAAAAGTATGATAATAGCTATAATGTTCTGCGCGTGCAAAAAGGCGCGTGCTGTGCTAACTCTAAAAACTACAAAACAAACTATTTGGGCACAACTTCCTACTAATTAATTAATTGTATTTTAATTCGAAGCATTTACTAAAGGCTGTATAGTGTGTATAGCATCAAGTTTTTGGGGTGGCGGTGTAAGGGGGAAGCGGTACCTGGTCGACACAAATGCCAACCTTGCCTGATCGCGGTGCATCCTGCAGAATAATCGAGGCCCTGGCAACCGACCGATGGCTAGAAATGCGATAGTAGACGATTACTATAGGTACTTGCTAACAGGCAGAAGCTAGATCAGTAGAAAATTCTGTAATTTTTAAGGCTTAGCACGGCACGAACCTTTCATATCACCCGCAGAACATTTATGTTGATGATTACCGTAGATAATTGAATAAAAGGTATTTAATCAGGATAATTGAATAAGGAATAAAATGTAATTCATAGTAGTTTTTAACAAATGTTTTAGGAACCAATCTTAGACATCTTTTTTATTTTTACAAGCTTTTATTTAACTTGCATTGTCTGTAGGTAGGTATGTATGTACCTATGTAAATGTTCGGGTAAAATCTTGCAACTCAATTTTGAAGCAGATATCTTTAACCGATTGAGCTGAAATTTTTCATGCATGTGAAAACCGGATGACAATGCATTATTATTATTATGACTTTAAGCTGATCTGATGATTGAGCTGGAAGGTGGCCATAGGAACTCAGTAATTAAACACCCACGCTTGAAAAAAAAGACATAAATTTCCGAGAGATTTAACTGTCTCAAACCTATTAAATTCATTGATTTGTGATTTATATTTTCCATAATAAATGTAATAGGTATAACTACTGCTGAATAATAGCAACGATAATAGAAATAAATCCGCGTAGCCGACCTATGGCCCCTGGCGGCAGATTCATACGCGATAACCCCTAATATAAAATCCTTAATTTGAGATATTACTGATCTGAAGAGCTCGCTAGAGTACTGGTTTGCCCTCTGGCTTTCTATATTAAAACAAACTTACATTTGCCATGGTCATTTTTATTTTTTGTATGCCTATGACCAAATCTATATGATATCGAATTCCTCATGTTTCATATAAAACCGTTAGTTCCTGTTTGCACAACCGTTTTTACCCACCAATCTGCATTGGGCCAGCGCAGCGTGATGTTACAACTCCTCATTCCTACAGTAGGAATGCCTGTGGTCAGAAATGGGACGCATATAGGCTGGTGAAGTGACGTGGCAATCTTCTGCATTTCATTATCAAATACGTTTTTGCAGATAAAATGAGTGCAGGGAGATCCATTAGTGCGAAGGGGCCTTTGAAGCGCGGCCGTAAAAACGCCACCGACGCGGGAGACGATCTGGACCTCTGGCTAGCGTTTCTTGTTGAAACCGGGCTACTACAATCCAGCAACTCTAACTATCAACAATGTAAGAAAATTACAAAAGGCTCAGTAATAAGCGAAGCGACTGTAGGTAATCCCAAACCGGAGGAGTTTATGCACCCAGCCACCATCATTACGTGCAACCAGGACATCTTTGGTGATAGCAGAGAGGGATGATTAGAAAAGGGGAGGCACAAGAGATCGTACCCTTTGGGATCTCTTCTTCTTCTGAGGAGTCTCAACCCCATCGAAACTCGGGGCGGTAGCAATTAGAATGCAGGCCCGCGCAAGTTGTGGTGCAGGAAACTATTATAGTTGAACTGCGTTACACCTTTATTGCTGGCCCGCAGTCGGCTGTCGCAGTCGCTGCAGTGTACTATGCACAGGCCGAAGGACATGTAGTGCATACACGGTGCAGAGAGAGCAAAAGCTCACGCTGTTATATAAGGGTGCGTTTTCTATAATAAGACCTTGGATCGTTTCACGTGACTTGCACAATAGTTTGTTTATCCCAGAAAAACTTTAGCTACCTCAAATAGCTAAATAGGTGGAAAAGCGTCCTTACTATAGCGGCCATGATAGCTCGTTTCGCCGAGGACAGGTCATTGTCAGTGCAGCGTAGTTTTTTTTTTTACCACTAAGGTGGCAATCAAGCATGTGGCCCACCTAATGAGAACTGGTTACTATAGCCATTACAACTGGTTTGAAACTGCCTCTGGATTCAGTGTGCGAAGGCGCCGCTACTGATAGTCGGACTCTCAACTGTCAGTTCACAGATCCGATTAGGAAAGTCACTGCCTGTCTCGCTCGTTTTTGCCACAATAAAATGTGACAGTTATAGAAATTCCACTACTCGTTTATTTTCAGACAGAATAGAACAGATTGGGGGCTGGCTTCAGTCCCGCGTTTGGTGTGCTGAAGTCTTTATCTTCTCTCTATAATTATTTTTGTGCTAAGCCTAATATATTCATACCAATTTTTTCTGACCCTCATAAATATTCACTATAGTCTTATTTCAGCCGATACTTCTATGCACGACACACGCATGAATGATGTTGAATCAATCATGAAACAATTATCTTATTATCAAATGGTAAGTTTAAAAATCTGTAGAATTACTTACAATAATACAGTCATTTTTATGTATTAATTTCATAAGAGCAACGATCATAATATTTTATACACTAAAAATATCAATAACTTTTCTTTTTCCTAAGGAACCTTACAAAACTACCACCACCACAAATATCCGAGACGATTATGAGAATATTCATCTCAAGCATCCTGGTATTTTTAGAGACACTGTAAGTAAATATCTACATTGAAGTAATAAGAATGTAATAATAAATTGATGTAACTTAAGATTTAAATTATTATAATTCAAAAACTTTTCTTAGAATATTTCTTTTAATAATGTAATTAAAATTTGAAATTAACATGAGTATATTGTTTAAGGTGACAACAGATAATCCAGATGATGGCTTTAATAAATTGAAAGATATCGTTCGGGGTATTGTCAATTCACAATCTAGTTTGAAGCCAATGTTTGATATAGACTTTACAAATTTACTTTCCTACCCTACAGTTCAAAACCGGCTTAAAACCATTTGTAAACAAATTGCACCTCATAGACTGTTCTATTAAAAACTATGCTTTACAAATTCTGAATGTTTTATTTCGCAATAGATACAATTAAGTAAATTATTTCAGTACATAAGTGTCATACAATGACGGGAAAAACTGAATAGTCCGAGGCTGAATTTTTAATTGCTGCTTGTCTTAACTTTTTAACAATACAAAATAACTTCATGCAAAGATCATTTAAACACCATAGTATCAAGCATAGCCCCAAGACTTTGTACTATATTGTTAGCCATCAACACATCTACTTTCTCTTCTAGATGCCTCTTAGGATCCTGTTTTCCAACATTCTTGATAGCCAACTGTTCAGGAGTCATTTTTTCCTCATCCTCCAATGCCTTATTGTAATTCTTAGCTAGTTCAAGCATATCTGTTACTGTTGTTTCATTGATTAAGCAGTGTTCTTTGTAATCTGATAAAGTGAGACCATCCATCCATGATTTCTTGTGCAAGTTTAATAACATCTTCTGCTCCAGTTCATTCTTTCTGTAATTTATGCTGATAGAATAGTAATGGCGGTTGAGACCGTGAATCAGTGCTTGCACTGAAGGTTTCTGTAAGTGTCCTAGATTGGAAGTTGTCTGCCTTGGCTCCTGTCCAAGGACCATCATGTTTGGGTTGATCAGTCTGAATGCATCGATGACAACTTTTCCTTTTACAGATTGAATAGGATCAACAACAACAGCTACAGCACGCTCAGACAAAGCTTCAAATGACTGTTGAGTATTTATATCAACTCCTGATAACCAGCAACCAAAACCAGGATGCGAGTGATACCTGTAATTAAATGAAATTAAAATTAATTCATAGTTTTAGTATATTCAGAACTTAAAGCAGATATTTTATAATGATTTTCATGGACATTGATAAGTGTAACATTTAAAATTATTGTTGTTTGTATGGATGACCTATAAGTTTGTGTAGAATTCATGTTGAGATTTAGGTTAATATTTTGGTACATTATAATTTATTGGTCTGAGAGCAAGTAAGCAAGCAAGCAAGCCAAAATCAACAATACTCTTCAACTAAAAACAAGAAATTACAGTTTGAAAATTTGCACATTCATTGCATCAACAATCTGTTTACCAATATCCTATTATTCAACAGTACTGTCATGTAGTAAAGTTCAGTTTAGCTTTAAACAATTCAGAAGAGTTAAATAAAACTTACCATCCCACAACCATCTCTGGCCGTCCAGTTTGTTTCAACATATCCAACATTTTAGCTTGGAAGACAGGGTCAACTGCCTCCACAGAGACTCCAGTTCCAGTCTGGGGCATTGCAAATACATCAATCACTCGTACTGTGTAATCATCTACGAATTCTCCTGCAAGAGACAAAAGGTGGTGTTAGTGTTTGAAAGATTGTTTGAAATAAAGCCAAAAGTGTTTATTCAATGCTAAGCTCTATTCTGAGCGATTTACCTAACATGAGGCCCATAACTTCCATAGGGACGCCAGCGCGACCGTGCTTCAACATCTTCAAGAGAGCCAAGGAAGAGATGTATACTTGTTCGGCCGTATCCACCACCGGCGCATCTGTAGGCGGGGGCGCTTGTGAAAGCCCGGGGACTCCACCACCAAGACGTAATAGACGATCCATGTTCACTAATTTATGTCTAGACTCTAGAACAATGCAAATCCAAACAATATGTATCGCACGCTGAGAAATTAATCTTACAATGTAATAACATTAATTTAATTCTGTGAAATGTATCTATAGAACTTTTAAAACAACTTACAAGTTAATGATTTATAAAATAACATGTAAAACAGACAATAAAGCTAAACTTCGGCAAAGAAACGAATGAAGATATTTCTCACAGATTAAAAATGACTATTTGACAGTGAGGTAGCTTACGTCGAAAATGCAAGCTCACTTAAAGATGCGATCATATTTTTATGATATTTTCATACGTATAACGATTATTTTATTATTTATCTAAAATAAATCTGGTTTCATTAGATGTTTATTTTGTGCGTATTTAGTATCAAAATAACATATTTCATATCTTCGCCGCTCAGCTTCGCCGTGGAACCGTATAATGACATTTAGCTGCGATCAAGTAAGTATAGTTTGACGAAAAACATCGTCGGAAACTTATGATCAGATTTATTTTGGTCGATTTTAACAATCCCGTGCGGAAACAAAGCGCAACCTCGGCGGCGGCCAAAGCGCGGAAGTGTGGCTGGCGTTGCAATAAATCCGCAGAATCGCGTGGAGTAAGATATGAAAGATAGTCACATTGATACCTATGCGTTGGAACATGTAGTTTCGCTGGTGTTCCACTTCTCCTACGCGGTTCTGTTGTTACGGTTCCACGGCGGAGGTGTAACAAATACAGGGGTCAAAAATTATGGTTTTGATAGTTCTTGAAATAATGTTTCAATTTTTTTGGTTCCTACATTGTTGTAGAACAGCAATTCCATAAACAATGTCACAACACAGATGTATCAACATTCATAAGTAGTCTAATCTATGTTCCTTTGCCCTCCCTTCTCTCTGATAATGGCGTCGTGACTATAGCATGTATTTTGTGTGGTGCTGATATAATAAAATACAGTAGTTAACATAAAAGCTTGTATTATTCCTCACGCTGCGCTGCACTCCCAAATAACGACTCGTCACAGTTTATGGGCCCAGGCATCAAGCAGCAAATCCGTGAGTGAATATTTATTACGAGTATAGAAGAAACAGACGAGCGCGACCGAAGCTACAGAAGCCATTTTTTTTTTGTCACACGAAAATTACAAAAATGGAACGAGATCGAGGTATTTTATTGCTGGGTAAAAATAATTGGAACACATGGAGTTTCCAAGTAAAGGTTATTCTAAAAGCAAAAGGTTTGTGGGACATAGTTACAAACAGAGAGTGCAAACAACAAAGCGATTTCGATGTCAAGGACAGCAGGGCACAAGAGATTTTCGTAACAAGAGTTGAAGAAAATGTTATGACATATTTAATCCCGTGTACAACAGCATACGATATGTGGGAAAAGTTGAATACCATATTTGAAGCCAAAACTAAAGTTAGTCTCCACCTTTTACAAAGACAGTTTTACAATTTGCAGTATTCAGAACCAATGTCTGAGTTTATTGCAAAAATAGAAGATCTGGTTAATAAATTAAAGGATTCTGATGAGTATATATCTGAAAAGATGTTGATAACAAAAATATTAGTTACTTTACCGGAAGACTATCAATATTTCATATCAGCATGGGAAAGTGTACCACAACAAGAACAGACGTTTAAGAATTTGACTGCAAGATTATTAGTTGAAGAAGAACGTATAAGAAACAGAGCACAGGAGATTTTACCCACTACGGCAGCACTGGTAACAAGTAAGAATAAATCAAGGTATACATCACAGCAGTACAAA
Source organism: Parapoynx stratiotata (assembly GCA_910589355.1). Lineage (NCBI taxonomy): Eukaryota > Metazoa > Arthropoda > Insecta > Lepidoptera > Crambidae > Parapoynx > Parapoynx stratiotata. The sequence goes on from OU342473.1 coordinate 8,308,203, forward strand.
AACACAACGGAACAGCAGAAGTCAAACCTTAAGTGTTTTATATGTAACAAACCTGGACATATGAAGAAAGACTGTAGGGCAAGAAAGTGTAATAATTGTGGTAAAATTGGACATGTTTATAGTGAATGTAGATTGCGTAGAAATAAATTTCGAAATGATAATGCACCTAATGCGTACATCACAAATGTTTGTAACAGCGATAGATGGATTATGGACACAGGAGCAAGTGACCATATGTGTAATAATAAAAGTATTTTTACAGAATATAAAGAAATTATAGAAGATAAATATGTAACAATTGGCGATGGAAATAAATTAAAGGTATGTGGTATTGGAAAAATATACTTCTTAGCTTATAATGGAAATGGGTATATTTCATCTGTTTTGCATAATGTTTTGTATGTTCCTAATTTAAAGATAAATTTATTTTCTGTAACATGTGCAATTGATAAAGGTTATAATATAGTATCAAACCAAAACTACTGTAAATTCTTGTATAATGGAGAAGTTACTTGTATTGCGGATAGATGTGATAACTTATTTGTAATGGCATTTAAATTTAAACAGTCTCATATAGCTTTAAGTTCTAGTTTGACAGATTGGCATGAAAAACTTGCTCATCAAAACTATAAGTATGTAAAGGATATCTTAAATAAATATAATGTAAAATATGAAGAGCAGACTGATCAGTGTATTTCATGCATTAAAGGTAAACAAAATAGATTACCTTTTCAAAGAAGTAATAATAGGGCTCTCAAACCAGGTGAGTTAATACATCTAGATTTGAGTGGTAAAATAGAATGTAAATCAGTAGGTGGTTCTCAATACTTTTTATTATTAAAAGATGATTACAGTAATTTCAGATGGGTTTATTTTTTAAAAAATAAATGGGAAACAATAACATGTTTAAAGAATTTTTTAGTATTATTTTATAATCTTACAGGTAATAAAGTACAAAAAATTAGGTCAGATAATGGAACAGAATTTGTTAACAGACAAGTTACAGAGCTTTTTAAATCAAAGGGAATAACACATCAGACTACAGTTGCTTATACTCCGGAACAAAACAGCCGTGTTGAGCGTGAAATGCGAACAGTGGTAGAAGCCGCTCGAACAATGTTACTTGCGAAGAATCTTCCAAAGGAGCTGTGGGCAGAAGCATTGAGCACTGCAGTTTTCACTATAAATAGGACGGGAAAGTCACCGATTCCTGAAAAAACACCATTTGAGCTAATTCATAATAAAGTATTTGATATAATAGAATTAAGAATTTTTGGAACAGAAGTGTGGACACATATACCTAAAGAAAAGAGACAGAAATGGGATGCTAAAAGTTCACAAGGTATATTTGTTGGTTATGGCATTGACACAAAAGGTTACAGAGTTTGGTTTTCTAAAACAAATGAAATTAATACATACAGAGATGTTATATTCATAAATAAAGAAAAATCTAAAGAAAGCATAGAAGATACTACAGAAAATAGTAATAAGTATTATTTCACAATTGATGAAGAAGCAGCAAATATGAATTTAACTACACATGAGAAACAGAGAGATGTAACAGAAAACATTGAGAATAATGCTACTATAGATAAGGAAAATAAAGACAGAGAAAGCATAGATACAGGAAGGGAAGAAAGAAGAAACATAAATAAGAAAAAGAAAGGGGGAAGAAGATTAGATAGAGAAAGGGAAGAAAGAAGTAATATAGAAAAGAAAATTGAAGGAAATACAAACACAGAAATAGAAAAAGATGAATTATTAACAGAAATAAATAATAAAAACATACAGGAAATTGAAACAGACAGTGACCTAGAAATGATTGAAGAGTACTTAGATGAAGAATATCTTGAAACAGAAGAATTTCCTAATAATACAGAAGAAAGAAGAACCAAAAGAGGTAGAAAAATGAAGACACCTTATTGGACTAAGGACTATGAAACAGCATTAATAGTACAAGAAGAACATCAGTTAACTTATGAAGAAGCAATAACTGGCAAAAATAAAGATGAATGGCTGAAAGCTATTAATACAGAGATGGAAGCGTTGGAAAATAATAATACCTGGACAGAGACAAGAGTACCAATAGATAAAAAGGTAATAGATGGAAAATGGGTTTTCAAAATAAAGAAAAATGAAACAGGTAAAGATATCTATAAAGCACGACTTGTAGCCAGAGGTTTCCAACAGCAGGATCAATTTGATCATTCTGAAATTTATGCACCAGTAGCAAAATTGCCTACTCTTAGAATATTACTAGCTATAGCTACTAGATTTGACTTGAATATCACACAAATGGATGTAAAAAATGCTTTTCTTTATGGTGACATAACAGATGAAGTATATATAAAATTACCACAAGGAACTAAATATGATAACAAAATATTAAAATTACAGAAGTCTTTATATGGATTAAAGAAATCACCAAGAGAATGGAATGATAAATTTAATAATTTCATGATAAAAGAAGGATTAATCAGAAGCAAAGCAGATTATTGTCTCTATTACAGTAACAAAGAGAAATTATACTTATTATTATATGTTGACGACTTAATAATTTTAGCGAAAAACAGCACTAGTATAAACAAGTTGAAATACTCATTACAGAAGGAATTTCAAATGAAAGAATTGGGAAATGGAAAGAATTTTAAATATTTAGGTATTAACATTACAAGAAAAGAAGGACATATGGAACTGGATCAAAAACAATTTTTGGAGGAGCTTTTAATAAAATATAATATGAAGAATTGTAATCCAATTGGAACACCAATAGAACAAGGATGTATAGAGTTGAATAAAAAAGAAACAGAAAATGTAGAATTAACTAAGAGATGTAGACAATTAATTGGAAGTCTAATGTATGCAATGTTAGGAACAAGACCAGACATTTGCTTTGTTCTGAGTTACTTGGCTAGATTTCAATCTAAAGGAAGTAATGAGTTATGGAATTCATTAAAGAGATTACTCCGTTATTTAAAGGGAACATTGGACTATAAATTAATATATAAAAAGCATGATGTACCACTAATTGGATATACAGATGCAGATTGGGGAGGTGATAAAGCAGACCGAAAATCAACTTCAGGATATATTTTTAAGGTATATGGAAGCACAGTATCATGGAATAGTTCAAAACAACAGTGTGTAGCTCTTTCTTCCACTGAGTCTGAATATGTAGCACTTGGTAAATGCATATCTGAAGGATGCTGGATTAGGATAATGTTAAGAGAAATAGGATTAGATTGCAATACTTTTGTAGTTTACATTGATAATCAGTCTGCGCTTCATGTTGCAAAAAATCCAGAACAGCATAGTAGGTTTAAACATATAGATTTGAAATACCACTTTGTTAGAGATAAGGTAAATAATAAGATAGTTGAACTACTACATGTTCCATCCAATCAGCAGTTAGCTGACTTATGTACTAAGGGTTTAAATAAAATTGTTTTCACAAAACTATGTAAAGATATAGGACTTGAGTAAGTAAAAAGAAATTTATGTTTATTATTGCATAGAAGAAGAAAAAAAAAAAAAAGTGTAGTTTTTTGTTTTAAAAGAATATTGTTATAATTTGACTGTTTTAGTTAAGGAACTAAGTTTATGTAATTGAGGAAGGGTGTTGTAGAACAGCAATTCCATAAACAATGTCACAACACAGATGTATCAACATTCATAAGTAGTCTAATCTATGTTCCTTTGCCCTCCCTTCTCTCTGATAATGGCGTCGTGACTATAGCATGTATTTTGTGTGGTGCTGATATAATAAAATACAGTAGTTAACATAAAAGCTTGTATTATTCCTCACGCTGCGCTGCACTCCCAAATAACGACTCGTCACATACATTCATCGCCACTTTTTTTATTTATTTTATTTTTAAAAGCCACATTTTGAAGGTTTTCTATGAAATGCCACGAAAGATTAAAGAAATTAATATGGAAAATTTTGGCGGATAGTACCAGAACCTTTGCTAGGAAACAATTTCGACAACAAAATTGACATTGACAACAAAGTTATTTGGGAATTGGGAGATACTTCCTATTTTTACCAAAATATTACGAAATATCGATTTGTAAAGTATAGGAATTCAACAATTTGATAATGGTTGATAAATCTGTATTACCTTCAAAGTTTACAGACGGACCGCATGGCTTAGGTGACAATTTTTAACATAAAATAAGAACGTAGTAATCGATAACTGTGTTACTTTAACTTTATTTCAATTAAGTTTTGTTTTAATTTCATTTTAGGCGACCCAAATGATAGGAGCTTGCGGAAAGTAGAAATTGAAGTTCTTATCCCAAAATTTATGCGGGAAAAGGCAAAGAGCGAGAAATGTGTGAGTGAAGTCTCGGAGTTTTCAAAATGTTGCGAGGACTCATCTTTATTGATGGTAGTGAAATGCAGGAAAGAAAACTCGGCTCTCAAGGATTGTCTTAGCAGTTGGTACAGAAATGATGAATTTAAGCAACTATGTACTGAAGAATACTTAAACCAAAGAAGTGAATACAGAAGCACTGGAATAAAGAAGCCTACAAAAAGGGCTTAAACAAGATTAGCCATTATGTAGATAATTATTAAATTGTAAAATATACCAAGAATTTTAATCATCATCATTTATTCCAAAAGGATTTTTTCTTGTTAACACAATTTCCCTAACACTGTAACTGCTTAAGTTCTCAGGTGTGTTTGGTATATCTGAATTAGATTTGGATATTTCAGCAATCATTATTTCCTGTAAAATAAGACACATTATTAGACAGAATAAACATCTTATGGATATTATTTCAATTATCCAAATTTTGATACCTTCACAGTTGTAATTCCAACCCTGACATGTCCAAGTAAAGAAATCCAATCCAATATTTCTTTTTCATCCTTTACAACAACAATGTAATCAGCATGGGTAATTGCTGGAACATCTTTGTACAGCACTAAAATAATAATTAATATGATTTATTACAAATATTTAAATTTATGTAGGTATATGATAAATAATAATAATTGTAACTTACAGTAACTACCCCCAAACTTAATGCCAGATTTCACAATGTATCCCTTAGATCGAAAATAATGATATGCAACATATTTAATGACAAAATTTTTATCAGTTTTTATGAACAGATCCCACAATTGATCAGTGGTAAGTACTTTATCATCAGCATTCATAACTTGTAAACAACCCAGACCATAAGATAGGAAAAATGCTTCTTGTAAAGTCAACATAAGTTTTTCATGTACTTTCACTTTATTTAAACAGCATTCTGGTTTAAATTTCTCAAAATAGTTATCTCCATCTGAATCACTATTTGGAACTATAACGGCAAGGTCTTGTTTATCACACATGTCTAATTGAATTGGGGGACTTTGGTCCTCATTACTCTGTAAATCTTCAGAGTGATTACTATCACTAGATACTAAATCAATTACATCTTTTCTCTTATTCTTTTCACTTTCATTTATTATTTCTGCTGCCAATGCATCTATGTTTTTAAAAAATGTGTCTGTATCAGATGGTTTTGATCTTTGATAAAACTTTTTAGACCAATCAGTTCTCTTAAGAAATTGCCTCTTTCTTAGTAAACATGGATCACCTTCATGTTGAAATATTCTGGGTTTAGACCGCGACAATGATCCCTTACCAAAACACCCCATGTGATGGAGCATGGCCATTTCTTCAGGCGATCTAACTTCAACATTAAACCCATTGTAGTATCCAGTGAATATAATGCGCATAGAACTGTCTAATGGAAATCTTATTGATTCAATTGACATAGCAAATGAGTTAATTGAGTCATTTTGACAATCATCTGATTGTACAGTAGTCATTATGGCAAAAGAACTGGCCAATTTTTATTTTATTTTCAGTTAGACCTTAGACAGTGGCTGACAGTGGTATGACATAGACACTAGCAATACGCGCAAATTAATGTTAATAAAATTGGTTGAGACCTGTACCAATCATAGGAATTAAAGTAAGTTTTTTGGTAGTAACTTTGTAGTGCAATAAAAATGGATAAATTTACGCAAGTTCAAGAGGTCCACTATGATTGTAAGTATCTCGTGATTTATAGCAAGACACAAACTTCAACTGACAGCAACAAAATCAGTACATTTACAAATTTACACCTGTGATTTACACAAAATTAATTTTTAATTTTATATTTATTTTCTGTTGTTGTTGTAAAATCCTCTTTTTTTTAATATTCAGTTTTACGGCTCTGGCTACAGGACCTTTTGAGCCACACGTTAACAGTAGGGCACTTTTCTTCAGTAGTTTGCATACGCAACAAGATCAACTCCGAAACAATATTACAATCACTGAAATAAAAATCACGTTCGCCATAATTGAATGGCGCCAAAAACTGCCGATCCCGAATATTGCTTTTTTTCTGTTGGATTGGATGCGGAATGGATTTAGCTCATACTACCGTACTTGTCAGGCATAAACATAATGGAATTCTTTTGAATTATGATTATGAATATTTTAAAGGCAAATCAAACAAATAAAAACAAATGGTAAAACATATAAAATGCTTGCACTGAATACAGAACAATCGTAGATGAAACTGGAAGAGATTTCTTTTAGAAAAGAGAACATCTTATGTGCGTTTTTTTTGTTTTTGTACACAATTACGTAAATATCTTCTTTTAATATAGTATGAAAATATCGTAATTAATTTGTGTCCGTTTTCATAAAATCTTGAATTCCTAAACGTACAAGAAATATCAAATAATTTTTATGTTGGCCTCTTGTATCAATGCTGACAACCAAAAATCTAATAACGCTATCTCTTTTTGTTATAGGGAATCGTGTATTTGTTAGAGAAGGTAAGCAAATAATTAATATCGTTTAGTAGCTAACTTCAGCGACTTCAGTCACAAGACCTCTCAGCTGAGGCTGTCCAATATCTCTCTATTCTTAAAATTATTTCACAAATCTAGGGATATCCTAAATTCATTCCCATTTTCAAACCGGGATAAACTTTAGCCAAAATGGCTAATATCGGCGATGAAAATGTGAGCAATCTTATCCCATCATTGGGTGATGATAAAATTGGTAAGTTTATTAATACGTCATTGTTTTTAACTATAAAACTATCATGAATAGCAAAATTGCTATAAATTTTGTTTAATTCTAGATATGATTGCTGCTACCAGTGTGTTGCAAATTCGCGCAAGTGAAATTCGCCAATCTCAGATCAATTGGCAATCGTACTTGCAGTAAGTATTGATCTTTACCTGACGTCACTAGTATTATTATTAATGTGTATTTTATTTAGTATTCTGTATTTATGTGTCTGGCAGGTCTCAAATGATTACCCAGCGCGATCACGCCTTTATTGTGAAGTTGGACCAGCGCGGCGAGAATGATTTGCCTGATAAGAGCCCTGGTGTGTGTGCTGAGGTGTTCCTGAACCTTCTTACTCATATCAGCAAGGACCAAACTATCCAATATGTGCTGGTTCTTATTGATGACATCCTTTCGGTAATATTTTATTTTACTTTTAGTTTTGACAAAGTAAAATCTGTTCATTGTAATATTAAATCAAATTAATAATCTGTAACAAAAAATTGTTATCACACCCTGAACTCAGTTTATTTTATATGCTGCTATTTCAATAAAAAGAAGTGCCAAGATTGTTTACCAAATAGAACAAGTTACAATGAACAGAATTTAGTACTCTTAGTTGTAAAAACATTCACTTATTACTGCATGAATATAAAAAAAGTTTTCCTGTACATTACTAAAATGTGTATTATCATTACGTCAATTCTAAATGTAATTTTGTTATATAAAAATAATACTAATCAAACTTATATAACCCTATTTTAATTCAAGAAAGTTTTAACCTGCTATTAGCTTTAATTGAATACTGTTCATTCATATTTTCAGGAAGATAGATCAAGAGTAAAAATTTTCCGGGACCCAAGTGTCTCTGGAAATGTGTGGCAGCCCTTCCTGAACCTATTGAACCGCCAAGATGACTTTGTGCAGCACATGACTGCTCGTATCATTGCCAAACTGGCATGCTGGCATCCTCAGCTGATGGACAAGAGTGACTTACACTTCTACCTTTCTTGGCTCAAGGACCAACTAAAAATGAATGTAAGATTGTTCATTGACTAGTTCTTGATCTATATTTTGCTAGTCATTTTGGAGTTTAAAAGCATGTAACTCAGACTTTAGTGTGTTTTCTATATTGCAGTTTTCTGCATGTTTTGATAGCATGGAAAAGATGTTTTTGTTTATTATTTTTGTTTATACTGTGATCTGTCATGCTGGGTTTCATTTTCATGGTAGTTTAAAGCTAACTTTGTACTAATTAATATTAACTGCCTGTTTTTGGGAAATTTACAGCCAAGAAAGTCAGTATGTCCATTATAGAGACCAAGAGTTAATTGGTTAGATTTCTGAAATCAATAATTACCACATTTGGCTGTAAATTTGTAATGGGCTACAGTGTACGTATTCCTAATTTGTTGTTAAGTTTATTTCTACCTTCAATCCCCTAGTTATTACGCATAATATACACAACAGCACATATAGATTTTTCTCCAAATACAGTGAAACATTTTTTAGTTTACTGACATATTCATGTTAATTTTATTTATTAACACCACAGATTAAAGCTGTAGTTTTTATCATAATTTGCAACATCAAGTTACTAACAAAAAATAATTAAAAAAGATTTGCTATTGTTCCTAATATTTGTATAAACCCATTGTCAGAAATACTTTATTACTTTTGTTGTGTAAAAGAAAGATAAACTGTGAATATTGTTTCATAACAAATACTAACAATATTAATTATATAAAATGTGTTATGACAATGATATGGAATACATATTATGTATTCATATAGTATGTTGTAGTTATATATAATTTGTAGTTCATCACTCAAACCAATCAATACACTTAACAACAACTCTACTTACATAATCAGTCAATCCATAAATACATCATTTAAATGTTCTAAACCACTGATTTAGAACATTTAAATAAATTAACACAAAGCTGTGAGCATCAGCATCACGCTGCAACCATATTGCTTCATGGGGTTGGATGAGAAATGGTCCACTGAAAGGTTTGTTTTCTGGCAAGGCGGAGAAAATGACTGCCGAATTAGAACAGGCAGAGCAGGTTATGTTGGAGCATGAAAAACAGCATTTTTCCATTAAAATGATGAAACACCACAAGGATAAGGATGCTACCACAACTGACCAGGGGCCGGCGAAATACTCGAGCCTTTACAGTTCTTTCGATCAATTGAAACCTGATGATACACTCCCACCGGGTCTCCACAAGGTACTCCAGTACAACATCACACAACAACCTGTGTTAAAACAAAATTTCTGTTTTAGATTAGGATTTTTATGACTAACATACACATTGAATAGTCAATAAGGGTGAATTCGACCATATTTCGGTTAGCTACACTGGTGTAGTAATATCAAAAATGCTTCAGCTGTTAAATGCGTACACGCAGGAATCCACCATTACACCGGATTCGACCAATGAAATTAAAGCATTTATAGGTGTCCGTACCCTCGTGTAGTAACACGAAATTTGGTCGAATTCGCCCTAAATGAAGTAAGTACATAATTGTTATTTTACTAAACCCAATCATTAACTCCATGCATGCTTGCATTTCTTTCTTTTAACTATTTAATCTAATGTTCTCTATGTTGCTTGTGGGCATGGGATGTAGGACTTCTTCTAGGCTGTTGTTTTTTCCTTTGGCTTTCATTTTAAATTGCAATGTAGCTTTTTGTATGTTATTATAATTATAGAAGTATTTTACTATGTCCCTTTTGCAAAAAAGGAGCTCGCGTATTAATTCATGATTTTAAATAGAGAACTTAAAGTAGTAGTAATAAATCAATTGGAGTTTCTATTTAGATCATGTATATCAATATTAAAACACAGATATAAAAGTAACGGGTAACAGTTTAAATTGCAAAAGGGCTTCATGTTTATACAATAATTTACACAATTCTTTGGGTTCCTTCAAAAGAGGCGTGAAAAAGCATTTTTTGGGCCGGCAAGGTGAGGGTGGCTAGTGCTAGTATGTCAGCATGCTGCTCTAGCTATCTTCACATATGAACTCCTCTACTGCTTATCATCAGGTAGTGTGGAGTCATTTGTTGAGCTTTTTATAAAAAAAAAAATTATGATTCAGCAATTTGAATAATTATATTTTTTTATGATATGGTACTCTGAAAATTTGGAAAGATAGCAGAGGAGTTATTTTATTTATTAATCTTATTGTCTAAAATTGGTTTCTCTAAAATACATGCTATGGCTAATGCTGAGAAATAAAATTAGTGTTAAAAGACACTGAATACATCTTTTCTTTATTGGTTATACTAATTAATGATTAAGTATTTCAAAACAATGAATATTCTCAAGACAACTTACAGATGCAGCAAAGGCTAAAATATTTTGGACGAATCTACTTCATGATTTTTTATATTACAAGTTTCGGAAAATTTTGTGCCAGTTTTACCACCTCCAGATTGCCAAATAGATAAATTCAAATAATTCGTATGGAATTATGTCAGTCAATTTATCAGAAACTTATGCGAATGTGGTTGACCCGGCTTTTAGATTTTTTGTTGAATACAACTAATTTTGTTGTTATGACTGCAGAACAATGACTACATCCAGTCGGTGGCCCGCTGCCTGCAAATGATGCTGCGCGTCGACGAGTACCGCTTCGCTTTCCTCTCCGTTGACGGTATATCTACCCTCCTGTCTATCCTTGCCTCGAGGGTCAACTTCCAGGTATGTACATTTTTATATATTTACTTAAATCCTTAGTTTTTGGACCACATAAGTTGTGAGTTTTTCGTTTTGCATTACACTGTGCCCGGTGCATCGCAGTAGGCTCTCCCCTTGTCACATAAAACCCTAAACATATCAGGCAAAATTTTCTCTGCTTACCTTATTGGGGATATTTTATATGGGGATAAAGGCTTTTTACTAGACAGCGGCAAAGAATTATTGGTCTTTTATGGTAAAAACTATAGACATTACTTTCTTACTTTTTAAAATAATGTTATGTAAATAAATACTGTTTGATTGTGAAGTTCGCCAAACCATTTGTCCTTTTGGTACAAAAAAACACTAGAGACATTCAAAAGAGGTTAGGTTTCAGCTACATCTGGCCGCGTATGTACGTGCCGTGTATGTGCTCTATGTAATTTGCTAGAGCGAGGAAGAGAAGAAAAAAGGGGCCGCCTCTTACAAACATACGAAACTGCGTATAGGTGTGGGCCAGATGTAGCAGAACCCTTAAGCGGAAAGCTGATCGCGGGTTTCGGATTTCTATTTACACCAATACGTCGACATTTCAGGTGCAATACCAGCTGGTGTTCTGCCTGTGGGTGCTAACTTTTAACCCGCTGCTGGCGGAGAAGATGAACAAGTTCAACGCCATCCCCATCCTGGCTGATATCCTCAGCGACTCCGTCAAGGAGAAGGTCACGCGTATCGTGCTCGCTGTCTTCCGCAACTTGATCGAGAAGCCGGAAGATTCCCAGGTACGTTTTCAATCTGAATAAACTGACTGGCGTGAACATTTTTACAATATGTCCATCTACAACACATTTGCTTACTATGCTGAAAATGTAATAGTTTTGATCGGAGAGTATGGCGTTCATTTATTATTTATTATTTATTGTTTTGTATCATACTAATCCTCATGGGTTTCTCCATGAGGAAGGCTTGTCCCAGCAGTGGGACGTATATAGGCTGATGACGATTGTTTTGCATTATTCTGAACTGCTAACAACTCTTTGTGATCACGACGAATTTATAGTAGTCGCATCTTAATTTTTTCCTGAATGCTAAAGAACAATATTCTCGAACCTTGTAGTAAAATTTCGGTGATTCTTTATGAAATAAATCAAAACACCAAATAAATGACTCTCTCACGCTGGTGCAAGAACAACGTAAGAATAAAGAAAACGCCCATATATGTAATGTAGATCATATTATTTTTAAATGTTTCTGAAAGGTCATGGTTTTGCAATTCTATGTTTGTCATATTAAAAAAGTTTTTTTGTTGATTTTTTTCGAATTACTCTTGTGTACATATACACATAAAATTAGCATAGATTATTAATGCTAACTCTACGTGTAAAAAGTGTTAATTTTTATATATTTTTTTTATATCTTAGGATGTCAATCGCGATGAAAATAGTAAAATACCTAATCGTTGCAGGTGGCTAAAGAACACTGCATCGCTATGGTGCAATGCAAAGTCTTGAAGCAGCTGTCGATCTTAGAGCAAAAGCGTTCTGATGACGAAGACATCATGAACGACGTGGAGTTCCTCAACGAGCGCCTCCAGGCCTCCGTGCAAGACCTCAGCTCCTTTGACCAATATGCCACCGAAGTTAAGAGTGGTCGGTAAGTAATACAATAAATATGAGTGTCGATTTGATTCGGACGGGTTATACGTTCAAGGTCAAATGTTTCGAGGTTCAAATAAATTATCATGTATTTTCTAAAGATTCATCATCGACCTTTTTCCGTCCACTGCTAGGACATAAGTTCCTAATGCACGCCACCGCTCTCTATCCTCGGCCACCTTTATTCAGCCCACTCCTGCCAACCTTCGAATATCATCATCCCATCTTGCCGCAGGGCGTCACACACTACGTTTTCCGTGACGCGGTCCCCACTCAAGAACTACGGCACCAATGGCCGTCAGTTCTACTACTAATGTGACCAGCCCACTGCCACTTCAGTTTGCTAATTCGACATAGTGGGCTATGTCGGTGACTTTAGTTCTCTGACGGATGACATCATTTCTGATACGGTCCTTCAGAAACTCCCCGAACATTGCCCTTTCCATAGCTCGCTGAGCGATCGCTTTTCTAAAGTTCAGATTTGAATAATGGGCTAGTTGACTCATGTCAAAAGTCAAGTAATTAATGTTTAATTTATGTACATAGTATTTAGTACAAGGGTATAAGCCTAAAAATAATTTTATAATTTTTTATGGTGATGGCTAACAGTAATAGACCATATGGGTCCGAATAAAAAAATGGGTCAACTATCCTATTCTGCAGTGATGTTTCTGAAAACTATTTCAGCAAGATTTAAGTCCAATATAATTATATTGATTTTTTTGTGCTGATGCATAATGTATAATGCATCAGTGGGTGACTCGTTACTGGGGTACCTCTACCTTGCTGTTTAATTCAAATTTACAGGTACAGGCGACGAATGAAACGTGCTCGAGCCACTTTTTCGAATTTGTTAACTAGGGTTTAGTTGAAAAATTCGAAAAAGTCGTGTCGTGTCGCAAATTTTACAGAGAATTTTAGGTCTCACTCTCTTTCTCTCTTCCTCCCTTTTTCTGCCCTCTGCTCTCTGAGATTTACCCCACTAATAGAGCAGGGGTAAAGTATAAAATTTCGTTTATCAACTATGCTAGCGTTGCCTTATTTTTACAGTCTACTAAACTTGTGTAACCCGGTTATTATATTTCTTCCAGTCTGGAATGGTCTCCCGTCCACAAATCCGCCAAGTTCTGGCGAGAGAACGCGGCCAGACTGAACGAGCGCGGCCAAGAGCTGCTGCGTACGCTCGTCCACCTGCTGGACAAGAGCCGCGACCCCGTGGTGCTGGCCGTGGCCTGCTACGACGTCGGCGAGTACGTGCGCCACTACCCGCGCGGGAAACAGTACGTTGTCGTTTCTTATTAATACCTTAGCACGAGAAAAAAGGCCATTTTTATTTATTTATCTATTTCATCAAACTTAAAACTATTTTTACAGGAACTAACCCTAATACCATAGTTATGTGATCACTATTCTTTAGCACAAGAACACAACAATGAACCTCTATTAAGGTAGAAGACTGTTTAAAATATTGTCTCCAATAAACACACTGACCTAGACCTTTTATAACATAAGGTACATAATGCTTCTTCTTTTTTTTTTTTTCCTGCCCTGTTCCCAATCCTATTTGGGGTCGGCGCAACATGTCTTCCTTTTCCACTCTCCTCTATTACTCGTCAAGTCAACACTCACGCCCATCCTCATCAAATCATCATTCACACAATCCATCCATCTTTTCTTTGGTCTTCCTCTCCCCACACGCCCATCCACTTTCAACTCCATAACTTTCCTATTCTTGTGAATTCACTCAAAGGGCAAACCTAAAAGGGGAACGAATAACGAGCCTGTATTAATGAATTGGCCTATTACAGCCTCCAACACAAAGTAGGTATTTTTTGCAATAATGTAATCATGATAGTTGCGGAATGTCTTGGTCTTAGTCAAGAAATCGGCTAGTCCTACACCATGAGCAACGAAACACCTTATTACGATAAGACGGTAAAAAAGTTTTACAATATGTATAGAAATCACACACAGTATCAAAAACACCTTGGATATTTCATTTCTTCTGTTTGACAATGTATAACGATAGATTAATTTGTCATATCTTGTTTTGGTCAGGCTAGGCCAACTTATAAACGAGCATGGCCCGTCGACTTGCTGGCCAAGAGCCATATATTCAGACCTAATGAGGGTTTTCTCCACCTTTTCGGCCACCAGACGGCGCTACGTAAAAGTCGGGTCCAACAGTCAGATAACGCACACTCGTACGATTCTACATCTATTGTCGTAGGAAATGTATCGAAAAGGACAATCCGTCAGATCCGCGTGAGGATCCGCGTCTGTGTTTTGACAGCCCATGGACCCAGTCACAGTGCTGCCATCTGTCGTAGACCGTTTTAAGAAACCCCTCATCGTCCTACCTCCGTGGACAATGCTTATAATTGTCATAAAGAACGAGACAACTAGTAATTATAAGGTAGTGAATGGGAAACTTGAAGGCCTTAGACAAAAGTACCGCATCAGCAACTTCCTCGATAAAAATTATGTTTACGATCCTCCTATTGCCATAACGTTTATCATAAAGATACATACATACAATCACGACTATTATCCCTTAAGGGTTAGTCAGAGAATAGGCAAGAGCACCGCAAAAGCAGTCCACTGCCTTAGTCCGCGCTTCACCAAACAGTGACTGTGACAGTGTGACAGGTGGTGAGCCCGTCGCCGCTATAAAATATTGGATGGTTGTGCAGTTCGAAGTCCATTAGTCGCCTTTTACGACCCCAAGGGAAGATGATACCCAAGGAAAAAGGAAGGGGGGAAGGTTGATATAAAGAGATGATGATGATAGAGGGGATGATGATGATTATGGGGAGATCATAAAGATGATAGATATAAAACTATGAAATAACGTTATCTAATATTTGTCACTAGCATCATCGAGCAGCTAGGCGGTAAACAGCGAGTGATGTACCTCCTGAGCCACGAAGACCCCAACGTGCGGTATGAAGCCCTGCTCGCCGTGCAGAAGTTGATGGTTCACAACTGGTACGTTAATATTAGGTCCTTACCTATGAAATTGGTGTTTTGTATGGAGATTTTGGGGATGTCTGCATATGACATACTAACATTTTATCAGTTTTCTTCACAAGGACAAATAATAATATTTGACATGTATCATTAGACAAGCTTTAGCAATATGTGTGTGAACACGCTTGATAAAAATTATTCATCGTTTTTATGTTAATGCAAATCAAATGATGTATTCGGGAGGCAGTTAAAAATAATTGTCTTTGTGTCTAATTTTAACACAATTAAACTTACAAAAAATTATCAAATTAAATAATAAGACTCAAATATATGGTCTATTTTTAGAAGAGGCAATTATTTTATAAGAATGTTCTAAAACTTAATAGTTAGTAAATTGCGAAGACAGAATAAAAACTCCAATTTCATAGGTATGGACCAAATAATTATTGTTGAGGCATTTTATGACGACGTTGCATTTTAAGCTCGGATTTCAGATATTGCATTAAGTGGTATGTTACATTGGTCCTGGCTGTTGGAGTTTCGAATTACAGTGTGGGATTTTATATAGTGCCCGGTAACGGCAATAGACATGCCCCGAAATAAGTGTGGGACCCCTTCGGGCAAAGGCGTGTTAATATGCATGTATACCTTTTATAAGGGTGCGGTTGATTACGCTCTTAATGCCTTAAAATAAAGTCGAAATTCAAAGGATTGAAGTGCTCTCGTGAATTGTAATGTCTGTAGTTTATGTTTATGTAACAAGAGCATGTGTTAATCGAGATTGGCGAGTGTTTTATCATGCGATTGTTTTAAATTTTAATTACGATTTAAATGCTGGTTACGTACACTTTATCTCTAGCAACACCCATAATAAAATTCATATAAATAAAACCAAAATGGGGATTTGTTTATTATTGGCTGTTTGGCAGTGCCCGGTGCATGACAATAGAATCGACCCCTGTTATGTGGGAACATATACATATCAAGCGAAATGTAGATGATAATGTTATTGTGGTTTGCATTGGTTTATGAATGCTTTAAACTGAGATTTTTTAAGTAGCTACTAACGCTCTGTTCAATTATGCTTTGAATAAAATCTGGAGCCCTTATTACAACTTGTACAGTCAAGTTCAAAATATGTATGCATGTTTGACAGTAAATGACTCTTAATAGAAGGGAGTAAAGACTGACCTGTGAAATGTGTATACATATTTGTGAACTTGACTTGACTAAAATATTCGGAATTTTATTTTAAAATTACATATTTGCTATGACTAGCTTGTATTGAATTGTATGAACTACATTTAAATGGCGAATAGGACTTTTATATCGCGAACCCTATTAAAAAGTGAAGGAAAAACCATTTTACAGTTATATTTTTTCCAATAATAATTTGTTTGTTTCAGGGAGTACCTCGGCAAGCAACTGGAGAAGGAACAAATCGACAAACAGGCGGGAACTGTCGTCGGGGCTAAAGCTTAATATGTTATATATTTAAAGAGGATTATATATTTGTTGTTGTTATAGTTATCTAAGATATTACGCTGGACTCGCGATATTAGCGACTTGCGCCTGCAACGCTCTTAGGATCATAATTGTACATAATGTTTATTGAACTTTTAACGTGTTCACATTTGTGCCGTATTTAAAAGCAATGGTAGGCTTGAAATGATTTTATTATTCTGATGTCAGATCGTGTAAATATATACCCGGAAATAACTATATTCATTATGAAAAGTATTTTAATAAAATATATTAATCTTCAATGGAATTATTTATGTTATATTATGTATTGATGAAATATTGGAAATAATTATGTTTAGTGTCGGTCAACACATTCCTGTAATGTCTTTTATTTGGTGAACCAATGGTAAATGCTAAAACAGTTGGTATAATGTAGAAAGTAGAAAATATTATTATATGAAATTACGCGCTCCATCAGTATTGTGAATAAAAATCTTATAATAGAGTACTTGTATTTTTATTGATACTATTGCCCCATCGACATAAAAAACATGTTCTGAATGATCTCGAACTTTCCGGAACAATTTAGAGTCTTCTAGTTTCCAGTGTTTTGTAGAAGCTATTGGAGCACTTAGAACATTCTTGAAGGTAGAACTCAGAGTAAACAGAACTGGAGTAGCCATTAGTCAATTTCTCAAACATTTTTTTCTGCCATTTCTTGCGGGGGGTGAGGTTACCACTACACTCAAAGCCAGCCGTCTTTACAAATGCACACATGCATAATTCGACACACAAATTCAAATTTCACGCACACACACGCTTAAAATAGTCACGTGGGGTGTGCGTTTTGACAACGTCACAGCCGCACTCCCCGCGAGACTAGCGTTCGAAATTTGAAATCGTAGAATTCTAAAACATGAAATAATGAAGTAAATAATCATGAAATCTTAAAAATTATAATTACAAATAAAAGGTGACACCATCTTTTAGCATACTCGATGTTTTCTATTTATATTTACAACAAAAAACAGCACAGGCAGGCATTTTTGCGGGAGTTCTGTTCGCCCCAACGTTTACAATGTTATGGCTGTCAAAATGGCGGCTCAACTAGTTTTATTAAACGTGCAAGCATCCGATGCTTGTGCATTTGGTAGAGGGGAATGTTAGACAAAGGCTACTCCAGTTCTGTTTACTCTGAGAGGTAGAACGTTAGAGAAGATTGAAGAACATTAAGAGTTGTGAACACTGACTGGTAAAAATAATAATTTTATGAAATGGCTATCTGCACCAAGCATGTAATGTGCTTAAGCTATTTTATTCGAATGATCATCTCACCTGGAACAGGACAGAAAAAAAATACAAAAACTGCATTTAAACTATTTGTGAACTCGGTTGTCCAGCCAATTTATATAAAAAACAATACTGGGCACCTCATTAATAATAACACATAAATACCTACAGTTCATTTATAGCTTGCCTCGCATTGTGCCCGGTGCATGGTGCATGGTAACAGGCTTGCCACCTGTTACATGGAGACCTAAGATACCCGGCGAAAGGTGGGTGTTTAACACCTCTGCCTACCCCTTCGGGAAAGAAGGCGGTACATATGTTGTTATTTGTTGGGAGAAAGGAAGGGGCGTAGTTATGGCACGTGCGGATCAGTAGACAGTTGACAAAATCAACACAAAAATGTTTTTCGACTTAAAAATAGATTTTTCATTCCGCGGTCTCATACAACATGCACTAATGTGCTCTGTTTTTCAATGGTTTCAGCATTCCTATCATATCATATTCAGCATTCCTATCTTATGCACAAGCTGGCTAACAGTCGGGTTGGTTGTGTGAGGGAATCATGAACTATTCAACTAATAGCTGTATAAAACAGTTTTATTTGGAAAAATAAATAAAAAACAAATTAATAAAACAAATGTCAGTCATCTGTCAATGTCATTCACTTCGGGCTGTTTCGCTAATTTAAATTTTGGTTAATTCCTCGGTAATTTCCTTGTTTTTATAAAAATAATTAATTAAAAGATGAATGACACCGAACTGGATTTGTACGCAGTGCCTCAAGAATGTCATGCAGCTATAAAATATATTATGGTAAATAAAGTAGTACTCTTACTTCACCGGCTTTATTTGAGTTTGGGTTTAAAGGTCTTGTCGTCTAATGTATTTATAACTAAAGATTAACTTTACCGTACTCTTTGTTTATGCCGTATTGATATTACATTGTTTTGATTCAACATTTATTTTTATTTAAAATGTGAAAAGTGGTATCTGTTTTAACTTTCAGGAGCTTCTGTTGCATAAAATCTGCCCTATCTATCGAAATATCCGTAACAAATTTGAATCTCTTCATGACGATCAGATTGATGAAGGAACTATAAAAATCAAAGATGTTTACACTTTAAGCTCAAGTCAAATAAAAAAATGTATAATGTATTTTTTAGAAATTATCAAATTGGAATCTCATGTAAATACATATTTAAAGGTAAGTAAACAAACATATTAACAACTAGAACATTGGGGGTTAATTGTCTTAAGGTTGAAATATATCTATAAAAATAATACATACATATTTCTTTGGATTTTGTCATTCTCAATGTGTGAGAGGGAGAGTTAACAGCTGCCCAGCTGTATAATATTGTTTTTCCTTTATATGCAATATTTGTAATAAAGCTCTGGTCAGTGAGAGCTTATTAAAAATTTTCTTATTACTTTTTCAGGAAAGCCGTCAGTTTACAATTGAGAGACTGTCATGGTGCATCACCAAGCTTGGTACTGTAGAAACACATTTAGATGATTTAAAACAAAATGGTGTGAATCATGATTTATCTGAGACATTTGTTTCACCAATGTACTTTGTTAATTGGATTGACTACACATTTGATGTTTTGACTAAGCTAGCCACTAGTGTGTACAGAACAGATTACAAGCAAAATGAAATCTTGTATAGGGAATGGAAAGATGAAGTTAGTATTACTTTTCAGCCTCATGCAAAATATTAGGTCCTTACCTATGAAATTGGTGTTTTGTATGGAGATTTTGGGGATGTCTGCATTTTACATACTAACATTTTATCAGTTTTCTTCACAACGACAAATCCAGAGATAATAATATTTGGCATGTATCATTAGACAAGCTTTAGCAATATGTGTGTGAACACGCTTGATAAAAACATTCATTGTTTTTATGTTAATGCAAATCAAATGATGTATTCGGGAGGCACTTAAAAAGAGTTGTCTCCGTGTCCAATTTTAACACAATTAAACTTACAACAAATTATCAAAACAAATCAAAAGAGCTCAAAAATATAGTCTATTTTTAGACGAGGTAATTATTTTTTAGGAATACTCTGAAACTTAATAGTTACAGTTAAAATACTAAGAGAGAATAAAAACACCAATTTTTATAGGTAAGGACCCAATATGTAAGTTAAAAAAGAAGATGATTGGTTAAGACTTTGAAATTGTTTTCCAAGTTTTTTTCTTATATTCAAATACCAGCTTTTGCCCTTGACTTAGTCTGCATGGAAGTTACTTTGGGATAGCATGATGTTAGCCTATAGTCGTCCTCAACAAAATGGGCTATCTTTTATTACTTGACCTATGTCTGGCAGTGGATTGCACCAGACTGGTATGATGATGATGCTAATGAAGATTTTACACTAAATAATTAAGTTATCCTTACATACTGATGGTCTATACATAACTAAAATATTCTTTAATATAAATAAATAAAAAAAGCAATTATATTAATTGTCATTCCAGATGGTAGATCATGTAACAAATCTCCATATGTGCATAGATGAGCTGCTTCTTTCTGCGATGACCCTATGCAAATACTGCCTGGATGAAGACCAACCAATCCTAAAGGCTCGCTGTCATGTTGTAAGTATTTTTGTTTCAAAGAATAATATAACTTAGATTCAAGATGAGCCCAGCCCAGTGGTTGAGTAAAGTACTAAATTTTATCACAAGTTGTTGGGAGGATTGTTATAAAATCTCTTTCAAGATTACTTACTATTTGTAATAGTTTCTTTTTAAGGTTATACATAAATAGCAGAAGCCCTACAGTGGTTACTAAGGAATACAAAAAAAAAAAAAGTATTTTGAAAACCATGCTTTCAGGATTTATTTGTACTCTTTATGTAATAGATTTTAGTAAAACTGATTTCTTTTTGCAGGTTTTAAGGGAAACAAAAGCATTATTCAGTGAATTAATAAATGTGGACATTACCAAATCAATAAAAATAACACCAGAACTTTTAAAGCTGCCTGTGATGCCGTCAAATGTTAACATTTTGATTGATGTCCTAAAAGATGTCTTATATGTTTTGGAAACAAATACTAATACTGCTTTATTGACATTACTCATACACTGTTCAGTTTACAGTACATCTCCTGTGGATGTTTTAAGAGACCACTTCAGTCAAGTGAAAGAGTTCTTTTGCCCATGCCACAATGAAAATCTTGAAGATGTTGATATTGAGACATGTAAAGTAGTGATGAATTTTGATTTGTACAATGAAAGGCTTTTGCAAATTGGGTCCTTTGCTGTGTCATGCTCTTCGGATCAAAAAAGTAAGTAAAGTTATAAAAACCAAAAATAAACTTTAAAAGAACAAAAAACTTCATTCCAACCAGTTCTTTAGAAACATGTATGTTGTTGAAGTATGCTATGATATTCCATTAAATGAACTACACCACCAGAAGTTTCTTCAGTTCAGTCTCTTAACTGAACTAATTCAAAAACAGATGCAACTAATATGGAATCAAGTTTGAAAGATACAAAATTCACTTGATTTTATTGTTTTTAATAATACAATTGAACAAAACTTTATAAAACATAAATTTTTTAACATTGTTTATAGGAATTTTAACACTAAGAAGCTGTCTTTCAAGTCTCGAATCATTGGATCCACATTTAGTGCCAGCTATATCTACTACTGCAGTTAGTGATCATGTGACTCTTCTGGTGAATTTTTGGAAGCAGGAAGTACAAGAAATAAGAGACACTGTGTTTTTAATAGTTGATCCAGTTGCTTTTGTTGAGGTTTGTAACCTTTAGGAAATGTTTTGTGTATTTTATTATAAAACACACTCAGGTTAGAAAGAGTCGTTTGGTAGCGGCTCATTAAAAGAATACTACCAACCCATCTCTTCCCTAGGTGTCGTAAATGGCGACTAATGGACTTAGAACTGCACAACCATCTTATAGCTTATAGCGGCTTATAGCGGCGACGGGCTCACCACCTGTCACGCAGAGCACATGTGCAGTTACTGCTTGGTGAAGCGCACACTATGGTAGTGGACTGATTTTGCAGTGCCTTTGCTTAGTCTCTAACTAACCTTTAGGGGATAATAGTCTTGATTGTATGTATGTAAGTTAGAAAGAAATGGCGCTTTATGAAATGAATAGCACTGTCCCTTTCTATCATTTGTTTCTGTAATACAGGCCTTAATTTTATATGCGTGATTTTAGCGGAGCAAGATATACATGAAGGAATTAATGGTTGGAGTAGAAAAACAAGATTTTCATAAGAATCGTGATGCATGGGCTATTATTATTAATATTGGTACAGTTGTACATGAATTCTTTTCTGTATACAAGAAATATGAACCTGATGCTCTGATTGAAGACAAAGAGTTGGACATCCTTTTGGATAATCTATGTAAAGGTAATTTAAATGTAAACATGAAATATAATCATACCTGCGTCATTTGAGGGGTAGGCCAAGTCCACCCAGCACACCCACGTTTCGCCTGACATTTAGGTCCCTGAGTACAGTTAACTCCTAAAATATGTAACCACTTTTGACAGTAAGTGACTCTTATTAGAAGGAAATAAAGATGTCACCTCTAAAATGTGTATGCATATTTTTGTACTCGACTGTACAAGGAGCGAGTCTATTGTTATTCACAGGGTACAGTGCAAGGCAAGCAATACTCAGAATAAACAATACTTATGAGGTATGGGTTTTTAATTTTTGTATGATTATTTATACTAACATGATTAAATGAATTTGGGTTCATGTGTCGGCGATCTCTTGCTCTCGCCAGTTCGATAATAAATATGGTAAACTGGACAATAAAAAACCCTTATCTCTTGATTTTTTACTCTAAATTTAAATAGATTTTTATTTGGTTTTGTGACGAGCACTAACCTAACTTCATTAACTTTTAAAGATATGTAAATTAAATACGCCTCAACATAATGACATATTTTATTTCCAGCTGAAAAAGAATG
The DNA here is from genome assembly GCA_910589355.1 of Parapoynx stratiotata. Lineage (NCBI taxonomy): Eukaryota > Metazoa > Arthropoda > Insecta > Lepidoptera > Crambidae > Parapoynx > Parapoynx stratiotata. The sequence goes on from OU342473.1 coordinate 8,331,306, forward strand.
CAAATTGGTATTTAACATGTTTACTAACGATGATTCTACGTGTGTTATCGACGATGAAAGTAGGCCCAAGATAACATTTGCTAATTTTTCCATGCGAGTTAAACTTCTATATTCACTAGTTAAAAAGATACATGAACTATTTCACCCTAAAGATGACGATCAGTTGCTAGGTTATGACTTGTGCGATGAAGACGCTCCTAAGGATGCAACTCACACCATAAACCCTAATACAATGCATTCTCGGAAACGACCAGCAATTAATATCACACGAAGTATATTTGCAAGAACTAGCACAGTATCGAAGCCCAATCAGATTATGTTTTTAAATAAATTGACGAAACATCTGAACGTGAAAAAGACTGAAAATGATGAACTAAATTTTTCTGCTCAAGTGAGCGAATTGTTCCAATTTGAGCCCAAAAACCAGCTTCCTATTGGTCGAGCGAAGGAAGTATCGCTAAGAAGGGCGGTAATTGGAAAATCAGGTGCTTTTCCTTTTATAAGAAAGATGAATAGTACTTTCGATGTTGAAAAAGATGATGAAAAATGTAAGGAGGGTATTTTAAATGATACTACAAGTTTACAAATATCAGGTAAGCCAACTCCTGATTCTAGTTTCAGGAACTGGAATATTTTATTCCGTTATCTGCTTGAAAACTTACGTAATAAATTTTGTTTCAGAGATCTTGAATCAAATAAACGATATTACGGAAATTATTTCAACAACAGTATCAATTCGGAGGGATACAAATGGTTCTCTTATGAGAATGAATAAATATTCGGATAGTATACAAAAGACTGCTGTTTTAGATGATACTGCGTCAATATCCATCAATTCAAATGTTACACAGCCTTCTAATGTGACAACGTTGGAAAGAATAAGCGATTTAGATTTAGTTGATAATAAGTTGCATAGTTTGAAAGCCCAGTCGCAACTCGAAACAAATTTATGAAATTGTAATGCTTATAAAATCGACACAGTTATACAACAGAATGAAAATCAAAAGATCTTATAAAGGATGAATATCGTTTTTTTTTAAATTATGTATTATGTATAGTTTTTTGTTTTGTGATTATGTTATACCCAAATAGTTTTCGCTAAATGTAATGGTTCGATGACTAAATCGCAGATTCTTTTTTTTCTGTGAAAAATTATAACGCCTTTTCATCTATAACGGACATAGTGCTTTTCATATAAAATGATTTCTGAGATGGCTGTTAAATTAATGAATATTTTAAGTAAGTCTTATTATTACACTAGCTGTAGCCCGCGACTTCGTCCGCGGTTACTATGGTTTTTCTAACTATCCCACGGGAACCCTTTAACTTCAGAAGCCCGGAATAAAAAGTATCTAAGCTGTTGACCAGGGATATAAGACATCACCATGCAAAATTTCACTGACATCGGTCCAGCCATTTCGGAGATGAGCCTGTACAAACAGAAAAACAAACAGAGAATCAAAACAAAATCATTTTTTGGTATTTTCCGTCACATCCCCCTGACTTGGTTTTAAGCGTTTTTTTATATGTTCGACCTCTTCTTTTTTTTATGTGAAGATAATGTGAAACGTCGATGATATTGTTTTCAACTAGCGATGGGTATTTCGGAAATATGTGTATAAAATAGCTGCCTCGTTTCTGTCTAAAATTTTGGAAGACGTGCAATAACTTAAGATGTAAATTAGATTAACAGAATTAGACTAGGATATGCTAAAATATAGATAGATAAAATTCTTTCTTGCAACTAATAAAAACACTGAAATATCTAAATTGTTTAAACTAAAATTGCCATTTTATTATAAAATGAACCTCTGAACTTGAAGGATTTCTTTTCAAACCCGACATTTGCTATATGACGTTAAGGTTGAAAATTGGTTGTGGAAATTTTTCGGTTATGTATGATCTGACATTCCTATGATAAGGCCTATATTCATTAGTTCACTAAGGTTAAGTAAGGTAAAGATATGTTTATAAGATAAGTACAATTAAAAGTAGAACATTTCACGGAATTATTCATTTATAAGCTATTGTGCTCGACGCTTTTATATTTTTCCTCCTTTTTCAATTTGAATAATTTTATTACGCGAGATTCAAACCCCTGATATTATGTGCAATTTGATTAGTTCACCAATTCAAGCGTTAAAAGGCATTAATTAAAAAATAAGAATATATGCTCTCTTGCATTATTTTAATAATAATTAGAATAGTCAAATATATTTTTAGTATATCATAATATGAGCAAACTATTTTATAAGAACAATGGTTATTGGCATTCGCTTTTGCGAGTGGAAACGGTTGCTTTTATTAAGGAGACTGGTATAGTAGAGTAGCTTATGTTAACTAAAAATCTGTTGTCCTCAGTTTTACATATAATTAATAGATCTCTTAATTTTTTTATTCTTTTACTCAATGTATAAATTATACAATGTTGTGATTTACACTCGTCTATATATTATGTATTGTCTTATTTTATTTACTCTGATGGTTTGTGTACCTAATCATATAAATCTGTTTACATGAAATGTTTTTATCATGTTGTAAAATTTCTGATGTTTCATATTTTTAGCTAGCGCTTAAAATATTTTTTTTTGAATAAAATCGATTATCTGTTTTAAAATTGTTTTATTATTGTCAAGTAAAATTTTTTACATCCTGTTTTACTTACTCCAATTTTATACTTTATATCTAATGCGGTAAGGCTGAAAATCTATTGAAGAAATTTGACAGTTTGTTATAGTCGACGAATTGTTGATTGTTCATTTGCACTTTTATGACTATACGTGTGTCTACATTATGGCTGATGGGTTTTGTAAGTTTTTATTAGTCTCTATAATCCTATTCATAAATCGGTCGGAAGTCACTATGTAAGGAAAATACGTATTAACACGCGACAATTTTACACTAATTATTGGGTCTTATTGCCTTAGGTTACGATTCAAATTTGCAATGAAAATGTCAAATTTGATATTACTGCTTATGAATGTTGGTCATATAGGAAATTCATGGTTTATTCAATAGTAATTTCTAATGGATGAAGCTATTTAAGTTAGAACAGTTTTCAGTTTCAGCTATTTCTACTTACGACATTTTCCAGTGACGACGTAGTTTTATTTGTGACGAATTTTAAAAATGGATTTGAGCAAAGGGTTTTTCTTTCTCTTCATAAATCTGGTAAGATTAAAATCTTCATTGCTGTTTTGAATTAGAATATTCATCAGAGCATCTTTCTTTTGGTCTATAGGGCCTGATAACAAAATACTTATACCTATATTTAAAATTTTGATAGTAGCATCAGTGATAGAAAAGATAAGGAGCAATAGTTTAGCCTAGTATGATCATGTGATAAAGGGGGATGAATGTCACAACAAGAAGAATGCTGAGTGTGGATGTGAATGGGCCAAGAATGAGAGGTAGCCCAAAGAACCGATGGATTGTATGCGTGAATAATGATATTAGAACAAAAGAAGTGGATGTTAAACTGACGAGTGAGAGAACGAATGGGGAGAGGAAAACACGTGCCGATCTCACCTAATGTGGGAAAGGGACAAAAAGACGACCCATTTTTATTTATCCACCTCCTTACATATTGTTCTACTCTAATTTGTCTATAAAATATCCAAACAAAGGTACCTAATTGGGAAAATAAAAAGTTGCTTTAAAAATTCCTTTCAAGATATTTGTCCACAGCCTATATACGTCCCACTGCTGGGACAGGCCTTCCTCATGGAGAAATACATGAAGAGTATAGGCTGTAATACTACCACGCTGGCCCAATGCGGGTTGGTGGGTAGAAACGGTCACAAATGCGACCGGGACCAACGGCTTAACGTGCCTTCCGAAGCACGGAGGAGCTCGAGATCACAAAGTCTTGGTCACCCATCCACGGCCTGACCATGGTGAAGGTAACTTTGTTTTCGATCGAAGCCAAAGCGTACTGACCACCACGCCACCGAGCTCCTCTGTCTTCAAGATATTAAATATGGGAAATAATGGCAAATTTCGCTAAAAGCGGTAAGAAAAATGCAAGCGTTAGGTACACTTGATAATTGTTTACTTTCTTTATAATTTTGCAGTCAATATTAGGATTTGCACAAGGATCAGGTGACGACGAGCCTCGACCAACAGTGGCGACAGAGTCCGCATACAGTTCTTTTCCATTTGACCAAATATTTGGTCAAAATGACGAGAGTGCGGTTAAGAACAACCAGCGTCTCCAGCAAGAGAACCACCTGTATAATAATATTATTGAATATTTTAACGTGAATAAAGCAAGAGCCGTCTACTGGATACCTACAACGTGCGATTCTTTGTTGGAGGTAAGTGGTAGCTCTAGATCTATTTAAGGATTTTTTGGCTCTACTTCATACAAGTCGCTCTGAAAGTTGTTCGTACTAGAATCACGTAAAATAAATAGAATTTAGTGTCACAGTAAATCTAATTATCAGCCAGTCAAGATAGGTAAATGATAATCTCGAAACTTTTGATTTTTTTTAAAAGTTCAGAATTGATATTAACCTAAATGCATTAGACCTAAAGCCTAAAATTTTTTAGGAATTTCGGACAGTTTATGATGACTTGATTGATATTAGGAATACGAGTTAAAGTATCACCTTTAATCTCTCTTTAATCTTTCCATATCTATTATAAATGCGAAAGTAACTCCGTCTGTCTGTCGGTCTCGTTTTCACGTCAAAACTACTGAACCGATTTAATCGAAATTTGGTGCACACATACTCTAGAGCCTGAGAACGGACATAGGTAGCCTATGTCCGTTTTTATCCCGATATTTTAATGGGAACGGGTACCGCGCGGGTGAAACCGCGGGAAGCCACTAGTAGTCTATGAGTCTACAAATATATAAACCAGAAAAATATTAAGAAAATTACGTTTTCTTACAGAGAGGATACACCTGCGCTGGCTGTGGTGAATCACTCCACTGCATGGGTGGTAACTTCGCCTTGAAGGCTCTATGCGGTGGTCGTCGGCCATATTGCCACAACGGCGTTTGCTCCGACCTACGCGGCGAGAAGTGCCGCAGGGAAGCGACTACTGCTGCTCACACACACGACGTTCCCAGCGAAGGAACATTAAATTCGACATTGACATAGAATTATTCAAAATAGCATTGAAATTGATTATTTATTAATTTAAATAAATGACTGTGACAATAACTTACTTTTATTCAAATATATTCGATTTTTTTTTCAATTTATCCTTGTATCAGTTGCCAGCAGATTTTAGAATTTACAGCAATTTTTAGAAGTAGGATAGGAACTTCCCTTCGGTTATCTATTGTTTGCCTGAAATATATATGGCATAATTATCATGTGCCCGAATTTTATATGCCCGAATTTCATTTGTCCGAATATTTTGTTTACCGAGTAATACGAGTAGGATATAAGTGACATGCTCTTGTTTGCCCGTATATTAGACTTCATAATGATAGATTGCCGTACTTAATGTTAGCCATATTATTATTTGCAATAATATTGGGTCCTTACCTATGAAATTGGTGTTTTTTTTCTCTCTTAGTATTTTGTCTGTATCTATCAAGTTTCAGAGTATTCTTAAAAAATAATTATCTCCTCTTAAAATAGACCATATTTTTGAGCTCTTTTGATTTATTTTGATAAATTGTTGTAAGTTAAATTGTGTTAAAATTGGACACGGAGACATCTCTTTTTAAGTGCCTCCCGAATACATCATTTGATTTGCATTCACTTAAAAACGATAAATAATTTTTATGAAGTTTGATATCACACATATCGCTTAAGGTTGTCTTATGATACACGCCAAATATTATAATCTTTGGATTTGTCGTTGTAAAGAAAACTGAAAAAATGTTAGTATGGAAAATGCAGACATCCCCAAAATCTCCATACAAAACACCAATTTCATAGGTAAGGAACTAATATTATTAAGCAGAATATTTCAACGTCAAAGCAGATGGGTGTCTTTCATATTCTAAACCTAACCAAACCTAAACCTATTGATCGTTTAGCTTAAACCGATTTAATGGTTTTTTCTTGAAGCGATTCCGATGGCAAATGCTTAAATGGCATATGATAATTACGAATGATGCAAATGATGTTTTGAATTGATTGATTGATTGATTGCTATTGAATTGGTAAAACAAAGTTTCTATCACGTGACTATTATAGTAAATAATAAGTATAACATATGAAATTATGAGAAACAATATTATGTCTATTGACCATTGTAGCAAATGAAATTTGGGCAAGTGGGTGGATCCCCTTCCCTATATTCAAACAGAACAGAATTCGTGATGAAATATCTACATATTTTGGTATTAGATAAAAAAGAAGATAGAAATACTAGATTGTAGATGGTGATTTCGTCCTCTATTTATATACGTCCTACTGCTGGGCATAGGCTTTCTCATGGGGAAACACACGAGGAGTATGGACACTATCGCGCTGGCCCAATGCGGGGTAAGAAACGATTGCAATAGCGACCGGGACCAACAGAGGAGTTCGAGATCACAAAATTTAGTCACCCATCCACTAATTAGGTACATGTTTTGCGGTCTACGGGTAGTTCTAATTTCAAATGACAGCCAACCTCCGGTAGTAGAAGGCACCTTTAGATGAATAATGAGAAAAATAGTAGTTTTTCTCTGACCACCCGTCCACTTTGCTAATATAACGGTTTCGTAGCGTATGCATTCTGCAACATGCGTTGCTAACAAAAAAAATAAAATGAAAAGGTTAAAATTCAATCAAGTATTTAAAAATATTTTAAAGAATATTAATCTTATATTTGCAGTTAACCGCGAAATTATTTGAGGCAATACTACGCAGTATTGCCTGAAAAAAAATCTCAGAGATACGCGATATTTGATATACCCCAATGGCAGTAAATAAATCAAGTAAAAGAACTAATCCGATACATCCCTGTGCGCCCAATTATTTAGTAATAAGATGTTTCCAGGATTATCGGCAGCCAGGCGTGCCCTTTAGAGGAAATTGCCAATCCTGATAAAATTGTTAGTTTGGCATGCTACATATAATTCTACTTCTTTATCAAGATCCACAAGTACCTATGTAGGCGGGCATAGAATATTAATTTCTAATAAATTGTCTTCGAAATATTATAAAGCTAATGAATATTATAATGAATATTATTAAGAACACCTTTTTGTGTATTAGTGACAATTTTAATGATGTCTGTAAAACAATTCATTATTAAATCATCAATATAGATTTGTACTAGGTATATAGACTAGGCAAAGTAGGCTTAATAAGGCTCGACCTCGGGACCCCAAGAGGTCAAAATGGTTCACTTGAAATTCCAGTCGGCGAAATTTGAAGACTTAATTACAACATCATTTACAGCGTTTGTAGTAGAGACAGGGAATGTTTAATACTGACGGGAAGCGGCAGAGATTGTATGATTGCGTGTTCTAATGCTGTCAACACTTGTTATTTTTCCAGCGATTCTTTGTGCAGGAGAAGAAATACTTAGACATTTTCGCCAACAGATGTTTTATATGCAAGGATCGTAGCAAATGGAATGCTTACTTTTCAGCCTACTACTATCAGTAGGCTGAAAAGTAATCTCTGCTTACCCATGTGAGACAAAGGCGTGTCTTTATGTACCAATTAAGTATGTAGATTGTTGAACATAAACTCATGCTATTAATTCACAGAATTGGTTAGGGAATGATTTGTTAAAATCTGTCAAGCTAGAAGCTACGCTTATACGACGACAACAAGGCGCCAGTCGAGTGTCCCGTGGGCCCTGGACTACTTTGGGAACTAATGCTAGACGAAATAAAATTAGATAAAAGTTTTCGCATTGTTAGTTTTTAGTAAGCTTTAGCTTGTATTGTGTTCTTGTACTTACTACCTACACAGGAGTAGATCCCACTCAAAGAAAGATACTAAGCCATGACAAAAATATCAGTATTAAAAACTTAAGTTCACATTACTAATTTAAACTTATTTTAAATAGATACAGTTTATGTTGTGAATATTATCCAAATTTTTATTCTCTTTTATTTTGAGGTAGTGAGAGTTCTCACAACTCGTGAAAGAGGTCGTCGTCGGTTCGATTCCCGCCTCTGATATTTGATTAAAATTAAGGCAATCTAACTTTACGTTACGTTTTAAAAAAATACTTTAGTTTTATTCATTTTGGTATATGGTGCACTATCATTAATTTTCCCTACACAGGCGCATGCGTGGTACCCAAAGACTGCTATAAATGCGAAAATTGACCACCCTCGTCGCATTCCCGCCACAGCCGTTGAAGAAAGCCGGACGCAACGCGACGCGAACACAAGTTGGGTTGAAACTTTTTAAGTGAGTCGTGGCAAAGTACAGCAGTGTTAATCGTAAGTAGAGCGCATAACTTGTTGTAATATTATGTTTTTGAGGTTCAGGGACGTATAGGCTAATAAAATTAATTAATATTAGTTTATTAACATCGCAATTTCCCTTGAAAAATGTATATGACCATGTAAAAATATAATTATGATATAGGTAACACACATAACATAACCTTCATCTGAAGTTTTAGGCAGAGGTGTTATCACCCACACTTCGCGTGATATGCTTATGTTCCTTAAAATAGGGAAACGATAAAAATATAACTAGGTATTTTCACCAAGATAATTATAAAATACCACTTTTAGTTACAACAATCAGGAAAGTTCGTAATACATTCCATTCTACAATGAATAACTGGGTAAAATAAACGAGCTAATAAAAAAGAGGCCAAACATTAGGCACAAAACAAAGATAACATTTGAAAAATTAAATTAAAATTACACATACGTATTTATTTTTTACGCTCTATAATTATTCATATCACGGCCGAGGATCGAGAGCGGGCGGTAACGTTCATTAGGGGAGACCTATGTCCAGCAGTGGACGAATATAGGTTGATTTCCATATATTTCCAAAACTTTTCAAATTTCTTAATTATTTAGTAGAACCTTTTAGTAAAAGTTTAATTTTGGTATATCGTTTGACATGTATACATGTACGAGTATTGTGCGCGGTACACAGCAACAGGGTCCTCCTCTGTTACGCAATTACATAATATCAATATTATCAATACTAATATTTTTGGTTACGTAATTATTTAATTATTGCAATCTGATGTGATTTGTTAGCTCCAACAAGCTATGAAATAATAATAAAAATCAACAATATTTTTAATCTATATCTGAGGCGCATTTTATAGATATTTTCATACGCCTTTTATCTATCACTCTTGTCTATATTTTCACATTGTCGGTCATATTTTGGTAACAATAATTTACTGTTAAATTAGCTTCTGTTCTAATTTCCATTTTTACAGTCCACACGCTCTCCTTTCGCTATCATTTAGATAATATATATTAAAATTAAACATAATAAATGAGGTAATACAAATCTTATTATCCTATTTTATCTCAAAGAGTGTTTTTAATGGTCACAGCCATAAAATTCAATATGAATTGTTCAAGCAGTAAATTACAGCCATTTTTCGTGTCTCATACAAAAGGTCAAAAACCCACCCAATTTAATTTATAAAGTCTTCAAAACATCAATCGCGGAATGTAATAATGTAGCACATACAGCTTGCTCTTATTGCAAAATTCGACAAAAGCATTTTTATTCAATAAGGAAACTCATTAATTAGGCACTGAAGAAGCAACAAAGTAGATAAAAGAACTCATACAAGTGTCTTTAAAATACACGCGTATATTTTCGTTATTTATTTTAGCGTGATTAACGAACTACCTTAATTATCTTAATTATTTTACTTTCAAATATTTTCGTTGTTCATTAGATAATAATCAAACAAATGAAAGGGATAGAACAGTCAATTAGTTACAGGCATACGTCCAGCTTTGGGCGTGATCCTACTGTGATGATGTTAATTAATTCATAGTGTATCATCATATCAGCCCAATACCGCCTACTACAGGGCATAAACCTCCTCTCTCTTGTGCCAATCTTTCCGGTCCTGCAGGTCCGTCCCCAGGTCTTTCCCGCGACTCGCTCGATGTTGTCGATCAATCGCATTATAGGTCGACCTCGTCGTCTTTTCCCTTGCCTTGGCCATCATTCTGCTAAGTACCTACTCCACCTGTCGTCTTCATACCTCGCCAAGTGTCCTCACCACTGCCACTTAAGTCTCAGGATACGCTTGCCAATATCCTGGACCTTAGTCTGACGTCGGATCTCTATGTAAGGCACGCGATCTATTAACTTAATGCCTAGCATGGTATGCTCAATTTCATAGTTACAAAATGTGAATAAAGGTTTTACCTACTTACCTTAATTCCTTTACTTTCATGTTGTGATTATGTATTAAATGCAGCCGAAAAACATTCATAAGCTTAAAAACTATTACTAAGCCCAAAAACCTCGCAAGCTTACGATTTTATAATTGATAACATATAACATAATATCACGCCTCTGTCTTTCATAGGCAGAGGTGCTAAACACCTAAATTTCGCCAGATATGTTAGGTTAGGTCCCCATGTAACGGGTGGCGATCCTGTTGCCATGCACCGGGCACAATGTGAGGCAAGCGATATTCACAATGAACTGTACATAAGTTTTATTCAAACTCAGTGGTACTGGGGCGGTCGGATCGAACCGCGTTTCTCGCGGCCTCTCGAACGAGTAGTGCCCCGTCCGTCCCAACTCGATTATCGCTGCCTTTTTTTTAATTTATAAGTTTATAGTAACATAATGTAGATGGCTGAAGTAAATGTTGTATTAATTTCTAACAAAACAATGTTTGAGTAAGGTACTACCAAAGTACATTTCACAAAGTCAACAGTCTATATTTACTTGTTAATATCGAAGTCCATTAAAGTTGAATGAATCTTCCGATGTTACCTCCCTAACACTCCAGTAAGCTTTCCTTTTAGTGCAAGCTTTTTGGGACTTTGCAGGCTTTGCCTTCCTTTGTATAGTCAACCATAAAATTGCTTTACCACTTTAGACAAAAACTTCTTCCATCCAAATTGAATTTCATTAAGACATATTGTTAATGTTCGTATGTGATATTGAGCTCGGTGGCGTAGTGGTTAGTACGATTTGGCTTTCGATTGAAAACAAAGCTACCTTTGCCATGGTCAGGCCGTGGATGGGTGACCCAAACTTTGTGATCTCGAGCTCCTCCGTGCTTTGGAATGTACGTTAAGCCGTTGGTCCCGGTCGCTTTTGTCTACCCACCAACCCGCATTGGGCCAGCATGGTGGTGTTACGGCCCATACTCCTCATGTGTTTCTCCATAAGGAAGGTCTTTGCCTAGCAGTGGGACGTATATAGGCTAAGGTCATGTGATATTGACATGATTTATGTGGACCGTAAAGGTTAAAAATACAATATACTTTAAATTTTTTTTAAAAGCAATAAATAATAATTTCCACTAAGGTAATACAAATGTCACTAAAAACTACGGAGTTTATATGTTAAAAACCACGAAGAACTAAAATCTGAAAAAATTGTATGACATGCCAACGACACTCACTAAGGTGGTAAAACTATTTTATGGTCAATATACTTCAGCGATATTTGGCTGAATTATCTCACAGCTTCAGATTGTAAAATTCGCATTCCTTGCGCTGGTAAAATAGATATGCTTTAATGATCTTAACGTTTTTATATTATTCTGATTAATGTGAATAAATGTCATTCCATTTATCTCGAGGTAGTTTAGAACTTTTTCAAACATCAATCAAAAATGATGCGTTGTATTGCATGTAAAAATTTAAAGGAACTCAAAAGCTCGAATTAATTTTGAAGGTTAGTTTAATTTAACTTCAAAAAGTTCTAAGTAATATTCCTGATATTGAAAGAAATGATAAAAAAATTAATTTATAAAATATTTTATTTTTTCAAGAGCTCTATTATGTTTATTTTACACTGTGAATAGTGAGTAGTCTTAAAAATGTTTAATCTTGCCAGTATTTTTTTCTTGACAACTCTTTTTTGTTCGTTTTAATTCTACAAGGGAAACAGTGTTTAATTTGTATCATAAGTTTAAACAAAATAAAAAAATTAATCTTCAAGATAATAAAGATCCCTAGATAAAGTCTTAGGCCCACTTGCGCGGTCGAGAGTTAGCACCTAACCCTGGGGCAAATATATGGGCAAACCCTGGGTTAGGCGCTAACTCTCGATCGTGCAATGGGGCCTTACAATATTTTTGTCATCTTCATTGATACAAAAATGTTGGTATACACCTGTAATAATGACCAACATATATTATGTACCTGCATAAATATAAGTAACACGCAACTATATCCTCCAAAGAAATAATAATAAATCACATCATTCACTTTCTAGTTAAATACAATTTCAATCAAAAGAGAATTCATCTTCAAAGTCTTGAAATAAAACCGATACAGTACGTTCCAGTCGTAGAAGCTCGTACCCGTCTTGTATATACATGATAATTGAATCTGCCAACTGTATATCCTTCTTAGTGACAGACTATTATTGGCTGCACCGCGCTTTAACGAGCTTTTTATTATTCATGGCTGGTAACCCTGTGTCGCTTATTTACTGAGCTTAGAGGTATATCACAATGTTATTGTAGACGAGCGACAGTAGTGTCGCGAAAGGAAATTCAATTGGCGAGGGTTCTATAAAATAAAGTTATCACAATTGAATATCATCACAAGGTTCTCTTCAGTGTTGACATTCTTATTTATCAGTGTAATAAATAGATTTTATTCTTGTAGATGGCTTACAAACGTGTAGGAGATGGAAGACATCGAGGATGTTTTATTTTAGTGGCCATTGTAGCATTAGCGCTGTCTACATATATTGAACATGTAAGTTGTACATATGATTTTCAATTTTAAAATCAAACGAAAAAATTTATAATGATTAACTTAATTTATTTCTTTACAAGGTGGCCAGCTTGCCATTTGACGAGACCAACCAATGGCCAACGTTCCCCAGAAGAAACATAGCTGCTTTAGCTAGAGACGGGTACTTGAAAACAGCTTCTGCTGGTTATAAAAGAAGCATTTCGACCTTAGCCAAAAATGGCCAATTACCAACATTTAGATCTCCGTACGATGAAACCGATAAGCAAGAAACTGATGATGAGGAATCTCACGAGAAAAGGAATATTGCATCAGTTGCTAGACTACGCAGTTACGCTGCAATGAAGCGAAATATCCAAGCTCTAGCTAGGGACGGCTACCGTGGAGGCAAAGGACAGTACAATCAGCAAACTGACAAACGAAATATAGCGGCGTTAGCCCGCAATGGCTTGATTCACAAAAAAGACGAAATAAATGAAGACGAGTATTACTACCCATTTTATCAGAACCCTATCCCACCCCTATCTGAAATGGATGGCCCATTCGATTTCAATGAAATGTACGACCTACAGCAATCTGTAAACCCTGATATGTTCCCGCCCTTGTCTCAAGTGTATAAGCGTAATGCTTATGAAGCGCTCCCGCAAAATGAATACTATTTGAATCAAATGGATATGGATGACAATTGGTCCTATAAAAGAGGATCTATGGGTCTCCCAGTACACGGACTTTACAGGCCTATGTATACTGATCCAAACGCTAGAACCAAGCGATATATACTTTCTCTTCCTGATGAGCTTAATCAAAACGACATAAATGTTCCAGAAAATGAAGAGGGAAATGATGATAAACGCTCCGTAGGTGAGTGTAGTGCTTTCATGACTTTCTTTTCTTTTCCTTCTTGGAAAGTTGTTTCCTTTCTTATAACATTTTATGTTACAGATGACATGGAAGTACACGATAACTTTGAAAAGCGTCATATTGGTTCATTGGCTCGATTAGGCTTACTTCCATCCTTTAGGTTTTCTGGAGGACGTTATAGTAGATCGGGTAGAGCTAGGCTGCTACTGCCCAGCCAAGAATTGTACAGGTCTTGTAAATTATTGAAAAAAAAAAAACAATGTGTTAGATTGTGTGGATAAAATGCTATGTAGTTTTGAAGGTTCAAACTGTGATTTTATGCTTAAAATAGTGTTAAGCATAGTAAAGATGATGGCGTTAGAGGCATGGTCAATGTTAGTGCACTGTGATAAATGTTATAAATTGATGTTTAGTGTAGGATTGTTTTTAGATGATTTCAAGCATTTGGATGATTTTTATTGAGAAAATTAATAATTTCATTTAGTAATTGTTAGATACAATAATGTTTTTCGCATGATTGTTAGGCAACATGTTTGGATTATGAAATAGTTCACGGAAAATGCAAGTTTCTCTAACAATATAATAATGTGTATTTATGGAAGTTATTCGCGCAATGGAAACCTGTCATTATTTGAATAGGTTGCAAACTCAGACTATTGTATTATTTTCTGTATTCGATGGATTCACCGAAGTTCGAAACATAAATTGAGTTGATTATGTTCACAAAGTATGTTGAAGAATGACTTTTAGCCGCGAATTAATAACGCAACCAACTTAATAATATATTACATAGCCGGTATGCTTTATAAAAACTGTGATAACATAAAAGTGGAATGAAAATTTGTGTTAGTTATAAATATTGTTTTAAACGTTTTCCTAGAAATTTTATAAAAATTCGCTTATCAGAAACTGTTGGCTTAGTAATGCCATTGAAGCACGATATGATGTAATTCTCCTCGAAAAATGAAAAAATTTTTGGTGAAAAAATAAGTATTAAGATAATATTTGGATAATTTCGATAGTTAAAGGAATTTTGTTCATCGTTTTGTCATAAAGTAAACGCACGTATTACCGCGGTACTCAAAATTCTGCAGATATTACCGAGCTGTGTAATATAATTGTAGTTTTAAGCAAATATAGGCATATTTTACTAAAAAAGGCAAGGTAATAATAAGTAGGCTAAAGGCTAAGTAGGTTTAATATAAGTAGGCTATTTATTATAATATAATTTATTATGCTTATAATAATTTTAAGTAGGTACACGCAACTTGTTTTTCTCTTTGTGCACTTCTCCTGTCGCAGGTGGGTTGGAAGAGATATCTTATAGATATAAGCCCTACCTATTGTAATTTTATTTCTTCATTGTATATTTCTTTCTTTATCGTGTACAATAAATTATTAAATAAATAAATAAAAGGCAAACTTATGAAAGAACTTTATGAAAGATCGATTTATTATACACAACTGGTGTACCTTATTGCTTAAAACTACAATAATATTACAAACCTTGGTTATAACTGCAGATTTTTGACTAACGTGGTAACCTGGGTTTACCTTATTATAGTGTTTCTTTGGTCATGCTAGGGGATTGATAATGGTTATCGGTGTTATATGATTAATGCTATTTATAGCAATGCTATGAAACTATAAGGAGCAATTTTAATTAAATCTGAATTATTTTTCAGGAAGCATTCCGCTGACGAGAATTTCGGAATTAGGTGAGTAACGTGTCTTTTACGTGTTTTCGGCTTCCATTCTCCTCTGTCACTCGTCAGTTAAGCATCCACCTCCATTCTACTAATATACGAACTCACATTCAATCCATTGCTTTTTTGGTCTTCGGTATAATTTACCATAATATAAAGGAGCATCGACATTGTTGATTCAGGCCCGACACGAAATAGACCTTTTTCATTTTTTGTTTATCTGTCTGTTCGTCTGTTTGTACGGGCTAATATCCGAATTGGCTGGACCGATTTCAATGAAATTTTGCATGGTAATAAACCTTACAACTCTGGTTAACATCTTAGATATTTTTATTCCGGAAAATTAAAGGGTTCCCGTGGGATAGTTACTGATTATAAAAAAAACCCATCAGACACATATACAGTTGTCAATAATTAGTTGGAGTTTCTTAAAAACAATTTCTACTTATTGTCACAGAAAAATCCCTTGTCGCTGTTAGACTACAAAATATTTATCTCTATGAAAAAACCACAAACCAAACATTTCGTTGTTATTTTTTCAAATTTTAGTACAATCAAAAATGACGTTGCATAAATTGATAAAGGTTTGCAAAACTTAATTTATCATAATTACACGTTCTTAATTAAGACCTGTAAGTACTCCCATTCCTCTTCATCATTGTTTAATTTAATGAGTACGGTTTATTCAGGCTATTTCAGGCCTTGGGTTAATAGCACATTGTCGGTAACATTGTTTGTTGCTTTACATTACGACGGCACAAGGTAATATGATACAGCTCCGGATGCGAGCGAGAGTGCGGCGCGGAAATGGCACCGTGTTTACCTTTTGAGATGGTATCTTGGTTGGTCGCGTTTATTTTCATTTCTAGACTATTTGTTGATATAGTAGTTTCGTTCTATTGTAAGGTTTTCAGCTTAATTTTTTTTTTTGCTTAAAGCTAAAAAAGATGGGCATTTAAAATGGGTTAATAATATTGAAATAAAAATAATATAGTATATTATAATGTTACGAGGAGCTCGGTAGCGTAATTGTTAGTACGCTTTGGCTTTCGATTGAAAACAAAGCTACCTTCGCCGTGGTCAGGCCGTGAATGGGTGACGAAAACTTTGTGATCTCGAACTCCTCCGTGCTTCGGAAGGCACGTTAAACAATTGGTACCGGTAGCTATTGCGACTGTTTCTACCCACCAAGCAGCAGCAGCAAGGGCAGCGTGGTGGTGTTACGGCCCATACTCCTCATGTGTTTATCCATGAGGAAGGCCTGTGCCCAGCAGTGGTGTGCATTAGGAGAGGCTTATGTCCAGCAGTGGGCTGATGATTATGATATACATATATAATGTAATTTCATGATTAACTAATAAATATACTATTTATCTTCAAGAGAAAAATGGAACATCAAACACACATGTATGCCCATATTCTTAAGATCGAAATCAACTTATTTAAGAAAATTGCCCCATGGAAAACAAAATATTTTGTTTGATATGGTTTTCATGTAGTCTTATATTTCTATTATAATTTTTCACGAGAAAATGTTAACATGTTTTTTGTCTGCAGGGAATATATCGCTAGTTCCGAAATTGAGCCAGCAGTCGATACAGACGACGCCGACCTACCGCCGGCGGCAATACCTGCTTACTCGCACCCGACCGGGAGGATCTTCCACCGACCACTGAACAACGACCTGCCCAACCCCACCAAACCCATCATAACCCCACCCGTACCAAACATCATCGATTCTTTCTCGAAAAACCGCTGGCACCCTAAAGAAATTCCACGCTTCTACCATTTTAGGTCCTTGAAAATCCCTTACCATACATCCGTTAAGCGATATCTTCTTCTCCCAGCTGTTGATAACTTCCTTCTTAGGAAAGCCTACCGCAACAGCAGCCTACCAGGGCGTCGTAAGAATCAGTAGCTATGCCCCTGCCAGCTAAGTAACGCGTGGTTACTTAGTGAAGGCAAATAATTCCTCACATTAATAATAAGCATGAAACCTACCTTCTAAAACTTTTGTCTTTGAGAACTTGGATCTGAACTAGACAATAAAATTTTAATGAAATAAAAGTACCATTATATTTATTATCAATGTTATATGTTGTGAATAACGGATTTTAAAACGTTTAAGTAAGTAGAATAGTTGTATACCTATTTAGTTATAAGTAAAGGTTCTATGTAATAAGGGATCTCATTTTCAAACGACTTGGCCAGCATGTGACAGATTTATAGTATACTAAAGGTAATTGTACTTATAAAGTTAAGGTGTCAGTCGCAAATATTTGTATTTCAATGTTAGTAGGTACTTGCCTAATTCGCGGTTTATAACCTATGTACAATATGTTTTCTTAAATTTTATGTACCTTTTTTGACCATTGGGTTAAAAAAGAATTAATTTACAAAAAAAAGTGATAAATTCCTTATTATTCAAATTTAATGTAAGTGTATCTAGTTGCGAAAATTTTTCAAACATACCTTTTCTAAACACATTTTTAAATATCTTGTCTCTTTATTGACTAGAATTAGCTGTGTTTGACAAATAATATATTTATAAATGTTTTGACTTATTAATACAATGATATATTATTATTATGAGCTTTAAGCTTGTTCGTCGAAGCATTAAATGTTGTGTAAATTTCTTCGAAATAAAGGACAATAAATGGGCAACTTATGTGACCATTATTCAAGATAATAATTTTAAAATATTATACTGTAGTACTTTTTAAATTATTACAGGTCTCTGTTTAAAATTGTTCGAAATTGGTAAAATATACCGAACAGATCACTTTTATGGTTGTTTTATTTCTATTTACGACTAGTATATTTGACACTTGAATATCAAAATACATTATGTAACATTATATTTCACACAATTACATCAGAGAAACTGTTTTCTCTAATAAAAATTTTACGTATGCACCATGTCTGCTTGCTGTAAAATTATTCGCTCATATAGTTGCCAGATTCGTGAGGACGTTATTATTAACAATGGATTAGGTGGTGATCCGTTCACTCAGTGACAGTTATCTCTGGAAACCGATAATCTTGGAAAGTGG
Source organism: Parapoynx stratiotata (assembly GCA_910589355.1). NCBI lineage: Eukaryota > Metazoa > Arthropoda > Insecta > Lepidoptera > Crambidae > Parapoynx > Parapoynx stratiotata. The sequence goes on from OU342473.1 coordinate 8,349,731, forward strand.
CTTCAGAGATAAGCCTTAGGACTTCAAGCAAGACTGCCAAAGTAGGTTCCAACACTAGGTTTCGTTTCGATGTGGTGTTTATCTCGAGATTTGTGGGAAGTATGTCAAGTGTTCAATTACTTCATTAAATTGTACTCGAAGCATAATATTACTTCTATGATTGTACTTTATTCCATTTTATTAATAAAGAGTATGGTTACAGCTGTGACGTCGGGGGTAGTGATGTAAAATAAACGGCTTCGTCCTGTCACATGGTGAATAATTAAAAATCAAAAGGCACAACTGGAACAATTTATAAGAAGGTAAATAGCACAAAGCACTGAAAACAAAACTTAAAGAGGTAAAACTTAAAAGGTAGGGCTACTTACAATAGTGCCTTGGAAAAAATATATTATTCAGTATCGATAGTATTATATTATTTTCTGGCAATATTATTGAATTAATTACAACAAACAACTATATGACTAGGTAGGCGTTAGGCGTAGAGACATCCGCTCCAGACGCTGATTCTGATAGGAATGCCAAATTGAAACAAAACAATGAAATAAATACAGAAAGTTGCTTAATTTAAAAACAGAAACAAAGAGAAGAGCGCAATAACAGTAAAGAGTCACTAATACTGATATAGCGCCTCGTTACACCGCTGTCGAAATCATGTAAATTTCGATAATTCATATTCACTAAAGCTTTAATATTTATAACAAATGATTTGTTATATAATTTACTTGTAAAATAATAGACTTTATATTTTATGCCGTCGTCGTAATGAGTTATTACCCGCTATGTGATATCCATAATATATCCACAACTGAATGAAAACGGCCGAGTTCTTCGTCATTCGACGTCATTATGTGAATAATTTTATTGAGATTACTAGCTTTATATATTTTCGTTGAAGGAAGTTTATTCATTGCAATTAATCCCAAGTAATTCAAAATTAATGAATGTACTTACGTCCTCTAAGATTTGTTAAAATAAAACTACGCAATACGTCAAACAGTTTATTAAACAATGAATATTTACAAGATGTTTTACGGAATATTTAAGACAGTTGCGAATAATAAACCAAATTTGAGATACTAGGCAGTGTACGAGGAGATATTCGGTTTGGTATGCTGCTTGTTGATGTTTCAGATGGTAAAATGTTTGATATAGCTGATGAAGTAGTTGTTGATATACTAGAATATGCACTAGACAATACGGATTCATTTGAACTGTGTTCATTGATACTTGATGATGTAGTAGCTTCACTAGTAGAAGTAACGACGGCAGCTGTTGTAGTGATAATGGGTATGGTGGTGGTAATGATTGGAATGGTAACAGTGGTATTATTGGCAGTAGTGGAGTTGTTAGTTTGGTTGGTAGTGGGCTGGTTAGTGATGATTGCTTGGTTGGTAGTATCTTGGTTTGTTGTGGGCTGTATGGTGTTGGTTGATTGGTTAGTAGTGGCTTGGGTAGAGCTAATTGGTTTGGTTGATTTCCTCGATGTTGTCTTGGGCGATGAACTGGTAGCCGCGTTAGTAATTATATTACCGTGAACCTGACATGATTTAGATTTTATCCCGGAGCAGTAACCGTTGTTGCAATGCTGTTTTATTCCACTACAAGTACTTAGAAAGCCGATGTCATTTGGAAAACAACGTAATACTTGATAACAGCTGTAACAAGTCGATCCAAACTGTAAACAAATTTGTATATTATAAAAATGTATATACAATACTTAACATACAATTTTTCATACAAGTTTTTCATAATAGACAACTGCTGCGACCTCCTCTGATTTGCGCCATTTCACCCTGTCTTTAATTTTTAGTAAAACATAATCATTTGTTAGGTAAACTAAAATTGTATAAAACGTTGTTCGGAAAAACATAGGAGAACCAATTATTTTGTATAATAATAAATATTGTCATAATTAATATCACCTGATTGCGAGAATTGCATGTCATCACTTTAGGGAACAGGTTAGAAACAAATCCATACGCTAACTTCATTTTGTTTTGATACGTTGAAAAGTCTGGAATTTTGATGGTACCAAAATTGTTCCTGATGACATCGTAGAAAGACGGCACCTGCAATGCTGCTGTGTGAATATATTCTTCAACTGCAATCACATCCGGAAAAAACACCTTAAATAAAGTAGAACTAAGTCAAGAACTAATTTAAATTCAAGAAAATGAAAATGGATAATTATTTTTGTAATAAAACTTATAATCGTAATCCTCACCATTATTAAAATGTAATAGATCAAGTAATTATTTCGTGCCATTTTGAACGTTTGTAGAAAAAGCGATCGTTTACGCTTCACAATATCAGTAATTGATATCGAAGTGTTGGGATCTATTTATATACTAAATGGCAATAGCTAAGTTATTTATAAACTTCAGAATGGAATTATTGAAAAGTTTTTAAAATATTTAGGGTTGACCTTTATTGTTTGTCTGAAGTTCTCACACAGATGTTGAAATTAGATTGCCGATTTCCCAAAACTTATAGTCGATGTAGTTATCCTAAACACAATCACACTACTTTGTTCTCAGTTGCGTGTGAGTGTCAGGTGATTTTAGTTATACCTTAATAAGCCTTGCTCCATATGATAGGGATTTGAAATGATGGTAAAAATATTGCTTTTGTTTTTGCTTGCCTATTATGAAACTGACTCGATCAGCATCAATTTTTTTTATTTCAAAATTACTCATTTCTATGAACAACTCACGATGACCATAAAAATTACGGTAAATTATTTTTTCACAATAAAAGAATGAATGGTTCCTAAGGCCATTTGCCTGTATCTTCTATGGTTTTGGATTTCCCCATACTGCCCCAGTAAAAAAAACACAGTATATTTATCCGTCATCTAGTATCCGTAACACAAGCAGCATTAGTTGCTTAATACGGGCTAGTTGATAGGTGATTGAAGATATTTATATATTAATTTATATAAAATTAAATCATAATTTATTAATATACCTTATGCAAGTACGTGACTACTGGCTCGTGGTAATAGTAGCTCATCGCCTTGCAGTAATAGGTCAAGGAAAGGACCTCCACCGCCAATACACGAAAGGATTCCGCAAGGTCGTCCTTCAAGCGAGACATAAATAAACCGTATGATTTTTATACAAATATGACAACAACAGTTTTTATATAAGTTGACCAGAAAGTGTTAAATGTTTTAATACATACCAGTACATATATCAACATCAACGAGTACATCACGCCTTTTTTCCCCGAAGGTGTAGGCAGAGGCGTCCCGGTGTCCCGTGTTGGTCCGGGACATAAAAAAGAATGTACCAACAGCTTTTCTTGTCTAGCATGTCGTAAAAGGTGATTAAGGGCGTATTGGGTACTGGGTCAGTGATTGTGTAGGCGATGCACTAGTCACTTGTTACTACTCTTTCACGATTTTTTCATCTGACCAACCCTAATTTTTGTATGGATAAATGTGGTCTTAAGAAACACAGTGCTCCTTGGACTCTGCCTACCTCTTCGGGGATTACAGGCGTGATTGTATGTATGTGTAGGCAGAGGTGTGACCACCAACGTTTTTTAATATTATATTCATAATGTTTTAAGTCAACTCAAAGCTTGATTATCTTTTAGTTATTAGGTGCTTCCCACGGGTAGAAAGGTGTTAATAAATATAAAAAACATAATTTAGTTTCATACAGATCCCTCTGTTTGAAAATTTTCTATATTTAGCCTTTATTTTACGCTGGTATAAAGCATTTACGCGTACCCTCCCGTGTTCTTTCTATGTTTCCTTTTTTGGACCATGACAGCGGCATAAAAGTACTACGGCCTCCCAGGATATACTGCTGCCAGATATACTGCACTGCTGACTATAGTCCTGACCAATGTCGGTAGTGCATAATCCGTTCAAAATTCTGCCGCGAGGGACTATCGTTCATTTGTACCGTGTCTTTCTCACAGCCATGACACCATCATGGCACCTAGGGCTTGGTTCTGTACCGATCCTGCGCAAGTACTTACTTAACGCCCCATGTCTTGTAAGTACCTGCACCAGATGAAATGGCAGATGCCCATGCCGCTACGGCCCTACCACTCCATGCTTGGAGAGAGTTCTGTCAGGGTCTAGAGCCGAGAACCCAGAACTTGATAGCGATTGAGTCTTGGCATCTCCAATCGCTGCCGCCACGCCCTCACGATGCTCTGCTGAGCCTACTCTCGCCAGTGCTGAAAATTTTCAGCTATAATAATTGCTATTTTTATTATTATTGTAGGAAGTAAGAAATAAATTAAATTCATACGAAATAATATAGTGTTTATTATTTTTTCAAATTATTTATATTTAACGTTTTATATTTTTGCTATAATGCCTATGTCATTCAAATGATATTTTAATTAAAAAGTAAAATAATAGATTGCAAGAACACATTCCCAAATAATTAATCCGTTTAACACATATACTTCAACATTTTTTCCAACAGCCTCTATTTACAGAAAAAGGGAAGTGTAAAAGGTGGAGCATTCGGAGGTTCTGTTATTATTCATTATCAGCAGAAATCTCTGTTCTAGGTAGGTTTCTTGGTATTGTAGGTAAGGGCGGCAAACTAGGTATGGAAGGTAGTTCTGGAAGAGACGGAGTTGACAACCCAGATGGCAAATCAGGAACTTCTGCAGCCGACGATAAGTTCAGAATTGCCTATAATAAAGAAAATGTTGAAATTTGTCTTAATAGAAAATGTTAGGGTTATCAAAAATAGGTTATAAATCATAATAGTGAAAGCAGCACTGTAGAATTTTTACCCCTTTTTCGTTTGAATAATTTCTCCAAGATTTCTCCTATCTTACACAGGTTGGAAGAGATTTCATAAAGAAATATGTTTTAACTTTCTCTAGATTTTGTACCCACGTCTACCTAATGTACAATAGTTTTTGACAACAATAAATCGTTACTAATATGAAGAGAATTAATTAGTCCCCAGGCTACATGCTTCCCACTGCTGGGCACAGACCTTCCTCACATGAGGAGTATGAGCTTAACACAACCACGCTGGCTCAATGCAAATTGGTAGAAAATTTAATTACATAAAACATTTTGATATTTCATTACGAGTATTATGGAAATCAAAGCCTGCGTACTCTACGGAGCTCTTCAACAAGTTTAATAATGTTTCTCTTATATATTTACATAACATTTGAAATGTATGTTGCTTATTATAGTTTTACTCACAATTTAACTGCAAATAGACAAGAGATAAATTAATAAATAAAACAACACTTACTAAAATCACGGAGAAAATAATTACAGTTTTCTTAGACATCTTGATTCTCGGATTCCACTAACTTGTGGACTGCAGCGGATTATACTACGAGGAAGACGGACTTTAGCTAGTTTTATATCCTTTACGACAAAAGGATACTATGCTTATTATAAAAGGTATTTATAGTATACGTGGATCATACAAGAGAAACTAACCTTCACTATAACTGTACGCTTTGTAATCTCAATAATACAAATTGAACTAAGGGATTGTATAGAATGCATAATATCACCTTACGTGGGATGGTATTGTAATCTAAATTAAGTGGCCGGCTTATAGAGCTAATACCTTTATTTTAAACCAATATAGGTTTACAATATTCAATAATAAAGTTCAGAATGCATTACTGTAAACATTACTAATATACTAAATAGCGAATCACATGATGGATTGGTCAGTCATCCTTACTATATGCCTGAAAGTATTATTTTCGCTATTTTTTTACCTAGAGATGAAGAAAAATTTATAATCAATAAATGGGTAACAGAAGAACGCTTATATTAGGTCCTTACCTATGAAATTGGTGTTTTGTATGGAGATTTTGGGGAATTCTGCATTTTCCATACTAAATTTTTTTCAGTTTTCTTCACAACGACAAATCCAAAGATAATCATATTTGGCATCTAGCATTAGACAAGCTTTAGTAATATGTGTAATATCACACTTCATAAAAATTATTTATCGTTTTTAAGTGAATGCAAATAAAATGATGTATTCGGGAGGCACTTAAAAAGAGTTGTCTCCGTGTCCAATTTTAACACAATTAAACTTACAACAAATTATCAAAACAAATCAAAAGAGCTCAAAAATGTAGTCTATTAGGAATGCTCTGAATCTTAATTGTTACAGACAAAATACTTAGAGAGAAAAAAGCACCAATTTCATAGGTAAGGACCCAATATAACGCTTATACAAATCTCAAAGAAGTTAAACCCCTCACAGCGGCGGTTGTAGTGCTTATACAAGTTCTATACAAGTTTAACCGCTAGGGGAGGCGGTAGTGGTAGAGTTACTACACTCAGAACTCTGGAAGAAGGAGCATCGGCCGTTGTTACAGTGTCGGAATAGACCACGGCACGGCGTCAGAAGACCGACGTTGTTGGGGAAGCAGAAAAGGGCTTCGTTGCAATTGGAACAGCTGATACCAGCCTGGAAAAAAGAATAATATATAAAAAAATGGTTAAAGTATGAAATCTAAAAAAACATTTTGGTCAATGATTTGTTTTAAGGGGTTCGGTAGTCAACTAGGAACCCTTATAGTTTTTCTATGTCCGTCTGTCTGTCCGTCCGCGGATAATCTCAGTGACAGCACTAGAAAGCTGACATTTGGTACCAATATGTGTATCAATAACGCTGATAAAGTGGTAAAATAAAAAGTGGAATTTTTTTTTGTTAGGGTACCTCCCCTACGCGTAAACTGGAGTGATATTTTTAAATTTCGACCCTAACGTGTGATAGATTTTTGGATAGGTATTTAAAAATAAATAGGGATTAAGGGCGAATTCGACCAAATTGAGATTAGTAACACGGGAATAGTAATACCAAACTGAGCTGAAACGATTGGTCGAATCTGCCCTATGTCAAACGAGACATTGACACATCCGTGCGCGAAAAACTGCATACTCCGTTAAAATAATATTACTCGCGTGTAGCCAAACTTGAAAAAACTAGGATAGCTAATCGGCTCCGCCCTTAGGGCAGATTCAACCAATCGTGTGAACTCAGTTTGGTATTACTATTCTCGTGTTACTAATCTCAGTTTGGTCGAATTCGCCCTTAGTAAAATAATTTTTGATAAAGTCAATATTTTCGTAAATAATGCTCCTGCAAAAGTAAAAATCAGTGTCCCCTCCCCTCTAACTTTTCAGCCTTAAGTTAAAAAAATATAAAAAAAATCGCAAAAGTAGAATTTTATAAACTTTGTGGGTTGAACAGTTTTTGAAAAAAATTACAAAGTAATTTCAGAACTAAGTTTGTAATTTAACCGTATATGCAAGCATTTTATTTATCTTAGTTTACATTTTTTATTAAGGCTACTGTTCCAATTTGAAGCAATCTTTTAGTGTTGAAAAGCCTATTTATTGAGAAACGCTACAGGCTACATACCATCACACTATCTCAAAATGACTATTCTTCGTGGACGAAGTCGTGGGCAAAAGCTAGTAACTTTATATGTAATACATTTTAAGTTACCTGAGTTGTATAATTGCATGAAGTAATCGAAGGAAACCGAGATGACAAAAATCTGTGATGTGACTCATGGTCACTGTGTGCTTCACGCCTCCTCCTGGATAACCACGAAGAGTTATTCGAAACCGCTCCGATGGCTGGCACAGGCGTAGAAGTAAATGGATTACCAAATAAACCAAAGAAAATTGGGAAGTTAAACCCAGGAACTGAGAAACCACTAGAGAAAAACCCTCCAAATGGTCCTCCAGATCCAATGTTAGGTAGACTAAAACCAGGAAAATTAGGTTTTGGCTCTGATCCAAGTCCCGGGATACTAGGAAACTGGAAGCCTCCTTGTTCTATCCCAGGAATAGTGAACGGTCCTAAAGCTCGAGCATTGGCCTCCTCATCGGCTTTTATATGGTTTGATATAGCCTGGAATGGAAGATTAAATTATTATCATGACTTTAAGACATTCACATATCTTCTTTCTTCTGCACTGTTCCCAATTAAATTCTGTCACTCACTCTCTTCCTCATCATCTATTCAGTTTCGATTCAATTCTATACTTTTTTGTCCATATCGTTCCTGGTGGGTTTCTTTAGAGGTTTCTTTAGATTCCTTTCTCTTTTTACATGTCCATACCAGGAAAGTCTCTTTTTCTAAAAAAATAAAAGAGTTTAAACTTACCAGGATAGCCAGGCCTGAGATCAAAGTTTTAATGAAGGCCATCATCAATATCAGAACCCGGTTTTAGACTAAGGTGTTTATGATACTATCCTGACTTGTGATCTCAGTTTATATACTCTGGGCATAATGGAGTTAATTAATTCTTTTATTCTAAGGGTATCGTCAATCTCAAGTCAAGTAGACAGTAGCAACGAAACGCTGCACAATATCGTCTTACTAACATCAATATCGAGAAACATTATTGTTATTCAAATGGATTGTAGTTATGGTGAATCTGTCGTGGTCATATCGTAGAATCGGTCAGATGGATTAGTCCTGCAGATTAATGCATTATAAGTTTTCTTTCTTATGATTATTTAGTAGATAATAATGAATACCACATACCAAAAAAATTACAATTTATTTTTCACGATAACGTTAGCTACATTATAAAACAATCAATAAAATTATAAGGTTCGACTACGACATAACTGTCTTTGTTTCTAATATAGGAAAAAACAGTTCACTTCTATTTGAATCTGAAATTAAAATCTGAGCTCTAAAACAACATGAATAGTGCGGGTTTTCTGAAAGATTTTATAATTTTTCTTGTATTGTAGACTTGAATTGCAAAAAGCAAAATAACTGGATTCACAAAGATAGCTTTGTTGTATTATCATGTTGCAGCTTCATGACAGGACTTTAAAGTGAACATTGGTAAGAGCTGAGTTTGAAATCATAGCAAAACATACAAAAAATGTGAGAGATTACTGAAGCACAAACACGTCCAGACAATACTTCCTTTCATATACGCGACAAAATACCCTATAGAAAAATGAATTTCGAGTTTAAAATCTAGCGAGCTGAGGACTAAATGTCTTAAATAGATTTAATCTAAAGGAGTAGTGTGAAAATTGATATAAAATAATTATGATTGTTACTCTCCGTGTGTTTCTCCATAAGGAAGGCCTGTGCCCAGCAGTGGGACGTATATAGGCTGAGGACGATGATTGTTACTCGGATTGGAAGAAGAAGACATGTTGCGCCGACCCCAAATAACAGAACTGGGAACAATGCAGGACAAAGAAGATTGTTGCTCGAATTGAGAGAAAAAGCAGAAGGCTCTTTATTTGAAGGTGTCAGAATATAAATTGATGTATGGTGATGGTTGCAAGATTTATTTTCTTTTCTGGTCTTCTGCTGTTAGAATTGGAAGCATATTAGATTTTCATCTTCTATTCTCATCAAGCTAACGAATCAGATCAGCTCACCTACTTTCCTTTAGCGATCGACTTATAACCAAAAGGGCAGAGGGAACTTAGACTACACAAATAACTTCATTACGCCAGATGTTACAAGATAATGTGTATAGAGATAAAAATTCAGGTGCAAGGATAGCTGGACGATGCGAAACAGCATTAGCGACCTTCACATTGTGCTTTTTATGCCAATGTGGTTCTTATTGTTTTATCTCTTACTGATACGTATCTTATCACTACTTAACATATAAATCATATGTCAATTTGATAATTCTATCATTGAAAGCAACAGTATGTTAGATAATAGGGATTGTGATAGCGACTGCTATTACGAAATAGGCCCTTCAATATTTCTGTAGTAGCTGAAGATTTTCAATTCGTTGGTCTTAGTGCTCGTGCCCACGATGTCCCTGCCTTGCCGAAACTGTGCCGACGCTGAACATTTGTACTGTAGGTACGCGCCGCGTAAAGCCCGCTACCGAGTCACCTTCGCGCCGCTCTGACATATGATATTCGCCGAGGTGGTTAGGGACCTTGCCTCCTCCAGGAATCTCCAGTTTTTCTCCACCTAGGAAGACTGGCCCAGCCGCAGGACGTATATAGCCTGTTGAGGATGTGTTATCTTCGAGCATTGCAATAAAACACCCCAGTTAATACATTTTATAATAACATTAAATATCAGTATCAAGACACATAGTTACTATTTATAAGCATTCATGACGTTTTTCAGCAGAACAAATTCCGTCTATACAGTTGGGTTTGAGAGGGTTGTCGCAGGGGTTGAGGAAACCGCCCTCTGGTTTGCAAAGTAAGACAGTGAAGCAACCGTGACAGGAGAGAAATGGCGTGTTTTCAAAGTCACAGATAGTAGGTACTCCTCTTTGTTCCAATTCTTGGGTATCTATTTCTTCTTGGCAGGCTACTGTAGCTACAAGAAGACACTGAAACAACATTGGAATTTTATTTTGTTTCTGCTCTCTGGGCCGGAGGTACTGCGCGGTGTCGAAACTATTAATTTAAGTAGCATCTCAATGTTTTCATTTGGCAAATTTAAATTATTGAAGGTCCTTTTGCTACAAAAAGTAAAAAAATGCGATTAAATCTGATTATTCAAATATTTTTAAAAACGGGGTTGGGTACAGCTTGAGTTACCGAGAGCTATTAAAAATAGCCAAACGAATAATAAAAATATACCTAGAATACAAGGCATTGCACGCTTATAGGTTTGAATATTTAAAGATTTATTTTTAACTTACCAATACCAGAAAAAATAATGTTTTGAAACTGTCCATTATGAATAATGTCCACACAATTTGTTCTAAAATCGATATCAAAAAAATTTATCCTTTTATACGTCTCTTTGTTATCAAACCTTCATCTCAATGGAAGCAAAACGTTGGTTTCTCAATTCGTATCTGTGGGATTTTCCAACTTGGGTTTTCCACTGACGCGTTTGCTTTCACAAGGTGAATTATTAAAATAAATAAATATTTTGTAGTTGCAATTGACGCATCTCCTGCTGTGTCTTTGAATGTTTTTTGAGACTGAAAGTCATCATGTTGAAAAGGTAGATTTAGCCGCGTTAGGAAAAATATACATTGAAGGCCGATTGTTCAATACCCGCTTGGACCATTTAGTTTGAATAAAAACTTCTAAACAGTTAAGGTATAGACTCTTACTTTAATTTCCTTGCGGATCTTAATTCAACAAAATTAAATGTACTGCAGAGGACGTTCGCGGTACAACAGAAGAGGTATATAAAATAGTAGGAACTATTATAAACTGTAGAGTTAGCAGGAAGAAAAATATGTTATATTTTGTATATACGTGTATTGACGAGAGACAAAGAGACAAGAGAGAGTAATAAACATTCACAATATAAAATTGACGTAAAAACATATAGACAGCCAGGGTGTCCTAAATTAAAAAAGGTTTGATAAACAAACAGGTCGAACACCTCCCCGTAATTTAGTAACACCCTGTATAATAGTTAAATAAAACAATAACAAGGTACGTAACTAAATTAACTTAAGTACTATACACTAATATTAAGAGAACAAAAATAAAAGACAGCTTAACATAAAATATAAATTTAAAAATCAAGTAATACCTAACATTTTACAAAATTTATTTTGTTTCAGTGTAGGTAATGACTTGGTTAAGATGTCTGCTATCATGTCATTAGTGCTGATGTACTTAATGAAAATGTCTTTACGTGCTAATGACTCGCGTATGAAATGATGACGTATGTCAATGTGTTTCGTGCGAGCATGATATGTGCAATTTTGTGTGAGTTTGAGTGAACTCTGATTATCGGAATGGATGTCAATGGCTGTGTTTATGTCGAAGATTTGACTGATGAGTGATTTGAGGTGTATTGCTTCTTTGCAAGCTTCCCCTAACGCCATGTATTCTGCCTCTGTAGTTGAGAGAGCTACGGTCCGTTGTTTTCGGGCCTCCCATGAAATACATGCGCCACTCATAATAAAAACATAGCCAGTGTATGACCGTCTGTCAATGACGTTACTGCCGTAATCTGCGTCAGCAAAACCTACAGGATACTTTTGACCATGCTTGGTGAAAGTCAACTTCCTGTCCTTGGTTGCTTTAAGATATCTGACAATCCTTTTTGCAGCTTTCCAATGCACCTCCCCGTGATGTACATTGAATTGGCTTAGGTAAGACACAGCAAAAGCAATGTCTGGTCTCGTGCCAATGGAAATATACATCAAAGAGCCGATAAGCTGCTGGTAAGGGATGTCAGTTCGTTCGTCTTTGTCAGGTACCGTCAATTTGACACCAGGTTCAAGAGGAGTAGAAACAGGAATTGCTTCAACCATTCCGAACTTTTGAATGATCTTGTCAATGTAATTGCTTTGATCGAGGGAAATGGAGTGAGGAGTTTGAGTAACCCTCATTCCTAAGCAATCACATAGAGTGCCAAGATCTTTGACGACAAACTTTTCACTCAATGCCTTTTTAAAATTGATTTTCATTTCTTGGTCGTTGGAAAAAATGAAGAAATCGTCAACGAAAACTGCGACAACGAGTAACTTTTTATCGTTGCGTTTGAAATATATGCATTCTTCTGATGGGACTTGTGACATGGAGAGAGATGACATGGCTTCACGAACTTTAATGTTCCACTGACGTGGAGCCTGCTTAAGTCCGTAAAGTGATTTTTTCAACCAGCAGACTTTAGACTTAGAGTCAGTTGCGAATCCTTCGGGTTGTTCCATGAAAATCTCTTCGTCCAAGTCACCATGAAGAAATGCAGTTTCCACATCGAGGTGATCTATGTGCAAATCTAATTGCACAGCAAATGCTATCAATAGCCTGATTGTAGAAAGCCTTGTGACTGGAGAAAAAGTTTCGTTGTAGTCTATGCCATGGACTTGAGTGAAACCTTTTGCGACAAGACGAGCTTTGAATTTAACAATTTCTCCGCTCGTGTTTCGCTTGATTTTGTAGACCCACTTGTTCTTTACGACCTTTCGGTCTGTAGGTCGATCAACCAAACACCAAGTATGATGCTTCATTAAACAGTCATACTCAGTAAGCATGGCTTGTCTCCAATCATCTTCATAAGTGTCCTGAATAGCATCTTTGTAGGTTTCAGGTTCACTATAATACGAAATCATGTAGGATTTCGTAGAACTCTCTGTAGGAGAAAATCTATCAGGAGCTCGTCTTTCCCGTCTTGGATATCGTGGTTCAGTTATGACGTCTACTTGTGTTTCTGATACAGGATCGACAGAAGCACGAGGTTCAGACACTTGTTCAGTCTGACATGGAACTTGAGTTTCTGAAACATCAGGCTGAGCAGAAGTAGAAGGTTCTGAAATATCGGGTAGATTTGAGTCATCTGAAATAGGCTGGGAAGATGTGGTTTGATTTGGTAATGATACTGCCGGGGATGAGGAATCTATGGCGGTTACGTCTTCGAGAAAAATATTGTCGGAGCAGGGGGTATTTTGATTGGAAACTGGAGTTGGTACTATGTCTTCAATAAATACGACATCTCTCGCGACAATGATCGATCTAGGATTATCGATGCTTACAAGACGATAACCTTTAGTCTCGGTTGAATAACCAACAAATATGCATGTTTGTGTTTTCGGCTGAAGTTTCGTACGCTTCTCTTTTGGAATAAGGGCGTATGCTTCACATCCGAAAACACGAAGATGAGACAAATTGATTCCTTTTCCGTACCACAGTTCATCTGGAATTTTAAAATTTAATGACTGTGTCGGAGTAATATTTATTAAATATATTGCAGTATTTACCGCTTCGCCCCAATATTCTTTAGGTAAATTAGCATCTTGAAGCATGCATCGAGTTTTCTCGATAATGGTTCTGTTAAGCCTTTCGGCGACACCATTTTGTTGTGGGCAATATGGTACCGAAGTTTGGTGAATTATGCCGTGTTTGTCCATAAAATTGGACATTTCACGATTCACAAATTCACGTCCATTATCCGAGCGAAAAATTTTAATTTTTAGGCCCGTTTGGTTTTCTACCAAATTTTTGAAATGGACGAATTTAGAAAAAACTTCGCTCTTTGCCTTTAGCAGATAACCAAATGTCTTACGAGTATAGTCATCTGTAAAGGTGAGAATATATAACGCTCCGCCCCACGATTTTGTACTCATAGGACCGCAAAGATCGGAATGAATAAGTTCTAATTTTGAGGTCGAACTAGTTTCCGATTTTTTAAACGGCCTCTTTGATAATTTGCCTTGTAAACAAGGTGTGCATGTAGCATTTAATTTATGACAGCTTTCGTAGGAAATTCCCATAGAGTTTTTTCTTAGAATGTTCATGGTATTGACATTCAAGTGTCCAAGGCGCCTATGCCAAAGTAAAGCAGTGTCTTTGACAACAGTTGACATATTAGCCTTTGCATCTTTTTGTAAATTTAATTTGTAAAGGCTTTGATGATTTGAAGCCGAAGCTACAAGTGTGCCTGATACTTTACACTGATCTTTCAGAAGAATATGGGCACCTTTCGAAGAAAAAACAACTATAAAACCTTTCTGTACTAAACTACTAACTGATAATAAATTGACACCTAATTGTGGTACAAATAAAACATTAGAAATAGAGTGTATATGATTAGAAACTTTTAAAGAAACTGTACCTTTACCTTCGCATAAAACTTTCTCTTTATTTGCCACAGTGACAGTCTCAGACAGACGGGTCATATCCCTAAACATGTCTTTATTGTTACACATGTGAGAAGTTGCACCAGAGTCAATATACCAGGTTGAACGTGATGAATGACATGTAGGAGGTACACTGAAACATGATAAAAGTGTAAAATTTGTTGTATAATTAGATGAATTATTATTTACATTTTTATTTTTGTTTTTTGACTTCCTACACACTTTTGCTTCATGGCCAAACTTTTTGCAATAGGAACACTTCACTTTCACTTTTGTAACGAACGCACTGGTACTGGAACTGGTAGATGAATGACGTTGCTCTTCCTTAAGGAGAACCGAAGCCACGGAGTCGCTGCTAATTTTTGTGCCGGAATTCTCGAAAGCCATGACCATTGGGTTGTAGACTTCCGTTAGGCCTGCCAACATGATGACCCCGATGAACTCATCATCTACAGAGCTGTTGATTTCGACCAATTGTTGCTGGATTGCTCGTATTTCATTAATATAATGTTCCATTGACTGGTATGATGATAATCTGGTGTTAAATAATGAACGAAGTAGGTGAAGACGACGTAATAAGCCGTTGTCTGCGTAAGTTTCTTGTAGTTTCTTCCAGGTTGCTTTTGCCGTTGTGGCAGTCATCACAACTGGGTAAACACTGCTATTAAGTGTGAGACAGATTTTAGCCCTTGCCTTTGCGTCCAGTTGGTGGAACTTGTTCTCGTTGAGTGACGCTTGTTGAGCTTCTGGATTCTCAACAAAATCCCAAAGGTCACACACTATTAGGAGATTTTTAATTGCAAAACTCCAGGACGAGTAGTTTTTTGCTCCTTCAAGCTTTTCAATTGTCGGTGCTGATGTCATGGACATCGATGGTGTGGGATTCGAAATATCACCAGTTGCCATTTTTACACTTTTAATTGAAATTACCTACACGTTTAATATACACGAATGATACACTTTATTTTTATATTCCTGGGCCCATAACCTGTAGAGTTAGCAGGAAGAAAAATATGTTATATTTTGTATATACGTGTATTGACGAGAGACAAAGAGACAAGAGAGAGTAATAAACATTCACAATATAAAATTGACGTAAAAACATATAGACAGCCAGGGTGTCCTAAATTAAAAAAGGTTTGATAAACAAACAGGTCGAACATAAACAACTATTTAAATTTATTATTTTTTATGTTGAACGTTATTACGTGTCACTTCTAATAATTTTCACACATTGGTCTATAAAAATTCAATACTAGCTTCATAAAGCTACTAAGACTAAGATACATTTTTATCATAAATTGAAGTGCTATTATTATTATGGTAACAGACTAAAGAAAGAATAAAGAAAGAAAACAAAACACCACTACTAACACTATTGCTAATTACTATCGCTTTTCCGTTTTTACCAATAACTACTGATACAGTAAAAGAGTAGGGAATATAAATCTGTCTAAGATTCTGTGCACTGTGCACAATATGTCTACCATTCAATCATCAATTTCAAGGGAAAGTGTATAATTTTAGTTAAAAGTAAGTAGTAAGTAAGAATGATAACTTGGCAATTAAAATCGTCAACATTTTACATAATTATCTTAGTTACAAAATCCATACTGATATTATAAATGCGAAAGTGTCTCTGTCTGTCTGGTTTTCACGTTAATACTACTTAATTTAAATAACGCCTCCCAAAAAAATTAAGGACAAATTTTCGGCACTATGAACCTTTGCTTCTAATAATAGAGCAGGAGTAAAAACCAATTGAGGAATTCATCGGGGTGAAACCTTTTCCTGTTTTTCGTTACACTGTACTTTTCCTTAGCAACGTCTGATGAGTTTTATTTGAAATCAAGCCGGAATTACTCCACTACTCTTATGACGTGGAAAAAATAGGATTTTTGTCGTGCGATTGGTAAAACTCGTAAGATATTATGTGTTATGTTGATCTCATCATATCTTTTATACCCATTCATCTCTTTTGTATCAACAGGAAATCTTGATCTGATTTCAAAGATATCTGAGACATTATTTTTAAACAATCACACAGATGGGATTTTCAATACGTTGATATCAAGTGTTGATAAAGTTTGCTCGGTTTGTAAAGAAATACTAAGCGCATACAGACTAGAATATTTTGCGCATGGGACCTAAAAAGTTAAAACCATATTTCAGGATGGTAATAATTCCGATTGTTTACATTTAGCCCGGGTCTAAAAAGTTTTGATTGAATCATGGGCAGTGCGAGACTTCGGGGGTAGTAAAACGGACTCCCTACGTGACTTCGAAAGTTGTTTTTTTCATTACATTGTAGTCCGCCTATATACACGTCCCACTGCTGGGCACAAGCCTTCCTCGTGGAGAAACAAATGAGGAGTATGGGCCGTAACACCACCACGCTGGCCCGATGTGGGTTGGTGGGTAGAAACGGTCGCAACAGCGAACGGGACCAACGGCTTAACGTGCCTTCCAAAGCACGGAGGAGCTCGAGATCGCAAAGTTTTTGGACCATGGCGAAGGTAGCTTTGTTTTTGATCAAACGCCAAAGCGTACTAACCACTACGCCACCGATCTTCTCAATACATTGTAGGTATAAGACGTCATCATCAAACCTGTCCCTGCCCCTTTATTCTAAACTCTCGGAAACTAAACGAATCACGGAATCTCTATACCTGTCCCCTTTAACCGCGGCAAAATAGAGCGAGACGGGACGTGACTTTCCTAATCGAATCCGAGATCCGTTAGTTTAGAACTTTAGAATAAGGGGGCAGGGCCTGGATCGAGTCCATTCTCTCGTACTTGCATTCCCTCGTGTCGCCTCGTGGAGTGTATGGGCCATAACCTTTTCAACTGTGATTTGCATGTGGTAAATATAAATACGTCCTTATTTAACTCGATCAGGGCCCTGGAACACTCACAATTCGAATGGTAAGTTTTATTCGAATTTAATAGAAACCGAGTCCGTTGCTATGAAACGGGCCCAGTAGAAGGCAAGCAATATTCAGAATTAACTGTTCATAAGTTAACCCAATTTCCACAAAACTTTCTTTCAAAGAAGTTATATTTCACAAACATAAAAGGAAAATCAGAATGGCTGAACTGTTCCTTATGAATTTCGCCAAAGTCGCTAAAGTGTTAAATTTTATTGTATGACGTATTATTTTGTATTGATAATATAAAAAAAATGCTTTTCCGAATGAATAGTTTGATAAGAAAAAGGACATGTTATTCTGAGAAAATCTTTTGACTACTTTATGGATATAATAGTATCTAATTTTAGTCGTCTACAATAATGGTAGCAAAATTATATTTGCCTTGGGCGAAGTACTTTGAGACCCTCACTTCATTAGGGATATTTACTATGATCGATGTTCTATTTTAGAATAGTTCACTACGTTCGAGATTTGAAATGACTCCCATAAGATATCATCTGCTTATTTTGTGATTTCTAAAACACAAATTTTTTTTAGGGTTGATTTTAGTCCCATATAACTATTGTGCTGACACTCAGTTCAGTTTTTATACTTATACAGAATGACTATGAGATTGTCACTCGTGATTGGATATTCTAATAAAAAATGTAATGCATACATAATCTTCTGTTTATTTTAGTCCAAATAATTTCATATTATTTTCTTACAAGGTGGAAATTCACCGCGAAGAAAAATTCATTAGATGTTAGCATCCTGCGGCTTTAACGTTTGAGCAGATACCATTATTGCAGTAGGGCTTAAGAGGATTATCGCAGGATCTCAGTAAGCCACCAATCGGCTTGCAGATTAGGCGGGTGTTGCAGCCGGCGCAGGAGATGGGCGGTGTGGTGGCGGCGTCGCAGGTAGTCCATACTGGCATTTCTGCTTGGCTTTTCTGGCAAGCCACTGCTGCTATTAGGGCGCACTGTAAGAAGAATTTGATTTAATTATAAGTTTTTACATCTAATGCTCACATTGTAATTAGAATTTATTGTTGTACAATATTCTTTCACAATTAACTTAGTCTAATCGTCAATCCAGAAGTAGAAAATAGTTGGAGGAGTTAAAGTTGTCAAAACCTCACAAAAAATTGTTATAGAAAAAAAAATAAGTATCAACATTTTTGAATGAGGTAATAACACAGATTTAAAAATATTTTCGCTACACCAAAAAGATACATAAAGCGTGTGAACGAGAAAAAGCGAAAGCGAACGAATTACAGTTATGTTATGTTTATGCGAGTAGTAAGAGGCCATAGCGTCCCCGTTTGTTCTACGAGACGAAGAAATTTGACATTTACCAACACAATAACTTAAATTTTTTTTGACACGTCTCCAAGCCGCTTATGTGTAAATTGTACTACATCTTAAATCTATGGGTAAGAGTAATACTACTCTTACTTATACCAAAATACTGAAAACAAGCATTAAAGTAGAAAAAAATTGGTCATCCATTCTGAGTGCAACTACGGCAGGCAGAGGCCAGTGCTTTGTTTCCAATACCAAAACCAAACGTTTGAATTTCTTTAACCAACGAGTCCCTTTCTCTTAATTTTATAGTTCTAAATAATTTTATAATAATATATTCGTACTTACCAGTGCCAAAAGCGTGATTGTATTAAGACGAGCCATTTCGTTCAGATGCAAATGAGCTGTAGTAATGAATATTGAATAGAACTCATTGCTTTTATACTACAAGTTATCACGATATGTTTTCAGATGCAACAAGGAGACAACTCTACTCACAATAATATTGTTTATTTGCTTTCACTAGGAAAATTCTGTTATCGTTCTATTATGATTGATATGTATAGCATCATGTCGCATAATTCACATTTTATACTTCAAGCCTCAATTCTCCAATATACTTAAATAATTACCAAAATTTTATTAACTTTTATATGATTTTATTCAACTTGTTGGAAAGTTTGGAAAAGCTGATTTAAGTTTGATGAGAGAAGGGCGAACAGTTACAGAAAACATCATGTTTTTATTATTTATTTATTTGGATTACCAACATAAGAAACAGCACAAAAATATAATATAACATTCCTTAAAGCTAACTGATCTTACAATAACAGGTAATCTCAGCATGCAAACACAAAGATTTTTTTTATATATGTGAATGAAACGTATTTCTGTCATCTAATATTGGGTCCTTACCTATGAAATTGGTTTTTTTATTCTGTCTTAGTATATTGTCTGTAACTATTAAGATTCAGAGTATTCCCAAAAAATAATTACCTCGTCTTAAAATAGACTATATTTTTGAGCTCTTTTGATTTGTTTTGATAATTTGTTGTAAGTTTAATTGTGTTAAAATTGGACACGGAGACAACTCTTTTTAAGTGCCTCCCGAATACATCATTTTATTTGCATTCACTTAAAAACGATAAATAATTTTAATGAAGTGTGATATTACACATATTGCTAAAGCTTGTCTAATGCATGCCATGCCAAATATTATTATCTCTGGATTTGTCGTTGTGAAGAAAACTGATAAAATGTTAGTATGGAAAATGCAGAATTCCCCAAAATGTGTGTGTTACGGATACTACATGACGGACAAATATACTTAATAGATAAATATATATAATTATTGAGAATATACATAATATAATACATATATAATGGACATCCAAGACTGGAGAACCAATTTCTGACAATTCATCACCCAAACACTTGCCTCCACTGGGGATCGAACCCAGGACCCCTCGAGATGGCGACGCCTTGAGACCCGCCGGTCTCAAGGCGTCGCTATCTCGAGAGGTCCAGACCACTCGGCCACGGAGGTTGTCAATTACTTATACATACATATAATCACGACTATTATCCTCGAAGGGTTAGTCAGAGACAAGGCAAAGTACCGCAAAAGCAGTCCATATTCCGCGCTTCACTAAGCAGTGACTGCACTCAGCGTGACAAGTGGTGCCCGTCGCTGCTATTAGCTATTGGAGGTCGACTTATAGAAATATATTATTGGTTGATCTAAATAATGTTAACTTTACATAACATGTATGTTTAAAGTTAGAGAAATTTGCAGTTTTGTTTAATTTGTCAACGGCCACAAGAAGAAAGAAAGAAAATCTTTCGTTTGCGAACACTGGTGTTCGCGGTGCCCGTTCCAAAAAGTTGCATTGACGTCAAATGTATTATTGTTATTATAAATTTACGTATTAACTGAGATTACCTATATTGACTCACAGTATGTACATACCGTGTGCTATAGTTATCTATATCTGCGCATCTACACATTTGAACACGTCGATGTGTTATATGAAGAATGAACGAATCACTTATTATTGTATGAAAAATACACAAGTACACAATGTATTGGGATTGTAATCTACGTGAGTAGACGAATATTTCTGTGACTCACTCTTTGTACTTCTAGCTCCTTCTAGCTTTAATAAGACGATTATGAAATACTGTTTACATACACTGAACAAGAGAATCCTTTGTGATCAATTTTCATTTTTATATCATGATTGGTTACAGTGAGAGAAAATTTTTCGATTTCATGACTAGATTTTTATCGCTTTTCATTCGTCTTAGATACAGACATAGATTAGACATTAGATAAATGCATGATATTTTGATATTTTTTTCTCACAATGCTAATTAACTTAAATTAAATTATTTATAGTGCCCTAATTCACTGGTACGTTTAAGTTATAAATTAATTATAATTAATAAAATAAATTATTAATCAATAATTAATTAACATTTGGCAAACAAACAGCCAGCCCAGCAAATGGTAAGTGGATGACATCAATTGCCAAGTATACATACCCGCGTGTGTGTGTGTGTGTTTAGGGGTAAATAGGTGAAATACACATGTAAGAATTGCATCTCTTTGCTATTACTATCTACAAGGAATGCTAAAGACGTTGCGAACTTGTAATAATATTATAAGGCGTAAAAACGTCATAGTCAGGTAAACGCAGGTATTACCGCGGCAGTCAAAAATCTGTAGGTATTTAGGTACTGCGTTTACCTTACTTAGTGATTTCAATGTAATTCAAATTAAATCATGTAAATATTATCTTCATAAGTTATATAAAATAGCTGTTAAAAGATTATTCTGAATCTGGGTACTTGTGATATCAGCGTTATCTTAGTTGAAACGAGCACTATTTCTGACATCAGTTTAACAAGTAAAATTACAGTGTCAGGCAACTAATATTCAAGTAGTTTCAGTGGTTTATATTTGAGTAGCCAACCAACAATAGTCAACCTTAACTCACGTCTGTTTCTCTGAATAAAATAGAAATAACGGTCTTGGTTCTTCATCCATCCATCCATCAGCCTATAGACGTGCCCTGCTGAACATAGGCCCCCCACTGCTGAACAATGATCTCCACAACGACCGGTCTTGCGCCGCCCGCATCCGGCGACTTCCTGGGGCCTGCGCCAGATCGTCGGTCCACCTCGTTGGGGCTCCCGGTACCTACGTGGTCGACACTCGAGAACCTCTCCGCCCCAACGGCCCCACACAACGGACGGCAGAGCAATTATTGGGTCCTTACCTATAAAATTGGTGTTTTTATTCTGTCTTAGCAATTTGTCCGTAACTATTAAGTTTCAGAACATTCTTATAAAATAATTGCCTCTTCTAAAAATAGACCATATATTTGAGCTCGTATTATTTAATTTGATAATTTTTTGTAAGTTTAATTGTGTTAAAATTAGATACAAAGACAATTATTTTTAACTGCCTCCCGAATACATCATTTGATTTGCATTAACATAAAAACGATGAATAATTTTTATCAAGCGTGTTCACACACATATTGCTAAAGCTTGTCTAATGATACATGCAAAATATTATTATCTCTTGATTTGTCGTTGTGAAAAAAACTGATAAAATGTTAGTATGTAAAATGCAGACATCCCCAAAATCTCCATACAAAACACCAATTTCTTAGGTAAGGACCTAATATTAGTATTTTTAGTTGGAAAGAGTAGTTCTCGTTAAAGTGGATTCTTCGGCTAAAGCTGAACATTTCACCGTGTGGTTTCACTATAATAAAGATTTTTTCTATCATTTATTTTACCCGGTAAAACATTACCCTGACTTAATTAAATCTTTTCACATCTAATATGTGAAAAGATTTAATTAAATCTGTTGCAATGTTAAAATAATCTTACTACTAATAGTAGTAGATTCGGTATATCTCCGACTAATTATACATGAGTCCTTGTTGGCAAAATGATAAGAGTACAGATAAAAGGTTTTGTTAATTTGCGAGGGATGTAAAAGTAATGAAGAAAATATAAAACTGAATTTCGTATCGTTTATTTCAAAACCAGATTAAGAAATCAACAAATCGTCGCTACCTAAAATCAGTCAAAATAACCCTTTGAATAAATATACAACCAATAACATATTGAGAGTTGGAGACACACTTTATTTACAATTGATTTTTAATGAGTTTTCACGAATCGTTAGCTGCAGTCGTGGGTGTTGAGGGTTGGCACTCATCAGAGGGCGTTGCAGAGCATTCTCCGAGATTGCAGTATGGCAGACTTGGGTCAGAACATGCTCGTTTCATCCCACCTATCTTTGTACAGATCAGCCTCGTGGTACAATCAGAGCAGGAGGATCCGATGGTGGAGCAAGGGGTCCATTGAGGGAACCAGGGTGAGGTGGCTATCCATGAAGGCACCCAGGGGTTAACACCGCCACCTGGCGCCCAGGGGTTAGGGTTGTCTCCTGGTTGCCAGGGACTGATGGCGCCGGCTTGAGCCCAGCCTCCCCAGATAGAACTTGCGGATGTCGCAGCCAACTGTTAATTGTAAATGGAGTATAAAGTAAAAATTATTACAAAGAAGTCGTAGTTAATAAATTCTATTTGTATATTATGTATTATAAATCATTACAATCGACGATGTAACAGTATATGTATTTTATATGTTCAGGTAATGTAAAAATTTTACTTCGGACAGGTTTATAGGAATTCAAGTAAAGGAAATTTAAGTACATTAATAAAGATTGCCTCAATTTTCATTAATTCATCATTTCTTATTCAATTCTGTGATAAATACCTGGCATAGTTACACAAAAATAAAATGAAAGGCCGAAGACGTGAAATTGTAAATAGGCATCAGATTAAATTACCTGATTAATTTAGTTTTTAGTAAATTCAAAATAAAATAATCTATTCTTTAGCTCGACTTACCACAAGGCAAAGAACCAAAAGGCACTTTGAAACCATTATTGCAAATTGTTTAGTTCGCTGTTTGAAGTGATCGTAGAGAATGTAACACGAAAATATATTTCTGTTCTTATATCTCATTTAATGTTTGATTAATAGATAACTTTGTTTAAATAAATTAACGCAAATAATGAGGTTTTCCCACTGCTGGCTGCTTGATCAAAGATATTAGATAACTCTCAACATAACATGGGGTTTGTCGCGATATATTATTTATTTATTTACGAATAAAAACAAAATAAACATAAAATAAAGCTTTTGCCCGTGATTAATAATAATTTATTGTTTCAAATTGTGCAATAAAACATACAATTAAAACTTATATTTAACTATAGAACAAAAAGTAAATGTATACCTAAACTAGGTTGACAAAACAACCTGTATCTTATGTGATTTCTTCTGCGTAGAATAGATACTTTGAGATAGTGTAATAGTATGTAGCCTATATATAGCCTTCCTCAATAATTGGTGGAATTAAACATTTACTCCTACTCTATTATTAGAAGCAAAGTTCACACTGGCGAAAATTTGTCCTTCATTTTTCTGGTAGGCGCTATTTCAACATTCACCCGCATGGCACCCGTTCCAAAGGGATATTTCTTTTTATATATTCAGCCCAGCAAATGACTTAACACCACCAGATGGTAAGCAGTGGATAAGTCCATTCGCGAAGGATGCTAGGGCAGCACCAAAGGATGCAGGCCTAGCGACCTCCACCTTGCTGGCACATAAGATGCCTTTTCAGGCCTCTTTTGCTGTAGGAAGGAGGGAACACGTGTGCCGGTAGAGAATTCCATGCAAAGAGAATTGTTGTAAAGAGAGCTCAGCCTCTTCTCTTCACTCTAATATAACTATAACAGAGTTCAATTGTCATAAGCACTATTGCGAAACGGGAATAGGTTAACAAAAGTTTTTAAATACAGTTCATCTCAGACCGGATGTCATAACTCGTAGCTTACGCTGTGAATCTGAATAGAACTGGTGTACATACGCCTTTACAGAATAAACTGATTTGTTACAGAGTAAAGCATACAGTAGTTCAACATATGTCCAAAATATGTATAGGCACATGCATAGGCAACCGTGTAGGTAATAAATTCTATTTGGACCCGTCCTAGTCTAAATAATATGGAGTTTCTCTGAAATTACTCAGAAAGGAAATCAATTTATAAAGCCGACAATGCATTTACAGTGCTGTAGCTGTCTTTGGGCGGCAGAAGGCAGAAAATACCTCAAAAACATTGGTCTTCTCTGTTGTACTATACTGTGGTTACAAACAAGATAGAATATCTTGTTTATTGATGTTTCAGGCCTGAAATGTGGAAGGAAATTTTCATAGTCGAGTTTGTTTATGTAATTCTTATATAAATATTATGTTTAATGTTATTTTAAGAATGATATAAGAAGGGTGCATGTAAATGTTGAACTGACGACTACCAGAGAAAAGAGAAGAGGAAGGCACGTAATAAAAAAGACGAAAATGAGACAATTTTTCGTAGCTCGTAGCGTTATCCGCGTGTGGTATTTAAAAACAAGCTCTTTAGATTAACCGCTTCTAATCGATTAATGAGATGATAATGATATTGAACTCCTCCGTGCTTTGGAAGACACGTTAACTCATCATTTATGACGTTTGTAGACACAATAGGAAATCAATTGTGTCTCGGGCATTTTCAGCCACCTCACAGACGAAGGAGACGGGGGGATCAGGCGTTGATCAACATGGATAGGGTCAGCGTGGTGGTATTACGGGCCATTCTCGTCATGTGTTTCTCTTTTAGGTAGGCCTGTGCGCAGCAGTGGTACGAAGACGACGACGTATCGACATAATCGGAATATTATTACAAGAATCTGGCCAGCCCGGCTTTGCACGGGTGAAATATTTGTATTAACATTTTATTTACCAAAATATTGGGTCCTTACCTATGAAATTGGTGTTTTTATTCTGTCTTAGCGTAACTATTAAGTTTCAGAACATTCTTATAAAATAATTGCCTCTTTTAAAAATAGACCATATATTTGAGCTCGTATTATTTAATTTGATAATTTTTTGTAAGTTTAATTGTGTTAAAATTAGACACAAAGACAATTATTTTTAACTGCCTCCCGAATACATCATTTGATTTGCATTAACATAAAAACGATGAATAATTTTTATCAAGCGTGTTCACACACATATTGCTAAAGCTTGTCTAATGATACATGTCAAATATTATTATTTGTCGTTGTGAAGAAAACTGATAAAATGTTAGTATGTAATATGCAGACATCCCCAAAATCTCCATACAAAACACCAATTTCATAGGTAACGACCTAATATAAAAGTAGGCTATACGCTGTGACAGCGACGATTGTAGCCAGTTCGTCGTCCATCGTTGGGCAGTATGCTTGTTAGCAAACTTTTTGAATAAATTCACAATAATATCTTGAATAGGTCAGAAGGAAGGCTGTAACAAAGTGATAAAAACAAAACTAATTTTAAACCACACGTTTATAAAATGCATCACACCGTGCGCGGGAAAACCCAATGAACGATATGAAAAACATCATCATAACATTTGAATTTCCATGTAAATATGTGATACTGGAGTTACCAAGATATTTGTTATAAGCTCTTTATTGCAAAGAAACAAAATTACACAACATAAAAAACAGAAGTATGCAAGGGAGGACTTATCTCTAATAGGGATGTCTTCCAGCCAACCCGTCGCAGATGTGTGAGATCTTGTGTTGTGAGAGAAGCGACACCAGTGCACAAGACAAAACAGAAATAATAATAATATGCAAAAATATATCTAAAAAGATAATAAAAAAACGTACGAACCCAACTTCTAAACAAATAAAATGTGATATATAATTTTTCAACACACTTCCTTATAAAGTGGCTCTAATCCCATGGCAATTAGGCACATAATGACACCTATAATCAAACTGTGACTTTTTCATTACTATTATTCACGAGTGAGTAATAGTTTTTTTTAATATTATTGGTTGAGTTACGGTTACATTTGCGCTAAAAAGCTATCCGCGAAAAGCCCAAAAAAAAGAAACCTCATTTTTTAGTCCATGGCCGATGCGCGCGCATAGGAAAACTAATTATTTTTTCCCGCCATTACGAAATTTATTAGTCTATGGCCGATGCGCGCGCATAGGAAAACTGATTAATTTTTCCCGCCATTACGAAACATTTTTCACAACTCGTCTCGTTTTCTCTTTTGAAGTTATTTAGTTAGTTATTAATTAAGATGTCTGCAAATACAATTTATGAAGAAAATGATTTATGTTGTACACCGCCCGATATAAGATGTGAAGCCCAGAACGTTATGGAAAGTTTACTACCAGAAAACTCAAAGGAAAAATATCTATTATTCAGAAGTGTGTTGAAAAACGTTGAATGATACACGTGTGTATTGATGATTACCGTCCTCGGCTTCTTAAGACCCTCGCCTGACGGCTCGGGCCTCAATGCGCCTCAGCGGTAATCACCAACATTACACACTTGTACCATAATGTACTATTAATATTGGGTCCTTACCTATGAAATTGGTGTTTTTTTTCTCTCTTAGTATTTTGTCTGTAACTATTAAGATTTAGAGTATTCCAAAAAAATAATTACCTCGTCTAAAAATAGACTATATTTTTGAGCTCTTTTGATTTGTTTTGATAATTTGTTGTAAGTTTAATTGTGTTAAAATTGGACACGGAGACAACTCTTTTTAAGTGCCTTCCGAATACATCATTTTATTTGCATTCACTTAAAAACGATAAATAATTTTTATGAACTGTGATATTACACATATTACTAAAGCTTGTCTAATGATAGATGCCAAATATTATTATCTTTGGATTTGTCGTTGTGAAGAAAACTGAAAAAAATTCTGTATGGAAAATGCAGAATTCCCCAAAATCTCCATACAACACACCAATTTCATAGGTAAGGACCTAATATAATATTAATGCAATAAACTCCATAAAATATGAATACCTTGATAAATAAATAAAAATAAATACATAATACTATGCCTGAAATGAAAACTTCATACCGATGAGAAGATAATATAAATGATAAAAAAACACCTCAATGCTACATGCTATTGGTGCCTGTTACCAATCGCAAGGAAATGTTTCTGATTATATTTAAAGGAGGTATCAGATGGGCTGTTTTGTATCCCT
Organism: Parapoynx stratiotata; assembly: GCA_910589355.1. Classification (NCBI taxonomy): domain Eukaryota; kingdom Metazoa; phylum Arthropoda; class Insecta; order Lepidoptera; family Crambidae; genus Parapoynx; species Parapoynx stratiotata. Next base: position 8,377,640 of record OU342473.1, read on the forward strand.
GAAAAACAAAACAACATTTTACTTACAAACAATTATAAATATAAAAAATTACGATAACTGCTGGACATGCCTCTCTCAAGGATCAGGCGAGTAGGCTGGCAAACAAAAGTAAGTTTTAATGAAAATAAATTGAATCTGTTTCTATAAAAAATGTATTAGCTACATCTTGGAAACATTTCTTTTTAATTAGCAAATTTTGGCATTGACTAACAAGCATAAAATCAAAAGTAGATAATTTTTTTCTTAAAATACCTCCTCAGTTTACAGTGTTGGCAAGTACAGGTACAGTTGGTACAGATGTGTTCGATGCCTAGCTCCTTTCGTAGCGTTCAACGCAAAGTTTCTAATATTCACATTTTGTCTTGAGATATTGAAGGTACAATTAATTGAGTAAGTTCGTAGAGTCAACCTCTAGAATAATATGTTAGGAAGTGTTATTTTCAAAAGTATTAAAGTTTAGGCACAGGCAGCGGTTTACAATTTAAATTAATTTGTATTAAGTCCCGTATTGGTCCGGGACAGTCCCGTGTTTGTTTGTCTGGGACACAAAAAGAATGTACCAACTGCTTTTCTTGCCTAGCATGTCGTAAAAGGCGACTAAGGGCGTATTGGGTACTGGGTCTGTGATTATGTAGGCGATGAGCTAGCCACTTGTTACTACTCTTTCACGATTTTTCATCTGACCAAACCGAATTTTTGTTAGGCTAAATGTGGTCTTAAGGAACACAGTGCTCTTTGGACTCTGCCTACCCCTTTGGGAATAACAGGCGTGATTGTATGTATGAATTAAGTATGGACAATATTAAAACACTTAATATAATGACTTTCTTACTTTTCTTATTTTTTCAAAGAAGTTTCATTCTTTTAAGTTTACATTTACAAAAATGTCAGAAAACATTATGGTTTATGGCAAAACAATAATATACAATTATTTGTCATAATAATGTTATTTTTGAATTATTAATTACTACGCGCAGTCCTGTTACATCGAAAGTTCGCTCAGCCTTGTTTGAATTCAACACGAACTACATTAACTTGCCGACGTCTTTGTTAGTATGTTTCCAAGTCGGTAGACGCAAAGTTATTTAGTTTGTGTTTAAAGGTGTATTAAGTAATATATGTATTACAGAGTAATTAATATTATGTTCCCCATGCAAGTCTTCATACTTGCCATTACATATTTGAACTAAACATATCTGGCGAAATGAGGGCATTGAATCTACCCATTCAAAATTCGTCAGCACCTGAAGTTAATGTTACTTATATAACCGTAACAATAATAATGGAATAATCTTATTTTTCAACAATGGTTTTAATAACTAATTTCACTGTTTTCGTCTGTTTGATGTCGGTATGATGGTAATACTACTTATTATATTACATAAATAAATCCTCCGTGCTTCGGAAGGCACGTTAAGCCGGTTGGTTGGTGGTTGGTTGGTGTTGGTTGGTGGTGGCATTTGTGACCGTTTCTACCCACCAACCCGCTTTGGGCAAGCGTGGTGGTGTTACGGCCCTTATTCCTCATGTGTTTCTCCATGAGGAAGGCCTGTTCCAGCAGTGGGACGTATATAGGCTGATGACGAATATAAATAAAATGTACAGTTTATTTATAGAAACTGGTAGAAATTCTATCTATCAGCCTATATCCACTGCTGGACAAATGGCTCTCCCAATGATCTCCACAACGATCGGTCCTGCGCCACCTGCATCCAGCGACCTCCTGCGATCTTCGCCAGACCATTGATCCGCCTCGTGGGCCCGAGGCTCGAGGGCCTCCCTTCATTATTGGAAATACTATTAAATAATAATATTTGTAATAATATAATCTGTCCATTTACCAGTAAGAGACTCGTTATCGAGAGAAAGAGTTTTTGTTTGGGGTAAGTTACTACTTTTTATCTGTTTATTCGCTAAGCAGCAGGGTTTGGATTTCTCTATGTTATGTACTGAAATAACTTGATACTGTTACTTTGCATCTGAATGCACAGGTCGGCATTTGCAAAGTAGAAATAGCAAGGAGATACATAAATAGGTGTCAAATGACGAATTAAAAATAATTATCTATTTTAATGGATCAGCTCTACAAGCACAGAACTTTCGATAAGCCAAATTTGACGTCGAAGATCGACAATTGTCGAAAAATTCGATAAATTTGACAGATAACTCTAAAGAGTGAAATACTTCAGACGCTTTTGTCGATCAAATATGGCGACTGTCGAAGTTCCATGCTCGCACTGCAGTATAGAGAAGTCTGAAACTATGAGACGAGGCAACGGCAGCCGAGTTGGGATGGCGGGGCACTGGTTCGATTCCCGGTTAGGTTAGAAACAAAATTGAAAGTTGAGAGTTGAAACAAAATATTAATGCCATTATTATTTTGTCGTGAGTCGTATGGTAGCGGCTCATTAAAAGAATACTACCAACCCATATCTTCCCTTAGGTATCGTAAAAGGCGACTAATGGACTTAGAACTGCACAAACATTCAATAGCTTATAGCGGCGACGGGCTTACCACCGGTCACGCAGAGCACATATACAGTCACTGCTTCGGGAAGTGTGGACTATGGCAGTGGACTGCTTTTTTAGGGGATAATAGTCCTGATTGTATGTATGTATTATTTTGTCTAAAATGGCTGCTAGAATGGATTTTTGCGAAATATATTCGGAACCATTTCTTATTCTTTCGGTCTTGTCCATACCGACCTACTTGGATTTATCATTCTGTATTATTTCTACCAGGTTTTTACATAGGTCTATTTTATTAAGGTATTGTCTGAAACAACATAAAATAGTTTTATTACTTAACAAGCGATATCCTTGTTTATATTGTCAGATGACGTACTGTGAAGATTGTTATGCGGTACTCCACGTCATGTAGAGATATAATACCATTGATACTTCTCTGCGTTGAGATGGCTAGATAACATTTATATTATTACATAGATGCCATCCCAGAAGGTATATATCGACATTTTGTAAGGCTTTAAGTAAGGTTAGTAGTGGCTCGCCGTAATTTGAAACCATAATGATTCTCGAATGCGGGCGTTAACGTGTGTGAAAGAGCCTTTCTAGGTTTCTTTTCTGAGTGCACGTACTAGCTATCTGGAAGTACTTAAAATCAGCTTATAAAAGACATCATCTCTACGCTAACTAGTAACTAGTTGTCGCGCAACAGGAGACGCTCCAATAATTATATGCGGAAAGTAAACTCTTATCTAAGAAGGTACTTTACAATGATAGTCTTTTTGATTTCTCTTGCATATTGCTATGAAGACAAAACGAATTAAATAATTTCCATTCAAATATTTTAATCATAAAATATAGAATAAAGTTAAATTTGGTTTAAACCGTCGTAATAGGCTAGGTGATTTTTTTTATTGGGCCCCAAATGATTCATTAGGTACTGTTAACCACCACCATAAAAAATAATATAATTTTAAATTACGTTTTTGCTGGACAGGCAAATCTTTATTTAATCTGAGAGGTGCCTAGTCAATAGATATTTCTCATTACACGAACATTATTATTTATCAAAAATTGCTTAAAACAGTTCAAGGTGTCTTGATAACAGTTTTACATCCTAAATGTAAACGGTAAACCCCATAAAACATTAAAAAATATACTGTCTTTGGGTAAACATTATGGTTTGGTATTTTAAATCATTTCCGTTCCTTTGTTCATATGGACATTAAAAGTGGAATGTCAACATTGTAACAACGATAAGATTTTGCCGAAGCGCAGAGAAGACTGCGCGTGACTTAATTATCATTGCGTAATTTTAAGATGCCCTTGCTTTCCGAGTTTTGTTTTGGCTTTTAACTAGTCAAGGGGCACAAAACGAGATAAAATAATAACTTCTTTTGTTTGCGAGCACCGGTGTTCGCGCCCTCCATTGGGATATCAGTGTAGAGAGCATGGGTAGCTGAGTTAGGAAAAGGTATTAATGGTACAAGAGGTCGCTGGTTCGATCCACTCCCGTAAACCTCAGTATAAAAAACAGTTCATAATAAATACCTCTTGCCTAACTACTCTCTCATGGCAACAGGGTCGCCGCTTGTAAGGGTCCTTTCACACAGATCAGCTCGGAGAGGAGAACATTTTTATCTCGTTTAAAAACAGTGTTTTGAATTATTGCATTAAGGTTTATTTTTCCGTGTCACTTCTTTTGTTTTTGGGAATACTCGAGAGGATAGCGAACGCTATTTCAAATTTTTGTCTTCGGTCGAAAACAAAGCTATCTTCGCCATGGTCGGGCCGTGGATGGGTGACCAAGACTTTGTGATCTCGAGCTCCTCCGTGCTTCGGAAGGCACGTTAAGCCGTTGGTCCCGGTCGCATTTGTGACCGTTTCTACCCACCAACCCGCATTGGGCCAGCGTGGTGGTGTTACAGCCCTTACTCCTCAAGTGTTTCTCAATGAGGAAGGCCTGTCCCTGCAGTGGGACGTATATAGGCTGATGCCGATAGCGAACGTGGTTAGTATGAAAGAATAGGAGTAAAATGTGGGTGAAAACAGCTCTGTCTACCCCCTTGGGGCTGTAAGCGTGATGATATATAAATTTTTATATCTTATATCATTTTAATGTGTTATTCGCGTTTCAATTGTAGGAATTCCCACTGCAATATAATTTGTTATTGTATTGTCTTAAGATAATCATAATTATGTTGTTTTATACTCAGTTATTGTAATCAGTAAACAAAAATACAGTTCAGTATTTAGTAACCATTACTTTGAATTGTAAATTAATTCATTTTATTGGCTTACCTACAAGTCTACAAGCTCTCAATCAGTATTGACTTTAGCTTTATTAAATTATATAAACTTTTATAAGCCTATAAGACTATTTATCAATAGCTTTTATGTAATATACATAGCATCATGTAAAAATAAATGTTTTTAGTTTGGACTGTTCATACCAATAAGGTATTTTACTAAATATATTTAAGAAACTCTTAATTTATTGTTTCACAGTATTTTGGCAATCAGTTAATTTTATTACAAGCAGATAATTAATAATAAATGCAAACAATAAATAAATTTTTACGCAAACTTTAAAATATACTCTACAGGTAAAAACATATATTTAGGTAAAACAGTAATAGCTAGTTTTAACACTAAGATTTTCTTAAAGTGTGGAAATTATATGATGTGAAATTAATATTTTAATTGTAACATCTCACAAACATAGATTGTAATAATATAATGTGACTTTTATTGAATAAAACTATTCTAGATATGCACTGTTATCAAGTAGATTTACTGGTAATAAGGTCTAGAATAATATTGTTTTGCGTTAGTGAGATTGACCTTGGAAAACTTCTAAGAATAGACGAGCTTTAGCAATAGATTATTTCATGAATCGATAATATTGGGGTACATGTATGAGTAATATAAATATTATCAATTGTCGAATATGACAATGTGATTATAACAAAACATTTTGTCACACCTGTGTCCCCTTAAGAATGGTATTCAGAATAAACTATACCTACTTACGTTTTATTGAAACTCCAATGTGACAATGTATAAACAATGATGTGCCATGAATTATATTTTCCACACATACCTACCTTCCAAAATTCTTAGACCTTTGATTTTTCTGTTCTGTGACTTTTAGCATATTGAAATCTACATTCAGATTTTAAGGGACACTTGCAGCAAAATTTTAAACCTAGCTTAAATCTCGATTTTGTCAGTTTTAGACAAATTCACAAGGGCTGAAATGTCAAAAAATCACTAAATCTAGTTTTAAATCTCGATTAAAATTTTCTGCAAGTGGGCCTAAGGGAAATTGCAGGAAATTTAAATCGCGATCTAAAACTAGATTTAGTAATTTTTTAACAATTGTTATATGGCTGAAATGTCAAAAATTGACAAAATCGACATTTAAACTAGGTTTAAAATTTCCTGCAAGTGGCCCTTAATTGATAAACAATAATTTAAGTCAAATTACACATATGTTCCGTTTGACGATAGTGATTATCAAAATGCATCTTGTTTTGGCCTATTCTGAATGCTTTAGGTTTTCTTTTTTTTGATATTACGTCTTTAGCGTACTATACAATATTCAGTATGTGAAGCTTTTGGCCCAGGCTCCACCTAATCGGAAGAGATGTTTTTCAGTGTGAATAACGAAATTCTATTGGTTATTTAAAAAGATTTCCTCTCCGCTCGTCTCGTCTCTGCTCGAGTGGAGTCCCGGCTTTACTGTGAAAGATTGTCAACATCACTATAGAAGACGTCATTGTTATGTTGGTGTGGCGCAGGATTAGGAGATTTGCATAAGTATTTAACGATATCTTAGATAATTATCTGCAGTATCAACACTATTCATGGGTGATTTTTTCCATTAATTTACAGGTTTATATTAACAAAAGCAAAAGGAATTCATCCTCACACGTTAGAACCAAAATGGTCGCGTACCGTGCGTTTTAGGAGGAATTTCCTTCCTCGTGCGCTTAAGCTGTGGTTAGGCTTTCCCAAGAGACTACAGCATGGAGTCCTTCAAAAAGGGCGTGAAAAGGTTTTTTAAGGGTCCGCAACGCGCTGGTGATGCCCTCAGTGTTGCAGGCGTCCATAGGCTACGGTGACCACTGCCCATCTGTGTGGGCCGTATGCTTGTTTGCCACCCTGGTGGTATAAAATAAAAGACCCATTAAAACAATTTTTCGCTGATGATTTCCTATTAATTCGTACTCATTCGAGAGGCCGCGGAATCGCAGGTTCAATCCCACCGCCTGTACCAAGTCCAAGTTTAACCTGTTGTTTTAGTTTGTCTGTCCAAGTTTTTTCAGTGGTACCACTGAGTTTGAATAAAACTTATGTACCTACAGTTTATTGTAAATATCGCTTGCCTCGCATTGTGACCGGTGTATGGCAACAGGCTCGCCACCTGTTACATGGGATTTAACATTTATCTTGCGAAATGAGGGTGTGAAATGTGGAAAAAAAAACAACAATATTAAAACAAGACGAACTTTGTGTTCCATATACAAAGTTCGTCTTGTTTCAACATTTTAAGAAAGAAAAACCTGCAATCTAATTAGTCTAACTGCAATCTAGTCACCTAAAAACTGACGGAGACGTACGACGACTTACGACATAAGGAACGTCTTGATACCTACCTGTATCTTACCTATTTATATTCTACATAATATCCGAATCGAGGGATACTGTGATTCTTTAACGTACACTGACGACTTTTATAAAAGTTGTGTTTGTGAAACGGAGGTGGCAGATGTTGCTCGCATATAAAGGGAGGTCTACGTTTAGCACTGGACTAATATGGACTGATAATGATAATGGGCAGTCTTACTTTTTGCCAACTGTGCTATCCTCAGCCTAAATAGACATCACTGCTGGGCAACGGCCAATCTCATTGAAACAAACACATGAGGAGTAAGGTTTATCGTTGGGTAGGCACCAACGGCTTAACGTGCACAGAGAAATTCGAGATACCAATGTTTTGGTCACTCATCCAAGGCCAGACCATGGCGAAGGTAGCTTTGTTATCTATATCGAAAGCCAAAGGGTACTAACCACCTCGCCACCGACCTCCTTTCACCTGTGCTGATAACAAAACAATTGAATAGTTCTGTTAAAATATTTTGTATCGACTAAATATAAAGAAAATGTTTAAAAAAACAATATTTTATTACTTTGTTAATAAAAGCGTGTTACATTGAGATTGCAAAAGATGTTTTTCAATGATCCATCAAAACGTACAACGGTTTTATTTGACAAGGTAATAAGAGCTTGTTTTAAAAATGATTTTTTTTATTTTTCTTTTATTTGAAAGTTTTAGTGCTTAAGCCAAAGTACTTCTCAAGACGATTCAAACTATCTCAAACTTGATGGCATTGTCTCGTTTAATTACTGGGCTCCCATGGCTACCTTCCAGCTCCATCATCAGATCAGTTCCAAGAATCTTATCGTATCCTTATCTGCTACACAATTGAGTTGCAAGATTACACCCGAACATACATACATTGCAAGTTAAATAAAAGCTTGTAATAAGTAAATAAAGAAATCCCTCAAATTGTTATGCTTCATTGTTAGCAACTAAGCAGAATGTTCACCTGATGGTGACTGCAGTTGCCTACATGTCATAAACAATGTCCTGAAATAACCCTTTATTAAATGAAAACAAACAACATTTCGCTCTAAGCATTTTGCAGGCATGTTTCCATTTGCCATCGTAACCAACCTTAATTTTCTGCCGTCACTCGTGTTCTGGTTTGGTATTCGTATAATCTGCGCCATATTGTTTTGCATTAGGTATTCCAGTAAATTTGTATTCACGGTTTGCGAGCTTATTTCCATTTTGGCGTGGAGCTTCGTGACAATACATGGAAACCGAATACTGACGCAGTGTAAAATATAGTCGGGTTATTTATAGCGCTGCAGCTAAAAATGTTTCTAAAGAACCCGAAATGAAGTAAAGGTTTATGTTTCTGATAGGTCTATGCATGGTCTGAATATATTTTATTTATTGCTTTTGCCTTTTAACAAAAAATATTAATAATTTATATCAAATACGAAGGATCCGTAACCTTAAGAAAAACAGATTAATAAAATAAAAATTTTTTTTGTGTTTGTCGATATTGTAATATTATAATATATTAATATCAGAAAACTCAAATGTTCATAATAGCAAGTATTATTTAATATTCTTTCTGTCGACAGCAAACGTATGCTCATGTTATGGTTATAATAAGCTAATCATCAGACCATAGTTACACCATGTAGTCACTGCTTGGAGCAAATAGACTATTAGGGAATATTTCAGGAACCTATAATGAAAAATTTTCAGACTTCAGTCATAAATTACGTAAAAGAGACTGTAGATACATATTTTTCGGTCAATTAAACATCAGTTACAACCTATCACGTGTTATTTGATACTGTCGGAAGTAAATATCCGGTGAAATAGTTTGTTTTGGAGTTATAAAGCAATGATTATCATATTCTCGAATAATAATAAAATGCGCTTGTTAGCTGTGACTCAGTGTTGGCAAAAACATTGTGTTTGAGAAAGATTTAAGTCTGTAACACCATTATCGCGGCAGAAGTCATTATCTAATGTTATCTTTCGTCATTACTTCTCTAAGTATAAAAGGATGTGCTCGCAGAATTTGTAACAAATTTTAACGAACGATCTCGTATGTCACGCTAGTGTTAACTGAACGTTAATAACGAACGAATTTCGCATTTAATAAGGGACTTAATGCAAGCAAAATGAAGATATTCTACTTACTTCTTATTGTAAGTAATTTTTGTGACCTGTGCTCAGTGCGAAAACAAAATTTTTCTATTATTCTTATTAGTTGGTTTTATACTAGTGCGCGTAACTGTATCAATATGTGTTGTATGATAAAACATTCCGTGTCAACTTTGAAAAGTACGATGATTTATTAAGTAGTTTGTTTTGTTTCAGGTCTGTGTCTGCTTAGTTAGTGCGAAATATTTGCCCAGCGAACAAGGTTCTAAAAGAGCTTTGTTATGGCAATCCGATTCCGAATCTAATGAGTCTCAAACTACAGTTGAAAGTGATGATGATGATAATAGTAAGGATGACGATGTCAGATCTTTAGAAAGACAACTGGAGCAGAGAAAAGAACTGGAAAGGCAAGAAAAGTTAAAAAAGAAACAAGAAGAAGAAGAGCAAAAATTGGCTGAAAAACAACGTAAGGAAGAGGAGAAAAGGGAGAAGGAAAGACGAAAGCAAGAAGAAGAAAAGCGAAAGTTTGAAGAAAGACAAGCTGAGCAGCAACGCAAAGAGCAAGACCACCGTGAAAAAGAAGAGCGTAAACATCAAGAACGACTTGAAAAAGAACGATTAAAACAAGAAGAACATGAACGCAAGAGACAAGAAAAAGAACAGAAACTACAAAAGAAATTACAAAATGCACAAAGCACTAAACAGACAACTTCATCCGAATCCGACGAAGACAGTGATTCATTGGATTTGGAAGACTTATGGAAAAGTCATATTTATTCAAAATACGGTTTGACTATAAATAGTTCAAAAATAGAAAAGAAAGCTGCTATCGATAGATATTTCGTGCAAGAACTAGGTCTTAATGCTAACAGTACAAGAAGTGATTACCATAAAGCGGTTCTGAATTTAATTCAAACCACTCAGGACACAGTTTCACAAAACGCTTTAAGAACCCACATTGCAAGCCATATCAATGCAATTGGTGTTCAACAACTAAAGGCCGACATAGAGAAAAAGATAGCAAATATAAACAATGAGTCTCTTTTACTAGCTAATTCAAATCTGGCTCCAGAAATTCAGCAAAATAATGAAGAAAAGAGAACTTTGTTAAACGCATTGTCTCAGTTTTTGTCAAACTTATGGCCTTCATGGATTAATGGTGGACCAGCAAGTGATGCCACCCAACCGGGATCAGTAAATAGCGCAGGCGCAGCTAATTCAGCTTCTAATGGGAATGAGGCTGCAGCAGGAATACCGACCCTATCTGTCCAAGATCAAGCCACTCCTGCTAAACCAGAAGGAACACTTGCACAGCCAGGAGCACCTTCTACGCCTGGACAATTTGCGTCAGCTGCTGGACCTTCGGTAACTGCTCTTGGTCAACCTGGAGTTCTTCCTGCACAGCCTTCAGGCCCAGTTTCTGCTGTTCAACCTGAAGTTTCACCTGCACAACAAGGTACACCTGCCGCGTCTGGATCTGCACAACCATCGGCACCATCAGCGACTGCACCTGGTCAACCTGAAGTTTCATCTGCACAACAAGGGACACCTGCCGCGTCTGGATCTGCACAACCATCGGCACCTTCAGCGACTGCACCTGGTCAACCTGAAGTTGCATCTGCACAGCCTTCAGGATCAGCTGTTGCTGCCCAACCTGATGTTGCGCTTGCACAACAAGGGACACCTGCTGTGTCTGGAACATCTGAACTGGCACCTGGACAAACAGCGACACCATCAGGTACTGCACCTGGTCAACCTGAAGTTGCACCTGCACAACAAGGTACACTTGCTGTGTCTGGACCATCTGAACTAGCAACTGGACAACCAGCGACACCATCAGTTACTGCACCTGGTCAACCTGAAGTTGCACCTGCACAACAAGGTACACCTGCTGTGTCTGGACCATCTGAACTAGCATCTGGACAACCAGCGACACCATCAGCTACTGCACTTGGTCAACCTGAAGTTGCACCTGCAGAACAAAGTACTCCTGCTGTGTCTGGACCATCTGAACTAGCACCTGTACAACCAGTGACACCATCAGTTATTACACCTGGTCAACCTGAAGTTGCATCTGCACAACAAGGTAAACCTGCTGTGTCTGGACCATCTGAACTAGCAACTGGACAACCAGCGACACCATCTGTTACTGCACCTGGTCAACCTGAAGTTGCACCTGCACAACAAGGTACACCTGCTGTGTCTGGACCATCTGAACTATCAACTGGACAACCAGCGACACCATCAGTTACTGCACCTGGTCAACCTGAAGTTGCACCTGCAGAACAAGGTACACCTGCTGTGTCTGGACCATCTGAACTAGCAACTGTACAACCAGCGACACCGTCAGCTACTGCACCTGGTCAACCTGAAGTAGCACCTGCAGAACAAAGTACACCTGCTGAATCTGGACAATCTGAAATAGCTTCTACACAACCAGCCGCACCTTCAGTGACTGCACCTGGCCAACCTGAAGTTATATCTGCACAGCCTTCAGGACCAGCTGCTGCTACCCGACCTGGCATTGCGCCTGAACAACAAGAGACAACTGCTGTATCTGGCTTAGCACCTGCGCAATCAGAGACACCTGTTGTAATTGCACCTGAAGTCGCACCAGCTCAGCCAGCAGAACCAGCAGCTCCAGCTCAACCTGAAATTGCACCCAACCAGCCAGTGGTTCCTACAGTTCCTGGTCAACCTGAAGTCGCACCCACTCAACCAGTAGAGCCAGCTACCCTAGATCAACCTGAAGTCATACCCGCCCAGCCAGTTGATCCAGCTGTCCTTGCCCAGCCTGCCCCAACTCAACCTGAGGTTATACCTGCCCAGCCAGTGGAAGTAGCTGTCCCAGCTGAGCCTGAAGTTGCATTAGTTTTGCCTGCGGAACCTGCTGTCCCAGCTCAGCCTGAAGGAACAACCGGCCTGCAAGTGGATACTCCTGTCTCAGTTCAGCCTGAAGTTGCACCCGTCCAGCCAGTGGAACCATCTGTCCAACCTGAAGTTGGATACACCCAACCGGTGGCACCAGTTGTTCCAGCTCTACCTGAAGTTGCTCCAGCCGAACCTGAAATTGTACCAGTCTTGCCTGTGGAAACAGCTGTCCCAGCTCAGCCTGAAATTGCTCCCACCCAACTTGTGGAATCAGCTATCCCCGCTCAACCTGAAGTTGCACCTGCCCAGCCATTGGAGCCAGTTGTCCCAGCTCAACCTGAAATCACACCCACCCAAACAGCGGAATCAGCTGTCCCAGCCGAACCTGAAGTTGTACCAGTCTTGCCTGCGGAAACAGCTGTCCCAGCTCAACCTGAAGTTGCACCAGCCCAGCCAGTAGAATCAGCAGTCCCACCCCAACCTGAAGTTGCACCTAACCAGCCATTGGAACCAGTTGTCCCAGCTCAACCTGAAATCACATCCACCCAACCAGCGGAACCAGCTGTCCCAGCCGAACCTGAAGTTGTACCAGTCTTGCCTGCGGAAACAGTTGTCCCAGCTCAACCTGAAGTTGCACCAGCCCAGCCAGTAGAATCAGCAGTCCCACCCCAACCTGAAGTTACACCAGTCTTGCCTGCGGAACCAGCAGTTCCACCACAATCTGAAGTTGCACCAGTATTGCCTTCGGAATCAGTTGTCCCAGCTCAACCTGAAGTTACACCTGCCCAGCCAGTGGAACCAGTTGTCCCAGCTCAACCTGAAATTGCACCAGTCTTACCAGTGGAACCAGCTGTCCCACTCCAACCTGAAGTTGCACCAGTCTTGCCTGCGGAACCACTTGTGCCAGCCGAACCTGAAGTTGCACCAGTCTTGCCTGCGGAATCAGCTGTCCCAGCTCAACCTGAAGTTACACCTGCCCAGCCAGTGGCACCAGCGATCCCAGCTCAACCTGAAATTACACCCGCTCAGCCAACGGAACCAGCTGTCCCATCTCAACCTGAAGTTTCTCCAGCTGAACCTGAAGGTGCACTAGCCCAGCCCGTGCAGCCAGCTGTTCCAGCTCAGCTTGAAGTTGCTTCCGCTCAGCCCGCGGAACCAGCTGTCCCAACTCAACCTGAAGTTGCTCCCATCCAACCTGCGGAAACAGTTGTTTCAGCTCAGCCTGAAGTTGTACCCGCCCAGCCAGTGGAAACAGCTGTCCCTGCTGAACCTGAAGTTGCATCCGCCCAGCCTGTGGAACCAGCTGTCCCAACTCAACCCGAAGTTGCACCCGCCCAGTCAGTGGAACCAGCTGTTGCAACTCAACCCGAAGTTGCACCCGCCCAGCCAGTGGAACCAACTGTTCCAGCTCAACCTGAAGTCGCACCCGCTCAGCCAGTTGATCCAGTTGTCTCTGCTCAGCCTGAAGTTGCCGCCGCCCAGCCAGCCGACACTGGAGCAGCCACTAATTTTTCGGATCCAGCACCTGGTACCGAAAGCCCTGTATTTGATATACCTGCCACAGCTGGTCCTACCACTGATCCTCTAAGTGCACCTGCTGATACTGGTGTGATTGTAACGGAACCTTCAACTGCTCCGCCTACTACATTGAGTGCAGAGCCAAATACGCCTGTTTCAGAGGTAGCCCCTGTTACTAATGTAGACATTGTTCCACCAGTTGAGCCCGGAGCGTTAGTAGTAGAAGTTACACAGCAATAAGAAACATGCTGTCATTAGATACACTCATTATGTTTTACATCAATTATAACAATATTCTGTACATAATAATTTTATTGTAAATAAATGTTAGACCTTTGAGCAAAATATTATTTATGTTTAATTTTCTTCTATTTTCACTATTTAACGTCATTCTATAATGTAAAATAACTTAAATAACCAACTAATAGAGGTAAAAAAAATAATTTAAGGATTAAACTTAGGCGTTGAACATTGTCTTTAATCTCTTTTATTTATAAAATAAATATAAAACTTGTAAGTCGTAAATGTTTTGTGTGTGCGAACGCCACAATTTTTTTAATTTAAAGCATTTAAATAAAGTGAGATTTTATTATAGTTGTAATGCAATAAGAATAGTTATCCCATGTGCTTTTTTCACTTATATATTATAAAAGACAAAACTTTTATACAGGTAAATTTTTTCTTTCCTAGTAATGAATCAGTATACAAAAAATAGTAAATATAGGTATATTTTGTTGCTCATCTTTGTAATAACTTACATTACTAATGTATACCAAAAAAAAATTTAAATGACGGATTAATTTCTAAAATTCTATAAGACGGAAAAGCTACACAAGTTTATGAGACTTAAAAGCTTTTTAAGATGAGTTTGTAAACATAGTGTTTTGAATGCTATAGTTTGACTGAAGGCTTAATAAGCCGTTGGACTAATGATGTTATCCAAGCATTTCTATTATGACCCATACTCAAAAGAGTTTCAAAATCAACAAAAATGCTTCAAAACCTGTGTCTAGTGGGACACTGTGAATGATGATTTAAGCCTAAAGTTATATGGTATAAAAAAATTCTATTACCATATTTTTTGTGGGAATAGTCACCTAGGTGTACCAGTATAATAAAACAATGCCATCTATCTATTATTTTTATTACTATCTACTAATGACTTTTCTAACAATTATTTACAAATGTTTGGTTTTATGTAGGTATCTATTAGATGGAATGCACAGTAGAGGTATTATTCTCAATTAGTTTCTTAAATTACTATAAAACTATATCTTAATCTATTTATGAATAATATAATTTACTTAAATATAAAATAACAATCTATCTTTTTTATTTTGAAACAAATTAGCATAATTATATATTTATACTGTCATATCCAATATTTATTGGCAGCGTTGGGTGCAGGATTTGGATAATTATGTTGGTTCAATGGATCACTTATGTTTGGGAAAGAATATGGGTCATTCATGTATTTGTATTCGCTAGAGAGACCAGCTAGGCTCATATTTAGGGAATTATGAGAAGGGCTCCAGTTAGCAGATGACGAGGGATCAACAGAAACTTTGGAGTAGTCTGTAGGAACTTTAGGGTATTCACTGTTTGGTAACGCCTTATTGTAATCTTCGGCAGGGTTTTTCACATACGAGTCTTCTCTAGGTTCAATTACTTCTTCGCTAGGCACTTTATCTTCGCCTTCTGTTTCCTTATGCATGTAACTTATAGGTTTGTTGTAAACCTCATTGCTTGGATAACGTGGGTATTCATTTCTTGGAACAGCTGCGTCCAATATTTGGCTTGGTGCGCCATTAGCTGTAACCAAGTGACCGAAGGTGGTTCCAGATGTGCTCGGGAAAGCAGCATTTTGGAAAGCTTGATTTAAATGTTGTGATTGTGCCATTAATTGGTTGTAGTTGGCATATTTTTGGTGATGCCAAGCGTCAGGATGCTGCGGGTGTTGTGGCAGCGGAGGTATTTCTCCAGGCGGATACGGACATGGTATTTGAGGCATTGGCAACGCGGAGTATCCAAGGCTAGGAGCTGTGTTAGAACCAGTATGTTTTCGAAGACGAGCTCGACGATTCGAAAACCATACCTAAAACAGAAGTAAAAATGATCCAATAAGATTCATGTAAATCTTTTCTTAAAATATAAATATATTAAATTTGCTGCAAAGAAATAATTTTAATGTAAGAAATAAGAAATGTTGTTTAAATTATATACAGTAAATTCATAGCCCATTGAGGCGTAAAAAACGGGTCTTAAAATCGTAAGCCTGTTTCAGTAAACAGGGATTTCTACTTAGGAGAACACATATTTCAATATTTTCTTTATACTGGCTTCTTATTTTAGCGAAAAGAAGAGCTAATGATATTATTATAGGGAATAAATCTAAAGTTATTTTTATGATATACAATATTGTTATGTTTTTATCTTTTTTATAGTGAGAAGCCATGGATAAGTTTTACATTATTACCCTGGCACACGCTAGAAATTAAAATAGAATTTAATATTTTATTGAATAAAATTCAACATTATTATGAACACAATTTTTGTCTTACAGAAAGTCTGAACATAAGTCAAGCGCGTATATTTTATTTAAAAAAAGTAATATCTTCTCCCTAAAAGTTGCTGATCTTAGGCAATAGGCATGTACAAATAAATAAATAGTTGTGTTCTTATAAGATGGAAATAAATATATTTTGGATTCTTCCGTAACATCCTTATTTATAGCCTTTAAGCTAAAAATAAAATAAGTAAATTTCGAACCTGTATCCTAGCCTCGGTGAGTCCAGTTTGCAACGCCAACTCCTCCCTGGTGTAGACATCAGGGTATTGGGTTCGATGGAAGGCCCGCTCCAGGGCGTCCAGCTGTTCTCCCGTGAAAGTAGTTCTGGAACGACGCTGCTTCCTCTTGAGGGTTAAGCCTGGCTCCGACTCTATATCGGATGAGTCTGAACCACGACCTGGTGATAATAAAAAAGATATTAGGTACTTTGGTTACTTTTTGTTTGCCCGCATCCAGCGACTTCCTGCGGCCTTCGCCAGATCGTCGGTCTACCTCGTTGGGGGCCTTCTCACATACGCTGATACTAAATATTGTATTGTAATACATATAAATCTTCCTCTATCTATAAAAACCACATCAAAAACCAAAATCCGTTGTATACGAGTAGTTTTATAGATCTCAGCAAGCGGGAATTGCCTTTATTTTATAATATGTAGTAAATAATTTGCGCAATGACACATTTGACGGCGAAGACTATGGTGCAGAACGCAAACTCAGATAAAGCCGCGTAGCCCAATTAATACTCTTACCCTTTAATATAAATCTCCAAATTATATTTGATCGAAATAGCGGATTCAGGAACATTATTACTTTCCTTGGCGGACCAAATGAGTAATGTTGAAGCGAGTCGTTTGGTACGTAATACCGATCACATAAGAGTGGCAGTCCCTTACCACGTCGGCGTCGTGCTGGCAGATGGTGGAATGGAGTTAATTTTATATGGCCCAATGCATTGTTTTATCATCAGCGAACACTCTTTAAGAATTTTATGTACTTTAATCAGTTTTGAACCTTATTTCATACGTTTTAAAAACCTACAGTTATTTGTATAAAAATCATATAATTAATCTTAATAAATTGACTGTATAGACTTGAGTATATCAAACTAGACCTTATAATAATTAGCATCGAGGAAACTAATCTACAACGTCCTCACAATGGGAGGTTATAATTTATTTGACATTATATACCGCAATTTGTCTTCATCTATTTTTTCGAAACATACGTTATTTATTAAGCGAGTGTTTTTTGTAAATACCCACATCACATTTTAATTCGGGCAAATCAAGGGCCGTCAGGCGCGGGCGCTCAGACTCATTTATAAATCGGTAGCGGTATCCTACGGAAACAGATTAAAAAACGCCTCAACAATGCTCGGCTTTGGCCTTAAAACTGATTTTAAAAAATGCGGCTTATATTAATAGCCTTTTGAAAGAAGTCAAAATTGAATGAAATGAAAAAATAGGGGCTCAGAACACCCAGAGCGGCGGCCTCGTGTACAAAGGAGGCGGCGTCTTTGCAGTTCAGGTGACACTTTGGCACCATTCAATATTTTGGTGTCGCGATCCGGATTTATGACATGTAAAGCGAACGCGAATTTAATACCCTGTCCGGTTATATTGGAGACATAGGAAATAAAATGTGACGTGTATTTAAAAATTATGGTGTTCTTTGTTTTTGTATAGAAGAAATTTTTATTATCATGTATGGATGGAGCTCGGAGGCGTAGTGGTTAGTACGCTTTAGCTTTCGATATGGAAAACAAAGCTACCTTCGCCATGGTCAAGCCGAGGATGGGTGACCAAAACTTTATGATCTCGAACTCCTCCGTGCTTCGGAAGACTCGTTAAGCCGTTGGTCCCGGTCGCTATTGCTACTGTTTCTACCCGTCAACCCGCATTGGGCCAGCGTGGTGTTGACAGTGTTGTTACGATCCATACTCCTCATGTGTTTCTCCATGAGGAAGGCCTGTGCCCAGCAGTGAGACGTATATAAGCTGAGGACGGATGGATAGAATAGAATATTTAAAATAAATTTACAGTATTAATTAGCTTTATGTTATCTTGTAGTTAATTACAGCAAAAAGTGATAATCTATATAAAAAGCCATCATAATAAAAAATTGCACGATCTAGTTCTGCTATTAATCATGTCATCATATCCTAAAAGTCAATAAGAAGTTGGCGGAAATCGACTATTAGCCGTCGTACATGTAGGAGGAACTGTAAAAAGTACGAGCCAACACATCTGACCACAAAGGCTGCGACACCGAATAAAAAACAACGTATTGTAATAAAATGATTTACATTGCTCAAATTCCCTGGCCACAAGCCAGACAAGGACAGATTTATTTGGCCTTTTTTGTTCCCTGATCTTTACGTATGGGACTAAATGACTCTCGTACCGAAGCGTTCGATTCAGAGCTTTAAAGTCACAACTTTAAGTCCGTATTGGGTTCCCATATAGCTTAAAGCAAAGATTTTATGTCTGAAGAAAGGAGAGAGGTTTATGGCGTGCGTTTGAGTGTGAGGGATTGAGAAAAACTTTTGCCGATTGCCGAAATGTGACCCCGTGAAGAGCGGGGCCGCGGCGAGCTATAATTTGGGAGTTGAAAGAGCGGCGTCGTTTTAACACCTTCATAATCTTGGCTCATTAAAAGGAACACCGCCTTTGTTTCAGCGGGTTGTTTCGATGTGAACAGATGGCAGGTTTGGCACCACTGACTGGGGTGGGCGTTAGCTGTTTATTATTTGCCACAAACGTTATATAAATTAGTGTTAGTTTAGCAAATTATATGCAGATTTGAGGTTGATGTTTTAGTTAAAGCAGCGGTTCGCAATTATTACAGTTCATGTTGTGTTTGTCTTCATTGTTTGCTTTAATGTGAGGTATATCAGTTAAGGCCAGAAGTGTGCGTCCCTAGGCTAAATGAGGATGATGCCAGTCTATATAAGTTTCTTTAATATACTTAATCCCAAAACTTTTATTTTGAAAATCTTTTAAATGTGAACACGCTAAAGAACAAAATTATATAACATAAATAAACTAAGCAACAACATGAACATGAATACAATGAAAATAAAATTATTAGGTACATAATATATTTTCTTCCTTGTTTTCGCCTGCTAATCCCACTGTCTCCAGTATCACTCAATTTTATGGCATTGTGTTAACGGAAAACAACAAAACAAGCGTTGTGTTTGTGGTTATTCCCGGCAGAAGGTTGAAGGTATAGAATTAAAAATGGTTAATCCTCAAAGCGAATCGATCAAACCGCAAATCAATTAATTAATCTATTTCACGTGCAATCGCTAATGTAGGCACTTTGCAATTAGACAGAATTAAACAGAATTGAAATATGTTATATTATAAATACTTATCTGTAGCTAAATAATTACATTATAACCTTATTATTGCCTCCTGAAAAAAGCAATTACTATAACCTTTGTCAAATAAAACAAAATGTCGATATCATGGTTCAAAAACGTAATTTACTGATTTTCTTCTAGTCCTAAGCATTTTTTGTAATGGATTTGTAGGTATTAAGTAAATTAATTAATGTTAAGGTTATGGTTAATAGTGATTCAGAACTGTCTTCATCAAGAAACTTATCTCCAAAATGTCACGTAACATTTTATATGTTTAAGAGAAATAACTAGTATTTTATTATAATAGTGTACTGTAGTTTCCATTATTTTAGATTGAGTTAATTTCGTGGTTAATTTAGTTAAACTGTTTTGTGCATGATTTTCTCCAGCTATAAGCCAATTTGTGTCATCTAGATTTCTTCTTTTCGCGTTTTATGTTTATAAATAGAATTAATTCATGTATTCTAAGGTATTTTGATATTACATACCGACGTCTGTTTCATTCTATCGTTATTAGGCACAAAAAATTCTATCATATTTATTACTTCTCGATCGTAATATAAAAGCGTCGGGAACATTATTAGATAAAAAAAAATTGACAATAAAACTCTAAGAAGACATGTTCAGAAATTAAACGTTTTAACTTTTCCTGAAATATTGTTATAATTGATATAAAATTAGTCAATGATATTTGCTGCGGGAAAGCGACCAAAAAATAAGAGAAATTATTTCCTATTTTGTTAGCAGTGTAATTGTGATTTGAATGATCACATAACGTTTCTTTAAAATTAAAACAGAATCGAGTAAGCAACCTATAATATTTTTAAAAGGGTATTTCTTTTCTTCAGTTGTAATTGGAACTTGATCAGCCATGGTTTCTTTTATTGGTTCACTTCCGGGTGTTCCTCTATGGGAGGGCTCCGCGCGTGTGCAACGAAACTGTCCGACAACGCAAGCTAATAAATGCTCTCCGAATAGTCGAGAAGTGTGACAGATTTGCTGGGCTTACATGGAGCCAAAAAGAAATTTAATAGTATTGATAGTTATTTTAGTAGATTTGTACTATCGTTACGTCAAGGTGGTTTTCATTTGTGTATTGTTTAGTGTTAATAAAATAGAATTTATTCAATAATATTTCGTACACATGATCAATTGTTATAAACCTGTAATGATAACAATCAGCGCCACATTTTATTTTTATTTTTGAGGCAATCATAAATTTAAAATGATTGGTATGGCTCTTAAAATCTCTTAAAATTAAGTTTTTTTTTTGTATGACCATTAGTCCTATAATCAAGATAAATATAAAATACTCTAATTTTATATAAATCTTTTAGTAAGAAAAAAAGTACAGCAGTTCTTATTTTGACTCGTTAATTAGATATATAGGTATAGAGCTATAGAAACTTATTATCTTCATGTAGGGTACTAACTAAATACAAATATATAAGCATTAAACCTATTAAATAATTGTACAAAGGATTTTGATTCAAAATAATATTAAATACATATGAATGTACCTACTTATTAACGCCTTAACATAAATTAAAATAAATCTAATTACGTTTACCCGTAATATTGCAATAATTGTCACTCAAATTGAAAATATTTTTATTATAATGTCTTGTCTCCATGTAAACCAACACTAAACCGCTTGAGTGATTGCTTAGCACCGCGGAGGTTCGCTTCAGTCCCCACCGGTCGCCACTTTACCTTCTCTAACGACACATGTTATTAAACAAATGGGAGATTTTATCACATAAAACTTTGTTTTGCCGCGTGTGTGAAAGTCTAACTGGCAAATTATACTAACATAATGTTTTCCTATAGCTATTCTTGAATTAAGTTAGATTTTTTAAATAATGGGCATTGTAGCGTTTTAGTCTTAATATTTTTTTATTTTCGTCAAACTCGAAAATGTAATAAATCTATTAGTAGCAATTATATTTTCTACGCGCGGACTATGGCAATGGACTGCTTTTGCGGTGCTTTTGCCTAGTCTCTGACTAACCCTCAGGGGATAATAGTCGTGATTATATGTATTTATGTATATTTACTAAGCTTTGGGTAAAATAATCTGTCTGTTTAAAGGTTTTCGAAAGTAAAAATGTATATCAAATATATGTATATCTTTTGATTTTCTAGAAATTGAGTAGGTGTATAAAGTTTAATGGCCTATATATTTAAAGTACAATATTATTGATATCTATATATTCAATGTAAACTTCTGTCATAAAGCCATTTCATTATCATGTCATAGATAACTACAGGTAATATGAAATTAGAGACGGACGACATTTATAATTATTATTGAATTAGTCTCGACGAGTACTTTTTTATTACTTTTATATAATATTTGAAAAACAAACAAAGTAATGAGATAATTCGTTATAATCTTATGTCGGGAAATATCGAAAGTTCCAATAAAGATTTAGAGAGCAAATTATTTTTCAGGGGTGCTTCCAGACAAATTGATATTCTGTAGTAAATATCATCCTAAAAATTTATTTCTTAGATTGACTAAAATCATCTTTTGAGGGCTAAGTGCTAATATTTAACAGATACATCGTAAACGCACTTTGAATCGTCCTTGAAAAAATAAAATAGTGCAGTACCCACAAAGCAGCACCGACACAGGTACACCGCAAAGGAAAGGACAATTAAACAAGAATAGGTGACAATACAACAATAAGGTAACAACTAAAACATGTTACGTGGATTGTTAGATTTCAGCACTATCAAGGGTCGCCGCGGGAGTCTGCGGCGACCTTGTCGGCTCTTTGTCGGTTCGCTTTAGCGGGCTTCACAAGCACGCGGCACTTTGTGCAACCTCCAATATTTCAAATCGCAACAATGACTCTGTAAGATTTGTGTGCGGAAATTGATTTTTTGAAAGCACCTCGTGGGAAAGCTTTGACAGGTTGTTATTAACACCGAGTGACCGCTCAGGACGGGAAGTTGAATGTTTGGATGTTTTGGGGTCTGTTTTGGTATCGGAAGTGACTATTGGTAAATTTATACGCTTAAAGCATTAAAAATATTGAATTTCTTAAGGTTATGTTTGGTACACAGTACACAGGTAAAGCATTTTATTTTAATGCGAACTGAATAAATCTTTAATTTTTTTTATTTACTAAAATAAATTACATTTACACAGTGTCACACAGGTATGACCAATAAGAACCATAGGTAAAACCTTGTGATTCAATTTGATATCATTTGAGTATTTGTTTACACAATTGTTTTCACCTGAATTGTTGTATAAACTCAACGAAATAATGCATTTCTAAGCTGCTAGTTTTTATTAGTTTCGTTAATTATACATAATTATATGGCTTGAGGTTTGTTTAAAAGTTTGCATCTCCTGATTATTATTTAATCGTGATGGACTTATAGATTTTATAGAATTTATTATTACGAGCTTCTTTGTCAGTGTCCAGTAAAGCTCGGTGATCGATTACGTCAATTTACGTCTACGATTTAAGTTACCTATTCACGATAGAACACGTTTATTAGAAGACTAACGGGTCGGCTCAAAACATGATTCAGACATTATAAATATTAGATCTGACTTTACGAAACTATAAATTTCCTAGAAGTAGGTATTGTGGTTCATGTTTTTACACGTTTTGATTTTATATAACTTATATAACTATTTATACTAAGAAATAGGTAATAGAACCTATAATAATAAAATAGTAGTTAAAAAAATCAATAGTATCGCAGATATCGCTAGTACTTAGTAGGTATATAATAATATTATTATAGCCCGCTGAATTTTGATCTGCTTCTGAGAGAGAGAGGACAATATAAATGTGAATACCGATAAGGGATGAAAAGGACATACTAATTCGATTATATCAAGACCTGCTAATGCCGGTTTGAAATGGACAAAAAGTATTAGTACCTATATTCCACAATTCATTGCGAGCAGCAGTCCTAAAACTCGTATTGCGACAACTGATGAATCTTTCTAATTAGTGTAGTACATAAGTTGTAAGCTAAGTTTAAGGTCGGTTTTTGTTTTTAAGGGCAGATAAACACGTAAACACAAGAAAAGAATCTATACATTTTTGTCTATAAATTATGTAATCTATGATATACTAAGAATAGCTTATTATACCTAAGAGCATGAGACTATCTTCATAACCTGGAAAATTTCAAATAAAACGGTATTCCCGTTAAAAGTATCTTAGGCAAGATGAAACGGTTTTTCTTACGTATGTTATAATTAGCGTATTGTGATACCGGAAATTTAGCGAAATGTAGGTGCTCACTCCTCTGCCTTTGCGGATAGCGGAGTGATGTATGTGTATGTATTTATATTAGGTCCTTACCTATGAAATTGGTGTTTTGTATGGAGATTTTGGGGATGTCTGCATTTTACATACTAACATTTTATCAGTTTTCTTCACAACGACAAATCCAGGGCTAATAATATTTGGCATGTATCATTAGACCAGCTTTAGTAATATGTGTAATATCACACTTCATAAAAATTATTTCTCGTTTTTAAGTGAATGCAAATAAAATGATGTATTCGGGAGGCACTTAAAAAGAGTTGTCTCCGTGTCCAATTTTAACACAATTAAACTTACAACAAATTATCAAAACAAATCAAAAGAGCTCCAAAATATAGTCTATTTTTTAGACGAGGTAATTATTTTTTAGGAATACCCTGAATCTTAATAGTTACAGACAAAATACTAAGAGAGAATAAAAACACCAATTTCATAGGTAAGGACCCAATATATTCTCTTACCTCCCAATATTCCGTCGATACTATAATCTTTCTTGCCATCAGTGTCCCTCGCACCACCGCGTAGTAGCCGCGAGATTGAAGATATACTAGGTGGATCTGAGACACCCTCCTGAAAATACATATTTCATTACATTAGTTATAAAATATATTTAAATTTAATTATCTATATATGGACAAAATTCATAATCAGTTTGTATTAGGAACATTCTAAAGTCAAAGCTAATTATATAATAATTAAACTAAACTATTTTTGCTGTGAATTTCAATAACATCATAGTCCTAATTAGGTATTAGAAATTCCATTCCAAGAAAAATATCACTGGATTAATGAAGGTTATTGCCAGGTATGATTGTGACAGACTTTTCGACGAAAACCTCAGCCTAAAAAGGATTTATTTTTAAAATTCTTAATGGCGGTCAATTGTCGACTGTCTTAAGTTTTTAGGTTATTTACCTCCCCTGATTTGACCTTGATTGGGCACTGTTCACTTTTTACTGCTTTGACGATTGCTTAAAATAATCAAAGACCGCTCACGGATTTAGCAACTGTGAGGTATTAAAAGTATTCTTAATTTAAAATCTTTTTTGCTGTTGTCTCTACCCAATGAGGTTTAATTCCGGTTTCATTTTAATGAACTAATCATACAATTAAAAGGGCGCGTTCAGAGCGGGTTGCCGTTATTGCATTTATAGTGTTTTCTTTTATTGTGATGAAATTAAAGATATATTTTATTCCTTATCACCCTAACGTATGTTTTAAATAAAGCATTTATTACTATTTTGTCGTTTTATCATTACAGATATTTTAATTGTTACATGTGCTTAAACAGTTTTTGGCATTCTTTTGTAACATTTCAACAGACACCATGTCACAGTGAACTTAAATAAAAAAACACTAAAAATGTCACGTGGCCAACCCGTTTGGTATGCACCCTAACTGGGAAAAGGATATTTTAATTTATATTGTACTGCTACTAGTATAAAATATAATCAAATAAATAAACCAAAACGACGTTGCTTATTATAAGTAAGAACCAAACAAATCTTTAAAAAATGTTAAGCACTTCAATTTTTGTGGTGCTGACTTTTATTTCATATTTGGGTTTTTTAATTAAATGTTACATTACCTTGATTAGCTTTTCCCGGATTTCCCAGGAAAATATTCCAGGATTTTGGCGCTTCAGTTCTTCTATTCTTGATTCCACT
The DNA here is from genome assembly GCA_910589355.1 of Parapoynx stratiotata. Taxonomy (NCBI): domain Eukaryota; kingdom Metazoa; phylum Arthropoda; class Insecta; order Lepidoptera; family Crambidae; genus Parapoynx; species Parapoynx stratiotata. The sequence goes on from OU342473.1 coordinate 8,403,156, forward strand.
TCCGGTGTTGCCACCCTTGGTTTAGACCCCCCGATCACGCCGGGTCTGATAGACCCCGTTTCCTGTTCAAATGTTGCCATTATTTAAAAATCTTAGTCGAAAAACATCGCCGATGAAAACATTTTATGGCTAGAACGTGTTTGACGTTGTTTTTTTAAATTGAAGCAATAGTTTTTCAAAAACTACTTTCCGTTTCATTTTGGTTATTTATTCCAATATATTATGTTATACTAGGAGGATACATTCTCGAAGGTAGATCTAAGCTAATGCCCTTAATAAAAATCAAAATAAGTTACGTTTTGAAATTAGAAATAGAGGCTTAATTAAATATATTATGGCAATTTACAATGAAGACATATTTATATTTTGAAGCCAAACATGTAGTAGCTTTGAACATCGCGACAACAATGACCAAATACGAATGTTCAAAATGTTGATGTATGGTGGAGAATATTTATATGCTGAAATCTAATTAGAGATTTAATTTTTAAGAGAAGTTATTAATCGGGCAGCCATTTAATTAAAGGTCAGCTGAAAAATAATTAGGGCAGTAAACAAATTTTATGTCTGCAATATCATTATTACAGACACTTGTTACTAGTATTTACGATTTTTCACCTGACCAAACCCAATTTTCGTATAGCTAAATGTGGTCTTAAGGAACACTGTGCTCCTTGGACTCAGTCTACCCCTTCGGGAATTACAGGCGTGATTTTATGTATGTTTGTATGTAATATCATTATTTGGGCGGGAAAATAATTATTTGCGCAGCAAAATAATTATTTGGGAAGCAAAATAATTAGTTGAGTTGCATAATAATTATCTAACACATGTTACCTGAAATGTATAAAATCTAGGAAAATGAAGGGCCAACGATCAATTTCTAGGAAATGTATTCTGGTAGGTTAAGGATATTTTTTTATGACTTTTAAAAACAATATTTATGTCATCAAAACATATATTATACAATTTGGAAGCAGAGAAAATATTTGAGTTGCTGCCCAATTTGTTATTTTGCTGACAAATGAGAAATATCTGCTTCCTAAAAGTTGTTGCCTAATTAGTTATATTGCTGACCGATTTACAAATATTTGCTAAGTTGGTGACCAATTAGTTATTTTAGATGACTAATTGTATATTTTTGCTGACCAAAATTCGGATATTTTGCTAATATTTTATACTACATAAGAATAAAATCTCGAAGATGCGATTGCTATATCAAATCTCGAATAGAACTTGGTGTTGTAATGTTGGTACGCTCTAAAGCTGAAATAAAAAAAAAGATATTTTTCTGCTGATTCTTTTCAGGTTTCTGCCCGCGAATCTGCATTAACCTAGCATCAGTATTAAGGACGATACTCCTAAAGCATTTCTCTTTGAGGGTAATCCAGCAGTGCTTTTGATATGGCATATCATCATCTTCAACAATCTATGCTCGTCTTCTCTAGACATAGATCTACCTTAATGCACGCCAAGGCTCTCTATTTTCAACCGTTATCATCCTGCCCACTTCCACCTACCTACGAATATCGTCATCCCATCTTATCACAAGGCGTCCCACGTTTTCCGAGACGCGGTGGAGACGGACTCAGGAATTTTATGGCTTTAACGACCGCCAGTTTCATAATATTGGGTCCTTACCTATGAAATTGGTGTTTTTTTTCTCTCTTATTTTGTCTGTAACTATTAAGATTCAGAGTATTCCTAAAAAATGATTACCTCGTCTAAATATAGACTATATTTTTGAGCTCTTTTGATTTGTTTTGATAATTTGTTGTAAGTTTAATTGTGTTGAAATTGGACACGGAGACAACTCTTTTTAAGTGCCTCCCGAATACATCATTTTATTTGCATTCACTTAAAAATGATAAATAATTTTTATAAAGTATGATATTACACATATTACTAAAGCTTGTCTTATGATAGATGCCAAATATTATTATCTTTGGATTTGTCGTTGTGAAGAAAACTAAAAAAAATTTTGTATGGAAAATGCAGAATTCCCCAAAATCTCCATACAAAACACCAATTTCATAGGTACCTAGGTAGGTTTCGTAGGTACCTAATATCACGAACGAGTACTAGAACGTACAGTCTCGATACTCGAACTATTAAGGGGTGTGTGTACTTCAAGCGTAGAGAAACGTTTCCTGGACCAAACAATAGTTGGATTGTGGCTATGGGACTGGTGAAAATGAACCTTCAGGCTTCGGTGGCCACGGATCAATAGCAATTGTTTTTTCAAACGTACAGTCACGAGTAACATGTATACACTTTCGACATAAAATAACTCCTATTACAAGGGAATAAAGGCGTTCATTGTTCAAAGCGAGTACATGTTCATTCTTGTGACAGTACGCGTAGACTTGAAACAACGATAGCTTGGTTCGTTTTAATGTTGATTGTATCTATAGTCAATCAGCCTTCAAATGCTGGGTTAAATCAAGATTTTACTCGTATACAAATTATTTCTTTTAATTTCCTTCTACTATATGATTTCAATAGACCGTGCATCATAAGAAATACAATGTCTTAACGCCTTATATAATATACTAAATATCAAGAATGTTATTGTGGCCAAGAAAAACTACAAATACTTTTGTTTATAGGCGAAACCAAACTAGTAAATAATTCCTATGTTCTTGGTAGAAAAATATTAGACATATTCGCGTTCAATTGTTTAGAATTTCTTTAAATTGGAAAAAGGAAGCTAGGGTAGTGGCTACTTTTGTATGCTTAAACAAACAAATTAAATTATTGTATAATTTTGTAATCATTTCGATCTTTTCGTTTTATGACGGCAGTTCAAATAATATAGATGGCTATATAATTACTACACAGCTTATTCTCTTTTAAAAATAAAGAACAAGATTTATTTACTGAATATGCAAAAGAATATGGATTAATAAATTTACAGAAGTTGGGCACAAATCACAAGTTCTTAAATTTTGTCTTATATAGTATATAATACACATATATTATATGTAATATCTTCTTCTTTTCCTGCCCAATTCTATTATCTGTTCCCAATTCTATTTGGGGTCAGCGCAACATGTCTTCTTCTTCCACTCTCCTTTATTACTCGTCAAGTCAACACTCACTTCCATCCTCATCACATCATCATTCACACAAACCATCCATCTTTTCTTTGGTCTTCCTCTCCCCACACGCCCATCCATTTTCAAGTCCATAACTTTCCTGGTGACATGATCATCCTCCCTTCTCATTACATGTCTATACCAAGAAAGTCGTTTTTTTCTCACTTTATCAGCAATCGGGGCAACTTTCAGACTCCCCCTAATATATTATTCAATGTATGTTACCACTTATAATCATACACAATAGATTAATTGAATAACTTTAAATATTATTTAGATTATTTATTGCGCGTAGGTATATAATTTTATATATTTTTATGCTAAAAGTATTTTTATCTTATAAGGTGTATGAGATTAGCAGTGCACTATCTAGAATTGAAGTACATATTGTGTTCTCTTTTTTTTTTAGGCATGCATCTACGGAAGAGCAGCGTTGGAGCATTATTCAGACAAGATGTCGTATCTATTATTAAATTCAGTGTATCATGGTTCTTAATTCTTTCTATTATTTCTACCGCTTTCCGATAGCAAGTAAATGTCTCGACCTCTAGAATTTAATTATTAAAATATACTTCAGTTTTCAAAATAAAAAAGCTCAAGGAATTTCCAAGAAGCGAGGGAACGTTGGTTATATAAAGTTTAAAATAGATAATGACTATAAGTTAAAGTTTTGTTAAGATTTATGTTACAACGAGACTCTAAAAGTAGCGTGTTATAATTAAAAAATTTTGCTTAGTATTTCTTTGGAAATATTCGTCATTTATATAAATCGAAAGCAGCGACTTTTCAGGTCGACATGGCGAGGGTTGCTGATGTAATATTTTCGTGTTACACCAGCCAAAGTTCCAAACTACTTGCTAAGCTTGCTCATCATTATCAGCCTACAGACGCTCACTACTGGACTAACTGCCGAACTCAGAGTCGTTCATAAAATTTAATGGTTACTAAAAATTTTACACTTATTTTAATATGCATAGTGACGAATTTAAATTCGTTAATGGAACATTAGCTTAAATGACGTCTCTGGGTGCGGCCGTTAGACTTGGCCCTAGGGGTAGTCCCATCCGAATATCTCGTTCAAAAATCATAATCCCTAACACGTTTGCTATAATCATCATGTTCCATAATATTCGCGCATACGAAACTGTATATTACCTAATCGTCTTCAGTTCTAATACTTCTGTGAAGTTCTGTGTCATAAGATCGGTTACTATATTAAGAGTTTCTTGCCGGGTTCTTCTCACGATAAAGCTCGGAATCTCGGAATCCGGCCACTTGTATCGATTACAACCACATTCAAAGCTCTGTGGTTGTACTTGCGCTGCGCTAATGAACCTTAATTTAGAATATACTTTTAATTTAATTATATAAATTTCGAAATTGTAAAATATTGACGTTATTAAGTGCCAGGTTTGGCCTATGAAATAAAGTTATTTTTGATTGTTTGCTTAAAAGCAAAAATGTTCTGAGAGTGAAAATAGCTATTGGTATTATGGGAATGGGAATCATTCACCCTAATAGCAGCAATTATAGGGTGGACTTTACAATTCCATAGAGAGTTGAATATAGCAATATTTTAGGGCCAAACGGGACAAGAATGGAACTCTTAGCGCACTATGTGCATCAGTCGAATTTTTCTTTAGCGTTTCGTAATACTTTTTTTGCAAGAGAATAAATATTGGGTCCTTACCTATGAAATTGGTGTTTTTTCTCTCTCTTGGTATTTTGTCTGTAACTATTAAGATTCAGAGTATTCCAAAAAAAAATTACCTCGTCTAAAAAAAGACTATATTTTTGAGCTCTTTCATTTATTTTGATAATTTGTTGTAAGTTTAATTGTGTTAAAATTGGACACGGAGACAACTCTTTTTAAGTGCCTCCCGAATACATCATTTTATTTGCATTCACTTAAAAACGATAAATAATTTTTTTTAAGTGTGATATTACACATATTACTAAAGCTTGTCTAATGATAGATGCCAAATATTATTATCTTTGGATTTGTCGTTGTGAAGAAAACTGAAAAAAAATTAGTATGGCAAATGCAGAATTCCCCAAAATCTCCATACAAAGCACTAATTTCATAGGTAAGGACCTAATATTTTAATTACTAATTCTTCTTATTTTTCGGTACGCTCTTGACAGAGACCTATGGAGTAGTAGTGTCGGAAGGGGGAGACGTGATGCGTTTTGCAATGTCTCTCCACCGCTGCCTGCTCGAGGTCATTCTACTGCGCTCGTTCAGTGAACCTCCCACGGACTTAATCTGGTCATTCCAACGTGTGAAATATCTAATATCTGGTGAAATGTGGGTGTTTAGCACCTCTTCCTACCCTTTAGGGGAAAGAGAAGTGATGATATATTTGGTCCTTACCTATGAAATTGGTGTTTTGTATGGAGATTTTGGGGATGTCTGCATTTTACATACTAACATTTTATCAGTTTTCTTCACAACGACAAATTCAAAGATATAATATTTGGCATCTATCATTAGACAAGCTTTAGTAATATGTGTAATATCACACTTCTAAAAAATTATTTATCGTTTTTAAGTGAATGCAAATAAAATGATGTATTCGGGAGGCACTTAAAAAGAGTTGTCTCCGTGTCCAATTTTAACACAATTAAACTTACAACAAATTATCAAAACAAATCAAAAGAGCTCAAAAATATAGTCTATTTTTAGACGAGGTAATTATTTTTTAGGAATACTCTGAATCTTAATAGTTACAGACAAAATACTAAGACAGAATCAAGACACCAATTTCATAGGTAAGGACCCAATATTATGATATGTTACTTTAATCTGCCTACCTCACCGGGATGAATATAATTATATAGTATGTATTTGACAGGCAAGCTTGGCCTTCATCTCATCTGATGGTAAGCGACGATATTCAAAATAAATTAATTGTACTTATGTTTAAAAGAGAAGCTTATTTGAATATTGGATTGAATGTACGAAGGTGAAAAATAAGCTATTTTCGCAATAGTTAGTTATTAGATGGGAACCAAAACATTGTGATTTCGGGTTCCTGCATGCTTTGAAATATTATATTGCTTTAGTTTTATATATTATATGCATTAAGCATGGTGTTACGGCCCATACTTATATTTTTTCCATGTTAGATAACCTGTGGGCAGTAACAGGGCGTTTATAGACGAGATGATGATTCATTTAAACTCGGCAGTATTAATGAATGGTGTGATCATAATACAGGTATATCTTAACTAAATAAATTTCAGAGTTGCGTTTTAAATGTCTAGAATAAAGTTTAAAACGAATGCATAATCTGTAACACCCATTCATTTGAAAATAACAGTTACATATTTTTATATAGACCGATTTATACAAGTTTACTCGCTTGTTATTTACTTATTTAAGCTTTAATGTCCATTACAAAAAATGTACACAAGGCGGACTTAACGACTAATATCGCTCACTAACAGTCAACCAACAGGCAAAGCAGAGATCTGGTGGCGGCTTAATAAAGACTTAGCAAAAGCACCGCAAAAGCAGTCCATTGCCATATTCCGCGCTTCACAAAGCAGTGACTGCACTCAGCGTGACAGGTGGTGAGCCCGTCGCCGCTATAAGTTATTGGATGGTTGTGCAATTCTAAGTCCATTAGTCGCCTTTTACGACACCCACGGGAAGAGATGGGTTGGTTGTATTCTTTTAATGGGCCGCTACCACACGGCTCCACATACATCAATTTAATATTAAATAAAATAAAATTGTATAACTACATAAATAATTATATAAATATTAATATATAAGTATATATATACTTAATTAGATGACGATTCATTATGGTATGCAATAAATATATTTTGAATTTTCTTACATGTGTACGCAACTGTGTCGTATAAATACATACATACAATCACACCTTTTTCCAGTCTCCTTATTCTAAAGCTGTCGGAAACTAAACGAATCGCGGAATCTCTATTCCTGTCACTTTTTATTGCGGCGAATTAGAGCAAGACGGGACGCAACTTTCCGAATCGAATCCGTGAACCGACAGTTTAGAGTAAGGGGCAGATGGGGTAGACCGAGATTACAGATCTCCACTTGCTATGATCTTTCCAGACATTTCCCTTCCTATAATCTCATTAATAGCGAACAAATGCTTGTGCCTCTAGAACTGCAAGGGTCATTACCTGCTTAATTTATGGCAATGTCCTGTTGAATCATTTATCATCGTTTTATTTTTCTCCTTCCTATAACTAAGGATATTGCAGTTCACGAAGGCGAATATATCTTTCGACTTTAGACTCTTTCTTATGGCGTCAAGAACGCCACTTGCCATCATAAAATGCAAAGCTATATCTATTTCTCTCCCTACCACTTTCGGGGATACAGGCTTGATAATGTGTAGGTATATTTACCTGATATCGGTTAAGGATCTTGGAGACGCAGCCATGGGAGACCCTTAGTTGCCGCGAGATGACGCAGGGCCTCACGCCGGCCGCAGCCATCTCCACAATCTTCAGTCGGATGTGGTTCGGCAGCGGTCTACCGTTGATGAACAGCCCTCCTAGTTGATTTACTCGACCCTGACCTAACCAGAAAATAAGCAAGATGAGGACGATTTTATCACTAGCGATAGTTATATAGTTAGTGGTTGATATTATCCAGCACTCCTAGTGTAAGATATCATTGTAGAAAACTGAACTTGTTCAGTTGCATTAAGAAGATCAATTTGTATCGGAAAAGTGAAAGCGCCCCTAGCGGCAAGTATCAGAAATAACGTTTCCTATAGTAATTGAGCTTCTCAACGCAAGCAAAAAAGTTTATTTTTTTTCAAAAATAACGAGAAGGAATATCGTAGTAATGTTTTATCTAAATAAAATTTATAAATAACACAATATTGAGTAAATCCTAAAGAATGAATATATTAGGGGAAGTCTGAAAGCTCCGGTTGCTGATAAGCTGAGAGACAGCGACTTTCCTGGTAAACGACATATAATGAGGAGAGAGAATGATCATGTCACCAGGAGAGTAATGAATTTGAAATTGAATGATGAAAAGATGGATGGTTTGTGATATGATAAGGAATGAAGTGAGTGATGATTTGGCGAGTGATAGGAGAGAGTTACAAGCGCTCGCGGTGATGAACATTAATATTATACTCTTAATGATTATTATTAAAGAGTATAATATTTGTTGTAAAATAATTATGTAAAATGTTGACGATTTTAAGTGCCAAGCTTGGCCTATGATATAAAGTTATTTTAAATTTTGATTTTCTGATTTTAGTGGAGGAAGTGTCCTCTTCCTCCACTCAAACGAAGACCCCAAATAACAGAATTGGGAACAGGACAGGAAAGTTTATGTATATGGCCCTATTATTGTAATGATTCTTTTGATGCGATTGCTATTGGAAAATGTATTGGATTTAACTTAACGTTTGAAAGCTTAGCTAAAGACTATGTCATATCCAACAGATTTTTTATTGCTTATCAAAAGTCTTTACAAGGCTTAAACATTTACTCAGGACTTGTAAACAATAAATTATCTATAATTCTAGTTGTTATTATAACTTAAACATATCATTATATTATTACCTATGTATGTATATCCCCAAGAACGATATGTTTTGTCCCCATGTAACAGGTAGCGAGCCTTTTGTCATGCACCGGGCACAATATGAGGCAAGCGATATTCGCAATAAACTGTACATAGGTTTTATTTAATCAGGTGGTGGGATAGAACCCGCGAGTCCCGCGACCTCGCGAACGAGTCCGTCCCAACTCGACTATCACTGTTTTTTATTATTATTTCGTACAATATAATTACAACTTAAAATTATCATCATACTCGTAAGGTATAAGCAGGAATAATATAAGTGGTAAGTACATGAGGTTTATCGAATAATTAAAATAATTGTATGTCACAAAAATTTTAATGCTACTGATTTAGTAAGGTATATACGCTTATGCTAGAGAAAATAAATTTGTCAAAATAAATTTAATATTCAACAGAGGTGTCCAATTTAGTATAATTATTAAAAATGTAGAATTGTCAGATATTACCCGTAATAGCTACTATATAGGTTATTCAGATAGCTTACTTTATATTTTAAGTTTGTTATGCGTGCGCACACTATTGCGTTCCCAGGCAATAAAGACAATTTCTTCAGGAATTTACATCTAAATAATTACAGATTTTTTTTTGTGTGGTTAGTAAATTAAACAAATAAATTGTTATATAATAAAAACAGTAATACTCATATATCCTTACCTACCCACACATCCATACCATTTTGGTGGCGTTCCATAATGGTATGTCAGGATTACAGGGCTATATCCAGCACTAAGTCCATACCACTGGTGTGGCCAAACATCTCACACAACTATAACTACGATACAAAACATAAAGTCTTTGTTCCCGCCGTAAAACCGTCACTCGATGATAAATATCTGTTTACATTAAATTAAGCAAGATTGAAACACATAATTTAAATTGATTATCACCAATTCTTATTTACATAATTAAAATGACATGTTCAATTAATTACGCTGTCATAAATGTTGTGATCGAAATAAATAAGTGCGCCGGCGACGCGTTCGGTTGTAAACGTCAGGTTTACCCGACTATAGCTATGAAGCCTATCAGACGGCTTGTTTTTTCGATTTGAAAAAAGATCGATAGATCGCGTTATCTTTTTTTCTGCGCGTGAGTGCAGTAGATGAGGCTGTAGTGGACTGAGAGTGCCGCTGTGTTCGTACGGACAGGGCGCGTTGCGGTGGTGTGCGTGAGCTCTACTAAGGAGGTTACACAGAGGGCTAAAATGGGTGTGTGGGTGAGTGCATGGAACACTCCCACTGTGTAAGTGTGAACACTGTAGAGGAGCCACACACTGCACCGTTTAGGATAAACTTCTAAGATTGTTTTAAGTTAACATATAGTTTTTAAAAAAAATTGGTCGGTACTTATTAAAATATTTTACCGAAATCAAAAAAGGTAATGACTTTTAGAAGTTATTGGTTTTTCCCAAAATTTTAATTTGCTTATAAATAAATTAAGGTATAATCGGTGTGCCATATAAAGTAAGGCCAGCCAACATGAGGGTGAGGTGATAGTTTTCGATATTTCCTTGAACTCTTCGTAGAAACTTTGGGAATTTTCCACACCATTAATATTTTTGATTTTAATTAAAATAGCTTAATGAACACAGCTTTGATTTTGTGTCCTTTAAAAGTTTTTCAGGACAAAATTGCTATTTTGTCACCCGAGTGTCATACCAAAACTGGCGCGCGCGCGCAAATGGAGGGGCGAGGTCTGCCCACTACAAATAGAATTTACAGATATATGCCCGTCTCTTTCCAGCAACGCACGTTCGCAACCAATTATCTTAACCCTTTTAGGTTACTTAACAATTGGTGCGGTTTGTCAATATTAATCCTGGTCACTGTTGATAGGTCAACAGGTGTCAGGGAATCATTAGATAGAGTTATCATACTAGAATCTGCATATTTACCTCAATAAAGGATTAATATAAATTTATTAATTATATTTTTAAAATTTATATTTGGATCCCTTTGAGACTACAATATTAAATAATTTACTATATAATTATTACATCTTTCTTAAATAATCAGGGAAAAATCGTGTATTTTAATAGTTAGCTTGAGCAAAATATTATTAATAAAATTGTGTTTGTAAGGTCTTAAAAAATTAAACAATTTATTTTTTTCTCGTTAAATTTAGTTCTTAACTATTATTTATTATAAGTTAATAATAATATTCTTTATATTATTCTCAAAAAATAAAGATTAGCGTTTTATATTATTATAATATTGTAGAGCGTCGTGTAGTGCAAAGCCAAAAATTGCTGCTGACTGCTGAAAATTTGCCACGAAATTTTAATAACAGCAGATTTTTAGTAAATATTCCTACAGTTTAATGCCATGTAAGTAGGTTTAAGATTTTGTAAAACAGTAAACCGGAGTATCTATATTTTATATGGGCCGTAAGCTAATAATTTTTTCCTTTGTAATTGTATATTGTCTAAGCGAAACATGTTTATTTTTCATATACGTTACATTTTGTGTGATTGTATTATTTTATATAATTATAATTATTTATAAAATAATGATATATATTCTTTAGTGTGTCATAATTACTGCTGCAGTTGAAATTCTGGAAATGCCAGCTGAGAAGTAAAGTAAAGGTTTAGTTTAAGATAAGGAAGTTAAAATGAAATCGAAAAATAAATAAAAGTAATTTATTTTTCAAATTTCATTTTATAAATAAATTCTTTGGTGTTTGGAACAACCCTTCATTTTCTATCAAACTGTTCGAGTCCCTCAATCCCTCAATAATCAGGCCATGATCCATTTCCTCGAACACTGATCCCTTTAACTTAAATTACTTTTATTACGATTTCTCTGTATTGTCCGTTTGTATATTCCTATAGATAAATTTCTATAGATAAATCCTTTATCTAATTTCAGCTCAAAGGATTCTAATCAAAAAACAAAATTTACATCAAATCAAAGAAATATTTAAACATCTTTGTAAAAACAATAAAAGAAATAAAGCAATAACACGACAATATTTACGGATATAAAATCAATATTTCACGATCTCGAAAAATGCAATCATTTATAATTTTTATCTGAGTATTGACAACTTTTCCTTGAATGAAGTGCACTTATGTGAATTGATTTTTATTTTATTAAAAGAATGAATAGTTTAAGTTCTTATATTAAAAAATACTTTCCAAATAGAAATAAATACCATTGGAAGACCAAATTTCCATTTATTTAATTTAACCGGTTCCGCTTTTTGATGGTTTTTCCGATTTTCTGAAATATCCTCATAGATTAGATAGATCCTGTTTATTATGTTGAAATGGGGTAAAATAAAAAGCCATCGATTACAGCTGTCTAGCAGGAGAGAAATTTTCATTTTGCATCACCTGTTATTTGGAGCGTGCTAAAGTTAAATTATAAAATGACGATTCGTTATTCTAGAACCAGAAACAGCTAACTTTTATCTGTCACCACTAATTCATTAATACCGGAGAATTTCCAACAAAATGCCCTATAGAAATTATAATAAAATATTTGCTTTTTAGCTAGACAATACATAAAGCTATGCTACGAAATCGTAATTTGTACGGTGTCTGGCGTCGGAAAATCGGCTTAAATTGCCTTAATTAATTTATTCCAAACAAAATCGAGCTACAAAGTGCCTTCAAAGCATTCAATTTTGCATTGAATTGGTTATTTCCACGGCACAATAATTTGTAACTGTAACATCTCGGTTTACTGTTTTTTGTCCCTCATGCTGTCAGTAACTTACAACTAGTTTAGGAAATGATCGTTTTCTCACGGTTTTGGAAAGCAAATAGTCATTTAGCTTTCTTTTTAGTATTTAGAAACTTTTTAACTGAGTTAGATAATAATGAAAACTAATATTTTCCGCTTCAGTTTTCTTTAATGTTTTATTAGAGTAGCATTTATTGTAAGCTGTATAGGAATAATTTATTTTGAATGAAATGGAATGATTTTTATTTATTTGGCACACAATTTTACAAAAGACAGTCAGTCACATAACATAAATAAACGAAGACAGAATAAAAGTAACATGAAAAACAAACAAATTGTGCTAAAAAGGCGCACCATTCAGCATATGCCGCAAGCTGCCTAATGGCACAAACTACGAGTTATCAGCGGTACACCTCTTATCAGCGGTACACCTCGCTGCGCGTTTGTTCCGTTCAGAGCTTGATTATATAACTTCATATTCATATGTTTGATTATATAACTTAAAGTAGGTGGTTACGTATCTATGTATTAGGTAGTGTTGTCAAATTAATACTAATATTATAAATGCGAAAGTAACTCTGTCTGTCTGTCTTTCACGTCAAAACTAGTAAACCGATTCAATTAAAATTTGGTACACAAATAGCCTAAAGCCTGACAAAGGACATAGGCTAATTTTTATCCCGATATTCCCATGGGAACGGGTACTGCGCGGGTGTAACCGTGGCTATCAATATCTGCTCGACCGAGTATTATGTGACATATTCCGTCAAAATGTAATTTCATTTCGAATTTTCAAATTTCTCGGCATTGTAAAATAATGACACGACAATAGACATTTTTCACCATGACAGAAATTAATCAGATATGACACTGACAAGAAATTTTATTTTAATTATTTTAATAATTAGAGGTTATGGTTCCACTATAAACAATCAACATTTTTTTAATAGGAGGAAGGAAGGAATTTCTGTATGTATTAAATATACATACAGAAATTCCTAGTGTGCAATAAAGAATATTTTCATTTATTTTTTTTTTCATTTTCAGAGTAATGTTGAGCACAAAAAATGCAAACACACCAAACTTTTTGTAAACTTTTATCGGCGTTTAATAAATACCCACGTAAACGACGTCGCGGGCACAACTAGTACATACATAAATATTCACGCCTTTATTTATATTACGCTATATTATCATCATCATCATCTTCAGCTTACTCCTGTCCACTGCTGGAGACAGGCCTCCCCTAATGCACGCAATTTTAGGCCGTTCTCATGCAAGCCACTCCAGCCAACCGACGAATATCGTCATCCCATCTGGTCGCAGGGCGTCCACTACGTTTACCGAGACGCGGCCTCCACTCGAGAACTTTACGGCCCCAACGGCCGTCACCTCTACGGCTAATATGACCAGCCCCCTGCCACTTCAGTTTGCTAATCCGGTGAGCTATGTCGGTGACTTTACTTCTCTGTCGGATCACATCATTCCTGATGCGTCTTTTAGAGATACTTCGAGCATAGCTCTTTTTCATAGCCATAGGAGTAGGCAGAGATTACTTCTATCCACTTGATAAGGTCCTCACATATTTCTTTCACTTTATTTACTTTCATTACAGTTTTCATACATGCTCGGTGATTTCGGTAACATAAAATGACAAATTTTTATTATCTCAAATTCATGTGAATTTCAAATTAAAGGTGGGTATTTTCTTTTGAGTCTATTATTTGTGTATTTTAGGTTAATTTACTTCTTAATGCATTTTTGGATATTCCAAAATACCGGTTGAGTCTGAGATAACTTTCAGTTTTCAATGTCTCTCCACCAATGTTCGGATGTAATTGACTTTCCCGCCGTTCGTGAGAGCGACCATGTAACACTGGTAGCATCCGACTTATCAATGGATTCCACGGAATGAAACGCCATTGTAACCGATCTTTCATTCCGAAGTGAACCACTGAATTTAGCGTCAGCCGTGATCTCTATCTCCTTTACTTAAGGTTCACATTAGGTTGGTGTTCCTTTTTTGTGCAGCCAAACCTACGTCAGAGGCTATCAATGAAGTCCACTATAGTGTTTGTGTTAAGTCATCGTATTTTAATGAACCGTCGATGACATGCTGTATAACTTATAGACTCACTGTGTTATTCTTTTTAGCGCCGAATTTTTTTGGTTCGGCCTTTCGGGATGCGTTCGGGAATCAGAAATAAAGCGTCCAGTCGAGGGTATTTTTTGATTACATTCTTGGTGTTTCTTCTTATTACCTTTCAAGTTTAATTTGTACATAGCAGGATACCTTTGAGTTATAATATCGATTAGTTTGACATGATTTCAGGAATGCGCTGGATTTATTTTATTTAAAATACGATAAGGAGTTTTTAATTATGTGGACAATATCGTACTGGCAAGAAGGGGTGAAATGCAATTAACGTACAAGTATTCATACCAATTCTTTGTGTTTCAAATTGAGTCACAGAAATATAGATAGAATCATAAAATCCATGGAATTTTCTTATATAGTTAATGTTTCGCCACTTTATATGAGCGCCTATACTTAGCTTTTGAAACTTGAATTTCACATGTACGAGTATTTCGTGTAACTTTGAAACGTGTAATAGGAAAAACAAAGACTTGCAAATTGCGCCTTTCGCAATTCGAAGAATCACGTGTTTTTGTACAATTTTTAATTTGTGTAGATTGATGATGAGGCTATTTGTGTCACGTATTGTAATTGGCAGCCATGCTTAAAATCGCAGCAGGTGCGTCCTCTGCTCTACCCGGAAGCGACTCTATAAGCGCAGTGAACCGATGCAAGCTCGTTAAATCCTTCCCAGCCTTTGAATCATTTCCTTCACTTTTACCCTTTTTTGTCGCACTTTGAAGAATTTATGGAAAACAGTACTTACAAACCAGACAAATGAGCTGAAAATCAATTAATATATTTTTGAAGGATCGGTGATTGGGTTTTTATCATAGGTAAGTACTTTTTCAAGTTGTAGGCAATTTAATGAAATGGCGAAATTAATGAACGTCTTTTGATTTAAACTAAAATAAAATTGCATTAAGCTGGTATACACTATTATAAATAAATAAAAAATTAAATGAAAATGAAACAGCTTTTCAATACCCTAAACATTAACGGTCCACGACATAATATACACTTGTGTGTAATGCAAATAACACACATTTAAAGTTAGAAAATGGTGTCCTGTAATACCTACCAGTAGGTTTATATTGAAAAATATATTGAGAAATTTAAATAAATGAGCAAGTGGTAAAACTGCCACACGTTTAACTTTTTAGAACCCAAATGGGAAAAAATTAGTCTCCGTATTTTTTACAAGCACAGAATTTGAGTAGGAATTTTTAATTTCCGGTCATTTTAATTGCTGAGAAGTTCGGTGGCGTTGTGCTTGAAACGTTTTGGATTCGATATTTAAAGCTAAGCTATTTATGCTATTGTTGATCTTTGGATGGGTTGGCAATGCGTTGTTTTCTTTGATTTCTCCGTGCTCGGAACGTTAAGGCTATTCTCACCAAATTGATCTGCATTGGTGGTGTTCGACTTTGGTACTTTACCATGTAGAAAAATCTGTGTTCAGGAGTAGAAATGTCATTAAATAATCGCTTAGTTGTTTTATAATGTGCATTGAAAAAATCAATGCATTAAAAATAGACTAAATAAATAAATTTATAAGGTAAAAACTTTGTTGACTTACATTCTTTATTCTAAGATGTCATGGTTATAATTAAAATGGATTATTATTTTGTTGTCTTTTGTTTACCCCAGAGCAATAATTAAAATAAATAATTGAAAAAAATGTATATCAATGCTCAAACCAGTGGTAGGTCTGAGCTATAATTACGTGCCGTAGCTATACGCACAATGTGTTTGTATACATATAAAAAGTGCCCTATCGTTCGACCGGTCCTTTGTTAAATAAATTAGTTTCGGTGTCTACCAAATTACGCCTCCAACCTATCTATATGTACAACACATTCGATCTTGGCAGGAAAATATGCTCTACCTATTATTTAGTTTTGAATAAATTAACATACTTGAGGATCAGAACAAAACGGGAGCTGAAACAATAGAAGATCATGCATCATTTAAAAAAGTTTTTGGGAACACTAGTGGCCGAATACTATTTGTTTTCATTGATTTATTCATGGTCATACTGAAGACTGAAGGCGCCGACAAAGACGGTCCTTTTGAAACACCAACTCTTTCGAATTGGTAATGAGACTACGTGAAACGTAACTGAATAACAAGTTGTACTCAGCCCAAAGTGAAACTGAACGAATGTTTAGTGAGATATTTAGAAAACAAATAGAACAAATGGATTCTCTAGGACTATTTACAACATTATTTTACTAATTAAATCATCATACGTTTGTGTTTTAATATGCCTATTAGAATTTTTGTTGGTTGTCGAATGACTGCAACTCAACATTTTTAATTCGAATTTCTTGAGGCTGTGGTAGCATATATAATAAGATTGTATACAAAGTTTAACAAGACATAATTCCGTCTAAACCATTTTACTTCCGCCATCTTGAAACTCTCTCTCTCTCTCTCTCTCTCTTCAGCCCACATTAGTCCACTACTGGACATAAGCCTCCCCCAATTTGCGCCATTTTACCCTATCCCCGGCCTGCAGCATCCAGCATCTGCCTGCAGCGCTTCGCAGATCATCACTCCATCTCGCCGGAGGGCGTCCCACACTACGCTTGCCGAGTCGCGGTCTCCACTCAAGAACACGTCTACCCTATCTTGAAACTACTAGTTTAATTTTAGTGACGAATATACCTAATCAAATCGCAAGTCCACGTACAAACATAATAGCTATTGTTTATTAGGTTTGTTCTCATATAAAATTTATCAGTGCATTTTGTGATAAGGCTGTATGTGATAAATTGCCTGTTTCATAAGGCGTTCATTAGAGGCGTGTTAAATGCGGTCCGTTGCGCAGCGATAACTTAGCGATAACGATTTTATTGCTTCAAATGTTACCTATTTGCGTTTTCAGAGTGACATTTTTAAGAAAAACTTATTGCGTTTCATTACAGTTCTTTGAAAAGCTTATGCCAAGTCTTGTACGTGAAATTTACGAAAATTATCTGCGAAACTCATGATAAGAATTTTCTGGACTTTTTGCATGCAATTTTTGTAAATGGATGAAAGAAAAGTATTATAAGCAATAAATCACTCAATGTGTTTGTTATCTTGAATTGAAATATTATTATTATTTTCAATTATACTCGTACATACATATAATCACGACTATTATCCCCTTTAATTCTTTTCTTATGTAATTTGTTTTTACTATTTTTGATAGTAAAAACTCATATCATAATTTGTGACGACTACCAGCTTCGATGCCAACAAAACACACTCTACCTTTATGACTTGAAAGATCAGAGACTAGGTGCTTTGCCTAGTCAGAGACTAGGCAAAGCACCGCAAAAGCTGTCCACTGCCATAGTCAGCGCTTCACCGATGAGTTACTGCACAGTTTTTTATTTCAGGTAAATTTATCACAGAGGTTTGGGAAGGATTCGAAAGCGCAATTTTTTTCTAACGTTTGTTTTGCTTTACGATCCACGTGCAACAAGCGTTTATTGCAGTTTTAGCTTTAAGTTATATTTTTAAAATAAATTCTAGTAGAGCAACCTTCACGATGGGACTATGCCCGCATAGATTCATCTCAGATGAATCGGCGGCTTCATCCGTCGTTGTGCACAGTTGATGAGGAACTTGGAGTTGGTAATACCACTTTAGTAAAAATGTTTGCTTGCAAGGCTTAGATTTACCTGTGAATATTTATAGATTTCAATCATCATTCCACACTGGTTCACTGGTGGACATAGGATTGAGGGTCATAGGGTTACAAGCGCCCAACGCAAAGTTTTCCGAGATTTCAATGCCATCAGTAATATGCATCACACCCTTTACAAAATTTTTATGCCAGTTATTATGAAAAACACATCGTCTTAGATTATTTTTTAATTTCACAAGATATCTGTGTGGATAGAATGTTCTGATGATTGATTTTATAATAATAATTGATATTTTTTAATATTGAAGGGCTTTTAAAAATAAGGTAGTTTTTTCCACCGTTTTGTTTCATGAAAAAAAAGGTTAATCGTCGCACGACGTCTCTTTGTTTTTCCCTATCACATGCTTAGTAAAAATCGGGCGACTCGATTGATCCTTGTGACGAGGAAGATCTGAGGGGTAAAATGTGAGTGTTTACACTCTTGCCTATATTTTGCAGAGAGTCGTGATGGTAAATGTTGTTATGGAAACAAAATAAGAAAGATATTTGTTCTACAATAAACAGTTTGTGGTATCAGCCTCTCTGTGAATGTCCAAGAGTGTCGAAGATTGCAGCTGACTTGCAATGCCGCATGTTATTCACTTCTTTAATTAACTATCAAACCGGAGGCACTCTCGATTATAAGACGCGGCTACTCGGCTTTGTGCCCTTAAAGGTACCCGCCAGATTTTCGACACCTTAAAAATAAGGAAAATGAACTTTAGCTCCTGCTAATAAGATTTTACGTTTTATCATCCACGATCCACGATCATCCATCCGTCCGGCGACGGGATGTCTCGATTCGATATTGTTTTTTGTGTGTGGATATTAGTCGTTTGTTGTTCCATACATTCATTAGGACTATATTTTTGTAAGGAACGTCTCGCGTCCTAGTTGTTTGTGGGTTGTGTATGTTTATTGGATTCTTATTTGTGTTATTGTTGTCCCTGAACTAACGCAATCTTATTAGATTCTTCGCCAATAAAATAGAATCTGAGATACAAAAGCGTCACAATCAGGCTTCTGACTTCGGTCTTCTATAATGTTTCGAATAATAAATCAAAATACACCAGCTACGCATTCTCGAGAGTTTAAATCAAATATAGACATATACCTAATGAGTATATTATGAATGGTCGCTTCACCACATGGTATTCAAGTGAAAAACAGTGCAAAAACAAAATGGAATTGCCATTATAGCTTATAACTCAATCAGTCGTGTCGTAGGCGGAGACTCGATGGGAATTTTATACTTTTTCAACCCATTATCTGCATTCCGAGAGCGACAAGTATGTGGATGCCTTTCAAAAGATACATTGCTCGCCGTTGCTTAGAAAAACGGGAAAATAAAACATAATGGGATAAATTCTCGAGATTTTTATAAAAAAGCTATTTACAAAGTGATTGTGCTAGGAATTTGCTTGATTTTTGTACTCCTCTTTGATTATTAAATTATCTTTAAACATGAGTGACAGCTACTGTATCGATATATAAAAAGGATAAAGGAAACGATAATCTTTAGATTTAGGTGTTAAAAAAAACCACAAAAATTATGAATCAGTTTTATTTGTAGATTTTTATGTTTACCTTTAATTTAATACACCGTTAATTCAACCAAATCTTCTTTCCTTGAAATTTTATGAAACGCCGAAGTAATTTATTATTTCAAATAAGATTTAAGTAGTTACGTTTTAGCTTTACTTCTAAAACTTATTCAAAAATTAAGCTGCAAACAGCGAACATCTATTATCAATAAATGAACGAATTATTAAATGAATCAGGCTTCAATTACTTACTTCAAAGGACTATTCGTTGTCCATCACTTTCCCCATAGCTATTAGGTCCTTACCTATGAAATTGGTGTTTTGTATGGAGATTTTGGGGAATTCTGCATTTTCTATACTAACATTTTTTCAGTTTTCTTCACAACGACAAATCTAGAGATAATAATATTTGGCATGTATCATTAGAGAAGCTTTAGTAATATGTGTAATATCACACTTCATAAAAATTATTTATCGTTTTTAAGTGAATGCAAATAAAATGATGTATTCGGGAGTCACTTAAAATGGGATGTCTCCGTGTCCAATTTTAACACAATTAAACTTACAACAAATTATCAAAACAAATAAAAAGAGCTCAAAAATATAGTCTATTTTTAGACGAGGTAATTATTTCTTAGGAATACTCTAAATCTTAATAGTTACAGACAAAATACTAAGACAATAAAAACACCAATTTCATAGGTAAGGACCCAATATTTATACGTAAGAACACAATCTTACATGTAATTAATCATTCGAGCTTCTGCATTTCCTTTGATTACCATTGTGTTTCTCTCAATGGACGAACGATGATGAGGCCGGCTCCCGATTTAATTTCGAATCACAATCACGGTAGCTTGTTTTGCTCCTTTGTTATTACTCTTATTATGGGCGATTTAATGACTATTTTAGTGTAATGGAAGGTGCGGAAGAAACAACAAAGAACGTGCATTAGCACGTTAAATCGAGTTTCGCTGATATTCGACTGGCTTCAGTGAGTATTGCGATCTGTTATCGTATGTCTTAGTTACACATTCATTTGTAATTTAAGGTAATTAGACTGAATTAATTAAATTTTAAATAACTATTTGGCTCTAATTTCAAGATTGGGACTTCAATACCCTTAGTGTAAGTTTTCATTTTAAAAAACTTAACTTTTTTAGTTGCGTTAAGAGTGTCAATTTCTGAGGGAAACGTGAAAAGCGCTCCTAGCGGAAAGTAGTTGAAATCACGTTTACTGATTGATTCGATATAACATATCACCATGCCTATATCCCCGAAAGAAATGGTAGAGATTTATCTCAATATTGCCTGCCATCTTCCTGATATGTTTAAGTTTCTATAAACAGGGATAACACTGATGCCATGCACCAGGCACAGTCTATGACGATACCTTGCACGAAAATATCCATTTTCCAAAACTATCGCGTAACTAGTAATGTGTGCTATCGCTGCATCGGTGGAGATTTTATTTAATATGAAGCCAGCATTTTCACGTTTATCGTTTATTCATTTGACTGTGATTTGAATGGTAGGTATGTGCGAAAAGTCTTCCATAAATTTTTGCACAGCAATTTTGCGCAAAAATATAAAAGGAGGTAAATCAGTTTACGCTTGCAGGCAAGTGCATCCTTTTTTGTCGATTGGCGGCACGTCAACGCGGAATTTATCAGATCCCACGCCAAAAAAGGCAAAGAAAAAGTCGGTCAAGAAAGAGTCGTGTTATACACATCGTTATTATATCTACGTAATACTCATTCATATACTTTAAAACTTACGTTAACTATTTGTAAAAAAAATATATACATAATACTCGTACAAAGGTACTACTATGGTTTCCTTTACTGGAGCAATAATTGAAGTTAAACTTTATAACTTAACATATCATCACGCCTCGATCCCCAAAGGGATAGGCAGAGGCGCTAGCACCCAAATTTCGCCAGATATGTTTCAGGGGACGAGCCTGTTGCTATACACCGGGTACAATGTGAGACAAGCGATATTCCTTCAACTTTATTATTACTTATAAATTTTAAACCTCTTCTTGATAAAAAGTACTATACCAGAGCCTTTATAAACGCATACAAACGGAGGTCGTCAGAAGTGGTCATTTCATTAAATCTGATTGAATTGCCTCATCTACGGGGGCTTCTCTGACAAAACTTTTCAAAAACTCAGGTCTAAGGTGTAAATATTTTGAGTGTGGAACCCTGAACCGTCCACAGCACCTACGTATGTGCTGAGACAGTTTTGACGGCCTCGCCAAATGATGGATGGTCATTACGATGTCATTGACATCATTTGTTATATTTCCCTTTTTTGTTTCGCTTGGAAAACCGCACTATTACTCTGTGGTTGCTACTGGATCATATTTCAATTGTTTCCCTACTAGAAAGTTCAATGTGTTTGATTATTTAAAGGTTTGATGCAACATTATTGACTGGATTTACTATACTATGATTACTTAATTGGTTGTTTCTGATAAATTAAGTGACAGATAATTCCATTCGAACTCTGTATGGTTTTTGTAACTATCTGTTAGATAGTGGCTGTGGTGAAACTGGCCCACTAAATCTTATTCTCAAAAAATAAATAGCAGCTAAAATGCGTTTGGGAGAAAAAAATTAATTGTAAAAAACATTACGCTTCAAATAAAGTAAAAGCTGTAGCTTTTGAATTTAAAATAGATGTTTATTAAAAGCATTTTTTTAAATATTTAGTATTCTTACATATTTTTTTACTTGAAGTAAAATATGTTCTAATGAATATATTTATTGAAATTTATCGTATTATCGTCTAACATTGCACTGCATTTGTTTTCTTTGTGCGAAATAATGTTGTGGATCTATTTTTGAAACGGGGCACCTAGCCTCGGGCGGTCATACTCTCGAGGACTTGTACGAGATGTTTTGTTAGCTTTGTTTACATCACACCGGTACTTAGATTAACGTCTCGAATCAAAGTTTCATAGGCTATGACTATTCTAATCTCCCAACGTGCGTAATAGAATTCTCTTAGTTCATCAACAGGTGGGGAGATTCGTCCAATTTTGAATCAGTTACAATTTGCTGTATCATCGGTGATCTAATCATGCATCAGTCGAGTTTAAAACAGGCCGGCCGGATCACATCAAAGGCGGTATCACACTGTTATTTTGACTGATTGATCTCTGACAGCAAAAAAAGGTTGCATCGCTACCGAGATCGACAGTAGCTGAGAAAAAACAAATTAGTTGGCTAAACCTTTTCATAAAGCATTGTTATTATCACCACCTACCCCGTATTAAGGTTTTCAACCACCAGCGGTAATCACAAAAGCTTAAAAATAGCTATATCGCCATCGAAATAGGTTTGATACCGACCGTTTTTTGTGATCTGAATTGGTTATTCGCTAGGCTAATAGCCATCTTTGTCGAAAGGCGAAAATCATGTTGCGCTTGCGACCTTGCGTTTTTTATTAAAAAACAGGATCCATTTTTTGGAAGAAATGTTTCGGTGTCAGATGTAGCGGCTCGAGCTTTGATTGTCGAGATTCTCATATTTAGTTTTAATTGGTGGCTTTATCGAGTTTACATTTTACGGTCGGACTCGATGAGAGGTTAATAAGCGGCACTTTGAAAGGTATCCAGGTTTTAGAGTTCCGCGATTGTTATAGAAATATGACGGCCATTTTTGGTTTTATTGTTGATTCTAAATTTAAATACCCATCTGGTTTTTTATTCAATATGCAAAGAGGATTGATCTATTAGTGTTTTTTTATGTATTTACGCATGTAGGTTTTATAATGTTAGTAATGTAACGGCTATTATTAAATTTTATTAATATCGCGAAGTATAACTAACTCTGATCGCTATGCGTTAGATATGTTGTAATATTAATTCTTTACGGAACCGTTCATGGAAAATAAATGTAATGTTCTGTGCCCAATTTTTATTGTTTAGGCAATAGCCGATATTGATTTCGGTTCTTTGATACCGACGTATTATTGCTTGTTTTATTGGTACCTGGGAACATTGTAATTAAGCATATCATGCCTTTTTTCTCATCTCTCTGGATCCTTTCGTGTCTTTGGTCTATAATAATTTGTGACTCACCTTGAAAGGCATATGCGCCGAAAATTGGTCTCATATTGTTCATAGAGGTTCCTGTCGAGTAATCCATTTTGTTTTTATTGCGATCTTTCACTCCACAAATTCACATACATAAAAAAAATAATTAAAATATCACGATCGGTACTATTCTAGTATTGCACTTATAAAAATGTTCATCTTTAACTACACGAACTTCTATTAGTCAGCGTTAGCGATATAAACGCGTATGTGGGACAAAATGGTATCAATTACAAAGTCCCTTGCATTATTTTCGTTCCCTACTCGAGGCCCATTACAATGGTGTTTCGCTCCACCTCTTTCTCCCCTACCACTTTTTATTTACTGGTAATAATAGTAAATCACTAACTGTCGTTTATGTGTGACTTCGTGAATGGGCCGCAGTATAAAAGGGTGTAAATTTATGTAGTAAGTTAACTGGCGATTGAATGAATCGATCTTTGTCTCATGAGATAAGTAATCTTTATTTGACTTAGCTTATGAGGGGAGGAACGTATGGGATGTCTTCTTGGGAGAGAAATATTTAAATGTCTCCCAAGAGAGAAATATTCAAATGTTATCTTTTTTATTAAATTTTGTATTATTTTTGTTTAATTTTCTCACTGTCTTTCTGGTTTATTCAAAGATTTGATGCTAGTATCATGCCTAAATATTTTTGGCTTTTTAAAGATGATTTGTATCATAAATAATAATAAAAAATACATCTGTTTCGATGCATTGTTTTCCCAGCGATCGAATAAAATTACGATTGCCGCAAAACATCGCAGAATGTGGCAAATTTTACCTACTTTTTGTTATTATTATTTTACCTACAATTTTTACATTATAGGGGAAAGAGGCGTGATGATATTTTATGTTATGTAATGTTATGTTATATAGAATTGTAGTGAAATGCGAGTATCACAGAGGCACAGAAAATGGGAAAGACCTGCAGCGAAATTAAGCGTAAGTTTAGCGACATACACCTAAAACAATCTTTTGGATTTTCATAAACAAGGTAATGTGAATATTCAATAAATGACTCATTGGATACCTTGGAAATATAAACAAAAACGCTTAGCACAATACTAAATATGAGGTATTTATAAAAGTATCCATTATGTCGCTACGATTCTCACTTTATCAAACGGCAGCTGCAGGCACCTACAATAGTTTGATAAAAAGCCGTCATGCAAATTATCAACTATTGTATCCAAGTATTGTTCGATACCTACACGCGCCCTCATCCTCATGTACGCCTTCGTTCTTATTTCAAACGAAATAAGGTCGTATTTCCATAATCGAAAAGTCATAAACTGCTATAAGCCGTAGACGTATGCGAAAGTACTGATGCTGCGCGTGATTCGTTTCGCGTTCCGTTTTTTCGTGATTTCTCGCAAATGTCCAAAAGCCAGCTGTTTATGACATTCATAGTTGGCTTATATTTGTAATTTAGTTTAAGTTATTAGTTTGTGGTGTGTTGTGTGTGTATTTATATGCCGCAAAATACACTATTTATTTCAGACTCGTAATGGCTTCAGCTTTATGTGCCGTGAATTTGTATGCGTCGAACTTAGGACTCCTTTTTTTCAAGATCCGTAATGTACAGGTAAGACTGTTACTATTTAATATTTAATACTGACAATTATTATATGATTGGCTATTTAAAAAAAAAGTGGCTCATGAGTTACTTGCCGGGTTCTTCTCATGAAAAGCCTTACTCTCGGAATCCGGCCGCTTGTGTCGATTACAATAACAATCAAGGCGTCGTGGTTGTACTTGATACAAGCGCTCGCGGTAATGAACATTAATATTATGATTAATTATTATTATTTAAATTGTAAAATGTTGACGATTTTAAGCGCCAAGTTTGGCCTATGAAATAAAGTTATTTTTGATTTGATTTGATATGATAATATTATAAACAAACATATCATCATGTCTCTTTTCCCGACGGAGAAGGTAGTGGTGTTCCCATATTTCGCCAGATATGTTAAGTTCCCATGTAACAGGTGGCGAGCCTGTTGCCATGCACCGGGCGTGAAGCAAGCGATATTCGCAATCAACTATAATAATTAAACTCAGTGTTAGGTATAGGCGGTGGGATCGACCTCGTGATTACCGCGGCCTTTCGAACGAGTAGTCCATCCCAACTTGGGTATTATCTAAAAAAATAATATACGAACTCGAAAATTCAGTGTCTGATTTTGATTTGGTAGCTACTCACTCTGAAAAGACGCAGTTTAATTCATAATATTTTTATTTCTGTTTTAAATTGAATTATATTACAGAATTTACAGACCAACCCGCATAAGCCGACGTTTCACTATAAAAAAATAATCTCTCAGTGTAAGTAAACGATTTCATAATGCCGCTAAATGGTAAGTTATCGTACGCCCATGGATCAACTCACGCGCTGCCTTCTCTGTAAAAATCGAGAGAACGTATTTTAACAGCATTAGAGAAACACAATAAATTAATTTCTGTAAAGATAGTAAAGTGAGGAGCTCGGTGGCGTGAAGGCACGTTAACTGCGACTGTTTCTACCCACCAACCCGCATTGGGCCAGCGTGGTGGTGTTAAGCCCCATACTCCTCATGTATTTCTCCATGAGGAAGGCCTGTGCACAGCAGTGTGACGTATATAGGCAGAGGACTAAAGATAGCATTTTTAAGTGTAGTATTAATTGTGTGAGTACATACTTAAATGTACCAAAATTAAACCAGTTTATTTTACGTACTTATATTGAGTTTCCATAATTTCTATAACTTATTGGACTATAACTTATTGAACAATGATTATGTTCGATTAATTATGTTACATAAACCTTACAAATAATTCTATGGTCAACATAATAATTTCTTTAACATAAATTCTCGTAACAAACTCCACGCTAAAGCTACTAGAATAATATTAAAATGTGAATAAAATGTGTGATTAAAAACATTATTTTTATTTTAAAGTTTAAAAAGCTGAAGAAAAATAAGACATGGTTTGATCTAAGAATGTTTTTTTTTTTATTATATAAAACCTTTTCATGTTTTCCTACAACAAAACATATATTTCTATTCATGCCATTTTTCTTGGTTTTGAGCTTTTGAGACGTTGAGTTAAAATCCTCTTTGAGTGGACTTATAGTATGGACGAACTGTATTTGCTAGGGAGCAAGCGATAGTGGCCCTATCTAGAACCTTCGCGAACTGTGACAATGGTCCTTTGATTCTTATCTAAATAAAAATAGAGCACACATTAGGTCGGTACTTTATGTAGAATAAAAAATTTATAAGAAAAAGTTTTTATTGAATTTTAATGTGCTTATAACTGGACAATTTTATGCAATCAAAATCATGTTGAATAATTTAATAATTGGATCAGAATTCAATACAATTTCTATTTTAAAGTTTGTTAATACTCTTATGTTCCACATATCAATTGTCATTGCATTTTAACACTAAAACAAAAAAGATGAAAGTGCTTTTTCATCCACTATTGGGACACTATCCACCACTACCACCACTATCCACTATGAGGACACGGACGAAATAAAGAAACATCTCATAAATGTTATTACAATAAATCAATTCCTACCGGAATACACGATTATCAGAAGGATCGCGTACTCAAGTGCCACTGACTTCGATTGTTCGTTACAATCAGTAGGCCACAATAGACATATTTTACGAAGCCGAAGGCGTGAATCACACTATTCGTCCCTAGGCACCACTCGATTTTGTTTTGACACACGACAAAATCACACAATTTCACCGTTTTTGAAGTTCATTCAGTTTTGAAGATGAATGTTACAATAGAAATTATGAGTTGACTTCAACTTGATGAATGAATAGGTAAATGGAATTTTTAATACAATTGCCTTTGCTCTTTTCTAAAAATTTGTTTGAAATTTAAATATTAAGGTATTAAACAACTGTAGTTAAATGTAAGACAGGTTTTTGAAGATTCGTTTCTAACTTTAACTTTTTAAACATTTTTAATTATTTATATGCCCAACTTATCATAAGACGTAAAACTAAACATATGTTGGGAAAGACGACACTACTCGTTCAAGGGGTCGACGGTTAAATCCCACCGCCTATGCCACTGAGTTTGAATAAACTTAAGTACAGTTGATTTTGAATATCGCTTACCTCACATTGTGCCCGGTGCATGGCAATAAGCCCGCGTACTGTTACACGGGGGACTTAGACATATCAGGAAAAATGTGAGAGTTTAACACCTAATACCTTTGGGAATACAGGTGTGATTATATGTTATGTTCTAAATCCATACTTATATTATAAATGCGAAGGTAACTCTGTCTCGCTTTCACATAAAATTACTGAACGAATTTAACCGGAATTTGGTACACAGATAGTCTAGAGTCTGAGAAAGGACATAGGCTACCTTTTATCCAAATATTCCTATGGGAACGGGTGCCATGCGGGTGAACGTAAAAAAAAAATAACGCCTCCCAGAAAAATTAAGGACAAATTTACCCCACTATGAACTTTACTTCTAATAATAGAGTAGGAGTCAATTTTCAATTCCACCAATTGAGGCAACTATTCCAAAAAAAAAATCTTTGAGTGTTGAATAGCCTAATTATTGAGGAAGGCTATAGGCTACATATCATCACACTGTTTCAAAGTAACTATTCTACGCGACGAAGTCAAGCTAGTAATTTGTATAAAGATATAAAAACTTAAATTAAGGATTTAAGTGTGGGCATTTAAGTGTAGTTTTATTGCATCACTTTAAAGTTTTCGGCATTATGTTGTATGTAGCATTCCTTGAAGAATTGTGTTAATACAATAATAATATCTGCCTTCAACTATTCCAATATACAAGAAGTAATCGAAATACGAGTAGCTGTATTTAATTTGATTATCTGTTGATAACTTCAACATGACTGTGGTATACACAGTATTCTCTACTAAGCTATATATTAAAGAATTAATAAGGTTAATTTAGTAGAACATTTCTCAATTTAGTTCGATTATATAGTATATTAGCACCCACTCCCCCCTCCTTCCTCTTCTTGAGGGCACGCATGTACACAATAATATTTTATGATCCAATGATAAAGTATGTGTGATTGTAGCAATGTAATATAAATGCAATATGTAATATAAATAAATATAAAATTAATAGTTTATAATTTTACTACACTTTTGGTCAGTTTTTTGATTCGTGGGCAGGTTGACCAGTAGTATTGACCAATGGCGAAAAGGTATGATGTCGTGACATGAGCTTGTCCAATAGTCGAATTTTCAAATATAACTAAAGTTATATAATCATAGACAATGCAACCACAGAACGATGCTAGGATTAGTAAAATGGCGGCTGGTGGCGCAGCTCATGTATATTGCTTCGTATTTTCAACGCAAATTTAATAATTTACATAACATAGAGTTTGGTCTAGATTTTAACTATTGAGGTGACTATTACTACGGATCAAAAAACTCACCCTTTCTCGACCGACCGATTATTATGAGATTTTACACTTACATTGTCCAAGATAAAAATAAAGAATTTTTACTTGAAAAGAGGATCATCACAGGGTATAAAAAATATTTTTCACTGTCGAAAAAATGCATTACCTTATTGATACATATATTACCTCTAAATTAGATTTGAATATTTGTCTAACATCACACAATATTCTGTCTCATAATTTCAAACAATTATCAAATGAGTCATAGAAACACTAAATGAGAGTCTATCAAAATTAACTGCTATTTATTGTTGTCAAAACATCTGGCCGCACCACGACCTCTCCCAACACGACTGTCATCTCCGAAGAGAATTCATGAAATATGTGAATGTTAATTCAAGTCATTAGCTAAGAGTCGAGATGAGGAGACGCCGACAGAAAAAGGCTATGAAAAAAATGTGTGATCGCGCCGCCGCGCCCCGCCCTCTCTCTGTTTGTGGAAACAACTCAAATGTGTTAAATAAGGAGTGTTGAACAAGGATATCACAGAATACTGGATAAGGTTAGACAGGAGCTGACAACGGTTACTAGCTTACTATACTAGTATATTACTCAATTAATCTATTGCTGATGTACGAGAATCGATGAGGCTCGGGTGGTCCAATTGCTTTGCCTTCGATTTTGATACAAAGTTGGAGTGTTTGGATTTTGGGGTGATAATGGTTGGATACTGTAGGGATGATCTAAACCCTGTGAGATCTAGTTCGTCCGTGCTAAGTGCTACTAACAACCTGCACGTGATCCTGGTGGATATTGTAACTATTCAGCTCAATTCGCTTTGGGCGAGCGTGGTGGTGTCACTTTGTCTATTACATATTTCATTATTCTTTTGCTCTTTTATAAGTGAAACCATAAATGAGTTTTGGTTTTATATCTGTCACGTGTAATCATTAATCTGTTACAG
Source organism: Parapoynx stratiotata (assembly GCA_910589355.1). NCBI lineage: Eukaryota > Metazoa > Arthropoda > Insecta > Lepidoptera > Crambidae > Parapoynx > Parapoynx stratiotata. Next base: position 8,433,378 of record OU342473.1, read on the forward strand.
TTCCAATATCTACATGTATACAGTATTTTTAAACTTGCCAGCTCTTTGAAATTACTTCAGGAAGAAAGCCCTTGGTTTTATTAGGCCTAGGGAAATATCTCAACAATCATTAACAGAGTGAGTTTCCGAGCTTAAGTCGCATTCGTTCTTTGAAAGGGCAAGTCGCTTTCACACTTGAGTGGTAACTGAAATTGGCAATTAAAATAATGAGTTAAACCTTCAATTTAGTATTTAATTAAAACTTCGCAATTAATGTTTACAACACTCCTTGGCCTATTTGGAAATAAGGTTATTATTTATAAGTAAGAATATTGATGAATTTCTGTATAAGACTTTTGTACATCCAAGCATCGTGGAATGAACAGCCGCCGTAAAATATTCCTTATAAAATCATAAGGAGAATAGAAGAGAGAACAAGAGGCGGAATAATAAAATATTGTATTTTTAAGCTTTTTGACGACCTCCGTGGTCGAGTGGTCTGTATGCCGGTCTCAAGGCGTCGCCATCTCGAGAGGTTCTGGGTTCGATCCCCGGTGGGGGCATATGTTTGGGTGATGAATTTTCAGGTATTTGTTCTCCAGTCTTTGATGTTTATATATATTTATATTTATTCAGAATATTTATATGTATTTATCTATTAAATATATATTTATCCGTCATCTAGTGTCCGTAACACAAGCAGCATTAGTTGCTTAAAATGGGGCTAGTTGAAAGGTGTGAATGGTTGAAAATATTTATCATATATTTAATTTATTTATTTAAGCTAAGTTTTTAATTATTTATTAGTTTTTGTCTGCCATTAAAGTTAGAAATATAGAAATATATTGGTTGTAGTTTGGCGAGATGTGCGGACAAACATTCCTATTTCAGGTATACACAAAAACTATAAATTTTGTTTTGTTGTTTCAATAAGTAAATGCAATTTCTTCAAAATTTCAAAATAAATATAATAAAAATTACAAAAACGTACCAACACTCGCCAACATTCCAAAGCGATTTCATTTGTCAACACGTCGCAAACAAGGAATGTCATTTCCAGTTTTTTTACTCATTCAGCCCATTAGCTTATTCAATTCACACTAAGTGAATTGGATTTTCTCTAGTATAATGGGAGGTAATCCGTCGCACATGTCTCCTATGGCGGTCTAATGCCGCTCTCGCATGGCCCATATTACATTTTTCGTAACGGCTCATTACAATATCTCATACTGACACAGAAAAATTTTACATGTAATTTGGAAATATTTTTACGAGTGTTTGTTTTTCACTCGAGGCGGCCCCTTTTCACACGGTGCGTTAAATTGCCATACAGTAAAAGTTTCAGTACATTTACTACTCGCCTGATTTTTATCTTCACAATATTTGAAAAGGTTGTTGCAGTTTTGCCGTGACGCATGATAATTGTTGTGTGTGAAAGAGTTTTTTAAGGTGCAATAAAATAAAAATTCAAATTGTTTGTCTAGTTTGAAAATAGCTACAATGACATTATCGGTACCTACTATTGGATCCTTAATATTGTTTACCTAGTATGCCCTCGCCCCTTTCACATAGACCCAGTATATTTATATCTATGCAAAGACTTAAACATATTGGAGTAAGGACATTCTCACTTTGACTACCCTTTCGGTATTTTGGTTTGTGTGTTGATAATTATGATGTGCCTACTTTGAGTTTATGCGTGAGTTCCTAGCGTTATTTGATTGCTTTCATGACAGGACTTTTTATGTTACATTTACTTAAAGGATTTTCGTTTTTTCTTGATTTCATTATATATATTTCGTCTTTTATAATCACCAAATTTGCATTGTAATCAAAGATACAAAGTGCAGGTGTATTAATTAACGTCTACAAGACGATATTAATTCTTAAATTAGAAACATGCAAGCATGTCGAATCTCTTTAATTATAATTACCGGACGACTGTGACATGTGGTCCGTACTAATTTAAAGCTACATAGTCAATAAACCTTTTTTGTAGGGATTTACGGGTAAGTTTTTGACAGTTTCCTTTTTCTAAGACTAATAGTTTTTAAGTTACTACGAGTATTTACTGAGATTCAAACTTTTACAACTTCACACTCGAAAGTCTTAGAAGTTTAATGTAACAAGTAATAAAGCTTACAGCGATAACCAAGAAGGAAAAAAGGTACCAAGAAGTAGTGGTTCACAGCTAGCCTTAGACTTGATTCGACATATAATGAAGGATTCAAGGGAATATTTTCAAGCTGAATATCGTTTTGTATCGCTACCGAATAATAAGTTCTTCTTAAATTTTGTGCTACTTGCACAATTGAATAAATCCTTAAAGCTGTATCTGTGACTTTTATCTAAAAACTAATCGAAATTAACGAATTAAAATTAGTTTTATTTCGATGTTTCGAAGGGAAGATGTCTAAAGATATAATTATCTAAAGCAAATTACGAAACATGTCATTTTTCATTTAAGTTTAAGGTCGCTATGGCTCATTATAAAAGGTTTTTTTTTGGGAGAAAGGGTTCTTCTATGTGCTATCAAAATAACGCTGTCTCGTTTCCAAAGGGTGGTTAATACGGTATTTGTGACAAAAGTGCCAAGGTAATTACTATAAGGCGGGCTATGCTTGACTTCCACCCTTGTCGCATTATAAAAGTTACTTTTTAAGGGTTATCTTATTCGAATATGGCAACTAGCGACCTCTTGAACGCGTCATGCGTACTTATTACGCATGACGCGTTCAACAGGTTGGTGGTTCGATCTCACCGCCTGTACAAATGAGTCTTACTCAAAACTTAAGTACATTTGATTGTGAATATCGTTTGCCTCACACTTGCTGTTCAACATCTCTGCCTACCCCTTCGGGGATAGAGGCGTTATGATTTTATTCGAATAGAAAGGTAAAATTTAATCTTGTCATCAAAAGCCACCTGAGTTGTAGTAATTAGCAAACTCGCGTGCGGTCGCATCCGCGTTTGTTATTTATCGCCTTGCCGACCGCTCTCATTAGAGGCAGCCGCAAAAACTTGCCAACGGCTTTATTTTGGTGATATGACTCATGTGAACGAGTTGCTTTATACTGACACTGACGAGAATGAGTTCATAGGCTAGTTCGTACGATACAATTCATACTTCTTTTATTGCAATTAGTGTTAACAACTTGATAGTTTTCACGGTATAATCAGTTTTTTTATTGATAACTTTTACCTAATCTTAGATTATTGGACGACCTCCGTGGTCGAGAGGTCTCTACGCCGGTCTCAAGGCGTCGCCATCTCGAGAGGTTCTGGGTTCGATCCCCGGTGGGGACAGATGTTTGTATGATGAATACAGGCATTTGTTCACCAGTCTTGGATGTATATATAAGTATTGTATATTTTCTGAATATTTATATGTATGTATCTATTAAATATATTTATCCGTCATCTAGTATCCGTAACACAAGCATCTTTATGTCTGCGGATATTTAATTATATAATTAATTATTTCATTTGTAGTACGGCTTATGCTTTAATATTTCATCAAACGTATATTATTTATGTATAGTAAGACAATATAATGGATAACCGAGCTCTAGATTCTACATAAGAAAAGTCTTACAATGATTACTTTGCAAAACTAATTGGCTCACATTGAAATACTTCTTTACTTTTACCCATTATTTCATGAATTATTGTTGTTGAAGAACACCAAAACAAGATGACTAACGATATGAACATTTAAAGTCTCAATCCAATACATAAAATTATACTACAAAAAATTACCAAAAATGATAAATAAATCTAAATTTGACAGATGCCACTCTTTGTTTAGTCTGTGCAACTTCAAGTGGATACCGTAAAATTATTTAGACAAATAAAAATAAACGAATGTTACCGACGTGGGCGGGCAGTGGCGTCGTTTCAGCGGCTTCTTTGGCGCGCAATGAGCCCTGAAGCGCGCAACGATTTCAGCGCGCATTTCACGCCTTTTTTGTAAAAGCACATGCGGCGCTTCTGCCGCGTATGTCGTTAATGACGCGTGTAGTGTCAATTGCCGCCACCTTAATTGCAATGACAAAAAAATATCCAGCCTGTCTTTGCTACACCCTATAAGGAATTTGCAGGTAGAAACCTGCAAATTTTCAAGTTTCTCGGTGTTCAATCTAACGAAGATCGCAGGAAGTTGATGGATGCGAGCGGCGCAGGACTGGTCATTATGGTGATCATTGGGGGAGGCCTATGTCGAACTCTGGACGTCCATAGGCTGATGGATGAAGTATACTTTCTGAAATTTCAAAATTAATCAGTGAGCAGTAATTTGCTTTTATGGGTGTTTACTTTCGTATAAAAAACCTTCTTATTCTGGATGTTCTATGATGGTTTGTCATGTTAGATTGTGGTCTTGTGGGTTGACAAAAAGTGTGTGGTTGTACTACGTTTTTATACAGGTTGTCCAAGAAATAGTACGAAATACTGCAAGAGGTGATAGCTAGGATCCATACCTACCAAAATAACTTATGTTCAGCGATATTTAGTACCTACTTTTCAAGATATACGAAATTTACTGAAATATAAAAAAAAATCTCTATCTTTAATAATAATGATAAATAAATAAATATCTTCAAACATTCACACCTATCAACTAGCCCCATTTTAAGCAACTATTGCTGCTTGTGTTGGACACTAGATGACGGATAAATATATTTAATAGATAAATACATATAAATATCCTGAATATATAAATACATATAAACATCCAAGACTGGAGAACAAATGCCTGAAAATTCATCACCCAAACATTTGCCCCCACCGGGGATCGAACCCAGAACCTCTCGAGATGGCGACGGCTTGAGACCAGCATACAGACCACTCGACCACGGAGGTCGTCTTTAAACGTATTCCTCAGCATATCTCGATGAAAAATTTATTTTCTTGAATTTTCGACACATCAAATTACTCTACTCATTGATATATTTTTTACTATCAAAAATAAGTATGTTTTCAAGAATATAATGGTTTTTTTGAAATTTTTTCAGAATGATTTTCTTATCACTTAGCTTTAACCTACATTGGTAGAAAAAAAATTACGTGAGATTTTTGTACGACATGGATAAAAACTTGCAGGTTTAATAGTCATTTTGAAAAGATCCAATCCAATGTGATTTCGCTAAAGAATAAGGATTCAAATCTCAGAGGAGTCGATTTTGTTGAAATGCAACTATTGTAATGTTGACAAAAACTGCTTATTTACGCAAATTATTTTTGTTGTGACAAGTAATATGCGACAGTGAAATGTAAAAATGGTCTGTAATTTAACCCTCGAGGAATAAGATGATAGCAACAGCTGAAAGAGGACATAACTTTAAGAAAATAATTATTTAAAAACAATCACCACATAATGCTGGAATGGCTTCTCTTTTGCCATATTCTTGATGTAGCCCTCTAAAAAAATCAGGGGATTTAGGCCTGGAAGCCTTGGTGGCAATAACATTGTTTCCACTGGTCCCATCTATCTGCCTTGATAAACGTCGTCCAAGTAGGCTCTCACTTGCTGACCATAATGAGCTGGACAGTGAACACTTATTATTCTGCAACCACATGAGTTCCCTCAAGTCACTTGGGGCATTTTCAAATAACCGACAGATTAGAAACCCATTCCAGAATGACCGAGATCGAGCAAGGGTTTCCACAGCAGCGAGGTAAATTACCCAAATAAGCCTACGAAAACTGAAAATAGCGTGTATTAGAGCAAAAATTCGATTAAGTTAATTTGCCAGTATGCCGTACTATTTCTTGGACAACCTGTATATATTATAATAATGGTCATCTAAAGCCGTTTTTTTTCAATTCCAATTCATCATTTTGCTTGGTGGAATAGTGCTTTGAATGCTTTAGTTTCGATATCGTATCATGGTATCATTGGTGGATCACTGAAATATTATGATCTAGAGTTCCTTCATGTTTCAGAAGGGATGCACCTAGTTACCTATCCACTTTGGTCGAGCATGGTAGTACTGCCTTAGTCTATATTACTATAAAGGTAACATTTTTATAATGTTTAAGACCAATTTATAAACCAGTTAAAGTCTTAATTTCTCCGCCTCATTAAACAAACCAAATTGAAAATAAACTTCAGAGAATTCCATTGTAAAAAGTTACATTTTAATTAGAGCGTGATTTACGTAGGTTCAAAGTAAACAAATTGGGGGAATCGACACAGAAAACGAGTATCCTTAAGACTAAATAAACACTAGCTACATGCTTTCCAAATAAATTGATTCAAAGTTTCTTGTTAAAGATTATGTTTAAACAAACTACATCAAATTAAGGGTTTTGTAAGCCAACAGTCGTCGAAGCGTTGGGTTTTTAATTAAAATGTTGGAAATTCGATCCAAGGTTGTGGTGTAAATGAATCGACGATTTCTGTTCGTTTCGATAATGTATTGTTCTTGTTGTTATAAAGCGTCCCAGCTCAAGTCAACACTTGTTGAATTGAATACATTCAACAAGTGTTGACTTGGGCTGGGAGCTTTAGAAGGTTCAGATTTGATCACTGTTCTTCTGATCAATCCATGAAAATATTATTCGGAATTGTTATTTATTCGGGTATTTTTTAATAAATACTTACATACGGGAAACTTTATTTAGTTTTTTTTCTTACGCAATTAATAAGTTTTTTGTTTCCTTTCTCTTATTAGCATGGGTAATAATATAAAAGTTCATAACTTTCTGTTTGTAACGTAAACCAGAAAAGTTGTTTTTCTCTTCATTTATAAGCATTTTTGGCAGAATAATTCTCATAAACCTATGATTCTTCATTTTCGTCACTCCACATATATCTTAACATACGCATTTCAGCCATATGTGATGCATTCAATGCAATCATCAGTTCATCTGTTTGACAGCCTAACATTCCCAGTTCAATACTTATAATGACAAGGGTTCATTACAGAGTGTTCTGAAACTAATATATTTTCCTGTTCGACTTAGGAAAATGCTTCTGTGACTGTGATGTGTGATGTTTTTTTCTTGAAGTTTCGGTGAATATTCATATTTTTCTGGGATAGAGATTCTAGGTATCTACGACCAGAAAAAACATTACAAGCTAAGGATCCTATTTCTCTTCTTCTTTGTCCTGCCCTGTTCCCAATTCTATTATTTGGGGTCGGCACAACATGCCTCCGAGAGATATGCCGTCCGAGATTAAAACAAATTTATTATATTTTCACAAGTCCAAGCTAGTAATTGATGTTCATCTAGTTGTACCTATGAGCCTCGTGCCCCCGAATGGAGGCACGGACTTCTGGCCATACAACGGGGTGACCCCATAAGGGGGCACTGGACTGTGAACGTGTTAATAATAATAATTCAAATAATTTAACTTTGGACGAAAAACGCGTTGATTTATTTCTGATAAGATCGAGTTTGAACGAAACGTTTCACCAGCCAATAGTGATTGACCATGCTAATACTTAGTGTACCGATGCCTTTGCCATTATCGTTATGAAACGGCGGCCTTGTGGTTAAGTACCAGTGCAAATGACACGTTTACTTAATTAGAATTCAAAGTAAAATAATGCTTTATTGCCATACTCTTACTTTTTAAATCGCATTGCGTAAGACCAACGCCGTGGATAACTGGGACAAGGAAATTGTAAGCAGTTTTTTTTTCATTGCTGAGATTATAAAATTTACGTGGCGTTACGATTAAGTTAGTCAATGAGGTTTTCATAAAAAAAAATTTTCGACATATAACCACAATGTGCGTAAGTAGTAGGTACCTACTCGTAATTAAAATTTTTATTGTTTTTTAATTTATAATAGACGTCTACGTATATATCTGATGGAAGTGCTAGTTGATATGTATAAAATATAAATAAATCCCTTGTTATTTTGCTGACAATAACTCAATTTTACGACTTGTCCTGATGAAACTAGATATTTAAATACTATTTAAATTCTTGTTACTCACAAAATAACTGACAATATCTCAATTTTCATATCGGATTTATTACATAATTTAGAATCCGCCGCACGTCAAACATGCAAGCGTCTAATTTTAATATGGTGTTATAGTACTGAAAAATCACACAACATTTGTAATAAAATGTGTACTCAAACAGAAACCGACATTGCAATTAACTCATACAGGCACAGCATTCGTTTTCCGTAGTGTGCTTTGGAGACTCCGCCCCAAACAAATTTTGACCAATCAATGGCCGTGGTAAGCATAGATCGTTGTACCAACACGCCTCATGTTTTTCGTCACGGAACGTCGACTCAGGCGCGACTCACACATTGTTACCGTAAAGCGCTCTTCGCTTTGAAGATACCGGATCCAAGCCTTCATGCTGTCTCTTTTTGGCTTCGTAGCTGTTCGGTTGTAATCGGCTCTAGAACCCTCGTAACAATTTAGAGAAAATGACATTTAAAGTTGAAAAAAGTAAAGCTTTAGGTTTGAAATTTTATTAAATAAGTTAAAATTTAAATTCTGTAGAGAAATCGGTTGAAGGTATAGTAAAATTTGAGATCGGTGATCAACAATTGGATGACAATCCTGCGGTGCGAGAAAGAGACAGATAACCAGGTGAAGTGTTTTCGAAGGCTGCGGAGGCGGCCAGTTGACCATTTTTTGTTGGACCGCTGATTGTGAAAGATTACACTTGAGAGTCGAAATACATCTTTACATCACACGTCAGTGGCCACTGAGCTGTCTTCAAAGTAACACGGATTAGACACACGCAGTTTGATTTACGTAACTATGCCTGCGTGCAAGCTGTGATAGTGAAAGACTGATATAGTGATCTCCTTGGACTTTTGTATGTGCTCGGACTAAATTGGTGCTAGAAGCTGCTAATTCGGTACCCTCTTCTGTACACTTCGCGTCAATGGCGGTATCAACATTGAATATGACGCCGTATTTTACAGGATACTCGTTTCAAGGTAAGTTTTCAGTAACATCGCGATTACAATCAATTCCATTGTTTCTATCAGAAATTTTAATTTAAACTTTTTTGGTGTTAATTGTCTTTTGTGGACTTTATTGTTATCTAGTAAAATATTTTCATTTATATTCTTATTTGTTTTGTCTTATTGAAAAAGAAATTCAGTGTTCCTATTATTGTTCTTCTATTCCTTGTCCGATTCATAAATGTTTTGGTGTCATCAATAGCTTTGAGTTACTTGTGAAACTTTAATATCTTTTCTAAATTATGTCAATATGTTTTTATGCTAAGTTGTTTGTATGAATTTGGAAAATCCGTGGTAATGCATGAAATGGTAATTGTTCTTTATTTATTCCACACAACATCTCTCCGTTTCCATGTTGATTCATTTATCCTAACTGTAGTGTGTGTGTATATAGCTATGGACTCATCATCGCTATAATAAGTCATAAATTAATAAAACTGTACCACTATTAAGTATATTGACTTGAGACCTTTAGCGGCTGATTAGTAGCCAATTAAAACATCGAGAATTACAAAATGACACAACTGACCCGTTTTTACTACGGAAAAGGTCCGAAACGACCATAAAACTATAAAATCATGAACAAATTAAAAAGCCAAAAGTGTTTTTATTGCTACCAATATAACAATATTTCACTCTCACGCGCCGGTCCTACGCTAAGAAAAACAAAACAAACTTTTTATTTGGTAACTGGACCTTGTTTAGAATTTCAGGAATTGTCAAGGACCGTTGTGAAAAGTTATTGTATCTATTTAATGCAGAACTATTATCACGAATATCAGAATTATTGTCACGACTTTCATTGTTCAATGATCTTGATCTTAATTGAAGAATTATTTAGTCTGATATTAGCTTTCTATATGCCTTTTAATAGTCAAAATTTCAGTCTGAAAATTTGCTAGTTGAGTTCTTAACCATAAGCATAAAAAAGTTACTGCAATTTATTTATGTAGCCGAATAAATGTGATATTTGAAAACTATTTCTGATTGAAGGTTTTTCAAATTCTTAATCTAAATTTGATGAGAAATGCAAAATATTAATCTAAGAACACCGTTTAAATATCAATGTTTTAACATTTATTGGTATGTAACAGGCCAAATTTTTAGGTATAAAGAGTTTTGCAAATTTTATTGCGCTTGTTTCAATTGCGTATGAGTCGTAAAATAAGTTAAATAATCATCTATTAATAAAATGATACATTTCGTAAACTTAAAGGCGTTAAATGTATAGTATGTATTTCCTAAAGATTGAACTGAGAATTCAAAAGAAATTATGACCCATCATAAAAATACTGTAGTTCATTGTTTTGAAATGTCTCTTTTAACAAAATTTTATTGCTGACGACATTTCTATTCGAAACAATTCCGACGACAGCCATTTGTAACTTCTGTATAGATTTTTTGTCTATTCCTTAATAGATTTTTGACAAAAAATTAAATGTGTTGGTCGGTTGGCATGGTCGGAGTTTTGCGTCGTACGATTCTGGGCCTAAGTTTTATATTTTATTTAGTCTTAAATTAAATATTCTATTGTTTCCCCCACGGCTAAGCGTATGATCGTTTCAAAGAGTTGCCGTGCACTCTCGTAAATAACGAAACGTATGCTCGCGTCAGAAAGCACTCGCACTGACGTTTTAACACATAAATCATTACCATACGAAAACATTTCGACTGCATTGTTAAAAATGTCATTTCAACTTATGACCTGTTTCGTCTAAACCAAATTAAAATGAGAGGGACAAACTGTCTCAGAGGCTGTGGCTAGAATGAGATCGAAAATCAAAAGGAATGCCGACAATCATTTCGGCGGATCATTTTGTAAGTTTTAGGTATTGGTTTCAAAAAAATAAACTGAACATTGATCCTTCAATATATTTGTATTTTTTTAGATTATAAAAGATGTAAAAATATGTAATTTAAATGTAAAAATGTAAAAATTCAGGGAAGTTTGCGGGCGAATAGTAGAGCTTTTTGGGAAGCGATCGAAAATTTCAATTAATTTTTTACTGTGTGCAAATGCACAGTCAAGAATTAATTTAATTTTTTTTTTGTAAAATGTTGATAATGCCTCATAATGCCATTCTCAATACCAACATTAATTTCATCGGCTCACAAGAATTAGGCCCCTTTGAAGATGAATCACAACTCTTTAACTAACGGCGGCATAAACGGACCTTTGAAAATAAAAAAGAGAAACTTAAATTTTTAATTCGATCCCAAATTATAAAAGTTTCCGAAATATAAGAAGGGCTTAGTGTCATAAGCCGGGATGTGTTTGGGAACGTTCGAAAACGTTTGTTTAAAACTCGGTACGGCAAGGGATTATTTACAAATATTTGATGAATATCGATTTGTCAATTTCTTTTTTGCTTCCTTTATGCGGATATCAAATTTAGCGACTGTTATATAATTTGTAGCATACAAATATAAATAAGTTGAACCTGCCGTCTTGTATAATTTTAAAATATAGTGTCATCATTGTACAATGAATTCGATAAATCTCTAGACGAAAATATATCATTTATTTTCTATTAGACCTCTAGCAACAAATCGGTGAAAACAACGCCTTTCAAATCTAGTAAATTTTACGTTATACATTAACAAAATTTAATAATATCCTTACCAAGATAGAATGTGAAAAAGGCTTTGTTTGTTCGATAAATCCATGTAGATATAACTAATATGCTTTGTCAATTAAGGGTGCCCTGAGGCAGCAACGCTCATCTTGAAAAGTTTATACGTTGCTTAAAGAATGAAATAAATGTTTTGTTCAAATTCAGTTTTCCACTTTAAAAAACAACAAAAATTAGATGGTAAACTCTTTTATCATTTTCTATATTATATCTTATTTGTTTGTAAGGCACAACATTAGTTACACTAGTTATAACAAGCCTTTTACACACTTTCATAACTAAATTATTTTTGGTGTAATATAACCTAGGAGCTCGGTGGCGTAGGAGGAGCTCGGTGGCGTAGGAGGAGCTCGGTAGCGTAGTGGTCAGTACGTTTTGGCTTCGATGGAAAAACACAGCTACCTTCGCCATGGTCAGGCCGTGGATGGGTGACCAAGACTTTGTGATCTCGAGCTCCTCCGTGCTTCGGAAGGCACGTTAAGCCGTTGGTCCCGGTCGCATTTGTGACCGTTTCTACCCACCAACCCGCATTGAGCCAGCGTGGTGGTATTACGGCCCGTACTCCTCATGTGTTTCTCCATGAGGAAGGCCTGTCCCAGCAGGGGGACGTATATTGGCTGATGACGAATATATCTAAGAAAAAATTGTGCATAGTCACAGTGTTCTTCACATTACTAACACTCAGTTGCACAAAGATTTTTTAAAGACGACATTTGTTAATGAGACATTAAAACTTTAAAGTTCATTAAATTTAAAATTGGAACACAAAATAGTTCTAGCTAATGTCTCTTTAGCATTGACAGGGTGCTAATGTCGTTTTGTGCAACGTAAAAACTACGCTAAGGTGTTCTTTTGACACTTCAATCAATAAATTTAATGGAGCATTAGGGATAATGCCGACATTAAATTTTAAAGTTCGTTTCTGCAACTGGGTGTTAGTCGCATAATTTTCTTTGACCATTTAGTGTTCTGGATGGCGTATTTCTATCTGATGAGAACCCAGTAGTTTGCTCCAAAAAGCTCAAATCAATACATTTAGAACACAATAGAAAAAATGAAATAGAGACAGACGCTGTAAATTGATACTTAATGATATGCTAATAAATGCACACGATTTTTTTTTCTGAAGCCAAGTTTATATAATTATTTTTTAAAATTTCTTAGGCAAGCATCTTCGAAATATTTTTGAATATAATGTTTCGTATTTAATCGGGTTAAGAAAATTTAAGTACCTACATACTGTACTCTTGAAATAATACATAATACAATGTATATCATTGCAGCGTATAAATTCTAAAGCGGTAAAACCTGTATCCAACCAAACTCAATACGCTCCAAGAAAATAACCTCCTATATTTACGCCACCTGCATTGCTTTGGATATTAGACTGAGCCGATAACTAAAGCACTATAAAATGACCCTTATAACATTTTTTAACTATTGAGCTAGTCTTAGTCATATATCATTGTAAAAAAGCCTTAAAATTGCGTGACAATAGTCACTTAAACCCAAACCGATCATTGAGAACAGTGCCGGTCGAATCAGCCGTAGTAATAAAACTTCCCATTACGGATTTATTGCTGAGCATTTTGGCCGACCAATTATAAATATACAACAAACATCACAAAACATTGGATTTTTGACCTCTATAAAGAGTTCAGTACCATAATCAAGGTTTAGTCGCGTTTGTATGACGGCGGACGGGGCATCGCGCGTCGGCGCAGCGCGGTGAGATCAAAGGCACCGACAGGCTCTTTTAGCCGCATAATATGACGCGCCCCCCGCCCCCGCCGACGGCTGCAGAATGCCTCGATCAACCTCCAGGGTACTTGCCATTACTTATGCCGATCTATTAATAAACAAATTGATATAACGGATGGGGATTGTGATTTATACTTGGGTTTTAGAAGCTTAGATTTGATATTTTGTTGTCGTATTTATTTTTAAGTTATATGCACGTAGGTAAAAAACTTTACTTTCTTAAATAGATTTCGAAATTGGAATGTTTTCTAGTTTTATCTACGATAAAAATAAAACTTCAATTAAATGTTTCTTTTGCGTTTTAAAATGGTTAACTTACTCAAACAAAAGATTATTTTGAGCATCAGTCTTTGCAATATAACAAAAGAAAAATCTTCAATAAAATGGGCATTACATCGTATCATCACTAATACTTACCAATTTATACGAGAAAGTATTGCGTTGAAAAGACTTATCAGATTTATCGATCCCGTAAAGATCTAAATCTACATAGCTGCGGGCGTCGCGCGCGCCTTTCGCGACAAACACATTATGAGCGGGGTTTCAAGGCAGGAGACCCTTTAGGAAATTCTTGTTGACGGTCGATTATACGTACTGTAACTTGCTTTTACGTTAATTTTGCTCATGTCGTTGATGGTTAAGTTATTCGTGTGATTAACTATAGGTGTTCTTAATGACTTGAGATGGAAATCAGATGGCTTGATGTCTGAATCGGCTGATACAATCAATTTTGGTCAGAAATAATTTTTGCAAGTTTTTTACAACAGTTACAAAATATCGTCACCATTACGTTACTACTAGATATAGGCCTTACTACTCGTGAAACAAACTCTCGTTTGTATAGAACGGGCCATTAGATCACCACGCTGGCCAACGTGTTATACGGTTGCAATGGCCATTGCGAACAACGGCTTAACGTGCCTTCCGATGCCCGGAGGAACTACATTTCAAAGTATTGGTCAACCATCCAAGGACTAGGGCGAAGGCAGCAAAAAAATGGTTATTATAAATGTAAGAGTCATGATATTCACCTTAAGTTAAAGTTATACAGAGAGGGTTCAACGCAAAATAGCTCACGTGCGCGGTCCGTTCATCGATCAAGGTATCATTGTTCCATTAAAATTACGTAAATTCACCACAATTACCTGTGGGCACCATGAAAACTTGACTCTCGATAAACGCGAGTCATTATTCCAGGGTTAGAGTAATAACGGGACTACGATTTTGTTAGGAACAGCTTTTGTAAGTAGATTTTATTACCATAAGGAGGTTAGGTTATTTGTTGAATGAAGTTATGGGTTCTTTTTAGTTTTGTAAAAACCAATTTATTTTTTAAGTTCATTCGCATATTATTTGTGTCAAAATGTGGAGATTGTGCTAAGCAATGTGAGACTTGTGCTGTAGGACCAAGAGTAATGGACAAGTACATATACTGATGTGGAATATTTTAATACTGATTTGGAATAAAAAGACAGCAATCCAAGACTCAAATTCGGAACTTCAGAGATGGCGGCACCTTGGCTCTGGCGTAAGAGCCTCAGCGTCTGAAATTAAATACAAAAATAATAGAGACTAAATATTGACTCCAAAAACTAATGAACTACGGTTATAGTTACTCCAAAAATATATAATTGGTCACGGTAACAAAGCCTTGTGACCAGAGAATGCACCTCTATTGGAATTGTAGTTTTGTGATGGAAATTCCGTTTCGAGCCATTATTATAACTCTTACAGCGGCAAGTGACCACGTCAAAGAGTCCAGTTCGTGTTTGAAAAGAAAAGAATCCGTCAAATTAGTATATAACGCGATATGAATACAGAATGAGGTCAAACAGGGCACTCAAACAACATTACATCGGAATAAAATATTCAGATCCATTCATTACTTACGTAGCTTTTATATTATGTTCGGTGTCCAAAAGAGCTGGCTTAGTTTGAACAGTTGGTAGCTGGTTCAATGGGGGCGAGATCCTAAACGTGTTTAAAACAAATTATTGGACGCGTTTTATCTTTTACTCTAGCCGCTCCTCGGCTTTACTTCTGTTCTTTATTTACTTGCATTGCTCATACACTTGTTTATAGAAACTACTGCTTTGTTTCTAAAATAAAATTTACAGAATGATTCTGGTGGTATTATGTACTTGATTTTATACTTTTGATTGTTAGAGAAAACTATTGTGGTATCAGTGACGCAACTCGATGATTCTCAGATATTCGCCTGTAGAATAATGAGGCGTCATCCATACAACATACGAACTATGAAAGTATAATACAATTGATTTGATATTCCGTTGCGCTACATTCCGTGCCACGCGACCACGGCCACACATAGCACTCCGAGCCTTTGAAGGAGGCTTAATGGAATGACACAACCTTTGTACGAGCCGCCCAATTCTAATGCCTATTCAGATGGCATTTCACCTTTTTGTTGCTTGATTTTCGATAGTAATATCTTATTTTATTAGTCCATAGATGAATTTTAACGGGCCGTGTTAGAAGATCATGCAACAAGTCCAGTCTTCGATTTTTTAACAGCGTATTGTTTATATTATGAGAACCTATATAAGCACAGAGTTGTTAAAGGCGGCGGATCGAATTCAATTTAATATGCCCCGATAGTTCTTCAATGATAACCTTTTTGAAATAACTACAAAGCTTGAGTTGTTTGGTTTGATTAAATTTAAAATTCTCCATTTTGAGGTGAAATTGAAATTGTTGAGATTAAAATTTTATTTCTTTCCGCATTATATTCATCAAGGAATTATGGCTTTGACTTAAAAACACATGCTTGTGAATGAATTCAAGGAACTTAGATTATTTAAGTGTAAATCACTGTAGTAAGAATGGTTATCGTTACACATGACTTATGTGGAGGAAAAGCAGTGCACAGTGACGTAAAGCCTCATATAAATTTTACTATAGGCACATTAATGTCGCTACGTGAAATTGATTTGCAAGCAGAAACATATTATGATTGTGAAAACGGGGTTTACGATTTATTTACACAATACGATATCGACTTTAAACTTTATAAACTATCATATGCCAGTTTGTTAGCATATTTCATTGTAAACATTGCCTATATTAAAATCAACAAGAAAATTCTAAATCTTCTCGCTTAAAACAAATTGTTACATCAGTTTGATGTTGTATGTAAATACTTGTACATTTGTCCTCCAGAAGAGAAGGTACAACATCAAAAGTAAATAACAAACTACGGTTAAGCTAATTAAATTATTAAGAAATCGATTTTGGACAAACTGGAAATGAAGCTCTTCAGTACAAAGTATGTTGGGAAATCCAATCTTTTTAACAATGCAAGATAACCTAGCACTTTGTGCGAAGGTTGATGAAAATTGTTAATTAAAGTTGACATAGAAATGCTCGATGAATTCGAAATCTTCATTTATCCGGTCACGGTATGCCTCTTAAGCTTAGCATTAAATGATTGACTATGTTTCAATTTCGTCTAACACGAATGCGTCGATTGAACGAATTGGTACACGATTATGTGATTGTGATAGAATTTTATAGTTTACTGTGTCTATTTAGTTCATGATTATGCGCCGTGGAGTTAAGTCGAGCTTGCCAGTCTGCTATGAATAAACCACGTGAGTACAGAGTCCTGTTCGCCAATTTTTTTCTATATTATTGATGCTTCACGTTTCTGTGCCACCCTGGTAGCAACTATTGTGAAGACTTACTAGTGCATGATCCATGGGCATTTCCGGACGATTAGTCGCAAAAGAATGTTTAAATTTGTTGTTAACTTCACCTCCTTTCGTGTTAATAGCGTTACAATGTTTGCGATTTCTATTACACATTGTAAATTTGAGGTCCTTTTTGTGCTGTTGTGAGCCTTTTATCGATTGTGTGTTTGACTGATCTTGTTGCATTTAAGGGCATGAGTGATGCTACTTCTTCTTTCATTGCCAAATCTATTTCAAATTTTTCGATATACTTATATTGGGTTATAAACAGTAAGCTTAGTTAAGTTTATATATCTCTACATATTTTGTAATGCATTGATGTTGACGCGCAGAGGTTCCTTTCTCATTCAAAATTTATAGCTATCTGTGGGTAGGTATCATTGACACAGCAACACACCTACTTGCCAATAATGCAGCAGATATTATAATGAAGTGATACATTATTACAAAGCCACCCACATTTGTATAGCGGGGTTATTACGGACACGTTATGCATCATAAATATTTCGGGAACATAAAATTAACACTCAAAAACATGGGCTTTCGAGGCACCGCAACGTCTACCGGCTCCGACAAAAAATATGGGGATCGCTTGCAGAACCACACCGTGAGGCCAGCCTTGCCACAAAAGACACAGTTTTCTTTTGACGATAAACTACTTAACGATATAGAAAATAAGGTTTAAAATTTGATGAAGCAATTCCCTTTCATGCGGTCATGAATCTTTGTTTTTCCCACCCACAATTAAGGACTGTATGATGTTTGTGTTACGGTTTAGTTTTGATCGTGTAATTGGCACACGCTCCGGTTTCTCCCGGCTCCAAAGGACATACTTGTTGACATGTTGTCTAATTGATTGGTGTTTCTCGGTAGGGGTCTAGGGCTTTACATGTGGCGGCACCTTTGTAGAATTATTTGAAATTGATAAACTATAAATGCCTTCACAAGTGGAAGATGCCACTGTTATATTTTTTCTGATTTAAAATTGTGTCAGTCAAATTTTGTGAAGAATTTTAAGTAGGTACAAATGACGTAGAGATTACATTATTACTACGGGTTGGAATTGAATCAATTTTTTAATAGGAGGAATCTACAACTCTACAATGATAAATATTACAATAAAACTCATATGATTACTATGATCAACTATAAAACACGCTCGTATAAAGCTATTAACCCGGTGTTATTTATAATATTTAAGTCGAGAAGTAATAAGTAACTTTATTACATATTAAGTAGACTAGCACGTTTTTTTCTTCACCCTCATCTCATCTCAATAGGAGCTAACGTAAACTCATAAAGGCGTTGCAAAAATCAAGGGAAGGCGGCTCCTTTGACGATAGGTGGTCCCACCGCGAAGTGAATGATGTGATTATAATAGCGACACTTTACTCACACACGCTTTAATAAATCCAAGACAAGGTAGGAACGCCATTCCCATTGTGCTTTATTCGCAATCAGCACCAAATTTAATTACAGCCGATACTCATCTCAGTAAAACATTAATTAAATTTTTGATAGCCGCCGAGAATGACTCATCGGTTCTCAACAACATAAACGCAATTTAATCTAAAAGTTACATTACAGCATCAGTGTTTTTTGCCATAGAAATGGTCGCCGATAATCATAAAATATAACAAGTCGAAACCAACAAAGGTCGACAATAGTTTAAGTGTTTTCGTTTCTGCTTGAACGCATCCGTGTTGGACGAAATTGGATACTCTTGCCTGAGAACACTTGCAATGGAACGTAAAATTACCAAGTGATCGAGGAGGGCTACCGACTTACAGCCTACTTGTAATCTGGCTATTGAAAGAAATAAGCTGACCGCACGCATGCTATTATGTACTTTATACTTCATTAATAGAGTTTAAATTTTACAGTAGCACATGCTACAGGCGATCGTTTTGTTATATTGATGTATTGTTGTCACTATTGATACTTCAACTAATATTAGTTTTGATACAGCTAACGGACATCGTAACAAATGGTTTATAGGTTGGGTTTGATTGAAATACCTTACTGTATTAAATCATTTATTTCACTGTGGTATTAAGAAGTATTGGCTTGGCCAATCTTTTGTACATGATTAAAACTCCAGACTGATTTTTTGTAATTGTATATAAATAGAGCTAGCCAATATTAATTTGCTCTCTTTTCTTATAAACACGGTCTTGGTCCAGTAATGACAATTATCAAAATCATAATAAATCCTGGCCCTTTGATTTATAAAAATAATTGTATCTAAAATATCAATGATTGTTACAGGTCAGGGTCGTATGAATCAATTGGGAGGGGTGTTCATTAATGGGCGGCCATTGCCGAACCACATCAGACTAAAGATCGTCGAGATGGCGGCTGCTGGAGTCCGGCCCTGTGTCATCTCCAGGCAGCTGCGTGTTTCCCATGGATGCGTCTCCAAGATTCTTAACAGATACCAGGTAAATATATTTAGAAATATCTTAATCTGCTTGCAATTGTTATCCTTGCTTTTATAAATTATTCCTAGGACTATTTTCATTATTATTGTTTTAAAATGTGTATAAATTTGGAAATTCTTATAATCCGCTTGTTCCCAGGAAACCGGTTCCATCCGCCCTGGCGTAATTGGAGGATCAAAGCCAAGGGTCGCGACGCCCGAAGTTGAGAACAGGATCGAAGAGCTGAAGAGACAAAACCCAGGTATATTTTCCTGGGAAATTAGAGATAAACTAATAAAAGAAGGCATCTGTGATAAAAACACCGCGCCCTCAGTCAGTTCTATTTCGAGACTCATAAGAGGAGGCAAACGTGACGAATCAGATCCTAGAAGAAATCATAGCATTGATGGTATTCTAGGTAAGTCATGCTTACCTTGATTATTACTTGATTTAAAATTGCGATTCGTCTAAGCTTTGATTTGCGCTTCTCAGTAGATAACTTTAGCACGAAAGAGTCAAAAGTTATTCGTACTTGCTCACCCTGCACAGTTGCCGGACTCAAACACTTGAAAAAGTAGAGAATACCCACGTATATTTGCACGAAACTGTATATTGGTTTAGTTTCTCGCAGAAGTGGCTACGCCATATACCCTTGACATACGTTTGCTTGAATGCTGCGGTTTCCATCATATTTTCTCGGTGCAAGGTTAATTCAAATATTAAGATCTCATTATTCAGATATCCTTGACAGTAATTCAATTATTTAAAAAGTAAAAACCTTCGTCATAATGACGCGTAAATAATCCGCCGTGTCATCGTAGTCCTTAACGCTGATTCGAGACCATAATCACTTAATTTAGTTCAAAGTACACTATTATTATAAATTTATTCCTATAATGAGACTGTCGGAACGTTTGCAAACTTCAGAAAATGGCGTATAAAGTTAATAATCCACGTAAAAGTGAAGCGGGCGAGGCGCGCGCGCACGCCACGGCAGCGCCCCTTGTGTCGGCTTCGAAATTGTAGGTTATAAAAATGAAATTAGTATCCAAAGGTGTTATTATCCCATCGCGTTTGGCCGTGGGGCTTGCATTACGACAATCTGTCCGTACTGCACGTCTTGTGCCGTATAGCTATCCAATATAAAATGGCGCTCCTAATATGCCGGTTGAACGACGGAGTGCGGTTTTGCCAGCAAGATTCTGCAGAGCGATAAGATTATGCATATTAAGTTGTGCGCGGCTAAAGTAATATCTACACTGGAAAAGCAGTCCCCGTACCACTCCACTAGCATATTGAAAATTTGCGGTTCGTGCTTGCCCTGTGACGGCGTAGCGGTACTTTCAGTCGCAAGTTTTCGTGGAAATATTTGCATACCAACTTTCGCGAAATACTCGGGACAAATTATGTAAATTGCTGCAAATCAAAGATCCTTTATTTGGCCAATATTCTTATGAAATATTTTTTATTTCAATCACCGCACATTGTGAGAAAATAAGTCAACTAATGAGGTAGCCATCAACCACCTGTGTAATTTAATTCTATTTTTTATTAACTAGTCTAGAGTAATATTTATTGAGGCCAAAAGAACTCATTTGAGGCTTCTATATAAGCAACATAATGTGGTTACGTTTAATTTAATCTAAGCCGCGTGTGGTCCAGCAGTAGCTCAACGATAATCGACGTAAAACAAAACAACACATACGTAGAAAGTCACATTTCGATGCAATAATTTTATGTAATAAAATGGAACATCGGCTCTTCTCACGTATGTCGCAATGTGTGAAGTACAATCCCATTTTATTGATACCATTTATGTTAGGATATAATGACGGCGACGTTTTTTATATCACGGTTTTAACTTGGTGTTGGTTTTTATGCTTTTATTCTAAAATTTATTTTTTTTATTGTAAAGGTCCGTCATCTTGTGAAGACTCGGACACTGAATCAGAGCCTGGAATAACGTTGAAGAGAAAGCAACGGAGGTCTAGAACAACTTTTTCTGGAGACCAACTGGAGGCTTTAGAACGCGCGTTTACCAGAACCCAGTATCCCGACGTATACACCAGGGAAGAACTGGCCCAGAAGACTAAGCTTACAGAAGCTAGAGTACAGGTATGCATTTAAATCCATCTGTAAATGTTATAATGATTAATGGGTGTAATCAAACAAATTTATTGTTATATCAGCTATACTTCCCGCCCCCAAACAAAACAGTGACGTAAAAAATGATGTAATTACCTTTATAATTAATTAAAATGTTTGTAAGCGAGCTACCAACCATATGCTGCTCATCGCTACCGTTACTCTACTGGTTTTTGTTGAATTAATAGCCTTTTGTAATTGTATGTTACCTTTGTAATTGAGTTTATCGTTAGCTATTATTATCGTTATAAATCATTATAATTTTAAGTCAAATTTATTAGCACTTATGCCAGTATTGGTATCAACGTCGAAGTAATAAATTAATTATTTAGATTTGTTGCGATCGATCGCTATCTTGAGGATTACGTGGCGAGATCTATCAGACACAATTAGTTGAGTGAATTTATTTCTGAACAAAAGAACTATTTCCATTGTGGATTTATAGGAGAAGTGATTTTAAATGTAATTCTTTTTCGTTTTCGTAGGTATGGTTTTCGAACCGAAGAGCAAGATTACGTAAACAACTCAACTCTCAACAACTTAGTGCCTTCAACACTATGTCATTACAATCAGCTTTCCCTGCGGTTCACCAACAATATGAACCGCCGTCCTCTTTTAATGCCCAATGTGCAAGCTGGCAGCAATCATATTCATCAGCTTTGGGTACTAGTTCAGTCCTGAATTCTGCACTAGCGCCATCCCTTCATCAGTCGGCTTTGGCAGCACCATCTGTTTGTCAGTCCGCGTTGGCTGCTTCCACGTTACACCCTCCTACATCCAGTTCTTTCTCATCTGGCAACTTAACTCCTCTTTCACACGCCTCGGAATTGCCTGCACCATTGCAACCACCAACAGACTCTACACCTCCTAGTTCAAGTCCTGCTGCTACAAGTCCAACGGCAAATCATTCTAGTGGACTCACATATCAGCATCCTACTTATGCGAATGCCAGTGATGCTCTATCACATCCTTATGGTTATGGAGACTACTCAAAACAAGAACATGCGATGTCCGCACACAACCATTGGACCTCGAGACAGCTGAGTGGACATCCTCAAAACAAGCTCGCTGAAGTCAGCGCGTGGCCTGAAAACTATAGGTGAGTTACAATATTATTATTATGTATATTAATGTTTTATGTAAATACATTTTGTTTGTCTGTATCTCTCAATAATTATCAAAGGCGCTCAAGCAGCTCAATGAATTATTGATGTTCAGCTACTCATATTGCGAGATGAATCGGACAAATGAATATGCAATTACAATAAACTGACCTTTTGCTGTCGACTATTTAAATGACTATTTATTACAGTAGACATGGCTGTTATTTTTAATAGTAGGCTTAGGGTGAGCGATTTAAATGACATCATCTTGGTGTTATCTATTATTATGGATGAATACTAGAAGTGGTAATCTGTGATGATGTATTGGCCTAGGCCGGCGTGAAACATCCGGTGGCTATAGGTCGTGCGAGGGCCTGATCGCAAATCGGGGTACGATCATTTTATTTCTTTTCACCTTCCTTTATCATTAGCCGGCGCGGCCGCTAATCAATTAAGAGTGTAAGAAGTCAGCCATTATACGCGGCGCGGGTGGTTATTACGGGCTGCGCTTCGTAATACTCCGATCCAATCGTGAATGCAATAGGGATGCGAATTTTATAGAGATTTTCAATCGATTCTTAATTAAATTTTTATTCACTTATTTTTCATCGGTATGGTATTTAAGACGAGTATAAGCGGCTTTATGTAAAATAAGTAGAAGCAGAGTGTCGTCGTGGTTTCGTCGCCGGAACGCAACTACCACAGTGAATTTGTCGAAAGAGAATGTGACCGGTACATTGTCACTTTGTACTCTATACGGCGACGACATTTATCTGTGTTATCTAGACAAAGCATGCCTATAAACCTCACATTGGACCACACACAATATCTTGTGTTGCACAATGACGGGCAAACTAATAATATATGGGTTAGCCACGTTTATATGGTGCACGGCGGTCTGTCTTATCTAGTTCTATAAGTATACTTGATTGACATAACGCTTATTCGTGGATGACTGGACGCTATTTATTATTTTCATTGCCAAAAATGTATGGCGTTAAACGATACATCGTTTGTAATGTCAGGCATTTTCAATTATTTCGATTTTAAATAAGAACTGGTTCGTTTTGCATGCATTGTTATATTAAAAACATTTCTCGTAAAACTTCTACATGCCTTGTATTTGTAATATATTCAAGGACAATATTCAAAGCTATGATAAGTGTATTTAATTATTTTAAATGATCAATACTAGTTCTATTGTTGTGAATCTAACTCAAGAATGACAATGATTCATTACATTAGCGTATCGATATTTAAAGTCATCGCCGTCATCGATGATTCAGCCCTTTGGTATCAGCCCAGCACTGCTGCCTCTGTCTTCAAGTTTTTAGCTGCAATTTTTACATCCTGTCTCAATAAATCCAGGAAATCATTTAAGTACTTGATAAATAATATTTTTGTAGTTTCTTAAAATATTAAAAATCATTCAAAAATTCATATGAAGACTGTAATTGTATAATTTATAACTATTAATGATAGAAGAAATTTATAAGACAGTAAAAAAGTGTTCCTATTTAAAAAAATTATAGTTTCGGGAGAAAAGTTCTTGCTGAGAATAAACTGGCATTTTTAAGTGTCATTAAGGTTCCATTCGCAAAAGCTCAGTAAACTATTTAACAAAAAATCTGCAAATACATAGACTCAGAAATTCAATTGGATAAGAAAGTTAAAAAACCAATGACCGAGTTCATTGTGTACGTATCTCGTTCTA
This sequence comes from Parapoynx stratiotata, assembly GCA_910589355.1. Taxonomy (NCBI): domain Eukaryota; kingdom Metazoa; phylum Arthropoda; class Insecta; order Lepidoptera; family Crambidae; genus Parapoynx; species Parapoynx stratiotata. The sequence continues at coordinate 8,457,789 of OU342473.1, forward strand.
AGCAACTTTCATAGTCATGCTTTAACATATGAAAGCGTTTGACCATCATCAAGTGTGAGCTCTGCGTACAATACATGAGCAGAGATAAACACTGGTTCGGATGCAATTAATGAAAGGCCGAACGTGACATTAGGCTGCCATAGCCACGTATTAGCCGCGAGAGCCTGCCATTAATTCTTATCTGCAGGTGTTTGGATTTGACTTCCTAAACGCCACCTTTACGAATCTGAAAGGGTTTTCACTACGAAACTACTTGAACACGAAAGAAGTTTGAAATGTTTAATTAATTTTGTTTTTCATTACTAAATTAAGATACTTTTTTTACTTTCCTCTTCTTTTAGACTTACCGTAATGTAAAATCGGCACAAAATGTCTTTATTTTCCAGTCTCCAATGGCAGCTCGGCATCCATATCCTTCTTTCTCAATATCGCACATCAACTATACAATTAATTGCTTCTTTGATCTTCTTCTTATTCTAGATTCATCCACATTATTTATATTTCGCATTCTTCTAGCCATGTTACATTCATCCCTCCTCTTCACATATCCATACAACGCAAACCTATGGCTTCACATCTTTTACTCTTCTAATAAAAGTGAATTTTATTAGAAAATTCACTTTTGTTACAATCTCTAAAACCAGATTGTCACGCTTGGTCTACCCTTCAATGAAAGAGATGGAAATTTTAACCAACATTTCAAATATCGCATTTAGCTTTATACCAACTTCTTTCGTTAATTTCATAATCCCATTTCAATATTGAAATACACGATTTAAATACTTATTATAAACTCATTGTAACTTGTTGTTGTATTTTAATATGGTAATTATCATGTTTGTTAACGAGACATCTGTTCCAATAATTGATATACAAGTTGATGGCCGTGATATACTTAAAAGTTGAAATTACCTTGAAAGTGGTTGGAAATTTTTAAATTTTTGACAACCTTAGCTTAGATTGCAACAGAAAATGTTTATTCTCCCTGAAGAGACTGACTGCAAGTAACAACAGATGTCTTATAAACTATGCAATTTAAGTACTTTATGAATTTTAAAGTTTAAATTAACTAATGGATATCGTATATTTTTTAGATTACATCAAATAGTTTACATTAAATTGATTTTGTAACGGGAGCATTTGTTCTAAGATATTGTTATTAATCTTTTTATTGTGTGTAAACACCTTATTGTGAAATTATTACATGTAATGCTCGACCGATTCACTTACTAAATAGAAGAAGCATTTACACTTTTAATACAGTTAGTACCTGAAATTTCGTAAAATAAATATAAAATCAAACACCAAGTCACGAAGCTACCCAATAAAATATTAATTGTCGATGAAAACAGTCTACTTTTGCAATAATTATTATTTGGATATTCATGACCTCACATTTTAAATCGAGAGCAGTTGCTTAGGGTATAATATTTGCTGCAAAATTAACTCAATTGAATATTTTATTACTCTTCCAGTCACGATTTGCCTTCTGTATTTCTTTCTGAGTACAGACACCATGATATGTATTCAAAAATAATTATAACGTCAGAGAATAACGTTTAAGTTATAAACTACAAAATAATAAAATTTTAAGCAGTAAAAATGATTAATGTTAAAATTTTCATTCACAATTTTTCTTATTCTTTTTATTAAATAAAAAGTGTCTCTATGTTTGCATTTAGTATTAATAGGTATTCTATAATGACATCTTGAAGCAAATAGGTTTTCAAATATTGATTATTTTAAAACTGTTTAAAGATTTTAATGTATGCCAATACTTTTCTAAGTGGCTTTGAAAGGTACTTCATTAGTTTCGTGTCATAACAAAATCCCTTTTAGGAGCTTCAAAATAAATTTAAAATCGAGATGCTTTTTTGTACGAGCGTACATTTTTCTAAATGCGATTTAGTTGGACATCCGTCATCGCTTACTCTGTACTATTTTAATATATCGATGAGAATATTACAATCCGTTTTCTTACCGACCTTACTTTAAATTACGTACCTCGGTAAGCTAATACTAAGTAACAATTACAATGGGATATTATACCCACTGGCCTGTTATTACAACCTTCATAATATTATAGGCGACGGCTTCCCAGCGTTTTGGCTTCCTATAATCGATTCTGTGTCAATTATTAGAGATTTATTCGGCTGCTTTGCAATGGCTCCCACGTTTTATTTTGTGCTGTCAAATAATTACTATATTACACGTGTTGCGTATTCATCCGCATATTACAACATTTGAATGGCAAATTGGATACTTTTTGGGTTCTGCCTATAGTTACGTTTTACGTGTACGCACATTTTCGATTTATTTTTTAATGAACAAAAAAAAAACTACTAAAATGCGTTTGCGTCAGAATTATGACGTTTGCAAGATTTAGGTTGATTCATTAATTTTCCGCAGTCTTCCTTTAATTTAACAGTTCGGTTGACCAATAGAAGTTACTTTTTTAGTTTGTATGCATGTGATTGAAGTTCGTAATTTTTTTTATAAAAAAAAAATATTTAGGGAAATCTTTCTTTGTCTTTTGACTGCCTTCCTCTCAAATATTGCTAAAACTTGGATTGTTTATTTTCTATGTATAAATAAATAATTTTCCTTGTTACAGTTCTTTCTTCGGCACCAATGCATCTCACTACGCGTCGCACGCGCATTCGCCGACTGAGGCTAAGTCCGGCTATCCTTATTTAGGGCAACTCGGTGGTATGGACATGGGTAGAGTTCATTAATAGCATTCTTATCTAAAAAAATTAATAAATTTTGAAATTATAGCTCAAAATGTATATTTTCTAAATTCGCATATCGTTAAGTGCCTTGCAATAGTTACATAAAATATATCTGTACTACATAATATCTATTGACTGTATATTTTGTAACATAAAGGAAACATTTTAAGACTTTGTCTTATCTGTATTTTATGGCTTTATTAAACTAAAGGGTAATTAATTATCACCTTGTTATTAGTTCCTGACATATCTAGTACTAATTCGATAATTAATTTACTTATATTTTAGGTGCCTATTAGAGTGAGTTGTTTTATTGTAAGTTATTGTTGATTATTGTTAGTATTTAGAGTAAAGACGATAAGAAAATTTGTATGCTATATTATGTGAATAATGTAACTTATTAATTTGTTGATAAAAATGTATTTAATAAAATATTATTATAATGTCTATTCTATTCCATTTTTATTGACAAATTGTCAGTCGTACATTTAATTCTTGTAAATATTGGGGCCGTACAAAATGTATCATAAGCCTTAATCGATGCCTTGTATAAGATTGTGATTTTATAAAATGTATTTATTTTTTGGGTTCCCTGTACCTACCAGTTATGAATAGATAATAAGCACTTCTGTAATATTGCTGTGTACATGAAAATAAATGAATTTTAAATTATTTATGCTTGTAATTTTTTTTTTTTAACATTCACTACTCGAAATGTTCGAAAAATTAATACCATAAAGAATTTTGGTTGCTTAGTAGCGCCCCAGAACAATTGCTAATTATTTTCCGATTTGCATAAGATAAATAAGTATTTGCTGAAATATACTGGGAATATCGCTTGACTTACACGACAAAACATATACGTTTTTACCCGGAACATGGCAACGGACTCGCATTTGTTATGGTACAGACTAGTGAAACGTAACAGTCTACCAAGCGCAAGCGTAGACGCTGCTACCCCGAACACACTGCGCCCTTTTGTGTTCTGCCAAAAACCAGGTCTCGTACTAACTCATAGCTCAAAACTCAAAACTGGAGTGGAAGTGGGTACTTATATCAGTTAGAGTTGGTATTCCAGTTATGAGTTTTCGGGTATGAGTGGGTACCGTACGAGACCCACAAATGAATGTCGCGGCGCGCGGCTTTTGAAATGATTCGTTCGTGCGCGTAGTGTGCAGGCCGTCACACTTCACGAATTTTGTTACAGTGTATGCAATACATCGTAGCAATGGGTACGAAAAATTCTGTCATTGCATGTAACATTCCATGTTCCGTTCCACCAGTCTGTACGCATCATAATAAATAAATTATCTTCAGACATTCACACCTATCAACTAGCCCCATTTTAAGCAACTAATTCTGCTTATGTTACGGATACTAGATGACGGATAAATATATTTAATATTTAAATACATATAAATATTTAGAATGTATACATCTGTATGAATGTACATACAGACATCTGCCACACCGGGGATCGAACCCAGTGCGTCTCGAGATGGTGATGTCTTGACCGGCGTATAGACCACTCGACCACGGAGGTCGTCAAATAATATCACGAGGATTTAAAACATATCATGCAAAATGTGAGTTTTAAGATCTCTACCTTCCTTCAGGGATAAAGAGGACATGATCGTGGTCGTCATCAGCCTATATACGTCCCACTGCTGGGACAGGCCTTCCTCATGGAGAAACACATGAGGAGTATGGGCCGAAACACCGCCACGCTGGCCCAATGCGGGTTGGTGGGTAGAAACGGTCAAAAATGCGACCGAGACCATCGGCTTAACGTGCCTTCCGAAGCACGGAGAAGCTCGAGATCACAAAGTCTTTCTCACCCAAAAAAGTCTTTCTCAAGCCAAAGCACACTGACCACTACGCCACCGAGCTTCCCGTGATACCCGGGCATGATAATTATGTTATTTTGTAGAAACTACTACCTCCTATTGATTGTTTCATTAAAGAATTCTCAATAAAGACTGGTTAAGGCGTATTGTTGCAACGGACTATCTACGCATTGCGTAATTACCTTATAGCTCTTATTAATCGCAATTCGCAATACTTGTATCGATTAGAAAGACACACATTGTTTCGTGTATGCAAAGAACACGGAAGTAACGAAGCATTGGTCAATAAATCGCTTGTTTGGTGAAAAACTTTGACAACGAGATAAAAGACAATGTGACAACAGCTCAACCATTTTATTAAGTTTCTGACTTAGTTACTGTAGTTTGTTATTTATGTTACATTCAGGGAGTGGCTGTCTATCAACTGTTTCAATATTATTATGGCAATGGCATTTAATCACAAATGCTATACGGAGTGGTTTACTATTAAAGGATTTTACTGTTTTTTTTTTAATTGTATAGTCTAAGATAAGATTCATCATAAGAGTCAGATTCACCACCTCCAGATAGCCACTATCCAGCAGATAAATAATTCAAAGGATAGAATTCACATGGAATTATGTGTCAGATAACTTATAACAAAATTGGCCGGTGGTGAAACCGTGTATCATCAAGGCTAATTCCCAATATGAAATAGTGATATAGCAGTGATAAAATAATTAGAATTAAAGGTACACTCTGAGTAAGATAGTGTTGGCATAGTGTCGCATGCACACCCGTCAAGCACAGAGATTTCTAGGCATAACAACGTCAATTCACTCTGGTCCTGCTCCTGTCTGCAGGCGTCCGTCACACACTAGTCAGCTGGTTATTCCATTTAGAGATGCATTCCTGTTTCTGAAGTTGAATTTAATACACTTATAACTATGTCTATTAATAAGCCGTGTGGCTCATTAAAATGATACTACCAATTCATCTCTTCCCTTGGGTGTCGAAAGGCGAATAATGGACTTAGAACTGCACAACTATCCAATAGCTTATAGCGGCGATGGGCTCACCGCCTGTCACGCTGAGTGCAGTCACTGCGAGTAGGTATTGTCGAAACTTTATAATACAATATAATATATAATAATATAATATAATATCCTCAGACAATCACACCTATCAACTAGCCCCATTTTAAGCAACTAATGTTGCTTGTGTTACGGACACTAGATGACGGATAAATATATTTAATTGATAAATACATATAAATAACCTGAATATATAGAAATATTCATAAACATCCAAGACAAATGACTGAAAATTCATCACCCAAACATTTGCCCCCACTGGGGATCGAACCCAGAACCTCTCGAGATGGCGACGCCTTGAGACCGGCATACAGACCACTCGACCACGGAGGTCGTCAAAATTTTATATTACCTCTTCATGTACACTGCTGGACATAGATTTCAATCAAGGAGCTCTACAATGACCTGTCCTGCGCCGCCTGCGTCCAGCGATTTCCAGCGCCCTTTGCGAGATTTGGTCATCCTCGCTGGCATCTTCCAACGTAGTGTCTTCCAGTACGTAACGGCCACTCGAAACTCCTTTTATGCCCTATTAATGAATAATTTGAGCGATATACAAGCTGGGACAACGGGAGTTTTCGTTGCGAGAGTATCGATCCCGGTCTGTACCACTGTTTTATAAAACTTTACTATGTACACTACAAGTACTAGGTCCTTACCTATGAAATTGGTGTTTTGTATGGAGATTTTGGGGAATTGAGCATTTTCGATACTAACATTTTATCAGTTTTGTTCACAACGACCAATCCAGAGATAATAATATTTGGCATGTATCATTAGACAAGCTTTAGTAATATGTGTAACATCACACTTCATAAAAAGTATTTATCGTTTTTAAGTGAATGCAAATAAAATGATGTATTCGGGAGGCACTTAAAAAGAGTTGTCTGCGTGTCCAATTTTAACACAATTAAACATACAACAAATTATCAAAACAAATCAAAAGAGCTCAAAAATATAGTCTATTTTAAGACGAGGTAATTATTTATTAGTAGTACTCTGAATCTTAATAGTTACAGACAAAATACTAAGACAGAATAAAAACACCAATTTCATAGGTAAGGACCCTATATAAATGTCGTTTGTTTCACATTAGACTGTGCCATGCGCATATCAACAGGTGCTTAGCTTAACTATGAGACGAATTTTGATGTGAATACCTCTGTTACTCCCTTCAGGGGTATAGGCGTTGTTCTCAAAAAAAATTTGCAATAAAACAAGTTTTTAATTTAAATGTTGCCAATAAGTAAACATGGACATAACATGTCATCACGCCTCAATCCCCGAAGGGGTAGGCAGAGGTGAGGAATCACCCACAAACGAAAACACGGACGTTTGTGGGAATTTTACTGTCTTTAGATAGAGAATCTCTCAAGTTGCTCTGGATTGGTTTAATGTTACCACCATCGACTTCTTTGATTCATTTAAGTATTTTATTGTATATATTTGGTTGTCGTGCTACATTTTAATTCTCAGGTTTAAATATCTTAAATCTACAACAACAGAGTTCTGTCAATATGAGTTAGCTTTTGACATGACCTAGGTAGGTATATATTTCTGTGACTGAAGCATATAGAAGAAGAAAGAATACGTTCATTTCAACATAAAAATATTACATATCATCACGCCCCTTTCCCCGAAGGGCAGAGGTGTTAAACACCCACTTTTCGCAGGTAACAGGTGGCAAGCTTGTTGCCATGCACCGGGCACAATGTGAGGCAAGCGATATTCACAATGAACGTTCATTTTAAGTAATTTTTAAATCCATAATCGTTGTTGAAAACCATATTTTCATTTCTCAATTTCCCATCCTTTTATTAAATGCAAATGCGCTCAAACCTTACTCCAATGCATCTAAGTTAACGGGAGTACAAATTGTTGTTCCTAGAATATATATCTGCAACGCGCACAATTCAACATTCATAGCCGTGCGTATATTCGAACAAACATTTGTGAAGCAGTACTGAGATGGATTTAGAGGTATTGGATGTTTTAGTAATCGTTTCTCAAATAAGGCACTTTATCCTTTGGTAATGGAATATTGGGAACTGTTATTTCTTGTATACTTTGAATCCAGTGTACTTTGGAGTTAAGGGATCAGGTTTTTTGTCTATATTTGTCTTTTATTAGAGTCTGTTACTGTAAGCATAGTGTGGAAGATTTTTATGTAGATAAAAGTGATAGAAGAGTACGAAAAACATTACTCTGCATGCTAAACGTTACTGGTTCAAACCCCGTTCATACCATAGGGTTTAATAAAGTTTCAGATGTAGAGGTACGTATTCTTCTATCACCGCAACGTAGAGAATTCAACACGACATGGCGAAATGTACAGTCAGTAACAAAAGTCCATTTTTAGTCGGTAAAGTCGGTTTTTTTAATGTAACCGTAAGTACGTTAGAACCTCTGCCTATTCAGTACACTACTATTCAGAACGAGGCCTCTCGAAGTTTGTGAAAGAATGGCATAATTTCTTTTCATGAATTTTTCTAAAACATTTTTGACATTCATAAATATGCATATTAATGCATGCATTCATAACATTTTTATTCTTATATAAACTAGTTAAATAATATAAATAATATTGTTGGCTACAGATCTGGCCATAGACACATTGTAGGTAGCATACTTTTTGATACATTTATGTTTTCTTTATTTTTTGACTTATATTCTTTTCTTGCCATTTTTGACATTGATTTTTTATTACTAATTATTAAAAACTGTTAGACGGAAGCTCGGCTTCTTATTTATCTCCGATACCTAACAGTTTCTGGTGTCAGAAGTTATTTAAAAGTTCGCGGCATGATCACCCGTGCTATCGCAAAGCAGCAGGCTAACTCCGCTACGGATAATGCCGCCGCGGCGGTCGCAGAGTTGGGCCCGCCGCCGCCGCCGTCCCCATCCACGTCACGTTCGAAGCAAAGGGCGCAGGTGAGTTCCTCAAGCGGTAATTCAGTCGCCACTAAATGTTCTTCCGTTCTTGCGCAGAAGCGGCTACTGGAAGCGCAGCATGCTCGCCGTCTGGCCGATATGGTCGAGCGTGAGAGAGAGCGCAGTGCGCTAGCGGCAGAGCGTTCGCTAGCTGCAGAGCGCGCTGCCGCCGAGGCCGAGCTGCGGGCTAGGCTCGCCGACCTCGACTCTCGAGCGAGCGCGCGTAGCGCGCGCAGCCACAGCCGCGCCTCCAGTCGAGGCACTGCGGCGGTAGAAGCGTGGTTAGAGTCTACATCAGCTGAGGCTGTGGCCGTGGAGCCGTTGCCTGCGTCATTGCCGGCGCGTCATACCGTGCAGGCCCCGTTTGGCTTGCTCGGCGTGCATCCCAACGCACCGACGGCGCGGGAGCTACCGCTGGACTTTCCCATCAACCAGTCAGCAGCGGCTCAAGACCCATACACCCACCCTCATGATAGATTAGGTACACATAATCATTATAAATGTACCGAAAATAAAATTAGTGTCGAAGTTGAACACTTAACAAAGGTTCTACGCGAGGTCCTGATTCCGAAGAGGAGATCTGGTGAGTTACCTTTGCCTTTTTTCTCAGGGGCACCGTCAGACTGGTCTAAATTTTATAAAATATATCTTAGTACTAAGGGCGAATTCACCAACATAGAAAATATGACCAGGCTTTCTGTGGCCCTTAAAGGGTTCGCTTACGAAGCGGTGGCCTCCCTGCTTGCTACTGCTGACGACCCAGACTTAATCGTCGCTGCTTTACAGCAGCAGTTCGGGGTTCCAGAGGTAGTGGTCATGAAGGCCATTGCGGAGGTGCGGGCACTCCCAAGGTTAAGCGGGTACGATGCACAGGAGCTAAATGTTTTTGCATGCAAGGTACGCAACTGCATAAGTACCGTTCAGCTTCTGCAGCAGCAAGTCCATTTAGCTAACCCTGAACTGTGCAACGTTATCTTGGGAAAGCTTACTCCTCTTCTGAGGGAGAAGTGGTTGGCGTTTGCCTTTCAGAAAGAGCATGAAAATAAGTTTCGCTTGGAAAAGCTATCTGATTTCTTATCGCATGAGGCTTTATTGCATTTAAGATATGGTATCCTGACAGATTTTAAACCTAAGTCAGATAGGTCTCATGCTCATTTTGTCCAGGCTGACTTCGTCGACTCCTCCCTCACTTCAGCAACTCTTGACCAGCACCCCTCTACAGTCTGTCAAACGACTTTGACTGGAAGGCCTGTCTCTAATTATGGACATCTTCGCTCTGTCAAGAGACACAAAGAAGGCGTCGAACAACCAGGTAAAGTTTCTAAGTCATCGTTTCCAAGTCGGTCAGATAACACCTCTAGCGAACCTGGTTGTGCTTATTGTAAGGCTACGCATGAAATCCAGAAGTGTCAGATGTTTCGTGATTTGGTTGCAGAACAACGATTGAGTTGGGTAAGAGACAATTTTATCTGCTTCAAATGCTTGAGGAAAGGTGGTCACAGCTATAGAAACTGCAAGAAATCTTGTAAGGTCGTCGGTTGCCGACGTAAACGTCACCACCATTCTCTCTTGCATGAAGCAGCTACCAATGTCGATCCTGTTGTAGGTTCTCAATTTTCTGCAGAACCGACTACCGAACTCGATGCGTTGCACGATAGGTCTATAGTCGACTCCTCAACCCAGGTTTACTCGTTGGGGCAGACAGTTTTGGAAACAGATGGCGATCAATGTAAGCAGCAAGATTCCAGACCACTTCTTAAGATTTTGCCGGTAACCGTCAGTGGTCCGAGTGGCAGCATAGATACCTTTGCCCTTCTGGATGAGGGTTCAACTGCTACGTTCATAGACGCTAAGGTTTCGTCCGCTATCGGTGTTACGGGGCTAAAAAAGAGTGTTATCATCTCATGTGTGCGTAATCTAGAAAAGCGAGTAGACGTGGAGTATGTTAGCTTTACAATTAAAGGTCATGATAAGACTTGTCAACCACATGTTTTGAAACATGTGCGTTCCGTTCGCGATCTTGGGCTCTCTCGTCAGTCTTTATCGAGATGCGATACTAATTTGGAGCATTTTAACGGTCTTAATTTGTGTAGTTACTCGGACGTGAAACCGTCAATTCTAGTCGGCATGGACAATTGGCACCTGCTGGTAGCGTCGGAAGTTAGGCGCATCTCACGCTCTCAGCCTGTGGCATGTCGTACTCCTTTAGGATGGGTAGTTTACGGTTTCCCAACAAGTAGAACGTCTGTAGTAGAGTTTTCCGGGTCAGACTCTACTGTCAATCACGTACGAGATAATTCTCTAGAGAATCTTATTCGAGAAAATTATAAACTAGAGTCAATTGGTATTGATAGGAGAGAGCGACTCGACAAGGATGATATGTTCGCCATAGAAACCCTTCATGTCAACACACGCAGACTCCCTTCTGGTCGATTTGAGACAGGGTTACTATGGCGGTCAGATGTTAATTTGGGACAGCTTCCTAATAGTTACGCTCTAGCACGTCGCAGAATTACTTCTCTAGAACAAAAGATGGCTAAGGACCCAGAGTATGCAGCTCAGTATCGTAGTAATGTTCAAGCCATGATAGACAAGGGTTATGCTGAGAAGTGCGAGATGCCACACGCTGATACTCCGGTAAAATGGTATTTGCCACATTTTGGTGTTGTTCATAGACAGAAGAAAAAGCTTAGGGTTGTTCACGATTGCGCAGCAAAGGCTCAAGGAGTAAGCTTAAACTCCCTTTTGTTATCAGGGCCCGACCTACTTCAGCCCCTTCTTGAGGTCCTTATGCGTTTTCGAGAAGGACTGATAGCCCTAAACGCCGATATTAGGGAGATGTACCCTCAGATAAAAATCCGCATGTTAGATCGTGACGCTCAGCGGTTTCTGTGGCGCGCTGATCCGTCTCAGCCTTTATGTCATTACCGAATGTCGTCCATGATTTTTGGCGCTACCTCGAGTCCTTTCACGGCTCTCTATCTAATGAACCTGAATGCTGAGCAGCATAAGGACAGGTTTCCGAAAGCCGCTAATGTAATCATTCATGACCATTATATGGATGACCTCGTAACGTCGGTTAATGATGTTTCTGAGGCGGCTCATCTGGCTAGGGATGTCGTTGACGTTCATTCTCGTGCGGGTTTTGAGATGAGGTCCTGGGTTTCTAACGTAGAGGGCGCTTTGTCATTGGTTCCGGGAGAGTTGCGTGCCACGCGTTCAGATGACAGCGTTAAGGTTTTAGGAGTCTCTTGGAATACAACACTTGACACTATTCACCCTACACGAAATTTAACTGTAACTGTCCCTCGCATCCTAACAAAGAGATACGTATTGTCAAGGTTGATGAGCGTCTATGATCCTCTAGGTCTCCTAAGTCCTATTACAGTCAAGGGTAAAATACTTTTTCAAAAGACTTGGAAGGCCGTCTCTGATTGGGATGCGGAGCTGCCTTCAAGTCTATCAGCCCTGTGGTACGTTTGGTTTAAAGACCTTGAAGATGTTGCACATGTCGATATACCTCGCTGCTATTTCAGCGACTCTGCCTTTTCAGAGGTTGAGCTCCACGTTTTTGCGGATGCAAGCGAGCTTGCCTATTCGTGTGTGGCATACTGGCGTTTTGTGTATTCAGATCAGACTTTTAAGATATCGTTGATCGCCGGAAAGACTCGCTCAGCACCGCTCAAACTAACGACAATTCTGCGGTTAGAACTGCAAGCTGCGTTAATCGCTGCTCGCCTCGGTGCCTACATTCTAAACTGTCACCGACGAAAACCTTCAAAATTTTACTTTTGGACTGATAGTTTGACCGTTTTAAGATGGATACGTAGCGACGCCCGCTCACTGAAAGCCTTTGTGGCTCATAGAGTTGGGGAAATTACTGAAATAACTAATGTCTCGGATTGGCATTATGTGACTTCAGCACAAAATGTGGCGGACGACGCTACGAGACCAGACAACAAATTCAAAATTTCCCGCTGGTTCATCATTCCTGGCTTCTAATTCTGATTGGCCCAAGGAACCCCAAGTGTCTTTTCCTTTGCCTGAAATGGTTCATTGTTCGTCTGAAAGTCAAGTACTAATTTCTATTGTACCCGTAGTTGCAGATTTTACGAAATTCAGCTCGTAGACACGCCTTTTACGTGCAACTGCCCGTATTTATTTTTGCGCGAACGTGTTCTTGAAGCGTCCATCCCAAATGCCGGGTCTACTTTCGGCAGATGATGTAATTAGAGCCGAAAGCCAATTGTTGCTTAAGTCTCAAGTTGATAGTTTGGCAGAGGAAATGACATGCGTTAGAAATTCTATGCCTCTCCCCAGGTACAGTAGGCTTAAAAATGTATCACTCATTGTTAGGTCTGATCATCTCCTCCGGATCTCTAACAGGGTCTCCTTAACAGAAGTTTTGCCACCAGGCCATGAGCAGGAGCCAATTGTCTTGGACGGTCGACATTCAATAGTGCAATTGCTGATCGGAGACTACCACCGAAAGATGGCGCATAGCGGAGTTGAGACTGTGGTCAACGCGCTACGAGTAAGGTTTTTCATTCTTCGGCTGCGACCATCGGTGAAGCTTGTTTTATCCAGATGCAATCTTTGCCGTATTCGGAAAGCCCGAGCAGTGACACCACCCTTCGGAAACCTACCACCGGCACGCCTAGCTTATAAATCGAGGCCGTTTTCTCATGTTGGAGTGGACTACTTCGGGCCAGTCACGATTGCGCAAGGAAGGCGCCATTTGAAACGCTATGTAGCGTTGTTTACCTGCCTGACAGTCCGGGCAGTACATCTCGAAGTGGTAGAGTCGCTTTCCTCAGACTCTGCGATTATGGCGATTCGCAGGTTTATCGCTCGTCGAGGGTGCCCGGAGTCCATCTACTCAGACAATGGAACAGCTTTCGTCGGCGCTGCGCGCTTGTTACCTGCCATTTACGAGTTCAGCGCTGACAGGAAAATCAAGTGGGTCTTCATCCCTCCTGCAGCCCCATTCATGGGAGGATCCTGGGAGCGGCTTGTGAGAACCGTCAAGACCTCGTTGGCTGTGACCCTGAAGGAGCGCTCTCCCAGAGAAGAGGTCCTGCACACGCTGCTTCTGGAGGTGGAAAACATTGTGAACAGCCGGCCACTAACTCATGTTTCCGTGGAGCCAGGGGAGCCGGAGGCGCTTACGCCTTTTCATTTCATTCTCTTGGGTCCCGTCAATGATTTACCTCTCTCAACTTTCTCTGACTCTGATTTATTTGGTCGGCTATCCTTCAAAAAGGGCCTCCGTCTCGCCGACCACTTTTGGCAGAGGTGGACTAAGGAGTTCTTGCCTACACTCTACCCGCGGAAGCCTGGGCAAAGCCGGCACTTTAAAGTTGGAGATCTGGTTCTAATCGTTGATGGGACCCTTCCCCGTGGTTCGTGGCCTCGCGGCCGGATCACAAAACTGTACCCCGGGCGAGATGGCATAGTTAGAGTCGTCGATGTTGCCACTGGAGCGGGGTCGTTTAAGCGGGCGACCCGGCTTCTGGTGTCCTTGGCCAGTACCTGTACGCCACCCTGAATTCGTGCGTTCACTGGGGGGTAGTTCTGTTGGCTACAGATCTGGCCATAGACACATTGTAGGTAGCATACTTTTTGATACATTTATGTTTTCTTTATTTTTTGACTTATATTCTTTTCTTGCCATTTTTGACATTGATTTTTTATTACTAATTATTAAAAACTGTTAGACGGAAGCTCGGCTTCTTATTTATCTCCGATACCTAACAAATATAAAATATAAACTAGTAAAAATATGCGAAAGGCCAAATGACGTGAAATGTGGGTGTTTAACACCTCTTCGGAGAAAGATTCTAAGTCTGAACAAATTATTTTAAATTTGAATTTGCCTAACCCGTCGTGGAGGCGTGATGATTTTTGTTGTTGTTGTATGATAAAGAGGAAGGATTTGATTGTTTATTTGCATCGAATAGGCTCCGAAGCTACTGAACCGATTTGAAAAATTCTTTCACTGCTGGGAAGCAGTGAAAGAATGTATGGTGATGTTTGGCGGCTGCTGCTGCTTATCCTGCTAGAGTTTGCGTAAATGCAATAAACCAGCATAAAATAAAGGGAATAGAAAAACCTATCTACCCGTGCGAAGCCTGGGCGAATCGCTTGTATAAAGTACTAAAGCTTACACTGCATAAGTGATTTTATAAATTTTATTAGGTTAATTGTATATTTGACGTCACCGGGTACGGTGTTTACTGATTTTCTAAGTATTTGATTTCTAATTTCGATTAGCGACTTAGAAATCAAATACTTAGATTGGTGTCCGAACCCCCTGTAACACGGAATTCGAATTCGCCCTTAGAACGATAGGAGTTACATATGTTTATTGTATTTTATTTTTATTTATTTATTTGAAAATCTTTTTTGCACAGAAAATTGAGCAAATGGTGGACTTAATGCCATAGGCATTCTCTACCAGTCGACCAGAGCAGAAAGTATGAAAAGTTAATACCCAAAAAGTTAATACGAAAGAAAAAACAATATAATTAATTGAAATTACAAATATGAAAATAAAGCAATACAACAAATAAATTAATAACACCTAATATCGAATAAATACACTCAAATATAATTTTCAAATACTTATATAATTAATATATACATATAATAGATATATACGTAACTAGATAGATAATAAATATATTATGGATAACACATAATTGTTGTACTTACAAGTTCTTTATTGTAGTTAGGTAAACGTTAAGCTAGAGAAAAATTGAAAGTAAAAAACCAAAATAAAAAGAATATACATATAAATACATGTAGATATAATAAAACTGTAGAGGTCGAATGTCTGTACATAGAAAAAAAATGCTCACAACTGAGTCTGGGGATTTAAAAAGAGAGAAAATACCAAAAAAAATATTTTTATTTTTTGTTTCTCTATCTGTATATACGGGCTAATCTCCGAAATCGCTGGACCGATTTCAATGAAATTTTGCATGGGGATACCTCATATCCCTGGTCAACATCTTAGATTATTTTTATTTCGGTTAATTAAAGGGTTGAAGATGTTGTCAAAACACCATAGTAACTGCGGACCAGTCGTGGGCAACGGCTTCTATTGAATATGAACCAAAAACAGACGTTTCTATAGCGAACCAACAAAAAAAAGTATTGCTTGAAGTAAGTTTTATTGATACCTACAAAATTACTCTTCGATCGACAACCCTTGCTTATTGATATTCACAAAGAAAATGTCCTACTTTATACAAAGCTTTGTTCTATTTTGTGAGCACGATATCTAATATTTACTCATATAAAGTAGCTCATATAAAGGAGCTCATATGAAGGAGCTCGGTGGCGTAGTGGTCAGTGCGCTTTGGCTTCGATCGAAAACAAAGCAACCTTCGCCATGGTCAGGCCGTGGATGGGTGACCAAGACTTTGTGATCTCAAGCTCCTCCGTGCTTCGGAAGGCACGTTAAGCCGTTGGTCCCGGTCGCATTTGTGACTGTTTCTACCCACCAACCCGAATTGGGCCAGCGTGGTGGTGTTTCGGCCCATACTCCTCCATGAGGAAGGCCTGTGGAAGTAGAGCCTAGAACATGGAGTACATATGAGAGTATTTCAAGCATCGAAATTTTTAGATAGGTTTAGTTTTTAATATCTTTATAACACACATAACAAAACATATCATCACGCCTTCTTTCCCCGAAGAGGTTGGCAGAGGTGTTAAACACCCACATTTCGCCAGATATGGTATGACGTTGGTCGCTGTGGCATTATGCGGGCAGAAACCTTGTTGGCCTGTTATCTAAAATTTTTTTATCATATGTGTTTATATTGTTGGCCAATAAATGCTTTCTTTCTTTCTTTAAATGTTATCTTTATACATTATCTTGTTATTATTACTTGTTAGTACATTATATTAATTAATTATTAGTATAGGACGTAGCACGCTTGCCTAAAGAGGATTGGTGAGTATAAATGATTGAAAGAGCGTCCGAGATTACAGGCTTAAGGATGATAAAGTTTTGAATAAGGAGCTTTACTGAACAACAAAAGTTTACACAACTTTTTAGAACCATTGCCAGTGTGTATGTTTGTACATGAAAAACCAATGCAGGTGTAGTTGCATGTAGTTCCACCAATGTATTAAGGCGTTTGTCCCCGATGACGTAGGCATACGTTTATACCCCCATTTCGCCTATTACGTTTAGGGCTGTTCGAAACAGGAGCGAGATTTTGTTTGAGTTCGTAAACTCCTTCTCTATAAGACAATCGCTAACGATATGCCTGAAAGATTTCACACGAAGTTTTCCTTCGAAAAAGGATTTATATTCAAAGTAAACTTTGCTCAACTCCATTTAAATTCATTGATAGACGATTAGCTGTAGAAGGTTAACCAACACTTTACCAGTAACCTGTGAAACCAGTATAAATATTATCTAGGCAAGATTGAAACTATTCCCAACTTAAACAGATTTTTGCAATCAAACATTTAGTATTAGACATCTAAAGAGAAAAATAAACACTTCTTAAGTTAACCTCAACAAAATCACTCACAAGGAATATTTTAAAATATTTTAAGCTTTTTCGAATTCCCACAGTATTTATTATTTAATTTTGATTATTAGAATCTTCAACGAAGCCTGTTTGGATAATCGTGATGCTATTTACTAAGCTGTACAAATAAATTGTATAATCGTTCGGATGCCATCGTATCGGAATCCAATCGAGTTTGAAGGCGTAGGCTATCGAAGGAAACGTGATTGAAGTTGGGTTTTTTGTAGGAAAATGGAATGTCGGACGCAAAAACGTTTTCGGTAAGGCACACGCGTGGGAACCTACTGTTGTCGCCATGCCGATGCCGCCGCGCCGCTGCCCGCCTGCAACACCGATAGCACTATTACTGGAAGCATTAAGTTTGACTATTAGGAAAGTAACGATGCAAAAATGCAACACAAAAATCAATCTAGTTTTGTCAATAAATGACCATTATTACAAGGGAATAAAGACGTTTTTGGTTCAAAAGTGTTTACATGGTCATGCTCGTGACTGTACTTATTTCTTTGTAGCATGTCAATGGTCAGAGAACCATATACAATAGAAACATCTATCTATTGTTTGCGCTCACTGGTGTTCGACCTAACCCTGAAGGGGTTTAAACATGTTCATTTATTGAAGAAAAATAATTATTGACCTAAAAACATAATCAATTCATTAACTTCACGCCCTTTTTCCCGAAAAAATAGGTGTATTATCTGTTGTTTTGTAAATTTCTAATATTTACAAATGTAAATTGTAATTTTAAGTGAAGAAAATATGTAGAGGCGTACAAGTAGAATTATATACTTAATATGTCTGTTTTGTTTAACCTATCCCTGTAACCGATTTGATAATAAAGACGTAAAATTTAATACTTAGAATAAAATTATTACTTTTTTGCTTTGTTAATGTAACAGATATACAGTTTATTTGTTAAACTGCTAGCTGTTTAAAAAATTCAAATTAGTGGGTAGAAACATTGTTCGTATATCTCTGTGTGCTTATAGCTAGCTGGTGCGAAACTTCGTTAGCGTGATTCATGGTAGCGCAACGCCATCTATTGGCGCGGTAGATAACTATTAGCAACTGCAGATTATTTTGTAATATTAAAAATAATGTCACCTTTCCTTTGTACTTTCATATCATTATCTCTTTTTTATTTTTTTCAAATGTTAATTAATTATAGTTAATTATTATTTCACGTACTTAGTTCTACAACCTTTTTTGGGATAAGTCGAATTTGCGGTATTGCGCAGAGATATTTATCTGTCGTGCTTGGCCACTTATATTAAGAAGAGAGTTTTTGGCGGCATTTGACTATGGCGGACGTGATTTTTATTTCGATGATTGTGCCCGAGTACACCAAAATTGTAATATTATTATTTGGAGTGGATATTGTTACGTAAAATCAGTGTAGTTTTGTAAGTTCTGTAGTTCTGTAAGAATAAGTGTCTGTGATCATGTGCAATGTGTACAATAATTGAAATAAGCGTCAAGTGGTATGAAAAGTGATGAGTTTTTTTTTCGTGGTAATCCACCTCATCAAAGTAGCATTACAGTGTCTACCATCTATCATTTGGCGCCAAACTCTTCCAAGATGCATTGAAATGTACAACACTTGCATTTAAATGCAAATGATGACTTAATACTATTAAAGACTGAATTACACACAATGTTTACGACGGAAGGACTTTGTATCCATAGTCATGAACAATAGACAAAATAAAAAAAAACAATATGAATTTTAAAAATGGAACGAAATTTTACCTAAACATGATGATGACTGGTTATTTAAATTTAGAACTGGTACGAAAAAGGGAATGCGATAATAGATGAATGAAAATTTTAACTTTTAGAAAATTTAAGCCTGATTTTTCAATCCTCAGATAAAATTATCCGCCATTTAAAACTATCACTGTTACTTTCTCAAGTCATAAAAAGAAAAGGGACAGAGCTAACATTTGACTGACAGATAGTTTTATCTGAGGAGTGAAAAATCGGGCCTTAAACATAATAAATCCTATCTAGTGATTGAATGATTCTTGACTTGACAGTATCGATGGAAAAAGTCGTGCCTCTATTTTAATTGGACATGACGAATCAAGTTTACCGGAAAAACTGGGCGGGGACTGTTTGTGGAGGCGGATGTAGGGACAATTATTATTTTGTTTTTGTATGTAAGGGTGTTTCATTGTTGTAATATAGTCCGTAATATTCATTATGCTTTTGTTGATGATGATGTTGAGGTTAAAAAATAACATTGATCACAACTTATCTTCGAAGAGATATGCATGACAGCAACAGCAGGTGAGTCTATGGCTGTGCGCAGGGCAATAATAAAACATTATAATGAAATTTTATTTACAATACAGTTGCAAAATAATGTCAAATCACACTGCCAACGGGTGGAATCAAGTTTTGACCGTCAAAAATCTGTTAAATAATTATGATCCTTATAGAATTGGAAAAGAATTAATTATTTTACCAGACATAATTAATAAAAAAATCTTCACAATTTACCGACATAGATTTCAAGACGTTTCGTATGACCGTGACGAGACGTCGCAAAGCCGTTGCGAAATTCTCAATGATTCTGTAAGAATGCAATTTTATTTTTATTTTATGGCATGTCATACTGTATATTATTAAAAGGATTTGATAATAAATAGTATTGTATGTTACTTAATTAGTCTAAGGGCGAATTTGACTAAATTCCGTGTTACTACACTAGGGTTCGGGCACCAATAAATGCTTAATTTTCTTCGGTCGAATCCGCTGTAATGACGAAGTTCTGCATACACGGCTGATTTTTAGCCGAGTACGCATTTGACAGTTTAAACATTTTTGGTATTGCTATACCAGTGTCGCTAATCGAAATTTGATCAACTTCACTCTAAGGGTCGGTTTTTTAATCCGTACTCAGATTGACCAGTAAGTAAAATATAGACCAATAGCGAAAATGTATGATGTCGTGATATGACAGCTTGTCCAATAGTCGAATTTTCAAATGTTACTATAGTTAAATAAACATAGACAATTGAACCACAACACGATGTTGGGATTAGTAACGCTAGTGGCACAGCTGATGTTATAGGTACTGTTTCGAATTTTCATCGCAAATTTAACAATTTGACAAGATGACGTCACACATTTTAGCGTTTCCATTGATGATTTTGATCTAAATTTTAACTATTGAAAGTATAACTAAGGATCAAAAAACGCACCCTTAGACAGCTAGGTGACAGACCGTTATAAACTTCATTCCCAATCTCCTAAAGTATTTATGACATAAAACGTTAACCAACTAAACTACACTAATATTTTTGAGATATAAAAATAAGCTATCATTAAAAAATAAAGCTATTAATATTGAGAATGATTCACACGGTTCACATGGAGCAGTGTGAATGAAATATCACAATTTTCCTGCGAATCGTTTTCCCATACGAATAAAACCGTACGGTTCAAAATCGTATCGTTTGCATAACGGACGCTTCCCAAACGACCAATCCCGCAATTGTTCTCACACTGCAGCGCGTGAGAATTGGAAAAATTAAATTGCGGCAATTAAAAATTCAAAAATTGCGACGACACAGTTATAGCGGTATGACTACGAGTATGGTCGAAGGTTGATCGTGTTCGGATCCGGGGCGTCAAGAATCATCGGTAAATCTCAGTAATCGGGCGTTGGCTCTAGTTTTTCGGAAAAGTTTTGATGATCGATTTCCACAGCGGATAGGGCACGCACGTGTCGGCTCGGCAAGATTCGACACACTGTCGCCTGATTGAGCTGTTCGTCTACAACTGTGACCAATTTGTCGCCAAAAACCAACCGCGTTATGGATAATTAAAATCATTTCATTATTATTTTAATTAAGAAACGATTAATTATTGTAATCTGGCGTTTTCGAGTCCTTTTGTTTACTCTTGACGATGTGGGCTTAAAATTGATTCAAATACTGATATGGTTCACTAAATTCAAACGTATAAAAATGAAATATCGGGAAATAGAATTCTCTAGGGCTGCGTGTGGATGTAAGTACCAGAAGATGAATAACTCAACCGAAATTAAATGTTCCTATAACATTTTTATGACGGGAAACATTGAATGAAATAATCAATTACAATATGGTTATTAGACGTGTATGCATGAATGCACCAAATCGTTTAACTCGACACGCATCTTGGAATCGAAAATTGACACAATTCTCAGGATCTAAGTTTAAGAGGAAGTAGCAATTATGAGTCCAGAAGACAGTGAATAAAATTGCTCATTGTCTCGATAGCCGTGGTGTGTCGAAAGCATTTGCTTAGCAAATCTACAATCACCCAAGAATGTTTGACTATGGCACTTGCTGCCGTCTGCTGCCCATGGTAGTTCTCACGAGAACAGGCCGCGGCGTTCACCTCTGCCTGAGAGGTATTCTCGGTCAAACACGAAAGTCGTGCATGTCCACCGACCGTTCCACCGAAAAATGCTCACCGACCGGAGACTGTTTTTTGTTCATTATCCTAGACAACTAGATACCTAAGAATAAACAGGTGTCTCTTTAGCATCGATGAATATCAAATCAATCACGTTTAAGATTTCACCAATTGTTGCGTTGAAATCGCAACATTCATCTATTATACACATTGTATTGACAATTTCCTCGTGAAAGTCAAATAGAATATATTATTTAACAGATTTCAAATGCTCTATCTCGAAAATAGAGGTCATAATTCAAAAATAATGTTCATTATCGTTTGTTACAAACTTTTCTATAGTAACATTCGTTCCGATCTTTTGTCTCATCGACAGTCGCGGAATTGTAATTTACCGAATTTTTAAAGAAACGGGGGTGTCGACTGCCGTCACGCTGTTTTGTTTTGGAATTGACAATGGACGTGAGATTGTGGACGTCACACTGCGACCCTTTGGAGGAGAATGTACCGTGTCTTGTTTTGAACAAATTATTAGTCTGGTTTAGCATAGAGGAGGCAACAATCGCGTCGTGATTCCTGTAAGTACCGTCGAAGTTTTAAACAATGATTTTATTTATAGCGTATGAGTCACCGGGAAGCGTTAGCGAGGTATTGTCTTAGAGAGCAGCAGGCGAGCCTCCTCTCAGTTGGAAGGCTTTGCTTGTTTACAAACATTTTATTGAGGTGTTATGTTTAATGGCTCCTTTGGAAGGTGGAGTTTATTGTTGCGTTGACAATGATTGACTATCATGAGTTGGAACAATATGTATCTTGGTAGCATTTTGTATCTTTGTACCGTATTTTGTTGCTTTATTACGTCAGTTACCTATATGCTGAATTACTGAATTCCAACTGGAAATTTCGAAGTACTTTCAAACAACGGAATATCAATTGTTTTACTATTTCTCGTGTGCTTGGCAACAAGTGCGTATCTTGTCAATTGGGGATTTTAGCATAAAATATGAGAAGAAAGCCGTGCGCTTTTTCACAAAGCAACTTTCGCCATGGCCGGACCTAGGATGGGTGACCAAAACTTTCTGAGATCGAGTTCCACCGTGCTTCGGACGGTACCTAAACTGTTACGGTTTTTATTGCAACCACACTAATAGATCCATAAATATGACGTCAATATGTAGGCTGATAATTTTTAATTATTAATTTTAACTAACTTTTAATTATTTTTCAAAGACTATTGTTATTAAAATATTAATTTCTCGTAACAGAAAGCAAAAAACCATAGAAGGAAGTGAGAGAAATACGTTTCTCAGAATAAAAAGTTACCTGCCTAGGTGTATCTTCTGATTAGTCCAACAGGAATTCTGATAAAATGACTTAAGGTGGTAAGGACGCAAAAATACTAGCTGTGGTTGTAAGCAATAGAGCCGTCTGAAACTTGCCGTGGAGAGAGCGTAATCAATACTTTTATATGTTTTCCGATAATAAGGCCTTTTCGCGGATTTCATAAATTTCTCTGGATTCAGCCTTGTTCTATTCCACTGACAAATTGGAGGAGACACCAAAATAGAACGGAATTTAGATAACTAAACAAAAAACATATCATCATGTCTTTTTCCTCTAAGGGGTGGGCAGAGGTGTTACGTTTCGCCAGATATGTTAAGATGCCATATGTAAGACCAGAGGTGGCGAGCCTGTTGCCATGCACCGGGCATAAAGTGAGACAAGCGATATTCACAATGAATTGTACTCGTACAGGCGGTGGGATCGAACCCGCGATTCACCGCGATGCCTTCTTGAACGAGTAGTACCCTGGCCGCCCCAACTCGGCTACCGCTGCCGGCTAAATAACTAAGCCTAAATTAATAATAACAATAAGTACTAAGCAATACATAGTTAATACACATTGAAACGTTACAGATTTCTGGTTGCTTAGAATGTTTTTAAATTTATATTTGATAAAAAACACTACTAATTTATTTTCATAATCACAAGATAAAAGTGAAAATTTTTATGTATGTCATGTTACTTCATGTTACTGATAATAACTGTCGTAATGTGAGGATTTAGTCAGATTTCTTTTGTTACACCATCCGGACTTTGTCTAAGTTTATTTGTCGCGGAAACAATACAGGCAGTTAGGGCCAATGTCATCGATTGTTAACTTTGACAAAGGGCTAACAGTACAAGTGAGGACTTTATTGTTTTACTGCTATGCTCCCGAAGCCGCAGGAGGTAGCACCCTAATATCCAGTAAAACTTCCAACGAAAATGGTGGCAATTAAACTAATTTACAACCCTGTGAGTCTACTTGTTCCCAGAACGTCAGACAGTGTAAAGAAGTTTTGCAGGCGCGTAATTTGTGATAATTACTCGATTTCTCTTGACTTTTTAGAGTACTAAACTGTTGAAACTACTTGCTGTCAATGTGGGCACACCTGAATTCAAATATAGAGAACACTCTGTGTGTCAGTGTGACACTGTAATTTATTCTCTTGTCGCCCCTGTGTAAATATGTAGACAAAAGTCTAATAAATAATTATATACCAGTTACTCGTGGTATTCACTGCTGACTCTGCAATATAAACTTATCTCAACTTATGTTTTAGGTTATAATGTTCGTAAAATGACTTCGTTCTTAGGGTTCCGTAGTCAACAAGGAACCAGGACTCTGGTGTACTCGTAGTAATACCGAAAATGCTTCAGCTATCAAATGCGTACACGTCGAAAAGTCCGCCCTGTACGCAGGACTCCGTCATTACAGCGGATTTTTTTGATTTGATTTGTAGTAACACGGAATTTGGTCGAATTCGCCTTAAGAAAGATAAAAGAAATGTTTTAAAGCCAAAATCAGAGAAACTCAATCCAGTCCTACGGGTTGGTGGGGAGAAATGGTCGTAATAGCGGCCTTCCGAAGCATGCTTAGCTTGAGATCACAAAGTTTGGTCACACATCTACGGCCTGACCATGGCAAAGGTAGCTTTGTTTTCGATCGAAAGCCAATGAGTACTAACCGCTACGCCCGCGAGCTCAAGAAAAACTCAATTAATAAGTTCCAATAATATAAACGATTACTTTATACGTCAAGTACCTACTTCTTAAAGAACTTTCGGTTCCTTAACCTTCAGACAACCTTGGATATCCAGGATCTCGGCGAATATTTTAAATACTTTCCCAAGCGAATCCCCTCGACTCCCGACTCTAATAGCAATTACATAAGGTTCTCGGGGTTAAATGAAAGCCATAGTGATTGCCACAATTACTCCCTTTTGGCCGCTTTGGTCACGTGTTTCGCAACTATACATGTTTATATTTCAACGTAGATGGAGTTTGCGAAGAAATTTCAAGTGAACACTTGAAATTGAACCTAAGGGTGAGTTTTTTGACCCGTAGTAGAAGTAGAAATAGCGTCAATGGAAACGCTAAAATGTGTACTTGACAAATGCTTGAAGTTTGAATTTTGAAGTGCTCGAATTTTCATCCCAAATTTCCATTTGGGATGAAAATTCAAAGCAATATACGTCAGCTGTGTCGCTCCCAGCACCATGTTGTGGTTAAATTGTCTATGATTATTTAACTTTGGTTACATTTGAAAAATCGACTATTGGACAAGCTGTCATGTCACACACATCATACGTTTTCACCATTGCTACATATTTTAACCTACTGGACCACGGATCAAAAAACTGACCCTAAGTAATAGAAGGACTATTAAATAATAGAGTGGCAAAGTCAGTGAGGGAGAGAGATATATATTTTTTATTACGTAATGATTTTTTTTTTAAATTGTAATCACTACATTTTTGCTATTTTTGATATTCTTGAAACAGTGACAACACACGAAAATTAAAAACAGAAGCTACTCGTATTTGCGAATAGTGCACGTGTATTTTAATCGTACTTACATGTTATTTTAAAACTTTTTGTTTCATAAAAAATATAATTTATGACAAAACGCCAGAATTTAATCAAAGACGATTAGTTAAATACGAATTTCTTGCGTTTAGATAGGTACTCGTCGACCTAACTGTAATTTCCGTTTTAAGTCTCAAAACAATAAATCGCTGTCTAGTTAAAAACAAGACGTAAACCTTAATTAACAACTTCGATTTACTGCCAAAGGAGAAGGGAAAATAGACTCCTTGACACTCTCTTGCCGAGGCTTAATAAAAGGTAGAGTTAGTGTCAATAAAAAAACAATAAACCCGAGCTTTCATCCTAAGTTTATTTGATGAACAACTTCCACATTATACATACATTTCGTTTATATGTGAAAGTTTTCTGAAGAATAATATGTTTTATAAATAAACTCACTTTTAAAACATATTAACAAATAGGCCCCAGAAAGCAGAAATATAACTACTGACCTACTTAATTCGTTAACATCCGTGACTGCAGGGTAAATTTTGTAATCATCACACGAAATCTGCTCCATCGAGACTCGAATCCGAGTCATCAAAGACGGCATACCTTGTAACCGAGTTCTCAGCTGCGGTGGTCGTCTTATATCGCTCGAAAGATACTTGAATTGATTGTACAAACATTGAAGACTGAAATGATTGTACAAACATTGAAGTCTGAATTTTGCAAATTGTCTATAAGCCGATCTTCGTTTGTTTTGTTCACTCTGTCTTTAAGTTTTTCCGAGAACCATATAAACCGCAAGAAAAAGTAAGTCACGGTGTTGTGTAAATTGGTTCGTCGTAACGAATTCTAATGTATTTGTAACCGCACAATTGGACCTCATGTAGTACTAGAACAAAGGGAAGGTCTACTGTTCAGTAGCTTAGACCCCCTAGTCGCTTGTTGTATCAAAACCACTATATTGAAGGACTGCGGAATGCCCTTTGTCTTGCCAGCACAAATGCTGGTATTGTTAGAAACCAAACCATGATGCTACCAGTAGGTGGCGCTTCTTTATTTGGACATCGTTATTTGATGACAGATCTGCCACTTGTTATTGATTGCTTCCTGAATGATGTATGGGTAATGCTACCGCAAGGCTGCTATTATTCACGTGACATTTCCGAAGAAAAATGTAGACAGGACTTTTGACAATTAACATGTAAAATTGTGTTCGAGATTTTTGTAATAAATTATTTAAAAAGGGTTGGAATTGGCAAAAAAATTGTTTTCATGGCCTAAAAAATATTTTATGTATTTATATTAAATTACATCTAATGGTTTTTTGGTTCACAAAGGGAATATCAATAATTGTCTTGTACAATTATTACTCTTGGGTCTGAAAAATATTTGCAAACGAAGTAAATTTGAGGAGCTCGGTGGAGTAGTACACGCTCGCACGTGCGTTCTAGCTTTAGATATAGAAATAAAACTACCTTCGCCATGGTCAGGCTTTGGATGGATGACCAAAACTTTGAGATCTCGATCTCCGTACTTCGGAAGGCACGTTAATCCGTTGGTCCCAGTTGCTATTGCTGTTTCTACCCACCAACCCGCATTGGGCCAGCGTGGTGGAGTTACGGCCAATACTCCTCATATGTTTCTCCATGAGGAAGGCCTGTGCCCAGCAGTGGGGCGTATATGGGTTGAGGACAAAAATCCACATAAGATTTTTGAAAACATCACGTTTTTTAAGAACTTATAGTTACAGTGGAAATGCCAAAGTGGCTTAATTTGCAAAGATAGTTTGAAGTTCTTCTAGTACTTAGAGCCATTAGAAGTAATGACACGTTAATAGAAGACTAAAAAGAAATAATAAATAGGTACCCATAATAATCGCAAAGAAATAATCACGTGCCATGACACGGGTAAACGAGACTTTTACAGGCTACTCCAAGCTGTTCAAAACTTTCATAATTTATCATAACATCTATAAAAAATTATAATTTTCTGCTTTGATACTGTAAGTACCTTTATTGGAGGCGTTTGTATTTATACCTTTAATTTATGAGACTGTAATATAACGAAAACTAACGTTATTAAACTATTGAACAAGAACAGCAATCGAGCAGTAAAGTTTCTGAACAGTAGAGGAAATTCATAGACAATTTTGAGTTTCGCTCAAAACCGTGCTCAAAACCACCCAAGCATTACCACACGCAAGTTATGGGCGTAACTACTTTGTCACCTCTTGAATGAGCACAGATAACATAAAAAGAACATTTTATTATTACGAATAAAAGAACTGGCCGACTAATTCGTGGCTAATGCATCATGGCAGAAAAGAGAATGAAGACTGTTCGATTTTTGAAAAAACGCCGCCAACATGACATTTATGTCGATGTCATTGTGTGTGGCGTCATGAATGAAGCGGGGTGGTATGTAATAGGTGTGAAGTGTTCTTCCATTGTAGTACAGGTATCTTAAGGTTGCCGATGAATGTGTGACGTATAATATATGGGTCGTGGGACTGAGGTGGTCCGTTGTTTTACCCTTTGTGACTGCCTTTTTATTATCTATAGAAATATGTTCAATGATGACTTTATACACAAAACCTATCATTTGAAAGAAAAGAAAGAAAATAAATTTATTCCTCAACATACACTTTACAAGAAATAACAATGATAAGTAAGTATATAAAAGCTAAGTAAACATATTGTGACTGCAGACGAACAGGTTGCCAGTTCAGCATAACGGGTGTGGTTCGGTGTAATACTTTACAACACCGATTATTATTTCCTAGTGAAGTTTTAGTAAAATATTTTTGTTATAAATAATAAAATCCGTTCCGTAGAACTGCTCTTGCAAACTTTAGTGATCTATCAACATTACTTTCATATCTGTCAATTTCCTATAGTAAATGGATCGTTGATAGCGAATTAGCGGCCAAGAGGGTACTCCCACTTAAAAGGCCGGGAACTGTGACTCCTCTGATATTGTGGGTGACGATGGGCGATGGTAATTACTTAGGTAGTAACGGGTGTTCCGACTGTTCGTAAAAAATTCTATATAACTACATCAAAACAAAAAATGACCCAGATTAAAAGATTTTTTGTTCAGTACGATAAGAATTCTTTTTGTTTTAGTTGTTTCAAGCAAATTTCAGTAGAATAGGAGACAGCTGGAATTTCATGTTACAGAAGGAATGTGCTGAAATATTGCGCGCCAGTCACAAGTTAGGGGTTCTTTACATTGTAGAATGTCCAATTTGCGTTGCGTAGTGTTAGGAAAGTATCGATATGTACAAAATAATAATAAACCTCTCAGAAACTTTACAATCCCGCTAAATCCATCTTTGAAATTCATCTTTAAACAATGCTTTTATTATATTGAATAAACTTTTGAACATATAATTTAAAATAAAAATAACAAGCCAAAAATAAAAGACATATACTGTATATACATGAAATACTATATAGAAATAAAAAATAATAATAATAATTTTAAAGTGTAAAAAAGTTTTATTAATTATTACTTACTTTAAAAAGGTACTCTTATATTGTCAAAAAGTTATAATTTTGAACATTTAGTATTTAGAAAATAACAATAACAAAATGCGGATTTTAATCCCCTTTATTTCTGGTATATGGGTGTTTTTAGTATTTAAGCCTATCTCCAACAAGTCATTTACTTTATGTATCAAGGTGAGTGTTCCTATTATATTAACAAACTTAATTAAATCAGTGACATCAAGTTTGTCCAAGTAATTAATTTTATCGACTTTCCCAGCACTAGCAAACATTTTCAACTTCCACCATTTTAACTTGGAAATAGGCGTGTCAATGTCTTTTGTAATTTCATTGGCGTTCATTTTGAAATTCATTAAGAAATATATCTCCATTAGTTTAAATTATTTACTAAATGATTTAAACTGACGGACTATAATCCCCTAAGAGTTAGTCAGAGGCTAGGCAAAAGCACCACAAAAGCACTCCACTGCCATAGTCTACGCTTCACCAAACAGTGGTGAGCCCGTCGCGCCGTTTTAAACTATGGTACTGCAGTTCTAGGTTGTTGGGTTGGTAGTATTCTTTTAATTAGCCGCTACCATACTGCTACCTTCGCGTAATTAAGCTGCTTCCAGATTAAGTTATTTTTTTTAATATTGAATTCTGTACAGCTTTGTTGTATTAGTATTTTTATTATATCATGTTACAATGTTTTCGGAATACTGCAGCCTTAAAAATAAGGGTGATTTGTAAAGTAATATTAATATTAACAAAATAGTTAAATTAAATTAGTTAACTTATTTACTAAATGAAAGCGTATCGCCATCTAGTAAAGCGTGTGTAAATTATTATAACCCGAATATTTAATTAAAGAAATAACCATGATCAGACTGCAATCTGTCTGAAGAAAAGAAAGATGATATCATAATAATGTCTTCTTATATTTGCACGAGAATTTATTTTATTTAAATGATAACTTTGGTTGGGTTGGAAAGGTCAAATTAAAATGAAAACGGTATACGTTAAAAAAAATTTCAAAACGGAAAACTAGGTAACATTATTTTTTTAGTTAACTAATTAAATTTATATACTGATAAATCTCAATTTAGTTGCCATACAAAATTGCGAGGTGAAAGCCATTAAATTCATATTTTTATGGGTACAAACAAGTAATCGGATCACCTGAATTGTATTGATGCAATTAATAATATTAGGTCCTTACCTATGAAATTAGTGTTTTGTATGGAGATTTTGGGGAATTCTGCATTTTCCATACTAAATTTTTTTCAATTTCTTCACAACGACAAATCCAAAGATAATAACATTTGGCATTTATCATTAGACAAGCTTAAGTAATATATGTAATATCACACTTCATAAAAATTATTTATCGTTTTTAAGTGAATGCAAATAAAATGATGTATTCGGGAGGCACTTAAAAAGAGTTGTCTCCGTGTCCAATTTTAACACAATTAAACTTACAACAAATTATCAAAACAAATCAAAACAGCTCAAAAATATAGTCTATTTTAGACGAGGTAAATATTTTTTAGGAATACTCTGAATCTTAATAGTTACAGACAAAATACTAAGAGAGAAAAAAACACCAATTTTATAGGTAAGGACCCAATATATCTATTTTATTAAGTTTGTATTGCCCCCACTCTGTAATTAGTGTCTTTGATTCTATAGTTGACTGGGAGAGAGCGGTGTCATCCATTTAGTCGGCCTTATGTACAAATAATCTTTTTCGACATTACAGTTCAAATAAATATTGTCGTTTGACGTTCGCCATAATTTTTGTTAGCTATTTCTTTTGTGGAAAAAAATCAAAATGGCCGCTTAGTCCAGGGGTGAACTAATCAGAGCAGTTAAAGCAGTCGTCTATTTACTTTTGACGATTTATATTGAACCAGGGGTGTATTTAGGGTGAGCTTTAATTTATTTGTTAGGGTCATATCTGCGGTGGTTTGGTTATGCCTCGTTAAGAGGGGGACGTATTTACAGACAGATGATTTCTGTGAAGCGAACGAAAACTAGTTGTGAATTTCATTTAAAATTCAATTTTAAATTTAGAAACTGGTGGTACATAAATTATAATGCAATGTAGGAGGAAGGAAAATGCAAATGTTCTTAAGTCGCAAACGTTCATAACTCGCTTTGTAATAAACACGATCGTGTGAATATGAATATGTTTTACAAATATTGTTTTCATTGCAATGTTTTTATTTTCCTGAAAATGTACGAAATCAAACATTTTGTACCGGAATATAAAAAATCATTTATGTACACTTTTATATATTATTATTAGCTCACTGAATTAAATTGAAGTGCATGAGAACACATGTTCGTATGTCTATTCCAAAACGAGCCAAGTAGAAAGAATAGCACTTCTCATTAATGAAGTCGCAAGTTCAATACTTGCCCAAACCCTTTTAATAAAAAAAAGCTTATGCTGAGTTTGGTACGCTGAGACAACGCGTAACACACCAGGCGAAAAAATTACACCTCTGCCTACCCCTTCGGGGATGATAGCGTGATTAGTTAAGGTGAAAAGTTTTTACTTATTAAGTGATTAAATCATATTCACTAAACAAACATTGTAGCGACGAAGGCTTGAAATATAAGTATTTAAATGCAAGTTTGGCACTAATAATCATTAAACATCCAACAAAGATAACTTCACACTACAGAGAAAAGTACCAATTTAGTTTTTTTAAATGCATTAATGTTAAATAGTACACACAATCGTTTCAATTAACTGCATTAACCGACGGAACCGCATGCCGACCGCGTTAAATCGAACTTACAACGGTAAGATACGTGTAAAATTAAGTGTTAAAATTAGTGTTGTAATGGTGATTAGATTCAGGTATTTAGTGACTACGATTGAGCGGTCACATCTCGTAGAACACACATCTGCCACGCCACCATATCTTGATGATATGGTTAGTTTGTTCCATTGTGATAACCGTTGAATTCATGTCATATGCCTAATTATATCGGAAAAAGTAAGTGTGCTTAATCGATACAGCCATACAAAAGGACTGGTAATGTCTTGACAGGTAGCTAAAGGTGTTGTATTGTGTTGCGAAGATAGGTTTTTTAATGTAAAATATTATGTTTGGTATAATTTTCTTCGTAGAGTGGTATATTGCATCACAAACCCAAACAAATTTCAAACATTTGAGATTAACATAATGTTTGTTTTTCGATACATTAAATGGAATTCAGAAGCTCGGTAGCGTAGTGGTTTAGTACGCTTTAGCTTTTGATATCGAAAACAAAGCTACCGTCCTTGGTCAGGCCGTGGATGGGTAAACAAAACTTTGAGATCTCGAACTCCTCTATGATTCGGCACGTTAAGCCGTTGGTCCCGGATGTAATTGCAAGCGTTTCTGCCCACCAACCCGCATTGGGCTAGCGTGGTGATGTTACGGCCTTACGGCCCATACTCCTTATGTGCTTGTTTACACTGGAATTGGGCGCATATACGCATATATGTGTAATATCACACTTCACAAAAATTATTTATCGTTTTTAAGTGAATGCAAATAAAATGATGTATTCGGGAGGCACTTAAAAAGATTTGTCTCCGTGTCCAATTTTAACACAATTAAACTTACAACAAATTATCAAAACAAATCAAAAGAGCTCAAAAATATAGTCTATTTGTAGTCGAGGTAATTATTTTTTAGGAATACTCTGAATCTTAATAGTTACAGACAAAATACTAAGACAGAATAAAAACACCAATTTCATAGGTAAGGACCCTATATATACTGATTAACCGGAAATGATGACATTTGACATTGTAAATTTCAACAGGCACAGATAAAACTAAAAACGTAAAATAAAGGCAATGTTAATTAATATTATAAATATATTTACAATTTTAACTCTATAACATTGCCTTTTTTTATGTTAGGTACTACATACATACATAAAATCAAGCCAGCAATCCCCGAAGGGGTAGGCAGAGTCCAAGGAGCACTGTGTTCCTTAAGACCACATCTAGCCATACAAAAATTGGTTTGGTCAGATGAAAAATCGTGAAAGAGTACTAACAAGTGGCTAGCTCTTCGCCTACACAATCACAAACCCAGTACCCAATACGCCCTTCGTCGCCTTTTACGACATGCTAGGCAAATAAAGGCAGTTGGTTGGTGGTGGTTGGTTGGTTAGGTACTATTTTTATAAAATAAAAGACATTGTGAAATATTATTTAATTTCAATTATTCAACTGCAGAGTTTTGGATCCGGATGCGACATATTAGGTTGGGGAAAAAGTCTTTTCGCTTTATAGTATGTATAAACTTGTAATAAAATCTCTTTGGCTATACTATTTGTATCTGGCTGGTTTTGGTATCATTGAAAGTTTAAATTTTAAAGAACATAATTCCAAATTCAAATTAGGAAAATGTGTGATTTTCATTTGTTTTTCGTACCGCCAAGATGAGTGAATCTAATGAAGAAATTCGATACATTTTAAAATTTTACTAAAAAAAAGGTAAAACTGCAACGCAAGCCGCGAAAAAAATTTGCGATGTTTATGGACCTAGTGCAGTGTCTGTGAGAGTAGCACAAATTTAGTTTAAGCGTTTTCAATCCGGAAATTTTGATGTCAAAGATGCACGTCGCTCTGGTCGCCCTATTACAGATAAAATGGATGCCATTTTTGAATAAGTGGAGCAAGATCGGCATGTCAGTAGTTACGACGTAGCTGAAGAACTGGGAATTGACCACAAAACAGTTTTGGCGCATTTGAAAAAAACTGGGTACACAAAAAAGCTCGACATTTGGGTACCTCACGAGCTCACTGAAAGAAACCTAATGAAACGTGTACTCATTTGTGATTGTTTATTACGACGTAATGAAACCGAACCATTTTTGAAGAAGCTGATAACTGGTGATGAAAAGTGGATCACGTACGACAAGAACGTGCGAAAAAGGTCGTGGTCAAAGGCCGGTCAGGCTTCACAGACTGTGGCGAAACCCGGGTTAACTCGCAACAAGGTGATGCTGTGTGTGTGGTGGGATTGGAAGGGCATTATTCATTATGAGCTGGCAGGACCATCGATTCTGAACTCTACTGCGAACAACTGATGAGATTAAAGCAAGAAGTTGAGAGAAAGCGGCCGGAATTAATCAACAGACGGGGTGTGGTTTTTCATCATGATAACGCTAGACCTCACACATCTTTAGCCACTCAGCAAAAATTAAGAGAATTTGGCTGGGAGGTGTTAATGCATCCGCCGTATAGTCCTGACCTTGCACCTTCAGATTTCCACCTGTTTCGGTCTCTTCAGAATTCTTTAGGCAGTGTCAGGTTAACATCACGAGAGGACTGCCAAAACCACTTGTCGCGGTATTTTGACCAAAAGTCCCAAAATTTCTATAGCAATGGGATCATGTCCCTACCTACAAGATGGCAAAAAGTTATCGAACGAAATGGTACCTACATACTTTAGTTAAATGTAAATAAACTATATTAAAAAAAATTTTGAATTTTCTTAAAAAATGCGAAGAAACTTTTTCCCCAACCTATTATTATTTTTACTAGCTAATGGTCAGAAAACGATACACAACAGAAACATCTATTGTTTGCGAATACCGGTGTTCGCGGTGACCGCCAAAGGCTTAAATTAAAATCACATACCATACTTGAGAATGAAATCAGGAATATTTACTGTCGCTTAATGTATAGGAATCTCGTTTTAATTTAAAAAAATTGGAAACAATTAAGGAATAGAGAAACTGCAACTTATTTTTATTTCCTATTGCATTGAGCCGTAACCATCTTCAGACAATGATTGATTATGAAATATTATTCGCTTTTCGTCATAATACTATTTTTGTCGACTACTTGTATTACACATGGGAGTCACCAATCAAATTTTGACGTTTCTGAGATGTTTAAAGTACTTCCAATCAGTCTTTCTTCATGCGAAGACAAAATGTATTGTATGTCGTTCATCTTCTTTACAAGGTCATGGGTAGGTAGTTATTGACTTTTACCTTTAAAAACTGACTTGATTTATACCACCAAATAAAGTAAACTCAGATTTTATGAGCCGTTTCAAAATAAATTAAGTAGGTTTGTTAAAATAATTAAGTACATTTTATCCCATCAAGATTTTGATTAGCGTTAAAATGAATAAAATTAATATTTATCTGTCTTGGACGATTTTCAAACTATGTAACGAGTGGTTGGACCGACACTTATTTGAACCCATATTAAAACGTCAAATTCCTCATTAATACTTAAATACAATGGAGAATTGCACGTAAAAATTTATTATTCGGCGTCCTCACGCTCCTCTAATAATCATAAATAACGCGCAAATGAATCAAACGCGGTGTGCGGACAATGTGCGAAACATTAAAAATATCAACAAAGGAACTTTTGACTTTCATAGTACATACAAAGAAACAAATAAGTTGCGGCACATACCTTTGAAATTTTATGCGAAACTTAACCTTATGGCTTCAGTAATAAGAAGTCACCTCTTTATGGTGGATGATTTTGTATAATGGTTGAATAGATGTCGCCCTCGCCAGCTGTTCTGGCGTGGAAAATCGATTTCCACGTGGGAGCGACGGATGTAGCATCTGCGACGCCGCCTGCACCAAAATATACGGTGTCTGAGTCGATCTATTGATATTGTACTTCGGAAGCCGCCTGTGCTTATTAACAGAGCGTAAACGTGTGTTTTTAAACTTTTTTTTATACTGTGTCCTAGTTCCAAATACAAATATATTCCAATCTAAGAGCTTGTTGCTAAATGTGGGCGTGTCTTCTCTGCATACCCCTTTGAGGATGGAGGAGGAGGCGCATTGTTTATTAACAATTTAAAATGTTTTGAAGATTTATTAAATTGATTGTTGCAGTTTACCTACTAATATTATTCAAATTACAACTAATTTAAAACCTTATACCACCTACAGTACACATACCAATTATTTCAAATGCCAGAACAGAAACCAACAAGGTAAATTATCTTTATTTCCACATAATAAAACTAAATCCTAACACGAAGTCACGCAAATTAAAATGTCAAAACCATTTTTTGCACGTGAAACAACGAGCTGTTCCGTGTGATTAGACGAAACGTCATATTATTGACTGCCGTCCGCACAACAAAGACAGAACGTGTAATTTCCCAAAACGACACAGTCGGACCACACAGGGACAGAAATGGGCGAAAAGCTATCACCATCTCGAATCGCTTTAACGGTGACGTTTAATCGCTCTTGCGACCTCCTATTTGTTTTAAGTTGGTTGTATAAAAACATCAAAGGGGGGCGTAAGAGCGGTCTCGAAGGAGTAATTATAATTTGTCGCGGTGAAGCGGAAATAGTTTGTGTCGCTATTAATCGCGTCTGTATTCCGGGAACGTCGGGCTGAGGTTTGTCAGACTGAACGGCTACAGCGGGACGTCTATAGCATTTTAGAATAGGTTATACCTACCTAATATTTGGCTACCTGATTTATACCACGTAAAATTTACACTACGGGGATCCCACGACCCTCAGAAATGCAGCACACGAAGCGAGAAGAAGGAGCATGGCTATCTTTTCCTCCAAGTTTCAGGATGCACACGTTTGGCTTTTAGAATTAAAATAAATGGTCAAGGTCGATTGAAATAATATTTTTAAACATTCTCACAAAATTGTTAGTCGTTACTAATTCACACTTAAAGGTGTGGAATTCGTAAGCACAATCCGACAGTAAAATGAATATTCCAAGGCGTTATTAGGAGACATAATTAGTTGTTCCAAACGAAATACTTATGTTTCCGCGCG
Organism: Parapoynx stratiotata; assembly: GCA_910589355.1. NCBI lineage: Eukaryota > Metazoa > Arthropoda > Insecta > Lepidoptera > Crambidae > Parapoynx > Parapoynx stratiotata. The sequence goes on from OU342473.1 coordinate 8,494,480, forward strand.
GTGTGTTACGTGGTCGCAGTTCTCAAAGTTATTTGTGTCGTGATATTAATTATTACCTAAAATTTTGCTGAAGAAACTCCAGTTTTGAATGAGATTATTCGCTTGTCAGATATATAAGGCTTAATGTGAGGAGGTTTATAAATAACTTTCTTGACAGTGTCAACCCATCAAAAATACAAAATTGATATGAATAAATGTTTTTCGTTTACAGTGAGAGCAAAAGATTTTTCTTTATATAAGTACACAAAAGGTTTTTGGTGGTGGCGCAGCGACTAAAACATTTTTGCTACATTTGAATAAAGAAACCATCGCCATGGTTAATCCTTAGATGGGTGGCCAAGCCTTGAGATAGCTTCTCTAAACTTTAAAAATAAAATTAAAATTGAAACGGTGGTCTCTGTTGTCATTCAAACGGTTTCACCCTCCAATCAAACATGGCAATAGTTAATTAAATTATCTACTTTATTATTCAGGGTTTTTCGCAATTGTAATAAGTTGGTATTTATTGGCAATTATGTAATGGTATTTCCCAACCACAGAAAAGGTTCTGTTTGCCTTCTTGCCTCACTGGAATAACCCAAACAAATTAAGTCAGTAACTATGGACCATTCTCCTTTAAAAAAGGTTCTCTGAATGTAAGACTGTAGTTAAATTATTCGCTGATATCTTGTTAAAAAATAAAATGTTTGCTTGCAAAATAAAGTCAAAAGCATTGACCTTGTGTTTTTCTGTAAATAACAAATGTAACTCTAAATATAATTATTTTGTGTTTAATTAAACTCTGATCGACGTAAACAGTTGCCCTAATGTGGCCGATTGGCATTATTTTAACCAAAAAGGTTGATCTAATGCCGGGCGCCAACAGTAGTATAGGGGACCAGCTCAATTTGATATTTTCGACTAATATAGCTTAGCCTAGCTGCCGGGCGGCAGCGTCCCACACAGCCGTGCGTGGATCACCGTGACGTATCGCGATTTCCACGCATCCATCCCCGCGGAGAAGGCCTTTGTCACAAAGGAAATTAACTAGTTGTATATATAGTATGCATGTGAGTGTGTGTGCGGTAGGGACAGCGTATAAATTTTAGTATGCATAATATAAAATTTAATTAATAAGTAATTGAAATATACCACTTTACAGATTGTACTTGAATTTGGAATATAAATTCATGTTTTAGGAGGTTTTATATATCGTCAGCTTAATTTCCAAACTGCGTAACTCCAAAAATTTACATTTGATGCCATCAAGTGCAAAGTTTTGAGATTTATTGATTGCAATACTTCTCAATTCCGATAAATTGATAATTTATTAGTTGAACGAATTGCAAAAACTCATATTTCCTCAGCGCCCCTTTCAATTAAAACCAGGTTTAACTACCTCCTATAAAATGGTTCAAATGGACATAAGCAGTTTGAAATTAAGGTTACGATATTAAACATTAAGTAAAATTTCTCTAATTCCTCAACCTCATACTAGCGAGGATTTAAAATTACACCTGTAGATCACCTATAGTCAATTATTTAAAAATATATTTGTTCAGTTTAGGTATTTACATACTCTTATGAATGTCAAATTATGCCAACTCTTTACTAGCTACCAGGAGGCCTTGTTCTGAGAAGCATGTGTCAGGATCTTTTACTACAGATAAAAAAAAAATTAAGATTTTTTTAATTTTTGAAAAGTAATTAATGTGTGAGTTAATTAATGAAACGTAAACCAAAAATTTTTTTATTAGAAAATCATCTAAACTTAAATTAATTACATTATATAGTGCACATTGCGTATTTCACAAAGACTTTTCTTCTGTCTGTACTTAAGCTGCAATCAACCGTCAGTGTGCCAATGAAGGAAGGGCTATTGTTGTAATGTTGAATGAAAAGTCCTATTTAAGTAAGCAATGGGTATTTTTTTGTGGACATTATATTTTTTAAATAACTTTCAGCAGATGTTCGAACTTGATCGATCAGGTTTGTCATTAAAAATGTATATTATTTTTGGGGGACCATGAAATTACTTCACTCGCCTAAGCCGCGGTGGCTTCTTTAGCAGAAGGATCGTTTATCATGTTGGAAAAATTATATAAGCAGGAATAACAGTCTTTAGGTATTTTTTATATTTTAATGATATTTTCTTTCATAATATAAAAACGTAAATATCTCTTAAATTTACAAAGAGTGAGAATTGATATTTACGTAATAACTTAATTAATAAAAACAAATATAAAGTCAAAGTATCTGATTTTGTGCGTGCATATACCTGTATAATGAAAAATCAGACAGTCAATTAAAACTTACTATTTTTAAGTGGATTATTGGAGCACAGCACAGTGAAAATGGGAGAATTGATATTACAAATTGCGTCTCTTAAATCTTTAAGCACATTTTATTTTCAGAGGCAGCTAAATAAAAACAAAATCATTCTAGAGAACCGTGGGAGATAAATAATTATTCAGACTCAAATATTTTTTGCAAATGTTAGTTCGATTGCTGAACTAGACGGACCTGTGAGTCACGATCCGAAAAAGTTATAAAAAGCAATTATTTCGTACTAAAAGTAAATAGTGCATATCATTTCGCAAATCGTTTATATGCAAAGATTCACAAACGACCCATAACGTTTCGTAAGATTTATTTTACGGTTGTTCTTCTTAGCGGTATTTCAAAATTAAATATTAAGACCATTTTATTTCTAAATATACATTTATTCTTAGTTATTGTAATGTGGAGTTGATAGTAAGTATTGTGTATTTGTCTGAAAAATAAATTTCTTAAATTCGCCCGCTGTGATTTAAAATTCATCAACTGCCATTTTTTTTTCGTTTTCAGAGCTCTTTGCTCATCCGATATTTTAGTTTAGTTTTATATGGATTGTTTGTTTTTGATTTGATCACTGAATAAATTATTTTTCATTCTCTTTCTCTTAACTGAAATTAAAAGGGAGATTTCTTTGTCAAAGAATCATACGAGAATCATACGTCATCAGACTTTATACGAGTGTATAAAGTAGGTATATTTTAAAGTTAATGTAAGGATCAAGTGGCGGATAAGCATAACATTTAGGATAAGGTTGCCGTCACTTTCGCTTGCGATATCTTAAATACGTTGTTACATCAAACGGAAGTGATTCTTTACGTTGTTAACGTAGATAGCTAAAATCACTTTCAGTAATTACGTTTAATGTCTTATTTAACAAAGTCTTATAAGAAAAAATCAAATTTATAAGATTATATTAGATTCAATTAATTCTAACATATCATAGGGCAATCGAGAAAATAATTTGATTGACTTTATAGAATTAGTATTTACTTTACTGGAGTCACATTTATTTTTACTTTACTAAACAATCGTCCTTTATTGAAAACTAAGTATATAGAGGTATATTGCATATAAAAATCAAGTAGGTCTCTCCAATATTGAATATCAATATGCGAACCCGAGGTTTCCTAGAACTCAAGAAATAGTCGTAGTTTCTCCTTGAATAAACATTATGATTGAAATTGTTTTCAATAGAATATGATATTAAAAAATCTCAGCTCTAATAGATTCAATAGACCGCTATTAATATTAAAATTAAATGATAAAAATTTAAAATAATTTCAATATTACACGAATAATTTATGTTTAATTAGCACTCCCAAAACAACACACGCGGGCAGTTTGGTGGGTAGAATGCAATTGCAACTGGGACCGACTGGGACTTTACGGAGAACTTTAGATCGCACAGTTACTAAGCCTGCCATCAAATCAACAGAGCTTTATTCCATTTTCTGCAAACATTTCACACATATATGGAAGTAGATTCGTCTCAAGTTACGTTTCAATATATCATTAATCATCAAATATAGAAAATTTTCTGCCTCGTCGTGGTGGTCTACCAATACATCTCGAATAAAATCTTAAGGAGATATTATTGCAATCTGATCTTTACATTAATGAGAATAAGAGCGAAATAAAATGGTGTAGTGATGGTCAAGAGTAACAGGTGAAACAAATTTTGAAGAAACCCTTACAGCGTTATGGACGACTGTTCTTTGAACCCAACAATGAGTCGATAAAGCACATAGCTTTTTCTTTCCGCTTGTTAGTGAAGGAATATTGTAAACTTCTAACGTACTCGCCGCATTTAGACTTTCAGACATATTTATTAACGTATTAAAAAGGTATTAAATATTGGCAACTATAATAATAAAAAGTATCTAAGGTATCACCATTTTAAAATTTCATTAAAATTGGTCTAGCCATTTCGGAGATTAGCCTGTACAAACAGACAAACAGACAGTGAAACAAAATAATTTTTTTTTTAATAATTTCCCTCTTTTTACGTCCCGCTGACTTGAGATTAAGCATTTTTTTTCTGCAGACATTCGACCTCTACAGTTTTATTATATTTATAGGTATTTATATGTCAGTATAAAATAAAGTTAAGACTACTCGTACGATGAAATTAGGAAGAATGGATAGACCACTTGCCTTTTGAAATCACTGAAATAAATTTCCCGCAGTAAATGTACATTTTCATGAAACTTTACGTTACCTCGAGAAGACAAAAGGCTACATTTACTACCTCATAGAATGCAAGGAATTCTGCAAGGCAAAGGCATTCTGAAATGTGCATTCAAGAGACACTGATTACGCCGGAAAATTTGTAGAGCATGCTGCTTATTCTGATACGAGTTGATCAGTGAAATTTATTCGATTTATATCATTTCATTTTATGAGTATTATGTGCCTACTACTGTTAGGCACATGCCTTTCCGCTGAGCGTCAATAATTTCATTGCAATATTGCTGATAATTTCTTGGTAAGGAAAGAAAGGTTTTCTTATAATGATGGAATTCTATAATGATGGATGGCGTAGTTTATCGCTTTCACGAAAATTTGTTAAGTGCTTTTGACGTTCATAAGCATGTGCAAAGACGCATCAAAATTGAATAAACGATTTGAATTTTATATACCGCGGGTGGATCAAATTGTGAAATAAAATTCTGATTATGTAGGGTGAAAATGTGAGGGGTGAGAGTATAGATAAAAGTAGCTTTGTAGTTTGGTAACTACCAGTCAAAATCGTCACACTGCCACCATACCATAATTAGCACCATCGAAAGAGGGAGAGTGGTAGGCTCAAAAAGGAATATTGCAATATTGTATGCGAGTCGTGTTCAATCTCAGACTGACATAGTAGAGATATAATGCATTTCCAATCAATAAAATAAAAGAAATATAAAATAAAGGAAAATGAAATATATTATTAATATATATCATAATAATTACCTAAATTTATACAAATGTTTATTGCATTGTAGTGTTCCGGCAATCAGAGGTAAGATAGCCAGTTCCTCAGTTGTTGAGGATTACAGGTGAAGCTCGCTTCCACCTTCGGCCTTATCTCCACTTACCACCAGGTGAGATAAAGGCCAAGAGCTTATCTGTCGTATGTAAAAAAAATATATATTTGATAGATTTTTCTCATGTTTATTTTTTATTAATGATCTCTATAAATACACGCAATGATTTAATGTTCTAAGAGCACTACTCCTATCGCAGGTGGGTTGGAAGAAATCTCTTATAGAAATAGGGCCTATCTATTGGATACAGGCTTTCTATAAGAGGAAAAACATGAGAAGTGTGGGTCGAAACACTACCACGCTTGCTTAATGTGGATTGATGGGTAGAAATGCAATAGCGACCGGGACCAACGTTAAAGCCTAACGTGCCTTCCGAAGCACGGAGGAACTCTAGATCATAAAGTTTTGGTCACCCATCCAAGGGCTACCCATGGTGAAAGTGGCTTTGTTTTTAATCGAAAGTCAAAGCGTACGATCCACACCACCAAGATCCTCACGTTTTCTAAAGAATACAGCAATTAAACAAGTAACTCCACATATAATACCTATATACCTATATTTTGGGTCCTTGCCTATGAAATTGATGTTTTTATTCTGTCTTAGTATTTTGTCTGTAATTATTAAGATTCAGAGTATTCCTAAAAAATAATTACCTCGTCTAAAAATAGACTATATTTTTGAGCTCTTTTGATTTGTTTTGATAATTTTTTTGTAAGTTTAATTGTGTTAAAATTGGGCACGGAGACAACTCTTTTTAAGTGCCTCCCGAATACATCATTTTATTTGCATTCACTTAAAAACGATAAATAATTTTTATGAAGTGTGATATAACACATATTACTAAAGCTTGTCTAATGATAGATGACAAATATTATTATCTTTGAATTTGTCGTTGTGAAGAAAACTGATAAAATGTTAGTATGTAAAATGCAGACATCCCCAAAATCTCCATACAAAACACCAATTTCATAGGTAAGGACCTAATATTACTTCCTGTGTATCACCACGCATCAATATGGTATTTGGCGCTTATACCCTTAAGGGTAAACTGTGTGGGATTGTGGCAAATTCAGTTAAGCACAGGATCGTGTCATCACAGCTCGTGACAAAGCTAAAGCGGTTCTAAGTGAATATAATAATGTAATCGCTTGTAATAAGCTGTTATTTACTCCTCGGATCGGTTACGTGACGCGCTCGTCCCGTGAGGGTAACGGTGTCTGCCTACATGGTTCTTGTATCCTAGGTAGTAAATACTCAGTCTAATATATCATATACGACTTTGAAAGTAGGTAAGTGAACTTTGACTCTGCTTAGAAATTTAAAAGTTCATGTTTGAAGATTTCGTGTTTAATTTTATTTGACGGATGGACGTAAAAGCGATTTGTAAAACGATGAGAGGATTTAGTTTTGGTTTCTCTGAAAACCCATCAAAAAACGTAAAATAAATCTCTTTTTCTTGCTTGAGCGCGTAAAAGTTGAATCTACTATATTCAGTTGAAATAATTTTGAGTTAATTTTGAGCTTGATATTGTTTATGAAGCAAATATAACATTGAGAAGACCCAGTTATGGTTCATACAAATGATTGATGGCTCATGTTTAGAAATCGCTACACTAATATTTTGCACTCAGGTGAAACTATGTTATATACAAGTATTTGAAAGGTCAGGTATTTAAAATAAATCATAAATATTTGTAAAGATTCAAAAGAATTTTGATGAGACCTTTCTTATCGACCGATTATTTCTCTTGTTTGTCTTCAGTATAAAATTAATAAGTACAAGACTCTTAATTTCCTGTGAAGTAATGTTTGTGATACAAATTAATTTAAAATTTAATTATGATGTATTTAAATGAAAGTCTGTGTGTTGTATTTGCCAGGAACTAGGTTAATTAAATTGTCAGCGTTAAAGCTTGATAAAATCCGAGTTAAGCCTTTAAACTAATTAAGGCTTCGGCGTTAGTTTGCTAAAATTTAGCAAAATTCATGCTTTGTTGCAAAGTGTTGTAGTCGAGCGCTTATCAAAATATAGCCACAATTTCAATATATAGCTATTCTAAATAAAAAAAATTGTTTAAAATTTTACACCAGAGATTAAAACCTTTAGCCGATATTGATGATGTTGAAAAATAACGAAGTACTTTGTACAAGGATAATTAATTCGAAATAGATTTTCATTAACGGATCTAACAATGATCAGGTTTTCATTTTGACGAAAGGAAATGTTTAGTTGTAAATTTCGATTGAAAACTAAGCATATTTGCCCCTTAGGCAGCGAAATAGCGATGTTCAAATAAGCTTTGCGGTAACTATTCGAGTGACAATTCAAGCAGCATTCGTCGTAATCGATTATCCACGCATTGTCCGAATACAGATTTGGACTAAATCCATTTCATTTTCATCCATTCGAAAACATCAGATAAAGCTTTTATTCTTTTCGCTTTCCTAATTTAAATGTAAGACCGTCATTTACTGAAAAATCACCGAACAAATATTTGGTCTGACCTCTGGCGGAATGAAAAAAATATATCTTTGCTCTTTGAAAAAATATAAGCTAAGCGAATCTCAGTTCACGATTACAAATATAATTACATAAAAAGATACAAAATACTATGTAATAATAATTCATGACGTGCTTATTATTTTTCAATGAAATCATTCTTTCAATAAAATTAAAAAGTGACGATTTTGATGCCATTTGCTAAATCAGAAGCTCTAGCGAATAGTATCATACATACATACATACAATCACGACTATTATCCCCTAAGGGTTAGTCAGAGACTAGGCAAAAGCACCGCAAAAGCAGCCCACTGCCATAGTCCGCGCTTCACCAAGCAGTGACTGCACATGTGCTCAGCGTGACAGGTGAGCCTTTCGCCGCTTTAAGCTATTGGATGGTTCTAAGTCCATTAGTTGCCTTTAACAACACCCAAAGGATGAGATGGGTTGGTAGTAATCGTTTAATGAGCCGCTACCACACGATTCGATGCTCCATATTTACTTTAATACATAAAACCTTCCATTTTCCTGTAGCAGTAAATAAGCTAATATTGCACATAAGAATGTAACGGAGAAAGTATTTAATGAAGATATTGTTTTATAATGAAAGTGACTGTTCCAATGCAGAATTCTCAGGAAATAAAGGTCTTAAAATGTTTTAAAGACTTCACACGCGCCGACGTGCTATCGGACCTCTTAATCGGGAAGAGACGTTTCTCCTACTCGTCAACCAAGTAGGGTTGTATCTAATATAATATATCGTTAAAAAAATATTGATCTGGAAACAGTATTAACCTGTTACGACTTAAATAGTCTTTATAATAGTTCTTATTAAAACAAATTATAAAAGAATCATTTATGGAAAACATTATTTTAAGCATATTTTTAAATACAGGGAGCGAGCGAAAGATATCTTCAAATTGTTGTGTTTTATTTACCTATAGAAGTAATTTTACCGTGCAATTATTTCCAAATAAAATTTTTGCCATGCTAAAAATGTAGTTAAATAGGAATTGTGATTGTGAATAATTTTATGCAATAATTTTGAAGAAAAATGTGTTTGTAAAAAATATTATTACAAACTTTTTGTGAGCTGGAGTCAGTCATGGATTACCGATTTATAGTTTTGCCAATACTGCCCCAAATCAAAAATCTCTGTCAACCATTTATCAAATGTGCCCCAGGTTCGTTACGTAACCGTCTCGATCGTCACATTCGCCCTTCTGAATGGTGACAGACACGGTCTTATTGCTTTATTTCGTCTGTATGGTTTTTCAATCATAGACTATGTGGTAAATTCGACCTTGTTTTGATAAGCTTTTTACACATCTTAAAGTAAAAAAGCTGTTGACAAGTCTTCGTATCTTGCAATACCCAAGTACAGTCAACTCCAAACAAATGTAACTACTTTTTACAGTAAATGGCTCTTATTAGAATCGACTTACAAAGCATTTAATTGTAATGTTTTCGGAAAAAGACTATGTCAAATATGTTACAATTTATTTATTTTTGACTTTATTTTGATTTTATTATTATTTATCTGAAACATGTTTGGCTCCAATTTATGTCTGATATAAAAGAATTATATTTTTATTATTAAACAACTTGCGCAGATACTTCACAGTTCTAGTTTCCCTTTGTAGGCAACCCTACCTTTGAGTGACTTGCAATATACCCTTACGAATTGTCAGCAGGGTTAACACAGTTAATGACAGTCACCTATTACGAGTTGTTAGGCAAACGACACGTAACGAACCGGCGCCGAAACGTATTCGACACACTGCGTTTACTGTACGTGTGAAGTCATGGAATGGATCACTAGTAATTGCAGTTTACTTAGTAAGCGATATGATAGTTGTTTGATAGGCTAGTGTTGCTATGTGGTGGATGCGAATGTGCTTTTTTATGGAATATGGGGCAACATGAAAACGTTTCACCATCTGGAAAGTGATAACCGCCGCCCATGGACACCCACAACATCGGAGGTGTAACAAGACGAGTGAGTTGCTGCCCTAAAAGAGGGAGTACGCTTTTTCGTACGCTTTTCCTTTGCTATGTTCTAACTTTTTTTGACGAGGATAAATCCACCGTGTTGACTGAGCTGTGAGCATGTCTGGGACTCGCCTATTAACACCATAACTCCCCAATGCCAGCGCTGCATCATTTTAGTCTGATGCGGCATGTGATCGGACCCGGCCCTAATTGACCAATTTCTGTATTTGTCCCGTTTTATATATTGTATCTACCTGTTGCTTTTTATGTTTCTTATTGTTTGTACATTAGTTTTATATTCTAAAGTCATTTTTTTTTCATTCTTACAATATATCCTTCGAGTCTTTCCGCGAGAACTTACTGTTTACTGAACATTAGCAGAGATCCGCGGTCGTCTATAAAAACTGCGAATTGAATACTCAGGGCTATTCAAAAATAAGTAAATTAATGTTTTTATTTGTATTTTTACTATTATACCACACATTTATTGGTTGGCAGTCGCTGCTTGGTGAAGCGCGGACTATGGCAGTGGACTGCTTTTGCGGTGCCTTTGCCTAGGCTATAACCGTAAGGAGGTAATAGTCGGGATAATAGTATAAAAATACGTAGTGTGAAGATAAATAAGAAAACGTTTTACAGAAATATAACTTAAGAGTGTACTTATTATCGACTTATTCTTTAACCCTACAATAGCTGCTGACAATTGTGCACAAGATATTATGTTACAAATATGCATGTAATTATTGAAAACATTTTCATGGCTTCTGATACACTTGAAGCTTTAGTATTTAGAAAATTTGTCTCATTTCTTCTCTGACAAAGGAAATAATCACTTCAATAAAGCGTGGTTATTCTTTAATTAAACTTTCCTATTAGCTTGGCCTAAAACTCATTAGCTTACTATCGCTTCATTAGCATACTTACTCATACTAATTAATTAACCAATCCTGACTCGTCTTGAGACGCGGTCAATTCACAAAACTGACAAATGCGATCGGTCCATCACACCGGATAAAATATTATTAAAACAAACAAACGAACAAAAAAGATGGCTTTTCGAGCCGAAATCAATGTGCGAGCTTTAGTACATTGCCGGCGTCTTGATTTACATATAAAACCACGTAAGTGTAGTACACGTCACTGAAATTTATGCTTTGATTGATAAGCATAGAGCTGGTTTTTGATTGGAGGGTTTGCAGCTATTAGGTACGAAAAATATAAAAGTTTCGTTGCAGTAATTTAATGTAACAGTTAATATGACAGCGGGCATGGTTATGCCAGCGGGTCTCCTGTAGTTTTATATTTATGCAGTCACACCTGGAGGTCTAAGGAGTATTTTATATCGGCCCGATATGATAGAGCACACGATGATGGTATTTATGTCGAGATAAATAAGGACTATTAATTACTGACTGTGTTACAGTTCTGTTAATTCATTGTGATTTAGTAAAGGACAGGTATTTTAACTTGTATGCCTATAGTTGTATAGGCTATTTGTAGGAATTAATTATCATTTTTAATTTGCGGGTTTATTGAGAACTTAAGATTACAAATATTGGTCTCCCAGCAGACCTAATGTTACCAGCTTATATTAAGTGTTGGGTATATGTTGGGCATATGCCTTCCTTAATAAACATTCACATGAAGAGTGTAGGTGTAACACTGGTTAATTAGCTCATTGCGGATTAATGGGTAGAAACGGCAGCGATAGAGATGGGGATCAACGGCCTTACGCAGCTTAAGGCTTCTGAAACACAGAAGAACTTGAAATCTTACAGGTACTATCACTGTAAGGATGCTTCGGTAGTTTTCAAAACCGAAACCATAGCGTTGTAACCACTTTTTACATTTGATACAAATCTAATATTAGGTCCTTACCTATGAAATTGTCGTTTTGTATGGAGCTTTTGGGGAATTCTGCATTTTCCATAATAAATTTTTTTCAGTTTTCTTCACAACGACAAATCCAAAGATCCTTTAGTAATATGTGTGATATCACACTTCATAAAAATTATTTATCGTTTTTAAGTGAATGCAAATAAAATGATGTATTCGTGAGGCATTTAAAAAGAGTTGTCTCCGTGTCCAATTTTAACACAATAAAACATACAACAAATTATCAAAATAAATCAAAAGAGCTCAAAAATATAGTCTATTTTTAGACGAGGTAATTATTTTTTAGGAATACTCTGAATCTTAATAGTTACGGACAAATTGCTAAGGCAGAATAAAAACATACATAATAGGTAAGGACCCAATAAAATAGTCAAAAGCAAAACGATCCAATAATTCACATTTGTCACGTAAAATTCTTTGAAATATTTTTAAATGATTACTTTCTTTTCAATATAGAAAGTGAAATATATTGTCATAAGTATTTTTGTTACCGGTAAAAAGCAATATTTAATAAAAAGTATGATATTTCACCAAATACCATATTTTATTGACTACTTTTAATGTAATTTGTAAAGTATCCATGGGTACAGTCGTTTAATTTGTAAGAAAGCTCTCGTTTTCCTCGTCTATTAGGTAGAACCGTTATACTGAATAGCCTAAATTGATTTGATTATACGAAATCAACATGAGGTAAAAAGTTAATAAAGAAAATGTGGTGGAAGAGAAGTCGAAAGTTTTAATTATGTAGAAGGTATTGCAAATGCGATACTTTTCAATTATCTTAGGTATCACTGCGTGCGAATTTTTCCTGCGACTAGTAATGGTAAGTAGAGGCATTAATTCATACATTTCGTATGATACCTATATGTCAGTCTATTTAAAGAGGGACGAGCCTAATCAAAATAATAAGATTTCGTAAGTTTTATTCAAACCCTGTGGCACAGCGAAGTTCAAAACGATGTGTGCACGTTTAATTATTCTTATTTGAAGGGAATAAAGACTGTCACCTGACTAATGTGCATATTTATTTTTGAACTAAGCTGTACATACTGGAGTCGAACAAGCGACTTCTTGCACAAGTAATTGCATTTTCCAACTTGGCTAACGGTGCATTTACACTATTCATAAAAGTATTTTAAGTAAAGTAAGTTAAGTTAGTATCAATAAAATACATACTTAAATTGATGATTTAAATAATAACGTAGTTGACACGCAGTGAAAGTCATTTATTTGTTCGATTTACTTTTGAAATAGATATTACACAACACAGCTTTGGATTGGTTTAGCATTACCGCTGAACACGAAAATGTTTTCCTAAGCGATGTCTAGATCATTAATTATCAACGGTTATATTTTAAAGAAATCTGCAGTGTCGAAGTGAAAAAACGGTACCACACCAACCTGCAGTCAACCTAAGCGAAATGCTTGAATAATTGGTTGTCTACGGACGAATAATATCGAATTTACGATTCTGGTATCAGGGTTCAGGTGTTAATACCCGTGGGGAGTCGTGACGAGAAAATTACATTTTCACCTGTGAAACATCGTACTTTCTTCTGTCAAGAAAGTGGCTTCCTGTGTTTCTGTTAGAACAAAATTAAGAAATTCGTCAAAAATAACATCAATTTTGTAGAATTATATACTTTTGTACAATTTCATAATCGTATCTATTACTACTTTGTGGCCTAAAAATAAAGAGAGGTATGATGGTTCTGCAATATCTTAATTGAATATCTTCTCTGTTAAATTGGGTATTGGCGTAACTTTTCCATATTAATATTATAAATGCGAAAGTAACTGTCTGCTGTCTGTCTTGCTTTCGCATCAAAACTACTGAACCGATTTAATTAAAAATTTGGTACATAGATAGTCTACATCCTGAGAATGGACATAGGCAACTTTTTCCCGATATTCCCATGGGAACGGGTACCACGCGGGTAAAACCGCGGTTATTCATATCTGCTTGGCCGAGTATTAAGTGACATATTCCGACAAAATGTAATTTCATTTCAAATTTTAATATTTCACGGCATTGTAAAATAATGACACGGCTACAAAGATTTACCATGACAACCATTAATCAGATAACACTGAGTAGAAATGTTATTTTCATAATTAAAATCTTTAAAGATTTAGTTCAACTATTAATAGTCAACATTTTACTATAACAGGTAGAATGTTATGTTAAGCATTTTCTAAAAAAAACAATGCTGTGTTAATTACTCCGACAAAAAATTTTTGTCAACTTTTTTCCGGCGCTAAATCAATAGCCACGCGAACGACGTCGCGAACACAGCTAATATTTTATAAAATATGTATAGCAGGTATTAAAGGTCTATTATTTAAGTTCTAACCTTACTTTGGTTTTATATTTTAAGGTATGGGCTACCTCTATGTCTAAGCAGATGGCGAGCTGGTTAAATACAAAATAATGTATTATGGAATACTTTGTAAGTACCGTGATAAATACCAAGAAGATTTTACCTCATCGCTAATCCAGAAGATTTGTTAGCTATTCTTTTGGGCATTTTTCGTTGATAGCCCAAAGGTAAATTCGCAGAATGCTAAATTCAGATTTAAGAGTCTTTGTAAGCCCTTGTACTTTGGCTCGAGATGTGTTCGTGTAAAGTCTATATTATGAGTAAACACATGTAATTTAGAATGAAATGTGTGCCAATTGATGACTTTGTTCAAGCTGCGAACTTTTTACGATCCCCTGAGGTGCTGCTGACTAAACAATGATAAACTTGCTACACAATATTCGACCTTATGACAATTTTGCAGGTTTTTATATAAGATTGATTTATTTTCAAAATATGCATGGACTCAAATATTGCTTATATATTTATATCCGATGGGGTAGACGGAAGTAAAATACACATTCACGATTAGAAAGTAATTTATTTGCCGCCGGCACAACAGTAAATCCACAGTTAATCTGAAATTCAAATCAAAACTACTGCCACAGTAGATTTTACACACCACTAAATAAAATCCCTGCATCTTAATTCCTACAGGATAACACAAAAATATGTACAAAAATAAGACTTATCGCTAAGAGCTATTTCTTTCAGGCTAACGAAAAATTACCGTTTGCAGTTGTCAAATAATTAAATTTAATTAGTGTATAACCTTGGGTACAACAGGTCGCTCCTGATGGTGTAATGGAATAGGTTCTAAATAAAAGATGCCTTTAAACCATACAAAAAGAATTTATTACATATAAAAAAATCGGAGCCTATATACATTCGATGAAAAAACTAAATAGCGTGTTTCAGTAATTGCCGTCCTTGGGAACAGCGCCATCTATTGGCCAAATTACGAATCAACATTTAACAATGGTTTGTACAATTAGTTTGATACAAAATCGAGTTGTAAAACTATAGTGTAATGAATAGTTATAACCGTAAATCCGAATTATTGGTATAACAAATATTTAAACTTAGACAAGTATGCTTCATTATCATAATTATGTAAAGCTCGTGATGGCTGGTGCTTGTAATAAGCTCTGAAGATTATTATAACAAGTGGTACAACGACACGCAGCTTAAAAGAGGATCCATTAAATTTTCATAAGATTATGCCTTAATGTCGCGAATTAAATATCGGTATAAATCCCGGTATTTTCTTCAAGTACAATTTACAATTTATCATTCGTTTCATAACGTTCTATTTCAATACAGCCCTACGAGCATAGAACATTCGATAAGCCCAATTTGACGTCTAAGATCGACAATTGTCGATAAATTCGATAAATATGACAGATAACCCAAAGGAGTGAAAAAGACGGATGCTTTTGTCGATCAAATATGGCGGCTATTGAAATTCTATGCTCGCACTGCTGGTTTGGATTAAGGACATATTATGACTGAAGAATCTGCAGTGATAGTGGGTAGCGTAAGTTATCTGGCTATTATACTTCCTACTGCTGGGAATATATACATGGAAAAATACATAAGGAGTATGAGCAGTAACATTACCACGCTAGCACAATAGCAGTGAGAGAAACACTTGCAATAGCGACTGGAAACAACTCCTTAACGTGCTCTCCGAAACGCAGAGGAACTAAAGTTGACAAAGTTTTGGTCACCCATCCAAGGGCAGACATGGTGAAAGTAGCTGTTTTCGCTGTCAGCATAAACTTTCTAAATTGATCGTCATGATTATAATCGAAGATTGTAAATTATTTACACTTTTTACAGAACATAGAACTTTTCATAGACTGGATAAGTAGGCAATAAAAATAAAGTTAAATGACTTGCATGATCTGTACAAAAAACTGCATGTAATACTTTAAAAAAGGATAATTTAATTTGATCACAGTTGTACTCTCTGAAATTACACCCCGATTACAATAAATGGTAAACCAAATTGAAATAGCAACAATTGTATTTGTACATCTAGATTTAATTTTGCGCTGAATATCAATGATACTTTTTGTATATTGTCATACATCTAAAAAACCTCTCAACAAATCGATTTCAGCATCTCGGGTGCATTCTATTGAACCATTTCATACTTTCGATTAATTTGATTAAGTTATTTCAGTATATTTATTGCACAACGCAACTTGTGTTGCGTTTTTTTAAATTTCAGTTTTTCCTGTAAGTACATTCGAACAACTGAGAGATATTCAATTAAATACTTATATTTCTTGTTCTTTCGTGCTGCAGTACAGGCAGCAGTGACTTCCCAATTACAGGTTTACAATTATGTTGAACTAACTGTACCGCGACTTCGCCCGCGGTTACTGGTTTTTTAACTATTACACGGGAACCCTTAAAATTTCTGGAATGAAAAGTATCTAAGATGTTGACCAGTGATATAAGGTTATGCAAAATTTTATTGAAATTGGTCCAGCCATGTCGGAGTTTAGCCCGTACAGACAAACAGACAGGAAACAAAAAAAAATTTGTTTTCCCTCTTTTTTCATCCACCCGACGTGATTTTAAGCATTTTTTTTTTACAGACATTTGACCTCTACAGTTTCATAATATGTATCGATGATAGGTAGCAGTTTTAGTTTTATTGTCCGTATCTTTGCAACACGCAGATTTTTCCAGGATTTACATATTATGTATATCTCTCTCAATTTTAATCAAAGAACAAATCACGAATTAAATAGGAACAGATATATTTTTTACATTTTTATACATTTGTACAGCAACTGACTCAACACCACGGTAAGCAGTATGAGAGCCCAATACATAGATAAGAAGAAGAAGATACGTACAGCGTGTGGCCTGTAATATGAGCAATGTTTGATTATTTATATATATTAAGAAAATAACGTTTAGTATATTTAATAGTAACAATCATTATATGATTGGCTATTTAAAAGGTGGCTCATGAGTTTCTTGCCGGGTTCTTCTCATGAAAATCCTTACTCTCGTAATCCAGCCGCTTGTATCGATTACAACCACAGTCAAAGCGCTATGCACATACATACTTGCGTTCGCGGTAATGAACTTCAATACTGTAGTTTTAATAATTATTAATTTATTTTGTAAGTTAAATGTAAGAGACGATTTTAAGTGCCAAGCTTGGCATATGAAATAAAATTATTTTTGATTTGGTTTGATTTGTTTACGCAAAGTAAAATTGTTGACGCCGTGTATTGACTGCTTAAACTTAAATTTACTCAAATATTCGACGTAAAAATATATTGAAGGGTTCATTATAATAATTTGCTTCATTACGTATTACGGTTCGCCTCGTTACAAACTGTAGTTGTTTGGGTAATGGATATAGTGATCAAGACATTTTGTAAGCTAATAATTATGCTTAAGTTAAAACGGTAATGTAGGGTTGTGGTGCGGGCCATAAAAAAGTCATCAGGACCTCGACAGTCTGGAGTTTATTTGCGTGTTCAATTTATACGAGTTTTTTTAAGGTATTTAACAACATTTTTAAATTACGGGATTGTAAGCTTTACTTCATGTATAATAATAATTATTATTTTATTTATTTAATACAACAGTATGCAATTCAATGTAATGGAAAACTGTACTTCGAAGATGCATGGTAACAATGTGTTTTCAAAGCTTTATCTTGGTTTATATAGGGTGTGAGTTCATGTACGATTAACTAACAGGCGGGACAAATTATGATAGTAAAGGTACCACTCTTGACATAAAAAAAAATTTTAGTCTAGCTCAAAATTTACTATTGGGTCCTTATGATTAGGTCCTATGAAATTGGTGTTTTTCTTCTCTCTTAGTATTTTGTTCGTAATTATTAAGTTTCAGAGTATTCTTAAAAAATAATTACCTCCTCTAAAAATAGACCATATTTTCGAACTCTTTTGATTTGTTTTGATAATTCGTTGTAAGTTTTATTGTGTTAAAATTGGACACGGAGACAACTCCTTTTCAGTGCCTTCCGAATACATAATTTGATTTGCATTCACATAAAAAAGATAAATAATTTTTAAGAAGTGTGATATCACACATATTGCTTAAGCTTGTCTAATGATACACGTCAAATATTATTAACTTTGGATTTGTCGTTGTGAAGAAAACTGAAAAAATTTTAGTATGGAAAATGCAGAGTTCCCCAAAATCTCCATACAAAACGCCAATTTCATATGTAAGGACCTAATATTAACAAGTTATTGATATAATATACATGAACCATTATTTTGATCCCGCGCGCCGGTATGTAAGCAAAAATAAAAATGATAATTTTTGCTCTACCAAAAACTTTAATTAATTTACTAGTACGTTACAAAAATAGGCAATATCTAGGAAAACTCGCTCCATCGAAGACCTAAGCTTGAAGCAGATTGAGGTCAAGTGCAACATTTTACTTAAAAAAAAATAGCAATTAAAACGCGATTCAATTTACGTTGATGACTCACACGTTATAAGGCTTTAGCTATGAATATTTTAACCAACCAATTGAACATCGGAGTCAACAATACACCAATAAAAAATAATTAGGTGCCAAAACAAGTCTTGTATGCGTGAACATCATCAATTCTCAGGCAATTAACTCAATTAATGGTAGACAAGCATCAATAGGTTCAACATTTTCGACAGCGACGCGGGCGCATCGGTCGGCAATAAAGAAATCAATCAGCAAATTAGGTATTTCAAATCAATAAAATTCTGAAAAAGCCATAATAATATTGGATGGTTATTTATAGTTAGATAGTTTAACTAGAAGGTGTATTTGAAATTAATTTGTTTTTTTTTATTTATTTATACAATGTTATATATATTTTATTATTTGGTAAATTACTGAATTTATAAAATTAATAAAAATAAAAAAAAATTGGTGTTATGATATCATTGAAGGTAAAGATAGAGAATTTCTCCTCAATAATATTTTAGAAATGTCTTTTCACTGATTGAAGAATCTATTCCTTAATTTTGATATTCAATAGAGAATATTTAAATTCTGTAATACATATTACAAATGAATAATAGTTATTATTGTAACTCTATTTTACTTCATGATTTAAAATCATCTACTTCTAGGAAAATGTTATTATATAAATCAAATGAAAATGAGAAAAGACGAAACTAATCTTTATTATACCCTAATATTATACATGAAGGTTTGTAGTATATTTCATATTTTTAATGCCATGTTACGGGTTTCACTTGTTTTTACTGCATTTTATATGTAAACTTAATTTCTACACATTAATTTACAATAAAATAAATTATTTACTTCATTCACAGATCACAAACAATAAATTCTATAAGATCGTATTTATGCCTTATCTCTTCCAGTACGATTCTATGTCGATCCCAACCTTTCGAGTTCTCATGGGAGTACTCGATCGGCTCGTGTGATGAGGCGAGACGCGGGAGGGCGGTGCGTTTGAAGTCACAGGTGTTGTGGCATGCGGTGATCTCTGCTCCGGGCCTGGTTATACCGAGTCGCGTTTTAATATAATCTCGGGCCTAGTTAAAGTACTATCCAGTTAGGCCTGTTAATGAGGCCTGTTAATGTTACATGAAAACGAATGAGTAAATTATTAATATAATTTTTAAGATTTTTGTTTAAAATAATTTTTGAATTAAGTTTATTTAAGATGTCGCCTGTAGCTATAGCTACAGCTATACACTGTAGCTACAGGCTACAGGCAGCATGGTTACAGGATCGTCTCTTAAAAAAATAATCGCCGAAAATAAAACATTATGTTTAAAATTTCTTCCATTATCGTTGTAAATACAGGTGTAACAAAAAGGTAATAAATTACCGAAGTTCAAATACAGTATTTATTTTATGTTCTCGGGAAAATTTTAACGTTTTTTTTGCTTCACCTGTATCACAATTAAGATTACTTCATTAAACATAACAGTCAAAATTCCTATTATTAGTCATAATATTATATACAATAATAATAAAAATATGAATTAAGATATAATGTAATATTCAGTTCACGCTAAGTTAAGGTTTCTGTGGTTATTAATAATAATTATTCATTTCGCATTTGGTATGGAAATAAATATTTGTTTCCCTGTCGTTCCTGATTATGTACTTTACTAATATTGAATAAAATAAGGAGTAAGTAAAAAGAAAATTGTTTGCATATTGAATTCAACTTACATATTTACCAAAAGCCAAAAGCGTTCGTGTTAAGATTGTTTGATAATTGTTTAATATGGATTTTTTTTGTTATACGCTAACCACAAAATCGTCAATGAATTTAAGAATGAAAAATCACCTTTCCTTATAACATATAATATGTATTTTGAAAAAACAATGAGGCTGATTTTGGTATTCATTTGTGAAAAATTGTATAAGACATTATGGAGTTTAAAAATCGTTGTCTTTTTATTATATTAATGTCACGTGCGCTTATACCGTGGGTTGAGATTCATTCATAGAAAATTAATGAAATTTATTTAAATATTTAAGGTTTTTCCAAGAGGAAGGCCTGTGCCCAGCAGTGGAAAGTTTATAGGCTGAGGACGAATAAAATAAGAATTATGTAACACATATTCTCTCGAATTGTGTGTGCTCAAGAGGTTCCAAAATTATCAACATCTTATTTTAATTTAGTATTATGTACTATCGGGATCGCGCAGGCGTAGCAGGGAAACACATGTACTGCTTGAAGTTCACTTTATTTTCAGGACTCCGCGTTACAACATGAGCGCGACGATGACGCGCACTTTCACGAACCACGGACCGACATACACTGTGACTGTTTTTTTCTATGCTTCTATTGTCTTCCACAGACAAT
The DNA here is from genome assembly GCA_910589355.1 of Parapoynx stratiotata. Lineage (NCBI taxonomy): Eukaryota > Metazoa > Arthropoda > Insecta > Lepidoptera > Crambidae > Parapoynx > Parapoynx stratiotata. The sequence continues at coordinate 8,515,415 of OU342473.1, forward strand.
CGAATATTTTATTTTAAATTCAAATTGTAATTTTTTTCAACCACCCCGAGACTACGCGCGAATAGCAAAGAGTTTGCTACAGTACCTACCTATTTATTAAAGTTCGTATTCTTAAATCTTAATTCAATCTCAAGTAAAGCTTCAGTTCCACTGGGCGCAAGGAGGTCATAGAGGTCATTTAATTATAGTAAGCACTAGGCAACATTTCACTATCTAACACGATATTTAAGCTGATTGTTATGAAACTCCTTTAGGTTATCAATTTTGCGCTGCTTAAAGAAAGGTGACCAGATTGATATTGAAAGAGTAAAGTAATAAATTTTGTTATTGCGCGATAATTGTTTATACGATAGGATATACGATTCTTCTCTTTATAATAGATAATTCGTGTAATAAACGCTATCGAAGTAATGGGTACACAACACGAAAGTTCGAGATGATTTTATATTGAATGTTTCCCGTTAATTTTATGGGATATCTTTATGTGTGGTCGACACGATTGGTTTTTGAGGAATTGTTGTCTTATATATTACTTTTAGCCGTGGAATTGTAAGTTTTCTTTTATAAAATATGCTGATATGTAATTAAAATTATATTTGGATTTGTATGCGGTTAAAAATTTATGACAAATAATAAATTAAGACAAACTAGTAAATATGAATAATATAAGATAAACTATTACTATCTTTTGTAACAATAGTGTCGGGCAACGGGGGTTCCCACTTAAGCTATTCATTCTTAGTTGCGAGTTCGGGAAGTAAGGTATTTTGAAAATGGGCATCTAGCCCATTGCGGCATCTATCCCGGATTTACCCTACATAAAATTGAGAATCAAATAAATCGATCATAAAGTCCCCAAGGAGCCTAACATATTTTATACATGATTATAATAAATAATGAAACATAATGTTAGACATTTTTTAACCATTATTGTTTTTATTTATATACATATGTGCCAATCCGATAACTCCTAAAGATGCTTATAAAACGTAAAGGTTAGTTACCAACAGAAAGAGGTTCATTGATAAATCATAAACTTCTCTAGAAAAAAACTTCATTGATAAATCATAAAGAGCTCATTATACCGTTAATTAGTCATTTGTTTTATCATTATATCGAGATATTTTTATTTACCTCATGTAATTGTTATGTCTTAATTTATCTGAACACTGTCCGTGAATTGTTTTGTCTTTGTATAAGTTTTATATCTTTTAAACTGTGATATGATAATTTTGCTTGAATACGGTAACTCACGCGGACATAATGAGTTGAATTAAATAAAATAAAATTAATATGTAAAAATGAGTATTTTTAAAAGATTCTTTAGTATACTGGTTTCGACGACACATCGTATACGTTCTACTGCTGGGCACAGGCCTTTTTCGTGGAAACAAACACAATTAAGGAGTAACAAGAAATTATTAAGTTACATTTATTGTTTATTTCCTAAATAAATCTAAATATATATAACTCTATATAAAAGGTGACTGACTGACTGACATAGTGATCTATCAACGCACAGCCCAAACCTCTGGATGGATCGGGCTGAAATTTGGCATGCAGGTAGATGTTGTGACGTAGGCATCCGCTATGAAAGGATTTTGATAAATTCTACCCCCAAGGGGATAAAATAGGGGATGAAAGTTTGTATGAAACATTGTCAATTTTAAACCGATAGGGCTGAGACTGCATGCATATAGCTCCTATGACATAGGCATCCCGTAAGAAAGAATTTTGATAAATTCCACCCTGAAGAAGATAAAATAGTGGATGAAAGTTTGTATAAATCTTCTTATATTTTACTGAAATTAAAGATGATGAAGACGTTCGAAAAAGTAAAGCCGCAAAAACTATACCTAATTAATAATAATACTTCTTAACGCGCGCAAAGCCGCGGGCAAAAGTTAGTTATGCATAATATTAGTAAAAGTGGACACAGAATTTTATTTCAAACATACGACGATTTCTTTTATAATCCATCTATATATCAGCGAAGAGACGTCCACTCGAACCCCACTATGGAAATAACTCGCGTTCTGTCCAGGCCATTCTATAGCCACTATGCAGAACCTAGGCACAATCCGTCTGATCTCCAACTCATTATTTTTACAGGAGAAAATTTTTATTTAGTTTTATAACACCCAAACATTCGTACAAAACCTACATGTTGTGATCTGTAATGATTTTTTTCTATTTGTTCTGTAAACCAACTCTTACTTGGGACCGAAGAGTTATTCTTATACAACTTTTACAATAACATAACAAGATAACTCACAATGATGTACTTGTTACTAATCTCGTAATCCTTTAGAGGGAACAAAAATAAATGCAAAAAAACCTTAGTGAAAGCATCCTTCACCTTAGAAGGATTGTGTTTTTAACAGGATGAAAGCATAATTTCTTTCAACAGTGTCATGTTGACATTCTAATCATAGAAATACCACCCTCATAGTAAAAAGAAAGTGTCAAATAGTTGAACAGTAGGTTGACTTTCGTCCTTGTAACGAAAGTGTTAATTGTACTTGGGTTCCGTATACAAATTTATTTATACATAGACAGATAACACTTTATTGTTGACAACATGAAAATAAAATCCATAAATAAGTGAAATACTTAAATGTCACAATCGACGGTCTAATCGCTGGGCAGCGATATCTTCGGGCATCACGTCGATGGAGAGCTGGAAAGAGATTTCACGGGTGCACAAAATAAACTTAAAAACAAAACAGAAACTAAATTACCCTCAAAATAGATAATATTATACCAGTATTTATCTTCCTTAATATTTTTATAACAAGAATAAACGATTATACATTGATATTTTTATTGATAATAATTAAAAAGTTGTGCACACGTATTTAACTTTTTCATGAAAAAGTAATTTTAAAGTAAAACCGTTCATAAAATAATTGTTTTTAATAAATATAACACAGACTGGTTCAGAATGGTTCATATAAAATAACATGCTACTGTTATTTTATAGCGCAAAGGATCTCTAAAATATTGTCAATTAACATGCACAAGCTGTTTCATCAGACCACCAGTTGTGACACAAAATTGACAAAATATTTTGCAGATACCGTCGTTTGTCGCATAATCTCTCTTTTGTTGGAAGATTACCTGTATTGTTCTTTAATACCGTCAAAAGACGTTTGAGTCAACGAAAGTGGATTTCTCGGAGGAGTATTATAAAGGTACTAAAATGTTTACAGATATTCCCTTTATTATAAAAAACGACATAATAAAAGACTTTTTTTTATACCAATAGAATTAAGCGCTTAAAATAATACTACTTTCGTTTTTAGAACAGGTTGTTATACCATGTTTTTTTAACTGTCTAAAATAATATTAAATTACCTAATGTTATTAATAAAATTTTTCAAATAAATACGAGAAACATTTGAAGACATTTTATGGTCGAGTGTAGGTAAATGTTAGAAAAATAATAAATTATATATTCTAATTTCTTAGTCAAAGTATTATAACCGTCGCTAATGTTCTCTTTTGTTTCCTCTACCAAATACATGGGACAAATACGCGAAAAATATATGTAACAACAGAACATAGAAAAAATATATATTTATATATACAATTATATGTATATGATTATCATATTTTCATGTTTCATTATACTAGCTTTTGCCCGCGACATCGTCCACGTAGAATAGTTACTTTGAGATAGTGTGATGGTATGTAGCCTAAAGCCTTCCGCAATAAATAGGCTATTCAACACTGAAAGATTTTTTCAATTTGGCTAATTGAGCCTACTGTTGCCTATTTTTTGTGCTTATTTTATTTGTTAAAATTAGCTTAGCTTTTTTTAAAATTAAAAATTTTTATAAATCTATTTAAGAATGTTGAGCACTATTATAATATGAACTTCAGGTTTATATAAATCTTTATTCAATATTTTATGTCAATGTTGTTCTGTGATGTCATAGAAAAGTTGAGAGAAAAGCTATCGTGGTATGAATATATTTTGCGAAGAGAGAATGAGCATGTAACGAGAAGAGTTATGAATATCAGAGTGGATGGAAATGCAGGGAGAGGAAGACCGAAGAGATGGATAGATTGTGTGAATGAGGACATGGCTAGAATGGGAGTGAATATTGATATGGCGTGTGATAGGAGAGAGTGGAGGAGAAAGACTCGTTGCGCCGACCCCAAATCGAATAAGGAAAAGGGCAGGCTAATGTTGTTGTAAGTGTGATGTCAGGGCCTGTCTACTTACATTGACACAAAAGCAAATCTAAAAGATCTGACCATGGTAAAGGTAGTTTTTGGTATCGAAAGCCAGAGCATTAAACCACTACTCCACCAAGCTCCTCAACGCAGCAATATAAGGTATCTGATAATCTCTGTATTATAGTCTGTGTTGCTCAAAACAAAGTAATTCCCTGATTAACTTTCCCCAATGACTTGCAAGCAGCAGATTGATACTGGGCAAACAAAAGAAATAAGAGTATTATTCTTATCAGTATTTGCTTTGGCGAGTAACGTCCACGGTTCAATATATGCGCACTCATGGATGGTGTAATTAATATACGCCCATCTGTAAAGTGTCAACGGGCATTGAAAACAAATATATGAATATTGAACGGCTATACCTCGTTACTGGGGTTTGTTGCCGACTAAATGTTTAAAAGATTAACTGCGCGGGATCTCAACGATTATTTTAATATTAATGAATTCCTTCTCATGCGTTATGTACCCGCTAGGTAGATGGTCGAAAAGTGCAAGATACGAGTATTAGGTATTTACTTAAATATTAAAATATTTTGACGACCTCCGTGGTCGAGTGGTTTATATGCCGGTCTCAAGGCGTCGCCATTTCGAGAGGTTCTAGGTTCGATCCCCGGTGGGGGCAAATGTTTGGGTGATGAATTTCAGGCATTTGTTCTCCAATCTTGGATTTATCTATTAAATATATTTATCCGTCATGTAGTGTCTGTAACACAAGCAGCATTAGTTGCTTAAAATGGGGCTAGTTGATAGGTGTAAATGTAGATATAATTAAACTATTTATTCTATAATCTCTTTACTAAACTCTATTGCACCAAGAATCACAAATACAGGTCATTTAAAGACTTATTTTACTGCATACTATTAAAAGCATGTGAGAGAGCCAGGTGCTGTAGGTTGGGTAATTAAGAGTAATTCATTTCGTCCCTGAAAAATTATGGGGTTATAACGCCATAATTCCCAAAGGGGTAGGCTAGGGTGTTAAAACTTACAATACATTTCTCCTAATACGATTAGATCCTTATATGATGGGGAGCGAGCCTGTTGCCAAGCTCCGGGAACAATGAGGCAAGTGAGGGCACAGGCCTTCCTCATGGAGAAACACATGAAGAGAATGGGCCGTAACACCACCACACTGGCCCAATTCGGGTTGGTGGGTAGAAAATGTTGAAATAGCGACCGGGACCAACGGCTTACCGGCCTTGCGAAGCACGGAGGAGTTCGAGATCACAAAGTTTTGGGCAGCCATCCAAGGCCTGACCATGGCGAAAGTAGCTTTGTTTTTTACTGAGCTTGGGGCATTAGGTTAATTATAACATTCTTTTTATGAAAAAAGCAAAGCAAGAAGCTTTTGATTCGCAGATTAAACAAGACGTATGAATGAATACGCTTGCAGCCATGGGCGTAATCTAATTAATTGAACTCTTAATCATAACAGTGAGTAATGCGGAAAAGATCAGCTAAAATCGATTAAGAAAATAAGATAAGCAAAGCATATTTATTTAAATAAATATCCTTTCAAGATTGACTCAACGTAAACGTATAGTAATTGACTCAAGACAGTCTTGGTCACATAAAGAGTGGGTCGTAAAATCAACTACCTACCGTGAAAGAAATTTGATTTTCATTTCGACACCAATGCATCAACTATCAATAAAGTAAGTATTGTTTCTTTTAACCTCTCAATGGTTAAACTATACGTCGTATTAACGTCCGATCGCCCATCCTCAGCCGATACACGACCTACTGCTGGGCACAGGTCTTCCTCATGGAAAAACACAGGAAGAATGGGCCATAACACCACACCACGCGTAGCCCTGACGCTGTTAACTTTTATTTGATAGCAAGAGTGGATGTAAAAACTAATTAAAGACATAAAATCACTTGCTTACAAATAACGTTTTAGGAAAGTAACCAAAAGAAATATTATTCTGATAAGGTTACTTTACCAGTATCTTAAATATAATAAAACCCCCACAATATTCAAGCCGACGTTTGTATATGACAGAAATGGAAAAAATATATATACTTATGTATAACGAGAGTTTTTAAAAAACCAAATAATTTTTTTGAGTTGAGTATGTGTACGCGCATCAATAAAAAGGATTCAATGGATGCACTTTACTCTTCACCGTCCATCACTTAATTTCTCAAGCGCGCAAAAGCTATTCACATTATAAAATCTATTCCACATAGCACATCTTCTATGAGAATGTTAGTAATGAGATATGAAAATGATTTTTTAACAATTCGGTATTGAGGGACCTCGTGTTAATACGAAGCCGGAGGCATCGTCCATTTTTTGCGGGCACCCGAATCAACCACCTTGGATGCCCGACAAATGTGTGGGCAATCCGGTAATTTATTTTTTAGGCCAATAAATTACTCATACGTCAAAACTTTGCCCGTACCGGCAGAGGACAAGTGATATATTGGTTCATGTCACAGCGTACAGTCAGCGGAGCGAGCGGTTTTATTTTAACGTACGAGTTTTGTAAAACTTAAATTGTCAAGCGCTTGACTATGCGTTTTATTAATCGCTGTGATTAAGACTAAAATGTATTGGAGTTCGTTAAGAATACAACATACCTTGATATATCACCCCAATTTTTGATAAAACATAAAAATAGAATTAATAAATAGAATCTAGCGCAATATTATTTTTTGCAAATAAAATAAAAAATCCGCTTGCTATGAATAATCCGATTATTATGTTCAAACGAGGGTAATTTAAAAGGTCCGTCCAAGAAGTAAACCTATCTTTTTGTCGTCGCCAACTGTACGCTTTCCTTCCAATTTCGTGAAGGTCCCGATTAACAAATTGCTGTAAGAGGCTAAAACGCTTATTTTAATGAACCCTCATTATTAGACAACGGTTATTAAATACTTTCCTCGAGTATTTTGATAAATTAGTAGAAAAAAACGAGTAAAGAAATATCGCTCCTAAACTACATGCTACGCCTATTTATTTGTGTTCTGACGCTGTCGTTTTAAGGCGAAAGCTGATGCTTGTCTTTTTTTTTTTTTATGGATGAACGGACAAATGAGGCTATTACACCTGTTGGATCCAGATGCAGGCAAAAGTTACCGCATCAGCCCTTACCTTGTCAGTCTTCATATCGCCACACACCTTTTTTTATTAAGAAGTATCAATATTAGATACTACTCATCACACCTATAATACCTGTGTTGTTATTTATTTATTACTTAACATATAACCGGTAAGCTATTGGCCTTCATCTCACGTAAGTGACGATAATGGAAGCGAGCTTCTCCTGTATTCCTCAACAACTGAGGAACTACTGTTATTAACTTACAATTCAGTAGATATTTTCAGGTCTCTAAGTAGTGTCGCGACGATACGCGTCTGCTGCTGCTGCGTGTTGTCCGCTACCAAATTGTACCTTATAACATGTAATTAATAAGGTACAAGTTGGTATGATGATGTATTTGATTTCAGTTTTTTAATAATAACCACTTGTTTTCTGGAAGCTCTCAAAGATACGTCGTGGTCCTTATCCATATAACATATATTGGGTCCTTACCTATGAAATTGGTGTTTTTATTTTGTCTTAGTATTTTGTCTGTAACTATTAAGATTCAGAGTATTCCTAAAAAATAATCACCTTGTCTAAAAATACAATATATTTTTGAGCTCTTTTGATTTCTTTTGATAATTTGTTGTAAGTTTAATGGTGTTAAAATTGGACACGGAGACAACTCTTTTTAAGTGCCTCCCGAATACATCATTTAATTTGCATTCACTTCAAAACGATAAACGATTTTTATGAAGTGTGATATTACACATATTACTAAAGCTTGGCTGATGATAGATGCCAAATATTATTATCTCTGGATTTGTCGTTGTGAAGAAAACTGATAAAATGTTAGTATGGAAAATGCAGAATTCCCCAAAATCTCCATACAAAACACCAATTTCATAGGTAAGGACCTAATACATACCGCGCTTATGATATGATTGCTGTAAAAATAGGCAGTCGATGCTAGCCTAAGATGTATATAATTCTCATAATGCATGAAGCTTATTACAATCCTAATAAGCCATATAAATACTCTAAATCAGTTTCTGTTTGTATTGTTTTACTGTTCTTTCTGTGTGTGACAAATATTTGTACCTATCTTCAACATTACTAGCTGTGCACGCGACGTCGCTGGCGTGGCTATTGATTTAACGCCGACAAAAGTTTTTGTGTTTGTGAACACTGCATTGTTTTTTACAAAGTCCTCAACATTACATTCCTACCTCTTATTAGCAAAAATGTTGATTGTTAATAGTTGAACTAAAACCTCTAAATAGTAAAATAATGAAAATAACATTTATTGTCAGTGTCATCTGATTAATTGTTGTCATGGTGATAAATCTCTGTTGTCGTGCTATTATTTTACAACGCCGAGAAATTTGAAAATTCGAAATGAAATTACATTTTGACGGAATATGTCACATAATACTCGGTCGAGCAGATATTGATAGCCACGGTTACACCCGCGCAGTACCCGTTCCCGTGGGAATATCGGGTTAAAAATTAGCCTATGTCCTTTCTCAGGCTCTAGACTATCTGTTTACCAAATTTCAATTGAATCGTTTCAGTAGTTTTGACGTGAAAGCAAGACAGACAAATAGATAGAGTTACTTCGCATTTATAATATTAGTATGGATTACACTTGGATGATTCATTATTTTGCAAAAGTATATACGTAAAGGTTGTGTGTACGAGTACAGTTCTATGAAACAAGTTTAAGTTTAAAATTCGGTATAATTACCTAATATACGAGCAATGTAAATATTCTGCTCATTGTACCGACCATATTCACCTCGTGTTGCATTTACAAAGTGCCGTATAAAGTGGGCTTTATCTCCCGCCCACTGACTTCACACTAAGCTCCCATATAACTTTGTACTAATGTTTACTACGTTCGTAAATTATGTGTTATATTTGGATAGTGTTTTCCTCTAAGAGCAACAGACTGGCGAATTAAATATTGTGAATATGTTGTCATTAAGTAGTAATAATCTTTTGCTGCGTTTAATATCACAACAAACGCAGCGAGTTTATTACTATACTTTTCAAACGATGTTGATTTCTAACTAAGAAATAAACAATTCCGACATTTCAATAACTTTCTGGCAAAATGCGAGTTGTTATCACCTCTGCCTACCCCTTCAGGGATATAGGCGATGATGATAGATTTTATGACTAACTCTAACCCTTTTTAGCTTGTAGAAGCACCCATCGCATGCGCCTATAACGAAGAATAGAATTGAAAAAACAGTAATTTTAATATACCGGGTAGCTCTTCATTCATAGCACATAGAAAAACAATACAGGAAGGCTTTTAAGCCTAATGCATCAATCGCGGGCTTACCACTAGATTGATATGTCGTCTAATCTACTAACGTCATCGTTAGCCGAAAAAATCTCCCTGTTGGCAAAGGGTTCCTCTTCTAAGGGGGCGTAAGTCCAAGTCAATTATACCTCATCCAGCTTCTCGAGAACTAAAGTATGAGCACGGAACTCTAGATTTCTCCAGGATTCAGCGTCTTTCAAACAAAAGAGCTGCTCCAAGGTAGCGCATATTCTAGCCGGTTAGGCCTACATTGTGTGCATCCAGATTTCCTGTGAACTTGACCAGATCGTTGATCCACCGCACTGACAATGCACCGCATTGCACTGCAGTATGTGACCAACACTCAAAAACATCGACCCTAAAAGCCCCATTTTTCCTTCAATAAAGCAGAGTTACTTGAGGCATAGAACACTTCTGTGCCTGAAATGGACTAAAATAGTAACTACGAAATGGTAATGAACTGTAATCCTGAATATGAGATATATTGAGAGAAAATCTACCATGTACGAACCAACAACAAGAACAATCAATAATAAAAAAAATGACAAAATCACTTGGAATTTTGGTGTCAAATTCGTATACCAAAGAGCTTAAACTAAGTACAAAAGAGGTGCACAACAGAGCCCTTTTGTTAACCTTAAGTATTCTTATTTATTTATTGTTTTATTAATACAGTTAAATAATGTACTTCATTGAGGGACTGAGAATTACGTGTTACGCCTACTATACGCAATGATGCAATAATTCATTATGCACTTATTACAACGTTCTACCGTTAATTTTTGATAACGGTGACTTTATTTTGATACCTGACCTATTCCCGATAATTCCCTGTGCGTTATCTTTTGCAGTTAAGTATAAATATGAAGTGTGAGAACAGCAGGCATCAGTGACAGCCATGGCTCGATTGGCGGTGTGTGTGTTGGCGTTGATGGTGGCTGGGGCCCTATCTGCCCCCGAGCCTGTGCCGTCACCAGTAGAACCACACCCACAGCCAGTTGTTGGTAAGACCATTTGCTTATTAAAAAATAAACTTGTAAAAATTTGAATCTATTTTTCTTTTTCTAAAAAATAAAGGTAATCGTAGAAAGATGTATAATATTAGATTGCATCTGATCTTCGAAACTTTCTCAATTTGATTTTACTGACTGATTTTGCAAATCCAATACCGAGAAAACTTTCTTAATAAAAAACTGATTATTATTCCTTTTCTAGTTTATATCACTAACTCTCGGTAGATTGAAAAATATGAATAATGTGATATAATTTTCCTTACAGTGCCCCGTGATGTTTTGGAATTCCAAAAGAAGTTTTTGTCCCTCTTCTTCCATCCCCATGAACCACTTCACTGGTCCGAGCACCTAGATATTGTGCACTCATGGGACTTGAAATCTCACGTTGAACAGTTCACCGTAAGTAACAATAAATGTTTACTTAGTAATCTTTCGGACATATGATCCATCAACGAAAACCGCTCCATGTTTTACAAAATCTAGTCTTGAACGTATGTGTAAATTTCTTGGCATAAGCTTTCATTATTCTAATTTCAGAACAAGACAGCCGTTCGGGAATCTGTTCAATTAATGGAGCAGGATTGGGTGCTTCCACATCACGTTCCTTTCTCAATCTTGGAACCAGATCACAAATTCCAAGCAATAACTTTTTTCAACTTACTGTTCTCCGCCAAGACCCTTGATACTTTCTACAAGACTGCTGTGTACCTGAGGCATCACATCAATGAATACCTGTTCGTTTACGTCACTACTGTCGCTCTTTACCACAGACCAGACACGCAAGGTTTCCCAGTGCCGCCTCTATACGAGATCTTCCCTTCGTTCTTTACGAATGGTGAAATTTTGACTACCGCTCAGAGAGTTACAACCCATGGAAAACGTATGATTGAGCACTACCCATCTACCTTCGATTGGGACAACAATGTAGTTATTAGATGGAACACCACCGTTTGGCCATACTATTCCAAGGAAACACCTATTTCTTACTACACCAACGATTATGGCATGAACAACTTCTACTACAACTCACACCTTATGTACCCGTCTTGGCTCGGAGGTGAGACAGTGCCGTTAGTCAAAGACCGTCGTGGTGAGGTGTTCTGGTTCATTCACAAACAAATTCTTGCACGATATTACATGGAAAGGCTTTCAAACGGTCTTGGTGAAATCCCTGAGCTCGGTCTTGATGTTGTTGAACAAGAATATACCCCTGGTCTTATTTACCATAGTGGCATTCCGTACCCAGTAAGGCCACACTACTTCCACCTTCAACAGCCGTGGTTTGTTGAGCAGATCTACAAGATTGTAAATTATGAACACCGTGTTCGTGATGCCGTTGATATAGGATTTATTGTCAATGTAGGTTTTAAATTATCTATTTCTATGCACCATATACAATTTAAGAATTTGATAGAATAATAATTTGAGTAAAGCAACTATTTTATAATACTAAAGTATTATTAGCTAAGGTTTTTCTTGTTTGCTAGAATTTTTGCGTTCAAACTGAAGATTAAGGAGTTAATATTATTTTTCAGCCCTCTGGTGAATATGTTAACATTGGCAACCCCGATGCTATCGACGTACTCGGTCGTTTGATTCAAGCTGATGCTGACTCTCCTAACCCACACTATTACAAGGATTTCATTGGTCTCTGGAAAAAGGTTCTTGGAAATTCCAATGTCTTCACTCATTACAACTGGAGGTATGTATGAATTTGAAAATTTTTACAACACAAGTTACAAAAAAAACGAATCAAACTGTATCTGTAATGAAATCTTTAATTTTAGGGGAGTTCCATGGGTAATGCCATCAGTTCTTGAACAATACCAGACCACACTACGTGATCCTGCTTTCTACATGATTTGGAAGAGAGTGATGAACATTTTCAACTTATGGCATGAGAAGTTACCTCATTACAAGACTGAGGAGATTGCCTTACCTGGAGTTGAAATACAAAAAGTTGAAGTTGACAAACTCGTGACGTATTTCGAGCACACTTACATGAATGTGACGAACCACCTACATCTTAGTGAATATGAGAGTAAGTAATATGTTAATGAATTTCTTTTTCTTTACTCTCTTCGAATCCGTTTATGTATTGACAATTCTTGTTTAAGGCTCCCACATGATGAACAGCAAGAGTGTAGTCGTGCAAATTCCTCGTCTTAACCACAAAGTCTTTAGTGTACGTGTCCACGTCAAGAGCGATGTTCCCAAGAATGTGGTAGTCCGTTTGTTTTTGGCTCCTAAATACGACAGCCTTGGAAAAGAAATTCCCCTGCATCTTAATTGCCACAACTTCTACCAGTTCGATCAATTTACGTATGCTTGTAAGTATGAAAGGTTAATAAGAGTTAAGAGCATAATCGTCATATATCACGTAAATATTATTGAAAAGCTATATGTAAGCAAAGATTGTAACGTCAACAAATCTACTTTTCAGCCATTCAAAATTAAGCCATTTTACATACCATTAACGAGTAGTCTAGAGATTTTTGTTTTAACGTGAATTATTTGAATGTTCTAAAGTATCATATCTGAAAGTGTTGTAACATTAAAATGGAATTACATTTTTTTTTTACTTTTAGTGAAACAAGGAGACAATGTGATGACTCACATGTCAACCGATAACCCATTCGTGACTAGCGATTTCACATCCTCTTTTAACATGTACGAGAAGATCATGAAGTCTTTGGAAAGTCACGAACAGTACTTATACACTCCTGATCGCGTCAACAGCTTCCTCCAGAGGCTTCTGTTGCCTAAAGGTATGCACAAATAAACAAAAATACTTTAAAATCATACTACTGTTTGCTTTTGTAAACTTATGAGCATCGATTGTTCTTCGGAAGTTAATTATTAATTTTGTTAATATGTATAAAGACCACATTACACTCCTCACATTTATCGACTAGCTCAAATACAGCCGCTAATGCTCCATGTGGTAAATAATATTCATAGCCATGTACCTACATACAATTATTCATAACATACTCAAATCATGCCTAAATAGACATCCAAACCTGATGATGAATATGCCAGTATTCATCGCTCGAACGTTTGCATCGGCAAATCGAACTCACATTCTAGAGATACTCTAGAGATTGCGTCTCGCCTTGAAAGCAGCGTAAAACCACTTGGAAACGGAGGTCGTCTTTGTTTGAAACTGAAGTGTATTACCATTTTTGTGCTTCACAGGACGCGTTGGTGGCATGCCTTTCGTAGTGATGGTCCACATCTCAGAACTCCACGCTCCCAACGTTATTTACGGCACCGGATTCAACCCGAGCATGTCTCTTGGACTTGGCAGTGGAGCTCTGCGCTGGACAAGCGACCCTCTCGGCTACCCAGTCGACAGGCCTCTTTACCAATGGCAGGTTGAGCAAATGAAGAACTTCTGGTTCGAAGATGTCTTGATCCACCACAAACACACTCCAGAAGTCTACGTCCACCACTTGGAATAACTCGAATCCCACGATGAAACTTGATGCTACCAAGTCTTTCATAGTTACCCCTTAGTATCCTCTCTTTATGATCAACATGATAGTTCTTGATCACAGTATATACATAATAAATAGTACAATTAGCAATAACTTTTCCCGCAGTTAAAGACTTTTACTTATTTTAAACACCCACCGTTCTTGGTTAGCATCAGGATTATTAATTAAAATCTATTTTAATATATATTATATTAGTCTATGTATTAATTCTTTATATTTATTGCAATAATAATAAGTTAAAATATATGTATTTCATGAAGAATTGTCTTTAATTTAAATCTTGTAGAAATTGTAGGCAACATTCTAGTATCTTCAAACTTCCAATAAAATCAATGAAACCTTTTTAAAAACAAATGTACTATGGGTACTGGTGAATCAAAGTCGGAAAAGACGGCAATACCTACTCGTTCAGGAGTTCGAGATCCATTCTGTGCCACTGAGTTTAAATAAATCATAAGTACAGTTGATTGTGAAAATAGCTTGCCTTACATTATGTCCGATGCATGGCAACAGGCTTACCATATAATACAAGATGAAATGAGGGTGCTTAAAACCTTTGGCAACCCCTTCGGGAATTCAGGCGTGATGATAATTATGTTTTGATGTTATATTTTTGGTAAACCTACACTATTTGTCACTACTCTTTAAGTCCCGAATGAACTCTTGACATGTCAAGACCACAGATTTTGGTCGCCTCTGGGATGTGAGTGGTTAATTGTAGAAGACCAAAATTTTAGACATAGCAGGTTAAGCAAAAAATACTCGTATGTTCGAAACACTACACACACCCGCAAAGATCTATGTATACGCGATTTAACTTTCTACCTATATCATACAAGCGTATTTATATACTATAATGTTGATATATGGATATCTATAATAAACATACACGCACGTTTTCACTCTCATCTTCCACGTGTATAGTTAAAATCATAAAAGATAAAAAAAAATACAATTAATAAAAATAAAAAAAAATAAAAATCATACCAAGTAAATTATAAAATCAAACCATTTTAAGTAAACAAACATAAAAGCAAAACATATATTATATTTTCATCATTAAAACAAGCTGATAAAGTGTGAGCGTAGTAAATAGCGCTCCGCTTTCTCTAGCTATAACTATTATAGCACAATTAGAAAAAAAAAATACAAAGTACGCGATTATACTGTAATAGAAGACCAAATTGTTGGAGAAGACCAAATTGGCTTCTAAGAAGCTTTGTTGTGCTTGAAGGTGTTTTACATCGGCCCATTGCCTACAACTCTGCATGGCACAAGTCCGCATATGGAATACTGCTCTCATCTTTGGGCAGGGGCACTCCAGTACCAAGTTATTTCTCTGGACCGCATCCAGCGAAGAGCATCTCTAATTGCTGATAAATCACTTCCCTCCGATCGGCTCGACAGCTTAGCCCTGCGTAGAGATGTAGCTTCACTCTGCATTCTTTATCGCTTTTACCATGGAGTGTTCTGAAGAGCTGTTTGACCTGATCCCAGCTGCAGCCTTCCGCCATCGACCATCGCGTCAAGCCTTTCTTCCCCACCACCTGGATGCCTGGCTATCTACAACTGTACGCTTCTCGCGTCACTTCTTTCCGCGTACAACTAAACTGTGGAACTCCTTGTCGCCTGCAGTTTTCCCGGTGCGGTACGACCTCCAAGCCTTCAAAAAAAATGTACTCCCATCTTAAAGGCCGGCAACGCATGAGTGTTACAAATGTCTATGGGCGGCGGTGATCACTTACCATCAGGTGAACCGCCTGCTCGTTTGCCACCTATACAAGAAAAAAATATATATATACCCATTTTATGTACCATCGAACGATTGGCTCCGTCTCACCGAATTGAATGCACCTCATTAGCTAAGTACACTCACCATATCGGCCTCTATTCGCCTCTTAAATAGCCTATCATCTATTTTTAAAAAATAAGTAAAATACCGATAATTCATGTAAGTATATCATTAACACAATATACGTCATAGGTAAAATGCTACGCCGCCGATTCGTAAAGCCCCCTGGAGGCTTTGTCACGAGAAAAACAATAGCACATAATTTCGATTTCGGTTAATTAAGCTTTCTAAAAATATTTTGAATCTGGTTTTTTTTCTATTGATATTTTATTTGATAGCTTAATATGATGTTATCATTACGACAATCCGCGAAGTTTGAAAAAAGAATGCTTAGCAGAATAAACATTGATGATTGAAATGTAAGCTTTTGCTTTACGTTTTTGATTTATATAAAATAGCAAACCGAATGTAAAACAAAAGCTTACATTTCAATCATCAATGTTTATTCTGCTAAGCATTCTTTCTTCAAACGCATTGGTTACGCAATTGTAAATTTATAGTAGAATTGGGGCGAAGGTCTGCTTAGGGCGACCACTTTTACGCTTTCCTTGGGAATTCCAGTTCAAGGCTTGCTTTGGTACATGTTTAGGATCCCTTCGGAGAGTATGGCCGATCCAGTTCCACTTGCGGCGTTTGATTTACACGTCGATTGGAATCTCGTTGCGGCGGACCTACAACAACATGGACCTACACCGGAAGAGTTGCAGATACGTTGCCGATCCATATGAAAGGAATAAGCTCCCTTTACGCGGCAAAAAAATTCGCGAAAAACGAGGAGTCGTGCACCAGCTAGCCAAATTATGGGGATGAATTGAGAAGCCCCGTTGACAGAAGACAGGCGGCCCAGAAATAATGTTAATATGACCATAGCAGGATAATTTTTAGTAGTTTTTTTTTTTTTGTAAAATTCTCCCATGTATGGAAGGCAAAGGGAACAAAGCCCATACAGCCAAGTCTTTAGTGTTCTATTTCTTCAGTAGTTTGCATTGAAATGCTAGTGTAATGCATTTCAATGCATCTTGGGAGAGTTTGGCGTCAAACGATTGATGGCAGACACTGTGGTGCTACTTGGATGAGGTGGATTACCACGATAAAAAAACTCATCACTTTTCACACCCCTTGACGTTTATTTCGATAATCTTCCACATTGCACATCATCACAGACACTTATTACACAAAACTACACTGATTTTACGTAACAATATCCACTCCGTACAATATTACAATCATCGAAATAAAAATCACGTCCGCCATAGTTGAATGCCGCCAAAAACCCCGTAGTTTTTTTTTTAATTTTTAACGTAACTTATTCTGGAAGTAAAAATGGTAATGTTTTTACCATGCAAATATTTTTAGTTTTATTTCATTGGATACATATAATACATTCAAAAAAATTTTTTCTGCTACAAATTAGAACTATTCACAATAATGTAAGCCTACTAGGGCCTTCTACAAGAACACTTTTCATTAATAAACAGTAACGCCATCTAGTGTTGCATTTAGTAAGCTAAAAGCGCCATCTAGGTGATGTTTTCTTTACTATTGACATTCAGAATGTACTGTGGCGATGGTTCTGCTTTTAGATACCTGACCAATAAAGATGTAGGTCTGTAATGCGTCACTAGGTGTCGCTATTTAATACTATTTCATTTTTAATCGCATTGAGCATGTCTTTCGATGTTTCCAGGAGCTCAGCCTAGTAGCATCAGCAACGCTCTATTATATTTATCACGTTTATGTCACGTTCAATTGTCAAATTCCTTTATACTTTGACAGTTGAACATGATAAAAACCTAATATATATCAATAAATCCTTATATATATATATATAATGCACAGTGTTCATGCTATGAGGGCAGGAACGCTTTTATCAACCATTGGCGGCCTTATCACTAACCTTCTGCAACCGAGGTGAAATTAAAATTTTTAATACGAAATTATTGTTCACATTTGAATGAGGTGGTGTCTGTGAGACCAATTTCAATTTTCAATTTATTTATTGCATAAACATGTGGTTTACAAGGTTGTTAAATATAAAAAATAATTTATAATGTAAATACCATAAAATTTTATAGAAATAACAGAAATATTATTATGTTTTCGCCTTTATTCTCTTTGTACTTTTATTTAAAGTAATTGTCTAATTATATAAATAGACATGCAATTACTTACATACTACGACAAAACATTATTCTAAATACATAATTATTGTAATAATACTAATACTTGTTTAACCTAAAATAATGTAAAATTAGTTCTTATAAATAATCACAGATGGCGCTGCACGTTTCTGAATCGCGCTATCGTTTACTGCAACTCGCGTGACCTACTTTGTATAGAGCTAGAATTAGTTCCTAATTCCACCAATAGATGGCGCTGATGGTTTTTACATCGCGCTAATAAGTTCTCCTTGTAATTTACCTTAACAATGTGTACATTTTGTATTGATGACTAGCGATGGGTCATACTTCCAATATTAAATACCAAGTCTTTCAAGTACGTCCATGTACCAATACCAGGGTCAAATACCAGGTTTTAAATACTTCTAAGTATTAGCACAACAATGAAAAACAAACGTTAGCGCGAATTAAAGACCACGTGGCGGCATCTAGTGAAACATCAACGAACTAATTCAAAAAAATTACTTATTTAATACTTTTTAGACTTTGATAAAATTAAATAAAGTTTTTTTGAAAAAATGTGAGTAAAATAATTTTACATATATTTTAGACAATAAAAATAAATTTTAGGTAAATCATTGCAATGATAATTAATAGCTCCACATCAACAATAAAATTATAAATCGTACCTTTTGTAAAATAAATGAAAATAAAAATTACAACAATTAACAAACAATATTCAAAATATGTTATTAAAAACAATTATTATTTATCACTAAACACTATAAAATTTATCGAAGTCGTACAAATCCACAATAAATAAATAAATCCAAATCCCATCCGAAATACCAGCAAGCAAGCCATGCAAGTTTTTTTGCTAATAAAATAACATACCCTAACTATATCGTGGTAAGAACGAATTTCAAATGAAATACCAGAATAACAAATACTTTCATAGATAATTAGTCCATATAGCGTTCACAATTATGACTATTATGGCGTGAAGCTCCTGCAACAAGTAAATACCTGGTTTTTCGTCTTGCAGGGCGAACGGGGCGCGTGGCGCCGTGCGTACGTAAAATACCAGCAAGCCATTAAAGTTTTTTTTTTGCCAATAAAATAATGGACTCTAATCATATCGGGGTAAGACCGAATTCCTAATGAAATACCAGAATAAAAAAATACTTTCATAGATAATTAGTCCATATAGCCTTCACAATTATGACTATTATGGCGCGAAGCTCCTGCAACAAGTATAAATACCTGGTTTTTCGGCGCCCGACTTAGTCGCGCGCTATTCGCGCTTTCGAGATTCCGGGATCGATTCCGGGAGAACAAATGTATGAATATAAGCATTTTCTCCAGTCTTTTTTTAAATAATTTTTTTATTATGTTTTCTATTTAACATATATTTTTGAATATGAATACGTCCGATGTTTTGGGGTTTTGCGAAAATTAGATCGGTATCGATAAAATAATTAAAATTTTACTTTTTCGAGGTAATTAAAATTCTAATTTTTGTTGAATGATTTGTAATAATTATATTGATATATAGATAATTTGAAACTCAAATGAAAAAAATACTATAATTCTCAATATTTTGTGTTCTGATTAAAAAACATGCATAATAATTATAGTACATACAAAAAGAAGAAAAAATGCCTGAATTCATTACACAAAAATTTTGCCACACCAGGAATCGAACCCGTTACTTTTAGTGAGAGAAAAATTAACCGATGAGAATTAGGAATACTTAAAAAAAGGCGTGAAATGTGTTCAAGCATCTTGACTTTAGTAATCAGGGGTCAAGGACAGTGCAATTTCACGAAACGATCGAGCGGAGACATATTATTTATAGTAAAATAATATAAACCTTGGTGTCTAGACTTTAAGGATCACATTAAAAACTCCTTGCATAGTTTTTGTATTGTTACGGTTTCGATTCGAGCAGATTATTTGACATTGTTTTGTAATAATTCTATATTGTCTTTATTAGCCTAATTGGATATAAAATAATAGGTAGGTTTTAGCGAAAAAAAAACCTAAATCTAAGAGGTACATATTTGAAAAAAGCATCCCATGTAATCGAACAAGAATTAAGCAGAGATTGTACCTATTTGTATATAATGTAGGAAGATGAGTAAAAGTACTACGAAATATTTATATTGGTAATTATGAGGCAACGGGCGGAGTGGGACAAACACGGGACAAACAAACGCACAAAGCCTATGTATGTACATACCTACCTACCACTGTCTAAAAGTTAAGTTAGTTCATTCTTTAATTTATTAATTAATGCAAAAATAACACAACATTCACATATGTGCACAAAACAGTTAAAGTACACACAAAAAGAAAAAAAAATTAATGTCTTAATCACACAAAGTTTTTGGCCCCACCGGGAATCAAACTTTTAGAGGGGACGGTGACGCCCTGAAACCTCCCGGCGTATAGGTACAAGTTCTCTTTAGTAAGTACATACTAAGATATTCTTGAAGATGAAGTCACCTACTTACTTGTAATTAATGTAGGTAATACAATAAAAAAATCTTATTTTAACTGTTTTTAGAATTTGATATATATTAATTAATTAAAAGTATTTTAGACAAAAACAAAAGTAAATCTACTAGTTAGTGCTACACAAGTCCACATCAAAAATACAATAACGTAATAAAAATCAAATCATAGTCTACAATACAATAAAATAAGCAAATACAATTACCTATTAAACACTATTCGAAGGCGTAGAAAACTTTGTATGTTAATCTGAAACTCGCAAGCCATTCAAGTTTTTTTTGCTAATAAAATAATAGACCCTAACTATATTAACATGAGAACGAATTTCTAATGAAATACCAGAATAAAAATACTTTCATAGATAATTCGTTCGTGTTGCTTTCACCATTAGGAGTATTATGGCGTGAAGCTTCTTTAACAAGTACAAAATACCTGGTTTTTGGACTCGCAGGGCGAACGGGGCGCGACGCGGCCGCGCCGTGTGCGTCCGAAAAATACCAGCAAGTATTATGGCGTGCATTGCACACAAGTATAAAATACTTCAATAAAAGACTTGGCTCGCAGGGTGCGTGAGTGCGTCTTCGACTACGTACGACGACGTCTCCCTAATCTTCAGAGATTCTGGGTTCGATCCCAAGTGTAGACGAATGTTTTTTGATTAAGCATTTTTTCTCGAACAATATGTTTTCAGTTTATTATGAATAATACATAATTTGCTAATATTAAAATGAATTTAAAAAACATTTAATTGGCAATATGTAATATCAATAGATAATTTAAAAATTACTTCTTGTTTATTGAATTGTAATTATTAACTTCATATTGCATGTACCTTTACTATAATATAATTTCCTAATTTGTGTTATTGATTGGTACAAGATGACAAAAAAATCAAAATAATTATAGGATAAACAAAAACAAGATAAAATGTCTGTATTCATCATACAAAATTTCAGCTGAACCATGATTCGAACCCGAAATAACTAGATGTGACCGCGGCGCAAAATCCTTTCGGCCACGGGGTTAGCCAATAACAATGCAAAAATCAATGGAACTTGTTGTCCGAGAATATCAGACTCTAATTGCTGGAAATAAGGCCTAATTATTATTTCTATTAGACTAAGGCCTATTTTTTAATAACGGCACCTCGTTCATGGCTCGGTGCGTTGACCCGCGAGCCCGGAGGGCGCGATCAAGTAAAATACTTTCAAGACTTGCAAGTATTTCAGACTCGTACCTGGTGCGCGTACTTGGAGGTGAATACCAGGTTTCAAAACCTGGTCGCGTAAATACGTACCATCCCTATTGATGACTTCTTCGCAATATACAGTAATTTGCATTGGTTGCTTGCATTTTTACTTACTTCGCCAATAGCATCTTGTCATAATTGTACAGTAATTTACTAGCGATGGGTCATACTTCCAATATTAAATACCAAGTCTTTCAAGTACGTCCATGTACCAATACCAGGGTCAAATACCAGGTTTTAAATACTTCTAAGTATTAGCACAACAATGAAAAACAAACGTTAGCGCGAATTAAAGACCACGTGGCGGCATCTAGTGAAACATCAACGAACTAATTCAAAAAAATTACTTATTTAATACTTTTTAGACTTTGATAAAATTAAATAAAGTTTTTTTGAAAAAATGTGAGTAAAATAATTTTACATATATTTTAGACAATAAAAATAAATTTTAGGTAAATCATTGCAATGATAATTAATAGCTCCACATCAACAATAAAATTATAAATCGTACCTTTTGTAAAATAAATGAAAATAAAAATTACAACAATTAACAAACAATATTCAAAATATGTTATTAAAAACAATTATTATTTATCACTAAACACTATAAAATTTATCGAAGTCGTACAAATCCACAATAAATAAATAAATCCAAATCCCATCCGAAATACCAGCAAGCAAGCCATGCAAGTTTTTTTGCTAATAAAATAACATACCCTAACTGTAATCGACTGCGTGGTTTATGTATTATTTTAGTATTTTACTAAATAAAAAACCAGTCAACTTTTTCAATATCTAATTGACAATGACAAATAAAAAAATAGACATAAGGAATAAAAAACAAATATATAAAATACAAAGAGATCGTATGTAACATTCTCCCCTTTTTTACAAAGGTACGACCTTTTTAAGGGGTCGTCTCAATGTTCCAGACTGAGTCCTAACCTCTACTACACGGGTCACGCCATCACGGCCAGGGAACAGAGCCTGAATAACTCCCCGCGGCCACGTTCCCCTAGGTAAATTACCGTCAGCAATTAATACAGGATCCCCAATCTTAATTGATTCATCTGTTCCCTGGACACGACGCGGAGCTAACGTGGGCAAATACTCTGTAACCCAGCGCCGCCAAAAATGATCGGCAAGACGAACTGCCTTACGCCAGCTGCTCCTGGTAATCGAAGCGTCATCAGTGAGGGTTGGAAACTGGCGAGTGGAAGAACTCCCGATCAGGAAATGGAAAGGCGTGAGAGCTTCTGGGTAATCAGCATCTGGAGAGACGTGGGTGAGTGGACGAGCGTTGACAATTGCCTCAGCTTCTAATAACAATGTTACCAGGACTTCCTCGCGTGGTGCAGACTCTCTCATAATAACTTTCAAGGCCGTCTTCACTGATTTAACTAGCCTTTCCCAAGCCCCGCCCATAAAGGGGGCTGACGGAGGGATGAAAGACCACTTAATCCTTTCGTTGGCTGCAAATTGGGGTACTGAGGCGTCGTACAATTTCCGAATCTCTCGATTTGCTCCCACAAACGATGTTCCATTGTCGGAGAATATCTGACAGGGTGCACCTCGCCGGGCGATGAACCGTCGTAAACACATAATTGCAGAATCTGCAGACAAGTTGGTGACGACTTCCAAGTGGACGGCTCTAGTGACCATACAAGTGAACAAAGCAACCCAACGTTTCTCTCGTCTACGCCCCACTGCGACGGTGAACGGTCCAAAATAATCCAGCCCAATAAAGGAGAAAGGACGCTGATGATGTGCCAATCTTGCGTTAGGTAGATCTCCCATAGGTGGCTGGAGAGTAGGAGCCTTCAAGAGCTTGCATAACTGACATCTGTGAACCACGAACCGTACAGAATTCCTCAGCCCGAGTATCCAATAATCCTGACGGAGCTCGTTAATTACAGTCTCTGTGTTAGCATGGGCGAATTTTGTATGGTAGTGGCGGATTAGAAGGCGCGTCACTTCATGCTTTCCATCCAGGATTATTGGTCGACTTTCGGAAACGGCAGAAGTCCTTCCAACGAGTACAATTAAGCCATTGTTCAGAACCGGTGATAGGGCTATAATGCGGCTTTTCTTGGAAACTGACTGGTTGAGTCTCAGCGTTTTGAGTTCTTCACCAAAGGTTTTGAGCTGGCTCCATCCCAAAATGTGCCGTTCTGCGCGGGCTATATCCTCATAATCCAACGGCGCAGGAGCAGTGGCAGAGATGGCAGTTGACGGCGCATCACCGTTCGGTACATTAGAACGGTCGCAAATATCCCTAACCCAGAAATTTTGAAACACATGACCCCGATTCTTGAAAATAGCAGCGATGAATTGATGGAGTCTAGCAGTTGCCCTCACCAGTCTAATCCACGAACTAAAATGAGCTATGTCTACTATCACTGGTAAAGGTTCCTGATGATGGTTGATCAAATTAATGGAATCTACAATGTTCGAAGGATAATGACGATGACATGGCTTCAGTTCTTCCTGACCCTGACCCGTTTGAGTTGTAGTATTGGGCTCTGTCGGCCACTCACAGGGGGCTGACAAAAGAAAGTTAGGCCCTGATAACCAGCGTGCCTCAATAATGGACTTTCCTCTTGTGGCCTCATCTGCCGGGTTAAGGTCAGTCGGTACCCAGCGCCATTCTAATAAATTTGTGGTCTCTATGATTTCACCAACTCTATGCGCAACGAAGGGTTTAAAGTTACGGGCATCATTACGGAGCCAACCCAACACTACCATAGAGTCAGTCCAAAAAATCCGTTTTGTAGGTTTTAGGCGGTGAGCTTCACAAATCCGAGAGGCAAGACGAGAAGCTATCAGTGCACTTTGTAATTCCATGCGAGGAATCGAAGCGGGCTTCAGCGGAGCTACTCGTGTCTTACTTGCAATGAGCGCTAGCTTAACGTCTCCATTCGGGTTAATAAACCTCCAATAGGCTACTGCGGCATGTGCAAGTTCACTTGCATCGCAAAACACGTGGAGCTCCAAGTCGCCGTAATCACTTAAATTATAGCACCGTGGAATTTTTAAGTCTGAAATTGACTTGAGAGACTCAAACCATTGTGACCAAACGATCTGATCCTCTACTGATAACTTTGCGTCCCAATCTAGGTTCTTGCGCCATAAATTTTGAAACAAGATCCGACCCCTCACTACAATGGGTGCTAAAATACCTAACGGATCGTATATTCGCATGACCTGAGCTAAAACTTCGCGTTTAGAGAAATGAGTAGGTGTATGATTTTTAAGCCCTGAATTAAAAGCGATGGTATCGGATGATGGATGCCAAATTAATCCTAAAGTACGAGTAACAACGGAAGATTGTAAACTACCTAAATCTACATTTGGGACTGAGAGGTCAGATAACAACTCTTTTGGCAGCTGACTTAGAGCCCTTGGTTCATTACAAATCCAGCCGCGCATTTCGAAACCTCCGCGCTTATGGATCTCTACAATGTCCGTTGCCAAACGGGAAGCTTCTTCTGCGGATGCATTTGTACTACCTATGTAGTCATCCATGTAGGTATCAGTAGTTATTGCGTGTACGGCTTCAGGAAACTCTCCTCGGAATTCTGATGCATTTTTATTCACTACATAAATAGCTGACGACGGACTAGAGCAAGCCCCGAACATCATAGAGGACATTCGAAAAATTTTTATAGGATCCTTAGGGTGATCGCGCCAGAGAAAACGTTGAGCATCGCGATCATTGTCCCTAATTTTCACCTGAGGGAACATCTCTTTGATGTCCGCGGTTAGAGCTATTCTACCTTCCCTAAAACGCATCAAAATCCCGAGCAAAGGTTGTAAAAAATCCGGACCAGGAAGGAGCAATGAGTTCAAGGAAACGCCTTGAACTTTAGCAGCGGCGTCGTGAACAACACGGAGTTTGGCTGGCTTATTGGGATTTACTACGCCGAAATGCGGAAGGTACCAACAGACTGACTTCGGAGTTTGGTTTGTACACTCCTCCGCATACCCCTTATTAAACATATCATGAATGTTCGACCGGTAACGTTTGGCGTATTCAACATCCTTTGACATCTTCAACTCGAGATTTTTAAACCTTGAAAATGCCAATGGATAGCTGCTGGGGACCTCGAGTTTGTCAGCTTTCCAGAGGAGACCGACCTCGAAGCGCCCGCTTGGTAAACGTTTGGTTAAATTATCTAAAATAGACAGAGCGCGACGATCATCCGATGTTCTCAATTCGTGTTTAGTAATACCAATAGCGTCTAAATTATATTGCTCTTTGATGAGTAATTCGAGTTGGAATCTAGGATCGACTTGCTCATTGACGGTTGCGTGATAAGATTCTATTCGGTCAACCAAGCTGGTCTTGCTATTTGAAAACCCATAAACAACCCAACCTAAGGGTGTTCGAATAGCAACTGGTTGCGATCTCGTACCTTTCCGCACCTCGGACGCAATAATAAGGTGCCAGTTATCGATACCTATTATTATTGTAGGTTTAACGTCGCCGTAACTGAGCACGTCCACAAGATCTGCTAAATGAGGATAGGCGCGTAGGTTATCGCGAGACGCCGACTGACTTAAAAGGCCTAAGTTGTCAATTGACCTAGCGTTGCGAATGGTAAAGCGTTGCGATGAGAATTTGCCCTTAATTTGGAAGTTAATATACTGAATAATACTGTTTTTTGATAACCCTCCTACACAGTCTAAATGTAAGTGACCCGTCGGTCCATCAGCTCCTATCTGTTTGGCGATGGATGAATCTATAAAAGTTGCTGTTGATCCATCGTCCAAAAGAGCATACGTATCTATACTACCTATAGGTCCGGAAACCGTGACAGGTATGATTTTTAATAACGGACGCAGTGAGGGATCATTAGAAGCGTTATTGACCGCTAACAGTACCTGGTCAGTGCTGCTACTAGATGTACTAGGTGTAGGAGTAACCTCCTCGCTCACGCAAGCTAAAGTTGCAAAATTGTCATTGTGGAGTAATGCATGATGTTTCCGAGTGCAATTCTCAATGGTGCACCTGGCCTTAACACGGTTGCAAAACTTAAAACTATGCGGATCTTTTTTAAGACATCGATGACAAACTTTGTTGTCTTTGATGAAACGCCATCTGTCATCGACTGTCAAAGACTTAAATTTTTGACAATCCGTCAAAGAATGATTTTGATGGCAAAGTAAACAAATGTTTTTATGACTTACAGAGTGGCTTTTTCCTAAAAACTTGTCATTCGATCCTGGGTTCGATTCCGAAATCGTATGAGTCCTATGATGCGAAAACGATGGTGCTTCAGCAGCCGCGCCGAACTTCATCATTAGATCTACCTCGCGGTTTAGGAAATGTGAGAGGGTCTCTACCCTAGACTGGCCTGTACATTCGCAACTAGCTGCGAAATCCAACCACCGTGTGCGTAACAGTGGAGAGAGTTTACTCAGTAGAGCTACAAATAGTTCTGGAGAGCGCAAATAGTCGCAGTGTTCCAGTAATTTTGCAACTTCTACGCAGTTACGCACACGTGTAGCAAATATGTGCAGATCCTTCACCTCAGTTCCAAGTTTAGGTAAAGATCTGACCGCGTTCACTTCCTGCAAGACGATCTGCTCCGGTCGACCAAATCGCCGCTCAAGAGCATCGATAACGTCGCTAGCTTTACGGGAGAGTACTAACAGCATAGCCACAGACTCTCGGGCTGTACCTTTTAAGACCTGATTTAATCGAGCTAGGTTTTCAGCATCAGTAAACTTACCTTCACTATCTTGAAAGGCTCGCTTAAACATTAACCATTCTAATGAAGATTTGCCATCAAAAACTGGAAGTTTAATTAATACTTTAGAGCAGTTAGTTTTATTAAGGTTCTCCAGGATTTTGGCAAACTGAGTGACACCGATTGAACTGTCCTTCGTGGGAATATCATTGGCAGTGGCCCCGTCGTTTCCGCTAATCATGGGCTGAAATGACTTATTAGGACTCGGTACTGCAATATTCGGTAAAACAGCGACGTCAATTTTACTATGTGGATAATCCTGGGAACATAAAAGATCGAACTTGTTAGACCCTACCTGGCGTCCATCTATGTTGGATGAGACAGCTTTAGGAGAGTGCATATCAATGTTATGATGAACATGAGAAGTGCTCTGTAACCATTGTTCTACGCTCGCACGAGAACATCTTGAGCTGCTGTCGGCCACGATAGCGGCTAGCTCTGCCTGGTGTTCTACCTCGGCGGCTTTGCGCTCTAACTCTAGCCGTTTAGCTTGGAGCTTTGCCTCAAGTTCCGAAATTTCCAACTGTGCGAGGTGACGAGTATGTTGCGCCTCTGCTGCGAGTTTCCTCGCAACCACTGTTGCAGATGAGCGGCTCGCATGTGAAGCGATCGACTGTGCCCTTGAATTTAAAATTGAATGTGGTGCCTGTACCTGTGCTTGTTCCATTGCTTCCGTGCTAGTTGTTGGTATATGAGACATACTGTGAGCTTGCCGTAACTGTGCCCGTGTCTTTACCATTTAGCTGAAACGAAACCGCTGAAAAGAACTGTAAATCGCTTGTTCTAATGGTGAGAAGGACCATGTAATCGACTGCGTGGTTTATGTATTATTTTAGTATTTTACTAAATAAAAAACCAGTCAACTTTTTCAATATCTAATTGACAATGACAAATAAAAAAATAGACATAAGGAATAAAAAACAAATATATAAAATACAAAGAGATCGTATGTAACACTAACTATATCGTGGTAAGAACGAATTTCAAATGAAATACCAGAATAACAAATACTTTCATAGATAATTAGTCCATATAGCGTTCACAATTATGACTATTATGGCGTGAAGCTCCTGCAACAAGTAAATACCTGGTTTTTCGTCTTGCAGGGCGAACGGGGCGCGTGGCGCCGTGCGTACGTAAAATACCAGCAAGCCATTAAAGTTTTTTTTTTGCCAATAAAATAATGGACTCTAATCATATCGGGGTAAGACCGAATTCCTAATGAAATACCAGAATAAAAAAATACTTTCATAGATAATTAGTCCATATAGCCTTCACAATTATGACTATTATGGCGTGAAGCTCCTGCAACAAGTATAAATACCTGGTTTTTCGGCGCCCGACTTAGTCGCGCGCTATTCGCGCTTTCGAGATTCCGGGATCGATTCCGGGAGAACAAATGTATGAATATAAGCATTTTCTCCAGTCTTTTTTTAAATAATTTTTTTATTATGTTTTCTATTTAACATATATTTTTGAATATGAATACGTCCGATGTTTTGGGGTTTTGCGAAAATTAGATCGGTATCGATAAAATAATTAAAATTTTACTTTTTCGAGGTAATTAAAATTCTAATTTTTGTTGAATGATTTGTAATAATTATATTGATATATAGATAATTTGAAACTCAAATGAAAAAAATACTATAATTCTCAATATTTTGTGTTCTGATTAAAAAACATGCATAATAATTATAGTACATACAAAAAGAAGAAAAAATGCCTGAATTCATTACACAAAAATTTTGCCACACCAGGAATCGAACCCGTTACTTTTAGTGAGAGAAAAATTAACCGATGAGAATTAGGAATACTTAAAAAAAGGCGTGAAATGTGTTCAAGCATCTTGACTTTAGTAATCAGGGGTCAAGGACAGTGCAATTTCACGAAACGATCGAGCGGAGACATATTATTTATAGTAAAATAATATAAACCTTGGTGTCTAGACTTTAAGGATCACATTAAAAACTCCTTGCATAGTTTTTGTATTGTTACGGTTTCGATTCGAGCAGATTATTTGACATTGTTTTGTAATAATTCTATATTGTCTTTATTAGCCTAATTGGATATAAAATAATAGGTAGGTTTTAGCGAAAAAAAAACCTAAATCTAAGAGGTACATATTTGAAAAAAGCATCCCATGTAATCGAACAAGAATTAAGCAGAGATTGTACCTATTTGTATATAATGTAGGAAGATGAGTAAAAGTACTACGAAATATTTATATTGGTAATTATGAGGCAACGGGCGGAGTGGGACAAACACGGGACAAACAAACGCACAAAGCCTATGTATGTACATACCTACCTACCACTGTCTAAAAGTTAAGTTAGTTCATTCTTTAATTTATTAATTAATGCAAAAATAACACAACATTCACATATGTGCACAAAACAGTTAAAGTACACACAAAAAGAAAAAAAAATTAATGTCTTAATCACACAAAGTTTTTGGCCCCACCGGGAATCAAACTTTTAGAGGGGACGGTGACGCCCTGAAACCTCCCGGCGTATAGGTACAAGTTCTCTTTAGTAAGTACATACTAAGATATTCTTGAAGATGAAGTCACCTACTTACTTGTAATTAATGTAGGTAATACAATAAAAAAATCTTATTTTAACTGTTTTTAGAATTTGATATATATTAATTAATTAAAAGTATTTTAGACAAAAACAAAAGTAAATCTACTAGTTAGTGCTACACAAGTCCACATCAAAAATACAATAACGTAATAAAAATCAAATCATAGTCTACAATACAATAAAATAAGCAAATACAATTACCTATTAAACACTATTCGAAGGCGTAGAAAACTTTGTATGTTAATCTGAAACTCGCAAGCCATTCAAGTTTTTTTTGCTAATAAAATAATAGACCCTAACTATATTAACATGAGAACGAATTTCTAATGAAATACCAGAATAAAAATACTTTCATAGATAATTCGTTCGTGTTGCTTTCACCATTAGGAGTATTATGGCGTGAAGCTTCTTTAACAAGTACAAAATACCTGGTTTTTGGACTCGCAGGGCGAACGGGGCGCGACGCGGCCGCGCCGTGTGCGTCCGAAAAATACCAGCAAGTATTATGGCGTGCATTGCACACAAGTATAAAATACTTCAATAAAAGACTTGGCTCGCAGGGTGCGTGAGTGCGTCTTCGACTACGTACGACGACGTCTCCCTAATCTTCAGAGATTCTGGGTTCGATCCCAAGTGTAGACGAATGTTTTTTGATTAAGCATTTTTTCTCGAACAATATGTTTTCAGTTTATTATGAATAATACATAATTTGCTAATATTAAAATGAATTTAAAAAACATTTAATTGGCAATATGTAATATCAATAGATAATTTAAAAATTACTTCTTGTTTATTGAATTGTAATTATTAACTTCATATTGCATGTACCTTTACTATAATATAATTTCCTAATTTGTGTTATTGATTGGTACAAGATGACAAAAAAATCAAAATAATTATAGGATAAACAAAAACAAGATAAAATGTCTGTATTCATCATACAAAATTTCAGCTGAACCATGATTCGAACCCGAAATAACTAGATGTGACCGCGGCGCAAAATCCTTTCGGCCACGGGGTTAGCCAATAACAATGCAAAAATCAATGGAACTTGTTGTCCGAGAATATCAGACTCTAATTGCTGGAAATAAGGCCTAATTATTATTTCTATTAGACTAAGGCCTATTTTTTAATAACGGCACCTCGTTCATGGCTCGGTGCGTTGACCCGCGAGCCCGGAGGGCGCGATCAAGTAAAATACTTTCAAGACTTGCAAGTATTTCAGACTCGTACCTGGTGCGCGTACTTGGAGGTGAATACCAGGTTTCAAAACCTGGTCGCGTAAATACGTACCATCCCTATAATTTACTACAATTAATTAATATTGGTAACATTTATATAACACTCTTATCTGAGATTCTAATAGAAGTGTTTTTAATAAGATACTTTTTATAACATAACAATCCTCCAAAAACTGAATATTTCTTCTTCTAGGGATTAAACTTAAAAACGTTAATTAAAAAAAAACAAATCAGTCCTAAAATTATCTATAAGTTGCAGTACAACTTACCTAGGTCTCAAAGATTCTTGGCTTGCCCACTTGAATTCGACATCTGCAATATAAAAATTCCATTTGTTTGTAGTGTAATACTCGAGGAAAAACATGTCATAACGCCGGTATCCCCGAAGGGGTAGGCAGAGGTGCATTTAAACACCCACACCTTTCTATAAGTTTCATTGTTCCAGGTTATAGGGTGCGAACCTATTGCTTTTACCGAGCACTATAGAAAATGAATAACCACTCTGTAATTTTAACCGGGATTCCAACAGCCAGGACAGATGGTATGTAGTGGTGTACCTTAGTAGTACATATGCCTGTCAAGTATAATAATGATCTCTGCAGCCCAAGCGTAAAAGCGTAAAAAGATAATGGGAAGAAATTCATTGGGCTGCCATTTAATTATTTGGTCAGCGACAAAAAGTTCAGCCGAATAACCATTTGGGCAGCAAAAAAATATTTTGTCAGCAATATAATTATTTGGGCGGCAAAATAATTAGTTGAACTGCAAAATAATTATTTTGCCAGCAATATATATGTTCCGGGAATGTATAAAATCTAGCAAACGGATCCATGAAGCATAAAGGATAAATTCCTAGGTAATGTATTCTAATAGAATCAGATGTTAGGTTATGGTTGTTTTTTTTATGTCCCTGAAAAACAATATTTATATATTAATGTCTTCAAAACATATAAACAATTTCGCAGCAGAGAAAACATTTGAGTTGCTGCCCAATTAGTTTTTTTGCAGATCAATTCGGAAATATTTGCTGCCCATATATTGCTGACCAATTAGTTATTATAGCTGACCAATAGATTTTTTTTTTGCTGAACAAAATTTGTATGTTCTGCTTCACAATAAAAAAGGCTTTCTAAATGCGGTTTGGTGAAAAGCAAACTATGGTCGAAATACGCAACATACTTTACCTGACCCTTGAATCGAATCCGGGACCCCGAGACAATGTCACTATACATATATTACTGTGGTTACGACTAAAATATACTGTGAAAGTATACATATTTTTGTGATGTGACGTCTAATTGAATCAATCAACGTCAATTGCTGTACTTACGTGTGACAGACACCAATTTCTCGTAATGCCACCTGTGTGCACCGTGAGGCACCGTGTCATCGTGGTGTGGCTACTGTATAATAGGTCGGATCATTTAAGGAAGCCATACAGCTCTAGACCACGCCGCTATTATCAAATCAAAAAAAATCAAAAAATATTTATCTCTTCAAACACAAAATACATTAAAAATTATACATTGCAGAAGTCCTAGCACGGGCCGGAGAGAAAAAGTCCCCAGAAACAAAAATCGGGGACTGTTTCTCTCCGGCCTGTGCTAGGCCTACAGGAGTTACCTAGTAAGCATAAATAAAATAAATAAATATCTTTAAACATTCACACCTATCAACTAGCCCCATTTTAAGCAACTAATGCTGCTTGTGTTACGAACACTAGATGACGGATAAATATATTTAATAGATAAATACATATAAATATCCTAAATATATATAAACATCCAAGCCTGGAGAACAAATGCCTGAAAATTCATCACCCAATCATTTGCCCCCACCGGGGATCGAACCCAGAACCTCTCGAGATGGCGACGCCTTGAGACCGGCATACAGACCACTCGACCACGGAGGTCGTCAAATCAATAAATATTACACTTGTGGCAGGTAACTCCGCTCCTTCTTACACAACTTAACAATTTTGTATTGTATATAACAATTTTTTTTAACATAATGTATAGCAGACACAATTACAATCAAATCAGTTACAGTTCACAATTTAAAGCAATTCCTCAAAGCAGTTACATACAGTTAACAATTTAAAGCAGTTCCTCCACTTCCCCATAGGTAAATGGTTGCAGCCAGTTGCTTAATACTTTCTTACAATCCTTTAATTTTAATGGGTACACTTCTACAATTCCACTTACTTTATTGTACAATGCAGCCGATCGAGTCTCATATTGTCTTTTTGCCGATTTGGTTTTTGTTAGTTTAGTTTTAGCTACATGTCTGTTATTCCTCTTGCACATGGCAAATAGCAACGATGTTTTTACTTTACGGTGTCTGAGAGACGACCTCAGCCGCAAAGGCTAAGAGCGATTTCTTGCAGACGAGCATTGAATGGTTTGCAGAGAATATTATATTTTTGGTGGAACACCCTGCCAAGATGGAAAAATGGTCCTACTTGTGCAATAGCGCTTTCGATCTACACCTGTGCAACTGAGTTCAAATAAGACTGACACTATTTTACAAAAATCTCAGACAGTGAGTGTTTGGTGACGATATACAAAATGATTAGTCTAAATGGGACAGTGGGGAGAAATCCAAAACTTTGAGAGATAGCGAAATCTGTTCATAGGAACCATGACATTGATTTTAGATAAATTAATATGAATGGCATTCAAATGTTTTTGCTTCTACTCTCATAAGTACCTAACCGGGGATCGACCCTGACCAAAATTTCAGGAATAAAAATTTCGTTCTTATTGGGGTTGTTGTGTTATTGTGTGTATAAAAAATCACAAATTTAAAATGAAAACCCCTTGAAATAATTAAAAATAAACTCAAAATTTTAGATTTTTGTGGCCATTTTCCTTGATCCGTATAGGGTTATTGTAGCGTTAATAATAATAATAATAAATTGTATAACATTGCGTTTTTTATTTTTTCGAGGTGAATTTGTGATAAGTCAAAGTCAAAGTAATTTATTGTTCTTATGCATGTGTAAAGTGTGTTTATTGTTCTTAAGGAGCGCAGCTCCTTGGATGCTCTGCCTACCCCTTCGGGATTGCAGGCGTGATTTTATGTATGTATGTATAAGTGTAAAAAGATGTTACAATATGGTTTCAGTACATGTTAAATCTACAATGTGTTTGTAATTTGATTGGATTGGTGCAGAACATTCAAGTTCCAGGAATGATGTACCTATCTGCACCTCAAGTGCCTTTTAAATGAAAAAAAAACAATTATTGCTTAACATTAGGTGATCTGCCTACCTGCTTGACCCCTAACCTATAAAAAATCGTTTAAATTAAAAATCTAAAATTCCATGCATTCCAGCATACCTAATTACCTATTATGTAAAATTTATAATTAACTGAACAATAAAATTGATTGAATGTCACCTTTCAGATTGAGAAATTCAACCTTGACTTAATAAGTTACCTATCGAAAACTTGCCAGTACTCCTTGGAGACCGATAAACTCTAAAATTATTGGGTTATCTATTTAACTACCTTTCGTAGATAGGTTACTTACGTATAGAGATACAAGTTATTTAAAATTGCAGCTGTTTTATAATTCGAATTCTGACTATAACAATTTCTTAAAAAAAAAGAAAATAAGTAAATTTTCATATTTGGGACAAAATTTATATTTACCAAATCAATTATACTCGTATGTGTATTTTTTTAAAATCCTGATGTTATTAATCTCCTCTTACGCTTCTTGAAATCTTGAAAACATGCCGTCGAAAACTGCATAATGTTTTCAAAAAGCGTTTGTTGGTTATGATAGTATTTGTTCGCAATTTTTTCTGACCCAGTTCCATGTTTTACGGTCGAAGTTGGTTCCTTAAATTACATGTTTAAGCACTAGTTAGCTTCGTAAAATAAAAAGTTCGTAACTCAAAAACTCAACCTCTACCAAAACTATTTTTTCAATATATTGTCCCATTGATATCATTGCTTTGAGTCCTGTACAGTTCAAAAATCGAGTCTTGGAGATCCTTCATAGTAAAACATTGTTTGTGTAAAACTTTTGTTTTCTTGGTTAAAATCGTTTTTACAATCTATTTACATAGTACGCAATGTATCAACGCAAGCTAGAAAAATGTGTGTCTAGTAAATGTAGTTGGCGGCTATACTAGCCATACTTAATATTATTTTTGTCATTCAAAACATGTATAGTGGTTGTTTATTTACCCCAATAAAGATAAAAAAAAAATACAAAATACCAAGAGTATTATTTTCCGTCGCCATAGAGAAAACCTTCATTAGGAATAATTAAAGGGCAAGCCATGGACATATTATCGTCTACTACGATCTCAAATAAACCTTTAATGGGCTGTTAAGAACCTACTAACTGTGGTACAAACATCAGGTTACTTTATAGTTATTAGCCTTTAACTCTTCGTCGTTTACGGGGAACCTTTATTTTATCAGCCTGAGGATTTTTGGTCAAAACCTCTCAAGGAACTAACTAATATTAACTTATTAGTTAGTTTCTTAAGATGTTAAAGATTAAAGTATCTTATGACTTATATACTTACACCCTTATTCATAAACACTACATAAGATGAAAGCAATTGTTTAACCATAGTAAAACTGTTTCTTAAAAATTAAATAGCGTTTATGAATAAGGTATAAGGTAAGGAATAAGTTAAGGTATCATTGCACAATTGAAACAAAACGAATGGATATTTTTTATTTTCGAAGCTTCAGATTCGGATTTGGATGTTTATAAATACTCATTGTAAATACTCAGATAACATTAGATATTTTACTCAGATATTTATACCAATTGTGATGTTGTTGTCACGCAAAATTTGTGAGAGAAAATTCTCGTTTGTGTCTTCAACATCATTATTATCACCATCATATACAGGTTGTAATAGTTTTTTGTAAGTGTTTCTGGCCATTAGCCCGTAAATACAGATATCAGAATTCTTCAAACTGATATCGAAAGTCTGTCACCCAATGAGTAAAATCACTTTGATAACTTATTTAAAACAAATGTAGTAATATTTTAAAAAATAATTGAAATTTAAAATGTACAATTAAAAATTGCTAAGTTACGCTTCCATGAGAGGAATATCACATTTTTCACGTTCAACGTCATAGATATTTATTATGCGACAAAAGCATAGGCAGCGTACGTCTTTGGGATGTCTGGTCAGATAGCCTCCTCGTGGCGATTTTCCCCAAATCAGTGGTCAGCGGAGGGCGAATGGTCAAAATGTCTGACATGACGTGATAAGGCGGCGGAGACCACGCCCTGATGGTCCGCTGCCGGGCTTCAGTGCCCAACGATACGAAAAAATGGAGCGAAATAAAAGCG